>CM068372.1:107072938-108561173 GCA_034769895.1 Magicicada septendecula | reverse complement strand
TAGCTTACCATCAGTAGGTAATTTATAGTACTCTTGAAATATAAGTAACGCATTAGTAATATCTGTTTCATTTACAGTTTGCAACGAAGATTCATCGTCTGTTTGAAGATAACCATATTCATATAAATATTGCTTAGCTCTATCCACTTCAATCTGTGTTGTATTATCGGCTAAAGAATTTATTAGTAATGTTTGAACAATTACTATATATAATAAATTTTTAACTACCGACATGTTATTAACAAAGATGTTGCTTTCAGAATTCACGTTGGAACACTAATAAATCAACTGCTAACAAGTATTATATATAAATCAATATATTTTTTATTCAAAAAAAAAGTATGAATTAGCTAGGGATTGAACAATTGATACTTACCTTACATAGAATCTATTATTAGAATAACATAGTTGCACGTTACCGACTAAGCTAATTCATATCTTATCTGTATACCATGACAATCGTTACATTTAAATGTAATATATTAGATGAAGACGACGCTATCTGCACTGTAAAAGGAAAAAAACAGTTTACGTGTCAACGAACTCGGAATGTTTATGTTTACGTTTTTAAATGTACAAAGCCGACGTGTATGTTTATGTTTACATTTTTTACTAGGTCAGTGTGTTGTCGAGGTCATGTTTACGACGTTATCACAAGAACGTTTGTTTATGTTTACGTTTTTTACGGTCGTGTCAACGAACTCGGAATGTTTACATTTTTACTAGGTCAGCGTGTTGTCGAGGTCATGTTTACGACGTTATCACTAGACAGTTTGTTTATGTTTACGTTTTTTACTAGGTCAGTGTGTTACGGTCTAGTGACCTCGAGGTCGTGTTTACATTGATTAGAAAAGGTCAACGGGGTTATCTGGTGATTACGAAAGGTCAACGGGGTTATCTGCTGATTAATTCGAGGTCAATTGGGGTTATCAGCGATAAGGCGGGGTTAATTGGATTTTAATTGGGGTCATCGCTGATAAGGCGGGGTTATCGCTGATAAGATGACCTCTTGACATGACCTCTGACCTTGTCCTAGACCTCTGACCTGTCCCAGAAAGAACATTTATATACTACTTTAAACCATAAAAAATAAAACGGACACATCGTCTTATTACAAAATTGGCTAGCCCAACAGTGTGGCATTGAAGGAGAGGAAGTATCGTTTATTACAATATATATATATATATATGTATTGCGACAGTACAACCATATACGGTACTGTCCATTGCAAAAGTAATTAAAATAATTAATAAAAATAAATAAATATATGGTTGATAAACGTGATTCAGATTGCAAGCTGGATTGTTTAAAATATTGGGAACAGTACAATTCATGCATGGACACGCATATCTGGCCACCTGTCGCTAGCTGTGTGTACATGTGTATTTATATGTGTGTGTAAAACCTGTCCGTTCCTGGACAGTAAAAACCCCTATTCAAATGATGTTAGATTTTTAGTATTATTTTAGTTATAAGAAAAATATGTACAATAATGTAAAACAAAATACACCAAAGTGTGTAGAAATAAAAATGCAAAAAAGGGTTATAAAACCGTGAGAATGTGACGTAAAGTGAAAGTACAATGAATTGAAAAGTAAATAGTTCTCTGAATAATTTCAATAAATAAGTGTAAGTTACATATAATAAACATATGAAAATTAACGATCGATTATCGTGTAGTGTAAAACAGACTTCGCAATTCGCGATTTAGGCGAAATTAGTGAATTGAACAAGTGTGGGAGTAAGGACGCTTTCGACAAACTCTGACAAGACAAATATTGTTCAGACAGGAGCTTTTGCACGATGTGGCTATAAATACCAAGTCGCGCTAATCAGCTCTCTTCTTCTTCATTCAACCGTTGCCGCAGGAGGGTATGTCAGTCAGAAACGCTGTCTCGAATCTAGACTGAATGTCAAAGCAGAGGTTCTGTGGACACACCTACAGCCCATGATGTGAGGAGAGACAACAATTAAGGAGTACATGCAGTGGAATCCTGGAAGAGGACCCGAGGACCGAAGGACACGGACCGAGGACCGAAGGAGGACAGCCCGATAATGTACCACATCAAACCAGGTGATAAAGAGCCATATAATTACCTACAATTGAAAGACAATAATTAAAAACTATAATGAGAGACTTTCGAACTGTTGCTATAAGTAATTAAATTGTACATATTAGTGTAAAGACAGATTGTTAGTTTAGAATAATATTTCATGTATGTCAATTAGGATTTGAATATAACGTAAATGCTATAAGAGCAATATTTGATTTGAAATTGAAATAAATTAAATTAATTAATAAAATCTTTATTTGGTAAAAGAAAAATGCATATGCAGTAGTACAGAATTAAAGCAAAGTAAGATTAAAAAAATTGAAATAAAAGTAAATTCATTGTTGAAATAAATTGGTAAACAATTGCAAAGATAACCACACTGAATGAGTAAGCCGAGAGCAAAATATTTGATAGTTAAGATTTCTGTTTAATGTAAATTGTCAACCAGAAGTCACATGCAAAAGATCGCACAAGCGAAGAGTAATGAATTTTTCTATTTCTGAAATAAGTAAAGATGTTAAAAAAATAATGTAAATATTTAAAAACGTATTTCCCATTCTTGTTATTACGATTACACCTAACATCAATGTTATGTTATATATGACAAATTCAAATTAAATTAAATAAATTTCTATTGTTGTAAATTTGACGCTCCAAAACGTGGGGCTCCCCAAATTAAATTATATTACATTGTATTGTTGTAATATATATATATATATATATATATATATATAATGTTTTGATGTTATTCAATTTGTTTCTTCTGCAAGTAGTGTAATTTCATATTTTCGTATTCACTGATATTTTTCAGTGAAACGTGCGTCAGATGTTAAAAGAAAATACAAAATTACACTACTTGCAGAAGAAACAAATTGAATAATATCAAAAAATTATATAATTGCTGCAAGAAACTTCGAGTTACTATATATAAAATTATATATATATATATATATATTGCGACAATACAAGCATAGGCTGTAATGTACATTTATTAAATAAAATTAATATTTAGATTAATTTTAGAAATATGTAATAAATACGCAGGTGTGAGATTGAAAGCTGAGTTTATACGCAGGAATCAACATGCACGATCACGCGATCGTCGCTGAGAGTGTGTACACTGGTAGAGTGTGTGCGTGAGGCCTGCTCAAGCCTGAAAGTTTGCAATCTCACCCCAAAAAGATGCTAAATTATAGTTTTACTTAATTATAAGCAAGCCATAAAAGGTAGAGAAATTGCAAAGACTTCTAAATACGCATAAAAATAATACACATGTGCAGTGCGAAAACGGTGTAAATAGGAAGTTCAGTGTGAATTCTGTGTGATTTTAAGAGCGTAGTAATTACACGAATTATCCGAGTCCGATGATAATTACACATAATATGTGTAACTAAATCAGACAATGTTAGAACACCTTGAAATCCACATTAGACATTGCAATTGGCAGAAATGTGCGAAAATATGAAATTGGACGATAGTGGGGGAACTGACGCCACGAACAATTTCTGACATGCAGAATTCTGTTCCGACAGGTGTGGTTTCTTGTTTGAATATAAATACGGGCACAGTAGAGCCAATTTTACTCTTAAACAGTCTTCAGAAGCGGCGGGGCGCTATGTTCAGTATCGACACGATTTTTAAATAAACTGTAAAGTCGGATGGACGATACGTTAAAATAGTAACTCTTAGTTTGATTTTTAAATACGATTATCGAACATACTCTACAAGTCTAAAACCACAAACGTTCAGCACTCAAGACAACCGACGAAGTCACATCAGGCAGAGGAACGCTATGCAGAGCAATAGAGGCGTCTGCTAGGACAACAGCAGCTGGTGCATAGCAACATATCACTCTGTACTACAGCAACCACATGGGACCATGAGGGACGAGTAACTGAAGGACGACAAGTGGAACCGGAGAACGTGCAGAGAACTCCATTAGAAGTGGGCCTACGGATCAATGGAGGACATGGGTACGAACTACAGAATCGAGGTGACAAATAACCAATTTATAATTTGTAAATGAGAGAATAAAGACATTGAAAAGACACTTTGTAATTAAAAAATAAATAAAAGTTATGTAAAATGTAGATAGAGATAAGAGAATATAATTTAAATTCAATAAGAATTTTCTTTGTTGATGAACAATTAATTTCAAGTTAATTTAAATCGTTGCTTGGATGATTAACAATTAATGTAGTAAATGTAAATTTTTATGTAAAGCCTGTAAAATAATCAATGAGTAACATTACACGCAATGCATAAAGTAACGTAGTTGGAAGTTATATAAAAAGAATAATAATTCTCTTAGTCAATTTAAATTTTTATAAATCATTAAGATGTACCAATGCATAAAGTAATGTAATAAAAATATATAAAGAAAAGAAAACAAAACTGCTATAAAGCACACAGACTGAGTGGTCGAGAAATTTTAGATTAACAAATAAATATTTAGCATATACTTTTGTTAATATAGGATATAAGATTTATTTTATGATGAATGTACTGCAACAATGAAACGTTTAAACAAACAATAATTAATATTTTATAGAAAAGTAAATGCGATTTTAAACACATTTGTCATTTTTTTTTTAATAAATTAAGGAAAACATGTTACAATTCAATCAATGACTACTCGTATTACTATTACACCCAAACTCCATTTATAAATACACCTTATCAGTAATGTATGAGCTATACCACTACACAATTTAAAATACTTTTAAATTGGCAATTTATATTGTTAAAATATTGTCTCCCAAAAGCGCTGGGCTAAACAAATTAAATTTGTAAGTTGTACTGTTATAATATATTACAACAGTACATAGCAAATATGAAGTTCATTTAAATGAAATACTAATGCTATATAACATTTTCTGATGGCCATAGACAAGTTTTAAATTGATTTAGTTCTTTCTTTGTAAAGTAGTCATAAGTTTTGAACCAAGCTATGTTTAAGAAGGTGTGCTATGACAAAATGTTCACAATTCTATTCTCGTTTATGTCATGTGAAATATTTGTGTGTAAGTGCGCGGGTGCGCGGGTGCGCGGGTGATTTACATTTAATTTAATAACTTCGAGGGAAATTAACATGTCGTTCTGAAACTTGGACAGAGTATTCTCATGGTTATCAGCTACATTTTCCATATAATCAAGTCTCCACAACTATAAATGTTACATGTTTTTTTTAATAAAATCCGTCGTCTTTTATTCTCATTGTCTCCTAGAAAGTAATAAAATTTGTAGATTAAATCTAGACAGGCCTTTGCAGAATCGGACAGTGTTTAAGAACGATTTCAGTCTACCTGTGTTCTCATCTGTGGCGTTGCTAAAGTGTCAGCCAATCAGAGGGTCCAAAATTTATTTGTTTTGGTCCTCTGTCGAGATCACTTCGCTCAGTTTCTTCTTAGGACTTGCCATAGAAACACGTACTCGCTGTCACGAGTTTTTCGGGACAAGACAGGTCGTCCTCATTTACACTTAGAAGTTGGTTCACGGTTCGAGTTCTTCGTAACCATTACCACTTAGAGAACTCAAACAATAAATAGATCATTCTAGTGGTTTTCGCGTACAGTGGAAGATTTTTTCGGAGTAGGGGCAAATTATCTGCCGAGATATTTTGATAGTAACGCGAGAGCACTTCAAGAAACCGGAGTTTGTGTAAGATCAAGACAAAACACGATCTATTTTACCCAGTTAAAATCCCTGAGATTAAGTAAAGTTAAATCATAAACAATAACAGTTTATGTCGCAGTGTATGTGTGCGCGAAGACGTGAAGTTTCAACATAAATTGTCAGCGTTGGTGATCTTCGAACTGTCGACGTGCAGAGTTGCAGCGGTCCAGTCGAACTGCGTGCGCGGAGCGTCGAGTGGCTACGCAAACAGTGGAATTCAACGCAGCAAGTAACACACTTGTAAAACAAGTCCATAGACTCAGTTTTTAAAGACAAATTTTTTATAAACAATTTAATATTATAAAGTAATAAGACAATAGTAAGTCTTAAGGTTTTAATTTAATAAATTTTCCTACCACCAGATATACACTCTGTTGTAATAATTTCAATATTATCTGTCTATGCAGTTTTAATTTGTATCGTTGCAATATATATAACAAATTCAGATTGCTTGCACAGCTAAATAGTTATAAGTAAAAAAATCCAACATCTTAGCATATAAACATTTCCTCGTATATGTATCATTTTGTAACTAATTCGTTTAGCTCTAGTGTGCACAAAGCGGGAATAGATTATTCGGAGAATGGAAACGGCAAAAATTGCCAAACACTATTGTTTCCAGACCATTAAGCAAATGTAATCACCGCGAGAGCAGATGAGACTCTTATAATAGTAATTACAGTAGTCTCCACCTCTGCTCCGCACCGGAATTTCTCCTTTTCTATTTTACATTGTTAGTGTGATGAGGACTGCTAGTTTTCATTTAACACAGCTTTCTGAAAATCTTTTACGACGTAAAGAATTTTGTGTAAAATTGTTCTAAAATGTGGTATATGCAGAAGCTGTTTAAATTAAATCAATTTTGTAGAATATCGTTACAAACTTATTTTATACAAATACCTTTGTTCGTATTTTTTGTTTTACGCTTTACTAATACGAAACACAAGATATATTTTCATAACAACAACAACAGCAACAACAAAGAAAGAAAAGAATTTATAATTACAATTTTAACGGTTTGTTTTAAATTTTTATGATGACCTCTACATCTCTCCTTATAGCTATCTCAACTTTCTTGAAGATTTCTAACACCTCTGTGCAGAATGACTGTATTCTTATGTAAAGAGAGTGCACAAGACAATATGCACACCTTGGTACCTAACTGGGACGTATTTCAGGAGAAACCTCAATATAAGGTAGAAGACACGGAGGTATACAATACATGTATATAAAAGAACTCAACATGGACATTTATAAAATGCATAGATATCCGACTCGAAGTCCCACTCCAATATCTTCATAACATTCTTCCTAAAAACATTAATATTCTTATAAAAAATTTCAACGTCTTCACTCTGAGATTTTTTTTCATTATTTTGATGAATCTTGCCAACACACTCTGTCACAGGTATCTGAACAAAGCAGGTAATTACTTATAGACCCTGTGATAAGAAATGTGATCAAACATAACATATAAAAACGAAATAGAATAAGTGAATCACACAAAAGAAAGGTAGGCAGAGAGAGCCCCACCCTCCACACACACACAATATTAGGAGAACTAAAAAGAAATTGACGTAGGTAGAGGTAAAAGCCAAGCAATATACTTTAGCGTATTTCATTATTTTTAAGGTCAATTCGTGAAATGTCACGTAAATATTAAGGTTATACTTAGTTTGTAGATCCATTTCGGCGATGTTTGTCCCTGCTGTTCGTACGTTACCATACGAGTATGTTAATGACATTATGACATTAGCAAGACTTGAGAAAATCGAAGATCTAACATTTGATAGCTCATACGCGTACCTAGTTAGTTCAGCCGCTAATGTCAATTTTGTTGAATGTAAAAGACCAAAGTTTTTAAAAATCTAAAACTTTACTTTCATTGGTCTAAAATATTTATTACTTTTGTTGTTCTTCCTTGTAAAACAATTGTGTAATGTAACTTATCGATGTGCTCTATCCATTTGCGTTTCCGTTGAGTAGCGTCTGCATCACCAAACTGTAAAGTTATATTTTATTAATTCTTATGATATGTAAAATTTCCAGTTGCTTTTGTCTTTTAAAGTTGTTGTTGTTGATGTTGTGTGTATATGTTTCTTTCTGGCCTGTTAACGAACATAAGAATACATGCTCGAGGTCTGGAAGCAAGAGAATTGTGTCCAAGTCTTCTTATTGTTTGTTTCCGGTCATTAGGGCCTATAAATAGTTTTGATTTTAAGCGTCCGCAAGTCTAAAACGTTTTCAGTTATAATTTCATGCTATCCTGCAATAGATTTTTTTTTTGTTATATTATACTATTTTAATTGTCCATCTCTCGAATTCTTTATTTGTGTCTTTCACCTATTATGGTAATATAGCAAAAAATGATCAAATTTTCACAACCTACTTTTTGTTGTTGAGACTCACGTTAACAATTTTTTAATCGTTTCATTATACTTTGCATTTAATACAAAAATATTTTCAGCACGATATTTTTTGTGATCCTTCAGTGAAATATTCCTCTAACAAAATTTCTGAACAACATGATCTAAGCACCTGTGGTAACTTATGGGTGTAAAATACGAGTATAAGCAATACGGAAACAAGATAATCAGTGTATGAAAGCCGATAAAACAAAGTTCTTGAGACGAGGGAAAGATTGTTCTTCCTGCGATAAAATGAACTGTTCTTTGCGATAAAATTAGGAAGATATGACGGCCGAATATATTCAGCACGAACGATATGATTAAATGGTGCTCATTGCAATGGAAACAACACGTAAAGGGGATGAGTGATGACTGTCTAATAAAGCAGGTAATTACTTATAGACCCCAATAAAGAAGAGAAGATTTAGGTAAGCCTATAAGAAGATTACAGGTCCAGACGATACGGAAAGACTGTAAGAAAGACTGTAAGCCTAAAAACTCTGAGCCAAAGAAGAAGATTAAATGAAGAAAAGATACAAGAGTAATCTGAATTTTTTCGCAAAACCCTATGCCTATAGACGATTTCCTCTTATTCTCTCGGTGTTCACACTCTCGCGCGCGCGCTCTCTTTCTCTCCCTTTGTCTGTCTGTCTTTGTCTGTCTCTGTCTATCTCTCTTTCTCTCTCTCATTTTTTTCTATAAAATTAAAAACCGAAACATTAAAACGCTGAGTAAATTTATTAGCGTAATTTTTCTTTGTATTTACGGTAGTAACATTTTTTCATATCTAAGTATTTGAACGTCTACAAGTTGACTTCTAGTCGGATGTGGGAATCATATGCAATTCTGGATATCTAATTATAGCCTGGTACTTGCCGAAAAAGCAAATTATAATTTTAAAAACTGAAATTTATAACCCCTGAAAGGATATTTTAAGGATACATATTGAATATGAGATATTAGCGAGTAGTGACTGAAAATACAATTATAGATTGAAGTTTAGTTTACAATGTCGACGCCTTCATCCGTCTATATATGCGGCCGTCTTCTGTCAATTTCAAAGTTTTATGAAAATTGTAGAACAGCAACTTTCCTCCTGTCGACTCTTGCGGTAGCTTCAACCGACCTACGCTCGTCTCTTTATGATTCACCCATCCTTCTTTGTAGGCTTTAATTATCACAATTAAACAGTTTATAATCAACAAGATAGTCTCTTACAACAAATCAAATAAAAATTGTTCACACACAATAATAATGTCAACTAATAGAGTCGCTCACAATTATAAAACACATAACACTTTGCCACAATACTTCGAACCGCACTGGAATAAATCGCCAATTAAACTGATTTCTAAGCGCAGCTGTCGTTGTTTAGATAGATAGCACAAGTGTTCTAAAATAATCCATAATACGCGTCAACACTAGAGCGTAATTGCTTGCAGCCTTGTATATAGTGCGCGCGGACCTGTGAGTCTGGAACAACCACGTTAACGCCTGTTAAGAATCACGTACGCACACAATATTACAATCGGTTCCACTAAAATGCCGGTTTTGATTAGTCTTACCGTGGGGGCGTTCCTGTACAGGTTCGTTTGCGGCCGCGTTGTCTTTATATTTTATTGTTGTAATGTTATTTTGTTGTGATATAGTTTATTTATTATTTATATAATGTTAGGTGTTGTTTTTAATTTTTTAATATCTGACGAGATGTATATGCATCAAAATGTTTTGACCTAATTCATATCCGATCTGATGATGACACCAAATGGTGTCGAAACTCGAGTTATCCTAAAAGGATTTTAAGAAACGTTGACAGAAGGTAATTAACCTATTTTTATAGTCTTAATCGTTTCTGGAGGCAAGAAAAATGTTTAAAGAGAAGAATTCGTTGAGATTTGTCTCTACTCCCATGTTTGTGCTTGGAGGTAAGATAAAAGACAATCACATCCTTACAGTAGGTATAACAACTTAGAGATGTCTTACCCTTATACGGTTTGATCAATTTTATTCTGCCGTTCTCTAGTTTGCCCTCATATTAAGCCCTTCATGGTTCCCTGTTTTGAGTCATTCTCATATTTTTAATATCCTCTTCCAATATTTTAAAATCTATCACGCGGTAATTTCTTTTTCCTTTCTTTGAAATTCAAAATTCGACACTCACCATTTCCTTAAGTTTTGCTTTCACCAGACAGTCTTGTCTCATCCAGTTCCCTGGCCAATTCTTCTTCCTTCCTCTACAAACACTGAGCATTATCAATCACTTACCACACTTTTTCACTCCTTACTTTATCTTTTTCCTCACCTTCAATGTTTACCGCCGTGTTCACAACAACTACTGTATCTCCAAACCTTTCGAATCTCCCCTCCTCAGTGTCCACATTTTCATCACCGAAAACGATATATTAGTAACAAAAGAATTCATATATTTTAGGAATACTTTATTTTTTTTAATTTAGAGACATCTAACCCAAAGACAAAAGTAATGGCTTTTATAGGAGATGAACCGGTTTGAAACAAAATATGCATAGACAAACCCATGCACAGAACAAGTAAGACATTTGAACTATCTTGGACGTGAGAAATTCCAAATTCGACACTCACCATTTCCTTAAGTTTTGCTTTCACCAGACAGTCTTGTCTCATCCAGTTCCCTGGCCAATTCTTCTTCCTTCCTCTACAAACACTGAGCATTACCAATCACTTACCACACTTTTTCACTCCTTACTTTATCTTTTTCCTCACCTTCCATGTTTACCGCCGTGTTCACAACTACTGTATCTCCAAATCTTTCGAATCTCCCCTCCTCAGTGTCCACATTTTAATTACCGAAAACGATATATTAGTAACAAAAGAATTAACATATTTTAGGAATACTTTATTTTTTTTAATTTAGAGACATCTAACCCAAAGACAAAAGTAATGACTTTTATAGGAGATGAACCGGTTTGAAACAAAATATGCATAGACAAACCCATGCACAGAACAAGTAAGACATTTGAACTATCTTGGACGTGACATTACTTATGATCAAGATAGAGATATAGAAAATAAAGTGATGAATTTCACAAGAATGTGTGGAACAATTTGGAGAACGTTGAAAAATAAATGTAGGAAAGAATCTAAATAAAATTTTATAAAACAATGGCAATACCTATTAAACAGAAGAATCAAACAGCAGAAATGAAATTTCTGAGTTCAGTTAACCCTTTCGTGGTTGGTGGGACATAAGTGTACCACTTATTGTTTTCAATCCCTGGCTGACTGGTGCACGTTTATCCCACCTTTGGCTAGTGGTGCTATCTTGTGAGAAGACTAGTAAACATAAAAAAAAATATTGTACTGTTGTGTAGTTACGATGTTGGTAGCAGTGGCCATATTTGTTGACAAAGTGCATCGTTTTGGAGGCATAACCTCTTCAAATTGTGTAATGTTGTGTTTATTTTTCTACTACATCAATATACAATGAGTAAAGTAAGTGATCGTGTTTTTAGCTATTTTATTATTATATTTGGGTCATACCTACACCCATTTCTTGAGTTTTAGATAAGTATATAAATTTACTGGTGCACATAAATTAGTGGGACACATGTGTCCCAACAGCCTAGGCGTCTACCAGATTCATATAGTAGCAGTCAAATAAAAATTTGATATTCACTGAAAGTTTTGATATTTTTAAAGTTTTTATAGTAATTTATAATTAGGTTATAAGCATATATTTATCTCTAGTATTATAACCTATACTTGTGCATTGTCAAGTGCTATTATATAACCCATAGACCTACTTGCAGCTTCTATCTGAACATTATTGATAATAATATTACCTCTATTTGCTTCTGAAACATATTATTATATCTATTCCAGTTCTTGACTGAAGAAGAAATTTTAGATTTGATTTACTCAACTCCTATTGATCCAGAAACATCGGACATTGAAGGAGATGACGATGCGTTAGAGGAGTTTGACAGCACAACCTCTTGTGCACCACAACAAGATGACAGTTTTGATTTCCTCAATTCATTGAATAATGGGTCTGTTAGTAATCATCATGATAATACAGAAAATGTGTTTTTACCTCAAAATCAATTACAAGATACATCGTACTCTAATGGTGGTAGCAATATAAATCCTGTGCAGATAGAAGAAGAAAGTGATAGTGAGGACTGGGATTATGATGTAACAGAATTTGAAGGACTGTGTAGTAGTGTTCATGAGATGCTACCAAAACCAACATACGAGTTTTCTAAAACTGATGCTGAATTAGTATACTTGGAACAGTTTCTAGATGAAGAGATACTTAGCAAAATATGCTATGAAACAAATTTGTATGCTTTTCAAAACAAAAGTAAGAACTGGAAAGATATAACAGTTAGTGAGCTAAAAGCATTTCTTGGGGTTAACATTATAATGGGAATACATGTATTACCAGCAGCTTGTAATTACTGGAGTTCAGATCCAATATTGAATGTCCACAGTGTATCAAATGTTATGACTGTATCGCGGTACAAAAAGATAGTTGAAAATCTTCACTGTAATGACAATTCTAAATTTCCATCCAAAAATCATCCACAATATGACAGACTTTATAAATTAAGACCGATAATTACAATGCTGAATGCTAAATGCCAGAAATGTTATGTACCGTCACATACGCTTTCAGTTGATGAATCTATGGTGCCATTCAAAGGGCGCACAACACTAAAACAGTACATGCCGCTAAAACCCGTGAAACGAGGGTACAAAATATGGTGCTTAGCAGATTCTGCAACTGGTTACATTACAAATTTACAAGTGTACACTGGAAAAACTGCTGTTTCTGTTGGAAATTTTACGAATTTTCAAATGTGTGAACGTGTTGTTCTCGATCTGTGTGAACCATACTTTTCAACAAATAGGCTTGTCGCATTTGACAATTTCTTTACCACATATAAATTAATGAAGACACTACGAAAAAATGGTCTGTACAGCTGCGGTACAGTAAGGGGAAATAGGAAAGGTCTGCCTTCAATTTTATCTGATACAAAAATTAAGCTAAATCGTGGTGAGTTCACATTTTTAGTCAAATCCTGTGTTGCAGCTGTGAAGTGGCAAGATAATAAAGCCGTTTCATTACTTTCAACTTTGCATAATCCAAAAGACGTTGTTTTTATCCAGAGAAAACAAAAGGATGGGTCTCGAATTGACATTTCTTGCCCTGAAGTTGTAAGAACCTATAATAATATTATGGGTGGAGTAGATAGGTTCGACCAACTGCGAGAACGCTATGCGATTGGGAGGAGATCTGTAAAGTGGTGGCACAGACTGTTCTATTTCTTTATTGATTTGGCAGTAATTAATTCATTTCAGTTAAAAAAACTAGTATGTGGAAAAACTGACCAACTATCTTTTCGTCTTCGATTGGCAAGACAGCTAATTGGTAGTTTTTCATCAAGAATAAAGAGAGGACCAGTTCCAGTTTTCATGCCAGCAAAAAGGGGTGTCACAGGAGTTCCAGATGAGGTCCGATGTACTAATGTAGGCAGACACATCCCAAAGTCATCTGAAACTAGGAGGAGATGCAGATATTGCAGTACAAAGAGGGAAGACAAACGGACCAAAATAATATGTTCATCATGCAATGTTCCACTGTGCGTTACACCATGCTTCTCAAAATTTCATGAAAAGTGAAAGACTCATGGATCTCTATACATATTTTTTACATTTAACATTTTGTGTTTATCTTATGTTCTTTTTTTGGTAAAACTGAGTGTTTATGTTTATAGTGTTTTTATAGAAATTGTGCGGACTATTTTTATTTTATAAAACATACCTCATAAAAGGTGAGTTTTCAAAGAAGTAAAATGTATAGACTTTGTGTTATTAAAAGTAATTTTTTACTCAAATGTTTTACTTTATTAAAATATAATAAAAAAACTTTTATTGTAAAAATTACATACACAAAACATACGACACTTAAAAAAAAAATTGTGTAATTGACGTGGTCAGTGGAACATATATGTCCCACTAATTATTTTGGACAAAAGACAAAATGCAAAATTATGTCATATACTCCATGTTATTAATAGTATTTTTAAGGTTCTGAAACCAAGTTTTCAAACAAATATTGCAACCCACAAATTTTAACCATGAAAGGGTTAAAAGGTGTAATAGACAAGATCATAATAAGAAATGAGATAAGAAGTGATTTAGTTTTTTTGAAGTTAATGAAAGGATTAAAAAATACAGAAGAAAATAGATTCAACGC
Source organism: Magicicada septendecula (assembly GCA_034769895.1). NCBI lineage: Eukaryota > Metazoa > Arthropoda > Insecta > Hemiptera > Cicadidae > Magicicada > Magicicada septendecula. The sequence continues at coordinate 108,546,795 of CM068372.1, read as the reverse complement.
ATGGATAGAAAGGACGAAAGTAGAATACCGAAGATGGTGAACGATTACAACCCTAGAGGCAGTACAAAAGTTGGTAGACCTAAGAAAAGGTAGACTGTGGAAGAGGAACAGGCCGCTATAGCCTAAAACCGTTAAGGAGAACTTAAAAGGGTTTGACTACAGTTATTAGGAAATACAAAAGCAAGTTTACACAAATGTAAAAATTCAGAAACACGCTTTATAACAATACTATTTGTAACCGAACCACCGTACTCGCTACTCCCGCATAATGTAAAACTTCATCGTAATGGAAAAAATCTGTAATGTAACAATAAAGAATGTAACACTATAAACAACTCTTCATCAAACATTTGTACTACAATGAATTAACGCAGCCACAAAGCATTCAGTAACAGAAAACGTGTTAAGCTTTTCTACTCCATACAAATTAATCTGACACATGTCCTCCAGGCACTTACCGAATATGTTTGCACACAGACTTTTACAGGACAAAATACGTCTTCGTAACGTAAAAAGAAGAACCGTATAACGTACACTGTTCTTAAAGTATATTCTACTAACCGTCAATAGTAGCCGCCCGTGTTTGACATTCAGAAAGTAGATGTATATTACGTTTTGTTGTTAGTTTTAAAGGTTTTGCACGTAAGTAGAATTAAAATTTGCAAACACATTTCTAAATTTCATTCAAGGAAAGCAATAATTAAATTTTTTAGGAAACAGATTTTCAACTTTCTGTAAATATAAAGTCAAGTGATAATTGTATCAAGATAAACACCGTCTAAGTTTAGTTTATTAGAACACAGTAAACTGAAATTGTACTTTTGAGGATTAAAAAATGTAACTAGCTAAATATTTGTTGATTCAAAAGTTCAATTGACTATCGGCGGTGGGTTTAGTATATCAATGTTTATACTGCTCAGTCAGTTTACATTTGTTTGTTTGGTCCGACATGGTAAACCTAGTGTGTATTTACAAGTATTTTTACTTCGTGTTGTGAGGGTTATGCGATTCCGCCAAACGATCAGACGGTCAGTAATCAAACTTTGAAGAAGAGAAGTTCAGTAAATGTTAACAAAATAAATAGTCGCTTGTATTAAGCATGTTTTAAAAACACTAAAAGTAAAGGATTTGCTCAAATTATTTCGCTTGTACGCTTTGAAGACTGCTTGTTGAAAAAACAAAGGTCATACTCTTCAGCTGGTTTTTATTTATTTTATTTGCTTAGATATGTTAATACTGCATGATAGTAAAAACTACAATATTACATAAGAGAAATGTGTGTGTGTGTGTCTATTTTTAAAAGTTTATTCTATTTCGTAAAAAAGATCAGACATATACGAACGAATGAATCCAAACGAAACGAAAACATTAAACGAAAGAAAACACAGACTTTGTTCAGAGGAAAGCTTTATGTATTCAATAAGTGGTGACATAAGTAGGGTACGTTGATAACGGCGCTGGGGAAATGAAAACAGACGTACATTGCGCTTACAGAGAATGCATACCGTACGTTACGGCAAACGTATTAAGTCTGTTCCAACGTTATATATGTTACAGAAACGACGCGTATATAAATCCTGACGTCATAAAGATTTTTACGTTTTCTACTTTCGACAAAATAGGCCTCAGTACTGTTAACATGATATGAATATAGACAGCTTTTAGCCGGTGGGAGGGGGTAAACTGTTGATCAGCTACTGCTGATTTACCTTGATTATAATGTTTTGACTATGACTGTAGCCGCCTCTTGTATCGTAAATTACATCATTTCGTCCATCCATTCTGGAATTTCCAGTAGTCTTTTTTATTTAAAAGTTTATTTCTGTGCAGTTACTATTTTTATATTAATCTGAAATCAACAATCGTTCTTACGTGGTTGTATCACCTCAGTATCTGGTATTTGGTCAGTATCTTGGCCTTGAGATGGGGATAGTTACCATAAACTGTCTGTTCCTTGAACATTGGTGATTCACATTATGCAGTATTTTGACTATAATTCGTTATCATCTGTTGTTATAAACGCAGTTAAAAATTATTAAAAAGTAGAGGCTATAATAAGGTAAACAATTCAACATTTCAAGGCAGCCTGTAATTATAGGCCATCATGGTACATCCTGTAAATTGTGTAATTTTCACATGGTACTCGGTTATATCCGAGTTTATTAAGTAGGCTACCGCGGACGGAATTTTTATCATTAAAAATTCTTCAATGATAACAGAATTTTTATCCGGGCTGTTTGCCGTAGTCAATTGCTTTGGTCAGACATTTTATAACCTTTTTGGCTACCCACCGGATGTCTTCTTCAGTATAAAAAGTAGAAAGTGTTTAACAAAGTGTAGAGATCAGAACTTACCCCTAAACGAGGTAAAAGGTTTAGAAAACCGTGGCCGAAAAGGTTAGAAAATGACTGAACAAAGCAATCAACCACTGCGAAACAGCCCGAATACAAATTATTTTATCGTTATATACCTATCCCAGATTTCATTATGACTATCGTCGCCTCTTGTATTCCAAATTCCAACGTTTCCTGTCCATCCATTCCAGCAATTCCCAGTGCTCTCTTTTATCAAATAGTTTATTCTGTGTTGTAACTATTTTTCCATTTATCTGTAATCACTAATCGTTTGAACATGGTTGTACCACCTCGGTACCTTGCAGTCTAGAGTTCTAAGTATTTGAATATTGATTCGATACTCCTTCTAATTTGTGATCAAGTCACAATATCTACCCGACTGACTCATGTCTAAGCAGCTCTTTTATTAATTATCTATAATGCAACCAACGTATATTGCAACAAGTACAACCATGGTTTTATAAATATTTACAATAGTGTCGCATTTGCGTGCGTTAACCTAAATGTTTGTTATCAACATGATTGCTCTAAGACTGAGCACGTGTCCAGTTTGATGAATTTCTGACAGTCACTGGTATTTAGTTTGCAATCAGCCGCTTTCACATTCCTTATACGGCGTTCAAATACAGCCTAATTCATGCATCTCGTTATCAGTAGCTACGATAAATAAAGTGTAAGCATCTGGCAACAAGGCAATAACCAAATGAATACATGTAGTGTTCTGAGCTCAGTTTACAACATTTCTGTGTAATGTTGGGACAACTTACTTTAAAGGAGTTTGTCTGTTGAATAGAAAGCAAAACTAGTTAAGCAAATATTTGTACTAATATGAAAAAAGTATTAGACAGAGATTCATTGACCCTCGTTAACCCTCATCCTTAACCGACTATTGAAATCACAAACAGCTGCCATCAAGAAAGTCTGTGATAATTAATTTTTATTTCTGGGCATGTTATATCTGATAAAGATAGGTAACGAAGATAGTATGAAAGGTACATTTCCGAATGAATAAGAAAAAAACATGACTATACCTCAAGTAAAAAAGGAAGGATATAGTACACTTGAATGTGATTGTGTTCGGATTGCGCGTAAAATTTAAAGCCATTTCATAATTTAAACTAATTTGGTTGCACGGCTGTCAGCAGCAACGCTTTTTTTAGAATGGAAGCATATTTTATATCACATGGAAAAAACAATTACATGAACATGACGAGAAGGAAGTTGCATTCTAAGGTGTTCTCTTTAAACATCTCCTCCTCTGACAATGTTCATGCGTAAAGTCATCACTCACGTCATGACAGTGCCCACGAGTCTATGTTAGGATTGAAAGATCTGACGTTAGCGAGAAATCTACTCGATACATTTCTGTAAATATCTAGGCAGTTTTCCTGTGTGCAGACTATGGAGTCCGGTTCGTCCTTCGGTAGCTGATCACTCCTCTTTATTTTACTGCTGTCTGCATTGAAGTTCAGATTTTCATGTGTGAACGTAATATGAGGCAGATTAGGGGGATAATATTAATTTTTGTCTTTTCAGTTTTGTTACCTGTCGATTTTTTTCTGATTATTATCATTATGACTAAGTAAAGGTCTTACTATTGTCATTCATTGTCATTACTATTGTCATTAATATTTTACATTCATATTGTCTTACTATCTTTCCTCTCAGCAATTTTTATCGCTAGATATTTAATCCTCATGGGTAAAAATAGATTCATTATATTACAGTCTCCAAGTCACGTGCATAAGTACTTATTTGAAGTCTATCGCGTGTGGTGGTGAGCGACATGTAGGTCGCGATGTGGCACGTGGCGTGAAATCCATCGTGGCGTTTGGTAAAAATTTTTTATTTTTTGACGACTTCTCCGGAAGGATTAATGTTTTTATAACCTGATGATGTGGATTTATCCTCGAAACGCGTTGTTATCAGAAGTTTAAAGAAGTTACAAGACGGTGAGTAACCAAGTGTTTACAAATACTACAATGAAATACTAAAAAAAGGTGTATAAAGTAAATACCTGTTTTTAGTTGTATGCGAAATTCCTGCTCTGTACTAATAAACAAGGAGCAATTTTAAAGATTAAATAATTTTAAGACCAATCTTTTTAGTTATTAACATTTTCCAGGATATCAGTGGTTTGATGATATAATTTGCAAGCGTTTCTGCCATCGGTGGCCATCTTCAGTGCTGAAAGGACTGAAATACTGACAATGGTCTCAGTGAGTAAACCACAGTACTATAGCTAAGGTTTACTAAGGTTTTCAGCACTGAATGGCCACCGATGGAGTAGCTAAAACATTTGCAGATTATAACATCGGACCGCGGCCTGATAGCACGGAAAATATTACGACGCCGGCCGTCAAATCCTAAGGAAGCAACTAATCTTTATAATTCCCTGCGTATCGTAGATCAAAAAGTATTTACTTCTAGTTATAGACACGCGTTCATTTCAATCTTTGTTGTCTCTGGAATTTTATATTCTTTATATAACCTATAGTGGGAAAGACTATTAGATGTTTTGAGGGACAAGGGGGTGGATTTGAAGGAGAGACGGTTAATTCGTAATCTGTACCTTGGACAGAAAGTGAGTGCGCAAATCGGAAAGGAGAGACCAGAAGGATTTAAAATTGAAGGAGGAGTTAGGCAAGGCTGTTGGGACCAAATTTATTTAACATTTATCTTGATGACTTGATTAGGAAGTGCTTTGACAAAACAAGAGGGATGAATGTAGGTGGAAGAAGAATTTAATGTATAAGTTTTCTGATGACATGGCTGTTTTAGCAGAAAAGGAAGAGACAATGAATGGAATGATAAGATATTTAAAGTTATTATGCAATTTATGTATGTTCGAGGAATACAGAACGAGGATTAATAAGGAACAAACTTAAATATATGGTGATTAGCAGAGGAGGAAAAAGGGCAAACATGAAGATAGGGCAAGACAAAATACAACAGGTGGAGTTGTTTAAATATCTTGGAAGCGTGATAAGTGAAGATATGGCCTGCGCTCGTGAAATTAGAGAAAGAATTGCTATAGCGAAAGAGGCACTTAATGGAAAGAGAAGACTGCTGTGTGGCAAAATTAATAAGATTTTAAGGGAAATGTTGGCCAAATATTATGTGTGGACCGTTACTTTATATAGTACAGAGACATGGACACTGAGGAAGGAGGATGAGAACAGATTAGGAGCATTTAAGATGTGGGTTTGGCGAGCAATAGAAAAAGTAAGGTAGGTTGATAAAATAAGGAATGACAAAGTTTTAAGAAGAATAAGGGAAGACAGACAAATCCTGAATGTAAAAGAAAACAGAAAAAGGAATTGGTTTAAGAAGAGACTGCTTGCTTACAACTGCCATGGAGGGTGTTGTAGAAGGCTAAAAAAGGAGAGGGCGTAGAAGAATGAAATTAATAGATAGCAATAAAATCAAAGGGTATTACGAAGATACAAAAAAGATTCATATGATAGGACAGCTTAGAGAGCTTTTAGCGTTTGAAGACCTGCATTAGGGCAGCACACCAAATAATAATAAATAATATAAAGCATTTAAAACTTTAGAGTCATGAAACACCATTCATATTGTAAAATATTTTGAAAGACATCAAAAGATTCTGGCTTTTACTTTGTCGTGCAATTATAGGGTTTTAGTTATCAACCTAAGGACTCTGGTGAACTCTCATTTCTATTATTAGACAGCATCAGCTTAATAATAAATTAAAACTAACCGGAACTTACATACTAAGAATGAAAGTTTTGTGCCATGCAATTCTTGGGAGGAGTTGGAAGACGTAAGGATCCAGAAAGAAGGACACGGATGACAACGAATCGCAAAAAGGTGTTTCAGAAACGAACCTTTGTTAAAATATCATACCAATGTTTAACTGCTTGTGATATTAATTTTAAACTATAAAACTGTTCTGAATACCAAATACCAAATCAAGTGCAAATTTATTTTATTGTCTTTGATATTTGCCGAAATAACTTTACATTAAAAGTTTCTTTGATTTGAAACTAAATTTGTTACAAGAATTAATGTCGCTTTACAATAAAATTAGGCTCAAATGTCAGGTTCAAATATTGTTTATACATAGAAACTGAGCACGCATTTGTTCGTTAATACGTACAAAAAGTTATAGGGTGAAATCAATGCTGCGACGTCGCTTGTGCCAGAAACGATAAAACTGTCGTTAGTGTCAGATCAATTTGAACAGATGGCAGCGAGAGAATCGTGTGCGCGGGGTTGTAAGCGTTTGATTGCGTTGACGAAATTGAAACTGCCTCTTTTCAACACACACACACACACACACACACACACACACACACACACACACACACACACACACACACACACACACACACACACACACACACACACACACACACACACACACACACACACACACACACACACACACACACACACACACACACACACACACATGCCGTATGTTGGCTGTCTCGGCTGAGTTAAAATTAATGTTGTTGTCGTACTATATTTCATCGTCCTGTTCCCTTAGCGCGGAGGAATAAAGCCTCCCATACGAAATATGGATACATAAATTTCAATTTGTAACCTCGCGCCTTACAACTATGCTCAACTGCACGTGCCGGAATCCAATAAGTTACGTACACTTGGTGCCAGACATGAAGGACGCCATAGTCTGTGGGTCTACAGCCGGGGTATTAACGTACTCTACAGCTCGTATGTTACTAGTCTTGCGTTCTGTTGTCCAGTCATGTCGAACACTTTTTTGTGCCCATCAGGAAGAGGCTATTAATTCCTTTCTACTTTTGCTTTGGGCAAATATTGCCAGCCTCCTTTTGGCCATCTTCGGTTTCTATTACCGCAGGCGGCTGGGTCACATAAGTTGTATTTATACTATCGTGTTTAATACAGCCTCCTTGTCCTCTAAAATTTCTATAAACTCTTTGTATTTTATTAACATTTTTTTTTTAGAAATTCCATCTGCCTTTGCGTATTAGCCAAATATAATTTTTTTTAACCTGGTTTTGCTTTCTTCATAATTTCTCTTTCTCTAATATAGGTATAAACGCTTTCAAAGCTAAATTTGTATTTCGAAACGTTTGTTTCCTTTTAAATTTATTTTACTCAACGTAAGTAAACTATTTTGTTGTCAGGCAGTTGTGTTTGACGTATCCATTTTATTTTTAATAGGACCACAAAAATAAAAGTTTGGAAGACGGTAATAATATGTGTTGATACTCATAGATCAGATGCGGGAACAGTCAGTGCGTGAAGCACCAATGAGATTAAAAGGCACTGAACAAATTATTTGTAGCCTTCAACAAATATGAAATTTAGAGAAGAAGAAGAATTGCAGATTTAGAAAAGCTGTACAAAGATATGGGTATATTGGAGGAAGTCAGAACATTTACAAAACACGTCAGGAGATAGAGTTCCAAGAAAGGTTATTCAAGGACCATCCGGAGGGGAGAGACCGAGATGGTGATGATGATATTTTATAGAGCCTACGTGTTACTTCTGCCATACGTCTAGTAAACAAGTTCAAGATTCTTGAAAGAAACCATACATTCTAATAATTTATACAACCAAGTTAGATATTTTCCGCCTTATTCTCCTGTTATATCCGCTTTTTCTATCAATTTATTACAGCATTCCTAATACTTTCTTTTAATTTCATATAGTATTCTGCTCTCGATACTTCTAACTCAGTAAGTACATTCAGTTTATGTACAGTTGTTGTCTCTAAAATACTACTATGTAATGTGCATAAGAGTGCAAACGAAGCAGACAAATTTACTTTTATCAAAGTACAGGGTTGCGGAAAATGACCAAACAATAATAGCGCCAGCACTCTAGAATATCTAGAAGGACGTCTAATTGTCACTTGCCTAACTGTTTCAGAACGTTATTATGTATCTTTTCTATAAAACAAAGGCCTCAGTGATAACAGGTATAAATATTACTTACCATAAATTAATTTTAGTAAGTTAACTAAAAAAATGCTCAAAATTTGGCGCTGGGTTAACTACAATACACAAGGCTAACAATATGATATCGTGTAGCTAGTTAGACCACCAAATAGTTAGGCGTAACGTTAAATGCAAAGCTTCTAATCAAACGACGTAAATAACTCAGGCATGTAGGGACTATAATTTATATAAGTATGCTTGTTATTTTAAGTCATAAAGGGAGTTTGCATCGCTTAGAGTAAAATTATAGCTTTCACAGTGAAACAAATTTTCCCACGCGTTATGATTAAATAATTCCACAAAAACAACACTGAGCCTGTATTTACTTTAGACGTATATTCTTGGTTTTGAAACGTTAAAAACAATTAATTTACAGCAGGGTAAGGTTATTTGTGATAATGCCTATCCAAACTGCGACTTTTAGTAAAGTCCTCTGAGGCTCGACCTCATTAGTATAAATGGTTTTAAATTATATGTTAGTTGTTAATTTTAAATTCGACTGAGCTGTATCTCAGTGGTAGGAAGCTCGGTTTTCATGATTGTACGTCGTCAATTCTGTTTGGTGAGTTCTGCTCAAGTACAAGTCATTCCAGTCCTCTCTATCTACTGAAGGGGAATAAGACACTCTTGGCTTTAGTCAACAACAAGTCACATCTACATATGAACACTTACAACACCACTTCTCACTTTGTTGGTTATCTCTGCAGGCGGTTAAATACTGAACGATTTCTCTCTCGTGGTACTGTGGCGTGACCTGTATAACAGATAGGCTACGGACCTAATGCATGGGAAAGATGATGATGATGGTAATTTTAAATCATTTTTGTAAGCTGTGTTAACTGAGAATCAATTGCATTTATTCCAATGCTAGTATTATATCGATTACGGGAAATGAAAAACCGTTGACTGTCTGAGATTTCAGACTAACATATTACAGGAAACTTACTTCACGTATAGGGGCATAACGTTTCAATCAAAATTCTCTTACTTTCTGACTTCCAGCGATTGACCGTTAAGCAGTAGGATCAGCACGCTTAGCCAAAGATACGTCTACACGTCAGGCGAATTTGACTTTCTAGTTCAAAATGTTTTAACAAAGTGGACAAAGCCGGCAGTATATTTAAATTTTTTTAGTAATTCGTGCGTATTACGAGGTGAACGAACTTTAGAGTTAAAAATTTGGAATTATGTTGTAGCTTAAACTCTGTGATTTTGTGTGTGTCTATCGTGTGTGTGTGTGTGTGTGTGTGTGTGTGTGTGTGTGTGTGTGTGTGTGTGTGTGTGTGTGTGTGTGTGTGTGTGTGTGTGTGTGTGTGTGTGTGTGTGTGTGTGTGTGTGTGATAATTGCAAGAGACAGGCAGAAGAAGCTTTGCCAAATAATTTGCTGAACAACAATTTTGGCAAAGGTCAAGCGTTGAAATGTCAAGTGTAAGGGAAGGAACGTGCAAGTGTAGACATATAAAATAGAGCATTTTCTATACATGTTGCCGTTAGCTTGATAAAATGGCAAGACATTTAGCAAATTACAATATGAGATTGCTTTTTGTAATTATGGAGATCGTTTTTTATAATTCAAACTTCTGAGTGGGAATATCAGTTTACAATTTTCCCGTTATTATGTACACGGTAAGAAATGGAGGAAGCAATGGGTGACGAGCAATTATTACGTAACCGAATTTTTAATAAATGAAAACAGTTGGTTCGATCTGATTCAAAGCCGTGACTGACGATATAAAGGAAGAACTTACCAATACGACACATCCAGCATGGCGTCCCTCTAATGTATAAGCAAATGGAGACAAAATGTTCTCAGTATTGACAGATGTCTGTATGCCCATATGATTGTCTTGTGCGTGACTACATGTTTGTAATATGCATGTGTGTGCATAAGATTTTTACATCTGCATTTCCTTTCTTCTCTTGGTCCCAGTATTCAGTCTTCAATAGTCTCTTCTACGTTCCCTGTCTCTGACATCTAGTTTTTACTTCGCCTCGCTCACTTTCATCTCACCAGAACTTTTGAGGTCTCCCTATTCTTTTCCTTCCCTGGATTCGTCTGCAGCTATTCCTACGTACTCATACCTTTTCTAATATCATAAGTCCAAAAGGCGATTTCAATTTTGTACAGTTATTCTATAGGTTTATACTGGTTTAGTGGGTTTTGTAGATTAGGAGTATGGCGGTTAGTTATTAACCTGAGGTCCGTTGATTCCCTCGGGGTACCATGCAAGCCTGGGCGCGTCTTCCAAACCCAGGTCTACTCAGCCTGTGGAAGTGAGAATCTAGGATGAGATTCCGAGATAATGAAGAGGAGATAAAGTGTAGTGCAGTCCACACTACCTTCTTTGTATGCTGTACTTCCCACATAAGACAGCATCCCTGCCTAATTCCTGAACTGCCTACAGTGGTATTAAAGTGGGGAAATTTTTAGTATTATTAAAATAATTATAAAAATAATGTAATATTGACAAGACGTCTTAAATATGTTTATGAATAAAAATCTTTAAATTAGTAGTGACCTTAAGTAAACAAATGATAAGAAGTTTTTATAGGATCAGAAGTTTTTATAGGATCAGTCAATAAATAGAAAAAAATCGCCCGCTTAATTATGTTTACATCATTTGCGTCGATGATTCGACAAATACAAATCACGGTTGCGTGTTTCGTGTCATAACAAATTGTCGCCGATTGTCTTGAAGATGACAATAATATTTGTCGGACATCGACACAAATGGTTTACAAACTGTGTCTGCTTATTGGCCGAAGGTAGCAAAACCATTTATGAATAAAAGTTAAATTATTTCTGGAACTACATTAAGATTAATAAAAGTCGTATGAGAGCAAAACTATTTAAGAATCTGATGAGACGAAAGTATTTATATTCAATTTTAAAGGATTTTGTACTAACGTAACTGTCACTAGTTATATCGTACTGCGATCGTACTGTTATGTTTCGCAGGCTGAGACGTAACTTCTCGCCTTAATGAATGCAAACAAGCTTCGTTGAGTTATTCCATTCTCTGGCATATATTTAGTTTTAAGAGTACGAACAGGATGTAAAAATGGTAGCAATATGATTTTACTCCAACGTTTAATAGTCAAAGTACTGGAGAAGGCGCCACATTAGACCGTAGAGTGCTTCATCGGCGTATATGACGTGGAAACCGCTGCCAGTCGTAAAAATGTCGTAACGTTGAAACACAAGAAGTAGTGACACAGGAACTTGATATTGCAGTCAGCACAGAATGTATAATTGTTTAATGTACTGTATACATAACATCCCGTGTGAGATCTGCTTGGCAGTTTCCGCGGCACAGACGTACTTAATATATTTCCACCTTATTAACTTGCCAAAGATTATAGACACTAAAGCCGCAGAATTGCTTTTCTCTGGATTAAGCTGAAGAATTCTGTAGTAGGGAAAGCCCTTCAACCCCCACCCCACAACAGAAACATACATTGCTAAATTGGAGAGACAGTTTCTCGTGGCTGTTGAGTAGAAAGCGATAAGCGATTTCTCACTTACTTAACAAACGAAAATTACACTAAATTTTACAAGAAATGATTGACACGCCCATACGTTTGTCTGCGTCTTCTCTTCAACACTGGGCGTCTCCTGTACCGTTGAATGAGGTATACACAGATCATGGGATGTCGTAGGTAATGTTTCCTTCAGACTCACACTAGTCGAAAGAGCCAGTGGTCGGAGCAGTCTTCTATGGTTTTGACTTCTGGTGGAATAGTCTATGAACATGCAGTGTTCAACCCGATAATGATTACATTTATTGCCTTGTTGAATTTTTGAATTTCGTATTTGCAGAAGACAAAATGATGCTTAGTACATCTTACGCCACTTGAAAGAGCAGTATAAAACGTAGGACCTACAAATAAATTTCATTAAGGCAGAGTATCTGGTTATAGAGAGAGTATAAAGTTATCTGTGGGTACCTAACGGGTATTTAGTTACTTGCTGCCAGGCTTACAAGTATTTAGGGGTAAACTGTCAAAGAAAAGAGAGATTACACAAGAAATGAAACATCGAATAGGCAAATGAAGACTACCAAAGCGACAGCTGTACTTGATTCCTAGGAATAGAAATATAACTAGCGGTGTGAACACGAAAATATACAACGCAGAGATGTGGAAGAAGTACAGAAATTGACATTAAACCAAAAGCGATTGTAAGGGACTTCTAGAAAAGCGGCAGTAGGGTTATAAATAAGATGGCAGAGAAGATGGAGGGCAAATATGGGTAAATAGAAGTAATCTGGTCAGAGTTGAAAGTAAACGTTGACATTGGCATTCCAAACTCTACACACCTAAAATACGGTATACCATCTAAAATACGGCTCTGGACACCGACCTAACGAAGAAACAGAGACCGATCCCAATGGTATGATGGAGTGAAGCAAGGAATGCAAGAGGATGACTGCCAAAAGAGAAATGTGGAAGGTTGGGTGCCAGAGTCTCTTAGATGTACTCCCACTTGCCGTAGAAGCTAGGCCGTACTTCTTAGGCATAGGAATACAACAACTTGTTAATTATAAGTTACTTATACGTTTAAAAAGATTTGTTAGCATCCATGTAGCGTAACACCATGTTTTTGTAATTGAAGTTAAAACAATCAAAGCTTATAAGAATATTTTTGAATTACTAAAAGCTTTGTTATTCTAATCAATTAAAGACATAATAATTTGCGTAAGTGTGCCCGAATAACTAATTATCGTTAGATACCACAAAAAATAAAACGTAACATAACATATTATTCAATTTGAAATTTTTTGTTATTTAATTTGATAATTCATGTGAATTTGATATACCAGATTTAAAAAATATTGGTGGCTGGGTAATGTTAAGTGAACGGCAAATACATATTCAGAGAGACGCAAAGAGGAGAAATTTTGGCCACAGAGAGAGATAGAGAAAGAGAGAGAGAGAGAGAGAGAGAGAGAGAGAGAGAGAGAGAGAGAGAGAGAGAGAGAGAAGAGAGAGAGAGAGAGAGAGAGACAGAGAGACAGAGAGAGAGAGACAGACAGACAGACAGACAGACAGACAGACAGAGACAGAGAGACAGTGATAGAAGGGGGTACAGGAGGAAAGAGGCTGTAGCGTATACTTCAACATATTTCATTATTCTGAAAGTCGATTTATTAAACGCCAAGAAAGAATTGAGGCTGCGTACACTTTGAAATAAACATTTTCCGTTGTTCGTCAATGTTGACATTAAATTAGCATGCCAATGTGTTCAGCTACTTGAGAACCAACTCAGGCTTGCTGAGTCAGCAGCTGCTGATGTTTTTGTTTCTTTATATGCAAAATAATTCTTGCAAATATAACATGTGCCAGTTTTAAAGTAATGTTTGTGAGTATCGATGGTTTCTGTCAATGTTATTTTTTAATTTATTTTCTCAAGTGTTACCACATGCTTATTATTGGTAACGATATCATACCTTTCTACCTTGCCATTTGGTAAATGAATATTGGTTACTGCCTTATTGCTACTAATGCATGCGTATGCAATAAGAAGTGAGTCAAAACAGAAATGTAAGGCCGTCGCTCAAAACATATTAAAAGAATACAAATGATAAGAGTTTTATATTCGGAGCACTAACTTTCATGCTTTGATTATATCTTAAGCACGATAGACAACAGCAGACTATTTACACTATATATCCTCCGCAGAAAAAGCTCAATGTACATCATAGTTAACTTGAATCTGCAGTATTATTTAATTAGGTAGCGCTCTTTGTCTTCTTTTATTTTTTCTTCTTCTTCAACTCTTTCTTCTTTCATTTTTACTTCTTCTTCAACTTTTTCTTCTTATTCTCTGTTTTCTTCTTTGTATTCTTTTCTTTTTATTCTTAATTTTATCGTTATTATATAAGGCTTTTTTAATTTAAACGAACGACTCTACACTTCTTCAGTAACGTCTTTAATATTTTAGATAATTTTGGTTTTCCTCTTTTTGGCTTTAAAGATATCTATCCATCTTTCTTTGTGTAAACCAGACAAAAATATGTGAGCCATAAAGTCTCAGAGCTATATACTTATAAACTATCAAACTAATAAGTGTGTGTTAAGTTTAAAGTTTATAAGGTTTTATATAAATTATAAAATATAAAACAATAAATTATGAAATATACAAGTTTATATAATTATGAAAATATACTTATATAATTAAGCAGGTTAAATTGTCGTTACCTGAGGCAATAAATTATGTTTGTGTATGTTTGAACTTAAAGCTATTCAAACTATTATGATTCTCATTGCTGTTAACCAGCCACTGCAGAATATTCTGTAACGTCTAAATTCTGCACGTCGTAGTGTCTATATAAACTTAATTCAACGACCTTCCCAGTGAAGACTAAACAACTCTATGCGTTCAGCAACTCACTAAAATATGTGAAATCAGAACTAAATCATGTGACACGTACGTGACTTTCTGTTCATTAAAAATCAGCATTCCTTAATTGCAAAGGAGACGTCCAGAATCAGCAGTTCCCCTTCTACTAAGAGCAGACAGATTCCCTTTTGGAAGAAAAGTAAAAAAGAAGAAAAATAAAACAAAGAACCTGGCTCTTTAAAACCCCTGATTGACTTTTTGAAGGTTTTACTAATTGCTATGAAGTCTAGTGTTACCCTTTTCAATGAGAGTTGTGAGTACTTACGTGCAAAACTATAGTCAACTCAGCATCCGTAGACGTACATGTAGTGGTGTCTATGTAATTCATCCGTTTCTTGCCTATACTGTTATCATCATTACATTAACAATAAGAAATATTCTTTATTATTATAAGTGACTAAAAATTGTTATTCTGTGTTGTTTAAAATATTTAATCCATTTATATATGAGATAAAATTAATTACGTTTTTTTACTTACGATATCTGTTTTCTCATGCTATAATATGAGTGTTTTGACCTCATAGCTTCTGATAATCTTCTGATTAACTTTAGTCAATCAGAATAGTTTCTGTCTGTATAATTGTATTTTAAAATCTTCGTAAATAGGATATAGCACTGCTAGCATGTTGCGCTGTGGTTTTCAAAACTATAGTTTACGTAGCTAAATATTTGTTTTTAATATTTTTATTTGTCGTAAAGTATAACTTGATTTGTTTAGATTCTAGTCAATTTATCTTTCGCCCCTCCGTCTGTTAGGGGATCTGTCTCTAAAGTATTAATAAATAGGAAAATCATCTGAATAATAACACCCATCATACGTACATTAAGAAAAAGCTGTTTTTAGCCGTTTTGTAGTTACCAGAATTTTGTTATCTTTGTGAATATTTTAATTTACCAGGATGAGAGTCAAACTGAAATGCACTTAAAACTCTATTAAATGCTTATCTTGCTTATCTTGTATATTTAGTGCTGTCTCCTTATCTTGACAGTGTTAACCATTAAATGAGAACTTCAACCTACTAATTTAAATGCTGCCAGTAAGGACTTTTGAATGTTAAATATTCCTCAGATCAATCAAAATACTACACACAAAATGCTTTTTAAGACAACAACATCGGCTCTTTTAAAGAGATAGATTGCAATATTTTTATTTTATAAAACTTTTTTCTAGTACAATTTTTCGGATAAAATTTTTTACTTTTCCTATAGAAAATATTTTTTCGCCATTCGCTTTCTCTTACTGATATCAGTGTTTTGTAGTATTATATGAAAAAAAATCGTGAGGTTTGTTATACAAACTACCTATATGTATTGGTTACACATTTTTTGACAACCAGTTATTTTTTGTATTTGTATCTTGTCCAGACACATTATCATTTAACTCCAACGCAATATTTAACGCACATTGATCTTTCAGTGTTGCAACTAAAATTATGTGTTCAACAGTTGTTATCCGCATAACATGTATAATATGATGATATTAATAAAAATAAAGATAATAAGAAGAAGAATAATGATAATTTTTATATATACTATATGTAAATTTTAAATGTTATATATTTTCTTTAGACCAACTAATTAAGTGTGACTCCTATAAATATTATTTACACTACTTTGAATACAAAAAAAGCTGTATAATTTCATTTGAAAGAAATTAAAATTTGTTACTGAAACTTATAATAATTTGAAATGTTGTCCTCGCTTAAAGAGATATAACATTCCCGACATTAAGAATGGCGAAGGCAAGAGTTAAATAAGGAAAGAGACTGTAGTGCGTTAAGATATGTGTTGATTCTGACCTTCCACGTTTTGATGTTATTTAAGGAAAATGTCAAGTGTTAAAATGCCAAACCACGAAATAGCCTGTGCCGAGAAAACGGATGGCGACCGGTGTACTCTAAATTAATGTACCGTATTACAAAACTCACTGGTGATGTTGCGATGTATATTCGTGTGTTTAATAATAGTTTACATAACCTTTCTTAGACATGTATTCATAAAGGCTCTTGAAGCGACCTCTCAATATGAACAGCCAATATGCTTCGAGTATGCTTTAAATAGTCTATTATTTATATGGATACCGTAACATGTGTGGACATATGTTTGTGTGTTTGATGTACATAAGACATGCGTAAATCATCATTGTGTGTTTGTATGTATGTAGCACGGTTAATAGGCCGGATTGATGGGTTTACATTAACTTATATGTCGTAAGGAAAAAGTTAACGGAATCCAAAAAATATCATTACAAAAGGGATAAAAGACCATGTGTCGCTTAACAAAAATTAAAATTTTCAATAAGTAAATTTTTGTCATTAAAAATAAAAAAAATTAAAAAATCAGGATCAGCGTTTCAAACAAATTTGTTGTCATTATCACAGAGATAATTTTATACACTTATATTGTTTACGTTTTTAGTTAGTGTTTGGTTATATGTTATACTAAAAATATTAACATTTAGTGAACGTATATTATTATTCTCGTATTAATAGAGTATAACTGATTATAGTATTTTACAAATCTGAACACACATTAGGCGTTTATTAATTTTTGGTGTTTTGTCTGTATGTAGTTCCCGATGATGACAACCAATTTTATCAACACTTCGGTATAAATGTTTTAAAACCGTCTAGTCAATAATAGAACCTCACTAAATCTTCTGTAATTTACAAATTAAAGGCAATTTCTAAACTGAAAATACATTATAGTGTCTAATCATGCGACTCATGGCTAATGTTCTAAATATTAAAACAAAGTCACTGATGTTACGTTTGTCGAAAGCTTTGCCGTTTCTATAGTCAGGCGCAGGGACTCAAAGATTTATAATTTTTATAATCGAATTGAATCCATTCCGATACGGGTGTACCCGACTCATAGTATCAAGCCTACTTTTAAAAGCTCATACACGTGAAGTTCGTAATGTTTTGGTGATTATACACGCAAAGATCTATAAAAGGTATTACTATGTTACGAGAGGTATTACTTCCGAAACGTATTCACTATCACTTCAGTACTTAGCGGTTTCGATTGCTCCATGTCACACAACTTATAAAGCACAGACTTTCTCCAAACGTCTACAAAAAGCTGTTCCTTATAATTAATTTGCCATGACGCTGACAACACAATTAACTTCCGTTTTGTTGAAATTGATTTGGACAATCTGATTACAAGCGTAAGCCAAAGTCACGTTTGGCAATAATAGTCGTAAAAATAGATTTTTGCTAAAATACGTATCACCCGTTCTGCATAATGGTATCAGTATTTATATATACAAGTGGTATATGAAATAAAAGAAGTGATTGTTTTGAAGGAAAGCTGATAAAGTGGTAAGCTTTTAAAATCAAATTCTTTGAACACGAAGATAAGAAATCTTTACTACGAATTAAGGAGTGATTTTGACAAGGGAAATAAACTGGCACTGAGAAAAACGTTCAGGATGCAAAATAAATTAAATTCAGTAATTGTCACGACGATGGCGTGGATAGATTCGTTTAAACAGTGAAACATAAAAACTGAAAAGAGAGAAATTGGTAGTGAAAAACTTAACGACAGTTTAAATGAACAAAACAATTATAAACAGTTATGTGCAAACAGTTCTTAAATCTCACGATTTTCCAACATTGTAGCAATAAAAGTCACAATTATAGAAGGTCATACACAAAGTAATTCCGCGTAATCGCATTACATTATACCGATGTAAAGAACATCCACAAAAGTTCAACTTCTTATCTCTTCTTTCTACAGTCTCAACCTGACTCGCCTATCTAGTATACCCTGCTTATAGTCGGCACAGTACAATAGACAGTCTGAATGAGATTCGCGTAGATCAGACAGTCACAAGGTGACATGTCCACGACCTATTATGCAGCTGGACACTGCACATTGTTAACGAGACTGATTCCTTTGGATGGTGGTGTGATGTCATCTGCGCTACAACTAGAAGAGCCCAATATACCTATGGCCCCAGTAACTTTTAGAACTGAATGTACAATATAGAATTACATTAATATTATTTTATCACGGTAACTTATAAACGTTTAACTGTAATGTGTTTTGCGTATTTTTTTTATACAACCCTAGGTCATGACCTTAACGTTTGGAAATACTGTCAGAAAAAAGGAGGGAAACCAGGAGGTCGACTTCAGTCCGAAACGTAGTTGGATACTACAAAGAAGAAAGATGTTATCCTACATATGCCATGTAGTCAACCAAAATCTCTTTCGTCTGCTGTAATACAGCTGTCGCACGATTAGCCAGCAGATTAATATTATTTTTTTTACATATTTTACAAAACCTTTGGATTAATATTAGTTCAAAAAGTACAAAGTGAGTAGTTTATTTATAACATAAACGTTTTTTAGATACATGTAGTACATACAAAACGTATTGGAATTATTAAAGCGCAGAATATTAGCTACAGTGGAATCAAAGGTCTAATAGAAGACACATTTCATCAAACGTTAAGACCAAGGAAGTTAATTATCGGAAACAGGGAGGCAAAGAGCAATTTACTTCCTCTGCACTTGCCAGAGAAGTAATTACAGTTTATAGAGATTAACCGATAGAAAATGAACTCCAAGTTAAATCAATTGAAAGACGTAAAGGCATTTGGCGGCAGCTTGGGAAGTTATTGATTTCGCGAATTTGGAACACACACGTCTAGTAATTAAATGTACCGCGAATACGTACACTCAACCTTGCCTGTAAACATACGCATGCAACCAGGAAGAACTAGATAGAATGTAATAAACAAAACATGTAGTTTTTCACTAGAATGTCACTATTGGAACTTGAAATTATACCATAACGCAATTCTTCTAATTAGCCACACAATAGACAGCATAATACTCTGAGTGCGGTGTTTACCTAAAGTTACACGGTTAACAACTTCTAGATTTCAAAGTTTAACTGCTGAAAAAAAATAAATCAATAATATCTATGTAGAAATAGCTTGTACCTATAAATAATTACAAAAAAAGCTACTTCACCTAAACACTTAAAACTTTTAGTCGATCTGCACAATCAACCGTTTTTTAGTGATTTATAGTTTATCTTGGTTCTATCATAGATAAAGCTGAAGGCACCAGTCTATATCGATAGTAGTTCAGTTTGATAACTTAATTCGTTTAAAGCACTATTTAAAACACTCTACAAGAAAAATCTCTTATTATATATTTTTTAATTGAACCGATTGATTCTATCCCTCTTCGGTACGAGTAACAACAAAAATATATAGTATTATAACCCAATTCGAAAGCCAGAAAGTTGTTTGGAATGCTGGTCAAAGAAAAAGTAAAAACTAGTTGAGAAAGAAAGAAATTATATATTTTACCCCCCAGAAAAAAAGCAGAAGGTACCTTGTGCCAAGCTAACGATAGAAAACACTCGCAGCAGAGGGCAAACAAAGGTTACACAGAGAAGAACAGTTCTGGCGGAGACAAGGCCGTTGGGTAAATTTTGGGTAGAAATGAAACAGCCTGGCAGCAATCGCTTCAATGGTGGAGAATTGTAGACTCCCTGTGTTCCGCGATTGAACAATTGGGGCATGCCGATACAAAAAACATAAATCGTATTGTTACGACGGTCTACTTGATCGTCGTAGGTACAGTGGAAACAAAATACTAGACACCAATTAAGCCACTAATCACTAGCTTTAATTTTCACAGTTAAACAGTTCGTAATTAACAACACAATCTCTTACTACAAATCAAATAAAATTGTTCACACGCAATAAAATGTCAACTAGTATAAAACGCAATTGTATTACAATTATACCGCCCGATTATAAAACGCAACACTTCACTAATAACCACTTGAACGCACACAGGAATATCGCCCGATAATAACTTGGACCGCACTGTAAATATATCGCTACTATAACTGAAAACTAAGGCCACTGCCGCCTAGTATTTATACAACGCTCACAGACCAGAAGATTTCAAACTACGCATTAGCGCCAGTGTACGACGTAATTAATTGCGGCCTTGACACAGTCAGCGAGCGGCCGCCCGAATTCTGTCACAGTCTAGCAAATGCGTCGAGAGTCACGTACGCTACACGCTTTACATTCCGTATCCCTCTGGAACATTCGATAAACACGTAGATTTTTCTGTCATGTCGTAACAATATTCAAAACTTTAAATGTGTGTATATGTAAAACAAGCTTACAAAACTGACTACTAACACCTATATTAGCTTATTTACTTGTTCTTTGTTGAATGATTTGCCTCTTGCAGTTAGGCATATCGTTATTCGTTTTCTTTTTCATGCTTTTACAGTGTGTCTCTTCCCTGAGAAGTGGGATAAATCTTCCTGGGTAGTCGTCGTTCGTGTACGTTCTTAATGCACTCAGCCACGTGGTACGTTTGTTAAACTACAATCTTTCACCATCCAAACATTCGACGTTGGTGTAAGGTTTCGACGTACCAAAAAACCTTAAATCTTCTCCTAAATTATAATACGTACAATATTTTGTTGTTGTTAA
This sequence comes from Magicicada septendecula, assembly GCA_034769895.1. Classification (NCBI taxonomy): domain Eukaryota; kingdom Metazoa; phylum Arthropoda; class Insecta; order Hemiptera; family Cicadidae; genus Magicicada; species Magicicada septendecula. Next base: position 108,525,600 of record CM068372.1, on the reverse strand, counting down.
TCGTGTAGAAGACGGATAGAATCGTTTGATTGAATTATAAAATAAATAATCAGGGTTTTTCTTGCAGAGTGTTTTAAATAATACTCAAAACAGACTAGACTTTTTAAAAATGTATATGATTATTGTTGCCGCTGTTATAACAAATATTGAAATGAGATATTTGTTTACCAAACACACATTTGATCTGACAGAAAATGTATTTATATAAGGTTTTCTCTCATTTCTTCTGTTAATACGAATTGCCGTATTATACAATTTGGTAATTATAGTTAAACATGTAATTTGTTATCACTCTTGATTCAATGTATCAAACTCGGTCTGAGAACTGATACAATTTTGCGTTGCACTGTATGACTGCAAAAAATCAGAAAGATTTATGACCGTTGTTTTCCGCTGCCAACGTCAGATATTGTCGTGTACACACGTACAGCAACATGTAATTAACATTCATACATTGTCGGAAGTACATGAGCCAGACAGCGTGCAACACAGCTGTGCAGCGAAATAAAAATTGGATTAAAGTCTGAATCGGTGAATGCAGCCGACACACGGATAAATCACCGCGTGTGTGTGTGTGTGTGTGTGTGTGTGCGCGCGCGCATGGTATCATATACAGTCTCGACAAAGGTAACATACATACACGAACAGCTCCGTTTTAAAACATTTATTAACGGATCAGATTAAAACAGATAAATCACGACCGGAAACAATCAGAGCGTTGCACCGACATCGGAGTGTACTCACCCTGCTTGCACTCATTATTGAAAATGCAACAATGGAAAAGTTAATATTCGCTTCGCTGTGACGTAGAGTAATTTATTGTTGTATTGGTTTCTCACCGCGGAATAATATGAAAACTGCTGTGTAGTGAAATCTACATTATTTTCTCGCGATAGTGAACAGTCCACTTTCTAACTAATCTGATTACTCGATTTTATTTATTACCTCCTATACAATTTACGTCGATGTTACGGGGTCGTACCGAGGACTGGTAAATCATCATGTAGCATTTTTAAGTGATAGAGGAAAACCAAACGTTTTGCGTTTATGTTAAAATAAGTGTCATAAAACAATAGTGACAAAGGATTCGTAGCAAATTGTTCAATAAGAGGTTACATTTTACTGTCTTCTGTCGGTTTGTTGTGCTGACGTGGCAACGTCTATAATGGCAAATAGTATAAATATGTGTAAGTATGATTTGGTTTTTTTCTGTTGGTTTCTTTAGTTAAAAAAATTGTACTTTAGTGAATGATTTTTTTGAATAACAACTGTACGGAAGGATAGAGTGACTAATCACAATGTGTTTAAGGAGGTTTGCAACCAACAACTTTTTTTTAATTTCTTTTGTTTAACTTGTTACATAGCAAGTAGAAGTATATTTTTTAATAATGACATAAAATATTTTTTAAATGTTTTTAATGACATATAACAATGAAGTCATAATTTCCATGCAGAACCAGCTTTCTGCGTTGTTCAATTTGCAGGAATTTTAGACATTTTAAAGTCTTCTAAAAGTTTTTATGTCCGATTATAATTAAGTCCCCCAAAGTACTGGAGAGGATGAGTAATGACTTATGGTCTCTTTCCTTTACGAAGGGAAACATGCAGCCGCACCTCCCAGTGGTGGGGGATAGGCAACACCTATGGGTAGCTAACGCGGCTCTGGGGACCGAGTGACAGCCGGTATAAGCTGTCCCTCCTCTTCTTGTCATTGTCAAGTAGAGGTTAGGGCACCGTCTTGCTCTTGGGGTGAGAAATTGCCCATAAAGACGGATGACCTTCTATTGATCATCGACGTAGGAAGTGGGAGGCAAGGAGAAACCACCACATTAAAGATCCTTATGGATATCTCAACAGGAAAAACTGGTCTCTTTATTCTAGTAAGACAGCCAGTTTATGGGAAAACACCCAGACAGAAAATCGGGCTGGACTTTAAGCCTGAAAGTGGCAGCCCCACCATACTTCTTACCCTGCTACATGCTAGTAACATATCCAGGGGACATACTGACTACTAAATTGCCTCAAATAAGGAAATGCCTCAAATAGTCGGTACTGCTTTTTAGGATGAACTTGAAGAAAAAACAATAAATTGGCAAAAAGTCAGCCTTTTACTTAACGCAATGTAAGCTGTCTAAAATGAGTCTTAGATTTATGAGCACTGCGATTATTTTAACAGTTTCAAAATACAACTGAACTTAGTCTCTAATTTTGCTGACGTTACATAAGAGAAAACGCGATCTTGCAAAGCGGAAGCGCAAATGACGTAATTACAGGAGGAGACGAACAGGAACTATTTTGCTTCCGCGTGACATAATTATTATGACCGCTGTTTACCATTGGCAAATCTATTCTGTTGATAACTGAAGCGTTGATGAGTCTTGCAGTTCTATGGATTAGTATTGTTTAGAAAAATTGAAACAGACTGTAATTATGCAAACTTCTCATGTGGGCGCGCGGTCGTACCGTACGTGTAGAAAAATACGGAGAAAGCGCCAGGCTACCATGAAGTTTTTTTTCCAATAAATGTATTTTCACAAAAGGAATTTACTTACAAATAATCACTTCAGTATGGAGGTAGGAAATATGTTCGCAGAAATATTTGTGTAGAGTGTCTTAACTTATGGGTGTTAGGCGTGGACCCTCAGCAAAATAGAAAGGAGGGAGCTGGAAGCAATAGAAATTTGGATCTGGTGTAGAACGAAAAAGACGAGTTGGATGGAAAAGAAAAGTATTGAGGAAGTCCTCACAGAACTGAACGAAGATAGATCATTTTTTTAAATTATTGGAAGAAAAAGGGCGATACTGATCGGGCACGGGTTACGACACAATAAATCTTAAGTAACATTTTTGAAGGAAAGTTGTTGAGGGAAAACCGAAATACGACGACCTAGAGCAGAGTTTTTGAAAGAATTCGGAAAGGAGATGAATGAATTTCCTATTGCACTGCGATGTAAATAGGTCAATAGCGGAGAGAGAGACGTGACTAACTCGACAAGGCATGGCCTTTAGATGATGATGATGATGATGATGAAATGTTGTTCTAACGGTACACAGACTTTTGTTTGTCAACTTTCTTAAAAATTGACGTTAAAAATAAGCAAGATAATAATAGTAGATATTTTTACATTACAATTGTACTTACATTACACTTACAACTATTCTAATTGGTTAAATAGAAATAAACAATTAATCTAAATTTTCCTTAAAAATGTCGTTACATTGTTATTGAAGTAAACAGTTCTATAGTAAATATAATTATAAAAATATACGCAATATTCTCCGAGCTTTCACCTCCACCAAGGTTACCGGCTTAAACAAGCTTACGTTTAATCGATTGGAAAACGATGAAGAAGCCTAGGTATTGGTATTGGTGTGGATTTGAAAACGTTTTAAAACAATGCCGAAATCGATGAAACGAAAGAATTCTATTACGCAGAAAGCAGCGCCTATTTACTTGGAAAAGCTGCCGCCAACATTTGCCGCACTTGAAAAACTAATTCCAGCGATGGCTGAGCACATACGTTACACTCAGCGGAATTACGTTTGCTTAGCGTGATGAAAACTTTTCAAACACACTCAACGTTTTAATTTCATTTCTTGTTCAAATATTCTTGCGCTGATCTCTCTATAATTATACATCCGAATATAGACTCATACTCACACGAGCACAGACATAATATGCAAAGTCACATACATTCATGAAAGCATTGTGCCTTTCCGACATGGTACAACACTGGAGAGAGACGGATCCTATAATTTTGGAACATAGCAGAAACATAGTGCGAAGGAATTCAGTTATTCATAAATGTATTACTGACACTCGTATTTCAGTTATTCTGGACAATGTATAATTTATTACTGAACTGTACGTTGTACAGTTATTACTGAATGTGTAATTCGATCAATAAATTATTCATAGCATAATTCGACCATACCGAATATTGTGATACTTATATTCAAAACAAAAGCATTTTTCTAATCCTCTACAGTAGCAATGTTGTTTAAAATACGTAAATGCGTTACAGTAAAGCTAGTACTGACGTATTCTGTAATTGTGTCGCTTTAAGCAGACGGCATTGCCTGGGAAAGACTATTCAGCCATTAAACTGCTTTAATTGTATACCGTTACATCACGGTCCTTACATGCCGTATGTAAACTTGTATAACAATAAAGTAACTTTTCTTTAACAAAGTTTTCCTTACTTTTTGTTTCAAAGTAACATGAAATACTGCATGGGTTGTGTGTACATTTATACCTCTCTGTTCATTTCCTTCGCTGTTCACCCTGCCGACACACTAAACATAAGTCAACATTTATTAAGTGCATTCAATCGTGTGTGTTTTATTCCTTTTTAACGTTAAACGTTTTTGGAGTGGGATCATGAATATTGTTTTTAAGGTGTACAAACTTAAGTAAAATCAATCTCAACAACAGAAATTTGCCCAGTTTAAGGATAATGGAAAAACTAGCAATAAATGCCATGATGACTAATATTTTGTTCTCATGTTAAATCTAGTATTTGAAATGTAGTATTTATGATACTTGAAATTTTACGTGAATATGAAGTTGAATGTTTACAAGGTCAAAACATAAAATTTTGTTTTCTCGCTTGCTTGTTTAGGTGCTCCGTTAGGTATGCAGAGGATTTCGCTCTCATTTTGTAAGAAAAATGAGAAAAAGAAATAAAATGAGTATGTAGGGTAAAGAGAACGTGAGAAAGAGGGAGATAGAAATATATGCTGACAGAGAAATAGAAAAGAGAGGGAGATATGAGAAAGTGAAATAACGAATTTTTTGTTTTCAATTATTGTTAATTTGTTTGTTTTTTACCAGTATAATTTTTTAAATATTATTCAGTCGTTAAGTTTGTATTTACGTAATTATGTAATTACTCAAATTTAGACAGAAGATGACACCATTATAACCAGCAAATACTGGTATTAATATCGCACAATTCAACGTGGACTAATATAATTAGAAGAAATAAAAATTAGTTTAGCCAGGTAAATTTATAGTTTATGGTTTGTTATTTTAATATTTTTTCATGTTTAGCTAACATAAACTCTAAGCTCAGAAAAAACATAACAAAATCGCTACGTAGTTAAAACAGGTAAGATATACAGATTTGAAGTTGCCTCGCACACTTACCGGTATGAATCTGTGAGGTTGGCATTGAGGTAAGCGAGCAAGAACAAGCCATAGTAGTCTAGTTAAAAACATCGCCCATACGTAAACTTAAATAAGATCATTTTATCTGCAATGCGTTGACATTAGCAATGCCTAGAGTCAAGACACGTTTCTTAAAACGGAGTCTGGATTTTAACAAAAATTAACATATAAGGAAAACGGTAGGGTTATGTTCTCTGGTCAACACGACTTAGGATAATTAAAATTGAATAATAAAAGAATTATTTTAATTAATTAATTGCGCTTCAATAACAATAAACTTGTTATAAGCTCCAAGTAAACTTGGTGAATTTACATACGATTGGGAACAAATACTTTTTTCTCTAAACTTTAGTTTTACCGAAGACATTATTATCTTCAGTATAATGTAAGGGTTGAGGAGGCTGTTGTTTCGTTTTAGGGGAATACCATTGGCTAATTTCCACAAACGTCCTAGAGAGTGCTACGGTAACTTCTGTATCTGACTGTTCAAAATAGCGTTGACAAGGTTAGTTTATTTAATTTTTCCACCACAATCTATTTTTCTACCCTCTGTTACTAATGAAGCGTCCGTTGTGTATTCTACCCAACTAGTCTGACTGAGATCGCATCTTCATTCCGATAATTTTTAAGTTATAATTCTACATTTGACACCTGCGTTCTACAGATATAGATAACAAAAATTTAAGTGCGATTTCTAAACCTAGATGTACTTTGGTATTCAAAATATTGATGTGTTAACCCTCATTTTTACACTATCCTCTGCATTTCACCCATGTAAAAAATGTAGACTATCATAAACTACACTGGATTACACTCATTGATTAAACAGAAGGTTTAATGATAATTAAACAAAAAATGGAAACCATAGAACTGTAAGTCGTCGTTTGTATTAGGAACACTAAGGTAACAGACGGTTTTATAGCATTTTATTTACTGCTTGGTGTAGTAAATTTTAAATCAATATCGACTATCTTGTGCTCACGTGACAAATAGAAATTTTAGGTATCCTAAAATGTTGTTGATTATGAAAATTTTTAATTTATATACTCTTCTATAAAACGAGTTTTGATGAATGACAAATCTGATATCTATTATGTTTGTCTGTCTGTTGCAGGTTGTGAGTGTTTAGTGTATTCGACAACGTTCGGTAAAGAGTACGGTACGTTTTCCAGTCCCGACTATCCCAGACCTTATCCTCCATCTATCAACTGTCTGCTCTATACGTTCATTGCCGGCGCGAATGAGATTATCGAGTTGATATTCAAGGATTTCGACGTCCAGAAGACACAGCTTGAGTAAGTGATTCATCAGTTTATTTTCGTTTTTGGTTTCTATCGTTAATTAATAATATTATAAAACGTATGCTGTTTCTTATGTAATTTGGTATAACTTACAGATTGATTGTACATACACAACGCAATCAAAGTGTAGTTGCTTGAGTACTTGTTATGACATTGATAATTCTTTAATTTAATGGTAGTGTTTGTTATATGTTACTAGAAAATATATTTCTTCCAGTTTGTTGTTAAACATTTATAAATATGACAATCATATTAACCACTGTTATACAGCCATCATAATTCCGGTCTTCATCATTATTATTACCATTACTCATTCATCATCTTCTTCTTCCCCTTTATATTTGTCTCCTTCGTTTTCTCCTTTTCCTTATTTCTTTTTCTTTGTAGCAATTATTCTCTCGCTTTTCTTAATACTTCTTTTTTATAATTTCCCCCTCATCTACCTTTATATCAATCTTCTTCTTTACTTTTATGCTGTCTTATCTTTTTCCTTATTCTACTTTTCATTCACCTGCTTACACGCTTCAACTATTTTATGTTCTTTTTTTCTGTTTAATTCTGGTGACGACATTGATTTTCATTATTTTAACTTTCATCATCATTATTTGCATTTCAAACATTATACTTGTGTACTGTTGCTGCGTTCAGATCCCTATTTCTCCCAAACAGTGAGAAATTCTATTCAGAAACTTCAAGTTCTATTTCGGGTAATTGAACGTATTTGTTTCCCAAATATAGGTTATTTTATTTGTTACATAAAGAAATAACAAATGTGAATTGCTATAAGTTATAAGTATAATTTAATATAATACTTGTAAAATACTTTATAATCTACATATCTGCAAATTCTGTTTTTAAAGAATAAGATAAATGTTTGGGGTATGTTTTAAATACGGCTCTCAAAATATTAGTGTTTTATCGCAACACCAATCTGATTTTTAGTTAGTGCATCGACGTTTAAGTTTTATATACCTTTAAAATAAATTTTGATTTTTAAATAGTAAACGTGATGGATATTGTTTACGGCATTCTAATGATTTTGACTGCCAGATATTGCAGCCGATTTTACACAATTTATTTTTAAATAATTGAGCCAAGGTTAAATGAATGTAAAATTAATTTAATGACAATTGAGGGAGATAGAGTGAAACTGTAAATTACAATATAATATTAAGTTTTATTTACAGTACCAAGCCACTTGTATGACGATCAAATAAACTACGTTCCTCACCGTCAGAGGCTTAATTCTTATACTTGTGATGTTATACTAACTCAACATGTTTCGTGACAGCTTGTCCCATCTTCAGGAGTAAAACACACTCTTCAACCTCAATTGAGGATGAATCGTCAAACATTAAAAATGTTAAAACCCAAAACACACATTGAATAAATTATTAAAACTACAACATTAAGCGCACGTGTAGGCTCTAAGGTGCACACATTAAGCGCATCTTGCAGCCCCCGTGAGGTGTGCACCTTAGAGCCTACACGTGCGCTTAATGTTGTAGTTTTATTAATTTATATTAATTTATTCAATGTGTGTTTTGGGTTTTAATATTTTTAATGTTTGACGATTCATCCTTAATTGAGGTTGAAGAGTGTGTTTTACTCCTGAAGATGGGACAAGCTGTCCCGAAACATGTTGAGTTAGTATAACATCACAAGTATAAGAATTAAGCCTCTGACGGTGAGTAACGTAGTTTATTTGATTGTAAATTACAGTCTAATAATTTCAAGATAATAGTAACGTCCAGTAGTAACATATGGTTTGGAACGTTACCAGTAGTAACAATCACCAACAACTGAGAGTTGACAAAAATGTAATCCTGCACAGAAATAAGGACATTTCATGTGGCGAAAACACGTATATTCAAGCTAAAACAGGATACTGAAAACTTTATGCAGCAGAGATGTTAGACATTGAACCACTTGTAGTCACATCTCGTCGTTATAAAGGAGCCGTAAAAAGCAGATCTTTAATAATAACAAAGACAATAATACTAGTGTACAAAATGTTCTGTAATCTTTTTTGATTTCTACTTTTGGGGCTTCTCATCCGTTTCCCAAGTCACCCTGAAACCTGTGAGTCTTTGTCTGAGACTTCTTACCGTATTTTACTTGGCCTGTCTGGCCTCCTCCTGCCTTTAGGTTGTTATTTTAAACTTGTTTGAAACTCTTAACGATGGGCAATTCCTATCAGGTAAATACTCACTTCACACTGCTTTCATCGTAGTATTCTGTTCGGACTGTTTTCATCGCAATATTTTTTTACTTGACGTTTTGACGTAGTTAGTCTTTTAACAAGGTCTTTTAACCGCCGCTCACAGCTTACGAAAACGATCCCAGTTTTTATTCCCAGACCTTTTTCAAGGGGTCAAAAGGTTAAGTGAAAAAATATTACAATGGAGCCAGGCCGAGGAAAGGGTTTACTAAATTCTTGATTGTTTCAAAATTGTGTGTCCGACTATTATTTTTACGTGTCCATAACCAAAGGGTGTTAAAAAATACCATTTTTAAGCGAAATGACATTTTACAAAATCAAATCATGAGAATAACACGTGGGGAAAGTAATATGTCTGACTGACTCTGGCTTTACGAGATGAGTTTGGAAGAATAGACAGTGACTAAGGCCGGAAAGCGTTGACGACGATAATCAGCTTGTAACTAAATAAGAGTTGTTAAGTGTTAACTTATATTTCTTTTTTTTCTTGAGTTCACATTGACGGTGACGTAACGATAACTACAAACTTGTTAAAATAGAATACATAAGTACAACACAGCACATCCAAGAGAAGAATATTATCTCCAGAGTTGACCATGTTTACTTACAGTTAATAGTCTCAAGGTAGTAACATTGCTATTAACATTTACTTTTTTACTTGAAATATTTTCAAAGATTATGAAGTTCCTGTGTTCACAAAAAGTTGAAAGGTACGTTTAAAAAGATGTTATACACATTACATACATACATAAATTAATATATTCTTCATAAGTTTAAATGCTTTTAACGATAAAGTATTTCCGTATAAAGCTTATTGATCGGTTTGCTCACTATGTTCTTTGAAGCGTAAGAATCGGAATGAATTGCACAGTTTATATATGAATTTCTATAGATTCTTTTCAGTATCCCCAATATTATCTCCAGAGTTGACCATGTTTACTTACAGTTAATAGTCTCAAGGTAGTAACATTGCTATTAACATTTACTTATTTACTTGAAATATTTTCAAAGTTTATGAAGTTTCTGTGTTCACAAAAAGTTGAAAGGTACGTTTAAAAAGATGTTATACACATTACATACATACATAAATTAATATATTTTTCATAAGTTTAAATGCTTTTAACGATAAAGTATTTCCGTATAAAGCTTATTGATCGGTTTGCTCACTTCATGTTCTTTGAAGCGTAAGAATCGGAATGAATTGCACAGTTTATATATGAATTTCTATAGATTCTTTTCAGTATCACTATATTTCTACATATCTTTTGAATACATAATATCTATGGAAACTGTTTTTATCATAGTATTATAAGTTACAAAATCCTTCTTTACTTTTACTAACTGGTCTCCTTTGACGTAGCAGTGTATTGCAACACACAACTACTTCCCGTTAGTATAAGTTCTTTTATGTTAAATATCTAATTTACAGTTCACATCAATTACATTTCTCCGATTACTTGACTCGAACTAGAATACTCGTTTGTCACGGTATCGGTTTCCGATTTAGGCCAGTAGACTTTCTATGGTTCAGCAATTTTTCAGTTGTCGTCCCCTAGACTTAAGCGTCCGTCAAGTTTATAGCGAACCAATATTTTTCGTATGCTGTTTTCATCTATTCTGTTCGGATGCTCTTCATAATTCAACTTGTGTCTCTGTAGGTTCTCTTATATAACTATATTTATTCTCTAGATCACTTACGAATTAACTTCTGTGTGTTCATCAACATTTACTATAATCGCTCCGTGCTGTATGAATGATGGAACTCTTACAGACTGCTGTATGCCGTAATGTATGCTCCGTGCTTTCTTGCTTATTATCCTGCGTATCTGTCAACTGTATCTATTGGTGAGAGTATAATTATCAGTTTTATCGTGTTTTAAATCAACATCCTGAGTAAACAATTACTGATGAATTTTCCTTCTTTGAGGTGCTATAATTACTTTATAATAGTATTCACATTGTTTCATTAAACACAATTCCAGTTTATTTGCTTCTTTGTTTTAATTATGTTACCTGCCGAACTCTTACTTTACTTTTCAATTATTTACCAAAATTGACCATAAACTCCCATTTATTTAGCAATCACCTTATTCCAATATATAAAACAGATTAGTTCATATGCTTTTAGTAATAATCTACCTTAATTAATCTGTAAACTATACTGCTTTCCAATTGGTCATTGCGCATACTTCATCATTATCTATGTCTATGTATTTTAAGTTAGTTGCTAATAGTATACTTATCATTCTGTTGTACAATACATATTTTAAATTGACAAGCTTGAGTGGAAAATTTTGATTACACCCAAGTTTTTAAAATTACAATAAGCACACTGAGTATATTTTTTCCAGTTTCCGTGGATGCTCTAATTTGGAAATTAGTCTTCAGCTGCTCGCCTGCGTGCAAAGAGCCGTAGATGTGGGCGAGATGTGAGCGTTTCTAGAAGAAACGTGTATTTCTGTTTGCGTGTACAGTATGAAACTACCGGAATTGAAATAGAGACAAAGCGGAGTTCCACTTTAACTAAATTCGTTCTTAGTTCAGTAATAAGGTTTTAGCAGACATCAACTGTTCTCTTTTATCCAGTTTCATCTGTTTAGCTTATTACGACGTAATGGTATAATTTAATGGGGACCGACTCTTTGAGGCTTTAATCTCATTTACACTGATGTGACATTTATACATTAATTTTATGTATAAAATTATCTTTCATGTTGGAATTGCGAAATCCGTTACATTAAAGTAAAATCAGTAGAGTGATTATACAGATTCCTGATATATTTAATTCTACTGCCTCGTATCAATTATTGTAACTACTATCGTAATATAGTAGTAAATAAGCTTGACACTATGTCTAAAATTTTAGGGGCAGGTTTTGTCGTTTTTCAAAATAATTCAGCACCTTTTAAACACTGTATTTTAGTTTTTCTTAAGAAAATTTAAAAAGACTAAATTGAATTATTATATTGAAGTTATTACTCTATAATGTAGTTATATCACAAAATGCAAATTTAGTCTTTACAGCCTTATGAATAATTAGTAACACACCTGTTTTCTCTTCTAATTATTTTTGTCATTATACTTGGATTATTTACATTACTACAATTTATTCTATTCGGTTCTTGTCTAACATTATAATATATAGTATAACTATTACTAAAAAAATTAATAATTAAGCAAATTAAAAATAATCGAAGTAATTAGTATTACATTCATATGTTGTTACATACTATTATATTTATTACTGTTTGCATCCATTGTCGTCTATAAAGAGTGGAAACAAAATAAGTGAATGTCAAACATTTAATTCTCACAATATTAACAATATTAACATTCACGTAATAAATGATACGAGTCATCGATTACAGATGTATGAACACAATCTTTACATTAAACCGATGTCAACGAACGGCAAGTAACAACACCCACTAATAACAGTTCTCATCAATTCAATCCGCTGTAAGCATGTATGAGATAGAAATGGCTGCTCATTTTTAAAACACGTGTTTTGTATTCAGTCTGTGTAGCCGAGCACGTTACCATATTGTCGTAGGTGTAGGAGGACAATGGCTAGACTTTGGAAGGCGTAGCGTCGGGAATGTGCGAGAGCGTTGCGTCATACTGCTACTCACACATTGCGTGTAAAGCGCCGCGTACGGCACGCGTGTTTTATATCTTTTCAACGTAACACTATAATCTTTTACTAGAAGACGATACATTGGGATAAGTTTTTATGTCCTTACATCCATGTCAAAGAACAACAAGAGATTTACTGTGCGAGTGGCATAAAGTGTAGGTGTGCGTGTGGAGCGCTTAAAACATATTATATTAAAATACATGGTTATTAGAGTTAACTTGAAAACTTGCGGGGTTTGTGATTTTTCTGCGTTCTTAAAATGTTGTTTATATTTTAAATATGACCGTGTTAAACCATTTTATATTTTCTGATTTTATTAAAAATTAATTTTATAAAAAATAATAGATTAGTTACAGAGTCCTACGTAGTTATTTAGGTCTCATATAATGCCTAGGGCTTTCGTTTATTCGGATTTTTATTTCACAATTCTCATAACTGTCCCAGAGTTTGTTAGTAAAGTTTTCTATATTCTGATGTTTAGTTTGAGCAACGAACATACTGCTGTATATACACAAGAAACGTCTATCAGAAAATTTTGGTAATTCTACAGCCGACACAATACATTTTTATACGGAGAATTTCATAAAAGAGCTCATTATATACCAAGCTACGTTCATGGTAGATTAGAGTATAAAAAATTTAAGCGTATAAATTACGCAGACAATGTCATAGTGTTGTACGCAATATTTATGAACGGTAATTTAATAAGCAAAGTACTCCTGGGGGAGAACTAACGTTATTACTTATTCTAAGTTACTGCAAATGTAGTATGTACACCCATATTTAGATCGAATCCTTTTATAATACAGTAAAATATTTCTGTTCGTGTAACAATAAGTCAATTTGTGCTGGTTGGAGTGCATAAAACAAATAAATATACTTTATTATACGTTTATAAATTTGAAACGGAAACTATGTCTATAAATTTCTTTCACTCTGAAAATATAATCTAGATTTAGAATGTGTCCCTGTAACTTTATTTTTTAATTCAACTCTTATTACAAATCTAGTTTAAACAAATAAACAATTATTTTTAGACTTCTTTAAAAGACGAAAAAAATTTGTTTAAGTAGTGTACAAAGCTTAGGTAAATGAAATTTGGAAACCAACAAGCAAAATGATGAGAAGGGACACGAGAGATGGAGGAAGATGTCAGGTCAGAGAGTTCAACATGGGATTGACCTTGCCAGAGAGCTGTGATTTATTTACTTTAATGGCAAGGTCTACGGAATATTTTGTACTTGCTCGCTTAAGTACCTTGGGGTTGCACAACCCATTTTTAGTGACTTTTTTGCTAAAATACATCAGTATGAATAATAAAACCTGGGTGTCTGACTCCTTTATTTAAAGTTACTCAGTATCATCTTCTTAGCTTTTTCTGTGATTTGTAGTTTAATTCATTACTATATTTATAAGGCCTTAATTCTTCCATTTTCAAAATATTTCTTTACTAATCGTAATGGATTTGAAAACAATGAAAAAACAATATGCTTCATTATGGTAGTGCCATTAAATATTGTATTTAATACAATAAGCTGTTAATTTTAATCAGGATGGACAACTAATACATCAGAACCGAAAGAGGATCATTATTTAATGAAACTTAGATTGGACGAATGGGTAATCTATAAATAAGAAAAATTATGTTGGTCATGACGTACGAGCAGGTTTAACGCTAGTTATTTATGGATCTTGAGTTAGTGGTTCCTCTATCGCATCTTATTAGCTGTAAACGTAAAGTGTTAATTTCAAACGCAGACGTACAGTACGACAACATTTTTACTTTTTAGACCTCAGCTATCAGACCTATAAACAATAATACAGACTCATAATATTTTAGACTTTTTTCTGTTTACTTTAAACTCAACAAGATATAAAAAACGTAAGAAAAATGTAACACGAAAAATATATTCACTGTTTTGAATTTCTGGATAACGTCAGGCATTTTTAAACAATGATAGGTTAATACGCTTGCAATTGAATATTGAATAATAATGCAACCATTAGAGAGCAATTAAACATTCAATCGGTTGCAAAACAGAATGAAATGAAATAAATGTATACAGGAAGATGTAAAAAATAAGTGGGATAAGTATTTAAATGAAGATACAAAAAAGTGTATTTAAAATAAAAAAAGAAATAATTCCAAAGCAGGGCTTAAATTATCACCCGATTGGTAGACGAAACGTGGAAAGACGTTTAGTTGATGAAGCCGGAACATACTCCCAAACTCTGGAAGGGCAGAAAAAGAGAAATAAGATTTCTAAAGACGATTTCGTGACATTTTCTAAAGTTATTCGAAAAACTACTACCAATCATATTGAATCTTTTGTTACGAGCGTACTCGCAGACAGCCCTCAGCATTACTACGCATTTCCGAGTTAAATCGTACATTTTGAATGTAAAACCCACATCGTCAGTTGCCAGGTAATTCTCTTGGCAGACAACGCGTTAACTGTTTTAGTGTTTCGTTTCTACGTTACGTGCACACTAGGCTAATTTACACAGTAAGTCTCTAGTTATTGCCACTTCTCTTTTCTAAACATTACTCTTAATTACTGCTACCTTTATGGGCGAACGGCAGTCTGCGTTCTACGAGAAACCATCCCATACGCACACGTGATATCCGCATGACTGCTTGGATTCAGTGTCTCCAGAATTTAGTTAACTTTCTCTGGTCTACACTATTGTGTTCAACGACAGTTTAACTCACCGGCGGAAGACAAAGTACGAAGTTAGATAAACGTTATTCCAGGTGTATTTTGCAGTATGGGCCTCTACACACAATAGTTGCGGATACGCAAAAACGTAATAAAACAACTTACGTTGGAAGTTTTTTAATATTGCGTGTTGGAATGTAATGATGCGTCAAATAATAATGTTACGCATAATGATCTGTAAGTACTGCGGACCAATCTAAGCGTTATAATATAAAAAACGATTACCGTAAATATTATAGCCTTTGTTACTTGAGTACAATCCGTTTTTTAAAATCTCTAAGCGATGGGGATTTCTAACGGGTAAATTCCCTATCTGAACTTCTTCCATCGTAATTTTGTATAACGCTTACCGTTTCGATCCCTGAAATCTGGAATCGTCCTCAGAAGCTAAACAACATAAAACAACTTACAATAAATATTATTAAAAACATATCAGCAAAATATACCTAACTACGGTTTAAAAAAACTTTTCATAACAAAATAAGTTATCCAAACGTTAGTCATATAAGATGACATATTAAACTAAACTACAAAATAATGTATAGTAGCAAGAATCTTTCTTACCTGTGAGTAGCAGTTGAAAGACCCTGTTGAAAGACCTAACAATCCTGTTGAGTGCAATCATATAACATGTTGTAACGGGATGGTAGGAGCGCCAGCTGTCAACTGACAAATTTTTCTGTAGTCTAAAGCGGGTTCGACAATATATACAATTTTGTACTTGATGGTTTATTGTCAATTGACAGTGGATACGAAGCTAATATTGTTCGGTATTGATATGCAATTGGTAACTGTATTTATAGGCAATAAGTGTGTATGCATTCATTGAATTAAGGGTGACTGACATTGAAGACTTTCAGAATGCTGGAAGATTTGTGACTAAAATTACACAAATGAAAATCATTTATGATCTTTTTCAGATCTTTGACAGAAAATTACAGGGAAGGTATGGATGAATTGCCGAACATTACAGCCGCAAAGAGTATTATATTTTCCCATTGTTACACTTGCAATATTAAGTACAAGCAGGCTGAGTAGATTGTGACTTTTATGAGAATCGCATCCACCGAGACATTAATTTTTCTATGGTTTTAGTGTGTGTAACGACTTACACTTTATTACAATACTCTTTATTAGAATATTACACAGACTGTTATGGCGATGCTGGGCTTGGAAATAAAAAACGATTGTGTTTATAATAATTTATATAATATAAGTTTAATCTATTTAATCTACTATTTTAATTTCTTTGAAAGGTGTCAGTGATGTTTAAAATACTTATGCCCCAAGGTCACCTGCTAACTCCAGTGTCCACGTACGTTTCTGCGTCTTGTGTTGTATGTTTAGTGTGCGTGCGTGGTGGCTTATAGATTTCATGGTTGGGGTACGTTTTATTTATTTATTTTTGTTTGTCACCTATATGTTTTGTGTAAATTCTTTTATGTATTTTGACTCTCTGTCGGTTGTGGGACAGAGTATAATTTATTCTTTATTTATTATATTTTAGTTTTGTTTTTGACTGACCAATTTACTGTGTAGCCGAAACGTAGCTTTTAAATATTTATATGTGTTTGTGTGTGTGTATGTGTGTGTGTGTGTTTTGTCCTTGGAAGATTAAATTGTAACCCAGGTAAATTTCTAGAAAAAAAAGGAAATAAATTTGTTGACAGTCATAGTTGTGCTTGACAGACGCTGAACTTGCCATAATGACTTTTTGATTACTGGAGTCTGTTATGAGATTAATAATAAACTTTTATGATTACCGCATCCACTGAGGCATTTTGGAAAGGGTTTAGTAAGTGTAATATAGAAAAGCTGAAATTGTTTTATTTTAATCTTGCATTTTCTTTAGAGTTTTTTTTAATTTTTAGATAAGGTACTTGCCATACTTGATGTCGTTTGATACCTGGTTATTCCACAGATAAAATAAATTTTATCATATATATTGACAGATGTATACTAACGTATCAAACATGCAGATAATTTTAAACAGTAGACACTCCTGCATACCGACGCACGTTCCAGACAAAAAAGTTAGAACAAATGTAGAAACAAAGGGAAAGCAGTATTAAGAGAACGCAATGGTAACCCGCAAACCGAAATCGTAAACGGATTGTAGAAATCTGTAAGATATCGTATATTATACACAAACAACAAACTATTTAACTGACTAATTTATTATAGTTAAAAATTTGTGGCCTTTAAAGCATAACAGTTTTGTGTTGACCTAGTGTGAAGAGGACAGCAAGAATGAATTGCACAAAATTACAGCCGCAACAAGTATTAACTTTCCCATTGTTACACTTGCAATATTAAGTACAAGCAGGCTGAGTACATTGTGACGTCAGTGCAACGCTCCAATTGTTTCCGGTCGTGATTTATCTGTTTCAGCCTGATCCGTTTATAAATGTTTTGTTTGAAAACAAAGCTGGTTGTATTTATGTATATGAATGTTTGTCGTGACTGTGTGTAATATCCTACACGCCCATATTCGCCGTGATTTATCCGTGTGGCAGATACATTCAGCGTTTCAGATCTAATCCAACATTTACTCCACTCCACAGATGTGTTACGTGCTGTCTGGTTCGTGTACGTCCGACAATATATGAATGTTAATAACATTTTTTACACGTGTACATGACAATAATAGGCAACGGCAGCTGAAGAACGACAGCCATAACTCTTTTAGTTATTGCGGTACGTAATTTCGTTGCATTTTTGTGAATTCTCGATCAACACTCGGAATATTTAGACCGATAATTGTTTAATCAGTTAAGATCATTTTAGATAAATACTGCTCTTTATAGCTTGTCTGTTCTATTGGATATTTGGGCTTTGATATTATTTATAGACTCTAAAACCGATGTAGTTATAAAGCTGGAAAATTTAAATTAATTTGAGGCGACCACTAAAAATAAATTACAAGAGTCCCAGAAACTGGAAACATTAATATGAATGTTTTAAGTAATATTTCTTTTCTGTTCTGTCGGGGCCAGAAATTAACAGACGACATAAAATTGCAAAATTAGCAAATTTATGGTATTAAAAATTTTCTTCGCCACTTGATGTCTAACTGTATTTGCGTTGCAGTTTATTTTTAAAATCTCCACACTAGCCATATTTGAATTAATTTTGTACAAACGCCAAGATTCCGCTTCAAAATAAATAGAAACCGTTCCAGAATAATAATTCTAAAATATGTACTACAGAAACAGTGATCTGTAGCTTCTGTAATTGATCATATGAGGACAAGTCATGGTCGTGGACAAGTTGGTAATGCAGACAGACAAGGCTAACTAAAAATATGCAGTATGATGGACAGGATATTTGCTTACCGAAACAACTGATGGATCCACGTGAAGAAAATGCCTGCGTTCCCAGGGCCGGATTTACAGTTAGTGGTACTCTAGGCTGAACATGTGGTGTGGGCATCAAACTGTACAGGGGTGTCTGAGGAATATGGAATATCCCCGAGTAAAACGGGGCTTTGGGTCCCTCTCCCGGAAAGTTTTGAAAAATGTATCTTCCAGAACAGCAAATAAAATCATTGTTAAGTGTACAAATTAAATTGGGATACACTGTTCTTTTTAAGTTTTCAATACTATGTTAAAGAATTTCTCAATTTCAAAGTATCTCAGTATGTAATGGTATTCTGGAATCTATGAAAATAATAATAAAATATTGCATTCGTTTTTGTATTTGATTTAAAAGACATTAAACAGAATGAAAATGTAGATAAAAAAATACAACTCATTTCCAAAGGAAACTAAAACAATGTCAATGTAATTATCATAAGAGATAAAAAGTTCAGCCTATCTTTTCACATGTTTGCCCGGATCCTTTTTTTAATAATTTTCAACTTTGAAAATCATCTTTCACCACTATTGTTGGTAACCGTCATTGACAAATACATTCGAAGTGCCACTTCCACGTTAGGAAAACATTCCTTCACGTTCTTTTGTAGGAGGAATTTGTACATCCACGGCTCGTGCCTCATGACAGTTTTCTCCTTTTCACCTTATTATATGTACTCATTAAAAGAAGACTTGAAATAAATTAGTTATTTTCCCAGGTTGTTGTCCGAATCATTGCCATATGCTTTTACAAAAATAATTTTTATGCAAGCTGACCGTCCTTTTTTATAATAAATTGATTTACCTCCGTCTTGTGGCTGCCTGATAATTCTTCTCAACACTTCCGCGTTTCGGAACGTAAGATTCCATCATCAGAGTGTAAAAGTTTTAAAAAATCGGTCTAAAAGACGTCGTTATCCTATAAACATATAAAAATAAAATGCATGAACACACACAATGAACTAAAATTGCATCCGCGTACGCGAGTCTTTGAGTGCGCACTCCACGATCGATCGCGACACACTGATAGTTCTGTAGTCGTATCATCTGATCTACCTGCGACGTTGCCATCACTTGCCCACAAATCTATCATACAAATCATGCGATTTGAAATCCAGTTGGTCGTTCAATACATTACTTTGTTTGGTTTTGAAGGCCTTGTATATTTCAAATTCTTCCGCCGCGTTCATGTAACGTCCTTTACATGATTATGCCATAGGAGAGAACGTAGGTCCTACGTTCTCTCCTATGGCATAATCGAAACATCTACTAATGTTCTGAATACTAGATTGCGTCTTGATGCAAGCACCGCTTTTGATTTTCACACTCGCTTCTGGTTAGACAAATTTCAGAGGACCCACTAATATTTTGATATACGAGGTGTGTTTCAAACAAGACCGAACTTTTGAATACCATATCAACCCGCACAAACAACGCGCTGGAACTTTAATTTTAAAGAGGGTAAAACAATGGTCGGTGCACATCAAAGCGATGCCAAAGTTCATGGGAAGAGAGCTCGTGATGTAGTAATTGTAAATCATCGTTTCACTGGCGAGACTTTCTGAGAGAATTCGCATCCATATAAGGTCGTAAAATTAAATTTGGATAGAATAATTTAAATGTATCGTATCACTAAAAATTCTTACTGCGTTTGCTGATGACGATCAGAGAGACCCGTTTTGAAACCGGCCAACAACTGCGTACCAATGAAAATGGTAATGACAACTTTGGAATGCAATGGAAATTTCTGTGTAAAGATTTTACGAAGTTTGCAGCAAAATTGTATACACACACGTTATGTTAAGATCTTCATTCTCAATTCGTTATAAATTTGCCGGACGGTGTGTGCCCGTGCCCACTACAGTGCGTGTAGCTCGAAGACTGATGATCATGACGGGACGAAGAAAACGGCTTTCCGCCGTCAAAACCTGTCGCTAGCAGCGCTTAATTGTGCAGCTCGTTCTATGCGCAGGTGGACGTGCCACACAAATAGTTCGGTCTTTTTTTGAACACACCTCATATATAGGCTTATTAATAAAATTTAATACAATAAGTTGGTATTTATAAATTTAAAATTTCCCCTCTTTTATAAAGAATTAAATGAAATACTTAGTTAAATTTTAATGTTCGTTAAAAGTTGAGACAGTTTGGCGACGTTGCTAATGAGCTTCGTGTTGCTATTACATAATCTCCAAGGATTGTACGTTGATTATACATTTTGAAATTACAATACCTAGAAGCTGATTTGACTATATTGATTATCTTCTATTGAGTTGATTGGTTAATTAAACCGACTGTAAATTTTGTTACGTTGTTATATAAAACTTAACGAGAAGACAGGGGCGGATTAAGAAAAGGATCTGTTTGGTATTTCGTGACAAACAGACATGAAGAGAAAGACAAATGTGTGCGAGAGAGAACATTTGTCTTGTACAATTATTTAAAAAGGTGAAAAATTAATGTTTTACTTTATTAAAAGATTCATGTTAACAGAGATAAAATTCACAAAAATATAGTGAGTTACTAGATTCCATGTATATGTAAAGCCTATGTATTTGTGACGGTCAGTCAATCCCTACAGTTGATCAATCATTGCCAACAGTGAATTTGTAATTAAGTAAATCCGTGCTTAATTAAGGCCACAAATTCTTTTTCCTATACTATGTAAGCTCTTTCCAATACAGTGTTAGTCAGTTAAGCTCACTGATGTGTATTAAAATAATATTATAAATATTTATTGAAAACAAGCTAATTGCTTTAATCTCATTTGTAGTAATCAGACCGAAACAAATTAAATCCCCAACAAAGTTTTGTTTTATCCCGTGTTGATAAGCAAATTAAAATTATCTAATATTACTGTAGCTACAAGAGAACTGAATATATTTGAAAACAAATGAATAACGGGTTTTGAGTGTTTGGCGCCTAACTAAAAATGATGACTAATAATTATGTATAATATAATAAATAAACCGGAAATTCTATTTGCATGCACTTTTGATTGCTACCCTCTCGGTTGAAGTTTTCGGTACCTTATTGGCTTGGTCTTTATTGTCGCCTGGAGAAAACCATTATATCATTGCCTTTTTTAGTAAATTCTAGTCATTTGATACGGGAGGACAGCATCATACCTATTTGAAAGTAACGCTAGGATAATACTTTTACTAACACGTAATATTTTACACTATACGTTGACTCTGGGAAATTACTAAAGTTATATCTTATTAACGTCATCATTGGTCACATACAGCTGCGGTACCACGTTAAACACAACTGAAGTCACAGTTGCAATGGCAACATCCTTGTGTTGTGAGTCGTTACCATTATTCTTTGGGAACACATTTTCACAATTGTAAAACAAAAATCCGCCAGAAAATAGAAGAGAAGGGAAAAAGGTCTGAGCTGATTTGTTTCAAATAAGTTGACTGGAAAGAGATAAAAGGAGGGGAGAGAAGGAAGAGTTAATATAAAAAAGAAAGAGATAAAAAAGAGGTAGAGAGTGACAGAGACTTTACCATACAGAGATTTTAACCATTTAACTTCATATAAACTCTCCGAGTTTTGATTATAGTAATGTCTAGGTGCACGTGCGTGCGTTAAATGATTTTTAAGTGCTCGTATGTCGATTAAGTTTATATAAATCTGTTAGTTCCTTGTCATTTTATTTACTGTCTCCTTGCTAATAATTTTTGATTACTGAAACAGTCTACTTGTTAAAGCGTTGATTGGGTTCGAGTGTCTAAAAAATAATTTTTGTTGTGTACAGCAATTAATGGTATGCATTAGTAATGATATATGAGGGTCATATAGGGTATCATTAAACATTAAAGGTATAAGACTATATATAGTGTATCGTTATTTTGTATCGGTAATTAGGGATCATCCTAGTTACCGAAAACTTGAGTTGTTTAAAGGGAACACGATAAACAGAAATCCAGGACAAACAAACAACGGGATAAGAAAGGGAATTGGACGAGGGGCTCAGCGGCTATCTCAATCCAGTACGTCCCGCACACGATTGACCTTGTGCAGACCTTGTGATTTATTTACCTTAATGGCGAGCTCTACTGAATTATTTTACATTACACTTACGCAGACAGAAATACGCGACGCGCACACACACACACACAGTAGCGCAGATGTAACAGTATATATATATATATCTTCGATCTTCCGTCTAGCCATTTCCGAGTGCCTTTTGTTTTGTGTTCATGATAAAATACACAGCTACGAAAACCTAAAACCTATACCTACCCCTACAAATCTAAGCCATACAGAAATCTAATCTTTAGCACAGTCTGTTTTAAATCATTTGTCGGAATCATTTTTCCTTATATTGACAAACTTTTCTCTTCGTATCTATTTTTAAAGAATCTCTCTTCTCTTTTCTTTTTATTCTTTCTTTTTTCTTCTTTTTCTATAATTGTACAAAGTACGAGGTAGTTGTTAATAAAAAGTTTTTTACAAAAATATGCGACCAGATAAATATTAGCAGTCAGCGGGACCTGGGAAGACTGTCAAGACTATGAACTGAAGGGCATGAATAGTAACAAAGACGTGAATGAACGTTTGCGTACACAATTTGTATAAAGCGTAATGTGGGAAGAAATAAATTGATAAACAGAGATAATAATACCAGTATTCTCAGAAACAATGAGAAAAAGAAGACCATTATTTTTTGGACATTTATATAGTACGGAGGACAATAGGTTGACAAAGCAAATCTTAAAATATCTGTGGAGGAAGAAGTCAACATCAAGTTGGATTAAAGAAGTTCAAAAGGATTTAGAAAAAAGTAATATACACGCAGCAGAAGCAATTGAAGGAGACGTTTTTCGGGCAAAAGTGTTAAAAATGGAGGTAGTCCAGGGTAGCAGAGAGAAAAACGCAGGTTCAAAGTGGACTGAAGACAGGAAGAAGAGACACAGCGAGAAGATGAAAGAATATTGAAAAAAAGAAAAGAACAAAGAGTAAAGAATTGAAATTGTTACTTGTGCAACCTGTCCAAAAAATGTTATGAGTGTAAAATGATTACATCAGTTAGTAGGACAATAATCTTTGCTTACTGTTCACAAACACAGTTCTAGCAATAAGAATAACAATTAATTATATTACTGAGCAAATTTATGTTTCTAACTGTCTTGTTTTTAACATGTATTATTCAGGACCCTATAGGCATAAAGGAAAGAAAGTTTCTGTAAAAATATGCCTGTGAAAAATGTTCCCAAACTGAAACTTCCTGATCACAAACGCCGTAGATTAAAATGTTCCCATTCATAATTTATAAGGTAATATAACACCTCGGGAAAATTTCGAATTGGACAGAAAAGTAAAAGAGACATAACAAAAAAGAAGGTTTAAAGTCTAAATACTTGGTACACCTTGCCACACTTGAAAATGGTCAAGACAATTCGTAACTTTTGTAAAGAATTATCTTAGAATTAAATAACACATCTAAATATAAATCCCAGTTTAATCAACGATTGAGCTGGTTTCATATCAGCACGAATCCTAAGCAGGCCTTCTAACAAAGCTGAAACACATTTTTGACCTAACCTCACACTAGAAGTTGATAATGATCGTTCAAGTTTATAACTTCTGGAAAATTCCGTAAGGTGATATGTCGGTATGGTATCATCATAAGTTCTCTTATGTTTAAGGGCAGAGACTACGGTTTTACCACTAAATTTTTTTATTTTCAATTAATTTTTTGGCATAATTAGACTAACCGGTTAAATCATCTCTACTCGGACTGGTTTGTTTATCATATTTTGCGCTTGGCGTTTTGGTCCTAGAATTTGGGGTCCTCCTCAAAAGCGAACAAATATAAAACAATAACAATAAAACGTTAAAAACAAAATGTTGGCACACATTTAGATATGTTCAAAGATTTGTTACCACATTTTCCTGTACTAAATTCTATTTTTCATTACAGGAAAATAGCTAGCACTTAAGGGACACTGTAATTTTAACAAACGAAAAGAAATTAATATTTCTTTTAAATTTAACCTATTATCTCTAGAGTGTAAAATTTATGTCAATACACTATCGCCGATCTTACAAATAAAGATATTACAAATCAAAAAAGAGACACCGCCATTACAGAATAAATCAAGTGTACTAATAGAAGGTAGATAATACTAAATTACAATATAATTTAAATAATATCTCTCACACTGCATGATAACTTATAAAATAATGTAATTAAAAATCAGTTGTATTACTCTGTTATAATACATTTTTTACACTTCAAAAATTTTAAGTACTTAAATATTTAATTTTTCTCTGAAACTCTCTGTAGTTTGCACTGCCAATATTAGGTTTTCCGACACAATGGCTCCCATGTTAGTCTCCTCCTGTGGTGTGATGCCTCTTTAGAGCTTTCTGTACCAGTATCCACAACTTGTGTGGAATCTATCATATTGCTACGTAATTATACAACATTCTACGTGTTTGTCGGCTACCTCAGCGGAACCCGGCTGTAATGTGTGTGTGCGTACATATTGCTGTTACTTTGAGGCGCAATTACGTGACACTTGTCACGCGTCCGGAGCCGACGCTGTTCCAGACTTCACCGGTCCGCGTACACCATGTTCAAGGAGGCAAGAAATTAACGCTCTAGTGTTTTCTAGTAGTGTTAACGCGTATTATGAAATATTATGGAACACTTTGCTATCTATTTAAACAACGACAGCTGCCGTTTAGTTTCAGTTTTAGTGGCGATTGAATAAATCGTGAGGTTCGAAGTTATTGTCGGCCGACTTAGACAGTGCGTTTCAAGTGGTGTATTAGTGAAAGTGATTATAGTTCGGAAATCTTTATAGTTGACATTATTATTTGTGTGGACAGATTACTTGAATTATTATAAGAGTATAATCTTGTTGAATAACTTGTTGATTACAAACTGTTAATTGTGATAAATAAAGCTGCTTTTTAGCGACTTCATTGTGTCTTCTGTTTTGTTTTCCACTATACCATACGACGATCAGTGAAAGGTAGTAACAATATTAAGCAAATGTTTGTCGCAAAAGTTGATTTATTTTACTGTCCTAATTTGCTACGTCTGTTAGGGTTGTATTAATTTGTTTACACTTTAATTATATTGTGGTCTAATTTGTAAAATGAAATTATATTTTATTGAATTTATTTCTGTGTTTTCATTAAAAATACGTTCATTATAAAACTACATTTCTGTTTAGTAAGAAAAACTACTATAATTGTATTGTAGGCAATCATATATTAATTGGGCGGAGCCTGATGAGCGTAGCGAAATATCCCTCTATCCATGACTCGATGCACAAATTAGACCGCGAACTCCTCCGAAACCACTCGACCGAATGTTATAAAATTTTGCATACGTATCCGGACACTATTGTAGAGTGCACACATGAAATTTCAACTCCTTCACATATACAATGATACATACTGTAACGCGACGAAATGGAAGACCCTAAATTACAATTTAAAACCAACATGAAACACCCTGAATAAACTAATCCACGTAGTCATTAAACTTAAAATGACAAATGACCACGAATACAATACAAGGTAGGATAAAAACAAAAATGTAAGTTAAACTGGTAAAAAATAACTAATTATATTATTAAGAATCAGATGTGATAAAGACAATCTATAATGAAATACAGAGATAATGGTGTAATAATATACACAGATAGGACTGTGAGTGTTAGTGTAAGTGCGAGTAAACCAAAATAAAGTCACAAACCAAAAACAATGGGTGATTAAAGGAAAAAAACAAGGTATAATCTTAATAAATATATTAGATAAATAAACAAAGTTGATGTTAAGATAACTGCTAATACAGCTAACTTGACTGGAAATGGAATGTTATCGGTTAAGAAGTGCACTGATTTGGCGAGAAGAGCAATAGCTCTTGTATTTTATGTTTTACATTAATATTGTACGCATTATTCAATTATGGTACAATCATAAATTATTATTATTATTATTAGTGGTTGTGTATTATCAACAAATCTTATTTCTGTTCAGAGTTGTTATGTACTCTAGGATTTTTATATTATCAAACTATGTTTTATATTTTAAGAATAATTATAAACCTTGAAGTTAGTCACTAACTCTTTCACATATTGTGTAATTATAATAAAGGACAGTTAATAATAAACTGATACCAGTATAAAATAGTACTATAAAGTAATAGACAATTGTTGAAGGTCTAATAATGTTATTTAGTGTTAATTAGAGTTTTAGCCATAAGGGAAAATATTGTTTTAATGTTTATTTCATTTTAACGTTTGTATGTTATATCAAGGAATAACTATAATTAGACAAAAAAGTAATAACCCAATGACTACATAAAAATTATTGTAAATCAAGGTAAACAATCACATTTGTGTAAATTAATAAGAGATGATTGAAATACCAAAATAGGTATTAATGAAAAGTTAACTACAATCTTTTAAGAGTTTAAAATAATTGTAATATAATTTGGGAAGTGCCAGAACTAATATAAATGATCATGAGGTAGAATTTTGTAAATTTCTAAAATAATTATTACATCACACCCATATAGGATATCAAAATGTTTAATATGGGATATCAAAATATTTGTAATTTAATGAAGAAGATCATAATGTAAATTAATTCTAGGTTTATTTAATATTAATTAGGGAGTAATTGTAAGTAAGAAACATAAAATTTGTAAACCTTAAATAATTATGTTCACATGACCTAAACACCCGGCGTTTTGACCAATAATCCAGCTAATTTTGGTGAAACTAGTCAAGGGCAGAAGAAAACTTTTTGTTCTATTGTTGGGCATGAAAGTGATCAGATCAATTCTGTGCTACTCTGAGTGAAAATGTGTGTGAGAATCTAATCCAAGTGGGGAAGAATAAAAATTCTATAAAACAAAAGTAATAGAGTCGAAATAAGAAGGAAGATAAAGCGAAAAAACAAAATAAAAATATAAGAGAAGAAAAAATATATAATAGAAGTAAATTATAAAAGTGAATAAGTTCTACAGCTAAAACTAACCCTGAGGTAACAATATCCTATTATCACTTTATAACGAAACAACACCAAGCACAACTTAAACAACACTTTTAACCAACAGAACATTAGTGAAAGAAAGAAAAAACTTATTAGTACACAATGAACACTAAGTTTAAATTATTTATTTATAAAAACTGGGGGTAAAACATTTTAACATTAACTTTTCTTGACAACAAGCCGTCATCTTGTTACTTTGAACACCAGTAAAACCATAATGCATTGCAATATCACACTGAACTGAACGATAATTGTATGACATTTTTTCTTATTTATAATTATTTCTGTTAGTATTAGATAATAAGTATTTTCATAAATGTTGTGTAATGTACTTCTTGTGAACCATTTCGAACTCTGAATAGCAGTCTCAGGAACCTAAGACAATATAATTATAACTAAAAGTAAAGAAGGAATCGACCCGAGAGGAAGAATTGATACGGGACATTGTCAATTTCGACCTTATAGTTTTAAATGGAATTCGAATAAATAAATGTTAACCATTATTCATAATTGGTGTTAAATGCGTTTTATTTACCGAATAGGGTAAAATAGAGGGATTCTTATTAAATAATAGAAGAATAAAACGGTTTTGGCGAGATGAACTTCGTCACACATACGAAATTTGTAAATAACCTCCAAATAGACATTTCGATACCGTAATCAAAATCAAACATCAACAAAACTTTCCTTTTATGAATTGTTTTATCAAAACCAACGAAAGCAGATAATAATTAATAATTATTTTTTTAATAAATAATTTTTTTACCACAAAACCATAACAACAAAATTAACGTAAATTGAACAGAACCAAAACTTAATATAAGGGAGGAATTGAATCGTATCGTTACACAATGGCGCCCAACTAGCGAGGATGAAATTAGGAAAAAATACTAACTCAAACGCGACTAATAAAATAATAACTGACCTAATTTTAGCTGGCGACTGCAACGAAGGGCTACTTCAAAGAGGAGAACGAAGGACCCAGAGACAGAAGAAGATAGACGAGAACACGAGGCAGAGGCATTTATAGACAGTGAGATGGAACAGCAGGCTGGTGATAATGAGGACGCCAGAGGTGGACTAAATTGGGAAAAATTAATGGAATTAATGAATAGTATGAAAGAAGATAATAAACAAACTAACGAAAATTTTAAACGAATGAAGGAACAAAATAAAAATACTAATGAAAATTTAAAACGGATGGAGGAAAATTTTTACAAGAATAAGGAAGAAAATAATGAAAACTTTATGAAACAAAACGAAAGCACTAATGACAGTTTAAAACAAATGAATGAAAAAATAGATAGTATTACGAAAAAATTTGAAGAAAATAATAAACAAACCAATTAAAAAATAGACAGTATGAAGGAAGATTTTAGGCAAATAAACGAGAAAATTGAAAACTCTAACAAAGAGTTGAGAGAAACTATTAACGAACAAACAGAAAATATAAACCAAAAATTTGAAAGGAGTAATGAAAATTTAAACCAAATTAATGAAAGAATTGAAAATGTCATTGAGACACTTAGCCAAAAGGTGGATAAGTACAATGAAGAAATAAAACAGCAAATAGCCGAAACAAAGGAAGGGTTAAATCGAACTAACGAATCCCTGGTACAGTCTAGAGTAGAAATAGATGCCAGAATAGACCATATAGAAAATGATAACAAAATTAGAGTAGCTGAGATACGGCAAGAAACGCAGGAAAATTTGGAAGGAATACAAGAAAATATATCAGGAAAAATGGAGCATGTAAACAATGAAATGAATCAAGTAAAAAGTCAAGTAAACAATAAAAAAGGAAAAATTGAAAATATACAACATACACAATTCAGGAACATGGATGAAACCAGGGATAGTACTTTCGAAAGAACCAATAAATATTTAGAAAATAAAATTGAAGATTTAAGAGAGCAAAAGGACAATATGGTGAGCCACATAATAGAAGATAATGGTAAGGAAATAGAAAATAAAGAAAACACAAGCGCATTGTTATCTGAGAATAAAAATAACAGAAACAAAGAGAATATTAAGCACCTGGAAAAGAAGACGGAGGAAATAGGAAAAATACGTCAAAAAGAGCTAATAAAAACACGGGAAGAATTGGAGATGATGAGGAACGGACTAGTTAATGTACTCAATCTCCCAATTACCAACCATAGAGAAATAATGAACTTTAAAAATTGTAAGAGAAGCTTAAAGGAAATTTTAGAAGAGACTCACAATAAAACAGGGAGTAAAAACTTAAGAAAATCTATATTTAGATTAAATATACCAAAAAGAGAAATAAATAATAAAGTGTTAGCTATATCATCAATAATTGATATACCATCGAAATGTTTGTTTAGTAAACTAGATAATAAAATGATTGCGGTAGGCCTTGAAATAAGTGAAAAGTTTGCAGCAGGAAAATCGGAACACAAGGTAGTAGCGAGAGAACTAGCAAGGACAGAAATAATTCTGAGCACAATAGTAATCCGAGAAATAAGGGCAACTGAAGTAATGAACCACGGATAAACTAAGCACGAACGCACTCTCGAGGAAAGGACCTAATTTTCTGGGTACCGACTACAGCAAACCATTAAAAAAAAAAGAAAAAATTAATAATTAAGACAAACACAGTACAAATGAAGATTTAAAGAAACAAAACCAATACTTAAGAGAAACTAATAATGAACAAAAAAAGAAAATATAAACGAAAAATGAAAGGAATAATGAAAATTTTATACAAATTAATGGAAAAATAAACAATACAAATGAAGATATAAGGAACTAAGAGCTACAGAAAGAATAACCAATAGCCCATCAATACAGGGATTGGAAGAGCATATGACTTCTTGGATTTCGTTGTCCATGACGTGTCCGTTACTTAACTAAATATCACTATAGTATTGACGACTCGGAACACTAAGTTTTTTATAATCCATCTCACCACACACACACAGCTTCAATCTTTCGAATAACTATCCCGTCGCCAACAACAAGACGGACAACGCTACCTATGGCAGCCTCTGATGAAGCCTTCTAAAGGTGAAAGCCGGTTTAGGCTGTAAGGTAAAACTTTACGTTTTTACTTATAAAAAACTTAGTGTTCCGAGTCGTCAATACTATAGTGATATTTAGCATATGACTGTTAAGAATGATCAAAAAAGATCATTATAATTAAAGAGAGTAAGTACTTAAAACATTCTATTAAAATTATTATTCTCATACATTTTATTACTTTTATACTCAACTTTATTATTATTCTCATACTTTACTTTTTATACTTTCAATTTTGTACTTTTTGTTTGAGTACTTTTCTCTGTTATACGCATATTCTATACATTCTTCTTTATCAATTTGTATATACGTATTATTTGTAGTATGCCTCGACGGAGAAGAGGTCCAAATATTGGTCGTTTAACTACAAATCAAAGACGGATGAGAGAACGACAAAATGTTGCTGCAGCCACTGTCGAAGGCCCTGCAGAACATAACATGAATCATGTATTATATGAACAAAACAACACAGGATATATGAATCTTCAGAATGAATTAGAAGATAATTTACGATCTCTAGAATTCTATGAATATGTAAATTGTTCTCGAGTGTTGATGCAGTAAACATTTTTTAATATGTGTCCGGAGTGTAAGCGAATACGTTTACTGCAGTTAATCGTATGGATCCTAAAGATGTACCTATAGAACTGATGGATCTCACTTATGTAGAACAACTCTTGATAGCAAGAGTACAACCAGTGATGCGTGTGTATAGGGTGAAATTGAAAGGCTTTCCCGGTCAATATGCTTACAAAGGAAATATTATAAATATTGGTCAAAATATAACGGAGATCGTTAGTTCCTTGCCCCCTACACCAGTTTCACTGAACACTATAGTTGTAAGAAAGGAAAGTGTTAATGGACATCGGGATTTTCATGTGAGACGTGACAAAATTTTAGAAGCACTCAATTTTTTGAAAATGAATAATCCATTCTATAGTGATATCATCACTGATATGGAACAAATATCTCAACTTCCATTAAATGATAGTATTTATGGAATGATAGTCACTGTTGATTTACCTGAGGTGAATACAGATGAAGAGAACTTTCCTGGAGAAATTTATGAAAGTATGATCCCGGAGAATATTAGAATCACAGACGTTGATCGACTCCAATCTGCAGTGAATAATGTAATTCCATTAGCCACAAGGTACTGATATCATAAATGAATTCTCGTGCGATTGACATGTAAGCATGGCATTTCCCGCTTTACTACCTTACGGATCTGCTAAAGTATACGATAATACTCGAGGAAGTAGTATGAAACTTACAGCACTGGAATATTTTCAATTTTTGATGCAATATAAAGATCGACGTTTTGGACAAGATCCTAGGTTCAGATTTTTTGCATTGAACACTGTTCAGCATCATCAAGCTTTTCAACGAGGGACAATATTTAATAGAAAATCTCATTTCAACGGAACAATACAGCAACTGAGAAACACGCTATCGAGTAACCCTCAAATAATAAGAAGTTTATATTATTGGTGTGGAAAAGTAAGAGGATCAAAATCTTACTGGTTTCAACGAAGAGGTGAACTTGAATCAATGATTGAGCAGTGTGATAATCTTCCTACGGGTTTTTTTAATTTGAGTGCAGCTGATCTTTGCAGGCCTGATCTGGCACGACTCATGGGTTGTAATTTCGTGGAAGAGGAAAAGTTAAATGAATCTAGAATCATTCAATAAAGCAAAAACTTATAAATGAGAATCCCTCAATTGTTGAAGATTACTTTTCGTTTCGTGCAACTTTATTCAGAAAAAATGTCGTCTGTAAGATGATCTCAGTTTCAAATTATTGGTTTCATTTAGAATTCCAGCATCGTGGTTCTTGTCATGTACACGGTCTTCTTTGGATGTCTGGTGCTCCTGATCCAAGAACTTTTGATAATACATCTGAGGAAGACATTTTGAGTGCCAAGATGTATTATGACCATTTGCATTTGGTTAATGCATTCAATCCTTTGCCATTCACTCCTCCGGCAACTATACATCCTTCAAGGATTAGATCAACTGATTTTGTGATGTTGTTAAGGACAACGATCGTTCTCTTTCAGAACTACTGAATCGATTCCAAAGACATACCAGATGTATCAAAGGATATTGTCTTCAGTGGAATGGCAAAGAATATACTTGCAAATTCAAATATCCTAAAGAATTACAAGCCCAATCTCTTCTCGAGACAAATGAGAAAGGATATTTTTGTATATTTGGATATATGGATATATACACCAATAAGGAATGATGAACTCCTGAATCAGTATAATCCTGTCATCGCACAAACATGGAGAGCTAATACTGATTTTAGTATAGTCACCTCCTTATACCAGGTGGTTGAATATGTATCCAAATATGCTTCAAAGTCAGAACCTTCGAAAAATTTGACGGAAATGTTTCAAGAA
Organism: Magicicada septendecula; assembly: GCA_034769895.1. Classification (NCBI taxonomy): domain Eukaryota; kingdom Metazoa; phylum Arthropoda; class Insecta; order Hemiptera; family Cicadidae; genus Magicicada; species Magicicada septendecula. Next base: position 108,492,724 of record CM068372.1, on the reverse strand, counting down.
ATCGTTGAATCGAGAACCTCGGATGAAGAATCTCGTCGAACATATACAAGTTTGATGATAAGAGTGATCGGAGAAAGAGACATCGGGGTTTGTGAAACATGTCATTTACTCTATGGAATTCCATTGTATCAATGTACCAGAACTTTTAGAATACTTGTCATAACAATAGAAGACTATGTTGCAATTAATGAAACCAACAGTGAAAATGACAGTAATTCATTCATTCAGATTTATAGTAGTAGACCACTAGACATGGAAGAAATAACATTATTCGATTTTGCTAAAAAGTTCCTAAGAGAAGAAATAATTCAATTAGCACAAACAGAAAAGGAAGAATTGTACAAGTTTTCCCTAAAGTAAACAACAATAACAATGCAATCAATACTGAATTATATTGTAAACAAAAGTTGATTTTACTTAAGCATTGGCGTAATGCAGAAGACTTGACAAGTACAGATGAAACATGGTTCATGGCTTAAATCCGACAAAAATTTGGGCAGTTTCACGAAAAATTACACATGTCTTTAATTACAGAAGAACTGAAATTGACCAGGATAATAATAACGAGTTTGATATTTTTGACGATAGAGACTGGATAGCTATAGCAGCAGTAATGCCTAATGCACTACCAATTCATGTTGGTTTAGGTAATCGTCATATCGATTTACTTCATAATTGGGAAGCAGCCTATTACAAATATCCAGATATAAAGAATAAAACCTCTTTCATCGAAAGGAATCGAGACACATTTAGGAATCAGTATGATTCTCATGAATCATACAATGTTATTTTCAACGACCAACAAAATAAGATATTATCTTTCTTAGAATATCAGCTAAATGACTATGATGACTGCAATCAAACACTTGCAATAATTCAGGGAAAAGCTGGAACTGGTAAAAGCTGTGTAATTAATAAAATGGTTAGAAGAATTAATTCTTATTTTGGCTGCGATGTAACTCTTTCAATGGCTCCAACTGGTGTGGCAGCTAACAATATTGCTGGACAAACTATTGATTCAGCTCTAAGAATAAATACTTCAAAGAAAAGGGGAAGAACTTTGAAAGATTTAGAAGGTGAATCCAAAATTGCTTTTGAAGAAGAATTAAAAGATATAAGGTTCGTTATCATTGATGAAGCCAGTATGTTGGATTTGAATTTGTTTTTAAAAGTGGATATGCGACTCAAACAAGCAAAGCAGCGTTCTTCACCTGTTCCTTTTGGTGGCCTTTGCGTATATTTAGTCGGTGATTGGTCCCAACTTCCACCGGTTTGTGACACGAGTCTTTACAATATTGGTAATAATGTTCAGACCATTCAATCGAATCTTTTATATAAACAGTTCAAAAAAGTTTTCTTTTTAACGGAGATTATGCGACAGCAAGGTGATGATCAACAAAATTTCAAAGAGAATTTAAATAGAGTCGCAAATGGAAAAATCAATAAACAAGATTATCAGCACTTATCTAAAAGATTTTATGTAAACAATATTGGGGACAATTTTAAATATAGTGTCTGTATAATGTCGAAAAATGCTGAAATCGAACGCTTTAATTATGAAAAACTAGAAAGCAATAAACAACCCGTGGCTCTAATCAATGCAATCCATGATTGCCCAGAAGCCTCTCCAGCAAAATCTGACGATGCTCAGGGATTATTTGCCCGATTACGTTTATGTAAAGGTGTTCGAGTTATCCTTAGAAGAAATCTTTGGGTCGCAAAAGGACTAGCCAACGGTTCATTTGGGACAGTAACTAATTTTATTTATGACCCGGAAGTTGTATGCGAAAATTATAACTATCACATGCCAATATGTATAATTGTATTTTTCAAAAAATATACAGGACCAGTTCTGTACGAACACAATACTCATTATACCATTGTTCAAGAAAAATGAAATTTTTTGTACTTGCAAACAATTTCCGTTAATGTTAGCATATGGTGTTAGTATACATAGATCGCAAGTGATAACATTAGATAAGGCATTTGTTAATTTAGGAGACAATGAATTTCAGGTTGGATTAACGTATCAAGAGTGAAAACATTAGAAGGATTATTATTAAAACCAGCGTTTAATTGTGGTATACTGCTAAAAATTAATATAAGTCTATCAATGGTTGATCGTAGAGATGAGTTGCAAAGGTTGTGGAATACGTCTAATGACAATTAATGTATATTGTACTATAATGTAGTGTGTTCAATAAAAAGTGTGTATCATAAAAGTGTATATATTTTGTTGACTGTAAAAATATCGATAAATCAATTATTACGAATATCAAATGCTCCGCCCATTTGTGTCATTGACACTCCTAGTTTAATGAAGTCGAACAAAATGATTTTTCATTTTAAATCGCCAGTGATGACATGCTGTGAATTAATCTAATAGAGAAATTAAACTATTAACTTATTGTTATCATTATTATTAAATTTATCAGAGTAGCTGGACCATTTATTTTCATGTCCCAATAAACGGACTGACTAATATCTGTTCGTTGTTAATTACTACTGCGAGGCATGAATAATTTCAATTATTATTCACTGGCTGCCATAATAATTATGTGCATTAAGGCTGTCGGCTGTAATTTAATAGTCGGCTGGTCTGTTAATTTTTGAATTAGAGCGAATCGAAACGTGTTTCTGTATACGGAACCGTCTATTATTCTGCCTGCAGTCATGCAACCGCGCGCGCGCAAGCACACACGCACGCACGCACGCACGCACGCACGCGCGCACACACAGTGTTATTTATCCGAGTGTCTGCTTGCGTTAGTGTTTTAGAATTTAATCACTTCCTATTTGTACCGCTGCGCTGCCTGCAGCCGAACTCATATATAAAACTACATGAAACATAACGTACGAATGTTAATTAAAAGGCTACTGGATGTATGTTTCAAAGGTAAAACATTCAATTACTGGCCACATGTTAAATAAAAAAATTAAAACCTCGAATATTATTTTGGTACGCTAAACCAAGTATACATGTTAGGTCGATACCAAAGCTTCTGTTTGTTTTGATGTATTTGATTTTCTAAACAAAATGTATTTCTGCCCCAATCATTTTACATTTATCTTATGAAGTATGAAGTATGAATGCTGGAGAAGGCGGCATGATAAGAGGACAGAATGGTAGAAAATGTTTGAAGAGCATGTTAAGACCACACTGTGTTGTGATGTCAGAAGATGAAGATACTTAATGTTATCACACTTACAGAACAATAATCGGATCTGCATTATCAATGCTGGTTCTTTTTTTCACATTACTATGGTTATAGAAGGCTGATGTCGGCTTTAAAACATTCTTCGATATCTGAAACTACTACACAATGGAATTACAAATTATGTCACCGTGCAAGTTTCCGTAATTTAAAGTTGCATCTTTTAAAAACTTCAACGGTTGTTGGCTCTTCAAACGGTTGAAAATAATTTTCAAAATGATATATTTCCGTAGAAACTACTTCTTTCTTCAGCCCTAACCACAGTACTATGGTCACTAACGTATACCACCTCACGTTAGGGCACTCGATTTTCACTGATGATGGCAGTCGATGGCACTCCCAAAACGTCTGGTTTTGCAGAAAACATTGGGGCACGGCCAAACAACCAGGAAAGGAATTTTAACAACAAACTATTTCCTTGTTGCCGATAACGTAGTACAAATATACAAATTATCCCCTCCCCCTTCACCTATCATTTTAATTTATAGAAAATTACCACCTCCCTCTATAACTACCCTTTTCATTTATAGATATTTAATCGACCTTTCTACATTGGATTATTATGACTTTCTTTTCAGGACACTTTATTTATCAAAATTAAGTACTTTACGCTTGTTAAAACATGAAACGTTGCTGGTAAACTACTCTTACCTCTTAACCGATGTTCACCAAAATCAATAAACAATCAACAGAGAGGACTCAAGAGTCCTCTACAACTCAGGAACACATGTAAAAATTATTTGATTCTGTTTGAATTTGCGCTAGTTATCGTTCGCCATAGAAAAAATTCTACACAGACACTTTTCGGAAAATAACTTTCTTCATGTTATGAGGGTAGTACAATCAGAATCAGTCCTTATCTCAAACACGATTTTTTTTGCCGTCACCATACTTCCATTTCCTTACGTAACATGGAAGTGAAAATTAATTTAGACCGCATTCGCTTACTTTCTAACCCGCCCATGCTAGAAGGTACTAGGAAAGTCCCTGCTTATTTCTTCAGGAGTATGTGAATGACTGAAAGTACAGGGTTTCACCGTAAAAATATTGCAAAATTTTACGTTTTTTGTTTGTGTTGGTCTGTGCTGGAGTCACGTCAATAACTTACTCGGCATCACACTGTAACGAATACCAAGTTTTGCATTGTTGCTTTTACAACAATGACTGCACTCAGATTAAAGTATTATGTGGTTGTTGTGCAACGACTGATTGTTTTTTGTTCGTGATTTATCTGTTTTAATATGAGCCGTTGATAAATGTTTTCACACAGGGTTTTGATACACCTACACGCCGTGATTTATCTGCAGGGTAGTTTGTATTCAACGTTTTCAGATTTAATCAAAGTTTTATTCGCTTCGCCACACCGGTATATTGTATGCTGTCAAACTCACGTGTTAAATTAATGTATAATGTTAATTGGACGATACTAAAATTGTAGACAGTTTCTAAACATTATTCATTTCAACGTTACTTGAAGAACCATAACAGAAATTTGCCTTCTAAGCGTAGGCCTATTTTCACCTAATTTTGGTTAGTAAAAAAGTGGCGGTTAGTAACTTAAGTATAAAAAGTATGCATTCATATAATCTATTAGATTTATGTCAAACCTGTTCGTCGCAAAAAAGCAAACAAAGGTGGAAACATTTGCTTCCACCTTTCTCTGAATATGCTTTTTTACATCTATGCAGCGATTCCATTAATCGTTAACCACATCTGACTTCTATATTTTGCTTTCATTGGTAAAAGAAAAACACCAAATGATTACATTTCTGGTTTTGAGTATTACATTAAGTTTTAAATATACTTCAAGAATTATTATAATAAAAAAATAATAGTAATTGTGTTACTACTACTAGTACTACTACTACTACTACTACTACTACTACTACTACTACTACTACTACTACTACTACTACTACTGCTGCTGCTACTACTACTACTACTACTACTACTACTACTACTACTACTACTACTACGACTACTACTACTACTACTACTACTACTACTACTGCTGCTGCTATTATTATTATTATTATTATTATTATTAATAACGACGATGAAGATGATCACGACAATATTAATAGTAATAATAAATAAATAATACCCCCCCCCCCCCAGATATCCAAGCCTCGTGGAGAGCAGGCAACAACTGGTATTCTTTAGGTGGTTACCAGGATACTGGCAGATGAGTTAGACAAGGTTGTATGTACTGCTCGAAAACACCGAGACCCTCTGTAGAACCGATGGTGCCAATGGGTGAATCGTTAGCGAGTCGCAAACGATGGCCATAGGGCATCAGGATGCACCCTGTTGTATTTAGTACTAACGGTGGTTCCCGAGTGCTGTTATCGTGGTAGTCCGTTTGTTTCCCTGGTACTCGTGGGACCAAAATATTAGTCTCGTTTAATCATAATCCTGGGGTTGAGGGTTCCTTTAAAAACACTCGTCCTGAAAATTCTCCTCATGAAGAGATGGAGGAGTCACTCTATTATTGGTAAAGAAATGCTTTTGTACTGTCTGGAAGCGTTCAAGTGCCTAAGTATTTGGTTGTAAAGAGAACAGAAGTAAACAGGCATATATCATTATTACCTTTAAGTATAAGGATACTTGTAAATAATATATTTAGTGTAAATATACTTATACATTCTATGCACAGAACATACCTGCATATTCAAATATGTTCACATGCATTCATAATTATTATTCTACGATAATCGAAGACCGTTTACAGAATTTTAGATATGCGGCAGATTCGATATTGCAACTATAAACGAGAGTATTACATATGACATCTGAATGCGAAAACTTAACCTGGACACTTGGTACGTTTATAATTTTCCTGCTTTAAAAAATAATAATAGTGGATTTAGGAAGTCTTCGTGCTGATATTTTTTTATATTCTCATCAAGAATCAATTTTATACATGATAATAATCGTTTAAATACTCATTTGAAATACAATAAGAATGTTTTTTGAATATTATACGAAACTTGGGAAAATGTAATTCGTGAACAAACAAGCAAAGGTTTAGAAGGGACAGAAGAGACAGAGTTTAACATGGGATTGACCTTGCCACAACCCTGTGATTCATTTAGTTTAATTGCAAGGTCTAGTGATGCACGCAGTTAAGTAACCTTGGGGTTCCACGACCCATTTTTGAGTGTCTTTTATTTTCTTATTATCTCTGTTCTAATAGCAAAATATGGATTCCTGACTGCTACATTTAAAATTATTCGTTATTATCTTCTCTGTTGTCTATGGCTTTTGGTTTTAGTTGTTAACTGTTTTACACGATCCTATTTTTTTTTACGCTCCAAACATTTGTCAATTAAATGAAATAATGTTAAAGAAAAGAAACATGTATTTTTTATTACGGTAATGCAATAAGAATACAATATTTGATATAGTCAGCTGTTAAATGTGCAGAGCAAAACGAAAGGAAAAACATTATTTACTGTAACTTAGAATGAATGACTGGAAACTATATAAACAAGAAATGTTATACTGATCATGACGTACGATCAGTTTTAACACTAATTATAAAGGTATCGTGAGTCTGTTTCTTCTGTCACACTTTTTTCTGCTCTCAATGTAAATTGTTAACTTCATGCGCAGGCCTACAATAAGAAAACACTTTTATATTTCAAATCTAAATTTTAGATTCCTACACATTACAGTCTTATACACTTTGGCTGTTCACTTGAAACTCGACAGGTTTTCTCAAATATAAGAGAAGTATAATACCAGGAGGGCGTAAACACTTAGAATTTCTAGAAACGTCAGTAATTTTCCAATAATACTCAAATATATTTAAAGTTGATTGATTACTTACACAAGTTAATGAAGTAGACAAAAAATATTATCTCTGTCAAACGTTTGTGTATGTGTCAGTTGTGTGTATGTCGGATAGGTAACGACTTGTAAACGTAAGTGCGATACACAGAATTTTCTGTTGCTTTCTTTGTACACATGTACATTTGATAGAAAACTAAGATAAATATGAATTTTAAAAGTTTACACAAAATTGCCATAAATGACGAAGCATATAAATATAATGTTATTACGGAACGCTGTTATTGAATTCTGCGTGTTTATTACTGGTAATTTTGTATTTTTTTGTAGAAAATAAAATAAACCTTAAACAATAATAAATTAAAATTACTTGATATAATAACACCGACTTTCAAGGATATTAATTTGTTGACACTGTCCCAACGCTTTTATGACATTGTTTATCTAAACAGTGTTTAGATTTCTTCTGTTCAATATTAATAAAAACAAAACTGTATTTTTTTGTTAATTTTTACAGACTCTCAGTTTTGGTAAATAAGCTATGCGTATTTGTATAAACTACATGGAAATAAAATATATGTAGAGTGTTCTAGGAAGAGACGAAATATTTTAGAAGATGATTACAGTGCTTGAACTAATAACCAAATGTTATATAAACATATGTCCGGAAATGATTTCGAGTCAGGGCCAGTAAAAATTTACATATTTCTGTTCCGAAAAAGTAATAATGCAGCAAAAACAATCCTGAAGTACCAATTACAAGATTACTAATAGCATGTGTTGTTGTTTTGCATAGGCCTATAATATACAAAAGAATGGGTTATAAAGATGTATCACCAGTAGTTTCCACGAAAATCGATGAAAAGCGCAAACAATCGGCGAAGGAAAACATTTGGCGTAAAATTTTTGGTTAGGTTTATAAGCAATTTTATTTCGAAAAATTGAGGTAAACACGAATATAAGAAATTTGACATGGATACATATTCTATGTATACTTACATTACTTTAAGTAACACAGTTTGGCTTAAAAATTATTGTCACATAAAAGCTTATTAGATATGATTTATAATTATCCAGTAATGGCACTTTATTTTGATCTAAACAGTAGAATGTGCACCGTTTATCAGGGACTTTTCAAATTCCCTCCTTTGTCACACCAATATACCTCCCCAGCATTTTATACACTTTATTTTTCTCAGTTCAAATCTAACCTTTGAAGCTGGCTTAACTGGTGAAGCAATTGTCAAGAAAATGAAGAGTATCTGTGCACCTAGACTAGGTGTTGCTTTATTAAATTCAAGTATTAAAGACATCGTAGGGGGCAGCCTGTGGTTCAGTATTGTAAAAACGTATTGATCTTTATAACAGCAGTTTAGTAAACTATCTTCTTTATTGTCAATTGACAATTAATACGCAGTTAATGTCTGTTCTCTGTAAATCAATTGATATGCAATTGGAAGTTGTGTTTTAATTATATTGGTATTTTTATGTTTCAATATGATAGTGTTACGTAATACGGAAAAAGTGTTGCACAATTTCAAAACATTCTACGTGTTTCTCGCCTATTCCAGTGGAATCCGTCTCTAGTGTGTGTGCGTACAATTGAGATGAATTGCTGCTATTCTGAGATGAAGGACAATTACATGGCACTTGTCACGCGTGCTCGGAGACTGATCCAGATTTCATCAGTCCGCGCGCGCTGTGTGTAAGTCCGCAGTCAATTACGTTCTGGTGTTTTCTAGTAGCGTTCTTGACACCCAGTATGGAATATTCTGGTATTTCGGCGGGGTATAAATATAAGTACTAAACGACGCTCAGATCAGTTTGAGTTGCGATATATCCCAGTACGGTTAGTAGTATTGTGGCGAAGTGTTATGTTTTTTATATTTGTGCTGGACAATTATAACAATTGTGTTTTATACTTGTCGACATTATAAATTCGTGTGAACAATTTTTATTTTATTTGTTGTAAGAGACTATCTTGTTGATTACAAACTGTTTAATTGTGATAATTAAAGCTGGTGATTAGTGACTTAATAGTTGTCTTCTATTTTGTTTTCCACTGTACCATACGACGATCAGTTAGACCGTCGTAACAGTATAAAAATGAGTGAGAATATTAAATGAAGCACGGCTGAAAATATCGGAATGGAAGTCATTTTTTATATTTCCAGATCTTTGACTGATAATAACAGAGAAGGTAAGGGTACTTATAGTTTATAAAGATGTAGCTCAAACTGATATGGTTTTTTTGGGAAAGGAATAAACTAAGTTTCTCTTGAGAATTAATTATACATTATGATTATATTGTACATTACCATGTTTACATACGCGTCTTCTCTGTGTGTATGTGCACACGAAAGGTTAAAATTTAACATAAACAGACATTCAGGAACTGAGGTAAATAAATTTGTTGGTATCAGACGGAAATGTGTTTAATATACTCTAAACTTGTTAATTATTGTAGCCAATGGTGAGGTTAGCAATGAAATTGTATGTGTAATACATCCCCTCCGACATTGAATTGGAAGAGCTTTTAGTATAGATAATTTTAAAGAGTAGACAACGCGCATCAATGCTTTCTCCTGACAAAAATATCGAAATGACAGGAAGGAGTATAAAAAGACACAATGGTAACCCGCAAACCGAAATCACGAGCGGATTGTAGAAGTATATAAGAGCGCGTATACACAAACAAAAGATTGTATAATTGGGAGTAATTTAATGCGGTTTGAAAATAATTCCATTTTTTAAAATATAACAGTTGTGTGTTGGCCTACAGTGTGGGAAGACTGCAATAATAAATTACTGCAAGTCACAGGGTAACAAATATTAACGTTCCCATTGTTGCACTTGCAATAATGAGTACAGGCGAATTGAGAACATTATGACGGCAGTGCAACGCTCTGATGTTTCCGATCGAGATTTATTTGTTTTAATCTGATCTGTTAATAAATGTTTTGTTTTGAAACAACGCTATTTGTATTTATACATATGTGTGCGTTTGTCGTGACTGTGTATAATACCCTGCATACACATATGCACCGTGATTTATCCGTGCGTCAGCTGCATTCGGCGTTTCACATTGTAATCAAATTTTTATACTACTTCACAGAAGTGTTGTATGGTGTCCGGTTTGTGTACTTCCGACAACATATGAATGTTAATTACATTTGTTTCACGTGTACACGACAATAACCGACTACGGTAGCAGAAAAAGTCAATCATAATTCTTTTTGCAGTTTGAAAGTTCTTTGCGCTTTCGTGGGTTATCTGTCCGAGGTCGGTATTTATTGTTTGAGAAGCGTTTTATCAGGCAAAGTAGATGTAATTTCTTTGTCAGGCTTTCTGTAATTGCAAACTCCTATTTGATATATAGGCTTTGATATTACTTTAGATTTTAATACCAATGTGTATATAAAGCTGGAAAAATTAAAATAAATTTGTGGCAACTATTAGAAATACTTCACAACAATGCTTAAACTGGAAACCCTAGTTTACATCAGTCTATAAACTAATAGCTATTCCTTCTCTTCCGTGTGTGTCAGAAATTAACCGAGTTGACCTGGGTAAAACTGTCCTGTAGCAAAACTAGGAGAACTGTTCTGAATCTAACAAACGGACGTTTGCCATAAAAAAAAATAAATAAATGCAACTTTGCGGCGACTCATACAACCGGCAGCCTTATTCAGGTCAATTATAAACCAACACATGTAATTGTAACAGAGCAATAATAACAATACATAAAAAATAAATAACATTCTATCAATAAATGATAAAGAGTTAGCAAAATAAAAATAACAAAATTTCACGTAATATATAATCAAAAAGTAAAAGAATTAAAATGAACACTTAATATATATACGGAAAACACAACACACACAAAACACAGGCACAATGAGCATGAACACTTTCACATCAATCAGGTCAACAAGAGACTGCGACAAGGGCGCAACAAGCCCAAACCTTTTATAGTAAAGTGAGTGTGAGCGGCAAACACCGCCTATGCACGTAAGCCTTCCAAAAAAATTAAGTGCTTTACGAATGGAAAAAAGCCAGATGTTCGGAGTTTAGCTGCTAACCTGACTAATGCAATTATTATTTTTTTGACAGTAAAATTAGAGGTGTTAGAAACTTTCTTTGCTACTTGATGTGTAACTGATGTTGATTTTTAAACGAAACTTAAAATTAGCTAATTTTCTACAAAATCCAAGTTTCTATTACACTATAGATGGATAGCCGTCACAGAAAAATAATTGTAAAATAGATATTACAAAAACACAAATATGTTAGGTTAGAAACTTCAGATTATATTAGGATGACAAGTGTATGAGATACTAAACACTACTAAATTCTCTATGTAAGTAACCAAAACGACTTTACTTATAAGACACAATTATCAACTGAACGACCTGTGTATTCTCACGAATATCAGGAAAAACGTACACACACACCCATATTTTGTAGCGTTTAAAGATATTGCTTTCAAATCTGAGATCAGGGAGCGGACAGATTGCACACAATCGAGTCATATATTAGAGCATTTGTTTAGAACGAATGAAATCCGATTACTTGTAAACGTATAGCATCTATATTTAACAGATATTTAAAGTTAAGGAAAAAATCACAAAACTTTGAGAATAGAAATAAACAAATTCTCCTAATCCGTTAGAGGAGTCGGACAATAACATTGTCATTTAATAATTTCACTTCCTGTTGGATTACACTAAATATTTTTAGGTTTTTACTAAACAATTTAAGTATTAAGCCTAATTTAAGTATTAAACAATTTAAGTGTAGAGAGAATTTATAATAAAGAATGTAATCATGATGTAACGGCATTTAAATTATAACAATAAGCTGAAAATTAAATAATATACGGTACCTTAATGTTATAGACATTTTTTTATTATTTAAAATAATATTAAAGTATAAAAATTAAGACGGAGAAAGGGGGAAGTGGGGATTTAGTTTTGAACACACGCACACACACATGCGCGCTCACAACTATTACAATACAATAGAAAATTCACAACTATTAATCAAATATATTAATTATCAACGATAAGGAATTTCAACACTACTGTTTAATGCAATATATTTTAACTTATACTCACGTCTGATGTCTTCGAATTAAAAAAACCGCGTTCATTAATGTATTTCTATGGATATGCATGAATAAAACTAGGAATTATTAAACCTTAATACAACATATGTACGAAAACACCCTGATCTTGCCTTTTCAACCCACAGAAATTGTAATATACTTATTTGTCCTTACGCTGTTGCCGTTTCCTTGCATATATGTTGTGCGGTAGCGCGATAATTTTACTTTGTAGGTTGGCTAATCTGCTTCTTAATTTTTTGTTCTATTCTGATTACTCATGTCGAAACCTTGTACAGTTCGTCTCAAACGCTCGTATCCGTCGGTCGGCTCACAGCCACACTGTCATATTTTCTTGTCGCGACATTTAATGTAGGCCTTACCCCAACACATTTCACTTATGGCCAACTAGGCCCGTTATAACATAACTTAAAAAATGTTGATACTTTCTATATACGACATGCTCATTAGCCAACCTTTTATTTAAATAACTGCTAACTACACATGTAATGTAAATTTGAACGTCAATTAAAATGAATTTAATACAGTCCACAATTTTCATCATTTCTGCTACCTGGTGATTCATCAATGCGCGCATTTACAAGCTACATTCTTTTACTAAACATTTTTTGGTCCACGCCCACCGGATTCTCCACATTTTTTGGTCCTCACAGTACGGATCAATCATATCACTAACCATATTTTTTGGTCACTCCGGACCTGGATTTTCCATGCGTCATTACCATTTAATATTTTTCTGCCACTATTTCTGGCCATCACGGGCGAATTAGCACATCAGCTGATACGACCGTGGCGTGATTTCCATCAACATTTCGCTCGTCACCTTTGAGCCTTCTGATAACATCTTCGCAAGAGCCTGCTATCTACAGTGCTTTACACAAGGCGGTCATCTCTACGAGCTGTGTTTGCCATCTTCACCAAGGCGTCGACGCTGCAGGACATCGCCTAAAAGGTACCACCTCAATAACAGCGTAACAAGGTGCGTACAATGGCTGAAGAAGGCCTCAAAGTGTTAACCAGAAAAAGAGGCGGCTTAAAGTCCGCAATAGTGCAAATACAATCTGCCGTAAATAACTTTGATATAACTTCAAACACAAAACATTTTTTAACTGTAAGGCTGGAAAGTCTCAAAAGCTTGGCGTCGAAGTACGACGAGGTGCAGTCTGAAATAGAACTTATTAGTAAAGACACGAGCGCGGCTCAAGAAGACCGAGTTGAGGTCGAAGAAATGCTATATTCGACTGAAGCAAATATTCTGCAATTACTTGATACATTTAATGTTCAGACTGTACCTCCCGTATTATCGACGCACATGCAATTAAAACCAATAAGTTTGCCCTGCTTCTCAGGCAACATATTGGAATGGCAATATTTTTATTCAATTTTTACGGACTTAGTGCATACAAGATCCGATTTAACACCAGTGCAGAAATTACATTATTTACATTCTTCTTTAAAAGGTGAACCTTTAGATTTAATTAAGTCATTACGCATCTGTAAGGAAAATTATTCAATAGCGTTGAGTTTGCTGTCCGAAAGGTATGACAACAAGTTCATACTAGCAAAATACTATGTTCAAAACTTACTTCAAGTCAAGTCGACAATTAAGGACTCTGTCCAAAGTTTGGCAGAATTCACAAACACAATAACGTCTTCCGTCAATTCACTGGCGGCAATGCAGCTGTCAGTGAATTCATTTGAATTTATTATTATACAATTACTATCCACTAAACTCGACCCTATTATTTTTAAACTATGGAAGGAGTCAATAGACCCTGACAATTTACCTAGCTTTCAAGATTTCACTCATTTTTTAAACTCACGTAGACAGCAACTCAACAAACCTAATGTAAGACTTAACAATAAATATGATAAATATAACTCAAGAAACACTGCTGGCAGCACTACATTTAAGAGTTATCACTCAGTGGCAAACCACTATTCATGTTTGTGTTGTAAATTCAATCACCCGCTTTACATATGTGATAAATTTCGTACGTTAAGCACCGCTGAGCGGGGACAATTTGTTTCAAGTCATAAATGTTGTAGCAATTTTCTTAGATCAAATCACCTTGTACCTAGCTGTAAGAATAAGCAGGTGTGTAAAATCTGTTCAAAACGACACCACACATTGTTACACGCGAACAACGTGCCGAAATCAATATCTGCCAGCAGTAACTATTGCTCGCTCAAATTACAATGCAAGAACAATGTTCTCTTATCCACAGCAGTTGTATTTGTCATTGATCAGGCTGGCAACAGACATAGGGCGAGAGTTCTTCTAGACGCCGGTTCACAAATAAATTTTTGTACAAAATCATTTGCAAGGAAATTACAGCTTAAATTAACTAACTCCAACATACCAATCACGGGCATAAACAATACAGCGTGTTACGCAACTGATCTTGCGTCTATACGCATTATTTCTCGTTATCAGAGATATAGCTTCGAGGCGAAATGTGCTATCTTATCTACGTTAACTCACAATCTGCCTGCAAATTCGTTTGATATAAATCAATTCCACATCCCGAACAAGATTTTCCTGGCTGACCCAGATTTTAACATATCGTCGCAAATCGACATACTATTAGGGGCAAAATTTTACCTGGACTTGATCTTAACTAATAAAAACATACGCGGCCCTAATTTTCCCATCATTCAGGAAACAAAGCTAGGCTACATTTTGGCTGGCAACTTGCCCAAACACTGCCGCAACGAGGGTCCTGCTGTTTCGTTCCTAGCAAGTGACAACGACAGTCAAATTCTGCAATGTCTCGAAAGATTTTGGGAAGCAGAAACTATCACTGACAACACCCCTGATAAAGAGTCAGCCTGTGAAGAGCATTTCGTGCACTCTACCCAGCGCAACCACAAGGGTAGATTCGTGGTGTCACTTACATTTAAGCCCGATTATCTCCACTTGGGGGAATCTTTCACTAGTGCTGAAGCAAGATTCTTAAGTTTAGAGCGTCGATTTAGGCGAGATGCTAAGCTGGCGCGTGACTACGCAGACTTTATTAAAGAATATAAGGATCTTGGGCACATGACGCTTATCGATGATGGCGCTATCAACTCAGGAGCGTCAAATATTTACTACCTGCCTCACCATGCCGTATTTAAACAGTCTAGCTTGATCACAAAACTGCGCGTCGTTTTTGATGGTTCGTCCAAGACTACCGATGGCCTTTCTCTAAATGACATATTGTTGGTAGGCCCGAATGTTCAACAAGACCTTTTTTCCATTCTTTTGCGTTTCCGCATGCATAAATATGTTCTCATCGCCGACATCGAGAAGATGTATCGACAAATTCGCGTGGCTGAAGGGGATTGTCACTATCAACGCATTCTGTGGCGTGATTCTCCTCTAGAACCATTTAAACATTTTGCATTGCGAACGGTAACCTACGGCACGGCTAGTGCTTCGTTTTTGGCCACTCGCTGTCTTGTACAAATTGGTAGGGACCATCAAGCTTCCTTTCCTGAAGCGGCGTTAGCTATAACGAACGATTTTTATGTCGACGATCTGCTTACCGGTTCGGACACCATCCCTGATCTGACCAAGCTGAAATCCGATCTAGGTGCGTTATTAAGTCAATATGGTTTCACGTTGCATAAATGGGCATCAAATGAACCCACAGCGGTCGCAAATCATGACAATTTTTCACGCACCCTAAACAAACAGGACAATGTGCGTACCCTAGGTATTCTTTGGAATAATACTGCCGATTCATTTTTGTTCGACATCAAATCATTTCCCGTTGATTCAAGCATTTTCAAGAGAAAAATTCTTTCGATTATTGCTGGAATATAGGTCCCTCTTGGTCTAATCGGTCCAGTTGTCTTTTTGTACAAACATTTTATGCAGCGACTTTGGCTTTGCAAGCTTGGTTGGGACGAACCGATCTCCGGTCAATCACGTTCGGATTGGCATTCTTTGTGTGACAAATTGGGTCTGATTAGCAAAATTGTAGTCCCACGGTTTATTCGTTGCAAGCGTGAGGCAAGTACAGTTGAATGTTTCTGAAAGGGGGTTTGGCTGTTGTATTTACGTCAGAGTCATTTATCAAGATTCTTCTGTCTCCTGTCATCTCCTGTGTTCCAAATCTCGCGTAGCTCCCTTACGACAGGTGTCATTACCTCGCATCGAACTCTGCGCTTGCTTGTTGTTATCGCGACTCGTATTTAAGGTAATTCCTGCTCTTTATTCGTTTATTGATAATGTTCATTTGCATTCTGACTCTATGGTGTCTCTTTACTGGATTCATGCCCAGTCTACGCGGTGGAAAACATACGTCGCTAATCGTGTTGCTGAAATTCAGCGTCTTACGCAAACTTATACTTGGCATCACATCAATTCTAGACACAATCCTGCTGATATTATCTCCAGGGGGTGTCTCCCTGACGTTTTGCGCGATTGCTCGCTTTGGTGGCACGGTCCCAGCTGTCTGTCTCAATCGTCAGAGTCCAATCCTTTTCCATCCTTCGTACCGTCCACTCCGTCGTCTTCTGAAGTCACTGCGGAAGAGAAACATACCCATAACCTTTCTCTAATATCTACCCTGGCTATCGACCTTTCTTTGGACTTTTCCTCGTTGCATCGTCTAACGCGCGTATACGCTTACTGTTTTCGGTTCATCAGAAATATTAGACTCTCAAGTGCTGACAAATGTACGGGCGATCTTACCCCTGTAGAAATTCATCATGCTCTCAATTTGTTCATACAACAATCTCAGTCGATCCACTTCGCAGCCGAAATTAATTGTCTTCGTAACGGATCTTCTGTTTCCATTAGGAGTAAGTTGGCTTCTCTCGACCCGTTTCTTGATGATTCTGGAGTGATACGCGTAGGCGGGCGATTACAGCATTCTCAATTACCTTACGACTCTAAACATCCTATTGTATTACCCCCATCGGCGCATATTACTCGCCTTATCATTGAACGTGAACACATTCGTTTACTTCACGCTGGTGCTCAACTCGTGCATCATTCACTGCGTCAACGTTGGTGGATTGTTAATGCCAGGTTAGTCATTCGCTCCATCATTCGAAAATGTGTAAAGTGTCTCAGGTTTAGTGCCATGCAGCAGGTACAGAGGCTTGGTATTTTACCATCTCCTAGAGTCACTCCTTCAAGGCCGTTTCTATTTTGCGCGGTTGATTATGGTGGTCCCTTCATGATCCGTCATGGCGGGCAGAAATCCAGAACTCTTTCTAAGGCATACGTATCTTTGTTTATTTGCTTAGCGACTAGGGCTATTCACATGGAATTGGTTTCCGACCTTACGGCCAGTGCGTTTATAGCTGCAGTACGTCGTTTCATGGCCCGTAGGGGCATACCCAGTCAATTATACTCCGATAATGGCACAAACTTTAGGAAGGCCCGCAATATCTTACATGATATCTACAACTTTTGGCATAATAAGGATGCCATCTCATCGATCAAGTCATTCACATCCTCTCAGGGGATATCATGGTCATTTATTCCGCCCTCCTCACCTCATTTCGGTGGCCTTTGGGAGAGCGGCATAAAGAGTTTGAAATTTCATCTGCGCCGCGTGGTAGGCAAATCTATACTCACCTTCGAGGAGTTCACGACAGTTTTGTCTCAGATAGAGGCATGTCTGAACTCTCGACCTTTATTTGCCATCTCTTCGGATGTAAACGACCCGGTGCCACTCACACTTGGCCATTTTTTGATTTGCGCACCCTTAACGGCGATACCGGACCCAGACTTATCTCATATTCCTATTTCTCGTCTTGGGCGTTGGCAACTTCTACAAAGGCTTGTCCAAGGCATTTGGAAGGCATGGTCTCGCGACTATTTGCACCAGTTGCAGCAGCGTCACAAATGGAAGTTCGCTAAGGATAATGTTTCCATTGGTGACCTAGTTTTGCTTATTGAGGATAATTTACCTCCATTAGCCTGGAAATTTGGTGTAATTACCGCCACATTTCCCGGCCCAGATAACTTAATTCGTGTCGTAGACATTCGCACGCCTACGGGTGTTTTGCGGAGACCAATACATAAGTTATGTCTGTTGCCAGCGCGGGACGAGATTTGACAAGATTATTACGATTACTTAGCACAATGCTATTTTACTTAGCCATTGGCTTATTACTTATTACGACCATTTGGTCAACTTAATTGTGATGCATTATCACAAGATTTTCTTATCAATTTTGCGCCATTGCGTGCTTGTATAATCATCATAGTGTTTTGGTGGTATATTACTATTTTGTATGTTAATTTTGTGTGGCATACTATGTCTTACACATTTACATTTTGATGTTTTGGGTATATTTCATGTTTTATGGTGGTCTCATTTTATAAAAATTTGCTATATAATATTTGCATGGTTTGCAGCTGCGCAATCATGCATGCATTTCTTTATACTGTTGTTAATATATGTGATTTATTGTTCTGTGAATGTCTTTAAATTGTTCAACTCATGTTGTAACCCCTCTTTAAATTTTCCCCCTTTTTTTTTTTAAATAAAAAAATATAAATCCTCCTTTTTTTGAAAGAGAGGCTACTAGTTATTTAGAAATAGGCAAGAGCCTAGAGAAGCCAAAAATGCGCTGGGTCCAGTATGACGGGACTTGCAAATGAAACTCTGCTCTAAGATAACAATAACAAGATTTATTAGAGTTATGTTATTTGTACAATCAATTCCCCCAATATATGATATATGCGCCTTTGAATGATTAAGTTAATCTTACACAATCCATAGAATAGATCAAATTCATTAATAGAGTTCAATATTATACATATGCACATATTTGCATCTTCATACAATCAAATTAGGATTACAAGTGCCTTCACTTCATAAAAATAGCTCAAAATGTTGTTATAATTCAACATTAAACATAGGCATCGCCAAATAATTGACCTTGATATCACTGAGCAGCATACAGTTACTTCTAAATAATGTAAGAATGGCGCATAGTATCGACCCTCCCAGTAATTCACATAAACCATAAACATGATATATATATATGCATAACAACGTATAAACAATCTAACAATCACATAAAGGCATGACACACAACATATAATTAACATAGATACACATATATATATGAATACCACACACCATGTCCACCTGGTTAACAGCATATATATTGTCATCGTAACACCCTCAAACCCTCTTATTCAGATCAAGTACCCTGCCCACTTTAAAGCTTCTCAATTAACAAACCCCAAACCAAATAATAAGTCACAAAAGACCAGAGTTGAAACACCCCAAAAATTCTAAGTATGTGAAAGGCCAAAGTCAAATTGGCAAAATAGTCAGAACGGCACACAAGTACCAAGCATAAAAGGTAATTATCAATTTCGTACCCCAACTAATGATAAATGTGCCATCACGAGGTCAACATGGCTGCCCGGTTGCATAAACTGCATACTCTCATTTCTTTCATTTTTTTTTTTACCAAAAAAACAAATTTTTAAGCAAGATCAGTGGAACGTAACCACCCATAAATAACGTAGAACTGGTATTGAATTGTTTTACATTCTTTAACATTTATCAATGAATTATTATTATGAATTATTTAAAAAAGGAAAACTTGACAATTCTTGTGCTGTCTATGGCAAAAGTTTAGTGGTTACAAAATTATTTAAACAGTAGGAATGAATTTCATAAAGCAGAATCTAGGGATTTAATTCGATAAAACATACTTGAGGTGTTCATAAAGAACCCACTTGACCTCAGGCACGGTCATGCGCCCGGACTAGATCCAACAAACTATGACATGTTATGGACCTGTGGATAAAGGCACCAACAGGTGTCGTCCACAGGTTAAAGCACCTCCCCCAAACCCTTAATTAATAACCAATTCAAAACCCAATTAAATGAAAATGTATATAATCCCGAAAATTCCCCTACAGGGTACCGAGACACCCGTGCATGCATATTTAACGCTAATCACTTAGTGACAGTCAGTGCCGCCCACATTTACAGTAAAAATAACTAACATCAATTCGGGTGATGCATGACCCTGGCTGAGTTTACAAATTCTCTGAGGCGTAAGCATTAGTAAAAAGGAAAAGATAATATGTAACCCTAAATGTCCCGTTGGACTTGTGCGCAACAAAGTTCTAAACTGAAGCATTTCCAAAATGTCTCAATATAAAGTGTAGCGGCCACACATTCTTTTTTTAAAAAGGCATAAATGTCACCTGGTTAGCAGCATAAGGTGTGAGGATCTTGTCGTGTGCGTCCATCCATTCGTCCTGACAGATAGACGGAAAGTGATTGGATTTACTTCATGAAGGCAGGTGATCGGCCATCCGCTGGAGCGAGACAGATTGACGACTAATTCGGAAACCCGGAGAGTCGCGTAGTTGTTTATCTAGGCATAGTTAAGTATAGTAGGTAAAATTCCAATTCGGAGCTGCCAGGCGAATACAGACGCTACTACGCTGAACGCTGAGAGTGAACTGGTTATTACAACCCCTGAAAATTTTTACGAAGCTACAGACCTAGAGCGCGCGCGGATCGGCACAGCGGAAAGATAACGAGACGGACGCCGGTAATACTTAACTTATTAATTCGACGCTGCCCGTTCTCGTTGACATAAAAAAAACAGCCGAGTTTTCCAAAACACGGCACACCCCCACCCCAAAAGGGCAACTTGGTTGCCTCACAGTTAAACTCAGGGAGGGTACCCTGCAGCGTATACCCCCTTCCAAAACAACCTAGTGGGCTATGTGATCATGTCGGCCCAGCAGCACTTGCTCTCAGGAGAACAGAGGCTCAGAAGGAAAACAAAAGAGATGAAAGAAGACGTGTAATGTGTAAGTGTGCGGGTGCTGCGCGCTGACCTGATCAGGGCCAGCCCACAGCAAGAAGGGACAGAGAAGAAAGACGAAAGAAATGTTCGGGAGCTCCCTGAGTTCTGACCTCCTGAGGCTTGTCCACTCAAGCCCGAACACCAACGCCACCTTAACAGGCGTAATATACCCAAGGCGTATATTCATACGGGAGGGATTCCCCAATAACGAAACCCATCTTAAAAAATACCGTCACTGCACGGGACAAGGGAAAAGGGGAAATGATGGTCTCCATGATGCAACTCTCCCAACTCTCGACCGAACAGAAAGAAATGCTACTTGTCAATTTGATAATTACCCAATATTCAACTCAGCTTTACATGTGTGCTCCAAGGGCATGCCCAAAACGTACCGAGTAGATGAAGTGCACGACCGACCTCACCCACGCGACACGTTTCGCTCCACTCTCTAACTCCTTTTTTTTTATTTTACTGCTTTTCTAATTTTTAAAAATTTTTTTTAGGGGAAGATTAGGAAATTGGGAAGACGGAAAGGGCAAGGATGATTGAAGGGCCATGGGCTGGGACTAAGGTAAGGACATGGCTCCCTCCGGAAATAAGAGCGAATGGAGAAAGCCAAGGCTCGCGCAGGCAGGGGCGCATCCCTGAAGTAGACGAACACCACTGGGACTGTGGGGAACATCTACTCGCTACACTATCGTTCTCTATAACACCCCCGGAGCACACCCTTTTGAAATGACAAAATCCCTACTCACACAGAGACCACCAATTATTCCCCCCCTTTGTCAGCGCGCTTACCCCTTTCTACATAACTTCAATTTCAAGATATGCGTGGTAATCTCCTTCGAATTACCACCCGGCTCTTCCAACCGAGCCGTCACCGGTGACGCGAACCCCAGTATACGATATTGCCCCGACCAACGATAGCATAACTTAGCGGCTCTTTTGTCCACAGCTGAGCTGATCGGATGGCTTTGACAGTAGAGCCAGTCTCCGGTCTGAAAGGGGTTAGGAATTCGCCCCTGATTTTATCGTCGACGGACACGCTCGTGTGCTCGCAGCAAATTCTTCCGAGCCTCCCTCCACCTCTCTGCAGTTCCATTATCTGGCTCCCGTGGTAGAAGATCATCAATATTCCATAAGTTAGTCAACGGGAGTGCGGGCGAGAATCCAAACATGATCTCAAAGGGAACGGCCTTATGACTGTCATGCAGGGCCGTATTAAAGGCTAGCTGTAACCACTTCAGATTCTGGTCACAGGTGGTCTGTTGCTCAGCGTGATAAGCAATGAGTGCGGACCTGAGATTCCTATTGAATCTCTCCGCATGGGACGGCTGTGGGTAATACGGAGAAGTGGTTACATGTCTGATTCCGCTGGCGAAACACATCCGCCGGAACTCGCCCGAAATGAACTGGGGGCCATTGTCGGAGACAATGATGGTCGGAAGACCGAAATGCTGAAAGATTTGGTTCTGGATCGCGTTTATGGTCAAACGAGCCGTTGCCTGCCGTAAGGGCAGTAGCCAGGCAAACTTCGAAAAAGCATCCACACAGACAAGTAGGTAAGAATTACCTGACTTGCTACGCGGGAAGGGTCCCACGTAGTCGATGAATAACTTCTCCATCGGTCTGCTCGCCACGTCCGATGACAACAACCCTAACTTAGTGTTCTGGGCAGGTTTACTCAAGCCACACAGATGACAGCTCTTAACCCTCGTAGCGATGTCCTTATCCATGCCCTTCCAGATAAAATGACTTCTAATACTGGAAATGGTCTTCGAAATTCCCTTGTGGCCTCCTACTGGGGAATTATGATAATAACTGAAGACCATGGGCACTAACTTGCTAGGCAGCACGATCTTAGGGGCACGTCCCTTTCTTTCTCTACAACACAGGACGCCCTTGGACAAGAAGTAAGGGGCCTGTACGTTACCCTCCTTTATATTCTGGATGATAGGACCCAGCTCTTCATCGTTCAACTGATGGGGTAACACATCAGTGAAGGCTAACGGAAAGTCTAGTAGAACAGAACAGGGTTGCTCAGATTGGACTTCACTGGGCTGGGAAAACATTCGCGACAAAGCATCTGCAACTACATTTTGAGTTCCCCTAATGTGTTGCACCTTGAACTTAAAGGATGAGATCTTGACCACCCATCTACCAATTTTACCCAGTTGCCGGGATGAGCAAGAAGCCAAGAGAGAGCCTGATTGTCGGTCTCGAGCAGGAACTCAGCATGTTCCAGAAAACGCCTGAACTTATCTAGAGCGTATACAACAGCTAAACACTCTAGCTCATACACTGAAGACTTTCTTTCCTGCTGGGTCAATGTTCGGGAAATAAAGGCCACAGGCTGCCTAGCACCATCAACGACTTGGGACAGAACCGCCCCGAGCGCCACCGAACTCGCGTCCGTCTGCAGGACGAATGGCTGAGAAAAATCCGGCATCCGTAGCACCGGTGGTGAGATGATAGCTTCCTTCAAAGTTTCGAAGGCCTTCTGCTGGCTCTCAACCCACACAAATTTAGCTCCCTTCTTTCTCAGTTCGTTTAAGGGTGCAGCTATCTCTGCTGCGTTAGGAATAAATCGTCTGTAAAAATTAACCATGCCCACGAACCTGGCGATGACCTTAGCATCCCTAGGCGGGGGAAAATCCCGGATACCCTGTGTCCTTTCAGGGTCCACGGAAACACCTCGGTGCGAGACCAGATGCCCCAGAAATGATATACTCTCTTGTGCAATTCGCACTTTCTCCGGATTAACCGTGAGGCCCGCGTTTCTCAACTTGCACATCACCTCCCTTAGATGACATAGATGTTCATCATACGTTTTGCTGTATACCAGCAAATCGTCTAAATAATTGAAAATAAATTTAAGTTTCACATCCTGAAATACCAGGTCAAGCAGACGCGTGAGGGTTGGGCGCCTACTGCCAGACCCATAGGGACTCGCGTATACTGGTGTACATTCCACGCGACGCAGAACGCAGTGTAAGGTCTACTTTCCTTGGATAAAGGGATTTGGTGATATGCAGCATTGAGATCAATTACGGTGAAGTACTTGGCCTCACTAAACCAATCAAAAGCCGAGTGGAGATCCGGAAGGGGAACCGAATCCACCTCAATGTTAGCGTTCAACTTACGGTAATCAATCACCATGCGGTGCTTACCCCCAGGCTTGGGTACCAGGAACGCTGGACTGGCATAACTGGAATTGGAAGGTTCAATGACCCCTTGCTCTAACAGCTCTTGAACCTTTTCCCTTAGAACGGCCATTTTCGGAGGGGCGAATTTATACGGATGTGACCTCAGTTAGACGGATTTTATATTCCAGTAAATGTGTGAGTCCCAAAGTAGGAGTTAACACTGAGGGAAATTCCTCACACAGTTGGTCTAAGGCCTTCTGCTGGGCGGGAGTGAGATGGTCTCGTGCAGAATCGGGACAAGCTACCTCTTGGATACCTCCCTTAGCTCCCTGGTATCCAAGGAAAGGAATAACAACTCCCCGATTAAATTTGAAATAACACTGGTGCCCATGGATGTCCAACACGAGACCACTTTCAGCGATGAAATCGGCACCAACGATGCAATCAACTCCCAGAGCCGGAGAAACTAGGAAAGGCCACACCCAAGAAAACCCATCGATCTTGAATTTGAAGGAAATCACCCGGGAGATGGGCAGGATTTCCCGTGACGCAGTCCAGCATACTACGGACGACCGATCCGACCCTTTTATTAAGCCCTGCTTTTCAAGGTCCGCACATACTCGAGATGAGATGATAGATCGGGCTGAACCGGAGTCAACTAATGCTCTGAGTTGACCCTTTTTTACCTCGAGCGACAGGAAGGGGCATACAGAAACCTTTTGCGGGACAGTAGCAAGGACCTTGATATCAGAAGAGTCAAGACCTATCCTTGGCCTGGAAGCACTTGAACACCGAAAAGTCTTAGGACGAGGGGAAGACAACCTCCGACTTGTCTTCCCCTGGTAACTTAGTTTTTTGAAGACCGGACCCTCGGGGGAAGCGTTGGACGCAGACCACCCTCCGTACAATCGCGGGCAACATGCCCCTGTCTTCGACAACGAAAACAAACCACGCCTCTCAACGGTCCACCTCGATCGCCGGTGGTTCTTTCCGGTCGGGGTTGGGACTGAACGACCCGTCGTTCCACCGCTCGAAACTCGCCCGGACTAGCCCTTACGGGCCCACGGGACTCATCAATCGCTTGTATGGCCCGGGATAACACACACATCTTATCGAAGTCTTCATAACTGCGTGGTCGCTCGGCAAAAATTAAACGCGACCTCTCCTGGGGAGTGACCCCTTCGACAATCATCTGTACCACCTCGACCTCGGGCAGTCCCAACCCTAAAATTTGTACAGCTTCACGGATACTACGCGCAAACTCAGCCAAATTCTCCCCGTGGGCTTGCACCCGATAACAATGCTTATGCTGCAGCTGCTCCCGCAATCGGCCAGGCACGCATGCGTCCAACACCCCCCGATGGAAAGACGTCACACTGCCGCCACATCGTATAGATTGCGCGACCCGCTCAGCCATGGACCCCCGACAGTAGCGATACACGAGCTCGAGGAGGGTGCCATCCGACATCCCCGGGAAGTCGGACAGCTGGAACAAAATTCTGAAAAATGCCATCAGCTTATCCACATCCAGACCATCAACGACCGGAAGCTGCTGGATAATGGAGGAAAGGGGGTTAGGTAACTTGTTATGTGACACACACGATCCGCCCGAGAACGTCGGAAATTGAGCCGGCGGACTCGGCGTCTGCCCCATGTCCAACTCAGGAGGCTGGGGAGAGTTCACGGGAGGGTGAGATTTCCCGGGCTCGAAATTCCGCAACGCTTTCGCCACCTGTTCCGAGATCAACTTCAGCGTGGCGCTGACTTCAGCGATCGTAGTTTGTGCGGACAAGTTCTCCAGTCGATGTTGCAGATGCTCCGCTCGCTGACGCACTCTCTGCCTCCCCCTGAGACTGGACGGGGCCGACTCCAAATCTTCCATCACCTCCTGCAACTCTCCCCACTTCTCCTGGCACAACTCGAGCTCCGCTGCCACATCGGTAATCTTCACAATCGACGTCGCCACTCCGGCGGAGAGGGCGTCCCTTAATTGCTTCCTCAAGGAAGCGACATCCCCTTGGGGCCTCCCACCCCGGGACTTAATTTCAAACTCTAGCTCGTGTTTAAGAAACAGGTCGGGATTCATCCCACTCATGCCGCCAACCGCTCTAATTATCACGCACGACACACACAACAATAAATAACATGAAAACACCAAATAGTGAACTGGAAAACCTTGAGTACTATCCTTCCATCAAGAGGACCCCCGGATTCCCTAGCGCTGCGAAAACCTGACTCGCTCCAGAACTAACTCTCCGTCAGTCGCTAGACTCAAAAGAAGAAACGACCTCAGACACTAACACCGACATACAATCCACACCACCGAACACCTACCACAACATATAACATTTCAACCAAGACATTAGCACAATTTCAGTCGGACGGTACCGACTTTCAGTCGGGCCATACCGCATCCAGCTAACCGCACGCGCTATTACTTCCATTTAATAAATAAGGGAGCCCATCCCCACGCGATCTCCGGTAAGTTCCAGTCGCAACAACAACAAAACCCAACTACAACACATGCCACGTGGCGGCACCAGGTTTACAATTAAAATCACATAGCAATAATTCATACATAATACATATATACCTACATACGATATCAACCCTGCCATTGCATCTATCTATTTTCATTTTCAACTATTTCTGAAGTTGATGTTTTTTCCAAACTATTTCCGAGTTTGCAAGCCCCATCACACCAAAGGACCCAAGGGTTCAACCCTAGAATGAACCACGCTCTCTGCTTCCATTTGTAACCCCTCTTTCAATTCCCCCCCCTTTTTTTAAATAAAAAAATATAAATCCTCCTTTTTTTGAAAGAGAGGCTACTAGTTATTTAGAACTAGCCAAGAGCCTAGAGAAGCCAAAAATGCGCTGGCCAGTATGACGGGACTTGCAAATGAAACTCTGCTCTAAGATAACAATAACAAGATTTATTAGATTTATGTTTTTTGTACAATCAATTCCCCCAGTATATGATATATGCGCCTTTGAATGATTAAGTTGATCTTACAGAATCCATATTACTTATTACGACCATTTGGTCAACTTAATTGTGATGCATTATCACAAGATTTTCTTATCAATTTTGCGCCATTGCGTGCTTGTATAATCATCATAGTGTTTTGGTGGTATATTACTATTTTGTATGTTAATTTTGTGTGGCATACTATGTCTTACACATTTACATTTTGATGTTTTGGGTATATTTCATGTTTTATGGTGGTCTCATTTTATAAAAATTTGCTATATAATATTTGCATGGTTTGCAGCTGCGCAATCATGCATGCATTTCTTTATACTGTTGTTAATATATGTGATTTATTGTTCTGTGAATGTCTTTAAATTGTTCAACTCATGTTGTAACCCCTCTTTAAATTTTCCCCCTTTTTTTTTAAATAAAAAAATATAAATCCTCCTTTTTTTGAAAGAGAGGCTACTAGTTATTTAGAAATAGGCAAGAGCCTAGAGAAGCCAAAAATGCGCTGGGTCCAGTATGACGGGACTTGCAAATGAAACTCTGCTCTAAGATAACAATAACAAGATTTATTAGAGTTATGTTATTTGTACAATCAATTCCCCCAATATATGATATATGCGCCTTTGAATGATTAAGTTAATCTTACACAATCCATAGAATAGATCAAATTCATTAATAGAGTTCAATATTATACATATGCACATATTTGCATCTTCATACAATCAAATTAGGATTACAAGTGCCTTCACTTCATAAAAATAGCTCAAAATGTTGTTATAATTCAACATTAAACATAGGCATCGCCAAATAATTGACCTTGATATCACTGAGCAGCATACAGTTACTTATAATAACGTAAGAAATGGCAGTACAGTTAATAATGTAAGAATGGCGCATAGAATCGACCCTCCCAGTAATTCACATAAACCATAAACATGATATATATATATATATATATATGCATAACAACGTATAAACAATCTAACAATCACATAAAGGCATGACACACAACATATAATTAACATAGATACACATATACATATGAATACCACACACCATGTCCACCTGGTTAACAGCATATATATTGTCATCGTAACACCCTCAAACCCTCTTATTCAGATCAAGTACCCTGCCCACTTTAAAGCTTCTCAATTAACAAACCCCAAACCAAATAATAAGTCACAAAAGACCAGAGTTGAAACACCCCAAAAATTCTAAGTATGTGAAAGGCCAAAGTCAAATTGGCAAAATAGTCAGAACGGCACACAAGTACCAAGCATAAAAGGTAATTATCAATTTCGTACCCCAACTAATGATAAATGTGCCATCACGAGGTCAACATGGCTGCCCGGTTGCATAAACTGCATACTCTCATTTCTTTCATTTTTTTTTTACCAAAAAAACAAATTTTTAAGCAAGATCAGTGGAACGTAACCACCCATAAATAACTTAGAACTGGTATTGATTTGTTTTACATTCTTTAACATTTATCAATGAATTATTATTATGAATTATTTAAAAAAGGAAAACTTAACAATTCTTGTGCTGGCTATGGCAAAAGTTTAGTGGTTACAAAATTATTTAAACAGTAGTAATGAATTTCATAAAGCAGAATCTAGGGATTTAATTCGATAAAACATACTTGAGGTGTTCATAAAGAACCCACTTGACCTCAGGCACGGTCATGCGCCTGGACTAGCTCCAACAAACTATGACATGTTATGGACCTGTGGATAAAGGCACCAACAGGTGTCGTCCACAGGTTAAAGCACCTCCCCCAAACCCTTAATTAATAACCAATTCAAAACCCAATTAAATGAAAATGTATATAACCACGAAAATTCCCCTACAGGGTACCGAGACACCCGTGCATGCATACTTAACGCTAACCACTTAGTGACAGTCAGTGCCGCCCACATTTACAGTAAAAATAACTAACATCAATTCGGGTGATGCATGACCCTGGCTGAGTTTACAAAGTCTCTGAGGCGTAAGCATTAGTAAAAAGGAAAAGATAATATGTAACCCTAAATGTCCCGTTGGACTTGTGCGCAACAAAGTTCTAAACTCGAGCATTTCCAAAATGTCTCAATGTAAAGTGTAGCGGCCACACACTTTTTTTTTAAAAAGGCATAAATGTCACCTGGTTAGCAGCATAAGGTGTGAGGATCTTGTCGTGTGCGTCCGTCCATTCGTCCTGACAGCTAGACGGAAAATGATTGGATTTACTTCATGGAAGGCAGGTGATCGGCCATCCGCTGGAGCGAGACAGATTGACGACTAATTCGGAAACCCGGAGAGTCGCGTAGTTGTTTATCTAGGCATAGTTAAGTATAGTAGGTAAAATTCCAATTCGGAGCTGCCAGGCGAATACAGACGCTACTACGCTGAACGCTGAGAGTGAACTGGTTATTACAACCCCTGAAAATTTTTACGAAGCTACAGACCTAGAGCGCGCGCGGATCGGCACAGCGGAAAGATAACGAGGCGGACGCCGGTAATACTTAACTTATTAATTCGACGCTGCCCGTTCTCGTTGACATAAAAAAAACAGCCGAGTTTTCCAAAACACGGCACAATGTACTACGTTTGTAATCACAGTATCGTATTTGTTATTTATGACATTGCAATTATTCATATTGTAATTAACTAAATTGTTGTTATTGTATTCATATAACTTGCGTTTATGTAAAACCTATCGTTTTTGCGTCTACCGCATGTAACTATGCCACGTCTAGATTTATTTTATATTGTATTTATATTTTGTGATTAAGCATGCACAATTATTATTTCTATTTAAATTATGGCATACATGTCATCATATTTGTGCTTGCATTCAGTCAGCTATCTAGCTTGTTCATACATTATTACATATTGTAAGTTCCTGAAACTTCAGGAAGAGTATGACTTGGTCAATACATGACGCCATGCTAAATATACGCTTAAACATGTAATTGTGACAATTTTGTTCATGTAATTAATTCTCTGTACAGGTCTACTGGCCTCAACTAATCTTACGGTAACCATCTATGACATGCATAGGGTTACAAACATCATGTGATGAGCTTCCGATCATACATTATTAAGCATTGTCTAATTATGTATTTCTTCATGTTTTATAATGTTCTATACTGTACACATACATTATGTGAAGGCAACATTTGCCAAAGCAGACATTCACGTTCATGTCTGAAATCAGCTGTTCGCCAACCTTGGCTTACAAACGCTTATCTTTAGGCTTATCTTATGCATGCTTATCTCTAACCCATTAACGTACGGTTGTTATCTAATCTCATAACTCAATGTTCAACTTAGCCTTGAAACTAACTCTCATTATTAAGAACACTGTATGTTTTTTAAATTAAGTTACAAGATGTATAATAATTTACTAAAAAGATGGTAAAAAATCAATTGATTTTGACGGGCAGCTTATGTGCGGTAGCGCGATAATTTTACTTTGTAGGTTGGCTAATCTGCTTCTTACTTTTTGTTCTATTCTGATTACTCATGTCGAAACCTTGTACAGTTCGTCTCAAACGCTCGTATGCGTCGGTCGGCTCACAGCCACACTGTCATATTTTCTTGTCGCGACATTTAATGTAGGCCTTAGGCCAACACATTTCACTTATGGCCAACTAGGCCAGTTATTAATATAACTTAAAAAATTTTGATACTTTCTATATACGACATGCTCATTAGCCAACCTTTTATTTAAATAACTGCTAACTACACATGTAATGTAAATTTTAACGTCAATTAAAATTAATTTAATACAGTCCACAATTTTCATCATTTCTGCTACCTGGTGATTCATCAATACACGCATTTACAAGCTACATTCTTTTACTAAACATTTTTTGGTCCACGCCGACCGGATTCTCCACATTTTTGGTCCTCACAGTACGGATCACTCATATCACTAACCATATGTATTATGTTTTTAAAACGAGGCCCGTTTAGAGAGCCGATAAGAATAATTTTTCATTGTGAATACTGTCTGTTTGCAATAAAAATTTTGTCAGCTTTAGTGTAAATGGTTTTGATATATTTTAGATAGATTGAGTGCTTAATAGCATGATGATATCTAATGACAAACTAAAATTTTTTTATTATTACTAATCCGGCTGTACAATGTTTACATATTTTCCGGAACCAAAGATTACAGAAGCGATTAAATTCTCATCTTCCACTGCTGCTTGTCCATCCAAAGATGTTCTTCAACTTCTCGTTCCCTCAATATAATCTGAATTTCTTCTATCCAGATGATAGGTGGTCTTCCTGTTTTCCTTCTTCCTGGTGGGGTCTAGTCCATACCTGTTGGAAATATTTCCTGTGCCATTCTTTTTGTGTGTCCATACCATTGTAATTTTGTTTGTTAGAATAAAATGAACAATTAAATTTTTACAATTTCGAATTTTTAATATCTTTTGAAAATTTTTTCCTTTTAATAGAAAAGAGGGTACGTTTCTAAAGTCGGGAAATATAAAATTGTATAAGAATATAAAATTACGTGACGCTCTCGAAAGCGTCCAATCAGCACTAATGAGAGCGTTGTAACAGTATAGAAGAGTCGACGATCATTCCGAAAGTGAGAATAAATTTATTGTTGGCATAAATGTTATTTTAAATTCTATTCCCTTGATTTTATCTTTTGTGGTACTTGTTATACTACCTTTCTTTAAGAACAAGATGGAATAATGAAATTTCATATAACTTAACAACAACAACTTAAGAAATTTTCAGATACTTTTCAGAACCTTTTAATGGATTTCATATTATGACATGTCCTTCAGGGATTATAAATTATTTCTTCCTTTTGAAATAAAATTACCTTAAAGTTTATAGTGATATTTTGATTATCTTATTTTTAAATAATTTGTTCATAAAGATGACTACAAGTTACTTAATTAATTATAATAAACCTAACAAGAAGATAGGGCTGGATAGAGAAATAAATTTTATGGTAAATTGTTTTCAAAAAGAAGAAATTAAAAGGGTGACAAATGTGGGTTGAGAGTGGATATTTATGTCTTGTGTAATAATTAACAATGGTAGAAAATTAGTGTTGTGCTTTATAAAAGTTTCATGTTAAATGGGAATACACGTACTAAAGTTAAGAGGGTTATTATATTCTGTCGACTGCGTATAAAAGCTGTTTTTATGTGACGGGCAATCTATTCCGACGATCAATCAATCATTGCCAAAAGTGAATTTGTAATTAAACAAAATACGTGCTTAATTGATTAAAACCTTTTTTATCATATCATAGAAACACTTTTCTTGTATAATATTAGTTAAGCTTACTGATGTGTATTAAAATAATATTACAAATATTTATTGAAAACACACAAATTGCTTTAATCTCATTTGTAGTAATCGGAGCGAATCATATTGTATGCCTAATATTATTTTGTTTTATCTCGTGTTTATAGAGCAAATTAAAATTAACTAGGAACCTGACGATAGAAATAGAACAATGGCTTAAAAATGTGCAGTGTACAAATACCTCGTTGCGAGGCTAACAAATTTTTTAGTCATTTCGCACATGCGCATAACACTGTTGTACAGTGCTTCATAGTGTGAACGTCGGCTGCAACAAGACGTTGCAGACATTACTAAAATATCTAGTAAATTTCAGAGCACTTGTAATTATGTAACTCTTTTCGACGCTTTGGCCGGAAAATGGTAGATTTCACTCGAACCTCAGAGAGGTATAAATAAGCACTCAACGGGCCGGCAACATGGGACTAGAAACCCCGACCTGGAGTTTGGTGCGACTGTTACTGTGATACTTAGTGCGAAACTGTAATTAAGTGACATTTATTGTAGTGAGTTGGACAAACCTTGACTAGAAGAACTGAATAAGAATTGTAGAAGTATTGTATTAACTGGAAGAATTGTTTAATTGTTTATTTCTGGTAATACTTAAAGATTGTAACTAGTGACTTTACCTGTTGTCAGCTATTGTGTTTGGAGTGTACAATACAACTGACCGTGAGATAATCGTAACATATAGTATAGTAAATAATGGGGAAATTGTGTCTGAATGTATATTTTAATGCGACCCTGTCTCATTTAATATTTTTGGTTCCTTATCAGCATTGTACTTCTGGTTTCCTTCATTACTTGCCTTTTTGAGAAGGCAACTACATCTATTCCTTTAGTAAAACCTAGGTTTCCTTATATATTAAATGGCGATATCGTTAAATCTACTTAAAAGTAACTGCAGATTATTTCTTACATTTCAAAATGAACGTATTCCTTTTCCTTGAGTGATACGGCCAAAAGTCATTAGTCATCATCATCATCATCATCATCACCATCTTCAAGGCTTAAACCAAGGATGGTTTGTTCCGGTCTAAAATAGGCAAAGATTAGAGCTGCTCTCTTCAGCGGTTCCTCGGACGTCCCACACTACTCCGTCCCCCCGGTTTATAGTTCCATAGTTGTTTGGGGATGCAGCAGTCATCCATTCGGCAAAGATGTTCCCCCCCAATTCAGCCGATACTGGGGAATCCTGTCGAGTATATTCATAATACTTAGTTCTTGCCGTACATGTGTCTTCTATTATCATGGAGAGTATACCCTGCCACGTGCCTGAGAAATCTCATGTAAGCCGCTTGAATGCGACGGGCCTGGCCTTTTGTTAAAGTCCAATTCTGAGACCTATAAAGAAGTGTGGGAGGAGCCATCAACTTGTGTTGAATTTTAGGCGTGTTCCTTTACTTTCTGACTTAAGGTTTCGCCTAATGGTCCCGCACTTATGGTTGAATTTACACAACTTATTCGCAACGTCGTAGCTTGCATTATAAGACACACTGTAGACCAGGTATTGAAAATTGCTAACTTGTTCCAGGACATTACCATCCCGTAACAATTTTTGCCCGTACGTAGTAAGTTTCACGAACAGCCATCCCCTTGGTAAAAGCCATTTAGTAATAATAAATGTTGCTCTATTCTTTTCAGTTTTGACCAATCCTTATAGTTTTATACTAAAATACTTGAATAGATGGCGATAAAATATATTTTACTTTTCATATTTCTTGTTCTATGCGCGTACGACTTTACTGTACAATGATTCTCGGATTCTAGCTTCTATTCCAGTCTCTTTCGTCAGTCTTTTCCTGGACTCCGAGTCTCTACGTATTAATCATTCCACGATTACTGTGGCCTTCTTCTTTCCTCTTTCGCTGCCGGCTGTCATTACCGTAACACTAGGAATGACATTTCTTTGCTTTGTCATTCGCCTCTGGTGTCCATACTGTATTACACTAATGTCTACTTCTACTGTACTCAGAATCAAAATTTCTATTGACTTTTTTTGCGTCTTTAACGTCCATTTTCTACACATCTGCATGGTATGCGTCAATAATCTCAACAAATTTTTAGAACAAATTTTTACGTGTCCGTTAGTGTTCTTATTCCGAATAATCCAATCACGAAAATACGTTTGAAAATACAACATGTCCAATACGCTAACATTTTTACTTTCGTTTACATGCATTGCTCTTTGCTTTAGTGACTTTGTAAAGCGTTAGACGATGTTTTATCATTTTAGTGTACACATACAGACATTTTTATTTTATACGTAACCGTTTCACTATTTCTTGCAGGATTTTTATATAATGAATGTATTTCCGAAGAACAAATACTTTTGCAAGTATATTTATAAAATGTTATTTCAAGGGCTGGATTGGACAATGACCATTGTAAAATTTATCACACAACTTTCCGACTACTAAACAAACTGTGGTCGTCTTCAGGTAGTGCAACATAATAACATTATGTAACAAATAACAAAGTAACATTAATACACTAAGTATAAATTTAAGCCTACTCTAGATTTGTTTACTAAAAAGCGTGAGCCGTCAGAGAAAAAAAATAATAAACCATCACCACCTACAGAAATTAAATACAGCTAAAGAAAATCTATATGAAAACAGAACTACTACTTACGCTGTAAGTACGCTGGACAGAACTGGGAAGTACAAACACACTAGCAAAAGTTTAACAACGGACAACGTCGGAAAGAAGCATCGACATACTGTTCTGTGACTTAGACAACACTGGTAACAATATAACTTGTCAAATATAATTATCTAGTTTTGTTAATTTAAGCACTTGGTTTTGCAACTGTCTAGATTGATGTAAGCAAAGTTATCTTGACCATACACGATGACGACATAGACGTTTAAAAACGATTAGCCTCAAGGGAAATCCTGGTAATGCTACAGGGAAGAAAACAGATTTAATAATAATAATAATAATAATAATATATTACGCTCTTACGTAATCCAAAGTTTACTTGAATGTTACCTTTTGCGTTACTAATTATTACACTGTCTCTTATTGTGTATGTTTTTCTTTGTAAATTACAATGTACTTAGAGTATGTAGTAACGTTTAGTGCGATATTTAACATTAATCACAATATTAATTGATGACTCGTTGGGCACTTGGTGAAACATCTTAATACAAAGGTTTTGTAAAATATACAAAAACACTTGGTAAGTTTCACAAAATTTTTGTGTTTTGCATTCATGATTGTATTTAGTTTTTGAAGACACCTGACCTTCCCTTGTCTCTTGCACCCCCTCGCCATCTCAACACAGATGTTCCAGATACGCCCTAAACAGAAATTCACCACCTACACTCCACTCACATCCTGTGTTTAGTAATTTTCATTCATTCGCCTCTTTGACAATGGCTTAGTTAGTCGAAACAGCTGTCAGAGTTAATTAATAAATTTGTGAAACTTACCAAGTGTTTTTATATATTTTACGAAACCTTTGTTTAGCATTAATTTCCTGATTAAAAAATTCCACTCTAATTAATTACTTACGAAGTGGAAAAAATGTATTTTTAATTATTGTAAGGTATAATCTATTCTTCTGACATCTGACTCGTGAGTGGTGTAAAACATCTGCTACCCCGTCTAGTCTCTGCTAAACTCTTTTCTCGATGCAATCTCTCTTTCCTACCATTAACGTCAACTTTTTTTCTCTCTTGTTTCTTCTTTTCCTACTACACTGCAGTGGATAATGTAATAATATAAAGTATAATATAACTACAACTATTACACGAAATTCTTATTCTTTAAATATTTCATGCTTTACATTTCTGTACAAAATAAACAACCATTTAATCATGAAATTTTGCAAAGTAAATAGATTTTAAATAAATACCGCTTCTTAGTTATATAAACACTACAATATAAATCAACTTTAGTATAAGTGTTGTTATACATGTGTGTGCATGTTTGTACGTGTGCATGTGTGTGTGTGTGTGTGTGTGTGTGTGTGTGTGTGTGTGTGTGTGAGTGAGCGCACTACTGTCTACATAAAAGAAATAGTACTATCCGTGACTAACAAAATAAGATATTTCTACAAATTTCAAAATCCAATTTAAATGTGCTATGGCATAATTAACAAACTCAGACTTTGACACTACTAGTTAAGGATTACCTAAGACTATCAATCGAATATTATCACATACGTATTATACGTAAGTTTTAAGTAGTGTTAAACACTTATGGAATATCAAAACTAATGATTGTGTAACAAATAATGAATTAATTACAACAGTAATAATAAGTAGGCCAGAGTGCGATAACCAAGAAGAAAGGAGTAAATAATAGCAGTAAAATTTAAGTATTCTACGAACACTGGAATTTGTACGCCGAAGTGCATAGTTAACTTTGAAGTAAGATAATTATACGTATGGATAATAAAACAATACTTTTGAAACAATTACCGGATTAAACTGGTGTTTTTTGGTTGTATTGTTCATTAATAATGTTTATTATTAATAAAGCGACTAAATACCGCTTAGCTAAGGCAAAAATAATTCGTTATAAACACGTCATTTTTATTGCTGTAAGGTTACATGTAACTGACATGACAGGGCAAATAAATAATAGTATGACCAGTCACCATTATTCTTTAAGGACGTAGTATCCAATTGTTAAGCTAAACTCTGAAAATTATAAAATAAAGGAGAAAAGTATGAATGAGAAGGTACATTTATAAATATGCTTATTAGACAGAGTTGTTGGGAGGAAGAGGAGAAAGAGTGGAAAGGAGAGTAAAAGACATAGAAAAAGAAATAGAAAGAGATAGACAGAGTGTGTGAGGGAGAAATATGAAGGGAGAGAGAGAGAGAGAGAGAGAGAGAGAGAGAGAGAGAGAGAGACAAATAGGCAGAGACTAATGTTAACCACTTAACAACATATATACGACTGGGATTTTGTGTATTGTGTGTGCCTGTGTGTGTGTTAGCAGGCAATGTTGTTCAGATGTAATTTAAATTTATTTAAAATTGTGTTTGTTCTATGTAATTGTTATCAGTTTGTATACTCCGTCATGAAAATATTTTTACATTACCGGAACGTACTAAATTTTGAATGTCATAAACTTTTTTTGTATGTATAATAATATTAGTATATACATGAATAATGATGTAAGGATAATGTAGTATATCATTCCATATTAAT
Organism: Magicicada septendecula; assembly: GCA_034769895.1. Classification (NCBI taxonomy): domain Eukaryota; kingdom Metazoa; phylum Arthropoda; class Insecta; order Hemiptera; family Cicadidae; genus Magicicada; species Magicicada septendecula. The sequence continues at coordinate 108,455,176 of CM068372.1, read as the reverse complement.
TGTGTGTGTCTTTTTGTGCACGTTACAGAGAGAGAGAAAGAGAGAGAGTGAGAGAGAGAGAGAGAGAGAGAGAGAGAGAGAGAGAGAGAGAGAGAGAGAGAGAGAGAGAGAGAGAGAGAGAGAGAGAGAGAGAGAGAGAGAGAGACAGACAGACAGACAGACAGACAGACAGACAGACAGAGACAGAGAAAGAGAGCGAGAGAGAAAGAGTGCGAGAAAGAGAGAGAGAGTACATTAATATTGTCAGTTGTCATCGTCCTAGTTACCGATAACTTGATTTTTTTTAAATGGACACAGTAAATAGAAATCTAGGACAAACAAGCAATGGGATAAGAAAGGGAATTGGACGAGAGGCACAGCGACTATCTCAACACAGTGCGTTCCGCATAGGATTGACCTTGCCAGACCTAGTGATTTATTTACCTTAATGGCGAGCTCTACTGAATATTTTGGACACACACACACACACACACACACACACACACACACACTGTAGCGCAGATGTAACAGTATATATATCGTGGCTCTTCAATCTTCCTTATAGCCATTTCCGAGTGCCTTTTGTGTTCAAAGCTACAAAAAAATAAAACCTAAACCTATCCGTGCAAACGTAAAGCTTACAAAAAATCTGATTTTTATCACTATCTGTTTTAAATCATTCGTCGACATCATTATTTCCTATATTAATATTCTTTTCTCCTCATACGTGTTTTGAAGTAGTCTTTTATCTTTCCGCATACAGGCCGCACTTACCGTAAACAGACATAGTTCTAGCAATAATAAAAATTATTACTTATATTATTAAGCAAACTAACGCTTTCAACAAATGTGCCGTTTTAAATGCCTCGGATGAAAGCTATGAGTCTGAAGCTGATGTATACGTGATAAGGTGAATACGTTTAGGAGTATTTGTGGGACGATTCATGGAAACATTGAAACAAACACGCGATAAGAACTAAATGTTATAAAACGATTGCAATTCCCATATTAACATATGGGAGTGAGTTGTGGGTCATAATGAAAAAGGAATGCTTCAAGATTCAGAATTTCTTCGAAGTACTTTAAACTGTAAATTGTAAGATAATAAAAGCAATGAGGATGTAAGACTGTAACTAGAGGTAAAAGATAAAAATGTAATCTTTCCCATTTATAGAATGCAATAGTGTCATCATTTACAGAAGATAGCAGAGGATCGACGGACAAAAGCAGCGCTGATAGGAGAGGAAGCCCCTGGTTATCCGTGGTTGAAATGGGTGCCACAAAATAGGTTAACAGGTTTATACAAACTAGTCCTTCTGGCGAAAAAGAGGAAATAATGGAACTGACTTGGTTTTAAGGTGTCTTACAACACTCGACGTTTTCGGCAAAAGGAAGGAGAGTTTCACGTCAAAATATTGATATACAAAAAATTTCTTACGACAAAACGTTCCCACCAAAAACGTCGTAGATTAAAATGTGGTTAACACACCGTGATTAACACAGTGGCTTGGTTAAAAAAATTCAAAGCGTCTTGACAATCGAGGAAAGGAAGAAAATTGAAGCAGTAAAAATAAAGTTTTTAAGTCAAAACTTGTGGTACAGTTTACCACACTGGAAAATGATCATGAGAAATTCGTAGACAATATTTATTTAAAAAACAAAAACATGCAAACATAGATCCCTGCGGAATTAACATTTGCACCGGATTGATGAAAACATAAATCGTAAGTAACCTTCTAACATAGCTGAAACAAACTTATGGGCTAACACTAGAAGGTGATTATGATGTGTCAAGGTTATGACGTCTCTCAAATTCAGTAACATGATTAAGTCCTTAAAATGTTCATGTACGTTATTTGGGTTTACGGACAAAAGCTTCTGTTTTATCACAAACGCTTTTTTATCATATCAGATGTATATTAAATTTCTTTGGCTTGTTTAGATATATGTAAAGAATGGTTATTAATATTCTTATTTTATATTAAAATAGTCTTAGTGATCGTCTTCCTATCTTAAATTCTAAGGGTCACTGTAATTTTTAACAAATTATGACTAAAAAAAGTAATCCTAATTTACTTTATTTTTTATTTAATCCATTACTTTTGTATTGGTTGATTCATCGGTATCGTAAGATTTGTGGCAACAGAAATATTACTAAGATTAAATATGGTATAGACACTGCAATTAAAAAAATATTACTAATACAAACAAGATCATAATGCATATACAAATATAATCGTGGGCGGGATTCGGAAGTGGCAAGCGGGTATATCTATCAAATAAATTACAAATTAGTGAGTCGTAGCTTTGTGTAGTATTTGACAAGGCACTGGAAAGCTTTTCAAATCTAGTTTTCTTGCGTAGTTTAACTTATTCAAACTATGATACATGTAATCTAAAGATAACTACTTGATTAAATAAAGAACTTCCCCGCAAATTATTACATCTAATGCCGGATTAACCATCTTGGAGACCTTTAGGCAGCAGAAAAACCGAGGCTCCCTCCTGATTATTTATTTTTTCATGTTTGTGCGTGTATGTGTTTAGACACGTTTGTGAATGTATGTGTGTTTTTGTGTGTATGTGTTTTTGAAGTGCGAGCAAAAAGATATAACTTCCGAGTGGGCAGATAGACGAGCAGAAAGGCAGGCTAAGAGCCTATCTTTCTGTCTGTTCAGAGGTTAGCATTATCGTTAACCCGCCTTTCCCCCAGTTCGGAGGTTAGAATACTCGCTAGCCCAACTTTCTGTCTGTTCGGAGGTTAGCGTCTCGCTCATCTTCCCTTCCCACCAGTTCGGAGGTTAAAATTCTTGCTAGCCCGCCTTTCCGCCCATTCGGAGGTTACAATTCGCTAGCCTATCTTTCTACCCGTTACAGGTTAGAATTATCTGCAGCGTGTCTTTCTGGGGTAAGTTTGCCGTCGACGATATTCCACTTCTGCTGGCACACATGAATGATGGTGCTAATGGCAGCTAGTTTTGCGTCATCAGGTCTTACGGCAATCGCATCGACTCGTGCGCATCGTCAGCTTCTCCGTTACCATCAATACCTACATGACCCAGACACCAAACAAAAGTTATAGATCTAGCAAGATCTTCTATCGCAAGGCATTGCGCCATTATCTGCCGTTTTAGCGAATCCACTATGCTCCGGTTGTCAAGGCAGTTAAAAAATTCAGTGAATCCGTACAGACAACAAATTACCTGTCACCACGGTGTTCACAGAAACGAATACCCTGGCGCACTGCGTAAAGTTTGGCGGTGTATATACTAGCCACCTTGGGCAGTGGTCCAGGAGTGGTAGGACAAACGCACTACTCACTCCGCTCCCCGTCTTCGACCCATCAGTGTACACAATGGTGTGTTCATCAACGTATTCTTTAAGGACTGATCTAAACAGGAGTTTCATTTCAGTTGGGTGGCACGATTTCTTGCTTCTACTGGGGACATCCAGCCGGCAATTTGGTTTGCGTAGCAGCCAGGGGCCACTTCGCACAGAGCGTACGCCTGGACCACTGGCGCCTTGATATTGTAGCGCCAGGCTGGAGCGCACGAATTCCGGGTGATCTGGTGAACGTCGAACGGCGGTCGTATATCCTAGAATGTTGGTTGTTCTCCAGCAACACGTGGCTTATGTGCTCGGTAGTACTATTATTTTTGCCACATATCTCAGCAACAACAAGTTGACGTCGCAGATCTAAGGACGTCATTCCTGCTTCACAATATAAGCTTTATGCAGGTCTAGTACGGAACGTCCCTGTGAGGTAGCCCACGCTTGCGTTGTGCACAGGATCCAGATTTTGCAAGCACGACTTCCTGGCCGAAAAGGCTGATGAACTTAATGGCTCATCCGTAATCCATTTTGGATAACACCATCGCGGCATACAGACTCAATAAAACGTCTCTGTCTACTCCCCAAGTTATATGAGAGATGCTCATGATTACGTTCAACGATTATTTGCACCTCGCAGCCAGGTCGTCCACATACGCATTTCACGTCAATTTTCTGTCGAGATTTAGGCCCTGAAATTTCATGACGCTCCTATAAAGTAGCCGGACCGTTTATGGTAAACGCCGGGTCCCGGTCCCTCCCTCGCTTTTGACACAGTTGACAAGTGAACACAGGTCGTTTTTGTTGGCGAGGAAGAAAAGACTATGTTCTTAGCATTTTCTACCAACGTGTCTATACATTTTCTACCAAGGTGCCTTGCCGTTTATGCCTGATAATCGCCATTGCTTTGGCCGAGTAGAACAGCATAAGATCGTCGACACATAAGCACTTCCCAGTTGACGTTTCTATACCCTCAAAGATCCCGTTAATGGTGATGGTAAAAAGAATATCGGTCAAATCATATATTATTATTAAAATTAATTGAATATTTGTGTTTGTTAAGTTTTATGTCCTAATAAGCAGGGTAATGTATGAATTTACCTAGTAAATTACTACGACTGGGGATGGATAATTTCAATTATTGCACACTGGTTACTTTAATAATTATATACACAGTTGTTGTCGGTGCAACGCTCGGGGTCTCATTTCATAGTTTAACCTGGTCTGTTAATTTTTGAAACAGAGCACATCAAATGTATTACTGTAGCCTATATAAAACCGTCTATTATTGTGCCTGCAAGCACGTAAAGTCGCATGCGACCGAGCGCGCGCGCATACACACACACACACACACACACACAGAGTTATTTATCTCAGTGTCGGCTTGGATTAGTGTTTTAGAGTTTAATTACATTTTATTCCTCTGTCCCACTGTACCGCCTGCAGCGAGTCATATAGGCCGTACATGAGACGTGATGTATGTATGTTAATTAAAAGCTAATGTTTGGGGGTGTTTCAAATAGTAAAAGATTAAATTACAGGTCTACTTGTGAAATAGAAAAAGCTCGAATATTATTATGGTACACCAAACAAGCTAAGCACGTTCTATCTGTGCTTTTTTAAATTATTTTGTTTGTTACACAAAACGAATTTTAAACATTTCCTTTTATATTTACGTAATGATTTTATGTTACTATACTGACATTTGTAAAGATAGATTTACGCTTTCAACATTATTCTCTTCCCTATATGTCAAACCTATTTTTAAACTAAATTACTGGAAAACATTTTAATACGGATGTAAATAAAATAAACAGTAACTTTGTCTGACCAACTTACCCAAAATCCTAAGTTAAATCATTACACCTTTTCCTGTGAAATGAGACATTTTGGAATTGAACTAATTTTTTTCAACTTTTTTCTGTTTTGTGTTTTCTATTATTCTTTTCCAATCGATTATATTTAAAGTTTAATTAAGAAAGTTGTGTTAGTGGTTATAATCACAAACAGAATTATCACTATAGACAAAATTATTCGGTTATTTCCGATCTGACGATGAAATGAGAAGCTTGAAAGCGCTAATCGGATTAATTTACTTAGCATTTACTTAATTTATTTAGTATGGGTGTAAGCTGAGGTTCGTTGCAATAGCGTGAAAGATTTTTCCTTTTGATTTTTTTCCTAAAACAGTTGCTTTAGAGACTAATATATTTTATCAAATTAACCTATTTTACTATTTTTACTTCATTCATTTGTTTTCAGTTTTCTCTGCTTATGAATCATAATACTTATTTGATGTATGTTTTACTTTCTGTAATAATGTTTCCATCGTATTCCCTAGTGCCATAATCATAAATTTTATTTTTCATATTATTTTCATATGCTAAATAATGTGATCAGAAATGAGATGATTGTGAAGCGGTATAGTGTAAAGTGATAGTTGCGACTGATAGTGTGCAGACTTCTGTAAGTGAAGACGTTCATTGCGACTGGTGTTAATCAGGTAGCATTTATTGGTTGTTGCTGTAACCTAGGCTAGACAATCGTAAACTTAAAAAATTGATGTAGAGAACTCCAGTTTTTATTGTTTTGTTTAGCGAAAATCTTATTCAAATTTGAATAGTAATCTGTGGTGTTCAGTTATTACACTTCTACTGTTTAAAGACGAGACGATCCGTGCAACTTTTTTGACAATATGTTTTTTTAATAGTGTGGTTACACATATTCATTTTAGTGTTATCATTTTTTTCTAACTTTTATCATTAGAAGAGTTTATTACTTGTTTCTATGCGAACTTTAGAACGCGTTAATAATACTTTAGTAATACATAGACCACATATTACACTCCCTTATTAAAAAACATATTTCTATGACTACACAAAAGTGCGCTCATTAGTGCATGCATGTGAATATAATTGTAAGACTGCAAATATGCTAACTGTGAGAGTAAAATTAAATTAAAGCAGTACCTGAAAGCTGTAATGCTATTAAAGTATTTAACATTGTACCAAATATTAATATACAGTAGGCGTTGTAACATGACAGATATAAGCATAATATTGAATGGCAATTGATCATTAGAATAATGAAGTTATAATGTTTAAATTTGGAAGAAAGCATTAAGTTTAATATAAATAGATTAATTCATAGCAACTGTGGAAAGAAATCATTATTATAAAGAAAATACAAGTTCAAATAAAAGGAGTTACTAGTGATGAGTCATCCAAAACCAGTCTCATAACCAAAGGTTTTCAAGGTATAACCCAGGAAGGTAAAAAGTAAATAACAAAGCAGTACTGAATATGACAAAACCCACAACGAGGAAGAATAAATAGAAGAGAAACCCTAAAATAAGCCAAGATCAACCAATACAGGTTGTGTATTTCTGTAATAAAGAAGAAGATGGAGAAGATCCCAAGAAACCTGATGGCAACAAGAAGAAGATGGAGAAGATACCAGTCCCAGAAGGCAGGAGAAAAGAAGACTGAAGAAAGAAGAAGAGGGCAGCATCCTGAAGAAGATGTCATGCTCTTATAAAAGACACCCAAATCCCTATATCCCCAAAATAAATATCTAAAAATAAAAGTATAACGAAATAAAAACCACATGTATATAAATTTAAGAGAGAGGAGTGTATAAAGTAAAAATTTCCTGTGAACTAAGATGAAACAATAATATAGTACCCATGGAACAAATCTCCATTGAAAAAACGCTAACCAATTTATTATGTTAATAAGACTATACGACCATTTAGCATTAACATAATATATAAGTGCAAAGTGAACCAGTGATAGTTTTGGGTATTATAAAAAATGAACCTTGTGTTTCATTCTTGGCAATCACAAACATTGGATGCAATGAAATGTGCATTTTTCAATGACTTAAAATATGTACTGTGACAATATGTTGTTCATAAGACATGAATCTGTTTAAAATAACATTTTGTTTTACATGAAAAAAGAAAAACAGAGTTCATAATACCTTTTGAACAATTAATACTATTTATTTGTTAATGACAGGGTACAATTCCCCAAAGACAATGTAAAAGACGGTATAAAAACTGTAGAATCCTACTTATAATAATAGTTAGAAATGAGAATATAAATATAAGGTTTTTTATGTATATAGTACAAGAATGTTTAAAAATGTATTAGATATAAGGCCATTTGTTTGGGTCTGAAACAACTAACATCAGAACTATAAAAATAGTTACCACTTGTAAATAGTAGAGAGTAATTAAGATGTTAGTTAGTAAAAAACCTTTTTTGTAAGCCATATTTCCATGTTTAGAAATAAGGATTGTGTTGCAAAATGTCTGACTTAAAGACAACCATTTATTTAAAAAAAAAAAAAAATTCTTTATTTGTTTTAACTATTGTTTGTATTGTAACCAATACTAATTGTTTTTTGTGTAATTTAAAAACATGTTTAATTTATAATACTATTTGTAAAAGTCAGAGAGGGTATCACACATCATATATTGTTTGTAAATTATTTTGTAAGAAAAATTGTTAAAAAATCATAGGCCAAAAGAATGGAAACCAAACTTCATCAAAACAGAGAAATTGCTCATTTAAATGCAAATAAACAAAAGGGGTTTAGACAAAATAAACTTGAGATCATGCCATATAATTGCACATACCAGTTAGAGAGATTTTAATAAATTATATTCAGAATTATAAATAAAAATGAAAAAGACTAAACTCAGAAATTTAGACATGGGAGTCATATATTTCAGAATAATGTTTCAGAATACAACTAATTCAATTAATTACCAGAAAATAAGGGAATAGGAACCTTTTAATACAATATAGGATTATTAATATTAAATATAACTGATAAAATGGCTGAATTTATATAATGACAGGAAGTAAATTTTAATGTTTTGACCTTTCAGAGTATACCTAACTGAAAGTGAAATTACTATTTTTTGGACAGAAAACACTATAAAATGGCATTATTTAATCTGAAAATAACCAGAATGAACTGAAAGATTAATTTAAATCAAATCTAGTGAATAAAATTGACAAATAACCAAAGTTTAGGCATTCATATAGTGAAAATGTAAAAATGTATACAGGATGTGAGAAATATTTGAACAATGTTAAGGATAATATTATATGGGCTAAGAGTTTAATTGAAACTGAAGGAAACAGTTAGTTAATTATTGGTAGTTGAACGGTTAACATGACATACGTTTGATAACGTGGATAACCTAACCTATAATCGTCATAGAAAGCGAGTGTATAGTGCGTTATTGTGAAATCGCGAGTGACTTGTAAAATACTTCTGAAACTATCATATTATAACAGAAACAATCAAGTAACACTCCATAACACAGAACAATATAAATCTACTCCGAAAAACACCATAAAACACTAGAAAACTGTATAATACATTAAACCAAATTAGTGACGGAATCGGAGAAAGTGTTTGAACTAATAATTATACGGATACACTAAATACAACTCAGAAACAGTACACCAATCACTACACAACATTTAACAAGAGATTTGCAGAAACAAGAACACAAATATTGCCAGAAAATACATTATTTGGAACACGGCAGGAACGAGCAACATTTTGATCAACTTGACGGCAGCCATCTTTCTTTGACAATCCCAGTGCCTCCTCTTAGTTCAACAGCTGTTGGGTGAAAACAATTATTATATTTACAAATTATTATTCAATGTCTGTGTTTATTAATAACTATTAATTTGATTGTAACGTTATACTTTTTAAATATTAGCCCGATTTCTCTGACTTTGGTAATAACTGGCTGTTTAAAGAACCCTATATAATTTTTATATCATATACTTGTAACTTTTTTCGATATCCTGAGAATCGATACTAATCGATAAGAGTCAATATTGCTGTTACTTAATAAAAAACATTAATACTTTTCAATACGTAATAGTTCTTTATTTCTTCAATAATACTAATTACCAATAATATAATTCTAATTGATAATCTACAAGGACTTTACCACCCGTAAGTGAAGATAACCTAAAAAATAAAAAGGTAAACAAGTATCGATTGGTTTACAGACAGTCTTATGAGTGGTGATAGATTATTTAAAATATACTAAAACTTTAATAAAAATTTTCAGAAGAGCATTACACTGTTTAAAACTTCACAGCCCTATATTAATTAATTGATCATAATTAATTAATTAATAAAATTAAAAAATTTTTTTTTAAATTATTTTTTTTTATAAACATAATTTTTTTTTAAATTTTCTTCAAAACAATAATTTTTGTTTTGAAACTTTCGGTGAAGCTGAGCATATATATTTCTTCATCAACTTTACGCTACTCGACCGGTCTTGCTACCATTGGGACTCGACCAGCTGGGAAACTTAAGGAAGTGTTTCAGGCCAGTAAGACGTCGAGAGCCACACCAATTACACACCAATTAAACACCTTACAACTTACAGATTCACACATCAATCTTATTTATTTTATTACAAATTGGCTAGTCCAAACAGAGGGGCTTGATTAAATCGGAGTCACATATTTCACTATCTCTTATCATCAACACTTAACAATCTTCTAATTTGTAATTTATTATTACAAATTGGCGCACAACTTTAGGGGCTTTAATTAGCGATTGGAAGGCCAATACATTCTGCCCAATCACTAGTTGGAGCTAGGCAACAGCTACAAAGCCAGAGAATTTCAAGGGAAAATGCAACGACGTGCGACATCTAAGAAACGGGCGGCGGAGGCCGAAAAAGAAATAGAAACCGATATGGACAACAAAGAGGCAACACCAGTAGAGGCGGAAGAGTCGTTGCCACCGGTGGCATCCAAACAACCTGAACCACCAGAAGAACAATCTGAGATACCCACACAGACAGGGGAGGTTAATATCCAAGAGAAACCCAAAACAATGGAAGACGTAAGGATGGAGAAAATAATGGAAATGTTCAAGACAATGGACCAGAATAGGGAGAAGGATAACCAACGAATGGAGGAGAACAGGAAGAAGGACAACCAAACAACAAATGAGAAGATGGAAGAATGGAAGGAAGACTTGAGTAAGAAAATGGGGAGTGATAACCAGTCCTTGAAAGAAGATTTAGGAAATAAGATCGAAACAACAAATAAGAAGCTGGAAGAGAAGATGGAAGAAAACAGCAAGAAGATGGAAGAGAAGATAGAAGAATTGAAGAAGGATAATCAATCTACAAAAGAAGAGTTGACTGGGATGAACAAGAACATGGAAAATTTGAAGGAAGATAACAAGAAGATGGAAGAAGAGATGGGGAAGAAGTTAGAAAAATTGAAGGAAGACAACCAAGCGTTTAAGGAAGAATTCAAGTTAACTAAAGAAGAATTGATTAATAAAATTGAGAACACCAATCAGAAAATCGATGAAACCCGGAAGAAGATAGAGAAGAACAACCGACAATTGAAGGAAGAGTTGAAAGAAGATAACAAGAAGTTGGAAGAGAAGATGGGGGAGAAATTGGAAGAATTGAGAGAGGACAATCAAATTTTGAGAGAAGAATTAAGGGAGGTCAATCAGGAGAATTTGGACAAACTGGACGAAAGGATGGAATTGTTGCGAGAAGAAATGAATAAGGAAATCAAGGTTAACAAAAAAGCGATGGATAAGAAGATGGAAGAAGAAAATATAATGGTCAATCGACAGATTCGAGAGATTGATGGAAAGTGCAACCAGACCGAAAAGGAGGTGAATGAGTTTAAAGAAGTGGTGAACATCAAGTTCACAAATATCGAAGAACATAGTCGTAGGAAGGTAGAAGAACAGAGGAAGGAAAATCAAGAAGAATTCGGAAAAGTACGCAACCAGGTCACAGAACGATGTAATGATATACAAGAGACCATGGCCAATATCACCGGTCAGGTGCGACAAAGCCAAGAGGAGATGGAAGCGATTAGAAACAGACCGACTCATTTCACCGGATTGCCCGTCAACGAAAGCCGAGAGTGGCTCAACTTCCGGCAATACAAACGCAAGCCGATGGAGTTCCTGGCCAGGGTAGAAGAATATTTGACCAAGCATAAAATTACTCAATGGAGCCATAGCAGGGAGATATTCGACGAGTCTTTCCGAGATATAACAGATAATTGGTGGATGGCCAACCGGAGTGCAATTTCCGACTACCAACAGTTCCGGAAGATGTTTAAGACAAAATACTGGTCTGAGACCACCCAGAACTTGATACGTGACAATATTTGTAATGGAAGATACAGGTCACAATTAGGTAGCAGTATGACGGCATATTTCTTGGGGAAAGTGTGTATGGCAAAACACCTTGAGCCAGCAATCCCAGAAGAATGTTTAGTGAATAAGATATCTTATCACTATGATGAGGACATTATCAGGGCCCGGAGAGGTAGTCAGATCAAGACGATCCAGGGAATGACCGAGTTATTGGAGGGATACGAGAACGAAGAGTATTATCGGCAGAGCAGGAAGAGAAATGAGAGACCAGAAGCAAGGCCGACTACCTACCCCAATAACGGCAATAACCATACAAATAACCGGAACCAGCCCAGTAATTACGACGGCCCTAACAACCAGCCGCGTAATAACCAGTTTAACGGAAATTTTAACGGCGTGAGGAATAACAACCCCTACCCAAATAATAGAAACCACTTTTATCAACAAAATAATAATGTTCCATACAGTCAGAGAAATCCATATCCCAACAATAATGGTGACAGACCTTACCCACCTAACCGAAATTACTATAATAATAATATTAGTAATAATAATAATAGCAATAGTAATAACCGAGTGTCGCGCCCTAGGGTAAATTTTATAAGAGCAGAAGATCGCGGACCCAGGAGATATTATCAACCGAGGAGGAGCAGCTTCCACGGCGCCGACCGAAGATGGAGGAGTGCGGAACGAGACGGCCCAAGATACGAACAGGAAAGACGAAGTACCAGCCTGGAAGATCTTGGCAGACAACCGAACAGGGCGTTAAACATCAACCAGAGTACAGAACGTCAGGAAACAAACCAGAGTTTCCCGAACGATGCCTCGGTCAATAATAATATAAACAATGACCAGAATACTTTAAACGAGAGGAGGCAGTAATCAACAACGATGACCCGTTACTGCTTATACTTCCTGGGTTAGAAAAGGATGATTTGCGACAAGAAAACCAGCATAAAAACATCACTATTATATGTAATAATTATCTGAAAGACATACGAACTGAACTTTTGGAAGAGAACGAGAAGAGTCTCAGCAACAGTAATAATGAGATAATTTATATAACAGCGGAGGTGGAAGGAGTTCCCGCTAAAATAATGATAGACACAGGAGCTAATATTTCAATAATAAACTCCAATGAGTTGGAGAGAATACAGAGTACATGTGGTAAAACTTTGCCAATGTTACCAGTCAACAACATTGTATTGGTAGGTGCAACTGGCCGCCAGAATAAAACCATTAGGAAGCAAGTTTCCTTAAGTGTCGTTAGCCGTGATATAGCTTTAGACATGGAATTTTTAATCGCCACCGGATTACCATTTGACATCTTAGTCGGTTGCGATATTCTTCGTAGATATTCGGCAGTAATCGATCTTAATTTAAATAGAGTATCACTTTTCCCAGATGGAGTAACATGGACCGCAGATCTGGTAGGAAGCACAACTATACTTCCCAGTCCTATACATCAACAACTTCGTAAGATAAATGTTATTAGAAACAGCCCTCTTTCTAAACCCATAATATACAATCATGGTGGAGAGGATTTATGGTCAGTTAAGATCCAAGAAATACGGAATTTCCAGTGCGGAAGCGATAACAAGAAAATACCAACACATCTGGCTGATCGTCTAATTGCAATATATGAGAAATACAAGGCGGTGTTTTCTGATGAACCAGGGAAGGTAAAAAACTACCAGTGCCAACTTCGTTTCAAAGAAAACGTAGAGTTTAACCGGAGGTCATATCCAATAGCGCAGTCGCTCAAAGAAGCCGTGAGAACAGAGATAAACAAGATGTTAGATAATGACATAATTGAGATTAGTCAATCACCTTACACTAGTCCAATTATTGCTGTTCCGAAGAAAGACGGACAAGTCCGGCTCTGTTTAGATGCGCGTGAGTTGAACAAGACAATTGTGAATGACAGAACCTCTCCCGGTGAAATAGAAGAGATTTTAAAACGTTTTCATGGTACTAACTTTATTAGCACCTGGGATACGGTCTGTGGTTATTGGCAGGTAGAGCTGCATCCACAAAGCCGCCAGTATGTAGCGTTCATTTTCGAAGGGCGCAATTACCAGTTCAAGAGACTGCCTTTCGGACTTGTCAATTCTGTCGCCATATTTGTGGCATGCATGGACCAGATTTTGGGACCAGAAGCGCTCCAATTTACCACCGTCTATGTTGACGATTTACTAATTACATCCGGAACCTGGGAGGAGCACTGTTACAGAGTGGAGTTTGTACTAAACAAACTAGCGCAGAACAACATAACATTGAAGTTGGAGAAATCCAAGTTCATAGCGCGCGAGGTACAATTCTTAGGCTTCAACCTAGACGACAGAGGTATTACCCCATCAGCAGAGAAAGTGGAGGCAATTCAGAGGTTCCCGCAACCAAGAAACAGGAAACAATTGCAATCTTTCCTCGGACTCTGTAACTATTACAGGAAGTTTCAGAGCCGATATTCCGAGTTGACAGCCAAGTTTCAACCACAGTTATCTGCCAAAAACAAATGGACTTGGGGTGAAGATCAAGATATTACTTTTCGATTAATAAAAGAGAAGTTTCTGGAGAGTGTGATACTTCGTCACCCAGATTTTAAGAAACCGTTCTTTCTAAACTGTGACGCTAGCGATCTAAGCTTAGGAACGACATTATACCAGGAAGATGAGGAGGGACAACATCTGGTAATAAGCTTCGCTAGTCGCACACTGAACCAGTGCGAAAAGAACTACAGTGTGACAGAAAAGGAGTTGTTGAGCGTGGTGTTCGCATGCAGCAAGTTCCGGACGTACATTCTCGGATATCAAGTCACGGTACGAACTGATCATAAATCCATCTCGTTCCTTCGTAGGTGCAAATTGAGTCACGGCCGATTGGCTAGGTGGGTACTCGCCCTACAAGAATATGACCTGAAATGGGAATACATTCCAGGAAAGAAGAACGTGGTAGCGGATGTGTTGTCACGTATAAATCTGGAAGATCAGACTTTCGAGGGAGAGAAGGAGAGCTTAGTACAAATTTATAACATATTCACGACCAGAGCCGATTTACAAGCTTTGTTAATAAATATCCGAATCCATCAGCAGTCTGATCCTAAGCTGGAAAACATTGTGAGTCGTTTGGAAGCCAGTGATGAAACCATTTCTAAATATTACCACCTTAACAAGGGAATTTTATTCATAAAAACCGCTTTAGACGATGAGACATGGAAGGTGATAATCCCACACCAAATCGAAAAGGAGGTCATCATCGATTACCATGTCAGGTATGGTCACATGGGAGCGTTAAAAGTGATACAAGCTCTAGAGGAAAATTGTAAGATCAAGAATATCAACCGCAAGGTGAGGACATACATCAAGTCCTGTAAGATCTGCCAATGTGCAAAAATAAACAATGAAAAGACAGAGGGTATCATGATACCGATAACTTCCAACGCAAAACTGGAAAAAGTGTTTTTGGATATCTGCGGGCCATTTCCCCGTAGCGGTGGTCGGCACAGATATAAATACTTGGTAATCATAATGGATCACTACACCAAGTATATAAAGCTATATCCGGTTAATCGGGCAACAACAGCAAAGGTTTTGGCGGTGATTATTGATTTGTATATCCCAGAGATCGGTAGACCATCTTCTATTATTACCGACCACGGTACACAGTTTAAGGGGAGGAGATGGCGAGACACTTTATTAGCACTTGGGGTCAAAACGTATAAGACATCAGTCTACCACCCAAGTAGCAATCCGGCTGAGAGAGTACTAAGAGAAGTGGGTAGGATATTGCGCACGTACTGTCACAACCAACAGAAAAAGTGGCAAGAGTACCTAGCAGCGACAGAAACATTCCTAAATTACGCCCACCATCCAGCTATAGGAATTCCACCGTACTCAGCCATGTATGAGAAGCCGACTCCCCGAGACATTGAACAAATCATTGAATTTCCAACGAACAATAATAGGAAATTCAACCAGTTGAAGTTTTACAATAAGGTAGCAGAAGATCAGGAAAAACGGCAAGCCAAATACCAGAAGGCAATAGGGCGAATTGTAACATATAAAGAGGGTGAAAAAGTCCTCCTAAAAAATAGAGAGCTGCCTAGCACCTTAGAAGGCATAACCAAAAAACTACTATTACTATACACTGGCCCATATGTTGTGGTAAATGATAAGCATAACAATACATATGAGTTGAAGGAAATCGTTTCAGGAAAAATCAAAGGAGTGTACAATCAAGCTTCTATGAAGAAATATTATGAAGAATGAGTTGTGAGTTTAGAATTTTTAATTTATTTAATTTTATTTTTTAAAAATTCAAAAATAATGTAAGTACATCTTACAACCTAATATTTTGAAAAGAACATTTTGGAGAATTAAAAGAAGAAGAATTTTTTAATTTATTTGAAAAAATTCAAAAATATGTAAGAACAACTTACAACCTAATAATTTTGGAACAAACTTAATGAAAGAAAAAGAAAGACTTTTGAATTGAAATATAATTATAAAAATTTAAAATTGAGTAAGTACATCTTACTACAACCTGATGATTTTGGAACGAACTTTATGGAAGAAAGAATAAGAAAGACTTTTGAATTGAAATATAATTATAAAAATTTAAAATTGAGTAAGTACATCTTACTACAACCTAATAATTTGAAGAAAAAACTTTATGGAAGAAAGAGAAAGAGAGAGAATTTTGTACTTATTAATTATAAAAATTTTAAATTGAGTAAGTACATCTTACTACAACCTGATAATTTAGAACAAAACTGTATGGAAGAAAGAGAAAGAGAGAGAATTTTGAACTTAATTATACAAAAAATTTAAAAATAAAGTAAGACCAACTTACTATAACTAAGTTTATGAGAAAACTTTATGGTAAATAATTAAGAAGAATTTGAATTTGGAGAAATACCAAAACATTCAGAAATAATAGTAAAATCACAGTACTATAAACAATTCTGAATGAAACAATTCTGGGAATAAATGAATTAAACAGAATTTGAATGTTGATAGAACGTCAGTACTTTGAAACAAGATAAGATCAACATATTACAAGGATTTATGAGAAATATTTTTCAATTAAATAAAAAGAATAGTTTGAATTTTACATTAAAACTAACCAAGTTCCAAAAAATAATTATGTGTCAATTATGATTGAATTGAGAAGAAAATAAAGTGATTAATTCAGAAAAGAGAATTAACGTTAATCCAGAATAAATGCTAGACATTCACAATAGCATTTGAAGGAGTAGAGAAGAATAACAAAAAAGAGTGTAATATGCAAGAGAAGAAAAAAAATTTTTGGAGCAAAGAGACTAATTACCTATGAAACGATAATAAAAACAGTTAATTAAGAGCAAAGAAGAACAACTCATACCAAACATATGGAGAAGATGATTTTGAACCAATGATAATAATAAGACCTATATGAAATACAAAGAGAAGAAATACCACATGAAATATAATATAAATGAATTAATGTTAATGAATGCGAAGGCGGATTAATAACTTTCTAAGAGAAAGGAAAGAACCAAAATGTTTAAATAAAATGATCAATATAACAACCTGTATATCTAATGTAAAGATACAATGTTAAAAAATTAAATATAACATATTAAGACCATTCAAATAATGAATACGAAAGACTATTTATAAAGACCATGCTAATACTATGAATAACCAGAAGAAAGTATAAAGAGAATTCAGATGAAGAAGAAAGAGAGTTACACTGTAAACAGTAACCAGAATTATTAAAAGAAAGGTTTTCAACCATAATTAAATTAAATATATCAGACAAGTTAAGAGTTTTGAAAAAATATATATATAATGAGTATAATAATAATTATGAAGATTATTAAGATAGAAAATGTGAGATAATCTGAGAGACTACGAAGTGGAGAATCCAAAGATATTTTTATTAGTCGAAAATGAGACTACTTTTTATTTATTTATTCGATGACTGACTGAAGATAATTCCAGCAGCATTATGTTTTTGAGCAGGGATGGATATGCCCCTGTACTCAATTTATAGAAGTGGTGTATGGCCAGCAGAGAAGTAGCGTACAGTGCCCCTCTGATCTGCCCCAGCCCACGTGATAGGGAATGTTAGGGAATTAATATCCCAAGGATACAACACGAAGTTGATATAGAAAGAAAATGTATTACAATTATAATATATCTCAGAAGACACTAACTATCCGAAAAGGATCAGTAGTAAGACAAGTAACCATATATATAAAATTAATAAAACTCTAATATAAAAAAGTCGATATAAAAATGGAGAAGAAAATGAATTATAAGAAATGATGAAATTATCATAAGAAATTATTTCATCCATAAACATGTCTGAAATAATTACTTCTGGAGGGGAGCAATCTGTAACATGACAGATATAAGCATAATATTGAATGGCAATTGATCATTAGAATAATGAAGTTATAATGTTTAAATTTGGAAGAAAGCATTAAGTTTAATATAAATAGATTAATTCATAGCAACTGTGGAAAGAAATCATTATTATAAAGAAAATACAAGTTCAAATAAAAGGAGTTACTAGTGATGAGTCATCCAAAACCAGTCTCATAACCAAAGGTTTTCAAGGTATAACCCAGGAAGGTAAAAAGTAAATAACAAAGCAGTACTGAATATGACAAAACCCACAACGAGGAAGAATAAATAGAAGAGAAACCCTAAAATAAGCCAAGATCAACCAATACAGGTTGTGTATTTCTGTAATAAAGAAGAAGATGGAGAAGATCCCAAGAAACCTGATGGCAACAAGAAGAAGATGGAGAAGATACCAGTCCCAGAAGGCAGGAGAAAAGAAGACTGAAGAAAGAAGAAGAGGGCAGCATCCTGAAGAAGATGTCATGCTCTTATAAAAGACACCCAAATCCCTATATCCCCAAAATAAATATCTAAAAATAAAAGTATAACGAAATAAAAACCACATGTATATAAATTTAAGAGAGAGGAGTGTATAAAGTAAAAATTTCCTGTGAACTAAGATGAAACAATAATATAGTACCCATGGAACAAATCTCCATTGAAAAAACGCTAACCAATTTATTATGTTAATAAGACTATACGACCATTTAGCATTAACATAATATATAAGTGCAAAGTGAACCAGTGATAGTTT
Source organism: Magicicada septendecula (assembly GCA_034769895.1). Lineage (NCBI taxonomy): Eukaryota > Metazoa > Arthropoda > Insecta > Hemiptera > Cicadidae > Magicicada > Magicicada septendecula. Next base: position 108,436,528 of record CM068372.1, on the reverse strand, counting down.
TGGGTATTATAAAAAATGAACCTTGTGTTTCATTCTTGGCAATCACAAACATTGGATGCAATGAAATGTGCATTTTTCAATGACTTAAAATATGTACTGTGACAATATGTTGTTCATAAGACATGAATCTGTTTAAAATAACATTTTGTTTTACATGAAAAAAGAAAAACAGAGTTCATAATACCTTTTGAACAATTAATACTATTTATTTGTTAATGACAGGGTACAATTCCCCAAAGACAATGTAAAAGACGGTATAAAAACTGTAGAATCCTACTTATAATAATAGTTAGAAATGAGAATATAAATATAAGGTTTTTTATGTATATAGTACAAGAATGTTTAAAAATGTATTAGATATAAGGCCATTTGTTTGGGTCTGAAACAACTAACATCAGAACTATAAAAATAGTTACCACTTGTAAATAGTAGAGAGTAATTAAGATGTTAGTTAGTAAAAAACCTTTTTTGTAAGCCATATTTCCATGTTTAGAAATAAGGATTGTGTTGCAAAATGTCTGACTTGAAGACAACCATTTATTTAAAAAAAAAAAAAATTCTTTATTTGTTTTAACTATTGTTTGTATTGTAACCAATACTAATTGTTTTTTGTGTAATTTAAAAACATGTTTAATTTATAATACTATTTGTAAAAGTCAGAGAGGGTATCACACATCATATATTGTTTGTAAATTATTTTGTAAGAAAAATTGTTAAAAAATCATAGGCCAAAAGAATGGAAACCAAACTTCATCAAAACAGAGAAATTGCTCATTTAAATGCAAATAAACAAAAGGGGTTTAGACAAAATAAACTTGAGATCATGCCATATAATTGCACATACCAGTTAGAGAGATTTTAATAAATTATATTCAGAATTATAAATAAAAATGAAAAAGACTAAACTCAGAAATTTAGACATGGGAGTCATATATTTCAGAATAATGTTTCAGAATACAACTAATTCAATTAATTACCAGAAAATAAGGGAATAGGAACCTTTTAATACAATATAGGATTATTAATATTAAATATAACTGATAAAATGGCTGAATTTATATAATGACAGGAAGTAAATTTTAATGTTTTGACCTTTCAGAGTATACCTAACTGAAAGTGAAATTACTATTTTTTGGACAGAAAACACTATAAAATGGCATTATTTAATCTGAAAATAACCAGAATGAACTGAAAGATTAATTTAAATCAAATCTAGTGAATAAAATTGACAAATAACCAAAGTTTAGGCATTCATATAGTGAAAATGTAAAAATGTATACAGGATGTGAGAAATATTTGAACAATGTTAAGGATAATATTATATGGGCTAAGAGTTTAATTGAAACTGAAGGAAACAGTTAGTTAATTATTGGTAGTTGAACGGTTAACATGACATACGTTTGATAACGTGGATAACCTAACCTATAATCGTCATAGAAAGCGAGTGTATAGTGCGTTATTGTGAAATCGCGAGTGACTTGTAAAATACTTCTGAAACTATCATATTATAACAGAAACAATCAAGTAACATTCCATAACACAGAACAATATAAATCTACTCCGAAAAACACCATAAAACACTAGAAAACTGTATAATACATTAAACCAAATTAGTGACGGAATCGGAGAAAGTGTTTGAACTAATAATTATACGGATACACTAAATACAACTCAGAAACAGTACACCAATCACTACACAACATTTAACAAGAGATTTGCAGAAACAAGAACACAAATATTGCCAGAAAATACATTATTTGGAACACGGCAGGAACGAGCAACATTTTGATCAACTTGACGGCAGCCATCTTTCTTTGACAATCCCAGTGCCTCCTCTTAGTTCAACAGCTGTTGGGTGAAAACAATTATTATATTTACAAATTATTATTCAATGTCTGTGTTTATTAATAACTATTAATTTGATTGTAACGTTATACTTTTTAAATATTAGCCCGATTTCTCTGACTTTGGTAATAACTGGCTGTTTAAAGAACCCTATATAATTTTTATATCATATACTTGTAACTTTTTTCGATATCCTGAGAATCGATACTAATCGATAAGAGTCAATATTGCTGTTACTTAATAAAAAACATTAATACTTTTCAATACGTAATAGTTCTTTATTTCTTCAATAATACTAATTACCAATAATATAATTCTAATTGATAATCTACAAGGACTTTACCACCCGTAAGTGAAGATAACCTAAAAAATAAAAAGGTAAACAAGTATCGATTGGTTTACAGACAGTCTTATGAGTGGTGATAGATTATTTAAAATATACTAAAACTTTAATAAAAATTTTCAGAAGAGCATTACACTGTTTAAAACTTCACAGCCCTATATTAATTAATTGATCATAATTAATTAATTAATAAAATTAAAAAATTTTTTTTTTAAATTATTTTTTTTATAAACATAATTTTTTTTTAAATTTTCTTCAAAACAATAATTTTTGTTTTGAAACTTTCGGTGAAGCTGAGCATATATATTTCTTCATCAACTTTACGCTACTCGACCGGTCTTGCTACCATTGGGACTCGACCAGCTGGGAAACTTAAGGAAGTGTTTCAGGCCAGTAAGACGTCGAGAGCCACACCAATTACACACCAATTAAACACCTTACAACTTACAGATTCACACATCAATCTTATTTATTTTATTACAAATTGGCTAGTCCAAACAGAGGGGCTTGATTAAATCGGAGTCACATATTTCACTATCTCTTATCATCAACACTTAACAATCTTCTAATTTGTAATTTATTATTACAGCGTATGTGTTCAATTTTACGTTTTTTCAATTTTAGAACCAATGACTCAGATACAACTGATCAGGAGATTAACATAAAATTTAATTTGTCGCAAATTAACATGTAAAATCATTTGAACCTAAACTGTCTAAAGTGATGATATACTCAATGCCTAGTAAGAGTACAAGAACATATTCCCAGCGATATCTTACAAAATTATTATAAAATTAAAGGTTTATAAGAGCCAGTATTAACTTACGGAAGCGAAACATGGACAACAAATGAGAGAATAAAAAGCAAGCTAATTAGTATTGAAATGAAGTTTCTTCGAAAAATAGAAGGGATCACAAGAAAAGATAGAATTCGATATGAAATATTTAGGAAAAAATTAGATATTGTTCCTGTAGCAATAACAGTAGAACAAACACAACTTAGATGGTTGGGACATGTAATGAGGATGGGGGAGGAAAGACTGGTAAAGCAAGTGTTTGAGTCCAGAGAAACAGGTAAAAGAAAGAGAGGACGACCGAGAAAGCTCTGAAAGGATGAAGCCCGCACAGCTGCAGAAAGAAGAGGAGTAAAATAGGAGAAAATAAAGGAGCCCGCAGGAGATAGAAAGAAATGGAAGGATATGTGGAAAAAGATGACCTCAGAGGACTCAACTCCAACATAGCTTTACAACGAAAGGTAGAAAAGCTAAGGATTAAGTAAGTAATTAAGTAAGGTTCATAAAACTACTTGATAAAACTCATTATATTACAAGCGGAATATTGACTGAATGAACACAATACCTATGGGAACTTTCCGTTTAGAACAAATTTGAAACTGGAGAAAGCAGCGCGTTTCAGTTTTCTGTAGTACTTTTATTAAACCTTGCATTCATAATACAACAATTCTAAACGTGAATTCATCTATTAAAAAAGTATTGACATTACAAACCATTAATGTTATTTGATGGCAGCTCGTATAGCACTCTAATCGATTATTAATATTCTGAAACTGTCTGGTTGTGTTGCTAGATCTTTATACCATTACCCAAAATAGGAAATGGCATAGCAGGGAGTCAGCAGAATTGTCTGTAGTTGTTTAAAAACTACTCAAGAGTGATTGTTGTGTCTTACTTGGTTCAATATATATATATATATATATATATATATATATATTAATAGTTGTTTATTCGACAATTTGTTATCTAATAAAGTACTACGTTATGCTAACAATAACACTCCCTACCTAGTGGTGCAATGTTCTCTATGTGACCCCGTGATAATATATTTACTAAAAGGTTTCTGTAATCTGCCTTCATTATTATCACAGGTAAGAATACTTGTTTTATCATATTCTTACAAGGATCGCAAACGTAGATCAGTGGTATGAAAACCTAAGGGCCAGAGAATTTGGTAGTCAGATTTTGAATAACGATACTGCATAAGATTCAAACTCGTGTATCTATAATTTTCCTGTAGTTTTCAAATACCAATCACTCCTCTGTTTACACACAACAAATAAAACAAATTATAAAATTAAGTAAGTTACATTAATCTACCAAGTCCAGAAAATAAAAGACACTGAGATATCACTAGCTAAATTAATGCACTCTCTATCGTTAAATGAAACACTAACATCACCTACCTGTGTCTATAAAACAATTTGTAGAAAGATATTGACAGAAGACTCATTGGGAACTTGGTGAAACATATTGCTTCATACGTTTTAAAAATACACAAACACTTGGTAAGTTTCACAGTTTATTCTTAACCTCTGACAATTGTTTCAGCCTATTAGGCTATTCTGAATGAGTTGCTAAGAACAACAGCAGTTTCAGTTGTTGGTTTTTAAAAACCTTTGTAATTTGTAGAGCTTACCGGTGTTCCCTCTATCCGCGGTCAATGCCCAGTCAAGGTTACTAAGACGTAATAAAGGCTGCACACTCGTACATATTTTTACATTAACTGGGTCTGGGGACTTCTCACGTGCTTGCATACGCAAGAAGGTACTAGGAATGTGCTTAATATTTTACCCAACAATTCTTGAAGAATTGCAAGTACGAGGCTTTGCCGCAACAACATTTTTCAGTTTTCTGTTTTGCTCTGTATTGAGAGGAGCGGTCGTGGCGTAGTGGCTAGCGTGTGACGCTGCTACGCTGTCGGCGCAGGTTCAATTCCCGCCAGGGGCCATCTGATTTAGATAGGTACGATCGTTCCCCCTCGCAAGGTAATGGCAACCCAGCGAGAGGCATCTTGCCTAGTATAAACCCTCCCCCCCAAAAAAAAAATTATTGCTGTTCGGATCCGGGGTTAAACTGTAGGTCCCATATACTTGTGAGAGACTCAGTATCACACGCACCACGGGTATATGCGAGGAGGGACTAACCAGTCGAAAGACTGAAGGACTACGAACTGAACTGAACTCTATTGAGTTACCACAATACTCGTAATTTACTCAATATCACACGGCAGCGTATGATAAGTTTTCCATTGTTGCATTTGCAACAACGTTCGCATGCAAATTTAAGGTTTACACGGATGATGTGCGACGCTCTGATTGTTTTCTGTTCGTGATTTATGTGTTTTAATACGAGGCGTTAATAAATGTTTTCACACAGGGTTTTGATACACCTACATAAGTACACAGCGTGACTTATCTGCGGTGGCAGTTTGTATTCAACGTTTATAAAAATAATCAATTTTCTACTATGGAGCACCAATGTATTGCACATTGTCTAGCTCGCGTATTTCCGACGGAACCTGAATTGAACGTTACTATATGTTTAACCTGTTTTAAGAAAAACATTGTTCACTTAAATTTCCGTGATTAGAGAAAATACAATACTAGTAGTCTAATAAACATATCTAATTATTTGTTTTCAAATTAATTACTTTTTATATTACATAACACCTTTGTAATGTGGATAAATGTTATACGTGTCCAATATCTTTTCGTGACCCATAGCGTTACGGCGTTTTGACATTACTATGTTCCTCAATTGCAAAAACGTGACAATATATGCAAAATGGCTTTCTTCAGAATAATATATATTATAAGAAGATTTCGTGTAATTTTCATAAAGTTTGTAAGGTTTTTTTTTGTTATTAATATTAAGTCACACTTTTCAAAATGTAACTATCAAATTTAACATATTAATATATCTATCAAGACGTGGTCAAAGTACTCTTTCAGAATTCCATATCACTCTTATCAAATTTCTAATTATTAATGTTAATAAGTTCCTATGAGTAAAACTATTTATACCAAAATACACGAGAGTACTTTACACATTCTAATTTTTGCGTTTAAGTATATTTGTTGTATTTTTACGAAGACTACAACAAAAATTAAATATATGTCACACTATAACAATTATTACATTAACCTGTTGCTCTTGCAGCAACAATTATATAAAAACTATGATTAGGTTCACGTTATTGAAACCTTTTGTTCGACATGTTCGGTCGTAATTTATCTGTTTTTATCTGGTTCGTCAAATTTTAAAACAACAGTATAGAGAGCTTTTCCTGTATAGGTGCTACGTGTTGTTCTACTCATTGTAACCCACGCGCGCACAAACACAGTAATTTATTCACGTGGCAGCTTGTTTTTAGTGTTTCCAGAATTTAGCAAGGTTTTTGTTCCCCATTCTGTGTTGTGTCGCATGTGGTCTAACTAACCTACGACAGACAATCTATGAATGTTAATTAAATGCACTGCATGCTTGTTTGGTATTAAATATTTTTTGAATGGCGGAACAGGGCTCATAAATTATTTTGAACAGAGTAAAATACAATGGCGTGTACGGCTCTTCATGAGATTCAAAGTCGTATTCTGTCTGTATACGCATTAATATATCGTCTCCTATTGTAACATCCATCTACGCTTCCTGTTTTACTAATGTATGTATTACTGATGGTCGTGTTAAAAATGTGTAGTCATTACACTACTGACAGTACAACACAAATAATTTAAAAAATGTCTGCAATTGTGTTATTGTTTATAAGAACTGTGACTAAATTTTTAACACCTTGATTTTAGCATAGCTGGTCGAGCACAGGTAGAATTTTAAAAAGACGTTTTGTTTTAATACAAATGTTCTTCCGATAAGACTGTTTGCTTATTTTGGTGTGAAGCGACATCAATTTATACAAATTCGAAATACGAAAAATAACCTACTTTATACTATAGGCTACACTTTTTTGGAACAGAAAAATATTATACTGTTATAAATGTCTAAATGTCTAAACAGTTTTTACAGAGGAATAGTATTATTTAAGAGAGTTCAAAGGCAGTAAATTTACTACAATTTCTAAAGCAATAGACCTACCTGGAAGGCCTATTTAATTATTACGCTATACTAAGCAAGAAATGAAATATACATTTAAATGTTTAAAAAAAAATTAACAAATATTTCGAAATGTCAAATGTTGCTAACTGACTAGAAAGTACTAAAACTGTACGTTACTCTATCAGTAAAGAATACTAACTTTTCATTATTCACCGTGAGCAGCATTGGAATATGAGCAATATTCGAATATAATATCTGAAAGGCAGTCTGACCCTCTGATTGTTTCATGTACTATTTTCTCGTTTATTCCGATTAATTAATATATATATTTTTTTTAAACAGAACTCCATATGAATGAGTGTCTTTGGTTAGCCTCAGTGAATATCACACATTTTATACAAGCACACACTATGATTTATTGGAGCTCCAGACTTTTTCATAATTTATTTTTGCTGAACGTTTTTGGACTTTAATCAGATTTTATTTCTCCGCACTGCTGTGTTGCGTGCTGCGTAAATCGTGTACGAACAATCATACGTCAATTTAATTGCACGGTGCTACATCATATATACGACGATAACTGTCATATGCGGCAATAAACGCACAACAGCAAGAATTACTTATTATTTTTTTCTATTAATCATTTATTTTACATATCATGCAATTCGAGATTTTCACTTGACACATTTCTTCACAATCAGTTGCATTATTTTCAAGATTCAGTAATCAAAACTAACAATAACAAAAATCTACATACTGGAAACTGGTCATTTAAACATTTCAATTATTGTTCTTACAATTGACGTTTTAAAATATTAACAACTTTGTGTTAAGCTAATAATAAAGTTCATAACATTATACGCAAGAAAAAGTTTTCACCAAGGTATTAAACGGATATATCTAACGGGTAAAAGCAAAAAGTTTATTTGTATTACAGGAAGGATTGAATCTTTTATGGCGTGTAGATGGAACATGATAATATTTGATTAATTATCGTTGTCGATAAGAGAAAAGAAAATACTCTTCAATACGTAAAACGTTATTTTTATACTCTTTGCATTTACATTTTCCTTAACATAAAATATACAAGGTGGTATTATTTAAGTTTAGTAGTGCAATATTTTGCAATATTGTAACAAAAATAAGAATTTAGACACTTAAATTTAGGGTACATAATGTGCTTAGTGATTAAAGTACACGTTGAAATACTTATGCAGCCAGATAAATCATGTCAGCTATTTTACTGTTAGTCATGCAACAATTTTTAATTATTGCCCAATAATTACCAATCAAGATTCTGTTAAACTTATACCGGAAAAATTACTTTTCTATTTGTGTATATAAAGTGGTATTCTACGCAGATGATAAACATTAGCTGCAACAAGTAATAATGTAGCCATGGTACTATGCCATATATTGTAACGTCACAGAACGTTCCATAAACGAATTTAATTGCAAAGTAAATTATCATAAGAGGAAGGTGAGGTGAACAGTATCGAACCCAAGTAATCCGAAAAATTTTGTAATATTGTCCGATAATTAATATTATTAACATGAAAAAACGACAAAGTCTATGACTAAGACTCAAACCCCATATATATTGTTTAAGTGAAGAACAGTGTAAAACTGATAATATACTATAAGAGAAACAGATAATCTCAGAAATGACCAAAATGAGGTCATTACATATTAAGAAATGTAACTCTGAATAGGGTATAAAAAACTATTTATTGTGAATTAATGGACAAGATCTATTATTATACTTTGTAATATAAATAAAATAAATGTAGTAAATGATTTGAATACATCATTAAAAAGGATGTAAGTTAAAATAAAAAATATATAAATGTTATGACAAAAAATCAAGGTTTTGGATTTGAGACCAATCACTCAGATTTAATGTGAAAATTAATTATTATAGAATTATTATAAAAACTATATGTAAATGTCAATTAGACAAAGGCAAACAAATTATCATAATAGAGAAAGCTGTAAATTGATTAGAAGTCAATTAAAATAGTCAAAAACAGTGTTAAAATGAAAACATGTGATGAACATATAAAATTGTAATATTTATAAATTTAATGTTGTCGAAATGCAACAAAATTGTATTCTAAAGTTGAAATACAATATAATGTAACTATACTTATATATATGACCACCTAAAACACTTTAACAGTCAAGTTATGAAACTATTTACCTATACCATACCAGGCTGAGGCCAAAAAACAATCACAAAAATAGTCATATTTGACAGAATAATTGCAGAATATTAGAAACAATAAAGGAAAAAGGTACAATCCTATAATGTACAATGGAAACATACTTGCTCAGTTGAAGACAAGCCTAATTCTTAGAGAATTTTAAATATAAATGTGAAAATTGTCACACCAAGAAAATAACTCATCTGTGCAAAACAGTAAGATGCTAAGTAATATTACAGTAAAAATAAAATGTATCAGGATAAACCAGGTATTCCCAAAGATAAACAATATAACAAACTCTAAGTGAATACCCAAAAAAATCCCATAATAATACCGAAAAAGAGAAATTATCATAAAAAACTAATGACAAAAATCTAGGCCATATGTAATGCCTACAGAAAAATGAACTTATTTATATGTTATATGTTTTAATATTTGTTTATTTTGTTATGAAAGGATAAATATATTATGTAATAATGTTATAGCAAGAACCAAGCAACTTCATAACATTTTAATAATTAGAGAATTAGAATTTTGTGCAAACACTACAAGGTAAGAATTGTTTTTTATGTTAATTTATTAGATTTAGTTTGTTCAAAACCAATCGTGTATGGTATCAATGTATTCAGTTGAAAACAGAGAATCCAAAAATAATAATGGCATGCAGATTGTAAGTAGTTCTGTAAAATTGTTTGACAAATACCAGAATAATTTCAGTAATATCCTTTAGTATAAAGAATAAGAAGTTTGTGTTCTAAAGCTTCTACGGAAGTCAAATTTGTTCTATGATGTTCCATTTGCATATTCTCGAACGTTCCAGAAGAAAATTTTACTCAAAATACCGGAAGTTCATGTTTAAAAATTAAAACAATTAGCCTTACAGAGTATAAAAGGAAGACGAAATTTGATACAAAAAACACTTTATGCTTTGAATCCACAAGAGACACATCACCTACGAATCCGATCATCTCGTCCAAGGCGAAGTCGAAGAACAAGAATTGAACACGACAACACAGAAAGGCTTTTTCCCGTACATGACAAAAGACTAACTTAACCTATACAAGGAGTATATCGCTAATCGCTAATGTGTTGTAGAATAGAGCAGCAACACGCCATATTTAATAGAAACGCACACAGCCAGATATCCAGCAGCCCTGAAAAGGACCGATTTTAATAGAGAAAATCAATTTTGCTGGTATTTGCTAAGACAAACCGACTTTGACAACATTCCCAAAACAATTTACTGACACGAGCCTTCTACATTGTGTTTGGAACTAGCGCTGTGACGACAGAATAGAGAAACCACGCAGACAGCTGTTCGCCGCCGCCAGAATTCAAAGCATAGATACAGTACGAATTTATTTCAATCGTGCGGAGTTTTAAAACCGTAATTTGACTTATAAATAATTACCAGTGCGTGAGGAACGTAAACACGAAGAGGCGCAAGATTGGAATCGTCCCCAAGAACAGTGTCCAGTGAAGGAAATACTTACCCACCGGAACGTGAGTTGTTCAAAAGGTAAAATCATTTATACCTGGTATCATTGTCACACAGTTGTACTACACATGTCAAACACCTTCAAATCACACAATTTTTGTAAAGCATCCCACTGATTTGTCTTGATAGTTCAAAGGAGTCACGTCCTGAGTATACAGTTTTTTCATACATTAAATTCATGCTATTCAACTGAGCAATAAAATATTTATTAGCCGATACTTACTTAAAAAACTTGTCAATAATAATTTTTTGTAACTCTGCAATTTTGTTTAATTCGAGTGTTAGTCCTTCAGACGAGTTTTATGAAAAGAAAGATCATTAAACATATCTTATTTACAATTCAAACTGTCTTGTTCACATTTTTTAATATAATTAATTTAACAACTAAGAAATCAAATTTAAAAATAATAATAATAATTTCTTGGAACAAATATCCAAGTGGCGCCCACATACACATATTAGCATAAGTTGTGTTTGCAGGACAACATCGTCGCAGAGAAACCAGCCATTAGTAAGTATTACAAGTTCGCGGAGTGTAACACCCGACACGACAACACAAAAAAAACACACACAATCTCTTTTTGTTATAATATGTATTACACGATATCTAGGACGCTTAGTAATATACATAGAGTAACGTTCCAGTGGGGTAATAAACCTTATTTCCAGCACCAAAATAATATCCCCATGGTAATGTTACACAATGGTAGTCAACCTTATAACCGAAAGATATTAATATACCTTTTCTAATGTTCCACAAAATTTATTAAATTTGTACCTGAGAAGTAATAATTGACCCATGCTAATGTACAACATTGTTATTAAATGCAAAATAATGTATCCATAGTAGTGTTCCACAAAGTCCTTAAAAGTTATCTCTATCTTGTAGTAATAGATCAGTAGAAATGTGTGTCTAATACTTATATGTGTGTCAAATATTTGTCAAAAAGTGTGTCTAATACCTAATATTTCATCCAACGTAATATTCCACATCGCTGTCAAGTGTTGTCTCTAATAAGTAATATTCTACACAAGATAATGGCCTATATCGTTGTTAAACATTGTATGTAACAGGTAACAATTTATATAAAATAATGTTTTGTAGAGTTGACAAAAGTTATCTCTCAGAGGACAAATATTTCAGAAATTTGTCAAGCTTTGTTTCCAACACAAAATATTGTATCTATGGTAATGTTTCACAACGTTAAAAATGTTATTTTTTCTTCAAATAATATTCGTGATGGCGCTTGAATAAGTTCTTAAGTATTATCTCTAACACATAATAGCACACCCACGAAATAGTTCCACAGCTTGATTAAACACTAACTGCAATGTGTCGGTAAGATAATGTATAAACGATAGGAAACACTACTGTATAATTTTTGTGGTACATCACAGTTTTGTTGACTACAAACAAAGGAGGGCACAGATAAAATTGATTGTGCGGTCGCGCGCGCGCGCGCGTGTGTTGGCGGGAGTATGCGTGCATGTGAAAGGCGACTTGATCGACTTGTAATTTTGTTTGCCCTTTCTTCTAAATATTATGCAAAATAAATTAATGTTAACTGTAAATTTGTTTCAATCTGTGTTAACAACTTATAATATTCTTTAGACTTACATAAAACTTTTTCGTTTAGATAGAATAGAAACTTAAACAACTAAAATTGCGGAACACACAAGCAAAAGGGATAAGAAAGGAAGATAAACGAGAGTCGGGGGAAACGATCCCAGGTCAGTGCGTTCCGCATAGGATTAACCTTGCCAGGACTCCGTGATTTATTTACTTTAATGGCAGACCCTAGTGAATAATTTAAGCACTGACGCTGTTTCTCCGATTCTTGTAACTTCAGAGCTACCGCTCTTATTATGACCTACTTTTCAAGCCTCTTATGTTTATTATAGTGTATGAGATCAAAATAAAGTTCATAACACATCTGAAGCTCTTGCTCATTTAAGAAACTATTTTGAAATATTTGACATACGTTTGTTTCGTAGAAGTGTAAATACGATATGATGCACCCTCAATGACATTAGACATAAATCTAAAACATTAAATTTATCTTATATAAATCATATTCTTTTGCCGTTTTCAGTTGATGTTTTTAACTACACTCGCAATATTAACCGTGTGAGTTTGTTGTTAATTTTGTCATTACTTTTGTTAGGATCGTCGTACGTTACTGCTAAAACGCTAATTGTTTTGTTGTGGGTATTTTTGAATACTAGATTCTATTTTATGATCTCGTTTAATCTATTTTAAGATTTTATTATAGTAGACACGGGGAACATTATCCAGTAGTGAGCAAGTGGCGGGCCAACAATCAGCTACTATTATTTACATACTTAATAGTTACTAAAGCGTAGCTTTGTTGATGCAGCCACGTAATACGGTCTCTTACAGCCCTCTTCATCTACACATAAGAACCATATCCTATCTCAATTATCACACTTTTAAATTACAACTGGGCCGGCTCCACAATTTCTTACCCAATAACTCTTTTCCTTGTGTGTGCGAAATATTCCGTGTATGAGTACAGGCCTCAAACCCTTGTTCTCTTTATAGTCTTTAGGGTTTACCAAAGCTCTTTTCTCCTTAAGTCCCTTCAAAAGTTCCTGGTTTTTTTTCCGTACAAAATATTTTTAGTGTCTTCTCAAAAATCGCATGTCCACAGCTTTACGATTTCTTCTCTCCCAACCCTCTAGACCGTAAAAAGTAATTTCCATACATTAAAAGATTCCTCTCCAAAAAAAGCTTTATACGAGGGTCAGTTGAAAAGTTCGCCGAGCAACATCTATAGATCAGTGGTAGAGCTAAAATATTTCGTGTGCTGCAAGACGTATATTTCGCGTGAACACCTGTTAATGTCTAGATATATCTGTCAATGTATTCACTTTTTACCAGCTGTTTGAAACTTTCCTGTGACGCGTGTTTTTAAAATGCACGAAATCAAACGTCATGTTGTGATGAGTTCTCTGTTAAAAACGTTTTAGCGCCAATAAAAAATCAAAACAAATTTGTAAATGTGTTAGGAGATGCTGTGGCTTTAGAAACAACGGTAAGTGAGGCACACTAGAGTTTAGACGTGGTCGTACAAGCACTGAAGACTATCCCAACAGTGGACGTCCAAAAAGTGCAAAAAATGGCATTATTGAAAAACATTTTATAGGGTGTTGGAAGACCGCAGACTGAGGAATGGATAACGTTGCTGAAATCATAGACATCTTATATGATCGTGTGCATCATACTTTAACTCTAGAACTTGGAATGAAAAAGTGTTGTGTAAGATGGCTGCCGCATCTGGAGTTGTTGCATTTTTGGGCGTCCAGTGCGACCACGTTTTCACTGCTCGTATGGCCACGTTTAAACTCAAGTGCTAAATTAAAAATCCATTGGCTTTAAAGTCGTAGGATCTCTTGACACGTTTACAATTTTGTTTTGAATATCCGTTGGCGCTAAACAATTTTTAACAAAGAAAAACACCACAATGTTTACGTCCGTTTTTCAAAACACGCATAACACGTCAATTTTAAAAAGTGTCTAAACAATGAATAAATTGATAAATGGATTTAGAAATTAACAGGAGTTTACATAAAATACAAATCTTGGAGCACACGAAAAACTTTAGTTTTACCGCTAAGCTACAGATGTCGCTCCGCGAGGTTTTCAACTGACCACCCGTAAAAGTCTTCCTAATCTAAATATTAATATGCTTATTGGGCAACAACAAGGTGTTTTCTGTAAAACGGTTCTTTAACAAGGTATTCTTGTTTATCTCCCCAAAGGCATTTACTGTCAACAGCAATGCAATTGCAAAGAGAACTCACAATTTTCTTAACGCTCACATTATCTAATTTTATGGTTACTCTTACATTGTTCTAGTCTTTTTCTATAAAAATAGCTTTGTTCCTTATAAGCTCTCCGAGTTCTTTGTACGCTACTTGTCAAAATTTATGTTACGACCGCCTATCATGGTCTTCAGGTCCTAACGCAAATAATAAATATTAACTCGTTTTTATTTACTATTAAATAATAATAATAATTACGGAACTTAATTGTATTTTCACTGCGTTTGTAGTTACTTTCTAAATAGACTTCACGTCAATAAAGCCGTTAGTATAATTTAATGTCTTAACATAGTATATATTTAATGGAAGTCTCACTATAAACTAACATTTAATTAAAATCTGTAAATTATCAGTAATTTTTAAGAGAACTGGTTTGTGACGGCAGCAGTGCCGCGTGATTACGTCAGTCCTAAGCCCCGGTGGATGACAAGGTGGGGGGTTACACGACTCTTAAGATCCCTGTTGTTGGCGGTAAACAAATAAATTTGCTTTTTTGCAAATTATTCCGTACAAAACATATTCTTTCAATTCCTCATACTACAGTGAAGTCTTCGAAGGGGAATTCAAAGAATCCAACAGAGTTCTTAATGCTGAGTTTAAGTTTTTTATTCTAAAATTTACTTCCAACTTACTGACTGTTAAAGGTAATGTAGATATTACTATTTTTGCCTATTTACGTTTCATTATACATTTTTGCTCAATTATTTTTCTGTTTATTTGTAATAATTATTTATTAACTCAGCTCTAAAGGTGGCAGCCAAATATTCATATCTTGTGCAGTTTTCTACATCCTCTAAATAAAAACCACATCCAATGTGGCACTTCATCATTATGAAAAACTAAACCGCTCGCATATTATTTTACTCTACATAGTTCGTTTTAAAATGTTTTTAATAAACATGTCATGGCGGAGTACGTGCCCCAAAAATCTTGTTCTTCTAATGCTTTCTAACCTTTCTTAAATCCATTCTAAATTTCCTCATTACTCTTCCTTTCCAACCAACTGCTCCTCCAAAACCACATTCTCGGAGCTTTATGCTTTCTTTTCTTATCCCCCTCGCAAAACCTTAGACTCACCCATACAGGCAAAAGGCTCCAAAGATTACATAATATATTTAGTACTAATATACTTATACGAATAACAATGGTAAAGAGTTTTAAAATTACGTCCCATTTATAAATATCCATAAGAGAATAATTACGTCGGTAATACTGAGACTAAAAGAGAGAGAGAGAGAGAGAGAGAGAGAGAGAGAGAGAGAGAGAGAGAGAGAGAGAGAGAGAGAGAGAGAGAGAGAGAGAGAGACAGACAGACAGACAGACAGGCAGGCAGGCAGGCAGCCAGGCAAGCAAGTAGATAGACAGACGGACGGACAGAGACAGACAGACAGAGTGAAAGGAGGAGAGGAGAGGAGGAGAAAGAGAGAGAGAAAGAGAATAAGAGATATGCCCATTTTTGTCTCTTGTACTTAAAACAATTCATAGGATTATACTGTTCATTCGGGCTTAAACCGATGCCATACAGAAAGAAAGCTCTTTTAGATATTTCATTTTTCCGTATTTACGGAATGGTAAGGAAGATTAGAACATAATCGAGTCTGTTATATTCTGTTTACGCTGATGAATTCGACTGGAGGGTATAAAGTATTGAATAACGTATGACAACAGTTGATGAGAAAACGAAATAACCTAATAGAGGACAATAAAACTAAAAGTAGACGGCAGAGATTTCAAGAAAAGTATAAATACTCATAATTACTGTGACAGCAACAGTTAAAGCAAAGAAGTAGTTAAACAAGTGTTCAGAGACAATGGAAAAAGTGAGAGACATAAAATATGAGCACTGTTACGCAAGACGTAAATCAGAGAGAATGGAAATCAAGATGAGAGCTTATTTAATATAAAAACGGTTTCCCAAGAAACACGAAACAGAGTTAGTCTATTTGTAACGGATTAAGGCATATTATTTTAATACGAATTAGTTTTAATGAAACAGTTTTTCCTCTCACTTATAAGCTAAATTTTTACTAGTTAATTTGTTTTAATTGGATTATCCGTGATCCATTTAATTTATAAAGTGAAACTCGGAATCTTATTTATATAATCTCGTGTTGCATCTTAGAAACTTGCAGTTTCAATAAGATACGTACTCGTTCGAAAGTCAAAACTTTAATTGTTAGGTGTTAAAAAGAAAAAATTATATATTAAAGAAAATAATTGTCTAATTAACAAACTTTTGTTATTGGATTTACAAGATATACAGTAATAAAATTGTAAGGTATATTACATTATTAAATATATTAAAACTAAATAATTACTTAATATTTCATAATTCAGATCCAACGACTTACTTTGCCACGTCCATCAGCGACCGATGGAAAATACATACTCATAACAGTACTTTCAAAATTAATGAAAATTTTCCCTCACTTCCTTGTTAAGTCTTCTTGTGTATATTTCTATTCTAAACACTGTAGCATACCAGTAGAGTGCAAACAGCGGATTGCAACTAATAGTTGTTATATTTGTGAATGAAGTATTTTTCGTTATGAATAATCGGTTATAAGTAATCAGTGAACTCGTTGAGTTCTTAAACATAGCAGTTGCTAAGCTCATCTCATTTCTGAGGGTCGTGTCAGTATATTGTGTTCTTTCATAGGGACTAAAGCAGCTAAATGGGACGACCATCATTTCGTTTGCGTGTTCCCCACTGTTTGTTTAGTTTAATGTAATTTTAAATTAAGGGAATTGTTTCATAATACACTCTATTACTCTATACATTCAACACACCTTATCGTTTTAATTTAGCACTAAAATAAACCCAAATAAATATCTGAAAACAGTACACATTTAATATATAACATAATTATATTTATAATTGATAAATAACAATTGAATTATACATGCTTGGCGTTTACAAATGTTTTGTTAACAGCTGGCTGCATGTTCGTGAACTTAAATTTGTAAGATAAACGGGAATCCATTTGGTCCATATGTGTATGTAGTGTTGAAAGCAACAATAGAAATTACAAAATAATATTTACATTTTTAATATTATTAACGTGTTCATTGTTGCCCTTGCAGCAGCAATTGCTACACACAAACCACATGGAATTACGTGTCCCCGCAAAGCCTGGTTGTTTTTTGTAGTGATTTATCTGTTTAAATGCCATAAATTATTTTCCAAAAAGTGTAGATGTACAAGTGTTTCTGTGTTCTACGTGTTTTAGAGACGTTGAATTCCACCAAACACACACACACACACACACACACACACAGCTTGGCTATAAAATAGTTTGTCTGCCTGAATTTAATTAACAACACTTCTGCACTTTGGTGTTGTTGCATGGTTTACTGACCAATTGATAAGTCATTAACGTAATCATTATCATTATGACTTCTATAAAGCGTGTCTCCCGGGCTAATCGACTAATAAAAAATGCATAAGAAATATATACAGTTAGGAATATTTATGCATGCACAAAAATATTATATTATCAACTTAATTTAAAAGTTTGTTAATGAAATATCTTCATCCAGTCGTATCTTCATAGCTATTATCTCCATCTAGTCGCATGAATCAGGAGATTATCATGTTTCGGCGTCCTGTCTCACACTATCTGACTACTGATCGTCAACGT
Source organism: Magicicada septendecula (assembly GCA_034769895.1). Classification (NCBI taxonomy): domain Eukaryota; kingdom Metazoa; phylum Arthropoda; class Insecta; order Hemiptera; family Cicadidae; genus Magicicada; species Magicicada septendecula. The sequence continues at coordinate 108,418,305 of CM068372.1, read as the reverse complement.
GTCTTCTCGCACGAGAAGGATAAACATATTTTGCCCATGGAATGCGATATGCATCCAGCGTTTATAAGTAACGTTTCTACTTTTTAATATATCTAATTGACTTTTCATTAGTAGAGCTAGTTCCTTTCTGACATTCCCATTTCTTATATGATTTGCTCTTGTACATTCCACAACGAATAAATAAACAAGTTGTGCAAGTGCATTTGTTATAAATAAGCTGCGAATAAAGACGCTATTATGTAATATTGTTAATACATATCTCGAATACAGGTAACTTTCTACAATTTGGAAACCCTTGTTTGTTGACTTTTGACGACTGTAGAAACTGCTGTATTAGCTACAAGCGGTAACAACAAGGAGGCATTGAAGACATTCACGTGGGGAAATAATCACTTTTAATGTCTGCAATAAAATTTTATTCATATTCAATGCCGACATACTGAGAAAAGGTAACAGATTTAGGAACATTTCTTAAATTGTTAGACAACTGGAATTGTTAAATTAAGAAAACAGAAACTTCAAATTAAATTGTGTACGTTTATTTCTCCTTCTACTTTTACATAAGTAGAACGGCTGTAGAACGTCGGCACTATTTAAATAGAATAAAGACGTACGCACGGTAAAAATTTTAATTCTTCAGATCTATGATAGTAAATATAACAAACGACAAAATTAGAAATAACACGGTAAAAAGGAATTTGATTTGCTCTCTGTTAATCATGACATCTAAGCATGTAGACAAGGGACAGTATTTTTTATAGCTGTGTTTTTTCAGTTGTCTTCCTACCTACAATAACGCTGTGCTGTTATGTGCTGCGTGGAATATGTGTCTCGACATTACCTCGCGATATTTACTCAAACTAGAGTACTGTGTTTGCAAGGGACGAGATTTTAATGTTTGGACGACGAGTCAAAAATACATCTTCCAGTATCAATTTTGTTTAACGGTGTCGTTCTTTTCCTGCTCTAACGTGTTGAGACTAAACTATATAATCTTGAAAGCTATTTGTTTCTTTAAAATATCCTAGAAAGAGGAGAAGAATATTAAAATGTATTCCATCTTTTTAACTAAAGTCACAAATTGTCGGCTATATTACGTCAAAAACTATTTTGTTAAAGACAAGATCTTCTTCTTTCATTGCAAATAATTTAATCTACCGCTTAACACAAGAAAGTTGATTGGCAATAATAAATTTGTTTAGTCACTTACCAACAGTATTTACCAAAACAATCTGCAGCGTAATACACTTACTGTAAGAACTCTTACATTTTTATCAAAGAGTTGTAAGAAACATAATGCAAAGGACTAGTCGCCTCGACCCCGTTGAGAGTTAGGTAACAGTACATGATTACTTATTAGTAAAATATATATGACAAGTAATGCGTTTCAAACACGGGAGTTTGTATTACATAGGCCTATAATGCAAGAAGCCGAGTTGTTTTGCAACGATATAATTTTGTACCGTAAACACCACAAAGTGTAATAAAGTGACGCTTTAAAACGTTGGATAAACGATAATTCCTTAATTGATCTTTTATTGTAAGAAATTTGTTTGATTTCAGCACATGGAAAGTCACATAACATTTAAAAGTCTACGCTTGTAACCGCATAAAGAAAAACTATTTATTGCTAAAAACGTATATTTAATTTCATGTATTGCAATTTAGTGTGTTGCTGTGCTATAACGAGGGACTACGACAATAAATTACTCTACGTCACAGCGTCAAGAGTATTAACTTTTCCATTGCTGTACTCGCAACAATGACTAAATGCGGACTGAACTATATCTACCGTGGGTGCAAAGCTCTGATTGTTTCTGGTCCTGATTTATCCGTTGTAATCTGACCGGTTGATAAATGTTTTCGAACACGGCAGCAGCTACTAAAGCGTTTGTACAGTGCGTGAATAAACCCTTGCTCGTTACCTAACTGTGTATGACACCTCCCACCACGCGTGTGCCCACGTACGCGCACACAGACATCGTGATGTATCCACGTGTCACTTCGAATTTTTCCTTTCCAGAGTTTAATCAAATATATGTTCCCCTGGATTGGTGTGTTGCGTGCTGTCTGACTCGTGTACTCCTGACAATGTATCAATGTTAATTACAGGTTATAGCACGTGTATCCGCTGCTAACTGGTTTCCGAAACGTAAGCACGGAGGTCATAAATCTTCTTGGTTACTCTGTGCACCTTCTGTCTGAAGCGTATCTCCCCGACTGTCTGACGAATCGAAAATGCATAAGAAATATAAAAACTAATGAATACTTATGGATACATAAAAATATTACATTATTAATTTAATTTGAAAGTTTGTTAGTGAAATAATACTATTGTCTTCATTCACGCGCATGTTTGTATTTTCTATACTTTCCTAAAACGACGTTTTATATGTTAAATCACACTTCAGAGGCAAAACGAAAGTTCAAATACATACAGATGAAGAAAGAGAAAAACAAAGGGACCAATAGTTTCAAAAATGTTTACCAATAAAAATATTAATTATGAAAAGGGGAAATAAAACAGTTAATAATGATAAGAACGGTATTTAACAGTGATTGCAAAATAAATATTAACGGCTGATAAAAACAGTTAAAACAATGCCAATGTGTTGTCATTAAGTCCAAAATTTTGGACAAATTTTTATAAGTTATATTATTTTTAAAAAGTATTATTGTTTCTTTGCCTAATCAGACTTTACAAATATAGCTGAAATTGGCACCCACCATTGTAATGACCGTCAATCAGTAACGACTGAAACAAATAGTGCCTAACCGCCTCTCTACGCGTATAATGATGCAATATGCTTTCAAAACATTGGAAAACTATTAATTTGAAACAAAGAGGAAAGAAATATTGTCTAACGCTTTCGTAGACGTGTAATAAACGCATCGAATGCTGTCGCTGTCGCTTAATGTTAAACCGTCTACACGAGAGCATAGCAGAAAAGCTTTTAGTACGTATAAAATATGGAAGCTTGAGATGCTTCGTTAGTCTTGCGTTTGTTTTTTCACCTTGCTTATTGTAAGATTTACTGTGTAGAATAAGTTCTACACATGAGAACTTGTTGTGATTGTAAAGTGTAATCTTAAAAGGGATGTAATAAAAGATTTTAGTGCGCTTTCGAAAAAGTTCTGCTTTTTCCTGAAGTATACACAACACTAAAAATACAAAAACGGAATTCCAGAGATGTCACAAAATTTCATGTAGAAGAGTTGTCCTCCCGCTTATTTGAGTTTCATATCCACTTTAATAAGTGATTCATTGACATATCTTAAATACGAATATTAATAAATGTGTGTGTGTGTGTGTGTTCAAAAACACTTTGGTGTCGTTAAAACTTCTAGTCTTCACATACTCCTATCTAACTACTGGTTTCTTCCAGTCTTGTTTTTCCTATTTCTACTTAAGTGACATCCGTTCAACTTCTCTTAGATCTTATTCGCCTTCTTCTTCCCGTTTGTGTCCAGTACAGAAACAGTTTTGTTAATCGTTGCTTAAATTACTTTGCTCGTCTCCATGCCGGAGCAAATATCTAATTGTTGTCTCGTCTGTCAGCTGTTGGTTAAAGTGCTTTCATCTCTCGGACTCTCTAGCTTTTAATTTGGTTTCTGCTTAAATGTTCGCAGTTCGTCTTGAAAGTATTTTCCTTCCTATATCATTCCAGAGTTGCTTTGTTCTTATTTTTATTGTTTACATATATGAGGACTAATATCTACAAAGATTGTTATTATTCATTTGCGTATCCGTTTTTGATTTTGATGTTTGTCTGTTCCAAAGACTATAATCATTTACTTTCTTTGCTTTTTATATTTCTGCTTCTTTATTTACACTTTTTAGTGTTAAATCATCGTCGATATTTTTTTTGTCTATTCTGTTTCTTTTGTTTTGATTCTTCTTCTCGTGGTATCGTTCTTGCCAAAGCTGGGATTCACGATAGCTTGTTAAACTCAATACTATGACCGTTTAAAAGAAGTCCGGCTTAGTATTAGTAACGTTGCGGAGACGAAATTCTTTATCAGAATTTTTACTTCTTTTTCCTCCGGAAAGACACTCATTGTTGGGGTTTGGTCTGCTCAACCAATCTGCGTCATTTATATTTGGTGTCACTTATATTATTCATTTGTAACTCGATTATAACAATCAATTGACAACAGTCAGTTTTGGAATAACTCTTCATAGTGTCTAGTAAAAGAGCAACAGTCAATCAAGTCGGTAATTTAACATGGGTGAGTTATTATTGCACCGCGCCCTTGACCATGTAGGATGTGCGTCCTAAGTACCCTAACCTATGAACGTTTCACTATGCGTTTTTCAGCGGCATTTGGAATTCACCTTTAAACTACAAGGCAGGAGAAGAATACCGTTCGAGCTTTAATGGAATTGTTTCTTAATTGTTATTACACTCTGTGCCGTAGACCTGCTACAGACTTATCTACCTTTAGACACCGATCCCAAGAGCAGGAGAGTGCTACGTATATACCTCTACCTGCTCATCCAGTTTCATAGAGAACGTTGGCACTTCGTGCAGAGTGGACGGCTTACACCAAGATTCAGTTAGTTCTTACCCACAGACCACATAAGTTTACACACCCTGTGGTCGCGCCTGCAGAGAATTGCCCAAGTGGAAAGATATAATGTCTGCAATTTTTATTTGACCGGCGATTGCCCAAATATAATACTATGGGCAAAGGTATGTTTTCGTGTTTGTTCGCTAGAATTCAATAAAGTGATATTTATAATTGTAGATAAATTATTTACCTTCTTCTACTTGAATTTGATTTGTCATATGTACAAATTTTATAGGAATATACCGATTTGTTTTATTGTTTTAGCTACTGACGTCTAACATTCATGCTTTTTCACAACGTTTTCTGTCTACTGTTACTAGTTAGTTTTATCTTCTCATACAGTTGATTTTGGTTTTTTAATTTTTTTAATTTTGCTTAATTATAATTATTTCTTTTCAATTCTACCGTAATTGTTTTTACGTACTGCAACATGTTTATGCTGCTGAATAGATTCTGATTCTGTGCCATCACACATTACACGGAACTGTCATTTCATAACTGGATACACGAGGTTTAGTTAATTAGCAATTAAATAAATAATTAGTGTGTTTTACGTTTTATTACGTAGACTATTAACAGAAATATCAGATGTACGTGTTATTTTAATACAACAAAAAGCAAGCTATGAGGAAATTATGACATTAAATTTTATTATTAGATTATTCTCTACAAAATAAACCACAGAACATGCTGGCGAGCATAACGTGTATGTCGAACATGGTTTGCAGCAGTAAAAGTGTATAATAATAAATTTAATGAATTCTGATTGCCGAGTTTTTAGTGGTATAAAAACCCATATCCCTGCGTGGTATAATTATAATTATGCTACTTTCAGAGCAATACTAAATAGTGGAATACCGTCTGCAAATAACGATATATCCATTTACGAGGTCATGTATTTATTGGTAGTCGTTGATAGAACAGATTAGAGAAAATACGACGCAGAAATAGAGAGGGAAACACTATGAGGGAGAACGGCAGAATAAAAGCAAAGAGAGGAGAGAAAAGAAAAAGAGAGGGAGAACAAATATATGATTAGATAGGTAGACAGATAGATAGATAGATAGATAGATAGATAGATAGATAGATAGATAGATAGATAGAGAGAGAGAGAGAGAGAGAGAGAGAGAGAGAGAGAGAGAGAGAGATACAGACAGACAGACAGACAGACAGACAGAGACAGAGACAGAGACAGAGACAGACAGACAGACAGACAGACAGACAGATGAACAGAAAGTGTTTGAGCGTTCGAGAAAACGCTTATCTTGGAGTAGGTGAATAGAACCACGGCTATACTTGGTGTTCAGCACCTGATAGCACGAAGACAAAAGCTGCTAACCCCGAACGCACAGATAGTCCAGTGTTAGGAAACGTTTACCCTAGCTGGAGCAACCACAACCACAGCGAAACCTTACCTCGACTCGTGAAAGCCGGGGAACCTCACCCCTACCGGGCTGGCTCACGATCCCGTGGTACCACTTTTGAGTACGTCGCTGACCAACACGACGGCCCCCGAAGCGCTGAAAGGACCTGACCACTGGGTTCGATCCAAAGGATCTCCGTCTATGCTTTGTTCTTCCACCTTCTGCCGGCGGCAAAGGAACACCGCCCCGCCAAGCAAGTAGAAAGACAGGTTGCCGTAATCTCCCGCTCTCTCTCGCGCTAACTTACCACTCCACCAACTCCTAGAACGCCAGTCCGCGGAAGATGGGATAACAAGCCGGCAAGACTGTAGCTATTAGGGTTCAACTGTGTACATAATAGACGTTACGGCTGGCTCGACACAGCTACTGGCCAGGGAATGCGTACCCTGGTTCCCGTTCGCAAGACGCTAATAGGAGTCAGGGTTACACCCTTTACCGTTCGCGCAAACAATACGTACATTTCTCAGCCATCAATGCTAATTCCACCGAAGAAAATAGTGCCCCCTATGCTCGGAAACAGTGGTATCTGGATAGAATCTTAGAGCCACGGGAGGCCACCCGCGTTGGTCGGTACTAACCAACCGTGAGTCCTAATTTTAACTAACTTTATATTACTTAAGACAAGATTTTTTAAAATGAAAAGCATTACCTACTTTGTTTTAAAACTGAGATTTTATGAATTTGAAATTTGATGGAACCTTAAAAGGTCTCTTATAATAAGTGGCCAATACTCTAAAATAATTGGAAGGGCTACAACTGCAAGAACAGCTTTACATGAGTATAATGTGCAGGAAAATAATTAAAAATATTATTTACTTATTATTATTATTATTATTATTATTATTATTATTATTATTATTATTATTATTATTATTTACAAAACTGTTTCGTTTTACGTTTTGTCTATATAGAACGTGTGTGGAATCTCCGACTAAACTTACGCTTGTGTGTCAAAACTTCCAAATTAATACTTCGCTTGAAGAGTACTTCAGTGACATTAGAAAATAATTAAACAACAGAGCACAGGATAAGAGGACAGATGAAACAGTAATCTCATGTTATGTCACTAGGCACAAAGAAATCAACATTATTTGTTAATTTATAGTTCAAAAACTGTCACTTTAGTAAACGTAACACAAATATGAGTAATTAAATATATTTTATCAGATCGTGATCGTGACATTGATACCAAACACACAAATATATTTAGAGGAATAAATTTATATTACTATGAAATCCGTTGCAATTAACCATACAGAAGCAAAATAATATCAGTTTTCTGCCACCGTTATCTGTTTCTTTTCTTATCTGTGATAGAGGACGTTATGTAATTTCAGATCTCCTCAGAAGTCTCCAGTTTGGGTTGAACGTATTGCTTTGTATGGTAAAGTATATTCTGCTGATTCCTTTAGTCTAACAATCCGTCTGTCGGCCAACCAATAGGTATTACATATTTGAATCTAGGTTATTACATTTGTAACTGTTTGTCTACTGTAGAAAATTTCTATTGCCTATCTAATCTGCTAGAATAACTTAATATCATGTAAATTTCATACTGTTTGTTATTGATCTGTGTTAAGCAGTATGGCCTGAGAATATAAGTAATTAATATGTGCGTGTAAATCACGACATATTTTACCATATGGAAGGTTTGTGTTTTTGGCATACAAATTAAGCCTGAGATGAAGACGTAAGTGAAAATACATCTTAACTTGTACATTACAATTAATGTTACTACTGTATTTTAAAACGATAGAACTCTACCACATATTAATTATTAGTTAGCAAACATTATGGCCAAATAAAATGTACTGTACAGAAAACAGGAGACTTTAAATTCCGGTATTAAAATACTTTAACTGATCTACTTAAATTATTTGGTTATGTTAGTTACAAAACTGTCAGATAAATGTTTAGTAATGTATCTGATGAGAACTGAATGACCTTCTACAATACTTTAGTAGTAAGATGTTTAAAAAGTTAACAAATACACTTGTACGTCATAACATACTGTTTAAGTTTTAGGAAAATACAAAAGGTCTACCATATATCTTTCAAGCCAAACCAAGTCTGAAGTGCAATTTAAACAAACTCCAATTATGCTCTTATATTTTTCTTTATTGGTAAAAAAGTGTAGCCTATACCTCACTTACATAATTATTTAATTCATGGCAATTAATAAACAAAGCGTTTTGCTGTTATGATATTTTCTACTTGACATAACTACACGTTATTTTAGTATATACACCGAGTAGCCGTGAACGAAGAAATAAGAAAGGAACAAGGAAGTTAATAGGAAGAAAAATAGAAGAAAAGAATTACATCAATAGAATAATAAATAATATTAATGATGATGATAATGATGGTGATGACGACGGCGACAGTAAGAAGAAAAGGAAGAAAAAGCAAACTATATTTTGGTTCAATCACATGGCATAAGGTAATAGTGAAATGTTGATTTGCGTTACCGCATATCAGCATTGAGAGACGTGTCAGGCGCAGTCGTGAAGCCACTTCACACTTCATGGCTCTTCAAGTCGCTAAAAGGCACTTCACTCTCCGCTGTTCATGAGACTTCATACTTATATATCTGCGCAAAATTGTACTCGCTACGGTGGCGCTTTTTGATCGCTGTACATAACAAAAGGAAAAACTCAGGAACGACAATTTTTGGAGAGTATTTAAACTTTCCTGTGCGCGCGTGCGCCAGTGTGCTTCGTAGTAATTTCCTTTTTTGTCACTTTCTTTTCCAATGATGAGCGTTTTCTAAAAATCTCTAGTGGTTCTTCATAACAACATATTTTTTCTAATCCACTGATCACCGTTTTTAATTACGTCATCGTTGTAGCCCTTTAATTTATTTAAAGTTCTGACATCAAAGTCTCTAATGTTTTGTTATTTTCTCGATTAGCTGACTGCCACTTTATTTCCTTTCCTCTGACTCCACTTAACATATCTGTCTCACTTACGCTTTCATTTAATTGTTTATTTGCATCCTCTAACTATTTTAAGAAAGTAATCACACCAAAATCTTGACTACTAAATTCACAATCTTTACTAATTTACGTAATCTTTTTACTTGTTAAATCTAAAATTAATTTTTTGTAAAATGACAGCATAAAAATTAGTTTATTATTTTGAAAAAAAATTTAGTATATTACACAAAATTACAAATCTCTAAAGCAAATATACATGTTGTAGTTTGACAACATACTGACGCATTTGACAATAAGCTATTGTCGGTGATCTTCTCTGTACTCTTTCGTAAGTAATGACGTCGCGGCTTTGACTACAGAATAGAATTCTAGGTAATAGTCATCCCTTTCTTTCCAAGAGCGGTTACACAAGATATATTTTAGTTAGCAGAGCCTTCCAATCCTGTATAGTTGTTTTGAGATAACCATGCCATATAGAATGTATGGATTTTGGTACTGGTGTTTTGCGTGGAAGGTCTTGAATTGTTTGAGTGGTTTTATCGGTCATAATTGCTTTAGTTTTAGAATAATTCTTAGTTTTTTTTGCCACCCGCATGTACTGATTGCCTGAAAACTATATAAGAGATCTTGGTTTTTGTTCCTTGCTAGAGATTCCTTTCTTGCGAGCAAATCCGATGACCGGATTACTCGGTTTACAGGGGGGTTTACTCCATTGAGGAACACATAATCTGATACAAATTATTATAAATAATCTTACTTATTAAAATGTTAGAATCTATTAGAAACAGATTTTACGCAGCTTCATTATTTTTTATAGAGATTGGTTGTTGTTTGTACCATATGTTCCTTATTTTGCTCATTACTTCTTTATTTCCTTGGCCAAGTTAATCTTCACTTTGTTAAGGCGACGCATGCAAATAACCCGCGTTTGTATAGGTTTCTGCGTTATGCTAGTTATCATTAGATAGTAATGTACATAACAATACCCTGCTATTACAATATATTCTAGTACAAGTTTTGTTAAAACCTTCAATACAATCCACAATGCAAATTAATGTGTTGTCTAACAAGCTGTTATTAAGCTACATAACAAGACTTGATTAAGTCACATGTGCCCTTGGATTGGCTCACATAAAAATATAAAGCTATATTATAAAGCTCTATAGTGAGTTATTTGGTCAGCTTTGCTAATTTTTTGTACAGCGATCAGGGTGCGGTATTAGCGTACGCATTAGACTTAAGTCTTTAAATTTATATTTGTTCTAAATTTTGTCACAGAATTGTAACTTTAACGTTTTCGTAACTGTTACCTAGTAAGTATTGATATGTATAGAGGAGTTGATGTGATGTGAATGTTGAAGTGTATTGATAGAATGAGAATTCGCATTTCTTAGAAAAGTTAATAATAATTAACGTAATATGAATGAGAATAAGTCTGTAGTCGTGTAAATAAAAATTATATCAACTTCCTGGGCGCTGAATTATGTATTCTACTCTACTAAGGAAAGCGTTTATTCTGTCATGTAGCAATATATTTTCCGACGCAAACATTTTCCGGCAAAAGGCCGCGGTCCATCGATTATCAGCTGCATTTGGTTTAAACTTTGACAGCTCTGTATCATTTGTACATTACTTCGCACCTTCTTATATCTTATTAAAATTAAAATGTATTTCGCGACGTACGTACTAATAAACAATTTTATTTTAGAATACAATCAACAAGTGTTTGTAAATCCATAAATTACCATTAATCCCGAAAATATATAAATTTTAATCATAATGGGAAACGGTTAAGCGTAATAAAATAACATTAAGGCAATTAGAAAAAGTAAGTTTTTAGGTTAAAATATTAGAGCTGTGTTTTCAATTTGTTGGTTTAATTAGTACTATACCAATAACATCAATGTATGTACATGCGGTGTGTGTGTCTATTAATAATTTATTACTTGTTACCGTAAATGTTCACTGTTATACCACAAGTGTATGCCGCGTATATTGAACAGTAATGCCATGCAAAGACGACATGTAATGAAAACTATTACGCCAGTAATGGGACGTCAAAACCGCGCACAGCTGGGGATGATTGGTTGCTCCTCATGTTTGGTACGAATGTACGTACGTCTTACATTAGTAAGGACGGTTTGTATTATATATGGCGATAATGGGAAAAGGAGAGGACAAGTAAGCGAGAGAGAGAGAGAGAGAGAGAGAGAGAGAGAGAGAGAGAGAGAGAGAGAGAGAGAAGGGGGGAGAGATTAAGTGATGAAATCGGCAGAATCTCTGGCACAGCCAAGAAGAGAACAGAATAGCTCAAACGATATAGAATAGAGATGACCAAGTATAGAAACGACTATAAAAGTAGATGACACAAGAAATAAGCAGGAGAAACAGACATATAAATGGAGAGACACAATATCGGTCTCTGAAAAATCGTTCTCTTGTACTCTTGTTTTCCAATTGGTTTTCTCTTCTTTTACTTTTCAGTTGTTTTATAAAGTATGGTTGATGAAAATGAGAGCACTACAGAACCAAAAGGTTATCTTAGGCATGAATCAAATTTTAAATAAATTGAATTTGTCGTTTATCAAGTTCACACACTTTAAAGACACGGGAAAAATTATTAGTAAGTTTAGTTACCTTCACAGATGATTATTCGGTGTACTTACATTTATTTTGTACATAATCCTTGCTCTGGTTTTGTAGCTTGAGTATACAGTGTACGCTCACTATACTACGCCTGTACTTAGTACCTCTCAACTTAGCCACGAGCATATGAAATATGGCAAATTGAAAGTCGAGTACTGCTGCCGCTAGGCAGGCACATAACGCTGACGGAGTCAACATGAGTTTGTGGGAGCAACAAACATGATTTATCGCTTTATTCTGACACGTTCTTATAAATATTATACAAACAAATACACCAGCATGATTGCACACTAACAATCTATTATTGTCTGTCGAGATTTATGCCAACAATATTAAAAAGAAAATAGAACAAACCTTATAGTGAATACGTGCGTATGTGCCTATGTGTTTTTTCGTGAGTACGTGTGTGATACATTCAGAGCAACGTGCTGGGTAATTGAAAGTGTGCTTCACTTCTGATTAGCACATAATAGTGACACTGTAGTTACCGAATTATCAAAGATACAGCAAAGATTATCACATTATAATCGTTAGGCGGGCAGCAAGATACCGATATCACATTGGCGTAACGTTATTCAATTTTTTAACAATAAATCACAATTAGAAGACTTTGTAAAAGCAAATCTGTCACACCAGTGCTTCACGACACTGGAGTACAGTGGTTGCGCTGTACTGCGGCTAGTGCTGACGATCAAGAACGCCTGATAGTGTAGCGTTTTACGTTTTATTGTTACGTTGTAGAGTTTATGCTAGTCAGGGTTTACGTTCCTAAAGTTCAAAGTTAAGGAATATTAGTATTTTAGTTTTCAAAAAAGATTTAAAAAAATTAGAATTACGGATCGCGTTTGAAGGTAAATGTTTACCTTTATAACTGTTAAAGACTCTAGACTGGTCAGTTGTAGTAGTGCGCCAGAGAAACGTTGTACGGCGATAGTCACTAACATAATGGAATCCGTTATACCTCTCATAAATAGAATCCAAAAATAAATAGTAGACCGACATACTTACCTGAGTACGTTACTATTTGCTGTCAATAAAATAATAATACAAGAGAGTGAAGATATATTACAACTGGCAGTGCACCGACTGAATAAAATATGTCCAGAATATAAACTTAAAACTTCCTTGCTTAAGACGAAAGTTATGGCTTTCCACGGCAAGTACCCCGTTAGGTCGAAAATAATTGTCAACAATAAGCCAATCGAACAAGTATCAAATTTTACATACTTGGGCTGCGACACAAGCTACGCTTATGACAATGACATGGAAAATAAAATAAATAATTTCCAGGAAATATGTGGCACAATAAATAGAACATTAAATAACAAAACACGAAAAGGCACAAGGATAAATTTATATAAAACGATGGCTGTACCTGTACTTATGTATGGGAGTGAAAGTTGGATAAATACCAAAACAAGGAGGCAGCAGAAATTAGATTTTTGAGACGGGTCAAGTGCTGCACAAGAAGAGATTTAGTAAGAAATGAAGACGTGCGAAATGAACTAAATGTATATGCAATAAACGAAAAAATAACTGAATATAAAGAAAGATGGAACAACACGTAAATTGAATGGGAAATGGGAGAGTATCCAAAAAAATACTTAACTACAACCCAAGAGGGAAAAGAGATATAGGAAGACCACGAAAACGGTGGTAGTAAGTTTGTGAGGACGGAACAGGCAAATGCCTAATCCTTGTAGTGCAGAAGAAGAAGAAGAAATACATAGTGCATTCAATTAGTTTTTTGTGAAAACCTATAGAAATGTAAAACCTATAGGAAGCGTACAAATCTTTTCATATTTTAAGCACTGGCAAGCATACTGTGAGTATTAGGTGCAGATTAAGAATTAAAAAAAAAAGACTAAACTCACTCTTTCGTGTTGGGCTAATTTTTAAATCGCAAATGTTTTGCGTTCACTTAGACGTTATCGTACAAGACATTTTTGACGTGGTCTGTACCGAAAGAAGACTTCAAAAACAGATTGGACACTGGCAGCGGAAGCGTGCGTGAGAATTCAGCTTTTAAATTATTTAAGGTGAATTTTTAGTTACGTGACCTATACTTATGTAAGTCAAGATCAGGGGGATGAAGTGAGTGGATACAGATACAGATAGCGGTTATTAATGATGTTACTAATCTGCGTTTACAATGAGCATAGCGTCATGTCAAACGTTTTAGGTACATTGGCACCGACGTGCTTACGCTTGGTCCATTAGAATGTACAGTAAGTAATTAAATATGTCTGAATACAATAAAGCTATGTGACGCCATTGGTAGGAGATACGAGCCAGATATATGAAGCACACACACACACACACACACACACACACACACACACACACACACACACACACACACACACACACACACACACACACACACACACACACACACACACACACACTTAAGAACCTTACCGAACACATGCCATTAAATAGGATCTGAGGACAGAACACTGTTTATGTTAGATTTTCAAAGTAATGTTTAATATTGCCAAGTGTTCAGCAATGATAGAGTGTGTCCACTATTGTGACTCTTCAAGTCAGAATATTTGTCGTCTTTAAAACATTAATATCGCCAGTCACTGAAGATTGGGTCAACTATTTTAGGCTATATAACCTCCTTTGTGTTAGCTATACATGTTACAATATCCTCGATAGTTACAAGCATTATCAGCATTTCCTGTCAAACTTAATACTTAAAGCAATGTACAATTATTGGTCTCCAGTTTGCACATACATTTTGTCCTATAAAGACGTGCGCACTCCTGCATTATTGGGTTATTTTATTTATGTACTAACTTGGCTAAACTTTCACAGGGGTTTCAACGAAGGTATAAAAATTACTGACAAAAATATCAGCACCTATCTTGCAAATGAATTAAAAACACTTACATAACAATCGAATTTGCGCGTTCATAAAAGTCAAATAATCTGCAGTAAATTGCAAGTAAACGTAAAGTTAATTTTGCAAAGTTACGATGTTGATGGTTTTGACATGATAATGTCTTTTAGCTGCACATCGTTTGAAACTTTCTGTAACATTTTATTTACCGTCACGCTATATGACGTCATTATTTTTTCCACACTTTCGATTCCCCACAGTCTAGAAATCTTCGGTCTCTGTCGTTTTTAACATGATAATGTTTGTTATATAGTAAATATATTTGTTATATAGTAAATATTTGTTATATAGTTATATAGAAAACATGATAATGTTTTCCACAAAATGCGTGATGCAAAATGTGAAACGTCATCGAAAAAGAAACAATCAGTCACTCAGTAACCATAATAACGTTGCGTTTAGCTGGCGGCTGAAAGACATTTTCATGCTCTTAAGCTTTTACCATTTGGTAAACGGTACTGTATCTTTTTTTTTAGGTGAATACTAAATAGTCATCTTCAAATTTCTTTTGTTTCCTATTACCATCTGAAATTTGTTTCTTTCTTTACTGTCTGCCAACTGAGATAATTGTTATATATCTTTCGCTAAAATGTTTCAAGTAGCAGGCCGCTACCTATTGTTTTACACTTACAATTCTTTTGTAGTTTTGACACTAGCAAGCAAATTCTCACTAGAGTTTATAAAAAAGGAAAGATAAGTTAGTGACATCTTATGACATGACGTGATATATAGATACAGTATATTATACTAAAGGATGTAATGTAGTGAAAACGAATTAGAATTTTTTTGTACTATATTTATTTTTTTTTACAACACATGCCTTCTGTATCCGCAGCTTGGTACCCTACTGAAGTTTATCTTTGTGTAGCGTTTAGAATATAAGTTATGGAAATCCAATGTAACTCTCTCTTGGATCCTTACCACTATCGGAATTCTTTTCTGTTAACTGGTTTTTGGTTTGCTTACTTATTTAACGAGCCACTAGGATGTTGAACAAACTCGTGAAATTAAAAGGTTTTCTTTCCCCGCCTTGGATCCCTGAAGAGGAGTCTATCCGACGTTGAGCGTGTTTAATGTTATATTGTGACAATTATAACTTGGTGGTCTTCATTAACTAAACAAAGAAATGTTAACAGTTGTCGGTCGGAATGAATGTCAATGATATTTTCTTACGGGCTGTAAGGATGTAGTTCTCTTTCTGAAACACCACAAGTTATGACTATTGCCGAAGTAGCATCGTCAATGGCTTATATTGTTCTTTTCCTACTCAAGACCAGGAGCTCATTCTGTACCTTTAGCATCGCCTGAAGAGCAGAATTTGGATCAGCTAATCACTGCGGATAACTACAGTAAGAGTAGTCAAAATATCTCGTGTTTTAAACAGAGGATGTGAGGGCTGGAAATAAAATTAATTACAAAACACTCTGAGTATTTTTTTGAAAGTCAAGATTCAGCAGTATGAATAGAAGATTTGAATTCTTGTAGCATCGAGAATTAATTTATGTGCCCAATTTTTAACAACTCGCTTCAGATTTTGATGTAATTACACACTAAAAATATATTTTAGTGTAAAAAACAAAAATCCGTTTGTTTTTAACTTTTTGAAACCAAACATTTTGTTCATAATACGATAAAGCATCTTTAGTGCCTCGCCTGAGACAGCCACATAGGCCTACATACATTCAACTGGCTGTAGAATAAAATCAGCATATACTCAATTAACAGTGCAATAAAAAATTAAGTGGATAAAAGATTCAACGAATAGTATTATTGCTAATCATCATCATCATCATCATCATCATCCTCAAGGTTTAAACCAAGAATGGTTTGTTCCGGTCTCAAATAGGCATATATTACAGCTGGTCACGCCAGCGTTTCCTCGGACGTCCCACACCTCTCCGTCCTCTCGACTTAAAGTTCCAGAGTTCCAGTCCTCCATTCGGCAAAGATGTTCCCACGAATTCAGCCGATACTGGGCGATCCTCTCGAGTATACTCATAATATTCAGTTTCCGCCGTATATCTGTGTTTCTTCTGTGATCATGGAAAGTATACCCTACCACGTGCCTGAGAAATTCCATTTCAGCCGCTTGGATGCGACTGGCATGGTCTTTAGTTAAAGTCTAATTCTCAGACCCATAAAGAAGTGTGGGAAGAACCATCACCTTATAGAATTTTAAGCGTGTTCCTTTACTTGCTGACTTAAGGGTTCGCCTGATGGTCCTGCACATAAGGTTGAACTTACGAAACTTGTTCACCACGTCTTTGCTTGCATTATAAGACACGCTGTAGCCCAGGTATTCAAAACTGCTATCTTGTTCCAGGACAGTACCGTCTATAACAATTTTTGCCCTTACGGGATCAGTTCTAAAAAACACCATCACCTTGGTTTTAATTGTGGATATCTGCAATCCAAAGTCTTTGCAGATTATTGGTCATCAGAAAGTATTGTTATGACATAACAAACAATCTACGTGTTTCTCGAACGATCCATTGGAATCCGGCTGAATGTTGTCTCGTACGCGATTTCAACATGCGCTTGCGAAACTTTTCTGGACTCCGCTAGCTTCGCTGACTGTGTCAAGGCCGCAATTAATTACGTCATAGTGTAGAGATAACGCGTAGTTGTGGAATGTTCTTGTCTGTGAGCGGGGTATAAATCAAGGCGTCAGCGGCCTTAGTTCAGTTATTATCGGGCGACATTACTCTGTGCGTTCAAGTGGTTATTAGTGCGGTTCGTAATATTGTGGCGAAGTGTTATCTGTTTTTATAATTGCGCGGGACAATTGTAGTACAATTGTGTTTTATATCAGGTGACATTTTTCTATTGCGTGTGAACAATTTTTATTTGATTTGTTTTAAGAGACTGTCTTGTTAATTACAAACTGTTTAATTGTGGTAATTAAAGCTGGTGATTAGTGACTTAATAGGTGTCTTGTATTTTGTTTTCCACTGTACCTACGACAATCAAGTAGACCGTCGTAGCAGTATCTGCAGAGAATTTATCTTAAATTTAAATAAAGTTAATAAGAATACGAGTGAAAGAGAAATACATCTTTTTAGAGAAGAATACTGTGTGCCTTATTCCACAAAACTGACGAATAGAAATTTAATGTATCTGTATACAATAAAAAATAAACTAGCGGAAGATAATAATGTGTAGATCTAAACTGATTTGTAAAACATAAACTGATTGCCGACTAAATTTAATTAGTTTTTAATAATTGTATTGCATTCAGCCAGAAAATGCCTCTGGCAATCAATATAACCTTTTACCGTTAATCCGTTGTATTATTTAGCTTTCAGCTATTTCCGTTTATATGTAATTCACAAACGTCAAAACGAGTACGGATTACGTAGTTAATTTTAATATTATTACGAATAATGGTTTAACATTGAACTATGAACTACAATTTAATCGTTTAATTCAAACAACCTTTATTGTTAGACAATAACATGAATACAGGCACTGTTGTATTTGAATAAAATAAAAGCCACTTTATGGCAATTTTATAAACATATTAATAAAAACATTTTTATTTACAATAAAGCTTAAAATTAAACATTGGAAATATGCTTTAAAATCTGTTTTGCCATAATAACGAAGAAGATAGTCCCTTTTCAATTTTCATAAAACACCCGAGTTCGACTTCCTTACTAGCTATCTATTGTGATCAGAAAATCAAGCGGCACGAAAATATTCATACCACATACGTATTCTATTTTACCCACATTCTTATTTTCTTTGTAATACTTGATAATCCATAACCGCTTACCTCGTAACGATTTACCCCTCACTAACAACTACCATTTTGTGAACAAGTACCAGAAGGTTAGACGAACTTGTGGACCCACTTCTATTGTTGTATTTTCTTTTATATTTAACATCCTCTCTCACATTAATTTCTATTCTTATATTTGTTAAAAGTCAGAAAAAATATTACTAGAGTTTGTCTATATGAAACTGTCATTGTCATTTTCAGTTTAATGACAGGTGCCAAATGTCTCTACTTTAAATAATAATATATTATTATTATCAATATTATTATTATTATCTTTATTATTTTTTATAAAACAATACGGGAAATATTATAAAGACTGGCAACGTAAAGAACAACTATTCAACTTTATGATATTTTAGACACATATTTTCTCTCGCGTATTTCAGGTCACTTTCTATTGGTTATATTGTTGTTCGTATTAGTTATGTCACTGTGGCTGAAATGAATAACTATGCTTGTATTTGTTGTGGGCGGTAAGTGTGTAGGTCGGAGAATAAATCTGATTTTTAATACTGATGCCCTTGCTTGGAATGATATAGGTTACAGGTACTTAAGTTAATTTATAATAAATGTCATGATAAGACTAGTATAAAAATCTAAATTTTAATGTAAAGAAACACATCAAGTCAAATGATTCACTATTATTTTTAAATGAGAATTATAAGTACTTGAACAATAAAATTTATAAATTATAAATCCGTTAAAAGAAGAGAAGATAATGCCTGACAAAATGTGAAGGCGTAGATGTGTGAAGATGCGTAAGGGTAATGTAGTATAAAGTAGATGTGTGTTAGGCTTAATTCTGATTGAGCCGTAAGATTGAAGAGTAGGACTACAACTTGCAGACCGAAGTGACGTAGTTGAGTTAGGTTCTGATCCGTTATGTGGGAAGTAACTTACATATTGTTTACAAATTGGGTAATATTGGGTAATATTGGGTAATATTGGGTAATACTAGGTAATATTGGGTAAATCGCGAACACAAAGCAGAACAATACACGAATTGCCCAATGCAGTGGTCTGCCGTAAATCGGTTGTAACATCCTTGCCGGGATCTCGGGGCTCAGACTATTCGCTCCTAATTGTGTGAGTCCTCGAAGATTAATAGAGATCACCCGTCATGATGTTCGATATGGTACCGTACCTCTTCTGGAAAGTTGTAGGAAGACTTGTGACATATTTTTAAAGTTCTAAACAAGATTAATAAAAATTAACTTTGACAGACACGTCTTTCCTTATGTTTTGTTATTAATTTGAAAGACCTTGTCTACATCTGTTTGAAACGACACTACATAGTCGTTTGCATTCACAATTATCCAAATAAACTGTTACACTGTTAAAAGTATTCGTCGAATCCTACGAAAACTATTTTTTAAATAATTAATCCAAACGTCTGCGAAAAGTTCTATTTATATTTCATTAGACCTTTTGGAGTTATTCATTAGGACGTTCACAGTTGTGTTGCGCTTGTGGTTACCGGAGATAAAATGAGTCAAATGTGTCAATACACCCAAAAATATATCGTTGTTTTCTGTGTAGACCGGAAAGAAAGGGGACGTCGTGCACAATGTGTTCTAAAGTATGCAATCAGACTTCATACTGTTAACGGATATGCTAACACTACCTTATTAATGATTAATCTGAGTAACGCAGTTCCCCTATATAGCGATTTCAATTGGGATCCCTTTTTGTCACAGGTGGCTGTATGTAAATCTCTATACACACCTATATGTGTGTCAAATTTCAACTTAGTCCCGCAGCATATATCATTCAAATTTACAAAACTAAGAAAAATTATTTTACAAAAAAATGTATTTGCAATTACAAAAACTTTACATAACACATATTAATTTTGCTGGTAAATCTACCGTGTTCTTACTACCGCGAGTGGACAGTTTTCACGCAGTAATTAAACAATCAATCATAGTTACCGTAAACCAATTTAATTTTCACAGTTTCATGTAAAGGCAACGACCCTGTTGAATATTAATGACACGAAATGAGTAGCGTCTGCAGTGATTACTAAACGCCACTCGTCTGTCCAGAACGTTGATTGATCTGCTGTATATTTCGAATCTAGTAAGCGTATTAGTGCAAGCAATAATTGGATTGCGAACTTCAGGATACACGAAGAGTTTTGTTAGTAACACACAATTTGGCAAGAGCTTGTTAACTCACAATTTAGTACACACAAATAAATTGATAAGTATTAGCTGCTGTACTTAAACAATATAACTGCAATATGTGATTAGGCCTACCACTGGTATCAACCTGATATAAGTCTGTGGAAGTAATCTTTATACTAAGAATAAAATTAATATTTATTTCCATTACATTCATGAATGTAATAACTTTAAGACTCGCCGTATCTTAATGTCCTAATAATTTCTTTCTATGCTCTAGACTTTCACTTTTGTAGGTTTGTTGCTATGACCCTCCATGAAACTCGATACACAATTTTCAACTACTACTTACAAAAGTGAAATTATACTAGATGGTATTGCGCATATGGTATTATAAATAAATTATATAAGGCAGACTGAATAGCAATAAGAATATTAATAATAATAATAATAATAACCGCTACAATAAGAACAATGGCATGAAAGGAAGGCGGTGTGTCCAGCACTACGCTTGTGCTACATGTTATTATCGTTCACGTTTCACTAAGCATGAGTCTACCTGGGGATGAAAACCTCACCTTAATGTCATGATACACCCGGGAATGGAATCCGAGATATGTCGGCTAGTACCCAACTATGTGCCAACCGACGAAGTCTTCGCAGGTTGAATTTTAAAAACAATTCTTCTTCTTCTTCTTCTTCTTCTTCTTCTTCTTCTTCTTCTTCTTCTTCTTCTTCTTCTTCTTCTTCTTCTTCTTCTTCTTCTTCTTCTTCTTCTTCTTCTTCTTCTTCTTCTATCAGGGTCTAGGCGAAGCCGCTGTTCTGGCCCTAAAAGAATATAACCATTTCACTAACTATTTCTAGGTCTTCTATTCTTCGTTTTCCAATAGGCTTGTATTGCCAAACTTCCATGGGCAACCTGCCTATTCAGACGTACAATCCAAGAGGTTTTGTTGTCAAGATATAGAAAATTGTACGAACTAAAAATGTCAGAAATATTTGTTTGGAACAGAGAACAATTAGTAATGTCTAAATATTATAAGAGAGTAAAGTGTTATTTGAGAGACTGCAATTTTCTGCGTTTTCTAAAACAATGTCCAATATAATTTCTTTCAAATAATTCAAAAGCAAATGTTTAGAAATTTGAGATGTTGCTAACTATTGTTTTAGTCTTAGCTAATATCGCACAGTGTACACACACACACACACACACACACACACACACACCATGATTTATCCGCGTGTCAGGTTGTACTGAGAGTTTTTAGACTTTAATCAGGCTTTCATTTAAACGCACCGCTGTGTTGCGTGCTGCCTAAAACGCGTACGAACAACCATTCATCAATAATTTAATTGCATGGTACTACATCATATATGCGACGATAACTGACATATCCGCCAATAAATGCATAACAGTCAGAATATTTATGATTTTTGTGAATTTTGATAATTTATTTTACCTGTCATGCGATTCGAGAATTGCATTCGACACAACACTTCTTCACGATCAACTCCATCGTTGTTAAGACTCAGTAACTAACACTAGTGACAGCAGAAAACTATTTACTCCAAAATCACCATTAAAAAATTATCTTTATGTTTGTTACAGTTCAATTCTTGAAATATTAACAACTTTATGTTATGTTGATCATAAAGTACATAGATAATATTATACCTGTAATAAATTTTCTACAACGATATTGAACGATATTTCTAGTACGTAATTAAATATTGCTGATAATGTTTCACAGAGGTACTAAACGTTATTTCGAACACGTAATACACATTTTCTCAAACAGATTACATGTGGTAAGGTTCCCCTAAAATTCCCATAAAACATTATTACTTGTTGACTGTTGCATGACCTATTGGATCACTGCCATTGTACTTATAATTTTATTTTCTGCTTCTGCTAAAGAGTATGTAAAATTAATATTGACTAATGAATGTGTTTCAACCTTTGATAACAAGTTAAAATATTCTTTAAACTGACATAAGAGTTTTTCGTTTAAATAGATTTGACTCTTAAGTAAATAACATTCAGGAACAGAGAACCAAAAGGGATAAGAAAATAAAATAAACGAGAGTCGGAGAAACAATCTCCGGTCAGTGCGTTCCGCATAGGATTAACCTTGCCAAGACTCCGTGATTTATTTACTTTAATGGCAAACCCTAGTGAATAATTTAAGCACTGGCGCGTCCACTGGTTCAATAGTTCGCGTATTCTTAGTCGCTATCTTACTATGGGCTATTTTATGGTGTATTTTATGTTCATTATAGATATATAGAAAAAACGCAAACTTACTGTTACGACATTACAGAACAATATACGTGTTCTCGAATGTTCCAGTGGAATCCGGCTGTAATGTGTGTGCGTACGTGATTCTCAACGCGTTAGCTAGACAGCGTCAGAAGTCGCGCTGCCGAGCGCGCTGTGTGCAAGGTAACGAATAGTAGAATAAAATCCACTTGATTATACCATGTTTGGTTATGCCGATGACGTAGAATGCAATGTTTAATGTATCGAATAACATGTAATAGCAGTTAATGAGAGTGATGAAGTAACGTAGTACAGACCAGAGGGTAAAAGCAAACTCAAAATTAAAGTAGTGAAAAGTAGACGCTTAGATTGTAAGAAAAGTATAAAAACTTATAATAATCCAGAAAAGCGACATTCAAAGCATTGTCGTTTGGATAGACAAGTGTTCAGAGACAGTAGTGAAAGTGAGAGAGTGAAATACGAGCATTGGAGCACGAGACGTAAATCAGAGAGAATGGAAACCAAGATGAGGACTTATTTAATATTAAAACGTTTTTCCTAGAAAGACGAGACAGAGTTTGACTATTTCTGTCGAATTAATACGTAATAATTTTATGTGAATTGTAGCTAATGAAACAATTTGTTCCTCTCATTGCTAAGCTAAGTTTTTAATTGTAAAATTATTTTAATCGGATTATCCGTGTTCCGTTCAATTAGAAATGTTAAAGTCAAAATCTTAGTAATTCAACCTCGTGTTACATCTTGAAAACTTGTATTTGATGACATACTCGTTTAAAAAGAAAACTTTTAGTTGTAGGCCTGCTAAAAAAAGTATATTTTTAGCTAATGATAATGTGATGTATTTATAATATACACACACGTATTGTGTACTAATGGTACCTATAATTTCAATTTTCTATTGTATTGTATTTATTGTTCATAGCCTAAGGTACCATACATACGATGTGCAATAAAATTTGTATTACTCATATTCTTAAAAACGATTGATTTCGGTCACAGACCATCGTCAGGTCATATACAGCACACTTGCGGTCACAATATCGTAAAACAGCCACTATTTACAAAAACGAATTCGTAGACATTGATTAATGAAAGTGATACGTACGTCGTTGTCTAAAGTTTTCCGAGAACTGTTTTTGTTACAGAGTGTTTATGTTTACATTCCGTTCTATGTATTATATATATAAGACTGAATACACACACACACAACTGAACGGTAGCTAAACGCATAAAACAACAGTCTTGTCAATATAGTCCAATACAGCAACATTTAACCGTATTGCAAACATGCCGTGATGAAATAAGTTCGAATATATATGAACAATACCGAATATACAAACATGTAAAAGAAGAGGGCAATGAAAATCTATTGAACATCATGACGGACTTCAAAAATCGTATCACATTTGAAATATTGCGGCAAAATAAAAATCAAAATTCAGTAATCAGCTGATATGATATATAGAACGGAATGTAAACATAAACACTCTGTAACGAAAACAGTTCTCGGGAAACTTTATACAACGACATACGTATCACGTTCATTAATCAATGTCTACGAATTCGTTTTTGTAGATAGTGGCTGTTTTACGATAGTGTTACGGCAACTGTGCTGTATATGACCTGACGATGGTCTGTGACCGAAATCAATCGTTTTTAAGAATGTGAGTAATAAAAATTTTAATGAAGAAATTTGTGTTAGTGGTTAAAATCACAAGCAGAATTATCACTGTTACACACCACTATATAAATTATTCCGATTAGCGCTTTCCTGAAAGCGCTAATCGGAATAACTTATATAGTGGTGTGTAACAGTGATAATTCTGCTTGTAATAAAAATTTTATTGCACATCGTATGTATGGTACCTTTAGGCTATGAACAATAAATAAAATACAATAGAATATTGGTATAATTTTAGGTTGAAGAGAGCATTTGTCAGATTTGTTACAGTCATATTCTTTTCTTATTTTATGTAAGATGTACGAGTTATATTGCTCGCTGGAGATCATCTTCTGAAGTCGCAAATATAGCTTGGTACCATCCGTGAAGAGAAATGATTTTCCGAGATCATATAAGAAATTAAGTGATTTAGTTATTTTTTAAGTTAATGAAATGATTAAAGAATTCAGAATAAAATGGATACAACACATTAATAGAATTGAAGAAAGTAGAATATCGAAGATGGCGAAAGATTACAACCCCAGAGGCAGAAGAAAAGTTGGTAGATCTAAGAAAAGGTGGACTGTGGAATAGGAACAGGCCGCTGAAGCCTAAAACCGTTAAAAGATGACGATGATGATGATGATGATGATGAGAGTATTTTATAATTTACACGTATGTCAGAAGACTCATACGATTTACAAATGTCCATATTATCTGTTGGACTCCGCCGTTATTTTTAATACTACTGATAAACATGCTATGGTAATATCCTGGTAATAGATAAGTAGTATTGCAAATAGCGGAGTGCAAATACTAGTTTCTATATTATTGAATAAAATATTTTTCGTCATAAACAACCTGTAAAAAATTAATCATTATGACATCACTAGCAATTAATACGTTTTTTGTATTTTTTTAATTTTTAATTCCAGTTTTCCTTCCCAAGTACAGCAATCTAATATTTGCTACTCTAACATTCACAATACTTTTTCTACAGTTGCTCATCAGTGCTAAAGTATAAACTCACAATTACAAACAGTTACTTAATATTATATAATTTGCCTCTATCAACTTACTTTGCCATTGCCTTCACTCAGTGATTACAAATACATATTAGTGACGATATTGTCAACATTACTAAAATTTACCTGCATTTACGTATAAGGTTTACACACTTGTATTCTACTAAGTAGGTGTACATCTTTTAGGGCATACCTGCTCATTATAGGTTGAATTACGTCAGGTTAGCATTTACAAATATAAATATTTTAAAAAGCATACAAACACTTGGTAACTTTCACAGTTTATAATAAAATTTACCAAGTGTTTGTATGTTTATAAAACCTTTGTATTAATATGTTTCACCAAGTGCCCAATGAGTCACTAAACAATTTATATCAGCTACGTCACAGAAAGTAGCAAATAAGAGAATAGACATTAACTTACTTTACTTTACTTATTTATCAAATTATTTTATTTGTATTTTTTATTATCAAGTTTTCAATTTTATTATTTTCTTTTGATTTGTGTATCGAATGAAAACTTTGTTTAAAATGCATTAAAAATTTCTCTTGGCAACCATAAATTTCCATATTTTTTATAACTGTAAGATACTGGTAGAGCTGAAACACGATTCAGCGACTAGTCTTAGCTTACATCACATTGAACTTTTTAATCTACTTGTGCTCATAGAAAGTTCAGTTTCATCCTCAGCTTCTTCCTTTTCTTCTTTGCCATGATTAGGTAAAGGCACTTCTGTCTGTTTTGCTTTACTATCTTATCCTGGATCTCAAAACACTTTGCTTTAATACAAATTTCTAGCTCGTATACTGCTTTTGTATTCCATCCAAGCACGTATGGATACCATGGTACACCAATCTTTCTTCATACAGTCTCTGTTTGTACCATGATATCAGTTGGAGACGTAAATCCGGTCTTATATCATTACTCCTGATACAATAGAATTTTGTAGGCTACAACCTTTGACTGATCGACGAAATTTCATTACTAAGGATTCTACCGATCTAAAGCCTCGTTTCCTATGGGCCCATTATTCTGACCAATACAACAAATGCAAGACTGTTATTACTTTATAAACCTTTGTCTGAGTATTCCCAATTGTTTGTTCAGCTTATTGTAATTTAAAATTAAGTGAGTAGTTAATTGGTTCGTCTCTACAGAGATGTACCTTTAGCCTGTTACCTTCTTGAACGTTTTCTACGAAGGACGGTTTCCGGACGTGTGGCCGAAACGTGTACAGATAGAAACTTAAGCAATCGGCCTTGGACCAACAGCCCGGTATATAATATTTTCAATAATGGTAAGTCAAAAATTTTCAATAACTTATTTGACATCACAGCGTCGCCGAGTATTAACTTTTCCATTGTTGTATTCGCAACAATGCCTGCATGTACACTGAAGTAAATGGAATGCGTGTGCAACGCTCTGCTTGTTTCTGGTCTTGATTTATCCGTTGTGATCTGACCGATTGATAAATGTTTTCAAACAGAGCTGCAGTAACGTTGGTGTGCGTAAGTCTTGTGTGTTACCTAACTGTATATGATACCTTCCACCACAAATTTGCCCGCTAACACACACACACACGCACACGCACACACAGACATCGTGATTTATCCACTATCACTTTGAATTGTGCCTTTCCAGACTTTAATCAGATATTTGTTCCCCTTCACTGGTGTGTTGCGTGCTGTCTAACTCGTGAACGCCCGACAATGTATCAATGCTAATCACACGTTACTGCACGTGTATCCGCTGGTAATTGGCAATTGAAACGTAAGCATGGATGTCATAAATCTTTTTGGTTACCTTGAGTAACTTCTGTTTGACTCCTGTAAAACGTATCTGCCGGGCTGTGTGACGAAACAAAAACGTATACCAAAGATGAAAACTAAGGAATATTTATATATGCATCAATTTTATAAGTATCTAATTAATAAATTTGTTATTAAAACAGTGCCATTCATTTCATTCGGTCCTTTTTGTATTTTTTCAACTTTTTAAAAGGACGTTTCGGTTAATAAATAACATGTCACAGTCAAAACGGAATTTTAAATGCACGCAGATGAAGCGAAGACAGAGACAAATGATAATGAGTAGTACAAAGGTTTGTCGACAAGAGTATTATCTAACACATATAGAGATAAAATAGTTAATAATAAAAAACGGAAATTAACAGTGACTGCAAAGTAGATAGAAGCGGCTGATGGAAAAAGTTAAACACAGTACAATAGTACCTTCCATTATTCCAAAATTTTGGTCCAAATTAAAAAAAAAAAACAAATTGATATATGAATACAGAATGACCATACTGGTATGTCTACGGGCTTCCCATACAACCAATGTCCGTAAACTCCATTGTACGAGGATTGTTCAATAGAAACACATTTAGAGACTGTAAAGCGTTTTTTATTCAACAATTTTAAAAGAAGTCTCCTTTAATATTAAAACACGAGTCCCACTGTTGCACTGATCTGTAGATTCCCTGCTGGTAAAATTCTTGCATCCGTTTGCGGAATAATTCAATAACAACAAACTCTACTTCAGCGTCCGATTTGAACCACTGGAAACATTGGAAGACTGTTAATTTCAAACAAAGAATGAAATAAGTTTTTTAAAACGCTTCCTTAGGCGTGTAAAAACAGCATCAAATGCTGTCGCCGTCGCTTAATGTTAATGCCTCTACACGAGAGCATAGCAGAAAAGCTTTTAGTGGAAGCTTGAGATGCTTCGTTAGCTTTTTGTTTTTTTTTTGCATTTTGCCCATTTTACAGATTCTACATAAGAGAACTTGTTGCGAGTGTAAAATGCAATACGGTAATCTTAAATGGCATGTATTAGAGGGTTTCATTGAGGTTTGGAAAGGATTTGTGTTGTTTTATTGCTGATATACAACACTATAAAAATGAAACTCTAAACGACCGACACAATGTAAAGTTTGATACGTACTTCAGTAAGTTGAAATATTAATATGAATAAACAAATGTTTATGTGTATGTTTAAAAATTCATTTAGTGTCTTCAGATTCCTAATTATCATCTACTTCTACCTAACTACTGGTTTCTTGTAATATTATTTTTAATTTCCACGTTAAAGACACGCCTTCAGCTTCTTCTAGATATTCTTCGCCTTCTTCACCCCATTGATGTAAAGTACAGAAACAGTTTTGGTGATCGTTGCTTACCATACTTTTCTCGTGCCTATGCCAGGGCAAGTGTCTGATTATTTAGTCGTCTATCAGCTTTTCTTTGAAATTCCTTGTATCTGTCGTTTGTTTTGGACTCTACTGTTTGTAATTTTGCCTCTTCTTGAAAATTGTGCATTCCTCTTCAAAAGTTCTTGAGTATAGCATTACGGACTTCCTCTGTTCTTACTTTTATTTCCTACATATATGAGAACTGTAAGCTACAATCTTTAGTATTATTCTTTTCCGTATTCGATTTTGATTTTGAGTTTTGTCAGTTTCAAAAACCACAATTATTTATTTTATTGTTGTATTGGAGTGTTAGTGGTCTCAAATATTTCTACTAGTAATTTTATACAAACCACTATGTTGTCTTTGGTATTGACGAGCACTTTTGGCAGTCAAGCCAAAGTTGGTAAATGACCTGAAGATGGCTTGACTGCCGAAAGCGCTCGTCAATACCAAAGACAACATAGTGGTTTGTATAAAATTACTAGTAGAAACACAATTATTTACTTTTTGTGGTAATTAGATGACTGCTTTTTATTTATATTTTTTAGTGTTAAATCATTGTCAACCATTGTGTGTATTCTCCTTCCTCTGTTGTACCTTCTTGTTTTACTGAACTTTACTACTTCGTCTTCTCCTTCCTTTCCTCCATTATCATGTTTCTCATCTACTTATATTATTTTCTACCAATTAGTTACTTGTACTTTTTGTTTCGTTTTAGTTAACTATCTTTGCCGTTATTACCATCTCTGTATTCACAGTAACGTTACTTAAATGTTTTCTCTGCCTCTTCTGTCAGTTTAACATCAACATTTCTTCAATTAGTTCGTTATGTATAATATTAATTTCAGCTGTTTATCTTAAATATTTATTACTTTATCCTCCTCGTGAACAGTATTTAAAATATTGTTCGATAGTGCGGAAAAAGTGTTACGTAATACGGAACGTTCTACAAGTTTATCGAATGTTTCAGTGGAATCCGGCTGTAATGTGTGTGTGCGTAATAATGCTGCTACTTTGCGGTTAATGACAATTAGGCGTCAATTATGGGGTCTATACCAGACCATACAGGTCCGCGCGTGCTGTGTTCAATGCCGCAATGAATTACGTTCTAGTGTTTTCTAGTAGACGCCTATTAGCGAATATTCTGTAACCTCAGCGGGGTATAAATACAAGTACTAAGCGACCCTCAGTGAGTTATTATCGGGCGATAGCACAGTGAGTTTGAGTTGCGTATTATTACAGTGCGGTTCGACGTATTGTGACGGAGTGTTATGTGTTTTTTTTTTATAATTGTGCTGGACAATTTTAATACAATTGTGTTTTATATTAGTTGACATTTTATTGCGTTTGAGCAATTTTCATTTGATTTGTTTTAAGAGATTATCTTGTTGATTACAAACTGTTTAATTGTGATAATTAAATCTGGTGATTAGTGACTTAATTGGTGTCTTGTATTTTGTTTTTCCACTGTACTACACGACGATCAAGGAGACCGTCGTAACAATATCAAAGGCTGATTTTTTTTATATCTAAGATACTTTTGTGATCATTCCACAACTCTGCTCCTAAGCATTTCCTTTCTTTTTAAAGTGTGACACTTTATTATTTTTAAAAATGTAAAAAACCTAATTCAGTTTTCTTTAAAGACATTTTTATTAGTGACATAGATTTAAATAAAAACCTGTTTTTGTATATTCCTATAACTAGATTAGTAATATTTAGTGTAATTTAGTTTACGTTTACACGATTTGTTAACAGATTTGATGTATCTAGATATAGAGAAACAAAGCTCCTACTGTAAATCTGCACTACAGCTAAATTGGGATGTAACAATGAGAGAGGAAAGACTTAGAAGTGAATGCTAATGCGATAGGATTTTAAAATTATAAACATAGACTTGAATGAAATTCATACTTAAAAATTACATTTATATAGAAAAATTACTGTTTATTTTTACGATAATTAAAAATAAAAATTTAGATAATTAAAAATGATAGACAAACAAATTATAAAGAAAATGTTTTGTCTATTATTAAGTGGTTCAGTAGAATATAAAATATATTGTCATCAGCTTTCCTGTAAATTATGGCACACTTATTTTGAACTTTGTCCTAATAATACCACGTACTCTTGTGGTGAGGTCGCCGAGGTTGAATTCTTCATCAGCATTTCTTCTTATTGTTCTCCATCTTCTTCTTTGTCTCCTCAACGAATTGCAAGCATTGCTCTATGTTGTCAGTCATTTTGTCCATATTATAACTGGACTTTAACTTACGACTACAGTGAGTTTGGGAACCGGTATTCCCAAATAGCAATAATAAAACAGCTGTCACCAATCAAATCAGCAATCTCACGTGGGTAAGTTATTATTACCCCGTAGCCCTAGGCGTCAACTCCAAACTACAAGGGAGCAGTACGGTACCTTATGAGGCTTAATATAGTTGTTTCCCAATTTTCATTGCACCTTGTGACGTAGATCTGCTAGAACTTTATCTTTATTTAGAGACCGATTCTAAGGTCAAGAGAGTGGCCTATCTGCTTATCCAGTTTTCAAGAAGACCGTAGACCCATGGTTGCGAGGGGACGCCTTACAATAAAATTTAGTTTATTGTTACTCACCGATCCCATAAGTTGGGTGTAAGTCCATACGTCACTGCGGAGGATTACCTTAGTTTATGATCGCCCCTAGTAGTGGAGTCAATGTAGCTCAAAAACATGCATTATTTGGAAATAAATGTGTATAGCTTGTATTTGTTCAAAACCTGTTGATTTAGTTTGTAAATGCCCTCAGGTAAAAAGTTCCACAATTAGTTTTGGTTGGAAATTGTTTGTTAATTATTTAAACGGATGTTTAAAAAAAGGATGTTTTTTAAACAAATTTAAAAATCTTAGCGAATTATAAATATTTTTTTCCAACATACATGTTTTTGATGTTGCTGAACCCGAATTTGATGTCAAAAATTGAAAATTCAAAATGGCTGTTCAAATATGGCCGACCTTTTAGACAAATATCCTTGTAAAGAATCTTAAGCAAGGGAAATATACAGATATTTCATAAGAAATTATTAGAAAGTAATTGAGGTGATTTTACAAAAATAATTTTATACCAAAAATTAAAAATGGTGGATCCAATATGGCCGACTTTTTATACAAGTACAAATACTTTTATATAATTTAATAAATTTTAAAAATTGTAATGAAAGGAAAGATGAGAATTTATGTTAAACAAAAGAAAATATTTATTTTGGAACATGAATATTATTTATTTACAAATAATATATAAAAAATTATTACAAATATAATCGGTTAAATTTCTGGCTTATTTCTTCACCGATTTCTTGCTCATGATTGATAAATACTTGACTGTTTAAGCAATCTTGTCCGCAGCAGTGAGAACAAGCCATGGTACAGAATAAGCCAGCTTTTCTGCAACCACATTGTGTTCCACACCCGGTTTTGCATGAACAAAAAATCATTTGCAGCAGTTCACTTGGGGCTGGTTCTTGCGTCACAGTCATTGGTGACATACCCGTGGATAGTGGTAGTAGTGGATTTAAACATATTTTTCATTTGGGTTCAAGTAATCCTTCAGGGTTCAAGTAACCCTTACTTACGGTACTTCTTTCCTTGGTCAATTATGCAGTTTTTATACAAAATTTAAACTCATCAAACATCAATAAATTTATAAAAGTACACAGTTACAAAATACACAAAGTACTAATAAATATCTAAATAATAAAAACCATTTTTTAATAACATTTATTAACTTTATTTAAACTAACATTTTGGGGTTTCAGATTAAATTTTTCTGATTTTATTTAATTTTCAAAAAAGTGAGTGTTTATTCAATTTTCAGAGATATACTAATAAATGCATTTTAAAGTACTCATCTCAAGCTTCAAAAAATTTACCAGTAAAGATTTGATATCGTACTTTAAACTAATTTTATAGCTTGTTGAATTTAGGAATAAAATTCGAAAACTGTCATGTTCTTAAAATTTCGACATTTTAAGATTGTGTATCATTCATACTAAATTTTTAAGATTTTTTAAAAATAAAGCATCGTTTTTTACATTACTTGAGGAGTAAATCGTGAAAGCTTCAAATGTTTATCAGCAAAATTACAGTAGTGGCAGCCTTTTGACTAGTTTCATTCAAAAAATGTTAGAAGCTCCATTTTCTATACATACTGTGCTTATTCACAGACCTTTTTTCACTTAAAAATATATATTTACAATAGCTGTGGTATTACTCTTTTATTTTCAATTTGTTTCATTCAATTTGATCATTTAGTTAAAAAGTTATAACAAATTTAGTGCGCAACGCGCGCGGCCGATCGCTTCCCGCACGGTAGACGTTGCGTCTCCGAGCGGTATTTTTCGAGCGATAAACAAATTATTCTGCAGTTTACAGTTTTGATGTTACAGAAATCTTTATATAGGTGTTTTTATGTGAAATGTTCTGTACTTTCCAAAAATGATGTCAGTTTTTGTCCAAAATAAATATTTTAAATAATATTTGCAAAAAACAGCTATTTTGCAATTAATTTGTTTAATAAAAAAATTTCCAACCACTTTTGGTGGAGAACTTTTTAATATGTTGTTTGTAATATGTTTGTAAATAAGATTATAAAAAGTTCTCCGTATACGGACTTTTTTCCGAAGCAAAATCTACATTGAATCCCCTATAGATTAGAATGAGTACCCTCGTTTTTCTTTCGCCAGTAATTCTCAAAGTATAATATTATGGGCCTAGGCATGTTGTTGGCTTCATTCAATAGAGTTATATAAAATTTTATTTATAACTGTACTTGAATTGTCTTACATCTACTTGAATTTGATTTTTGATATACACAAATGTAGTAGCAATATACAGACTGTTTTTATTGTTACATAAACAAACGTACACCGTGTATGTTTCTTTTATTTCTTTTTTGTTCACCGATACCAGTTAGTTGCATCTTTTCAGAGTTATTTATATTATTTTTGTATTACAATTATTGTTTTGTTTATTTATAATTACTGCTATTGAATTCTACAGTAATTGTTTAACGTATTTTAAAATAGTGCAACAGTTTTGTGGCTGCTGAATGGGGGTTTGAATTTATGTCACCACACAATACACGGAACTCTCTCATTTCATAGCTGAATACACAAGATTCAGTCAGTTTGCACGTAAATAACTAATTAGTGTGTTTTACGTTCTATTACGGAAACTGTTTAACAGATACATCAGTTATACGTTCTGTTTTAACATAATGAGAGCAATATACGAATAATAATGGCATCAAATTTTATTGTTTCATTGTTCTGTACAAAATTAGACCACAGAATATACTAAAGAGCATAACGTGTGTATCACACATGGTTTGGTGCAGTAAAAGCGTATAGTAATAAATGTAATTAATATTGTTTGCTGACTTTTGAACATATGAACATAATTATGCTACGCTGACAGTAATGTTAAATAATATAATTGCTTCTGCAAGTAATTGTTTATCTAGTTACGAAACCACAGTGTTTCTTGTTAATCGTTGGTAAAACAGCGTAGGGGTATTCGACTCAGAGACAGAGACGACGAACTTTGGGCTGTGCGGGACGATGGGCAAGCCCGTCGCCCGCTCGTATGCTACATCCCGAGCTTCAAGTAGAGCTCCTGCCGCAGACATCATAGATAAGGCTGGATATTAGGGTGTGGCTTGCTACCGGCCGTGGGGTTTCAATTGATTATTTAATTAATTGAGGGTGAGGATACCCCGAGGCCCGGTGCAGGATTCACGTGGCACAGATTGGTAGCGACCGAGGGTGCTAATGAGGTGGTTACCCTGAAATCGGGCGGTACGACGATAGAATTTTCGGGGCAATGTCCGTATAGTGGCGTCCAGGGAACGGACACGGAGGGAGTCACGGATAATCATATTAGATATCATGTTGTGGGATTAAAGAAACTTTGTAAGATAGAGACGGAAACACTTGGAGAAATAATGGAAGGATAAAACGAAATAAGGAGGAAAGAGAAAAACAGGTAGATGGATAGACAGGGTGAGGTACATAAATAGACAGATAGAAAGATAGACAGATAGACAATTAGATAGATAGACAGGTAGATAGAAAGAAGGAAAGAGAAAGAGAGAGAGAGTGAGAGACAGAGACAGACAAATCGACAGGCGGGTAGAGAGATAGTATAATCATGCCCTCTGAATTATGTAGTTTAATAACACAAATGAAAATAGTTGTTCGGACAGTCATAAACGAAAAATTTCGAAAAGCCTGTATATCTTTAGTTGCTACACCGAGTTTGATCACACCACATTTGGGTCTCTAAGGATGAGGTATCAAGGAATAACTGGTACATTTGAAATACATTTTGTATTCAAATAAAGTCTAATTGGCTTTGTGTTACAGAAAGAGGTAGACTGTAAAAACGCGCGGTTTATCAGTACTCGGTAACTATGGAAAAATTAGAGACCCGACTATCAAATTGCCGACAATAAAGATATAAACGGTACACCTTAACGTAGTTAACGCAATGTGTTAAAATAAAATACAAAAAATTAAATACTGTCGTATTGTCTACTTACTGTATTTCAGGATTAATTGTCTGATAGTGGTAGATGTGACTACGATAGACCAATTTTTAATCTACATTAATTTCCTATTTCAAATTTCAGTACATAAATTTGTATATTTCATTTTAACTGGCTTTATGACATTTAAAACAATAATTTGTTTTAACTAAAAGTAATACTAAATTTCTGTTCTAACAAAATTAAAATTTTGAGAAGTTGAAATTTGAAGGAGCCCCAAAAGTCCTCTGCAAATAAAAGGCGACATGTTGGCTGAATGTACTGCTTTGTATAGTGAAGTACGTGCTGATGATTGCTTTATTCTAATAGCCCTTCTTACTGTAGATCAACCAATATATATCTAGGGTATTATATAGCTATAGGGTATACGACTCTAGGGTATTACATTTTGTTGCTTCGCCTAGAAGAAAAGATTATCTTGAGTCACCTATTAAAAATTGACTCGCCGCCTAAAATCCTTACAGTTTTGCGATCTTGTTACACAATACTGCCTATACGGTCTATACGGTCTGATATACAGTCTGAGAATAGCCTACGAATAATTAATATATGTATGTGTGTGGATGTGTGTGTGTGTGTGTGTGTGTGTATAAATACTATAAATCTTTCTTAAGTAAGGTGCCTGTTGTAGTATACACAGTAAGACTGAGAACAAGACATAAGTGAAAATACATCTTAACTTGTACTATACAATTACTATTACTTCTGTATATTAAAATAATGGAGTAGGAATTATAGCGGATAGTATATTAGCCAGTTAACGTAATGCTTAAATAACATTTTCTGTACAGAAATATGGAATCTTTAAAATCCTAAAATAATTTTTATTATAACTAATGCAATTGAATTATTTCTTTATGCTAGCTATAAGAGTTTCAGATAAACGTTTAGTTAACTTTTTTTGATAAGAACTAAGTGATATTTTACAATATTTATATACACATTTGTATCAAAAGTTAACAGATGCTTGTACATAATAACAAACTGTGTATGTTTTAGCAGCATACAAAAGTTCTCTAATGTATATCAGGGCAAACAAGTTATAAAATGCTATTTAAAAAAGGTCCAATTACGCTCTTAGGTTTTTTTGATGGAAAAAAGTGTATAATTAACTTATATAACTATTCCATTGTCAGTAATTAATAAACGAGAAGTTTCACTGAGTTGGTGGTTTTTCCTGCTTGACACAATTATATGTTATATTATTATGTAAACAAAATTGCTGCAAACGAAGGAAAAAGTAAGAAACAAGGAAATAATAGGAAGCAAACATAAGGCAAATAATAGTAACAGTAATAGTAAAAATTAAATTGCCGATGATAACGTCAATGATGATGATGACGGAAAAAATAAAAGGAAAAAGTCAAAATAATAACGACTGAAGAGTGTTGAATCACATGGCATAGGTTAATCGTGAAATGTTGATTCTGCGTTACCGAATATCAGCATTGAGAGACGTGTCAGGCGCAGTCGTGAAGCCACTTCACACTTCATGGCTCTTCAAGTCGCTAAAAGGCACTTCACTCTCCGCTGTTCATGCGGCCTCATATATACTGTATCTGCGCAAAATTCTACTCTCTACGGTGACACGTTTTTATCGCTGTTAACAAAAGGAAAAATTCAGGAACGAGAATTTTTGGAGAGTATCCGAACTGCCCTGCGTGAGTGAGTATGTGTGTGTGTGTTTCGTAATCATCCCCTTTGTTACCCCTTGTTTTGCCGATGATGAGCGAATGCCTTTCCATAAACCTCCACATAACAACTTTTCTCTAATCCACTGATCACAGTTTTTAACAAGAAGCCTTCGTCGTGGCTTTCTAAATTTAATTCAAATATTTTCTCATATTCTCGACTAATTCATAGCTTTATTTCTTTTTTCTGTAATGTACCTATTCGTAGTAACTCGAGCTTCTATGTAATTGTTTCCCCTGTCTCGGTATATCAAGAATGTAAACACACCAAAATCTCTACTATTGAATGTAAATGATTACATAATATTTGACTCTTAAAATTTACAACAAATTATTTGTGAAATCATAGCATAAAAATTAATTTATGTTTTCAATTAAGGGTTCATCAGGTTAACAAAAAAATTACAAAACTTTAAATTAAATTCGTATGTTCTAGTTTAATGTGCAAGATTTGACACTAAGGTGTTGTCACTGTTCCTCACTGTAATCCTTCGTAACTAATTACTTCATTGGTTTAACTGCTGCATAGACTTCCAGGCAATAGTAATTCATTTCTTTACTACAGCAATTACATGAGATGCATATTGGAGAGGAGAGAATGCCAATTCTGCGAGGTTGTATCCCAGACAATCGTGCTATGTAGAATATCTGAATTTTGGTATTGGTATTGTCACGACATTACACAACAATCTACGTGTTCCTCGAATGTTCCATTGGAACCGGCTGTAATGTTGTGTGTGTACCTGATTCTCAACATGCGTTAGCGAGATCTCTGTGTGCAAGCCCGCAACCAATTACGTTCTGGTGTTTTCTAGTAGCGTTGGTGATGCGTAGTATGGATTTTTCTGGATACAAGTACTCAGGGACGTTCAGTTCAGTTTGAGTTGCGATATATTCCAGTGCGGTTCGACGTATTGTGGCCAAGAGTTATGTGTTTTATAATCGTGCGGGACAATTGTAATACAATTGTGTTTTATATTCGTTGACATTTTATTGCGGGTGAATAATTTTTATTTGATTTGTTGTAAGAGACTATCTTGTTGATTACAAACTGTTTAATTGTGATGATTAAAGCTGACGACTAGTGACTTAATTGGTGTCTTGTATTTTGTTTTCCACTGTACCATACGACGATCAGTAGACCGTCCTAACACTAACACGTCCTAAACTAAGGTCTTGAATTCCATCTGCGATTTTTCAGAAAAGATCTAACTTATTGCACTTGACTTTGCATTTATTTATAGAATAATGCATTTAATAATAATGTTTATTATTATTAAATGCATAGAATAATGTTAGTTTTTGTTGCCATCCGCATGCATTGCTGGCTTGAGGACTGTATTAGTAATCTTGCATTTTGTTTGTTGCTAAACATTCCCTCTTATATGCCAGGATTCATAGCTCGTAATCCAAGAGTTACGTGGACTCCATCAAAGAAAACCTGGTCTAATACGTAAACATTAATGTAGATAAGCTCACTTATTGGAATGTTACAATTTTGTAAAAACTAACTTTACGCAGCGCCTTTATTATCTTTATATAATAACGGTTATTGTTGTTTTTACTGACTGTTACGGATTCTGTTCTTTACTTCTTTGTTTTCTTGGCCAAGCTAATTTTTATTTTTTTAAAGTCACACTTGTAAATAGCGTGTACTGCTTGGTGCGTTATGCTAATAGTCATCAGGTAATGATATTGTTACGACATCACAGAACAATCTACGTGTTTGTCGAATGTGCCAGAAGAATCTCGATGTAACGCGTGTGGCGTATGTGCTTGTCGAGGTTTCCCGAAGGCGGCAGCTGCGCGGACTGTGTCAAGGCCGCAGTTAATTACGTAGTTCACACGAGCGCTAAGACGCAATTAGGAACATTCTGGGCTGTGAGCGCAGGTATAAATACATGGGGGTAGCGGCCTTAATTTAATATAGTGCCGATATATTTACAGAGCGGTTTGAGAGTTATTATCGGGCGAGATTACTGTGTAAGTTCAAGTGGTTATTACTGAAGTGTTGCGTTTTATAATCGGGCGGTATAATTGTAATACAATTGTGTTTAATATTAGTGACATTTTATTCCGTGTGAACAATTTTTATTTGATTTGTTGTAGTATACTGCCTTGTTAATTACGAACTGTTTTACTGTAAAAATTAAAGCTGGTGATTAGTGACTTAATTGCTGTCTTGTACATATTTTGTTTCCACTGTACCTACGACGATCAAGTAGACCGTCGTAACAATATGTATCACAGTATCGCAGTAAATTGTACTACAGACGAGAATGCGCTATCAAGATTTGGTAAACTGTTCCCCAAATCAGTACAATAAAAACTCCAACGCAAATTATTTTAGTAGCATCTAGCAAGGTACAAGCTGTATTAACATGTCCTGGAATTGGCTACACAAACATATTGTTAAGAGAAGCCTACCGAACAGCCCAGAACAATCTCCACTCCCCTTGTCAAGTGTGGCAGCTGTTGCGTCATTCACGTAGGTGGTTCTAGTGAGTTCCAGGAACATTCGAGATACGCATTAAGCCGTCAGCGTGAAGTTAAGGAGGGAAAGCTGTACTGGACCTCAGCGCGGCGTATATAAAACCATAGCAGTCGAGTTGTCAGTTCAGTTATGTGAGCGATTTTCGCTAATGCGTATTGAGTGTTTGTCAAAGTGAAGTATTATTGTGTGAAACTCTATTAATAGACATTGTTATTGCGTGTGGACAAATCTAGCTGGAAATATTGTACGAGTTAATTATAAACTGTTTAATTGTGATAATTGAAGCTGGTGATTAGTGGCTTAATTGGTATCTTGTATTTTGTTTTCCACTTTACATCAGTAGACCGTCGTAACAACTTAAACCAATATACGTAGTGTGCTAGTTAGTCACCACAACTAATTATTATTCAGCGATAAGGATGTGGTATTATTGTACGCATTAACTCTTTAAATTTATATTGCTTTTAAATTGTGTCACATAATTTTAATTTACCATTTTGGTGCCTGTGGTGTAGTAAGTATTGATATAGGTATAAAATAGGAGAGTTAATGTGAACGTATATGTGTATTGATAAAATAGATAATTCGTAATTCTTAAAATTATTAATAATAATTAATATAATATTAAGAAGCCTAAGTTTATAGTCGTGTAAATAAAGTTGCATTGATTTTCCTGCCGCTGAATTATTTATTCTATTGCTATACATTTTCGAATATTGACATTTTTTGGCAAACGGCTGCGGTCCATTAAGAATCAGCTGCATTTGCTTTGACCTTTGAAAGCTGTGTATCGATTTTATATTACTACCCACCTACTCGTACCTTCTTAAAATTAAAGTGTTTACGTAAATTACGTACTAATAAAAGTTTCATTTCAATGAAAGCAATCAAGAAGCGTTTAGAAATACATAAATTTCTACTAAACCCTTGAAATTTGTAAGTTATTATAATCCTAATTGAGCAACATTTGGCGTAATAAAAAAAAATAACCGTTACGAACAACTACAAAACTAAGTCTTTTTATTGGAATATTAGTGCTATTACTTCCATATTCCTTAACGAATGGAAGTATGGTGATGGCAAAAAAAATCGTGTTCGAGATTATTGCAGATTCTGATTGTACTACACTCAAAACATGAAAAAAAGTCGTTTTCCGAAAAGTGTCTGTGTGTGTGTCTGTGTGTCTGTCTGTCTGTGTGTAGATTTTTTTCTATGGCAAACGATAACTGCCGCAAATTCAAACAGAATCAAACAATTTTTTGCATACAGCCCTGATTTGTAGAGTACTCACGACCTATTGTTTTTGGTGAAGATCGGTTGAGAGAAAGAGGTAGTTTACCAGCAACGGTTTTTGTTTTATCAAGGGTATTTCTTATGGCAAACGATAACAGCCGCAAATTCAAACAGAATCAAATGATGTTTCGCATACAGCCCTGAATTGTAGAGTTCTCAAGACCTATTGTTTTTGGTGAAGATCGGTTAAGGGAAAGGGGTAGTTTACCAGTAACGTTTTATGTTTTAACAAGGGTATTCCCTATGGCAAACGATAACAGCCGCAAATTCAAACAGAATCAAAAATGTTTTGCATACAGCCCTGATTTCCAGAGTACTCAAGACCTATTGTTTTTGGTGAAGATCGGTTAAGGGGAAGGGGTAGTTTACCTGCAACGTTTTTTATTAAGCGTATTTTCTATGGCAAACGATAACTGCCGCAAATGCAAACAGAATCAAAAATGTTTTGCATACAGCCCTGATTTGTAGAGTACTCAAGACCTATTGTTTTTGGTGAAGATCGGTTAAGGGGAAGGGGTAGTTTACCTGCAACCTTTTACGTTTTAACAAGAGTAAAGTACTTGAAAATTCATTTAAACTTTTTCAAACAATGGTAATTGTTGAAAATAAAATAATTTTGTTGCCAGGCAATAAAATTAAATTTTTTCATTTTAATGTAAATCTGTACATAGTATAAAGTAAAGTCGGTCCGTTTTCTCTCTGTGTTTGAAATCGCTAATCTCAGGAAGTACTGAACGGATTTTATTCAAGTTTTCGCCAATAGATAGAGTGTCTATCGAGGAACGTTTATGTGTATAAGTAATACATATATGTTGTACATTAGCTTAGCTATCACGGTTTATGTCAAGTAAGTGGTATAGTTTACATCTTATATATAAAAATGAATGTTTCTTTGTTTGTCCCGTATGCGTTCCTATACCATTCATCCGATTGCGATGAAACCTCGGTGAGTTGTTGTGCGCACGTCCGCGAAGGTTTCTTCCACATCTCCTCCTAAACCACTGTACCGATTTCAACCAAACTTGCCACAAATATTTTACGCAACGGGAGAACCAATATAGAATAGGTGTTTTTTCGATGGGGTCCTTTTGGGGATTCTTTGGGGTCTTCCACGTCGCCTCCTAAACCACTGGACCGATTTCAACCAAACTTGGCACAAATATTTTACGCAAAGGGAGAACCAACATAGGACAAGTGTTTTTTC
The DNA here is from genome assembly GCA_034769895.1 of Magicicada septendecula. Classification (NCBI taxonomy): domain Eukaryota; kingdom Metazoa; phylum Arthropoda; class Insecta; order Hemiptera; family Cicadidae; genus Magicicada; species Magicicada septendecula. The sequence continues at coordinate 108,376,490 of CM068372.1, read as the reverse complement.
GATACGATCCTTTGGGGGGTCCTTTGGGGTCTTCCACGTCTCCACCTAAACCATTGGACCGATTTCAACCAAACTTGGCACAAATATTTTACGCAACGGGAGAACCAACATAGGACAGGTGTTTTTTCGATACGATCCTCTGGGGGGTTCTTTGCGGTCTTAAAAAACTATTAGATCTGGTTACTATGGCAACCCAATAGAATAGATTCTGTTCTAAATATACTATCGCATTAAATTGAAGACCACGCGAACGAAGTTGTGGGCAACAGCTATTTATTTTTAAGAAGCCTACTTTAATTAAACTTTATTAATTAAACTAACATTTTCATTACGTACAACGTGAAACTCCGTAGCGAAACACGGGTATTCTGCTAGTCATGTATAAGAGAAAATATATCGTGCGTGGCAGGCAAGCATATCTCAGTTATGTACTGTTTACGTTTCCATTTTATTATTATCACTACCGCAATAAAAAGGCAGGGAAGACACACACACACACACACACACACACACACACACACACACACACACACACACACACACACACTCATTCATGTTTATTTTCTTACATTTGCACGGTTTTTAAATGGAAAGTGCCGAACCCATACCAACATAACGCATGCAAGCCGAAAAAGTGTCCAGCGTGGATAGCGATTTGCTTCCTGTGGATCGCTGGGCAGTGTAACTGCACGTGTTTACAGAGGAACGATTCATAGACAGACTTTTCGTCTTTAGGGAATGAACCCTCTGCAAGATGCTGAGGGTCCATGAGTGACTTTGGAGCGCTCCTTCTTTTCCGCGTGTTTGTTCTGTGAAACGTACACTGTAGATTCGCAGATTTATTCTAAGCAACGCTCAATAGAAAATGTTGAAAATTTTTGTCCACGGTGAACCCTCATACACACTAAACCTGCTCTGATGTTTTAATTACGGACATCATAATATTAAAACTTTGGAAACTTGACCACTACTTAATGGAGATCAATCATTAACTTATACAAGCCATTAATTGTATGCATATTTTATATATATATATGTGTACAACGTTATCGGCAACAAAGAAGTAGTTTTTGTTAAAATTCCTTCCCGGGATATTTGGCCGTAGTCCAATGTTTTCTACAAAACCAGACGTTTCGGCAATGCCATTGACTTCCATCATCAGTGAAAATCGAGTGCGATAACGTGAGGTGGTATATGTTAGTGACCACAGTACTGTGGTTAAGGCTGAAGCAGTAAGTAGAAAGAAGTAGTTTCTATGGTAATATTTCATTTCGAAAATGATTTTAAAAATAAATCTTAGAATATGGAAGTCATGTATGGTTCTCCATACCGATATTTTTTTCGATGTATTGGTTTTATTAATTGTATACCAGTAACAGCAATGCATGTATATGCGGCATGTGTCTCTATTATTAATTTATTACTCATTATCGTGAGTGTTCAGTGCTATAAAATGAGTAAGTGCCACGTATATTGAACAGTAATTCCATGCAAACATGACATGTAATGAAAACTATTACGCCAGTATGGGACGTCAAAACCGCGCACAGCTGGGGATGATTGATTGCTCGTAATTTGTGGTATGTCTTACACCAGTAGGGCGGTATGTATTTTACATGGCGAGAGTGACAAAAGTGGAAGACAAGTAGCGCGCGCGCGAGAGAGAGACAGAGAGAGAGAGACAGAGAGAGAGAGACAGAGAGAGAGAGAGAGAGAGAGAGAGGAGAGAGAGAGAGAGAGAGAGAGAGAGAGAGAGAGAGAGAGAGAGAGAGAGAGAGAGAGAGAGAGAGAGAGAGAGAGAGAGAGAGAGAGAAAGCAAGAGAGAGGGGCAGCGATCGACAGACAGATAGAGATATTAAGGGATAAAAGGAGCAGAGCAACGCAAGGAACAGATGGAGACAGCTAAAACGATACAGAGTAGAGTGTAACAAGTAAAGTAACAACTACAAAGAGAACGATACAAGAAAAAATCAGGAGAAACCGAATATTTCTCTCTAAAAATTCACTCTCCTGCACTCTTGTTTTGCATCAATTTTTTCTTCTTTTGCTTTCCCTTACTGCTTTCTGTCTCTTTCTCTCTCATTTATCCTTTCTCATATTTATCGTCCGAAAAGTAGGCCTACTTGATTTGTACATCTCAGTTTTGGTCTTCCTTTAAGACACTTTTCCTTGGCGTTTCATCAAAATTTTTTTTAAACGAAAATTTCTTGTCTTGTCTGTTAACGTGTCTAAACCTTAGTGTTCTTCAGTCTTAGTCTTAGTCCTACTCTCCGTCTTATTATTTACTGTTCAATAATATGTCTCATGATGTCATCATTATTTATTTTTCTTTAGTCATTGTGAAATTTTTGTATTTTTTTTAATCCTTCCTCTGTCATCCTCTGTTCATTCGTTTCTATTATTGTCCTTACTATACGTTGTCTTCCGCTTCCTTTTCTTCTACATGTGTGACGAATGTAATGTATCCATTGCATTATGTGTAACATAGAACTAACTACAGACTTGTTAGTTACACCTATACTTTACCAAAAAGACACATTTGGCCTCTTATCTTAATTAGCATTAAGACTAATCTCATATCATTAAACAAGAAACCAGTAAATGTGATATATTGTAATTGTTGAAACGTGTAACATGTCTTGCTCTAATAAAACATTTTCGGTTTATGTAATATGGAAATAGCTTCCAGGTGAAAAACGCGCAGACAATCAGCGCGTGGCAGTAGCCAGTAAGTAAAAATAAACCTTTCCCAACAGAATGTCTAAAAATGGCACAGACTGTACGTAGTGTAAGTTTTGTGATTTGGTTTGCTGAAATCATAAACAATCTTAAAATAAAAATACTAAGTAAAATAAATAGACCAAAGTTGAGATAAGTCACTAACATTTTTGCTTAACTTTACTTGTTTAAAATTGAATCTAGATAAATTGAATCACAGAGAGATTCATATTCTTTACAGAGCGCTGCTTCTTTAACATTTTAGTGGAAACAGTTATGCTCGTACCTTGCTCGAACTCTTCTCTCAGCTCTCATCTTTCTCTTGTTTTCCGTATTTTTAAAAACCAAGTAAAGTTTACATTATGAACATTTTTTTATAAGAACGTTTCTTGTAAAAAATAACTTGATATATAAACATGAATATTAATTTAATAATTGATAATTGTCAGAACAAAATAACCGACAAAAACAGAATTCTGAATAAACTTTATATAAATTACAGTACATCAAATATAACAGTAACGTCATAAATTGTAAACAAAGGTTGGTTGAAGACATTATCACAGCACATTTTTTATTACCGGAAGGTGTAAAAATAGGAAGAAGTAAAAAAATCTTCCTACTATCCTTCCACATGTATGTTTATGCGCATGGTAAGGAAGAAAGATATTGTGGATGATGCAGTTGTTAATGGTTTATGTGATAACAAAATATTTCTCTCACCAAATCGTACACACTAATCAGTCTTGTGTGTAACAGAGCATTTAAAAGTTAGTGTACCTGCTGACACTTTTGTCGAATTAATTATTTTTTTTTTATATTAGGTTAATGACTTCCTGGGTGAATTATTTTCAAGATTCATGTCTCTCATTTTGAGCTTCATTATTAATCAGCAAGGGTTACCGTTTTATTTCAAACTTCAAATTTTCAAAAACCATAATATTCTGATTAAAATTAATTTTATTTTGTTCAATACTGTTTGTATTTACTTATTTCTTTACATGGTTATCCTTTTATTTCATGTCCCTGTTGTTGTCTCCTTTGTTTGAATTTTGATTATAACAACAGTTGCAAATGTGTAAGGGAGATTCATCAAGAGCAACTAAAAAATAAGAACATCGATAAAAAAACATAATAGACATAAAATGAAATTAAATTATATCGGTTATATAAAAAGTAAACAGTAATGAAAGGAGTGAAAAAGGAATAAGAAAGTATCTTAGGTGAGAAAGAAATTATATTTTGCAGTACAAAATTTTTAATCAATTCAATATTCCCGTTTAAATTCTTTACACAGTTTAAAGACAAGAAAGTTTAATTTTAACTTTATTTATCGTCTTAGTTGATTATTCCACTTACTGACTTTTATGTTGTAGAATACTTACTCTGTGTAGGTATATATACGTGCTCTGTAATTCCCATGAGCATATGAAAAATGTCACTTTGAATTCAAATATGGTGACTGCTGGACAGGTACACAGCATGAGGGATTTAATGTGATTGTGTGGCAGAAACAAACATAATTTATCGCTTTATTCTTATACGCTCTTATAAACATCACAGGAACAAGTACACGAGCATGATCGCACACTAACAGTCTATTAAAGTCTGTCGAGATTTATACTGACAATCTTAAAGAAAAAAATTGAAATGAAACTACTGGCGTTTGCGTGTATGTGTTTTAGTGAACACGTGTTTGATATATTCAGAGCACAGTACTGGGTAATCCAAAAGGTGTATCACTTCTGACCAGCACATAATAGTGATATTATCGTGCCATGATTTCAATGATACTGGAACCGTTACTGGAAGGAGCCTGATGAGCGTAGGAAATCAGGCATAATCCTCTATCCATGACTAGGTGCACAAATTAGACCGCGAACACCTCCGAAACTACTCAACCGAATGTTACAAAATTTTGTATATATATCCGGACTGTATTGTTGAGTGCACACATGTAATGTTTATTTCTCTAAATTATTTGATTCAAAAGATATTACGATTTTTTAAAACCTTAGCTCAAACTTGTGAGAGGAAGAGAGATAGAGATATCGTGGCCCAGCTACGGCGCTCTGTCTCACTCGCACTTACGGGGCGCTAGGTAACTCACCGGTCACAGGCCGATTTCGGTGCCCGCGCTGGCTGTCGCCCGATAAGACAAGATTTTGCTGTATCACAATGCCGGTGCTTGTGCGTATGCGGCTCCCGCCGCCCACTCTGTCTGTCTCTCGATAAGATAAGATTTTGCTGTATACACTTTGTATTCGTGTCTCACACGTGCTTAATTCAAACAGTAGTAGAGCATATTCTATGGTGTACCCAGATGTACGGATTGGATTTAAGTGTTGAACAAGTGTCAATTTTTATACGAGAATCTATGTAGTCGCTGATGCAACTGCAACTTTCCATTACATATTGCAACGGATCACAGTTCAGGTAAATTTTAATCCAAATTCTATTAAAATTATTATTCCTATACTTCTTTATTCAGTTTTCCAAATTCTGTTAAAATTATTACTCTTATACTTATTATTCAATTTTGTACTTTTTATTTATAAGTACTTTTTTCTGTTATACGCATATTCTATACATACTTATTCATCAATATATATATATATATTTATATATATATATATAAATATTACGTATATATATATATATATACGTAATATTTATAGTATGCCTCGACGGAGACGAGGTTCAAATATTGATCGTTAACTACAAAACAAGGACAGATGAGACAGGGACAAAATGTTGCTGCAGCAACTGTTGAGAGGCCTGCAGAACATAACATCATGTGTTATATGATCAAAACAACACAGGATATAGGAATCTTCAGAATGAATTTGAAGATAATTTACGATCTCTAGAATTCTAGGAATGTGTAAATTGTTCTCCAGTGTTGATGCAGCAAACATTTTTTGATATGTGTCCGCAGTATACGCGAAACCAAATAAGTTTACTGCAGTTAATCATATGGATTCTAAAGATGTACCTATAGAACTTATAGATCTCACTTATGTAGACCAACTCTTGATAACAAGAGTACAGCAAGTGATGCGTGTGTATAGGGTGAAATCGAGAAGCTTTCCCGGTCAATATGCTTATAAGGGAAATATTATAAATATTGGTCAAAATATAACGGAGATTGTTAGTTCCTTGCCCCTACACCCGCTTCACTGAGCACTATAGTTGTAAGAAAGGAAAGTGTTCATGGATATCGGGATTTTCATGTGAGACGTGACAAAATTCTAGAAGCACTTAATTTTTTGAAACCATTATAAAATCCATTCTATAGTGATATCATCATTGATATGCAACATGATAGTATAATCATGTTCAATTTCCAGAAAATAATAGTATTTATGGAATGATATCCACTGATGAATTACCTGAGGTGAATACAGATGAAGAGAACTTTTCTGAAGGAATTTATGAAAGTATGATCCCGGAGAATATTAGAATCACAGCAGTTGATCGACTATTTTGGCTGCGATGCAATTCTTTTAATCGCTCCTACTGGTGTGGCACCTAACAATATTGCTGTACAAACTATTCCTTCAGCTTTAAGAATATATACTTCAAAGACAAGGGGAGGAACTTTCAAAGATTTACAAGGTGAATCCAGAATTGGTTTTGAAGAAGAATTAAAAGATATGAGGTTCGTTATTATTGATGAAGCCAGTATATTTGGACTGAATTTGTTTTTCAAAGTGGATATGCGCCTCAAGAAAGCATAGCAGCGTTCTTCAGCTGTTCCTTTTGGTGGCCTTTGCGTGTACTTAGTCGGTGATTGGTCCCAACTTCCACCTGTTTGTGACAGGAGTCTTTACAATGTTGGTAATAATGTTCAGACCATTCAATCGAATCTTTTATATCAACAGTTTAAAAAAAGTTTTCTTTTTAACGGAGATTATGAGACAGCAAGGTGATGATCAACAAAATTTCAGAGAGACTTTAAATAGAGTCGCAAATGGAACAATCACTAAACAAGAATATCAGCTCTTATCTAAAAGATTTTATATAAACAATATCGGGGACAATTTCAAAGACACTGTCTGTATAATGTCGAAAAACGTTGAAATCGAACCCTTTAATTATGAAAAACTATAAAGCAATAAACAACCCGTGGCTCTAATCAATGCAATCCACAATTGCCCAGAAGTCTCTTTAGCAAAATCTGACGATGCTCAGGGATTATGTGCCCAATTACGTTTATGTAAAGGTGCTCGAGTTATCCTTAGAAGAAATCTTTGGGTTACAAAAGGACTAGCCAACGGGAACGGTTCAGTTGGGACTGTAACTGTTATTATTTATGACCCGGCAGTTGAATGCGAAAATTATAACGATCACATGCCAATATGTATACTTGTATCTTTCAAAAAATATACAGGACCAGTTCTGTACGAGAATTCAATACCCATTGTACCAGGAGTGGCATCATTCAATAAAAATGAAATTTCTTGTACTCGCAAACAATTTCCGTCAATGTTAGCATATGCTGTTAGTATACACAGATCGCAAGGGATAACATTAGAAAGGCAATTGATAATTTAGGAGACAATTAATTTCAGGTTGGATTTACATATGTTGCTCTTTCAAGAGTGAAAACATTAAAATGATTATTATTAAAACCGGCGTTTAATTTTTATAGACTACTAAAAATTAATAGAAGTCGATCAATGTTGATCGTAGAGATGAGCTGCAAAGGTTGTGGAATAAGTCTAATGACAATTAATCTATATTAGTGTACTATAATGTAGTGTATTCAATAAAAATTATGTATCATAAAAGTGTATATATTTTGTTTATTGAAAGAATATTGATAAATAAATTATTACGATTATCAAATGCTCCGCCCATTTGTGTCAGTGACACTCTTAGTTACATCTTGCGGATAAGCGAGCAACAAGATGCCAATAAGATGTCAGCGTAGTGCAATTCACTTTCATCATCATCATTAGCTTCAAGGATTAAAGCAAGGATGGTTTGTTCTGGTATAAAATAGGCAAAGATTAAACCTGGTCACTCCAGTCCCCTCGGCTTGTAGTTCCATATTTGTTTGGGGATGCGACAGTCATTCATTCGGCATGATGTCCCTACCAATTCAGCCGATACTGGGCAATCCTGTCCAGTATACTCATAATATTCAGTTCCTGCCATATATCTCTCTTTCGTCTACAATCATGGAGAGTATACCCTCCCTCGTGCCTGAAAAATCTCATTCCAGCCGCTTGCAATTCAATATTCTGAAGTTTGAATAAAACCCTATCCTTTAAACAAGCCCTGCATAGCACTAGAGTATAGTACTAGTGCTGTAATACAGCAAGGTAACAGATGATTAAAGACACCTGAGAACATACTTTAACTTTCAGGGTTTTCGATTTTGAATTTAAAGTCAATTAATACTTTGGTCAAGCTTGTTCAAAAACATGTACAACTAAGGCGTGTATATGTAATTACGGAGCGGGTTTGAAGGTAAATGTAAAAACTAGAAAAGGATTTTACAGTTTTTATGTACATACCAAAGTTTAGTTTATAAAGGTAAACCTTAGCTTCTTAAGCAGACTGGTCTGTTGTAGCAGTGGGTCAGAGGAACGTTGAATGTGTGAAGTGAGATGGCAGAAACAAGTCTTAAGACTTACTAGAGTCTTGACTTCATGGGATTTTTTACGGAAAGTAAACGGTTAGAGTTCATAAACAATAGAATCAAAAAGAAAACAATGCATTCATTTAGTTTTTATGAATACTTATAAAAATTACATTTAGTTTTTGTAATTTCTAACCTCATAAAAATTTACAATATTGTTGCGACGGCCTATTCGATCGTCGTAGGTACAGTGGAAACAAAATAAGTACAAGACACCAATTAAGTCACTAACCACACCTTTAATTGTGACAGTAAAACAGTTCGTAATTAACAACACAGTCTCTACAACAAATCAAATGAAAATTGTACACACGCAATAAAATGTCCACAAATATTAAAACTCAATTGTATTACAATTATACCGTCTGATTATAAAACGCAACACTTCAGTAATAACTACTGGAACGTACACAGTAATAACTCGAACCGCTCTGGAAATATATCGCACTAATACTCTCGAACCGCACTATCAAATATCTCGCATTGAACTGAAAACTAAGGCCGCTACCCGATGTATTTATAGTCACGCTAACACACCAGAAGCTTCCAAACTGCGTCTTATCTCTCGTGAACTACGTAATTACTACGGCCTTGACACAGTCCGAGCGAAGCCCGGCATAGTCGAGAAGATTCTCGCAAAATGCGTCTAGTAGCACGTACACCACACGCTTACATCGAGATCTTTCTGGCACATTCGATAAACGCGTAGATTGTTCTGTGCTGTCGCAGCACCGCCTCCTCCTTAAGCCTGTTCGTCCCGAACTGGCAAAGCGCCTCCGAAGTAATACTCGACCAGGCGATCTAGGTGGACGTCCTTGCGAAGGATAATTTTCCCGTTCTTCGAATTCAGTCACGTGTGATCCGAACACCACGTTCCTAGGAATGCGAGTCTTTTGCGCAACCACTAGTTTCGCTGGAATCACTCCCGTTGCATCATGTACTGATGACCGAAATACCACTGGCTGATCCAAGTCTGTTTGGTCCTCGTCAACAACCTCTTGCGTAACGTCATCTTTACCCTCGGGCGCTTCTATCAGCTCAGGAACAAGCAAGAGTTTTGTCTCGACACCCATAGTTGGCTTTCCAATCACTTCTTTTGTCCTTATACTTATTTGTACTTCCTCTGCTAGTTCTTCCTCCATTTCCGCTGGCAACAGGGAAGGTTCCTCTTGACCAGACTCTTTGACTTATTCTTCGACTAATGCCACTCGCTTAATCGAATGGTTGGTAGACCCTGTCGTTTTACCCATAGAAAGCTTTATCTCCTCTTGGCCGACACACAGGACATTCTCTCTTAAGTCCACAACGAATCCGTAGGCATTCATAATGTCCGTGCCAAGAATCACTTCATCGACAATGTCTGCAACGAGCATTTGGTGGCTAAACTCAAGAAGACCCAGGCGTACTCGTACGTCTACCTTTCCTAGCAGCTTGACGGGGCTTCCAGTCACAGTCTGTATTGTACAAGAGCTAATTAGAGGATGGCGGTTACAGACTAAGTCAGGGCGCATAATGGACACTGTTGCGCCTGTGTCAACTGTAAATGTTCTTCGTTTACCTTCCGCAAATCCATTAACTATCAGGTCTTATGTAGCGTGGAAACTGTGTGCTGTTCTGGGCCTTTACTTCTCCAATTGGTGCGATCAGTCTCTTCTCTCGGTATCTTCTTCTCCCAACAGTCTACCTGTAGACGACCACGTTTTCCACAGTTGTAACATTTCGGTCTTCTGTCTTTTTCAAATCGTTGCGACTCTCTTGGCCTTTTGAATTGTTTGTCCGACAACACTGTTTTTCTGCACCCATCGTAACGGTAATGTGATACAGGGATCTTTTGACTGCAACGTGATGGCACAAACCCATTAATGTAGCGGGACGCTGACTTGGCAGCATCAAACTCTAGGGCGTGAACAAGAGCTTCTGAGCTATCTCGGTGTCTTGCCATTCGTAACACTTGCTGAAGTTCACAATCTCCGATCCCATCAATAAATGTCTGCACCGTAAACCTTATTCGGAAGTCTTCTGGTGCTTCAGGATAGGCCAATCGAATCAATCTGTCGATACTTGCTTCAAATTCTTGAAGACTTTCCCCGGAACGTAGTCTTTCTTGTTCTCAACTGAGCGTAGTACACCTCTCGCAAATGTTTATCACCATACCGTAATTCCAGAGCTTTTATCAACTCGGCATAGGTGTTCTGGCTGTCAGGTGGCACTTTCTGTAGTAGTTCTGCCGCGGGTCCTTTTAATGAGAGAACGAGTGAAACAGCCTTGTCTTTCTCTGTCCAATTATTTGCGCATGCAGCAGCTTCAAATTGGCGGAGGTACGTTGCCCAGTGACTGCTTCCGTCAAAGGTTGGAGCTTTGACATGAACTGTCCCTACTGCAGGCAAAGTGACTTTCTCTATTAACTTATTTTCTGTGTCTTTTTCTGTCTTTATCACTGGTACAGTCTGTTTAGAAATTTGTTTTGGTTTAATCTTCATGCACTGTTCGACTTCACTTTTAATTTGTTCTCTTATGTTTGCCATTGAGTTTTCTACTGCAGATATTTTTGTTGACAAAACTTCTTCCACAGTCAAGACAGATTTTCTACTTTAGCTATTTTATTTGACATGGATTCTTCTACGTCAGATATTCTGGTAATCTGATTGTTGAGCTCACCTCGTAATTCACCTACGTCACCACGTAGGAGACCCAATTCTGCGGTAGTATGTTCTTGCATCTGCTTTTGTTCATGAATTAATGCTTTGATGTCACCTGCTTCACGTTTACGTTCCTCTGCCTCCTGCTTACGTTCCTCTTTTTGTCTTTCTTCTGTTTCTAGCATTAGTGCTTTCTGACGTTCCTCAGCTTCTTCTCTTTCTTGTATTCGTTCTTCTTTTTGTCGTCTTTCTGCTTTTTCTCTTTCTTGTATTCGTTCTTCTTTTTGTCGTCTTTCTGCTTCTTCCTGTGTCTGCCGCAGCAGTGTTTGTAAAGCTTCCATCATCTGACTGGGATCCATGTTTACTGATTAATTACGAATCACACTCGTCTTGTACAAAGTGTCCAACGTTTCCACTGTTAACCGTTCTATCCCACTTCTGACACCACTGTTACGACGGTCTATTCGATCGTCGTAGGTACAGTGGAAACAAAATAAGTACAAGACACCAATTAAGTCACTAATCACACCTTTAATTGTTACAGTAAAACATTTCGTAATTACAATCAGAATGATCAATATTGCACACCATTAATAAAAATTATTCCGATTAGCGCTTTCAAGCTTCACAGCTCATCGTCAGATCAGGAATAGACATGAAATATGTGAAGCTTGAAAGCGCTAATCGGAATAATTTTATTAGTGGTGTGCAATATTGATCATTCTGATTGTGATTTCAACCACTAACACAAATTTCTTCATTAAGTTCGTAATTAACAACACAGTCTCTACAACAAATCAAATGAAAATTGTACACATGCAATAAAATGTCCACAAATATTAAAACTCAATTGTATTACAATTATACAGTCTGATTATAAAACGCAACACTTCAGTAATAACTACTTGAACGTACACAGTAATAACTCGAACCGCTCTGGAAATATATCGCACTAATACTCTCGAACCGCACTATCAAATATCTCGCATTGAACTGAAAACTAAGGCCGCTACCCGATGTATTTATAGTCACGCTCACACACCAGAAGCTTCCAAACTGCGTCTTAACTCTCGTGAACTACGTAATTACTACGGCCTTGACACAGTCCGAGCGAAGCCCGGCACAGTCGAGAAGATTCTCGCAAAATGCGTCTAGTAGCACGTACACCACACGCTTACATCGAGATCTTTCTGACACATTCGATAAACGCGTAGATTGTTCTGTGCTGTCGTAGCAATGTACTGAGGAAGTGTTAACAATTTTCTCTTACCTTAAGCATCCAAGAGAATGAGATCGGGGACCAAAGGTCGTTGTTTTATCTTACTAACATTTTAACAGACAACAGTAACTATTTCCTTATCTGAAACAAAAGTAATGGCTTTTTCTGGGGCCAATCGTATTAGAACAAAGATTGTCATACACTATTCGCCAATAGAACAGGTGTCAGAATTCAAATATCTAGGGCGAAGCATTACATATAATGATCATAAGGAGGTTGAAAGCAAAATTAATCAGTTCCAGTCGGTTTGTGGATGTATTATGAAATACTTGGAGAAGAAAACAAGGGAAGAGACGCAATCGAAATGTTATGATGTAATGGCCATATCTCAACTAGCGTATGGGATTGAGACTTGGATTAGATCTAGAATACGAGGAGCGGAAATGAAGTTCTTAACGGCTGTAGAGGTTGTGCCAGGAGGGATCTTATAAGAAATGATCATATTATAATAAAGCTACGTATAGCTGTGAGTTTAAATGAGAAAATCTCCCGGTACAAAATGGAGTGACGGTTACACGTACAGAGAATGGATCCAACTAGATTTTTAAGAAGAGCCCTAGACTATCATCCAGGGGCAAGAGAGGTGTGGAAAGACCCCGTAGACGATGGTTGGATGGATTCCATTGGGACTCAAACAGGCTACTAGCCTAAGCCATAAAGAATGACCACGGTGAAAACGACCTTAAGGACTGACAAAGTACTCTCAATATTAAGCTATGGTATATATTACGGAATATTGACAGGACAATAATAGACGAAATAGAAAGGAGACAATTGACTTGGTTTGGGCATGTGAAGAGATTGGAAGATGACAGATAACCCCGCAAAACATTGGAACGGATACCACCGGTGAGGAGGAAAAGAGGACGTCCACGGAGGGGTTGGCGAGATGACGTAGCGGAAGCAATGGTTGCAAGAAATTTAGAAAAACTTACATGCTACGATAGGTTACAATGGAAGTTGGGGATGAAGAAACGGCGACAGCTGTAAAGATCCGTTATATATATATATTGCAACAATACAACTGTACATAAGTTGTATAATTTATGTTGTATGTGTATAAATTTACATGTAATTTAATTTGTATAGCCCCAAGTTCTTTGGGAGCCAATTTATATATCAGTACATATATAGTTGCGCGTATACAGGTTGCAAATACACATCTCTTTGTGTTTGAATAGCCCCACGATCTTGGAGCGACAATTTGTATAACAATACAACTTGCATAAATACAATTTAATTTCGGTTTCAGGTGTATCTGTAATAAGAACTCGATGTAACTTGTAACGGTATTTCAAATTTATTTGGTACTAATAAAATTGTGCAAATGGCACTTGATTCGACTTAAAACATTCGTTATTACTTTGTTACTATGCCGTAAGGCTTACGCTATATACATCCTTACTGACTAAATATTCTATTCTACTAATTATTTTATTAAAAAATATCATTTCCTGACTACTCAGTCAATTAGTGTGCTTCGAAATATCAATTTTTAAATATCTTTTTAGATATTGTACTGTAAACTCAAAAATATGAATATTTACAGAATTTATCTTTTTTTTATCAGTACTGAATTATAAAACGCTTATTTTTATTTAAATGCTTTGCATTATTTTCATTTCAATATTAATTTGAGCTATTATTTACGTTAATCTTACTTCAATAACATTTATGATTCTAACTCTCTATATTTGTAATACATTGGCTCTTACTTTTAAATAGAACAAGAATGTCTTTAATTGCCTTTGAGTTAATTGTTCGATTAAGAGATAAATAAGTTGTTTATCACCTTATTGTTGTCAATCATACTCAATCATTGGCTCGTCCTCGTCTCGAACTCAGCATCGATTCCTCTTGTCTAGCGTCGCTCCTCTTGTCCAGCCTCGTTTCCAGACTTCAGTAGTGTTCCTCTTGTCCAGCGCAGTCTCCTCTAGAGTCCAGCGTCGTCTCTCTCTTGTCCAGCGTCGTCTCGCTCTCTGGAACTAAGTCGTCAGCTCTCTTTCTCTCTCTGGAACTTCTTCTCGTGCTGTTTCGGACGTCAGTTGATCTTCTTATATGGGTTTTCTTCTCGTGTAATTCTGTTGTTAATTAAAATTGCTTGTTTTTACAATCCAGTTACATAACTGTATGTAACTGGAAGGATGATACTATTTACAAAAAATTTAAATATTTTGTGCGGACGGGCAGAAGCTCCCGCTGCACTGTGGGTGATCGAAAAAGAGAACAACTGTAGCGTGTGTGTCCTATTTATATCCACGTCTTGGTCAACACCTGCAGTTGTACGAAATCGACATGTCTGAAATTGTCTCTGGGTTCAGTCCCCCCACTCCTTGTCAGTTTCGCTATTTCTTATATTTCTGCGAATTGCAGAATCCTGTAAGTATACTCTTATACTCATCTTACAACTATTTTCACTACACATGTTCACTGTATTTTTGGACATTGCAACTTAACACTTTCGCTCTGTACACAGTTATTTCACCACTACACTCGTACGGTGTGTCCCTTTCACGTGGTTTTGTACACCGTATTTAGTTAATTTTATTACATTTTATTGTGTTTTTGGATTTTAGTCCTTATTTATAGTTTATGAATAATTACGGAAAAACAGTAGTTATGCAATTATTCATCTTAGCGTGGTAAACTCGCCTGCATAGACCTGCGTCACACACACTTGCAAAAATACTGGTGTACACACTTTCAGTTATATTTGTGTGTGTGTGCACGTCGATTCAGGTCGAAACACCTGTTCATATTTTTGTCTGAGCCAAGCTTGCAATTCCTGACATGCTTATTTGTAATACATTATTAATTATTTACAGTTTATTAGGTATATTTAAATTTTTATATTTAATGCTCAGTACACCATTTATTTGTACTGTCGCAATATATATATATATATATATATATATATATATATATATATTGTGATGTTTCCAATTTGTTTCTTCTGCAAGTAGTATAATTTGTATATTCTTTTTAACATACAAAAAGGTCAAAACATGAATATTTGGGAAAATCTTATCATTTACAAACACAATAACAATAATTTATTAATTAAAGAACAAACCCAAATAAAAACAAAACAAGACGATCTATTTAGAATTATAAACTTACTAAAACATGTAAATGAATAAAATATAAACAACAAAATTTCAAATATAACCGAGAAAACAGCTGCTGAAAAAATAAACATTAAAACAATCGTTAACTAATCGACCTAAATCGATTATTAGTTATTTTATTTTACATTAAAATCGATACAAATTCGATTATTCGTTAATTTTATATTAATAGAAATATTTCGATTGTTATTAATTTACTTAGAAACCTCTGATAATACTGATATTTTTCAGTGAAACGTGCGTCAGGTGTTAAAAAGAATATACAAATTATACTACTTGCAGAAGAAACAAATTGAAAACATCACAAATTATATAATTACTGCAAGAAACATCGAGTTACTTATATAGAAAATGATGGATGAAAACACAATACAAGGTGATGTAACTCATTCCTATAACCAATTTATTAAACGTAAAAAACAATTAATTAATTGTTTTGGAAACATATATTTTAACAAAAAATGCCTACACCTTAATATTTTTCCAAAATACACAAAAATAGTAGTAAAAAACAGCAATAACAATAAATTAAACAAATATATTACTCAAGCCCAATATAAATGGATTAAAGACAAAATATCAAATAATTACAGAAAAATCGACTACATTAATAAACAACTAATTAATTTACATCTTCTTTTAGCCAACACACTTGATTATCATACATGGAATAATAAATATATTAATATGCTTAAAATACTAAATAAACACAAAACAATTAAATTTAACACAATCAATAAAAAACTTAAAAATCTACTAATAAATAGTAAACCTAAAGAAGATAACCAAAATTTACACACATTAAATAATAACCACAATTTTTACCCAAAATTCGTAAATTTATCTAATATTAAATTCACGGAAAACGAAATAGCTACCCTAGAAATTTCAAACAAAACAAATCTTAAAAATATAAACAAACATGTAATAGATAATATCATAGTCGAAACTGAAAACGCAATTAATAATGTAGAACAAGAAAAACAAGATAAAATAAGAACAGAACCCTCAATGGAAATAATAAAATATATCAAAAAATATAATAACCAAAATCATCATATTAAAAATAAAAATAAAACCATTAATAACATAAAACAGAAACTAACGACTAATAACCTCACTTTAACGAAAGCTGATAAGAGTAATAGTACAATAATAATTTCTCAGAAAGATTTATACGATAAAACAGAAGAATTTATAGTTAATAATAATTGCATAACATTAAATAAAGATCCCACAAATAAATATCAAACACAAATAACAAATATACTAAAAAATAGTAACCAAATCATAAATCCTAAAGACTCCTTTAAATATAAAATGGATAATCCTTGTGAACCAAAATTAAATTCTTTAATAAAATTACACAAAATCAATAAACCTATCAGACCTTTAATAAACGCTAGGACCGCACCAAATTATAAAATATCAAAATTACTAACTCAAATCTTAAAACATAAAATTGAACTTCCAGCAAAACACAATATAAAAAATAGTATCGAACTCACAGAACAACTAATAAACGTAGAAGTAAACAGAAATACAAAATTATATTCATTCGACATATCAAACATGTATACAAACATTCCCATTGAAGAAACTATAAATATTATAATAAATAATCTGAAAACAAATAACGAAGTAACACATACGTTAAACAGTTAACTAATACTTTAAAAATAATTTTAAATCAAAATTATTTTCAATACAACAAATTGTACTATCAAACAGATGGCCTTGCTATGGGAGCCCCAACCTCCGCTATCATATCAGAAATCTTCCTACAAAAACTCGACGAACAAATAATAAATATAATAAAATTAAACGACCCATTAGGATGTTATTTTAGATACGTTGATGACACTCTGTACATTTCCCAAAACAATGGTATAAATATAAATAAAATATTCAACTCCATAAATAATTTACATTCCAAAATAAAATTCACGTTAGAAGAAGAATCTAATAATAAATTAAATTATTTAGACTTAACAATAAAGAAAAATGAAACAAATTTTGAATACTCAATATACAGGAAACCTTCTCAAACTGACTTAGTAATACCAAATACTTCTAATCATCCTCCTCAATACAAAATGGCAGTATTTAATTCCATGATTTACCGAATGCTTAGGATCCCATTAAATAACACAGAAAGAAACAAAGAAAAAAAATTATCCAACAAATAGCAGTTAAAAATGGATACAAAATAGAAACTATTAATAAATTAGAAAACAAAATTAAACATAAAATCACTAATAAAATTCCTAAAAACACTACATTTAAAAATTCACCTATTAATAATAATATAAAATATACAACCTTCACTTATTACGGAAATATAACTCAAAAACTAAATAAAATATTTAAAGATACTAATTTAAAAATATCTTATAATACAGATAATATAATTTTTAATAAAATAAAACCTAAAACTAAATCCAATACTCACAATAAAAATGGAATATATAAAATAGAATGTCCAGATTGCAATAAATTTTACGTGGGCCAGACGAAGAAAAAACTACGAGATAGATTCGTTCAACACCGCAATGCATATTTAAAACCAAATATTTATAAATCTAATTTAGCCACACATTGTCTAAATAATAACCACCAGTTTCCAAACATTGAAAATATAAAATTAATTAAAAACATACAAAAAGATCAAAAATGAATATTTGGGAAAATCTTATCATTTACAAACACAATAACAATAATTTATTAATTAAAGAACAAACCCAAATAAAAACAAAACAAGACGATCTATTTAAAATTATAAACTTACTAAAAAATATAAATGAATAAAATATAAACAACAAAATTTCAAATATAACCGAGAAAACAGCTGCTGAAGAAAATAAACATTAAAACAATCGTTAACTAATCGACCTAAATCGATTATCAGTTATTTTATTTTATACTAAAATCGATACAAATTCGATTATTTGTTAATTTTATATTAATAGAAATATTTCGATTGTTATTAATTTACTTAGAAACCTCTGATGATACTGATATTTTTCAGTGAAACGTGCGTTAGGTGTTAAAAAGAATGTACAAATTATACTACTTGCAGAAGAAACAAATTGAAAACATCACAAATTATATAATTACTGCAAGAAACATCGAGTTACTTATATAGAAAATGATATATATATATATATATATATATATTACGAATGTAGATGACGCAAATGAGATATATTTTCTAAAAAAATTATGCATGCATTAAGTACAGGGTGGGCTCAGTAATTATCGCCAATTTAGAAGCAAATATAATTTTCTAATAAAAATAGAACTTTTATTATTTTATAGTCTATGAACACTTCCTATGTCCTCGCTTTTCTCTGTACTTATTGCAGTAACGCGCAACCAATGCATTGCTATTCCAAGCAGTATGTAGTAGGTTACTTTCATTTAACAGCACAATGTCTTTTGACAGTCGTCTTTGCAATACACATTAAAATGCAGACTCAAGCGCGCTTTGCAGACTTATGGTTAATAATCCTTTCATCCGTACATGGAACGTTACTTATCAAAAAAACTTATCTGTTTAAAACTTACTTATCTGTTTAAAAAGTGTTTATTTTCAGAGATTTTTAGGGACGTTAGTGTTTTGAGCGCGTGCGCGTATGAGGACAAAGGCCTATTAAAAATGTATTTTTTAATTTAAAATTCTTTAGCGTTTGTCGGCATGATTGTGTATGCTTATGCCAAAAGGAAGGCCCGAAGGTCAGTTTGTCTGTGTCAATACTACAATCACATAAAGGAGGTCTTACTGAACATTAGCTATACGAAAAGGACAATTAAATATTTTGGTATTAGGTCATATATTAACTCATATTAACAACGTTCCTTATCGATAAACATAATTTTTCAAGTCATAAGTTTTGTTTTTTACTTTGGCCATGTTTTTCCCTACTAAAATTTGTAGATTAATCGGATTCCCATAACGTACGTAAATACTCTTTTACAGGTTCCAGAAGGCACAGACTAAACTCATTTTTCCGTGTTGAGGCAATTTTTAAATCAAAAGTGTTTTGTGTTTACATAGACCTGAGGATACTCATTGTAGTATGGACGAAACGTTGTCGTACTTTTGACGCTGTCCATTCTGGAAGAAGACTTCAAAAACAGAAGACACCGGCCTATAAAGCCGACGAGGAAATACAATTTTTAATTATTTTACCCGAATTGTTAGTTAACATATACTTACATAAATCAGTATCAGGCATGAGGTTTATGGATATAGATACAGATGGCGATTATTAATGATGGTTACCAACCCAAGACTCACAGAGATTAGAATAAGGATACCGCATGTAAGTAGTCTTAGGTACGTGTACATAAATGTAATTGTGTTCCATCCACTAGAAATTTCAGTAAGTAATTAATTATATCTGAATACAATAAAGCTATGTGACGGCATTGGTAGGACACGAGACAGATAAATGGAGCACACACACTTAAGAACATTACTGAACACATGCCATTAAGTAGTCTCCGTACGAAACACTGTTTATGTCAGACACAATCTAGAAGTAATGATTTATTGCCAAATGTTCAGCGGTGATAGCATGTGTCTACTGTTGTGTCACTACAAGTCAGAATATGTGTAGCCTTACAAGCATTAAAATCGGTAATTAGTAGAGAGTTGGTTAATTACTGCCTGTTTAAAACATGCTTCTGTGTTAGCTACACATGTCAGGATATCCGTGATCGCTACGTACATTATCGACACTACCCATCAACTTTAATACATAAAGCCATGAGCAACTATTAGGCTGCTAGCTGCGTATTCATTTGGTCCCGTAAAGTGTTGTATGCTCCTAAGTATATCTAGGTTCTTTGTTGATCGACTATTTTAACTTATATTTTACTAACAATTTTAACGAGTGTTTAAAATTATTCATAAACGTGGCAGCACCTTTTTTACAAAAAATTAAACTATTTGTCCATTGATCAAATTTTTTATGTGTATAACATTGAAATAATGTGTAGTGAATATGAAATAAACTTTAATTTTTAAAAAAGTTTACCATTAGACATTCTGTACATTCCAAGCTTTAAAAAACGTGAATACTTCTATAGTGTTTATGTATGTTACTTACTTAGGTATACGAAAGAGCCTAGAATATGCGTAAAAGTCGGTATAATTTATATGGTTTTATATAGTATTATATGGTGTTGAACGCTTGACTTCACATTAGAGACATCAACTTACGACAGGTGTCCCCAATGATTATTCATCTGATTTTCTTATGCAAAACGTGTCACAAAAAGCATTCTCAATTTAGATTATACGTATTGTCACTCGTAGCATTCAATTATATTCCAGAATTTTCTGTTGTTGACTGATATGGTCTAATATTTGATACCACATCTTGACTTCCCAAGCACAACTTGGGAAAATATGCTATATTTTTCTTCTGAATGATCTGGACCACAGATGATTTTTTGACTGTTCTGTTGACTAAATATTTAAGAAAATTGTCTTCAAATACTTTTGTTTTGTATTAAGCTCAGGTTTAGTTTCTGTCCGCCAATTAAGGTAATTTTTATGTTTTTTTTAGTTTCCAAGTGTCTAACCTGTTGTCTGACGTCTACAATTGTTTTTGAGTCTTAATACTAGGATGTCATTTCTTACAATACTTCATAAAAAATAAAAAATGATTTAGTACTACCTTATGTTTAGTGACATGACACAATATGTTTAATTATTAGTAAATTATTTAGTGTAATAAAAACGCAATGGTGCTGTCGAGTATCTACACTTATTTTTTAAACAACATATTACATCTATATCCCCAGAGCTAAATTTTAGTGGTGCTTATTTATATCTGAGTGGCGTTTTGAACATAATGCAACAAAATTGTAATATGTCTTCTTCTTAGATGCTTAAACTGTCGGCATTTTCTCTATTGAATATAGATCAATTGATTTCTTATTTGTCGACTGATTTGATTAACCCATCGATTGTTGAACAAACTCTTGACATTAAAACGTTTACATTCCTCGCTCAATACGTATTACTGAAAAGTAGCAGCCTATCGTACTGTGAGCGTGTGTAATGTGAAATTGTTCCAGCCATATACGGGTTGCCTTTATTAACTAAACACAGAAATAATGGTGAAACTTTTACGGCTGGATTCAAGGTGAATAATATTCTCTTACAGGCTGTTAGACTCTAATCCTCTTTTTAAAGTACTAGACATTTCGGCTATTACCGCGGTAGTCATTCTTCAATGAAGTAACTGGTGTAGGTCCTGGTTTTACTCGACTGATAATTACAGACCGACGACGGACGCTTCTGCAGCTTTAGCATCATCCAACTAGCAGAACCCCGACGAGCTACTCACTGAGGATAAATATCTAGTGATTTAACGAGATGACTACACTTCAAAACTTATCACAGGGTCCTGCAAAAAATTAATTAAAAAACACACTGAATATCTTTTAGAAAGCGACGAATCGCCAGTACGAATTGGAGATTTGAATATTAGTGCGTGTATCACCGATAATTAATTTATGTGTTTAACTTTAATGAAATCGCTTCAATTTTGATTTAATCACATACAACAGCACTGTTTTCCGGTTTAATACCATTTGTTTTGTGTCCTTTAAAACCAGACATTTCTCCCATACTACTAAAAGTCATCTTGTGTTGTGACTCGATTGAGACAGCTGCATGCATACGGTTGACCAACTAAAGAATAAAACCAACATATAGTCAACAGATCGTGCAATAAAATATTAACATGATGAACAGTGACTCTGACAACACTGGTAACCAAAGATTTTGTTCTAGAGCAAGTGTAAAGTGTTTTTATATGTATTTTCCCCTGAATTCAAAAATGTTAACAGAATTTAATCTATTACCCTTTGTTTGCAACTTATCCCCTCTTAAGTGTTACATACGTTAAGGAAATTATGCGATTATGTTACAGTAATATTAATAAAATATAAACGAAAAAAAGTTTGGTTGATTAAGTACTTAAGAATGATCAGTTTGATATGAAAAAGTTTGAAACAGCATAGAACAATAAACAATTTTAATCATAACTGCTGGATGATGCAATTTCAAAAATAATAGAAATAGGCATAATAACTTCAAGAGTTTTTTTTAATTTGAAGATGGACTAGTTTTTATAATAACATTTTTTCAATAATGGAATCGCTTGGTCATGAGTATAAAACAGAGGAGTGGTATATGTTTATTGATTCTTCTAAAGTTAGTCTGAAAGCAGTGCTTATGCACATTGGGAACAAGTTTCCGTCTGTGCTACTAGCTTATGCTACGTATTTGAAAGAAACTTTTTCTGCATAATATAAAGTATGAAAAATTTAAGTGGAATATTTGTGGTGACATAAAAAAGTAGTTGGTCTTCAACTTGGTTTCACCAAGTATTGTTGTTTTATTTACGAGTTGGACAGCAGAGACAGAAAAAAATCATAACGAACAGAAAGAGTGGCTAAATCGAAAATTATTAACTGCATGAAAAAGAATGTTGATAATGCACTACTTGTTGATTCAAAAAAATGTATTTACCTCCACTACATATAAATCTGAGGCTTCTGAAAATTTTCGAGAAAGCAATGGGTTGAAATGGGCTTGGATTTTCGTAATTAAAAAACAAGTTTCCAAAAATCATTTACGCAAAAATCAAAGAAGGAATCTTTGTAGGACCTCAAATAAGAGATTTAATTAAAGATGGCAACTTTGATAGCATGTTAAACGAGGTGAAGAAAGTTACATGGTAGTCTCTTAAGAGCATTTGCCAGAACGTCTTAGGAAACTATAAATCCGAAAATTACAAAGAAATAGTGGATGATCTTTTAAAATATTATAAAATAATGGGAAGCCACATGTCACTGAAAATTCACTTCTTGGACTCACACTCAGATTTCTTCCCACCAAATCTAGGAGCAGTCAGCGACGAAAATAGTAAACGGTTCCATCAGGATATTTCGGACATGGAAAACAGATACCAGGCCAAGTGGAGTCCGAGCATGCTAGCTGACTATTGTTGGACCCTAAAATGAGATGTTCATGAGGCAAAGTATCGTAGAAAATCCAACATTACACTTTTTAGGTAAGATAATATTGTATCGAGTATGCATTTTAAATACGTAATATTGTAAAATTAAAATAGGTGACTCTAAAACTTCTTATGTGATAGAAAAATTCTGAAACCCTATCTGAATTGAGCACAAAAAATGCCATTAAATTAATCTATTTTCACATTTGGAACAAACAAAATTTTATTTTGAATCACAGTATAACTATTACTGCAGTATCGGAATGTACCGTCAGGCAATTTTACTTATTTCTGAATTAAGTAAAGAGGACAGCGTGAGACGATAACCGAGTGTCGGAAGAGGTAAATTTTTATGTTTCATTCCACAAAATTAAGTAATTTAAATTTAATGTGATCTCTGTATTAATTTATATTAATCAGTAAACTGGCGGAGGCAATATTATATGAATTGCAATCGACAGTAGAACATAAACATGTATAAACGCTGACTAAATTAAATTAAAGTTTAATAATTATATTGCATTCAGAGAGGGAAATGACTGTGTGCAATCAATGTAGCCTTTGATCGTTACTCCGTAATGTTATTGAGTTTTCATCAATTTCCGTTTGTGTGTATTGACAAACGTCACAGCAAATTGAAATTACGTATTACACTTTAATGTTATTAGCAATAATGATTTAAAGGTGCCACTATGAATTATAATTGAGTCGTTTAGTTTAAACATAATTTTTCTTTATAGAATAGTATGAATAAACGCCATATTTTATTTTAAAACAATAAATATCTCTTTTTGACCATTTGCGTAAACATACTAATATTTACAATAAACTTTAAAGGTAAAAATTGCAAATGTGCCTTAATCCTCCGTTGTCATAATAACTAAGAAAAGAGGCAGTTTATAATTTTTGTAATGCACCAGGTTTGTATTTCCTTGGTAGGTAACTAACAAGATGTAGACAATCGAGATACCACGAGTATCTTCGTCGACTACTTACGTACTTTTTTTATCCGCCATCTAAGGGCCACATGCCAATTTCAATTCTTTATTCTTTTATCTTTTATTTTTCTCCAATATTCATTTATCTTTTCAGTGTGTCTCTTCTTCCTGTCTTCAGTCTACTTTGAACCTGCGTTTTTCTCTCTCCTACCCATTTTTAACACTTTTTCCCGAGAAACTTCTGTTTCAATTGTTTCTTCTGCGTGTATATTATTTCTTCCTTTTGGAATTTTCAAATCCAACTTGATGTTGACTTCTTCCCCCACAGATATTTAAAGATCTTGTTTGTTAACCTATTGTCGTCCATTCTAAATAAATGTCCAAAAAATAATAGTCTTCGTTTTCTCACTGTTTCTGTTACATTTTCTATACTTTGATATATTTCATCGTTACTTCTTAATTTCCAACCTTTTAAAGTTTTTCGTAGGCCTAATATTTTCCTAATAATGCGTCTTTCCAATATCTCTAGTTTCTCTAAATTATAATTTAATGTTAGACATTTACTTGCATATAGGCATTCTGGCTTCACTACTGTACTGTAATTTCTTACTTTCGCATTTTTAGATATGCACTTTTTATTGTAAATACATTGTAAAATACTTACGTATTTTATTTTAAGCAAATTACGTTTTTTGGCACAAATCTTTCCTGTAAAACCATAACTGCCAGCTTCGTAATAATTTACACATAACTAATAATTTGTAGACCGATTCTGAAATGATAGATGAACTGTTATATTACTATTCAACTGTTGTATTTCCCTTGTAATAATGTTTGCCATATTATTTTTACTGTTATGTGTGTTACAAAATCAGAATAAACATTACTAGAATTTGCTAATTATTCTCATGCTTAAGACATTAATGAGGGATGTCAAATGTGTTTTCCTTAAAAGTAAATAAATAATGTTAATAATACAATTTGTCATAGAAAATAAATAAATAATTGGAGGAAACGTAAAATGTTAAAAATAATTATTTACGTTTGTGTGTTATAGATATCTTTAGGTGCTCAATTGAGTAAAATTTGATCATTCATGTCGTTTATAGATATTTTAGGTTTTGTTGTGCAGTTCAAATTACTTTTCACTGGTTATATATTATCTCTTATGGTTACATCACTGTGCAGAAAAATAATAATAACTCGTCCCATTAAAAAGTTTACAATCCACTTAACAATTTGGAAATAAAGAGGTTTAGTTCAAGGTTTGGTTCATTAAAAAAATTATAAACACAATCAGCCAATCGAAATACAGGAGACTAGTCTATCAGAAAATTTAAAATAAAGCCATCAATTTAGTAGTGGATATATAAAATTGGAAAAATAAGTAGGTTAGGCTTAATTCTGACTGTAGTGTAAACTACGACTTACAGGTGAGAGATCTGAATTTAAGTAATCGAGTATGGTCTGTCCAGACTTGTTGGTGTGATAAGTAACTGACATAATTTTGCAAATAAAATTTGGTAAATTTCAAATACAAAAGATAAGAATATACCAATTACCCAACACAGTACTCTGCCGGGATTGGTTGAAATATTCTGCCGAGTGCTTGGGAGACAAAGTTTTCAACCCTCTCGTAATTAACTAAGTCTTTGATGATCAGTTTAAATCTCCCATCATGGTGATCGATGTGGTCCGTATCCCTTCCTTACCAATTGCGGGAAGGTTTCTGACACATTTCAAATAAATAAACAATATTACTAAAGATTAAGTGTACTGTAAATCATTCAAATATATTCTTTTGTATGTTTTGTTTGTTCATTTGAAAGATCTCGTCAACATCTATTTATAACGATACAGATATAGCCGTTTGTATTGACAGTTTTCCAGAAAAACCGTTACATTGCAAAAACTGTTTCTCGGTTCACAGAAAACAACTTGGTATTAAAATAATTAGATAAATCCACTGCGGAACGTCTGTTTATATTTGAATATCACCTTATTGAGGGCTTTAAGACGGTACCATGGATAGTCGTGTTGCGCTAGTGGTTACCTGAGTCAAACTGAGCCAAATGTGACGGCACACTCAGAAATCTTGCACCGTTTCCCCGCAGACCGGAAGGAACTGGAGCGTCGCGCACGATGTGTTCTGCAGGAGGCAGTCAGACACCATACTGTTGATGAATATGTTAACTCCAGGAATCAATTTGAGCCGTGCAGTTTAACTATGTACCGATTTGAATTGGTCACCGATCTGTATTTGTCACGAGTGTTAGTCGACATATTGGTAAAAGCCTTAGTCAAAATTCTGTATAGTCCCACAGCATATAACATTCATCTAAAAATATTTTGATTACAGAAGTGTATTTATATTTACAAAAACGTTATATAACGGATACTAATTTTACTGGTAAATCTGAAGTTATGACGTTGCCTGTCGCCTGTTCGTACCACGGCGCCTGGACAGTATTCATGAAATAATTAAACTATCAATCATAGTTACCGCAACCCAATTTAAATTTCACAGTTTCATATAATTAACCCTGTTGAATATTAATGTCTCGAAATGAATACTAATCTCCAATGAATACTAATCTCCACTCGTCTGTCCAATATATTGATTGATCTGTTACATATTTCGAATTTAGTAAGCATATAAGTAAAATAAATTGGATTGATGGCTTCAAAACCACGCAGACGTATGTCAGTAACACCTAATGGGGCGGGACATGACCGACTCTAGTAGAAGGCCGGAATATTAAAGTAGCAACGTTGCGTCTGAGGCCTATAAGCATAGTATAATAAAATAGCTAAAGTGAACATGTTATATTTTGATTCAATTTCATAGCATTAATAAAATCATAACTAGGCCTATTTATAGCTAAATCTAAATTATAGGTCTGTGCGCACTTAGCACTTTACGTTTAATTTGAATAAATTAGTGAATTAGTCTTAGGCCAAATGAATTAATTTTGATCGAATTATCAAAATTGGTATCATATGAACGAGTTAATTATTATATTTCTTAAATAATGTAACAGTATTTTACATAATAAACTTTTAATTTGCAAAAAAATGAAGAATTATAAAACTGCTGTTAACCGGCAACTAAAACTGACGCGATTTGATTATTGAAATACATAAATTAAGAGATCGTCTAGTCGGCCTCAAATATCAGCTGGCTCCAGTGTTGTCACGTTTAATATTCCGGTCTTCTACTAAAGCCGGCCATGGGCGGGAGTATGATAATATATAATTACGTACATAGAAATGATATACACAAGTAATTGTACACATAATAGTACAAGTGCAATCTCTAATTGAACCTACACTGGTATCGATCAGGCGTAAGTCTGTGGAAGTAATCTCTATCATATTCAAATGAAATTGGTATTTCATTCAACCGCATTCATAAGTGTAATAAATTTAAAACTCACCTTAATCGTTTAATAAAATATTTCTATTCTTTGACGTTTACTCTTATGGATTAGTTGTTACGACCCTCCATGAAACTTGATACGGATCTTTCAAGTAATCAAGAAAGTAAAGTTATTCTGACTTATATGACCATGCGATATCAATAACAAATCAGGGAAAATACCAATAATTATGATATTAATGACAATAGCTCTTGTTTTACCGCTTAAGCAGTCAGTAGTCAGTAATTAGGTATCGTAGTCTGCCTCATGTGAGCCATGGGGCATAAAAGCAATGTTGTGTGACCAGGCCTGTCTTTCAGCCGCTCATTATTACCCAAGAATATTATACTTCGTAGGCTTACACGGCCGCAGTCAATGTTGTTAAAATTCATTCCAGGGCTGCTTGTGCGTGGTCCATTGTTTTCAGCAAAAACAGACGTTTCTTCATCGCCATCGATTACCATCTTCAGTGTAAAATCGAGTTTCGCTAACGTAAGGTGGTAGACGTTGGCGGTCATCTTTTACACTGAAGATGACAGTCGATGAAACTGCTGAAACCTCTGTTTTTTCTGAAAACAATGGACCACGCACAAGCAGCCAGAGAATGAATTTCAACAACGCCTAAGAATGTTATTCCACATTCTAGTACCCATTGCTTCAGATTAAGGACACCTCTGGACAAAAAAATACAACTTTATTTAATGGTGCGCCCAGGAATCAAGTCTGGGATCTCTAGAGTAGTAGCTACGGAAATGAGAGATTATTAAGGCAAGCAAAAATAAGGTTTAATATAAACAAAAAGTGCTATATTTGAAGAGGTGCTGAAGAACTTAGAAGAAGTTATGTGCAAAGTGTAGTATTGTAAGGATCCAAAATTACGTCATTTAACAACAAGCGGCAAGTGAGAGAAACGCGTATAAGTGCGTTTAAGATATGATGCGTTTGATAATTTATAATGCTCCAAGCCGAGAAAACGGAACAAGAAAAATTAGGAAAATAAGAAGGAGCTAGCGGTGGATCATAATGATTAATAAATGTGTAAAATTTATAATGACTAGTTACTTTAATAGATGGAAGAACGGAAGGAAGAAAAGAAGCGGTAATTCTAGGAGGCAGTGTTATATGCATGGTTGAGCGAAGAAATGGGAGGAGCTGAAAGTTACCAGGAACAAAGTTATCTTTGCAAAGAGGAGGTAACTTCAATGACACAAAAGTAATAGCCCAAAAATCTCTTAGGTTTGACGGTTACAGGAGTAGAAATTTATATAAACTACCTTTTATAAATATCTCTTGTTTGTTACTTGGAGAACATGTGACATTATTAGAGAGACGACCCACTTCGGATATTTCTACTTGTGACATTCTCTGTGACTTTATTAATCACCTGCTCACTAGCCACTTCATTTTCATCTCATTTCATTTACAACGCATTAAGTCCCGTCGCTCATCCAATCTTCTAATTTCTTTTTTAATATCCGTAAAAATGTTATTCTTTACTATTGTTTAGATTAAAATTTTATTGTTACTAGTAATATACAATTATTTCATTAAATAATTCTGTTCCACATTTTGGATTTTGTCAGTGTCTTAATTACCAAAGCGGCTACGGTGCTGAACCCTACACAAAGGTCTGTGTTTTCATTTATACTGTGAGAGCAATAAAAATATTATGTTTGATTCTGTAACTACTTGCAAATTTTAATAAAAACGGTATTATGCACGTAACGAAACATGTCATAATATTTGACTAAGCACTAAATTCTTGCCACGGAGCCGACGTGTACCAAACTACATAGTTTAGTGTAAACAGTACGTTATAAAATTTAATATTCTGAACATTCTACTGCTGCAAAGTTACCGGACATTAGACTAGTGAAACCGTATTTGTTATTGCCGCAACAATCAAATCTGTTATTTACTTATTATTTATTGTAATTGACACCTACCCTAAAATGTGTTTGACATGTTAAAACATAACGATATTATCTGCTTATCTGTCAGTATTTAATTAGAAAAACAAGTCTCAAGATAATTTCTTAAATAGAATAATCTTAGGTTTTTTTAAATACTTTATGTACTAAAGATAATGGACGTTAATTATTTCTAAATTAATCTAATTAGATATAACTTTAGCTATCGCAACATTTGGCCGTAACATTAGAAGTTATATATGTGGGTCAATCTATTTAGGTCTGGTAGCTTACGCATTTCGTTAAATAGTGACGTAAGCTTTCTACGTTTTGCTGGTCGACTAGTTACTCTTCTCTATTCACTACTAATCTATCTCTGCTTATTACACAGCATAGATTTAACATTTACATACTGTGGAAATGTAAACAGATTACGTTTATAAAAGGTACGTCAGACTCTAAATTCGAAAGGGAGTATGTGATATGTTAAAACTGAAGACCCGCGCAAAGGTAGTTTATATAATTAGTATTTTAACTCGGTCGGGCATCAGACAAAACAACCTCAAAGAGAGGCGACTATTAATTTAAATGATCCACAGTCTCCGGCTACAGTCCAGTTGATCTCGACTGCGTATTCGAGTTAATGTTAAAACCAAGATACTGTAAATGATCTGTACTCGCATCCTTTCCTTTCATCAATTTTTAACGTCCTTATCCTTGTCTGTCCGTGTCTAACTGCATCTGTCTACCTCTTTCTCTCTCGTCCTCTCTCTCTATCTTTCTCTCTACCCCCTTTAGGCCTGTATGTTAACTCTATCAGGCACCAGACTTGTAGGTACTTCGTCTCACTTTATTCAAAATAAAATATATGTACTTACGACCCTTTTTCAAAGCAGACACGATTTAGTACTGCGTTGGATAAAATGGAAATTCTTTTTAACATTACTTACCTGTTTACCAAAACATACAGTTGTACATCTCTATAACGGGGCACAACTCTTCATATGTGTTCTATAATTCATATACAAGTCCCTAATATATAAGACTGCAGAAAATGGAGGAAACGTTTGAAAATTAATCATAACCAATACCAAAATAAAGATTTATAATACTATTTGTATAGAACAAAAGGCGGCGTATAAAGAATGGATGACACAAGGCTAGTGAAAAAGGGAAGAGACAGCCAATCAAACACGAAGAGGAGCATTGGTCGCCCAAGGAAGAGGTGGAGGAACAGCATGTAGGCCGTTATAGAACAGGACAGGAGTCCTACAGAAGAATAAGTAGAAGAAGAAGGAGAAGAAGAAGAAGAAGAAGAAGAAGAAGAAGAAGAAGAAGAAGAAAATCCGTCAGAAAGTGAGTTTAATCTCACTATTTACATCCACATACATAATTCCGTAAGGAAGAAGGTGACATGTGACGCGAAACTGGGAAAGTTGTTCGTATTAATTTACTGCTTGAACGGACCAACATCACCGTTTTAATTGTGCACGATTTTCAGAACCCTAATGATGGAGAGCATACAGGTCCTTGAAGGAAATTACAAGATATGGATTGAGTTCTAAGAAAGAATGGTTTGAACTACAAGAGCATCGGTTTGCCAGTACCAAATAATCCAATACTTATTAAGCCTGTACACAATGTGAATGAAGAGGCCGGTCGCGGCGCTAATATGTTTAACATATTAAACAAAGAACAGAAATTAGTTGCAAATAGAATTATGTGCGTTACAGAGGGCAAGACAAATGAAAAGCTGCTTTTCTTGGAAGCCCCAAAGAGGATGTGTCAAGACCTTCGTATACGCAACTATTCTGAATATTGTTAAGGGACAAGGTCATGTCGCATTTGTAGCAATATGGACTGGGTTACTGGGTTAGCTGCACTACTCTTGCATGGAGGAACTACAGTCCATCTGTTATTGGGTCTTCCTGTTCCTGTATTGCCTTCTTCAGTTTTATCCATCAAAACTATATCAGCAGGAGCGTACAGTTCTGCGATAAGCCCAATTTCTTTAATATACGAGGCGTCAATGATCCCTGCAGGAGCAGTAGCCTGTATGGATCGTTTACTTTGAGTCATAATAAAATATGAAGAACATTTGTTAAGTAAAATTTCAATGAGTAGACAAGTAATACTTTTTGCGGAAGTTTTAGGCAGGTCGTACCGGTACTCCCAATGGTGAAGAAAGTTATAATCTTGGAGTCCAGCTACTGGAGTTTCCACAGTATGTAACAATTACAAGCTGGTAGCCTTCGTCAACTAAATAGACAAATGTTAAAACTTTCACGATATTATGTTAACAATAACAATAAATTATTAATTGATGAGACTAATATTTTCTTTTGGGCTTTAGGTCGACATTCTCTGGTTAAACACCATACACCAAGCTACTACCGCGGTAGTCATCTTCAGTACTTAGCTGGTGTAGGTTCTGTATCCCCGACGACGTCGGCCACTGGTGTAGCTCTACCTGCAGCATTATCATTGCCTGACAGGCAGACCCTGGATCACTTGATCAAGGAGGATGAGTACGGTGGCAGTAGTGGAAATGTGTCATGATTTTTAAACAATGGACCATGGACCGCAGACCACAACAGAAAATTAATTACAAATAGCTATGCATATTTTTCCAAAAGACAACATGTCACCAGTATGAACAGGCGATTTTACCATTACTGTTGTAGCATCGTAAATTTATTTACGTGACAACTCGCATCAGATTTTGAGTTAGTTACACATAGTCAAAAGTTCGAGCAATTAAAAAAATCAATAAATAATGGGTGATAATGTTAATAGTGATGCAAATCAGAAATTTTATTTAGAGAATATTTCGTAACTGTAGGTGAAGTAACTAAAGACATGAGTGACATAATGGAAGAAATTTTTTTACAAAAATCAAGACTAGGATTTTAACATAATGGCTGTGATAATTTATAGTAACCAATTAACTGAGTAAAGGCAATAATATATACATACTGTAAAACGTTAACTATATAGTATATTCTGTTATAACTAAGAGCTAAATTTAATTAATATTTAATTATTTTATTGTATTTGAAAATACAAATGTAGCCTGGCAATCAATATATCGTTTGTCCGTTACTCCGTTATAACATTGTAATTTCCAGTTCTGTCACTAATTCACAAACGTCAAAACAAACACAAATTACGTATTTAGTTTTTAATATTTTTGGCAATAATCGTTTTACGCGTCGACTATAAAATAAATTGAATCATTTAATACAAGCCAACGGTTGCTGTGTCATAAACAGATATGAAGATGAAGTTTTTTATTTGAAAAAAATAAATTGTTATTATTTGCGTATACACGTAAGTTATAAAACACAATTTTGTTTACAATAATGCTTAAAAATAAACAATGGAAATATGCTTTAAAATTAATTCTGCTAGAAGACACATAAAAAAAGGCGTTTCAAACTTTTGTAAAGAACCAGGGGACAACAACGTGCATCTTTAGCGACAAAGTAATTTGCTAGACTCACACTGATTATTATGCAAAACTTAAAAACTTTCGGATTCCAACTTTGTAAAAAAGATTTAAATATATAAACCAAGGCCTTTTATTCTATTTAACCTTATTTTTTCTAAAATTCCTGTTGCTGGAGTGAAGTCAGTATTGACATTACTGCAGTTTGTCAAATATAATTGTGATTGTAAACCTAATGACTGGTATCAGACGCCTCTGTCTTAAGTTAATAACTAAAGTAAAACAAACAACATTAATAATACAGCAAGTTAGAAAAAAGAATAATCTGAAGAATTAGGTAAAAATTAATACTAGTAAACATTGTCAGCCCAAGGAAACTAAAAATTATCAGAAGAAAGAAACAATGTAAGAACTTTATCTTGAAACCAAAAAGTTTATAATTAATATTCACAAAGAATTGTGTTCTATGGCAACTTGATTCAGATTAATCCGAGAGTTTATTAAAACTAGTGGTCGCCCAGTGGTTGAAATTCGACCGTAATTCATTAAATTTTTAAGTTTGAACGTTATTGAGGTTCTTTTGTCAAAGAGTATACCTCTATAATCATTGCATATAATTTTTTTGAATTTCGTTCTATTACGTCAGCTGCGAGCGTGTACAAATACGTCATTAGCGTGTGTTGTTTGCTTTAATTCCCTGCAATACCTATGAAATTTAAAATGTAATGTTAGTAACAGTTGAAAAAAAAACACAATTACAGCTTGTATTCTTATTTATTTATTGATATAACTCATTGTTAGTTTTAATTTTTTCATTTTATTATTGAATCAAATAAACGCTAATAAAAATGAGACTTGACATTCATAGAAGTATAAGATACATTGTTTTCAATTCCAGTGGATTACATTTAATTTTGGTAAGGTACAAAATTCGAAAACTGTTTGAAGATTATCTGCTACAAAGCTTATATAATTTTTTTTTCTATGCATCAATTTTCGAGTTATTTGAAAAATATGAAAGATAGGAAAAATGAGGTTTAGCTTGGCTAAGCCATATTTAAAAAGCAATAACGCGTTTTTTGACCTTTCCTTGGGTTTTATTTATTGCCATACTGACCAGGTTTCGCCAAGGCTCCATAGTTATTTTGCCTATCTTTTTCGAATTATATAAAATTTAAATATAAAATTAATACAAAATAAAAAATGAAATAAAAAATACGTGCCTCGTATTTTTTCATATATTTTTCATTAAATCAAAAAAACCGGGCGGTTAAAAAAATAAATGTTGGCCATTGAACTTAAAATAGTTTGAAAGTGAATTTAATGATTCAGAACTTCTGTGTAAACGATGTTTTTTGTAAAAACTCTTTCATCATTTGCTAAATGCCCTTGGCCATTATATTCGGAAATATAAAATCTCAAACCATCGAATGATCGAACTTTACTTGCTGCGACGTACAATTGACCATGTGTAAAAACTTGCTGCCTCAATAAAATTCCAATTTTTTCGAATGTTTGTCCTTGAGACTTATTTATTGTCATCGCAAATTCAGATATAATTGGAAATTGAGTTCTTTGAAAGTTAAATGGTAAAACAGTACCGGAATATGTTAAATTTATACGTGGAATCAAAATTCTCTTATTGCGTGCGGTTCCAGTTAAAACTTCGCAATCAATAGCATTACGATGCATACACTTGATGCGCATTCTTGTTCCATTGACTAATGCTTCCATTGTATTTAAGTTCTGATCAGTAAAACGATGCAATTAACTTTCAATACTAACTTATGTGGTGCAAACCACTAATAGTCAAAGATTTCAAAAACTCTACTGGATAGTTATTGATTTCATTGTCATCATCACAAATTATTTTATCGTAGCTATGATACGTTTTCTGTTCACCTGGTATTCCATTAAGTATATCAGTATTAATAAAAGTATAATTATCATTTTTAGGTGGTAAAATAACTGACTTCAATATGTTATCTGAGAGTATGTTTTCGGAAATATTTCCATACACCTCATTAATAATATTATTTTCATCTCCTATTAATTGCTGAGGTATTTCAATAATATTTTCACCAAACTGAGGGAATTGTGGGGCTTCATCATTACCAATTTTTTTCAAGAATTCGACAAATTCTATTTCACTTGGTAAGGTTCTCATATTTTGAGTAAACGTTACTTTATGAAAATAAACAAATTTATGCCAACTCGTGACACAATTTTCAATTAAAGTTGCACGTGATCCATGTGGGACAACTGATAAGATTTGCCGAAAATCACCGCACAGAAGTATCGTTTTCACTCCAAATGGATGTTTATCATTTTCATCGCATAGATCCTGCAATAATCTATCTATGATTTTCAACACTTGCAGTGGGCACTTAGAAATTTCATCAATAATTATCAATGATGATGAATTTATGTAACGTCCATAGCTACTATTTGCGGTAATATTTGCTACAGAATTTTCCAAAATGAGTATAGGCAATTTAAACACATTGTGTAAAGTTCTACCTCCAAGTAATAGAGTTGAAGCTATGCCACTGAACGCTGTTACAATGCAACTAAGATTAAGCGAATTTAATTTGTGAATGATTGCTGTTTGTGTGAATGTTTTTCCACAACCTGCATGAGCGGTTAAACAAAAAACATTAGGTCCAGTATCATGGTGCAAAACTTCACGAATCACACGAGCAATTAGATTACGCTGTTCAATATTTGCAGTTTCATAATGCTCACAAAACAGAAACTCTTGTTCTATTGGATCAATAGCATTTGCTTCGTCTGTTCTCTGCGAATACGTGGGAACTGGTAAACCAAGTTCTTGACATGACAAATTATGAACATTCAAAATATCTTCAATTTCTAATAGAGCTGTGTTAAAGGATACTTCTTCGTTGTAATCTCTCAAAAAATCTTCACTAAGATATACTTTAAATTCATTCCATAACGCCAATGCATTGGCTGGCACATTTAATGCACAAATATAACCAAATAAATTTCGCATTTTTTTTGGTGAATGTAATGCTTCATTTAAACACACGCGCCATTCATTATCATTTAAAGCACGCTTCAACAAAAGAAGTGTGTATAATTCTATTGTATGTTCTAACAACCTCAAATGATTTTGGACCACAGACATATAATAAAAGCAATCGTAAATGGAAAAGTTCGATGTCTTTTGGTGATACTACATATATGCGTGTAATGATTTTATCACCTCCACGCCTTCTCTTCTTCCATTTTTTTCGGGAATCTTCCCACACATAATGCAAAGGAATTTCAATATACTTATATTCATGCGCTGATGGATCTGATCGATTCAATTCAAAAAATGCTAATAATTTTGTTTGTCTTGCATTTTCAATTGCTTGACGTTCTTGCCCTTCTCGAAAGTAAACATTCTGTCTACGCGGTAAATAAATGTCAAGTCTAACGATGACATGTGATTGAAAATGCATTGGTAATTCATAGATGCGCCATACAGCTTCAGTTGATCCGACATAACGGCCATTTAAAACATTTTTAACTTCATCAATTTGTATTTCTTGACCTGGTTCATTTCTCTCTGAACCTAATTCAACAGATGCACTGTCTAAGCCTTTATACACGTATTTATAAATGTATTTAACACTTTTAACTGTAGTGCATACTTCAACATTTATATGGCAATTAAATTTGGCAAGTAAATACGGATTGTATGGTACAACATAACGATTGTCGAGGCAACTACCGCAAACTTCAGCATTAATACCATTATCACGCCTTCTGTATAATGAATATCCATTTAATGATTCACATGTAAATTCATTAAATCGTTTTGGATAATCTTTTGTGCATTTTCCATCTCTCATACATACAGAATTTGGATTAAGTACACCGCATGGACCATGCATCATGTGTTTTACAACATATTCATGTAATGTAGGATGTGTTTGAATGTTAGGAATCTCCGCAGATACAACTTTATCAATATCGGTAGCGTTAACAATTTTACCTTGCTCATTTAAAGAGAGTAAAATGTGAGCATGAGGCAATCATCTCTTTTGAAACTCAATTGTGTAAATGAGTGCTTCAACTTTACCGAAGATTTTTTTTAGTGTAAGGCCCTCAATTAATGCTTTCAGTTTAGACTTGAATACACGCACAACAATATCAGGTCGAAAATTAGCTGACTCACCTACACCAATATTGCTAACTATTTCAGGCCAACTTGGATTGCAAGTCATTATAATACACAAAGAAGGCTTTCCGAAATGTTGTACAATTGACATTGCATCTAAATAATTCTGATACATATTTCTTACAATCACAATACCAAAGAAAGGTAAAGTAGACGACTGTGCTAATTATAGAACGATAGCCTTAATATCTCATGCTGCTAAGATTTTGCTGAAGATAGTGAAGAACAGACTGGAAGGAAAGATTGATCACACTTTGGAGGAGGATCAGTTTGGATTTAGAGCAGGTAGAGGAACCAGAGAAGCAATCTTGGCTCTGCGGCAGATCTTGGAGAGGAGAATTGAAGTGAATAGGAAAACCTATTTAGTATTTGTGGATCTCGAGAAGGCGTTCGACAATGTTGATTGGAAGCTGTTGTTTCAAACTATGAGCAAGTCAGGACTTGACTGGAAAGTTAGAAGGGTAATCTTCAATATTTATAGGTTGCAAAGTACTGAAATAGACATAAATGGATGTAAAAAGGAAGCAATAATAAGAAGAGGGGTAAGACAAGGTTGCCCACTGTCACCGTACTTGTTTAATTTGTTTATAGAAGATGTTGTAACTCAGATGAAAAGGAGTTCTAGGGGAATTAAAATAAATGGGGAACGGATACACAGTATTCGCTTCCCAGATGATATTGTACTGATGGCTGACTCAGAAAAGGATATGACCCGAATGTTAGGTACGTTTAACAAAATTCTTCACGCTTGGAGATTGAGGATAAATGTTACGAAAACTAAAATAATGGTTGTAAGTAAAAAAAGAGAAGACATTAATCAACCATTATGTTGAACAACACAATATTGGAGCACGTTACTGAATTTTGTTACCTGGGTAGCATAGTTACAAGTGGGAATAAGTGTCTGGCAGAGATTAAGAGGAGAGTAGCTCTGGCAAAACAAGCATTCCAGAGCAAAAGGAACTTATTAACAAACAACCATATTAGCATTGAAACAAGGAAAAAGTTTGTTAAGGTATTTGTATGGAGTGTTTTAACTTACGGGTGTGAATCGTGGACCTTAGGGAAGGTGGAGAGTGACAGACTTCAGGCAATGGAGATGTGGATTTGGCGGAGAATGACAAAAACTAGTTGGACAGATAGGAAGACGAATGAACAGATCTTAGAGGAAATAAATGAGAATAGAACACTGCTTAGGAGTATAGAGGTGAGGAAGATTAAGTTGATAGGGCATGTGATCAGACATAGTGCTTTTTAACTAACATCTTTGAGGGCAAAGTAGTGGGGAAGAAGCCCAAAGGAAGACCAAGAACTCCATACTTCCGCAGCACAATGAGTGTCGTGAATAGTGGGTCCTATGGAGAAATGAAGAATATTGCAAGGGATAGAGTGACGTGGCTACAGCGACAAGGCATTGCCTTTAGGAGTTAAAAAAACATATTCCTTGGAGATCCATTGAATGAAGATGAATTACTCTATGGCCAACTTTATTGGCATTGGGGTCAATTCTAAATAATCTGTTAAATTGTTGTAAACTTCAGACCTAAGACTTGTTTGATTTTGTCAAATGAAATGTAACCTTGTGCCCTCTATTCTCACATACATATCAACTATACACTGCAGAAATAATTTTTGTGAATGGTGCAAAATGCTAAAATCTTCTCTAATTGCAAGTTGATAGGCTGCATACTGAAGCATGGTTAATTTATTTCTGGGCGCTCTTGAATTAGATGTAGTTGGTACATTATGAGAAATATTGATATGCCACCCAGTATCACCATTTGGAAAAAGTAATGGATACGCTAAAGGGTCCAATGATGAATCCAAAACAGAGATATTTTTAATGGTACCATTAACTTTTGAAAACAAAACCATATTTCGTTCAAAGGGTGGCTCACCATCAACTGTACTAAATATTACTGCTACATCAGTTTGAACTGCATCATTATAACCGCGTAGATCTAAATCACGATTTACTTTAATGAGCATACAAATTTCTTTATTTTGATTTTCAACTCTCTGACAATGATCTTTCATTGCAATGAATGACCGAACGAAAGGATTAATGCGTTCCAATTCAAGAGAGATTTTGCGCATTATATTGTTATTGCATGTTTGATTATAGTGTTCACGTAATCTATAATTGACAGCAGTGTCAACATCATAAAAATATAATTGCGCATAACATGGTGAGCGACCATATCCAGCAGTCATTGGACCTGATCTGTGATAAAAAACATCATGTATTTTAAAATGATACACTCCACGCGTAACTGTATCCGAAATTTTAGCTTCTGAGCTAACCATAGCAAATGATGAATTGTATTTACGAATGTTTTCAAAATAATTTTTTGACTTTCTTTTTATTGAAGGTTCATTTGAAGTAAGTCCATCATACAATGATTTAAAGTATTCATTTTGACTTAAGGCCGGTATTATTGCTTTACCCTTATGACAACATGAAGTGAATGCAGTCCTTTCACCTAAAGTGACCTCAGATTCGAAATGTTTTGCTTTGCAAAACCTGCATGGTAAATGCATTAATCCACAATCAAAAGTATTAAAATTTCTTGGAATGACATTCAGTGCGCATTTAAATGTATCCCTCAAAATAATTTCATCATTTTGTATACTATTTACACTATTTAAATTTGCATTTGGACTATTATCATTTTGACTTTCACGCGAATATATATTCCTTCTTCTTTGTCTCTCACTCCGACCCGTCAATGTTCTATGTCGAGGCATAATGGAAGTAGGTGCGAATATCTGAATATAAAAAAAAAAAACATGTAATGAAATTACTGAAGATTAGACAGGGTTTAATTTAAAAATAATAAAATGTACTCACTTTTTTGAAACCACCAATAATAATTAGGCGAGAGTAAGTCAATTCAAATTGCTGCTACAAAATTTTCCTTTTGCAACAGGTGTATATTAAGCAAGCTGTATTTCACTTTCAACTGCACATTAATATATAAAACACAGATATCTAATATACAAAATATAAAATAAACGCTTTTTGTCTTGACATACACTCCACAGACTATTGAAAAAGGAACATTTGAAATCACACAAAATTCACAGCCCATTCAGTCAATCTGTCAGTAATTATTTGTTGGCAACATTTTAAAATTCTTTGGCGACAATCTGTACTCTGTGCGACTGTTTGACCACAGACTATTATGTGTTTGACATTGGCAGTATGAACGTAAACAAACGACAGACTATTATATGTTTGACGTTGGCAGTATGAAGGTACACTAAAATGAAAAAAAATATAATTTTGTTGCCTGGCAACAAAATTATTTTATTTTTAACAATTACCATTGTTTGGAAAAGTTTAAATGAATTATCAAGTGCAAATGAATGTTTTAGTTTATTTAATTTAATGTATTTGTAACACATATTATATGTAAATTTTAGCTTTCTGCACTCCTTCTCCATATAAACTTTAACTATGCCAAATCTCACACTCCTCCGTGCGCGCAATATGCTTAAAAAGGGGTACCAAGTTTTCTCTTCACGTATTAATATATAGATAGTGTGGACGAAGATGTGTTGTTACATAGTTGTTAAGAAGAATCAAAGAGAAACGAGCTTGTCGGATGAAAAAATATTAGAAAGTAATTCTTTTTTAAATAGGATTAGAAAATTCTACCGTTTTAAGGAAGCACAAGTAAAGCAAATATAAGTATATGAACAGTAGGAAGAAATAAAGAACGATATGAAAAGACATAGAACAGTTCCATAGCTGGTCGATATCAAACAAAGAAGATCACAGGTACATCTTCTGAACACAAGGATTTCAGGAAATAATTCTTTTAAATCTTGGAATCTTGGACTGTAGAAGTATGCATAAAACGTCAGCACGATGTAGAAGTATGTAAAAGTTGGACTGTTACGATCGAATAAAAGTTGAATCTTCTCGTTGTTCCAAGACGATTCGCTTGTGTGGCACACATCACTTAACGTTTTATTGACTGCTCGGTGCCCGTTCTAGCTAATTCACTCTTATTGATAAAAAATCAATAAACATACGTGTATGCGTAATGGCGTGGTCATTATTATATATATGAACAAACACAGTATCTACACACACTTCCATAATACAAAGTTCAAATTTAGGTCTATATGATTCTTGGCCAGTTGAACGCAATATTCCCTTGCTTTGTATAGTGCTGACTGCGGTTACATAAGTTGCTGAAAGGCATTATTGTAATACTGAAACGTTACAAAAGCATTTAGGAGGTACATAAACATATACAAAAAACGATGAAACAATATTTAAAATATTTAAGCAAACATTGTACAAATTTAGGTCAATGGGAGATATAAATTATTATTCTGTTACATGAAAATATCGTTCTATTTAATTGTTATGCTATTATCATTCTATTTTATTACGCTACATTCAATGGCTGTCGTAACTAAAGTCCTAAGGTAGGCGATTTTCTAAATTAAATGATATGATCACCTACGACGTCATTGTGTATGTTGAATTAGGAAGCCGCTAGACAAAGAAAACTGTTAGAGAAGAAAATTCTGTAAAACGACTGGGGCTTAGTGATGTTGCATTGGGGTAAGCTCAAATTACGATTGCACCGTTACGTTTCAACATAGGACGAGTTCCATATACGACAACTGAAATAATGCAGTCCATTATGATTGCAAAGCGATTATTATATTCATTTTACAGACACATATTTTTATCATATAAAAAGTACGTTACATAATTTCTGTAAATAACATTGGATACTTCAAAAACAGAAACCAGATAAATACACAAATCACTCAGCGCAGTGCTCCACCTGGGATCGGTTACAACATTCTTGTCAAAAATCTGATGACACGAGATCTTCAAACCTTTTGTAATTGATTTCTTTGAACCCTGAGTCTTTGATGTTCAGTAGATCTCTATAGTACTGACCACTTGTAGGCAGGACCACAGACACACTTCGTGTGTGTAATACAAGATTATTAAAAATTAATTCCTTATTATTGAGATCAATTTTTCAGAGGAGGGTTAGTGAGGATCGGTCAAAAATAACACAAATTTTTGACCGATCCTCACTAACCCTCCACTGAAAAATTCATTGATTGATGGTCACTACGAATTTAAGGATTTCATTATTGATATACTTTTTTATAATATATTTGAAAATACGGTCTACTTAATACGACACCACACATAATCGTTTACTCACACCGTGGTTTAGATAAGTGATAATATTGTTACGACGGTCTAGTGATCGTCGTATGGTACAGTGGAAAAACCAAATACAA
Organism: Magicicada septendecula; assembly: GCA_034769895.1. Lineage (NCBI taxonomy): Eukaryota > Metazoa > Arthropoda > Insecta > Hemiptera > Cicadidae > Magicicada > Magicicada septendecula. Next base: position 108,333,844 of record CM068372.1, on the reverse strand, counting down.
GACACCAATTAAGTCACCAGCTTTAATTGCCACAATTAAACAGTTTGAAATCAACAAGATAGTCTCTTACAACAAATCAAATAAAAATTGTTCACCCACAAATAAAATGTCAAGTAATAGAAAACACAATTTTATTACAATTGTCCCGCACAATTATAAAACAAGTAATACTTCAGCACAATACTTTGAACCACATTATGTAAATCGGCACTTAAACTCACTGTGTAATCGCCCGACAGTAACTAACTTGTCCGTCGATGAATGGCTGTATTTATACCCGCTGATTTCCAGAATGATCTGCAACTTTGAGTGACTTGTTAAACAAACAGGCGCTCTCGAGAATCCTCTAGAAACAGTGTCCTTGAACACACTGCGCTGACCGGTATGGTCTGGTATAGACCCGATAGTTGACGCGTAATTGTCTTTCACCGCAAAGTAGCAGCATTATGTACGCACGCACACACACACACACACACACACACACACACTACAGCTGGAATATTTGAGAAACTTGTAGAACGTTCCGTATTACGTAATACTTCTTCCTCATTGCGTAACAATTTTGTTAAAAGTGTTCACCGGTCTACAAGAAAACAATTTTTAATATAATCAGTAGAAACCACGGAGCAAACATTTATTTATATTTGAGCGTATCCCTCTAAGAGTTTTAAGGCGATGGCATTTGCAACAGTGTTACGATCATGGCTGCACAAGGTAAAGTGCGTCAAATGTGGTGGGGTACAAAGTAATATTGCATCATTTCCCCGCGACCGGAAGGAAGTGTTACTGCACCATGTATTGAGCAGTATGCAAATTGAACTCCATGCGGGTGACGAATATGCTAATACGAATAATGTGGGTTACACATTTACCAAAACGTTACAAAACAAATACTAATTTTCGTGGGGAGTCTAAAGCAATGAGGTGTCGCCTTTTCCTACCACTGACCGTCAACAGTTTCCGCGCAGTGATTAAACAATCAATCATAGTTTCAGCACTCCAATTTGGTTTTCACAGTTTCATGTAAAGACAACAATCCTGTTCAATATTAATGGCATGAAATGAGTACCGTCTGCAATGAATACTAAATGCCACGTGCCTGTCCAGAACGTTGATTGATCGGCTGTATTTCCAGTCTAGTAAATTAATAGATTAAACAGACTTTAGTAATCAGCAAGCCTTCTGTTGGTAACTCTTTGGTTTGTATATTTTATTAGATTACATAATTTACGTATAATAAATTTAAGACTCAACTTACCTTAATGAACTAATAAAGTCTATTTACTATTTGATTTCAAATTGTATAGATTATTTGTTAAGTTTCAACGCGAATTCTGATTTTTAAGCTTAAAGTACTTAAAAATTACAGTCATACGAGATGCAAAATGAACAGGAAACGTTAAAAATGGGAGTAGGCAATAATAACATAGGAATAATAATTCTTTACCGTCTAAGCAGTCTAAGAGTTAGGTAGTGTATGCTGCCTGATGCAGGAACTACCCATCCCGCCAATTAATACTACCAGAAGTGTATCCAACTACCAATTATCCAGGCTTAGTTGATCTGGCGGCTGATATGCGCACTTTTGTTTTATGGTACGCCTGCGAATTGAACGCAGAGCCTTTAGGTTTTATTCAAAAAGTGTAAGTATTACTAAGGTAGCAAAAAAACTAATTTTAATCAAAACAAAATTCTTATAACGTGACGGATATTTAACACTTTAGGAAGAAGTCAGAAGTTAAATGGAGAGTGTAGCACAATACAGATACAAGACCTGGTCTGTTACGAAATGCGGAAAATGGGACAAATAGCGTTTATTTGATACTGGAGGAGGATGGGTATGCCTCGGTTGAATAATTTTGGTAACAAGGAATCTCTCAGGCAGAATACCGGAAGAAGAAGATACATTTAGAAAAAAGGAAGAATGAACGATAGAGCATAATAATTAACTGGTTACGTAATGGATAGAATAGGAAGAGGATTCTTTGGAGGACGTTTATGCACGTTATGACCCAGAAAGTTCGATGGCTACATCTACATTAAATGGAATTCAGTGAAACAATCAAAGTACAGCAGAAAGTAAAATCATAATACTTAAAACCATTGGTAGAATTATCATGACTTACGGCTCAGAAGTTTGGACTACTAATAAACAGAGAAGGACAAAATTAAGGACAGCAGAGATGGACTTTTAGAGACGTTCGGCTAGAATATCCAGACGCGAGAAAATTAGAAATGAAGTCATTCAGAATAGAATGTATGTGAAAAATTAAATTGTTAATTTTATCCAAACAAAGAAATTACAATGGTTTAGACACACGAAAAGAATGACACAGGAAAGTTTGCCACTGAGTGTTATGGAATAGACTCGACCAGGAAGAAGAAAAAGAGGAAGACCACCTATCACCTTGACAGAAGAAATTCAGACAATATTTGGGAACGAGAAATTAAAAAAGATCTTTGGATGGACAAGCAGCAGTGGAAGATGAGAATTCAATCACATCTGTAATCTTTGGTTCCAAAAAATGTGTAAACATTGTACAGCCGGAATAATAATAATGACGGAGGAAATGAAAACTGAAGAGTAAGGATTAGTAATGATTAGGAAACTTTAAGGACACAACAGTAACTGTTCATCAATCTCAAAGATTGACTGTCAAAGGAATACAATTGTCAATATCGACAATCACCTTTTATAAACTCCCGTTGTTCGGTGCTTACAAAACATGTGACATTATTAGCGAGATGATCTCCTATGTACAATTCTACTTTGACATTATGACCTTATTGATCGCACACTCCCTAGCATTGGTTTGTCGATTACACACCAGTCCTGTACGTCGTTCACCTCGTCTTCTAGTTGTTGTTTTCTACTCATGAAAAATGTATTCTATACCATCTTGTGATAAAAATTTTATCATCACAAGTAGTATACAGTCATATAATTCTATTCCATGTTTTGGATTTTATTCCGTGTCTTCATTCCCAAATCGGCTGCGGGTCTTTTCCATTATAGTGCTGCGTTCTCATTTAAACTACAAACGCAATAAAATTTTTACGTTTAAGTTTTTAACAACTTGTTCGCCAGTTTTAATAAAACGGTATTCTGCATGTAATGAAATAAGCTAATAATGTCCAACTAAATGCTCAATTCTCGGCACAATACCGACGTTCACCAAATTAAATAGTTTATTATAAACCGTAAGTTATAAAATTTAATATTCTGAACATTTTACTGTTGACAATTTACCGGAATTTACAGTAACAAAGCCCCGTTTATTATCGCCGCATTAAACAAATCGTTTATTATCCATTTTAGTTCACGCTTACAGTAAAATGTGTTTGATATATTAAACTAGTTACATTTGCAGTATTACATTAGAAAAATTTTGTCATTTAGTTTGAGGAATATATAATAATATATGAATTTAGATAAAACCTGATATAATGTATTTATTTTATTAATTAAAGTTAAGGAACTTTGTTTATTTATTTTCAAATTCAGCTAATCAGATGTAACTTATGTTGCCAGTAATATTTATACCATATATTGAAGTAATATTATATGGGTTAAAATATGTATTACCTGTAGCTTACGCAATTCTTGGTGCCATAAATTTTCTTCCTTTTCCTGATTCATTATTTCTTTTTTTTGCACTATCTCTTCTCTATTCACTATTCATTTGTCTTAACTGATCACACAGACTAAATTTAACGTTTATACACAGTGTGACCTGTCATCAAATTACGTTTATGAAGGGTATAACACAGACTAAAATCTAAATGTAGTCTGTGTTGAGTTGTAGAATCGCGCAAAGGCAGTTTGTATAATTAACATTTTAACGCGGCCTGGCATAAGAAAAAAACAATCTCAGAGAAAGAAGGCAGTTAGTTTAAAAAGCTCCACAGTCTCTGGCTACAGACCAGTTCCCTTCAATTGCGTACATGACTTCTTAATGTTAAAACCAACATACTGTAGTAAACCTTTTTTGATCTTCTGATTAGTGATCTGTACTCTCATCCTCTCCTTTCATGCATTCTTAACGTCCTTATGCGTCGCAGGATCTCTGTCTGTCTGTCTATCTGCTTCTATTTTTTTCACGCTTTCTTTCTCTCTTTCTTTCTCTTTATATCTCCCTCACTTTCTACGTTTCTGTTACTTAGAAGTTCGGTAGGATGTATCGGTTTTGTGTACATTTAATATGACTTTTTTTTTCGTATCGGCCATCTAAGGACCACAAGCCAATATCAATTCTTTACTCTTTGTTCTTTCCTTTTTTCCAATATTCTTTCATCTTCTCACTGTGTCTCTTCTTCCTGTCTTTAGTCCACTTTGACCCTGCGTTTTTCTCTCTCCTACCCTGGACTCCCACAATTTTTAACACTTTTGCCCGAAAAACGTCTCCTTCAGTTGCTTCTTATGCATGTATATTATTTTTTCCTAAATCCTTTTGGACTTCTTTAATCCAACTTAATGTTGACTTCTTCCTCCACAGATATTTGAAGATTTGCTTTGTCAACCTATTGTCGTCCATTCTATATAAATGTCCAAAAAATATTAGTCTTCATTTTCTCATTGTATTTAATCTGACTTTATTCAATGTAAAATTTATATATTTACCATCTTTTTCCATTAAATTTGATTTATTGTTATTTACTAAGTTACCAAAATATATATTTGTAGCTATCTAAAAAGAGACATAACTCATCAAATGTAGTCTCTTCTTAATCCACAAGCCTCTATTTTACAACACTGAAAAGAATCGTGGAACAGTTGTTACAAAATGAGAAATTGCGAATAAGGGAATAATGTTGGACAATAATTTTTTTTAGCAACCAAAGACGGTAGGAGGTAAGTTTTAAGTTTCACTATTTAGATTAATTCATTTTGTTTACAGTTGCGTCATTACTGTAACGCACAATCGCGGCGGCGAATATACTGATTTTATTGTGTAATTCGATTGAACCGATACAGTAGCGGCTACAGTGATTAACTATTTATCACTGCTACTTTTATCACTGTTACCAAGTCTTAAAACGGCTGACGAATATTAATAGTTTTGCATATCGCCCTGTGTAGACATTCTCTCGGTGTGAATACGTAATGTAATGCTACTAACTGGAGTCAAAATTAATAATTATACATCGCTTAGGGTAAAGCAAATTTATTAAATACATTGTTGCGGTTTGGAAGCTCTTGAAGAATCGCGAGTTATTCCAAAGACGCTAATAAGGGAAGCTGGATTGTTTGTTAGAAAGAAGTGGACTGTATTTGAGATATTGAACATGCGTTTATTGGATAATTTGGTTTGTTAGTTACGATCGGCACGTGCGGAAGCATTTGAGGCGAAAATGCCCGAGATTAAATTTGAATGAAATCGTGGTCCATTGCAGATGGACGCAGGTAGACGATTAAAGTGAAATGTTATAAATGCATGCTGTATAATAGCCAAAAGCCGCGGCTGTAAGAGAAGTGTTTAACGAGAGTTGCGCTCGGAGTCGTGTTATAAACTAAACTAATACTGGCTTGCAGTCGGCTAGGCTGGCCGATTGCAAGGTTTGATAAAAGCGTGACGTCATCCGCGCGTGCCGTGCAATGTTAGTAGGCTGCTTACAACTGACAAAACAGTACAAAGTTTAAACATACTGCCCGCCAAAATCGGGACGATTTTGTACATTAACGGTTAAATTGAACAATATAATAATTAGACTTACATGTCGTAAGCGATACAATAATTGGCGCACTGGCCAGAGAGCAATGACATAATGGACATAATATAAATTCAATTAACAATCACCAAGCATACAATAAATTGATAACACCATAAAAATACAATAATTTCCCCATGATATTGACATAACAACCCCAATGAATTTCATAATGTTTTGACCCTTAGAAAATACAATACATATATAGAATAATTGCCACTATAACTGACACTTGTGGTTCTCAGAATTTGAATCACACAAACACATTAACGATACACAACATTCATAATAATTGATAGTACATATGAGACACAGTCACTATTTCTGTAATAGCTAGCGACACTTAACAATGTTACAATGCTTATGATACAATTGACTTGTATGCTCGCCCCGGGGAATGTCCCGGGCGTGTTCCATGTAATGTGACACGCGCACACCCATGCATACACACACACACACACACACACCGTAAGGCACGCAAACGACTAGCTTGTTGCCACCGGAAGGGGGCATAATTTGTGGATGGGTCGGCGTAAGATACCTAGCGCGGTGCGTACTTCTGCGACGCGTACTAAGGAATCTTGACCCGGAAAAACATTGGTAATTACCCCACGCTTCCATTCTAGAGGGGGGGAATTGTCATCCAAAATGAGGACAAGTTGTCCGACCTTCAAATTTTTAAATGGGGTGCGCCATTTGTTGCGCTGCTGCAGCTGGTGCAGATAATCCCTAGACCACCGTTTCCAGATGGTCTGCGTAAATTTTTGGAGCAGAAGCCATCTGCCCAAATGAGTATTATTGCCTTGTGTATAGTCGGGTTCCGGAAGTGCCGTCAGTGGAGCACCGACCAAAAAATGAGCGGGTGTTAAGGGTTCAGGGTCTCTAGCATCGTCGGACACGGCGCATAACGGGCGTGAATTAAGGCAAGCCTCAATTTGAGAAAGAAGGGTAGAATATTCCTCAAAATTCAAGATCGTACTGCCAATTACGCGACGTAAATGGAATTTAACACTCCTTACACCACTTTCCCACAAACCACCGAAATGAGGGGCTGAAGGGGGGATAAAGGACCATTTGATGCCGTGGAGACCGCAAAACTCCAGAGAAGATTGTTCAACTTCCTTGGAGGTTAAAAATTTGTACCAATCATGCAACGTGTGGTTGGCACGACGAAAATTCGTGCCATTATCCGAAAATATTTGCGCGGGAATACCTCGGCGCGATATGAACCTTTTTAAAGCCGCTATAAAGGCGTTGGAAGTAAGATCCGACACCAATTCTAAATGGATGGCCCTAGTACACATGCATATAAATAGAGCGATATATGCCTTGGTCGTGGACTTAGAGCGCTGCCCGCCATGGCGCAAAAACACCGGACCTGCGTAATCCACGGCCGACTGTGAGAATGGCCTTGACGGCGTGACCCTAGAAGAGGGTAATTGACCGAGTAATTGATTCGCGCCTTTAGCCCGGAAACGAAAACAAGTGACACACTTATGTATCACTGAGCGGATATAGGACTTATCGTGTATGATCCAATACTTACGCCTAAGCGAAGCTTGAGTTGATTGCACTCCAGCGTGCAACAAACGGATGTGTTCGTATTCAATTATTAATCTCGTGAGATGAGAGTGCGGGTGTAAAATTATTTGGTGTTTAGTCTCGTAGCTAAGTGGGGAGAATTGCAAGCGTCCACCCACTCTTAAAATGCCTGATTTATCCAGGAATGGGTTGAGAGCAAGAATTTTACTACTGCGTGGAAGGCACCGGTGTGCCTCAAGTTCCCTAACCTCTACGTCGAAATGCAACTTCTGAGATTGCCGGACAAAAACCAAGAGCGTGTCAGACAATTCTTGAGCCGACAAAAAGGACGTGTCTCTTTCAACCACCGCGAGCCTAGAATTGCGAAGAAATCGACGGCAGTATGCGAAGACGCGAATAAGCCTCGTAAGAGATGAATAGTTTTCAATGTAACTATGTGTTGAGGACGCGACAATTAGTGAGGTTTGAGCCTGCTTGTGACGCTCCTCTTCAATGTCGGGAAAGGCACAGGGAGTATTAATGTCGAACGCGCTGACCGGCCATGAGGCCGCATCACGAGCCAACCAGGAGGGACCATGCCACCATTGAGCATGACAGTGCAGACTACGAGGGAGGCAACCGCGCGATAAAACGTCGGCAGGGTTGTCATTCGATACTACATGACGCCAAGTTCCCCTGCTGCTAACAAGACGCTGTATTTCTGCGACACGGTTAGCCACAAATACCTTCCAGCGGGAAGATTGCTGATGTATCCAGTACAACGCTATCATCGAATCCGAATAAAGATATAATCCGTCAAAATTGTAATCGACGGCATTTAAAACCTTGGACGTTAATTGAGCCAACAATAAACAAGCACAAAGTTCAAGTCTAGGAAGCGTTATCTGTTTCAGCGGAGCGACCCTAGATTTAGCACACAACAAGTTTGATGATATGGCGCCGTTCGAATAGACCGCCCGCACATAAATGCAACACCCGTAACCTTTAACCGAAGCGTCGGCGAATCCGTGCAGCTGCAATGAACTAACTGGGCAACTGTTCGAACTCTTAACCGACCTCGTAATCTCAAAATGAGTGTCGGAGACTAATTGGGTGTATAATTCCGACCATTGATTGGCTAGTGACCCGGACAAGGGTTCGTCCCAATCAGTGCCCGCCAACCACAACCGCTGCACGAAATGCTTGCAGCAAAATGTGATGGGAGCAATTAGACCTAGTGGATCATAGATCCCGGCAATGATTGATAACACGCTTCTCTTGTTGAGAACGGTTAGATTGTCATCACCCCTAACGGTGTACAAAAAGTTATCCCCCTCAACATTCCACTGTATGCCCAAGGTACGCACGTTTTGACCCTTGCTGAAGTCACGGGTTACTTGGGCGCGAAGAGTCATAATCTTATGGTGGTTAGAGAACCATTTGTGTAACGAAAAACCATACCTCCTCAACAACTTCGCGATCTCGCCTTTCATTTCAGCTAAGCTGTTCGGATCATCCGAACCCGTTATGAGATCGTCTACGTAAAAGTCATTTGCTATGGCCTTAGCAGCGGTAGGGTAGTCGGCTTTGTTTTCATATGCTATTTGAGCCAGACAACGCGTAGCAAGGAAGGAGGCACTAGCAGTGCCATATGTAACCGTCCTTAACGCGTAATGTCGCAATTCCTTATGCGGTGCATCACGCCAAGCAATGCGTTGCAAGTTTGAATCCTTAGGATTAACAATGATCTGGCGATACATCTTTTCAATGTCCGCAATAAGTACGTATCGGTGGGTGCGGAACCGAACCATTATCGAAAACAGATCCTGCTGGATCGTAGGACCGACCATTAAAGTGTCGTTAAGGGACAAATTATTGGTGGTTTTAGCGGATGCGTCAAATACCACGCGCAATTTAGTGGTTAAGCTAGAGTCTTTGAAGACTGCGTGATGGGGCAGATAAAAGATCTCTGACCTGTCAAGCGACAGATCGTATTCATCAAGCGGCGACATGTGGCCAAGTCTTAAGTAGTCATTCATGAACTCACTATAATCCTTATAAAGGGTAGGGTTCTGCTTGAATTTGAATTCTAACGATTGGAATCTTCGTATTGCTCCGCGGAGAGAATCTCCCAAATAAGATTTATCAGATCTGCGGGGCAGGGCTACCACGAATCTCCCGTCGCGATTGCGGCTAGTGTTTTTCACGAAATGCCTTTCACACGGTGAGTCCTCAGATCGGGTTTCGCGACTAGAGATTTCCTCCAACTTCCAAAATTCCTTTAGTTGCGAGGAAACCTGATTATCATCCTTACAGACCATAAATGAAGAAACCGTTCTAGTCATGTCGACGTTGAATGGTAAGTCACCGGCCAAAATAAATCCTAACTTGGTTTCCTGAATTATAGGAAAGTGTGGTCCGCGCGTATATTTCACAGGTTCAATTAATTGTAGAAAATATTGAGCGCCGATTAATATATCGACTTGCGATGAGCAATGTAGGTGAGGATCCGCCAGGAATATGCGCTTGGGTAAATTTAAAGAGGTAAGATTGAATGACTCCGCCGGTAAATTATTAGTTATACTGGGTAATACGGCACAATGTACGTTTAACGTGAAGGGTTTATAGCGTGAATGTAGCCTTACATTAGTGCTGAATTCAGCCTGGGAAAGCGAGTTGTTTATACCCGTGATGGGCAATTGCGATTTAAGTAATTGGAGGCTCATCCTGCGGGCGAAATCCATTGTGCAAAAGTTCGCTTGAGAACCGGAATCCAGTAATATCCTAACGGTAAATTTTTTGCCGACCTTATTGTATGTCATACAGACGGCGGTAGATAACAATACCGATTTATTGGTCTGTGATTTCAGTGAGCACTGGTTGTTAACAGAAGTTACGTCCCTGTTGGGGACATGAATCATGGTGTGGTGACGCCTAGAACATTTTTTACACGAAAATTTGGAGGGACATTTTGAACCCTCGTGTCCCGAACGGAGACAGTTTAAGCAAAGTTTGTTTTTTAGTAACGCATTTTTTCTATCAGGGATAGACAGCGATATAAACTGTGGGCAATCGCTAAGTCTATGTTCACCGTTACATAGCCTGCATAAATTATTTCTAATATGTGAGTGGAATGCGCCCTTTGGATTGCTTATCTGTTTAACTGCCTTGCGATAAGGAGACTTATCGCTTTTGTTCAACCTGCTCGTTGGGCTAGTCGCGTTATCGATATTTTGCAGTAGTTTCCTACGTGAATTTAAAAAATTTATAAAATTATTAAAATCAGGGAGTTTATGCTCCGATAAACTCTCTTTCCACAAACGTAAAGTGTAACTGTCAAGTTTTTTGGCTAGATAATTTACGACAATAATTTCAAACGTGTTGACTGGCAGTTTGAGATTATTTAAAGCGTTTATATTTGCAGAGATTTGATCAATAAATTGCGATATGCTGCCTTGGGATTCCTGCTGAACTAATGGTACGTCTAGGACATTCCACACGTGGTGAGCGGAGACAATCAGCTTACTATCATATCTATTCCTCAACAGATCGATAGCCACCGCGTAATTTTCATGTGTTATGGGTAATGATTTTATTACGTTAAGCGCCTCGCCATGTAATGACGAGTGTAAATAATGAAGCTTCTGTATATCTGTCAGGTCTGTTCTGACATGAATTAGTTCCATAAAAATATGGTAATAATGTTGCCATTCCACAATACTACCCTCGAACCGTGGTAATTTTATTGGTTCCAATTGAATGGGGGTTGTTTTAGGCTGTTTACCATCAGTATTAATTAGTGGTTTTTGGTTCAAGTGCTCAGATTGCTCCAACAAGTGTTGCAATTTACATTCTATAGCACAGAGATCGTCCTCCGTGTGCACTCTATCACTTGTTGACGCAACGTCTGCTTCCTCAGCCTCGATTTGTGACTGTATCTCGTCATATTTGGTGGATAATTCCATCAAATGACGCAGTTTTATTTTGAGCGCATGAGGATCGCTGTTTAACAAATCAAAATTATCCGCGAAGGTATTTATTCGGGATATTGAGGCCTTAATTGTACCTCGTTTTTTTATCAGAGCCCTTACATCGGCCATTATTACAGTTTGAGATAAAACATGGAAAGATATTTAGAAACAATTGAGCATCGAGCATGTGAACCACAAACTTAATTTTGAATGAGTTTCAATACGTTTGGTAGCTAGCGATCGTTGGTTTGAACATAAACTTACTCTCTCTAACTAATCAAACTCGTTGGCAGTTAAATTATTGAAATTATAAATCTAAATGATTACAAAGTATAGCTTTATCTTTAAAGTTCTGACTGATAATGAGCTGCCAACCATCTATTAATTTATATTGTGTAATAAGTTAATTGTTTATATAAATATGTCAAAAATACACACTGGGTGAAATATTATTAAAAATAAATCAAATATAGGTAAAGTTTATAGTCACGTGGCCGTCGATCCATTCGTGATGAAGCTGGCTTCGATCCCGTTTGGAGCTGCTACACCTCCTGTCTCTGCCGGTTAGCCGTTGCCTCATGTTGTACCCTCCATCATTTAAAGCGGTGGAATCTCGAAAATGTTGTCCTGTTTCGTCCCGTCGTCTCTGGTCTACTGCTTGGCTGAATCTTGTCGAGATGACTGCTACGTGCTTCACGATAATGGTGTCGCTCAGGACGAAAATGATGCCCGTCTGTCGTGATTAACTTCAGATTGGTTTTTCCAGAAATGATGTATATAAATAAATGTTGTCGCCTGTGTACTCAGGTATGAGAAATCTGTGCCGTTGGGACCAAAAATGATGTAGTTTGTTTTGGCCTGAAAATGTGAAATCCTGCCTGATTGGACCAAAAATGATGTCGTTTTTGGCCTGAAATGTGAAATCCGGTCCGGTGGGACCAAAAATGATGCGGTTTGGAAGCTCTTGAAGAATCGCGAGTTATTCCAAAGACGCTAATAAGGAAAGCTGGATTGTTTGTTAGAAAGAAGTGGACTGTATTTGAGATATTGAACATGCGTTTATTGGATAATTTGGTTTGTTAGTTACGATCGGCACGTGCGGAAGCATTTGAGGCGAAAATGCCCGAGATTAAATTTGAATGAAATCGTGGTCCATTGCAGATGGACGCAGGTAGACGATTAAAGTGAAATGTTATAAATGCATGCTGTATAATAGCCAAAAGCCGCGGCTGTAAGAGAAGTGTTTAACGAGAGTTGCGCTCGGAGTCGTGTTATAAACTAAACTAATACTGGCTTGCAGTCGGCTAGGCTGGCCGATTGCAAGGTTTGATAAAAGCGTGACGTCATCCGCGCGTGCCGTGCAATGTTAGTAGGCTGCTTACAACTGACAAAACAGTACAAAGTTTAAACATACATCTTCTAACTCCCATCTTGTATTTTCTCTCTTCTATCTTCTATCTTCTGTCTTTTACCTATCTACTTATCTGCCTGATAATAATACAATTTAATTCATTGTTGTACGGACTAATATTTTTTCCTAAAGAGTATTATACACTTCTTGCCAGAAAAAAATTAAAATATGTTTTCTTTAGACACAAAAGTGAGTCTGTTTCTCTACTGAACATTGAGCAGTAAGTTTGTTAAAATATAAGAATGACTGTAGTTGTTTACGGTTTCTTGTAATTATATGTAAGTTTGCTCACTAATATTTCACTTACAATAAGTAAAAGCAAATACAATTATTATAGAATGTGTATGTATAAAATGTTGTTATACTTTCAATAAAATTTACAGCTTTATTTAGTAACACATTCATACTGAGCTCTTTCGCATGAGTGTGTATGTCATGAGAGAATATCTGTTTGTTAAGTAAAATAAAAAAAAAATAATACCTAGATAAATTCACATAATTTAGTCGAAATTGCAGTACAGACAAACAGAAAATATAAGAATTTCCATAAAACAAATTTAACGCATAAACAAATTTTGCATATTGACTCTGATTAGGAAAATTTACATATTTAAATGTCTGTGTACTGCATTTTTTTGTACTTTGTTTCATAACGTTAAATTATATAGTAACAACAATTTGTATAATTGAATTTTGACAGTTGGCACTAAAATGTTGCAAATAGCATATGTAACTTATTAAATTCAGCACTGGTATAAACCATGTTTTTTTTGTTTTACATAAAAGAGAAAAGAAAAACATGGGCTTAATCCAAACACTGAAAGCAACGTGCAAAGCGTAGTCTCGTAATACTGGCATAATACCCATACCCGTTTATCAATATTGCTCTTTTGGGGAATCCCAGTATTGTTAAATGTATTATACCCTGTTGGAATACAGAATTTATAGTTTGTTACACTATGGACATGATTTCATTTAAAGTAATTTTATTGAAGATCTGCTTTGGAATTTTCGCATATGTACTCCAATGTTACAACAGTGTTACTTTTTTAAAAATTTGGCAATAAAACTTGTACCATTTTGTCAAAAAAGTTGTCAGTTTGTAGTTTTCATTTGCATAAATTTTAAATGTCTATCTGAGAACATACAGATAGAACTTAAGTTACATGTTATTTATTAGTCACTACTTAAGCAGGTTTACGAACTTTTAGTATATATTTTGAAAAATAAATGTACTGCAAACAAGATCCATACAAAGTAAATTTACCGCTTGTTCAGCTGATCCACTGACAAGTTGACTGGTCAACTGGATTAACATATTCAATCAGGAAAATAAATATTTTAAATGTCTGTTTTCAGTAAGATGTATTTGTAACAAAAGGCTACATCAAATAAGTATTATATTTAACAATGTGTTTTTAATCACAAGATTTTTAATAACATTTTCAGGTAAATATTAAATATAATTTTCTTCTTGTTTTGATTTAGCCAAATTCTACTTTTGGATGTGTAGTATGTCAGCCAATTTTTAAATTGCGCTGGGAAATAAAGCAATTTGCATCTCACTTATCAAGTAGTTTACTATGGTGGAGTTAGAAACCGACGTGCAGGTTGTCGATTGTTCTTCAAAGAAAATGGAAGCTGCAGGTGGTGTCGAAGTGGCATTTCTGTAGTTTATATAAAATATCGGTATGGAAAACCATACATGACTTCCATATTCTAAGATTTATATTTAAAATCATTTTCGAAATGAAATATTACCATAGAAACTACTTCTTTCTACTTACTGCTTCAGCCTTAACCACAGTACTGTGGTCACTAACGTATACCACCTCACGTTATCGCACTCGATTTTCACTGATGATGGAAGTCGATGGCATTGCCGAAATGTCTGGTTTTGTAGAAAACATTGACTACGGCCAAATATCCCGGGAAGGAATTTTAACAAAAACTACTTCTTTGTTGCCGATAACGTTGTACACATATATATAAAAAATATGCATAAAATTTATGGCTTGTAGAAGTTAATGATTGATCTCCATTAAGTAGTGCTCAATTTTCCAAAGTTTTAATATTATGATGTCCGTAATTAAAATATCAGAGCAGGTTTAGTGTGAATGAGGGTACACCGTGGACAAAAATTTTCAACATTTCCTATTGAGCGTTGCTTAGAGTAAAGCTGCGAATCTACAGTGTATGTTTCACAGAACAAACACGCGAAAAAGAAGGAGCGCTCCGAAGTCACTCATGGACCCTCAGCATCTTGCAGAGGGTTCATTCCCTAAAGACGAAAAGTCTGTCTATGAATCGTACCTCTGTAAACACGTGCAGTTACACTGCCCAGCGATCCACAGGAAGCAAATTGATGTCCATTTTTTCGGCTTGCACGCGTTATGTTGGTGTGGGTTTCGGCACTTTCCATTTAAAAAGAGTGCAAATGTAAGAAATTAAACATGAGTGAGGCCAGAAATAACGCGAATTTTGTGTGTGTGTGTTCCCTGCCTTTTTATTGCTGTAGTCATAATAATAAAATGGAAACGTAAACATTACATAACTGAGATATGCTTACCTGCCACGAACCATATATTATTTTATACATGTATAATTTGCCACTCATACATAATTTACATTAAAATGAAAAAATTATAATTTTATTGCCTGGCAAAAAATTATTTTATTTTTAACAATTACCATTGTTTGAAAAATTTAAACGAATTTTCAAGTACTTTACTGTTGTTAAAACGTAAAAGGTTGCAGGTAAACTACCCCTTCTCCTTAACCGATCTTCACCAAAATTGGAAATCCTTGAGACCTCCACAATTCAGGGACGCATGCAAACAATTATTTGATTCTGTTTGAATTTGCGGCTGTTATCGTTTGCCATAGAAAATGCCCTTGATAAAAAAACGTTGCTGGTAAACTACCCCTTCCCCTTAACCCATCTTCACCAAAAACAATAGGTCTTGAGTACTCTACAAATCAGGGCTGTATGCAAAAAATTATTTGATTCTCTTTGAATTTGCGGCTGTTATCGTTTGCCATATAAAATACCCTTGTTAAAAAAACGTTGCTGGTAAACTACCCCTTTCCCTTAACCGATCTTCACCAAAAACAATAGATCTTGAGAACTCTACAATTTAGGGTTGTATGAAAATAATCTTTTGATTCTGTTTGAATTTGCGGCTGTTATCGTTTGCCATAGAAAATACCCTTGTTAAAACATAAAACGTTGCAGGTAAACTACCCCTTTCCCTTAACCGATCTTCACCAAAAACAATAGATCTTGAGAACTCTACAATTCAGGGCTGCATACGAAATATTATTTAATTCTGTTTGAATTTGCGGCTGTTATCGTTTGCCAAAAAAAATTTCCCTTGATAAAAAAAACCGTTGCTGGTAAACTACCCCTTTCCCTCAACCGATCTTCACCAAAAACAATAGGTCGTGAGTACTCTACAAATCAGGGCTGTATGCAAAAAATTATTTGATTCTGTTTGAATTTGCGGCTGTTATCGTTTGCCATAGAAAAAATCTACAGACAGACACACAGACAGACAGACAGACACACACACAGACACTTTTCGGAAAACGACTTTTTTTCATGTTTTGAGTGTAGTACAATCAGAATCTGCAATAAACTCGAACACGATTTTTTTTGCCATCACCATACTTCCATTTCCTTAAGGAATATGGAAGTAAAACTGCTGTTTGACGTTCAGTTAGTGGTAACGCAAGACACGAGAGGCGCTAGTGTAACGTGCTGCCGCATTCCACCCGAAGTTGGAGGTATTGGTATCTACAGTATTTGCCTTCACTCACTAAGCCTACTATCAACGTGAGTGTCGTGAGTCATGACGTTGTAGTGTACGATGTGAAAACGAAACGATGCGGGTCTTCGGTCGTCTGCACTGCCAATGTCGTGTCTTATAAATTTGAAATAGTTTTATTAATTTACTATTCTTAGAATTCTTTGTGTGGTGCGGGCCCCCTTGTGGTGGGGGCCCCTAGGCGCGCGCCTATGCTTAAATCCGGCCCTGGCCGCTAGTATTTTTTATTTACACAAGTTATTCTGCCAATGAGTTCTTTGGATTACGAAAAAGGTCAACTAACAAGATGTTAATAAAGTACACCAACTTACATTAATGGTACTTAATTACTAAAAAGGTTTACATAAAATTCAACTCTTGGTGTTTAAAAGTGTGTGTCAATATTATAGGCTTTTACATTGGTTATTGTACAGTTACATACAGTTTTAATAAATATGATCTATTAATCCTTGAAAGAATTTAGTGTTCGGAGTTCAGAGTGAGAGTTATTGTTTGTGAAAAAAGTTAATCAGTTTTATTTCGTAATTATTGGTAATTTAATTTATACTTAACAAAACCATGTTGTTTTTCTTATGGGTCATCAGTATTTCTCCCAGGTTGTGGTTGTACTTTCGTTAATCTTCAATGGTCTAGTTTCCCTTCTTCATCTGGCGTCTGTTTCTTATTATTCAAGTTTCATCTATTTTGTATTGTTAAAATTTTGTTTATGGTTATCATTTGGTTTATTGGAACTATGTTCGTTTTCTGGTATTCATTTTCCTTTCATTTGGATCTTATTTTCTTCTTTATTAGACTTTAATAGAGACGAATTCAGTATAGCGTCTGTCCCGCTGGATCGTTAATAATGGAACTCTCGTTTTATAACGGTCAAAAATATAATAATGTTTTGTTGTTATGGCAACCGCTTCCACTCTGATTGGTTAAACACATTTGAACCTATTGTTATAAATCCTGGGTTTCTGTTTAAAATGAATAAATATTTTATAATGGCTATTGTTCCTTGGTGACATTACCAATGTATGAAATATTAACATAGATGTCCCTATTTTCTTTCAAAGATCAATTTGACATCTCACAAGGCTGGTCTAGGTCATGTATTAATGTTTATAGACAAAATTGCTACTGCTATGTTATTACATATTTCACTTATTTATACTGTTTATTACATTTCTGACATATTATTATTGTTAGTTAATGGTAATCAAATAATTTACTTGGTCTTACTATTCAGTTATAATAGTTATTTGTTTACAATTGGTTTTCTGAAGTTAGACAGTTAGGTATTTTATAGGCCTAAGCTGTAACCGTCTAGAATTTCTTATTTTTCTCTATTTAAACATTATTTATTAAATCCATACGTTCTGCTTATTGTCATTTAGTACTTTTTGTTTTTTGAATTACCTTGAAGCAGTTTTACAATCTATTAGTGTTATTATACTTTTACAAAATCATTTCTTATCTGACATTTTTTTTTCTTTTCTAGTTATCTAATAATGATTAATCTTGTGCTTGTTAAGTTTATATTATTGCTAGCTTATGCCTACTCTAATCTCTTATACACTTTTTTAATACTTAATTCTACTAACAAAACATAACATATAAATGAGTTTATGGTCTGTCTATTGTTCAGCCATATTCCTTCTTGTTAATTACAATTGTTCTATTGTATGTTATTACATGAAATTGACATACTCATCATCTCTTTATAATATCATTACCTAAATAAAAAAATACAAACATATTAACTTAATGTCATGCTTTCTTGGCTGATACTCCAATAAACACTAAACAAATAGATTGATTTTCATAAAAATAACAAAACTGTTTAACATACATTAATATCATTTTTCTCAGTTCAGTTTCTTCTACTCAATTTAACTTAATTCTTCCTAACTGACTAAGTAATGTACATTATTGTTATTGATGTCTCTTTGAATCGACATTAATTGTTACAAAGACATAGGGAGCTTCTGTAACTAATAACAAAACTGGTAATCCTCCTCCTCATTTAAAAGTATAATGGGGAATTATTATTATTATTATCCCAAAATTGTTTTTTACTCTTTTTCTGTTGTGTACACTTATGTTTGCACTTAAAGGACTCATTCATCTACACAGTCCTGTCTGTTTGATTAATTACTATTATTCTTCACTTATCACTTCACTTTTACCATTAAGTATTGTTTACAGTTATTTATTATGGACTACAATACATTAGTTTTTATTAAATACTATATTGCACTTCTGGGTTTAATATAGGGGTTTTATCCCTTTCACTTTATGGGTTTGTTTTATTGTTACTAATGTTTACTATTCTTTCTCCTTAAGATTCTAAATTGTTTATCTTACTTTCTACTCATCACTTCGCTGTTTATTGTTATCACTCCCTACCTATCTCTCACTCTTGGATGTTTATCGGGTTTTAAAACATAGTTTTATAGTCATTTTTCTATATTTTATGTTCTACTTTTTATCTCACTATAGGGTTATTTATAATACACATATTCTATTAACAAATGTTTTCTCTTAATTACTATGGGTAGTGTACTTTTTGTTTACATACTCTATATAATAGTTGCTACTATTTTTTGCTTTATTATTCGTGTTTTGGTATTGTTTGTCTACCTTTGATTATTTTATTTGTCTTTATATGTCTTATCACTGGGATTAGGGTTCGTTTCTACCTACTCACTTACCATATCTATTGGGTTATTTGGGTTAAATCGCATTGTACTATTGTTTTCAAGTTTTGCTTCGTTGCTTGCTACATTTCTCTTATCAGAGGTTACTTTTATTACTACCTTTATATGCTTGATCGTATAATTATGTTAAATACATATTCCTTTATTTCTGACTCATCCCTTTTAATTTATAGTGTTAATCATTTAGTATTTTATTCTTATCATGTTGCTTCACAATGCGTGTTGAGGATATGTACCCTTACAATATATATATATATATATATATATATATATGTGTGTGTGTGTGTGTGCACAAGTACAGTTACATTAATAACACTTTCAATTAATTGATCTATCCAGTTAAACTGAATCCTAGTAGCTGCTCTTGATATTCATTGTATCGCAAAAAATATATATATATCCAAAATTACACCTACATTAATAAATTATTCAATTAAATTCCATTATTCCATTATATTTTAAACTTTTCCGACAGCATTAATAATTATAATATAAAGGTTAAAAACAGGATAAGCCTTGTGTGCCCATGACCTTAATTGCTAATACCATTCAAAGTATATAAGAGACTTTCTTGCATTTTAATTGCAGCTTGTAATTGTTCTTCCATCAAACACATATATATTTTTATAAATTCATTATAGATGTATAAATTAAATTAAAGAAATTACTACAGTTGCATGACTACTCCCAATTCAAGATATCAGTCCCGGACATGCATGTGTAAGACATGTCTTAAACAATTTTTAATTATTAAAGTGTGAACTCCCTATTTTAAATAAACACGCCTCTTGTAGTAGGCAATATGTATATATTCAATTGGTATGAATGATAAATACTGGTATTATGTATAATTAAATCAATCACACACTTAACAGTTAATAATATTAATTACAGATCTGTGCCCAGAGAACTTGTCTAACAGAATTTTTTAATCATCACAAATGTCAAATGCTGTCTACATGGTTATAGTTTATTTGTGGCTGAAAACCGGTGAAGTGTGGTTGTTTTAGATTTAATAAATGGTCTAATCCCACCTGTGACTTGAAGATTGGCGATACGTTTAGAGTATGCGAGACATGTGCGGTGATGTGTTGGAGGATTCTTTTAAACTGCTTTCCGATGAAGTTCACTTAGGAGTTATGGAAATTCTCTCTCGGCCTGACGGCGATGGGGAGCGTTGGTATGCTGCTCTGCCGGTGGAGAAAGATCTTGTGTTCCACATTTCGGCACTCCCTCACTCTCGGCTTGTCCGAGGACCCTGCAATATTCATTAAGTACAATAGACCGCCAGTATACTAACTACCCCTAAATATTTCTCGCCTCGTAACACCTTAACCACTCACGCACACGATCACCATTTATACGTGTTAATTCTTTGATCCCAGCAATATAGTTCTGTATCATGAATTATCTTGCAAATTAACATTTACGCTTTTCATTAATACGTGCAAGCATTTAAAAACGTCTACATCATTTACAGTTACAGTCATTTTTACTCTGGCTTTAGCTTTTACTTGAATAGTTGAATTTTGGGTTATCAATTTTGCTTTTAATATCTTAAGTCCTGAAGTACAAAAAAATTGGCACCTGTTCACACCTCTATCGGAAGTAACACACATCTACGCTTAACAGGCACACAAGTAAGTTAACACACGAAATATTCCTTATTACATTAAACATATAACCCTTTTATTGAATCGTTATTGGATAAGCTAATTACCTGAGACACTTTAAGCTGTTACGAACGCATTCAGAAGATTGATTATCCCGCTGTCAGACCTGAAGTTCTGCGTTGAAGGATTTGGATTGAAATGAGGGAGATACACTTGTGCGCCGAGCACAGCTAACCGGTAGCGAATTGTAACGTCGGTGAAAACAGCTGATAGTGATTACTTTATTTCTTCGCTGTAGCTCAGTACAGCATCGATAGCCCGCATCGCGGCCGCGTGGCGACCTTGACTTTACCGATTTAGTTGGCGTAGCTTGCAGACAGCCGCCGTGGCGGCGATTCAATTGCAATTCATGCCGAGGAATTTCAGATTTAAAATTTGCCTCTGCACAGTGTGAAGAGTGACGATTGGCACAATGTCGGCAAAATTGTTTATTTAAAAGCAACTCTAGCAGAACTGCAAAAATTTTCAAAAATATAAACAGAATACAATAAACAAAATAAAAACAAATGTAAACTAAAGTATTTTTAATTAAGCTTTTAAAGTGATAATAAGAATACGGTCATATGAAATAAGTTACAAATGGTTCCGTAGATTGTGACCTGGGAACAGCGAAATAACTTACTAAACAGCAGTGAAATTGATTCTCACATTTGTAATAATAAGCCCATAATCCTGATCCCACATGGGCAATTGTTATGGACACACTACTGTCTTCTAGTTTATTATTAATTGACCGTATGACTTTCTTACTCTATGAGAACAGAGGAGATTAAATATAGAATCAGGAATGCAAAAATAAGGTTCATTGAAAAAAATTTTCGTACAATACGTAATATAATAGAAAGGATACGGAACATCCTAAAAAGGAGTTATGTGCAGAGTGTACCTATCCAATATCTGGACTGCTAACATAAAGGATAAATAAGACTTACGGCGAATAACGTACAAACACACTTGTTTCGTCATATGATGTACTGAATAATGGAGCTTCAGCCGTAATTATTGAATGTTGAATTTTCCAAGTATCTGTAGGCAGGCCAGTCACAAGATGGCGTGAGTCATGAGGCTGGAACATGAGAAATCCTATCCATGAAATGATGATGATGATGAACGTCCAAGCACCACGTGCAAGTCACTAAACTTCAGTCGTTACAATAAACGGAACCGCATGTTGAATTCATCTTTCATTTTTTAATGACCTCATTCAAATAAAAATGATGTAACGTAAGGGAGTCTTAGTATTTAAAGAACTTTACTCCGTGCTACCTTTTATTACGCTAACAGCTATTTTAGTGCTATGATTTATGTGAAGGCTACGTAACATATTAGATTATTAGAACCACTGGAAATGGCACCAGGCGGCTAATCATATAATACTTCACAGCGTAGTATACCAGTAAAGGTGAATCCCTTCGATGTTCATTTTCAGGTTAACGTAATTAGCGTATGCGGTGCAACGTACGTACGATTTATGTCGTCAGCGAGTTAAAGTTACGCTCTACTAACCTTCAGACGCTTGCAGCTTCCTCCGCCAATGTAATTTGGTAATGCTACTATTTAATTACATTAACGTGCCAGTATAGATTTTCTTTTTTATTGCATACACTCTATGAAATGCTAAGCGTGTGTGAGTTTGTGTATAAAAGTCTGAAAACGTTGTGTTGAGTATTAAATCGGACAGTAACAGTAGGTCAACTTAAGAAACAACCATTCGGTCACCAAATATCTCTGATGGTCATGATGTGATAAAATTTTAAGCTTACCAATCATATTGTTACGACGGTCTCATTATTCGTCGTATGGTACAGTGGAAAGCAAAATATAGACACCAATGAAGTCACTAATAACCAGGTTTAATTAATCACAAATAACAATTTGTAAACAACTCGTGTAATAATTCCAGTCAGATTTGTCCACACGCGATAATAATGTCAAATAATAAACGTGCACACTAATTGCAACACCATAACGCTTCACAGAATATGTCGCCAGACACTCGATCCGCGCTAAGGAAATCGCTCACAGTCCACTGATTCACAAAGCCAGCCTCTGTCCCTTATATACGTAGCGCACGTGTTCTACAGTCTTTCCATCCTTACTTAGGTGTGTCAGGTTATGCGTATTTCTAGTGTGTTCTTGAAGAATCTGGAACGATTTTGAGCGCGGGTTTGACTGAGACTAAGCCTGCTTGACTAGAGTGGAACGGGTCGAAGGACGCACTCCGTTGTTTGAGAGGGTTTTCGTTACAATATGTAAAACTGCTAAGAAATAATATATAATTAAATAAAATAAAAATTATAAAATTATATTATAATGTCCATTTACCTTTAACAATTTGCTGAGCCGAACTTCCAAGTGCTAAAAGACTACACTCTAGTAAAAACTAGATTTATACTCCGTATAGTACGGGCGTAGTTGCATAAATGTGGCTGTTCATTTCTATCCACACTTGTAAATTCTACAGCTCTTTCAAACAACCTGTACATACATAATACATACTACATAATTGTAGTATTATACATACATAATACATACGTAATACATAATTGTTTACAAGACAAGTCGTGATTTACTAAATTCACAATCCACGCTCGTTTTTATTAGTTTTGTGCATTCGTATTGTTACGACGGTGTCCGTGATCGTCGTGTGGTACAGTGGAAAACAAAATACAAGACACCAATGAAGTCACTAAAAACCAGCTTTAATTACCACAATTAATAATTTGTAATCAACAAGGTAGTCTCTTACAACAATTTAAGTAAACGTTGTCCACACGCAATGTCAACTATAAAGGATTCCGCAACACCTCGCTACAAACACTCGATCAGCGCTAAAGAAATCGCTCAACACCACTGAACTGACAAACCGGCTGCTATGGCTCTTTATAAGTAGCGCGCGCCCTTTGGAAGTCTTCCATCCTCAATGTCACTCCACTTAAAATGTATTTAAGTGTTCTGTAGAGTACTCTGGAAAGTACTTAAACGCGGCCTTGACTGAGGCAACACGTGCTACACTAGTCGGGGAACGGGTCGAGGACGCTCTCAGCTATTCCAGCTGGTTCCATTCGTATCAATATTGTAGTGAAAGTGTTGCTAACATTTATGTGATTCCGGGTTTCTCCGTTGTGCCGGCTTTCAGCCAAACACTAGTACGATTTAAATACTCTGAAGGTAACAAATAAAACATCATTAATTTAATACGACTTAAAGTAAAGAAACGCATGATGAAATATTCACAAAGCTGAGTAAGTAGTGCTGAGTTACATTTGTCACCGTGCCACTGTTTAGCGCAGAAGAAATATGAACAGCCGTTGTTTTGTGCGAAGACGTACATCGCACACCGTCTGCTCATTTATCAGTATTATCTCGCTTTTCTCCAGATTCCACTTACGCTCTTTCTCTCGTTTTACTGTTGCCTACTGCTTTTGTCTTTGTGTTATTGTCACAAAAATTGCATCAGGAGAAGTCTTGTGTTCAGTCTTTGTCGTTCTCTCTCTTCTCGTTAATCAATCTCCAAACGTCAACTGTTCCTCTCCTTTCAGTATTCCCTACAATCTCTGGATTATAAAGCTACTGTGCTATTAAATATTTTAATGTAATCGTGTACCACAGCAAATGTGTATCATACGGTATGTTAACAAGGTAATATAGTTCTATTTATTACCTTATGATTAATAATAAATAATACTAGTTTTTACTAGAATATATTAAATACTTTTAATGTATTTAAAATGTTTCAGTAGTCTCAATTGCCACCAGAATATAGTATAATTTACAAAATATAAATCTAATTATTATCTTATTAATTTCAGAATTCCGTCTTTGTGTTGTTTGTCTGCTGTAGTAATACAACAGACAATTTTATGATCTTTATATCTTGTGGCTACGTAAAACCTTCTTCTGGTTTGTGTCTAATGGTTTTGTTTACAGCACACCCTCATTGGTAACCAATGGGAATTCGTACATATCACACAATTAGTTTCATATATATATTTGTCTCTTTTCTTCAACATTTATTCTACACGATTCCCTGTTAAAGCCTTAAGGTTCCATAATTCCGCAATTACTTTTTTTTCCCTTTCATCAGACTTCTGTATGTGACAAAGTGACGTCAAATCCATTAGAAACATGTTCAATTTATGATAATATTGTTACGACGGTCTCACTGATCGTCGTTTGGTACAGTGGAAACAAAATACAAGATACCAATGAAGTCACTAATAACCAGCTTTAATTATCAGCAATTAATAATTTTTCACAATATTAATTGATGACTCGTTGGGCACTTGGTGAAACATATTAATACAAAGGTTTTAAAAATATACAAACATTTGGTACGTTTGACAGACTTGGTACCAAATGTTTATGTATTAATAATACATTAATAACCTTTGTACCGTACCTTTGTATTAATAATTTGTAATCAATCCGTACAATAATATCAGCTAAATTTTCCCTCACCCAATAATAATGTCAACTATAAAGAATTCCCCACTAATTATAACACAAACCTTTGCTACAATACTTCTACAAACACTATATCCGCGCTAAGAAAAATTGCTCACGTAACTTACTGACAAGTCGGCTGCTATGGCTTTTTATTGGTCGCGCACGCTTTCTATAAATTTCAACTTAATTGCTGACGCTAATGAGTATTTCAAGTGTGGTCTTGAAGAATCTGGAACATACTTTAACGCGGCCTTGACTGAGACAACACCTGCAAACTCGGCGGGGGGGGGGGGATATGTGGAGAACGTTCTGTGATGTTCGATAGGGTTTCCGTTGCAACATTATAAAGTTTTAAAAGCTTTATTAGCTTACATGGCTTGGGTAACTCTTGAACTATGACTGAGTTTACTGCATACTTGTTGGGGAACATAAAACTGGGACGGAAAACGTTAGTAGAAGTATTTGGTGAATCAGCATATAAATTTATTATCTCCAGGATGATAACCAACGCGGAGACAATGGGGACGTTTTTGTGGGAAGAAGTAATTTCTAATGGTGTTACAATTTCTAGCATGAAGCCTTTCATTATAATTTGGATATACTAAGATTGTGTTCAACTTAGTTAAAAATGTATAACTTAAATTAACTTCAGCATCTAATATTATGTACAGCAGCATATGGGATGTTTACAAAATAAATATGTTTAAAATGAGAACAGCAGAGGTGAGCTTTTGTAGAGTTACGTAAGCTTACAAAAAAAACTTATGGTAGAGTACGTAAAGATTTCATAAAAGATACAACGCTAGTTCTTTTAGATATTATGAATGCTATGAAAGCTTATCGCTTGCGATGAATGGATTTTACAACATATGGCAAGACACGTATCGTTTACCGGAATCCATATTTAAACTCAGAAACAAAGTAGAAAAAATAATCAGGGCGAACAGATGATGAAAGGAGGAATTTAATGCTGTGTGACCAGTACATGACTAACAAATCAGGACTGGAAAAACAACATAGATAGAGTCTAGAATACAAAGCTCTGACGTTTGTAAGCAACTAGGGCCCCAGAGCGCGCCCGCGCGGGTGTGTGTGTGTATAATTGTGCGCGTGTATCAGTTAAATTATACCGATTGTAGTAGTAGTTGCAGGTAGCGGGTAGGAACGCTCTAGGACTTCCTTTAGACAGTCCTATCAGTGAAAAGATATCAAGACATGCTTACCGCAAATTTTAGGGGCTTCCTGGCCTGGGAAGTTCGCACCTGTTAAGAGTTCCTTGCCCAGAGTTACGGACAAACTCCACAAAGACAGCGACGGCGTGGATAAAGAACACGAATGTGGCAAACTTGTGGAGGTGACAACTTAGGTTTTAGGGGGGAATATAAAAGCAAAGGGATGGGACACCGAAAAAACTTATCTAAGGGATACCTTAAAATCAAAGTTCCTGGTCCTTCAGGTTGTGAGTTGGAAGTAGAGCCAGCAACCATGAATCAATAAAAGTCTTTTATCGCTAAAATTCTTAGTCAGACGTATCAAACGAACAAAGGTAGGCCTAATGGTTTACGACATAGCAAACAAAATGGACTATGCATATTGATACCTGCACTAAGCAAAAGGATATTCTGGAGTAAACAAAACGCTTTCGAATGAATATAGTGACTACTACTGAAACCAAAAACAAAGGCAAAAGTAATGAGCAAAGGCAAGGTTTTTACACAAGTACAGCGGTGTTGACAACGCTTGCAAAGTGAGAAGAAATGCCTCTCTTCTTATATGAAAAGCATTGGCAAAAAAATATAAATCAGTGAGATTCTGTTATTGAAGAGAATAACACATTCCTGTTTACTTTCTTACATAACATTTTGTGAATATTACTGCACGTTAGTATTTGATTTAATCTAATGTAATATTTTGATTCCATCTAATAAACAGTGTGCCTAAACCAAATGATAATTTCAAATTTTCTTGTTACATTTAAATTATTTTTTAGTGTAGATACACTATAACGTTTTAAAATATTTAAATAATAAATTAAATAACATATTACATTTACATATTTAGATTTGATGGAGAAATTTCTTATGCTTTTTACTGCGTAATGGTAGATTTGTTTTTTGGAATTGAATTTTGGTTTAAGCATTAAGCAAACTAGAAAATGCATGTCGTTGATTACACGTATCGTGAGGGTACTCTTCACTGTAACAGAAAATAATTTTTATTTTTAAACTACGAAAACCAGGCGCCCTGGTTAAACTATTACTTTAGGAATATATAGTATAATTATGAAACTAAAATTTCATATTCACTGTTATCTTTAGTAAAAGGGCCATATCAGTAATACTTGTGTTAATATTTTCTTATAGTATTACACTTTGTAAGAGACGCCTATAGGAAAAGAACGCAGGACGTCAAAGAAAATTAAATTTTATATGACTCAAATCTCAGTCCTATATTACATTTGCCAACTTTGCTCTTTTGAAAATCTTCTCTCATCTCACAGACGTCTACAACCAACAGTAGTCTTACTAACATACTCTCTTTGACCAAATCATTATTAATATTGTCTTGCTCAGGAAGTTTTAAATTTCGAAACTTAATTTTTTGGAACTAATTTATAAACACCTAATTATATATTTCAAACAATACTTATCAAAACATAAACTGTAGAAATAGCGCTACATCATTACATGCATCTATTTAAGACAATTTATAAATGTGTTTTTAAGAATAATTTACTTTTGAAAAGTCAACAGAAATTGCTTAATGTCTCTACTTATGGGGTCCTCATTAAACAAACCATTAACGTGTTGCAAACCTGAAACTTTACGTTATGCGTTAGCCAAGGCCACTCGACTGTCGGAGAAATGTAACACAATTTTCCGTCAGTTGGCGTGTTCTACTTACCCAGGCTTAAATCAACGGCAATTGTTTATCCGCTTTAATCGGAAAAGCTCTTGAATATTATGCAAACACACAGTTAAAGGTTTAACATTCTTCCGACATGTGGCAGACTACATACGCGCTTACAATTCAGATGAAGTATGTTGCTCATATCTCTGCAGAAATTAATGCTTTCTGTCTGTCGGGATTGGTGTTATCCTTCTTGATTTTGAAATATTGTCAAGCATACATCAATTTTACGTTCTTTCTAATAGTCTATGGTAACAGTAAATTAAAATAGTAAGCTACAACATAGCAGCAATATTAAGTAATTGTAATAAATAAACGCTACTTGCACAATTACAACACCATGGTAGCTACAAAATAATAACCAGTACCAACTAAATGACATATTTATCTCAATAAAACTTTTAACTAATTAAATATTGGAAAAACCGTATTTATCAAGACGCCGACCTGTATCAAAGTTGTGATAACCCGTGAAGCACTACAAATCTTTAATCAAATTTTCTCCAGCTTAATGAAAACTTCTGAACATTTATGATGCCTATGGAAGTGGCATGTTATTCAAGCAGTAGGTGCTTGTGAAATAAATTAGTAATTGTAGGCCTACTACTGGTGTACTATGCGTCAGGCGGCTAGTACAATGGGGCTGCGTGGGCACATTTTTGATGGTGCGTCACCGTAAGCATATATTATACAACTGACTCTGTTCTTATTATCAAATACGTAATACAAATATTAGGCCTGCTAACAAATAATTTTTCGTACAAAAATATATGTCTTATATTTGTTTGAATTTTATATTAGAGTTTCCACAGTTTCTTTGTAGTCTCAGCTTTAAATAATTTGTATAATATTTGAAGATGACAGTTAAAAAGTGTCGAAACAGTGTAATATAAAATGAAAATAAATATAACGATACTATTAGCAATTACTGAACATTTTACGTGTATCTCGGCTATCCCAGCTGAGTCCGGCTGTAGTGTGTGTGTGCGTACATATTGCTGCTACTTTGAGATGAAGGACAATTACGTGACACTTGTCACGCGTCCTCAGCCGAGGCTTTTCCAGACTTCACCGGTCCGCGCGCACTAGTTCAAGGCGGCAAAAAATTACGCTCCATTGTTTTCTTGGAGCGTTGACGCGTACCATGGATCATTATGGAATCTCAGCGAGGTAAAAATATTAGCATTCGGCTACGTTCTAATTTAGTTTAAGTGGCGATTTATTCCAGTGAGGTTCGAAGTATTTTGGCGAAATGTTATGTGTTTTATAAGTGTGTGGGACTTTATTAGTTGACATTATTATTGTGTGTAGACAATTTTTATTTTATTTGTTGTGAGAGACTGTCTTGTTGATTACAGATTGTTAATGGTGATAATTATAGCTGGTTTTTGTGGCTTTATTGGTGTCTTGTATTTTGTTTTCCACTGTACCATACGACGATCAGTGAGACCGTCGCTACAATATATTATTGTATAAAAATTTTACTTATTATTGTCACAATTATTGCCCATTAATACATCTCAATAATAAGTAATACTTTTATACAATAATATATGAATAATGAATACATACTAAGAAAAATATACTTTTGTAAAAACATTTTCAAGCATTAAACGTCGTAAAAAAAGTTCAACGCATGAATAAATAACGTGATTATAAAAACTCAAAATACAAAAACCAAGGTTTCCAGTGAAAAACTACCTGGAGGGACAATGAGGAGTTTACCTAACCAGAACTTGAAGGAAGGAATGCTAAGGTTCTTACAACGACATGGTATAAAACAATAGAACGTTCTAGATAGGAATCAGTAGATATTAAGCCCGGGGATCGAGTGACATTATATTAGACGTTACCACTGTTTTCCTTTCTTTATTTTTTCTTCTTAAATTTAAAAAATATATATATTCAAAATACACAAAAAGTTAAAAAATATTTAGAAAGTATTCAAAGTTTTATAAAACACAATTATTCTTATCAACAAATGTTCGTGTAAAAATTAACTGTCACTTTGACTTTATTAAAACAACTCTTATTATATTTAACAAATTTTGTCCCACTGACAGAGGCTTCAGAGCAGGGCTTGCTTATGGAAGGGCTTACTGGGACGGCTTCTCAATACACATATACAATGGAAGTGTAAACTATGTTGCACGTTGTGTTGTATTATTGTTGACTGTTTCCTTCAGTACCGTTCGATTTTGACAGATAACACTGACTACTAAAAACAAACATCCATTAAAATATTATGGATAACGTAAAATTCAAATTTATTTAGCACTCAGCTGCGTAGTTTAAAGTTATATCGCTAGAAATTAAATTACTTAAACATTATAAATATTATCGTGTTCAAATCGCCATTATCATTGTTCTCAATCTTCTAGAAATAGCAGTTGGAACCGGATTTATAAAAATAAGTTGATTGGCCTTTGTACTCGAGCATGTACCTTACATGTACATTTGTTAGTGCTGGGAAATTAGAACGCAGTACCAGAGTATTTTCTGTGTGTCTATAGAAGGTTATGCTTTGTTGTCACCTTGTTCAGCTGCCCAAGGTAAAGATGTAAGAGACTAAAGTTAAGTTTAGTCACCCTTCAGCTATCCACAGGCACAGCAGATTGTTGCACATTATCGACAACGCCATCATATATCACACAATTTTTTAAATTCTTCTGTTTTTCTAATCAACTGTATTTCTAACGTTGGACTTCCATAGTTGTTTCTATTTTTATCCCTCTAGTGAGAAGGTTCACCTTCTATCGTCCAGTTTCCATATCGTGTACAATGTATTTATTGCATTTGTCCTCTGGTTTTATTTTACGATTTTAAAATCTATATTTCACTTTGTTATTACTACACTAAGTCTAGTTCGACTTTTGATCTACCCACTTGTTCTAATTTTCTTTAGTTTTACATTCACAATATTTTATTTCAAATTACGTTTGCGCTTTCGTTATTTTATTTACTTGTACCACTGCAAGGTTGACGTTTGTATAACGAGAACGTGCGGAAATGTTAGGGGAACACTAGTTTTCAAAACCGATTAATAAAATATATCGAAATTGCAAACTAGAGAAACTTGTTGACGCGATGCTATATAAAATTTACCGTGTTAATAATCTCGATAGACAGATGTATTGATTTGGCCGTATTTTCACATTCTACGCCACACGTATGAAGTAATAATGAATATGAAGGAAAAAGTAAAGTATGAATCTTGTAAAAAGCTGAGAACGGTTGAATCTACGTGGCACTTGAGTGTGAGGAACAATGTCGTGTCAGTGGAAGCGCTCGACTTCGATTCACAGCAGCGATTTGATTTATCTGTTACAATCGAAAACGTCTGCTCATAAATATTACTAGTGTTCCTGTTTTCACACACATACACACGCGCGCGCGCATACGGTGTGCCACATGCGGTAAACTACTTATAAATGAGTTAAACCGAGGTGTTCATACCACACCACACGTGACAGTAATTAATGAGTTCTATGTATCCGAGGTTGTGTTACAAGCTGTGTTACCTACACGTACAGTGTAATAGAGATATACGAACATTAAATGGAAGAACAGTTTACACTTTCAAATTACAACATAGCAAAATCGGCGGGATTACGAGGAATGGGACCTCTAGTATTTTAACACGAACCTAAGCTAGGATCTATTTAATAGAAGAAATTAATTTTACTGGATTAATTTTTTTTTACAGCAATAACAAATGTTAGACTTTCCCTGGCTCTTCTGTTTTAAAGCAATAACAGCATTAGCATACTAAACTGTTCTTATGTATTTTTACCTATAATATGGATCGGTAGGCCTATAATTTGAACAATGTGTTTTTAGTAGTTGTAACTAAAATTGAGTAAAATTGAATAAATCGAGTAAAATCAATACTCGAAATTGTAAATGACTAAATGACATACGTATCTTCACAAATGATTAGGGATAATTTTCTGCAACATTGTAAGTACGGATTGGACTAAATGAATAACAATGCTTTTTTTCTTTTTGCAGTCATTATAGGTCACGAAACAGAACATGTACTTTTGTTTGTGACAAACGTGAAATGGAATACGCCCAATAAGGACAGAAAGTCACAAAAACTAAACGGAAGTTTTCTATTTTTACGATATTAATTGATGACTCGTTGGGCACTTGGCGAAACATAAATAAAATAAACGAAGCTGTTATTTAGTTCAGTTAATTTTATATTTTGAATTCTGATTATATTTAGTTTTTACAGATACTTGACTTTCCCTTAGCTCCTGCAACCCCCTCACCATCGTCCCACCTCACACATGTTCCGATACACGCCCTAAACAGATGTCCACCACCCTTACATCCTCTGTTTAGGTGTTCACTCATCTCCTTGACAATCGCTTGAGAACTCGAAACAGCTGGCAGAGATAAATAAAAACTGTGAAACGTACCAAGTGTTTATATATATTAAAAACCTTTGTTTGTTATTTTATTAGTAGCTATAAATTGCCAGTAAAAAGACTAATGTATTTAAAATCGTTATTTGAAAATAAAGAAATATTTCATAGATCATTAAGAAATAAATATATTTGAGACAGGATAGAATGTTAATTTAAGGTATCAATCTGTGACCTGATTGAAAGACAATTATGTGTGTAAGTTTGTTAAGAATAATATCAGACTGTCAATTAATGCAAGAGATATCGGCACTTCACGAACACAAAATAAGCAAAGAAAGATGAAGTCCAACGGTTGCGAAACAAGTTTGTTTTTTTAGTAAGTCGGCATTAAATGTTTTGACTACAGTAGTACTGGTGTCGATATAAATTAACCGCAGCCTTCATTGGGAAACGATGTTTATTTAGCATTAAAATCATAATGATAAAAATATAATTATATTGTACTTGCAGTTGATAATACATTTCGAAACTGCTGTAGATCGAGCACGCGCTTAGGTAAGCAAAAACCGTTCATATCAATAAAATGTGTAAAAAAACTTAAAAAGGAGAACAGAAGAATAACGAAAGCGCATAAACAAAACATATAACCGAATGAAGGACAGACACAATAAGCATATAGCTGCAATAGCAGCTGTGAGATCTTAATATTAAATTTAATTCTTCTAATTCTTTTATCGATTCTTCTAATTCTTCACCTATTAATTTTGGAAAAAATTAAATTTATTATGACACTTCACACATCACACACTTCATTAATGACGACAGAGAATCGATAAATGTTCGGTCATAATTATAATATGAACATAATTATAATATAGTTGTATCAGTGTTCGACAAAATAAAATGTCACAATTGACACTTATGCTAAGAACTAATATTAGAAAAATCGTGTGTGTATCGATCTGACTGAATAGTTATATTTAGATTAAAGCGCTTGTGTAGACGTGAGATTGGACTGATACTATTATTAGTCAATGGTACATTATAGTCACTGTAACATTCGCCGATCTCACGGTTACCAAGTTCTTTGAGTGTTTTTACTTCCATATTCCTTAAGGAATGGAAGTATGGTGATGGCAAAAAAAATCGTGTTCGAGATTATTGCAGATTCTGATTGTACTACACTCAAAACATGAAAAAAAGTCGTTTTCCGAAAAGTGTGTGTGTGTGTGTGTGTGTGTGTGTGTGTGTGTCTGTCTGTCTGTCTGTCTCTCTGTAGATTTTTTTTCTATGGCAAACGATAACGCCGCAAATTCAAACAGAATCAAATAATTTTTTGCATACAGCCCTGATTTGTAGAGTACTCACGACCTATTGTTTTTGGTGAAGATCGGTTGAGGGAAAGGGGTAGTTTACCAGGAACGGTTTTTTTTATCAAGGGAAATTTTTTTTTTTTGGCAAACGATAACAGCCGCAAATTCAAACAGAATTAAATAATGTTTCGCATACAGCCCTGAATTGTAGGGTTTTCAAGGCCTATAGTTTTTGGTGAAGATCGGTTAAGGGAAAGGGGTAGTTTACCGGTAACGTTTTATGTTTTAACAAGGGTATTTCCTATGGCAAACGATAACAGCCGCAAATTCAAACAGAATCAAAAGATTATTTGCATACAGCCCTAAATTGTAGAGTTCTCAAGACCTATTGTTTTTGGTGAAGATCGGTTAAGGGAAAGGGGTAGTTTACCAGCAACGTTTTTTTAACAAGGGTATTTTCTATGGCAAACGATAACAGCCGCAAATTCAAACAGAATCAAATAATGTTTTGCATACAGCCCTGATTTGTAGAGTACTCAAGACCTATTGTTTTTGGTGAAGATCGGTTAGGGGGAAGGGGTAGTTTACCAGCAACGTTTTTTTATCAAGCGTATTTTCTATGGCAAACGATAATAGCCGCAAATTCAAACAGAATCAAATAATGTTTTGCATACAGCCCTGATTTGTAGAGTACTCAAGACCTATTGTTTTTGGTGAAGATCGGTTAGGGGGAAGGGGTAGTTTACCAGCAACGTTTTTTTATCAAGCGTATTTTCTATGGCAAACGATAATAGCCGCAAATTCAAACAGAATCAAATAATTTTTTGCATATGTCCCTGAATTGTATTGGTCTCAAGGACTTTCGATTTTCGTGAAGATCGGTTAAGGGGAAGGGGTAGTTTACCGGCAACCTTTTACGTTTTAACAAGAGGAAAGTACTTGAAAATTTATTTAAACTTTTTGAAACAATGGTAGTTGTTAAAATAAAATAATTTTGTTGCCAGGCAATAAAATTATAATTTTTTCATTTTAATGTAATATAATATTTTTCAGTTAATACAGCAATAAAAAGGCAGGTAAGACAGACACACACACACACACAATTCACGTTATTTCTGGCCTCACTCATGTTTATTTTCTTACGTTTGCACGCTTTTTAAATGGAAAGTGCCGAAACCCACACCAATATAACGCGTGCAAGCCGAAAAAATGGACATCAATTTGCTTACTGGCGAAGCTAGTAGTTAATGAATGGGTAGGCAAAAATCTTATCTTAAATTTTTTTTAAGGAATCACTAAAAGGACGGTGGTTCAAATCGGACGCTGAGGTAGAGTTTGCTGTAACCGAATGGTTCCACAAACAGCCGTAAGAATTTTACTAGCAGGGAATCTACAGGTTAGCGCAACAGTGGAACTCATGTCTTAATGTTATTGGAGACTTCTTTTAAAATCGTTGAATAAATAATGCTTTACAGTTCTATACGTGTTTCTATTGAACAATCCTTGTATTATTTCTTTTATGAATTTGCTAACTGCTATAATTTTTTATTGTTCGACTAAGCTTTTCGTCATTACTGACATCTTCAGGTCTTAAACAACCAGGTTGTTTAAGACCTGAAGATGTCAGTAATGACGAAAAGCTTAGTCGAACAATAAAAAATTATAGCAGTTAGCAAATTCATAAAAGAAATAGTAAGGATGGCTGCTAATTTAAACAATACGAAGAATCCTTGTATTAGTCATACACAATAATACAACTGATTGAACTTCAAATTTTTAAACTTGATTAGTTTCTATATATATGTTTAATGTTACAAATAATTCAAATAACAATCTTGATCATCTGTTAGTTCAGCGGAATAACAGTGACACTTTTAATAACCGCATAAAATAAACACTTAGAAACAACACAGGCGCTTTAACTTAACTGTTTGGACCACAGAAGTGAGGCATTCCTCAACGCTCTATGTGTACAGCGCGGGACAATCACCCCTCCCTACACTTCCCTATCACACCACTACATTGCTTCCATACGATGTATACAAAAAACGCTGAGGCAAGTTCAGGTTGCCTCATTCGCTTTAAACGAACTATGCTGAATCTCACCTGTCACCATCTAGCAGTCGCTCAATAAAGCACGTTTCGGTTTAATAAATTTGACAGTCGCAGTAACAATGTATAATCTTTACATTATGTAGTTCATACGTATTTATAATTTTTATTCTACAGAATTTTTTAGGGTAGGCATTGCCTCAATTGCCTCCATGTAACTTCGCCACTGATATATATGTGTACAACGTTATCGGCAACAAAGAAGTAGTTTTTGTTAAAATTCCTTCCCGGGATATTTGGCCGTAGTCCAATGTTTTCTACAAAACCAGACATTTCGGCAATGCCATCGACTTCCATCATCAGTGAAAATCGAGTGCGATAACGTGAGGTGGTATACGTTAGTGACCACAGTACTGTGGTTAAGGCTGAAGCAGTAAGTAGAAAGAAGTAGTTTCTATGGTAATATTTCATTTCGAAAATGATTTTAAATATAAATCTTAGAATATGGAAGTCATGTATGGTTCTCCATACCGATATTTTACTTCCATGTTCCTTAAGGAAGTGGAAGTATGGTGATGGCAAAAAAAATCGGGTTCGAGATTATTGCAGATTCTGATTGTACTACACTCAAAACATGAAAAAAGTCGTTTTCCGAAAAGTGTCTCTGTGTGTGTCT
This sequence comes from Magicicada septendecula, assembly GCA_034769895.1. Taxonomy (NCBI): domain Eukaryota; kingdom Metazoa; phylum Arthropoda; class Insecta; order Hemiptera; family Cicadidae; genus Magicicada; species Magicicada septendecula. Next base: position 108,297,254 of record CM068372.1, on the reverse strand, counting down.
GTGTGTCTGTCTGTCCTGTATACATTTTTTTCTATGGCAAACGATAACTGCCGCAAATTCAAACAGAATCAAATAATTTTTTGCATACAACCCTGATTTGTAGAGTACTCTCGACCTGTTGGTTTTGGTGAAGATCGGTTGAGGGAAAGGGGTAGTTTACCTGCAAAGGTTTTTTTATCAAGGAAAATTTTGTTTGGCAAACGATAACAGCCGCAAATTCAAACAGAATCAAATAATGTTTCGCATACAGCCCTGAATTGTTGAGCTCTCAAGTCCTTTTATTTTTGGTGAAGATCGGTTAAGGGAAAGGGGTAGTTTACCAGTAACGTTTTATGTTTTAACAAGGGTATTTCCTATGTCAAACGATAACTGCCGCAAATTCAAACAGAATCAAAAGATTATTTGCATGCAGCCCTAAGTTGTAGAGTTCTCAAGACCTGTTATTTTTGGTGAAGATCGGTTAAGGGGAAGGGGTAGTTTACCTGCAACATTTTTTTAACAAGGGTATTTTCTATAGCAAACGATAACAGCCGCAAATTCAAACATAATCGAAAGATTATTTGCATACAGCCCTAATTTATGGAGTACTCAAGACCTGTTGTTTTAGGTGAAGATCGGTTAAGGGAAAGGGGTAGTTTACCGTCAACGTTTTTTATCAAGCGTATTTTCTATGGCAAACGATAACAGCCGCAAATTCAAACAGAATCAAATAATGTTTTGCATACAGCCCTGATTTATAGAGTACTCAAGACCTATTGTTTATGGTGAAGATCGGTTGAGGGAAAGGGGTAGTTTACCAGCAACGTTTTTTATCAAGCGTATTTTCTATGGCAAACGATAACTGCCGCAAATTCAAACAGAATCAAATAATTTTTTGCATACTCAGTGAATTGTAGAGGACTCAAGGCCTTTTGATTTTGGTGAAGATCGGTTAAGGGGAAGGGGTAGTTTACCTGCAACCTTTTACGTTTTAACAAGAGTAAAGTACTTGAAAATTCATTTAAATTTTTCAAACAATGGTAATTGTTGAAAATAAAATAATTTTGTGCCAGGCAATAAAATTATAATTTTTTCATTTTAATGTAAATTATGTATATATTAGAAAATATATCGTGCTTGGCAGGCAAGCATATTTCAGTTATGTACTGTTTACGTTTCCATTTTATTATTATGACTACTGCAGTAAAAAGGCAGGGAAGACACACACACACACACACACACACACACACACACACACACACACACACACACACACACACACACAAAATTCGCGTTATTTCTGGCCTCATTCATGTTTATTTTCTTACATTTGCACGCTTTTAAAATGGAAAGTGCTGAACCCATACCAACATAACGCATGCAAGCCGAAAAAATGTCCATCGTGGATAGCGATTTGCTTCCTGTGGATCGCTGGGCAGTGTAACTGCACGTGTTTACAGAGGAACGATTCATAGACAGACTTTTCGTCTTTAGGGAATGAACCCTCTGCAAGATGCTGAGGGTCCATGAGTGACTTCGGTGCGCTCCTTCTTTTCCGCGTGTTTGTTCTGTGAAACGTACACTGTAGATTCGCAGCTTTATTCTAAGCAACGCTCAATAGGAAATGTTGAAAATTTTTGTCCACGGTGTACCCTCATACACACTAAACCTGCTCTGATGTTTTAATTACGGACATCATAATATTAAAACTTTGGAATCTTGAGCACTACTTAATGGAGACCAATCATTAACTTATACAAGCCATTAATTTTATGCATATTTTTTATATATATGTGTACAACGTTATCGGCAACAAAGAAGTAGTTTTTGTTAAAATTCCTTCCCGGTATATTTGGCCGTAGTCCAATGTTTTCTACAAAACCAGACGTTTCGGCAATGCCATTGACTTCCATCATCAGTGAAAATCGAGTGCAATAACGTGAGGTGGTATATGTTAGTGACCACAGTACTGTGGTTAAGGCTGAAGCAGTAAGTAGAAAGAAGTAGTTTCTATGGTAATATTTCATTTCGAAAATTATTTAAATTATTAATCTTAGAATATGGAAGTCATGTATGGTTCTCCATACCGATATTATTACCTCATAATTAATTTGAAATAGCATTAAGAAGGTTCGATATAAAGATTGTAAGACGTGTTTATGGCCAGGTTAAACAAGCTGATAAATTGAGAGTAAGAAATAATCAGGAGATATGTGAATGTTATTGAAGCGTTAGGGGGTTGAATACAATGGCTCAGAGAATACAATGGCTAAGTCACCTAGAGCGGATCGATGATCAGCGTATGCCAAAGAAATTCCTGAGGGCGAAAGACTACAAAAGCAGAAACAGGGCCGACCTAGGATAAGATGATTGGATGATGTGCTGGAAGATCTAAGACGAATGGATGTGAGAGTTAGCATTGGGAGGCCAATGAATAGGAGAAGCTGGAGAAGATTGGTGTTAAAAGCTCCATTGGGCTGAAATGAAAAAAAGAAAAACTTATTTTAAATAGCATTTTCACTTGTGACATTTTAACTTCAAATATTAAACATGCATTCTCTACAATACTAATCTACAATAATTTAATTAAGACAGTTGTGTTAGTGGTTATAATTTCAAACAGAATTAACAATGTTGCACACCATTATAGAAAAATAATTCCGATTAGGGCTTTCAAGCTTCACAGCTCATCGTCAGATCGGAAATCAGCTCATTTTCCGATCTGACGATGAGATGTGAAGCTTGAAAGCGCTAATCGGAATAATGTTTCTGTAGTGGTGTGCAACAGTGTTAATTCTGTTTAATCTACAACAGGCCTATAACTTTAATGCAATGGTAGCTAACAGACGCACACAGACGCTCGATATCTATATTTACTTTTTTTGATTTTCCATGGGTAGGTCTCTTTATTCTTGTAGAGGGCAAGCTTTGAAATTTTTTTAGCATTTAAACTTTTATGTTCACTATTTTAAATATTAACACTTCTGTCATTATCAAATATAGCCCTCACTATATTTCCACAGTAACTGCGTTTTACAGTTGATCTCAGTTGCTAGGAGACTCTATTTACGTTTAAACGAATAGTGAAACACATCACGCGTATACAAACGCACAAATTTGTACTCAAATTTACGCGCCAGTGCGTTGTGTGAATGTGTTCGTATTTTGGGAAAAGCCACTTCTTGGAAGAGTAAAGACTAATTCTATGTAAAATCAACAGTTTGTCCTGAACTGTTTTGTAAAGTTAGTGGAATTTAGATTTACAATGGTGTTTACTAATGTTTTCTTTTGTTACAGGTGAGTAGATGTTACACAGTTCTTAATCAGTTTAGCCTTGGTGTAAGTAAACATTTTTCCTCTGTATACTGTTACGACATTACAGAACAGTCCACATGTTTATCGAATGTGCCAGAAGAATCTCGCTCTAATGTGTGTGGCATACGTGTCTCTAGACGCATTCGCGAGACTTTTCTCGAAGCCGCCAGCCACGCGAACTGGGTCAAGGCCGCAATTAATTATGTAGTACACACTGGCGCTAAGACGTAGTTTGGAACGTTCTGGTCTGTGATCGGAGATATAAATAAATGGCGGCAGCGGCCTCAAGGTTCTGTATAGTTGCGATATATTTACAATGCGGTCCAAGTCACTGTATGATAATTATATAATTTACCTTATAATTTCCGTCAAGTGACGTATAGCGTAATTTGTGCTGGGTTACGCGTTTCAGGCCATATGACCTATCCTCAGACCTTCACTCCAAAGGAGCTCGTTATATAATAAAATTCATATTAAAACAAACACATAATAAACAAATACGTAAAATACAATGAATGAACATATTATAAGCGTACTATTAACCGACACGGTGCACCGCGTGTAGCATGTCAAGACTTGAGTTAATAGTACGCTTATAATATGTTCATTCATTGTATTTTACGTATTTGTTTATTATGTGTTTGTTTTAATATGGATTTTATTATATAACGAGCTCCTTTGGAGTGAAGGTCTGAAGATGGGTCATATGGCCTGAAACGCGTAACCCAGCACAAATTACGCTAGACGTCACTTGACGGAAATTATAAGGTAAATTATATAAAAAGAAGAAGCAGAAAAACGACAGAATGAAAAAGGCAGGCAGAAAAGACACGATGCTGAGGAACGTCAGAAAGCACTAAGTCTAGAAACAGAAGAAAGACAAAAAGAAGAACAAAGACAAGAAAGGGAAGAAACAGAGATACGACGTAAAAGTGACACAGAAGACATCAAGTAGTTAATACAGGAGCAAAAGCAGACACAAGAACATACTGCTGCAGAGTTGGGTCTCCTACGAGGTGAGATTAATAAGCAAGTTAGTAAAATATCTGAGGTACAAGAGTCAATGACATTCAAAATAGCTGAAGTAGAAAAATCTGACTCGATTTTTGAAGAATCGATGTCTAAAAAAATATCTGTCAAAGAAGAATCTGTGCCAAATAAAATATCTGCAATAGAAAACTCAATGGCAAACATAAGAGAACAAATTCAAAATGAAGTTGAGCAGTGCCTGAAGATGCAACCAAAACAATTTTCTGAACAGACTGTACCAATGATAAAGACAGAAAAAGACACAGAAAATAAGTTAATAGGAAAGTCACTTTGCCTGCAGTGGGGACAGTTCATGTCACAGCTCCAACCTTTGACGGAAGCAGTCACTGGGCAACGTACCTCCGCCAATTTGAAGCTGCTGCATGCGCAAATAATTGGACGGAGAAAGATAAGGCAGTTTCACTCGTTCTCTCATTAAAAGGACCCCCGGCAGAACTACTACAGAAAGTGCCACCTGACAGCCAAAACACCTATGCCAAATTGATAAAAGCCCTGGAATTACGGTATTGTGATAAACATTTGCGAGATGTGTACTGCACCCAGTTGAGAGCGAGGCGACAACATTCCGGGGAGTGCCTTCAAGAGTTTGAAGCAAGTATCGACAGACTAATTAAACTGGCCCATCCTGAAGCGCCAGAAGATTTTTGAACAAGTTTTGCATTGCAGACATTTACTGCCGGTGCCCGAGATAACGAACTACAGCAAGTGTTACGAATGGCAAGACACCAGAACAGTGCGGCGCCCTGATACATGCTTTGCAATTTGAGGCCGCCAAATCAGCGTCTGGTTGGACTAGTCATAAAGTGCGCGCGCTAAAAGATCGCGACGGCACAGACGATGAGGAAGAAGAACAAGGAATACAGACTCAACGATCGGCGCCACAGAATAAAATAAGAAAGGATGGAAGATCGAAGTGTTATAGATGTGGGAAACCTGGACATTTATAACGATATTGTCGGGTTGTAATTCAGCAGCAGGGAAACGAGGAATAGTCGGCACAATGGGGCGTGTGCTGCCTAACTGGAGGAACGAAGCCCCTAGACAATACGCAATTTCTACACTTCAGAAAAACAGCGGGAGCTTGGTGGTTACCGGATTCGTTCAAGAAAGGCCAACCTCGATTACAGTTGGCACAGGCGCAACAGTATCTATTGTGCGGCCCGACGTAGTGAAAGATCTCAAGCCAATCTGGTGCTCTTGCAGCTTGCGAACAGCTACTGGTCGGCCTGTAAAAGTGTTTGGAAAAGTGGAGATACACCTACGCCTCGGTCGACTTGAGTTTATTGCAGACATTGTGGATGAAGCAATTCTTGGTGTGGACGTTATGAACGCATACGGATTTATAGTCGACATCAAAAACAATGTCGTGAGAATCGGAGGCGAAGAGGTAATACTATCAACAATGACGACAGCAGAAAAATCGATGGACGTCGTAAACCAAGTGGCCGTAACTGTTCCGCCAAACTCCGAAAAGATCATCATGGTTAGAACCGAGGTAGATATTAGGGTCAACCATTGCTCTATATTCGAACCCCAGGTAGTCAGCACACCGGGCATACTAATTGCCAGAAGTTTAGTAAATCTAGACGAAACCGGAAATGTACCTATTAGATTGGCGAATATTTTCGATCAAGCTGTCACTTTACAAAGCAATACGCTCCAAGGCAAATTGACTCCCGTGGCCTGGGTAGCCGGAATAATGCAACGAAGATCCAGTGCTTCGGATACTTCCAAATTACCAGAGTAACTGCAAGAATTATTGAACAGATCTTCTAACGACCTCTCAAGTGGTGAGGTAAAAGAACTCAGACAGTTTTTACACGAATTCAAAGATTGTTTTGCAGTTCGGGGACAGTCACTGGGAAGAATCTCTCTTGTGCAACATCGCATCAATACCGGGGACACAACACCGATACGCCAAACTCCTCGAAGGCCTCCATTTTCTAAACAAGAGGAAATGTCTCGGTTAGTACAGGACATGTTGACAGAGGGAGTAATCGAACCTTCGTCAAGTGCTTGGTCTTCTCCTGTAGTGCTGGTAGCGAAGAAGAATGGTGGATTGCGTTTCTGCGTAGAGAACCGGAAGTTAAATGACGTTACAAAGAAAGACTGCTATCCATTACCTCGCGTTGACGATACACTCGACACGTTGTCCGGAGCACACTGGTTTTCCACATTGGACCTGAAGAGTGGATATTGGCAAGTGCGTCTTCATCAAGAAGACAACGAAAAGAACGCTTTCTCGACCCCAAATGGCTTATTCCAATTTAACGCCATGCCATTTGGACTCTATAATGCACCGGCAACATTTGAAAGATTGATGGATCTGGTCCTCCGAGGCCTGACATGGAAAACTTGCCTCGTTTATTTAGACGATGTCGTAGACATCGGGAAGATATTCGAAGACCATTTGCGAAACCTTAAGGAAGTTCTAACTAGAATTCACGGTGCCCAACAAAAGCTGAGCCCGAAGAAGTGTTCTCTATTCCAGAAGGAAGTACAGTATCTGGGCCATCTGGTTTCGGCAGCGGGTGTTAGCATGTATTATAATAAAGTAGACACCGTAAGAGACTGGCCAGTGACGAAGAGTAAACACGAAGTTCGGAGTTTCCTGGGGTTATGCTCATATTACAGACGTTTTGTGAATGGCTTCGCTACTATTGCTAAACCATTACATGAGCTAACGGAAAATAAACGAAACTCTCAGTGGTCGAGAGAGTGTGACCAAGCATTTAAGACTTTGAAGATTGCATTATGTTCGCAACCAATTCTCGCTTTTCCAGCTTCCGAAGGGAAGTACTTTGTGGACACATACGCAAGAAAAACTGGTCTAGGAGCAGTTTTGTCTCAAGTGCAAAACGGTGAAGAACCAATAATAGCGTATTACAGCAAGACACTTTCTAAACAGGAGAGAAATTATTGCGTTACAAGGAGAGAGTTGTTGGCAGTCGTCAGAGCTTTGGAGCACTTCCATAAATACCTCTATGGGAGACACCATGCTCGCTCTTGAGATTTAAAAATCCAGAAGGACTGTTGGCAAGGTGGCTTGAACGTCTGCAAGAGTACAACTTCAAGGTACAACATCGACGGGGGCGCCTGCATGGTAATGCAGATGGCTTATCACGAAGACCGTGCCCGGAAGACTGCCGACATTGCCACTGAAAGGAAGAACAAACTCACGCGAACATGTTCAAGCCATCACTGTAAATATCCTGGCAGACGCCTGGACAACACACGACTGCCGACAGGAACAGATGACTGATGAAGACATTGGACCGATCTTTTGACAGCAAAAGATGAAGGTCGCCGCCCGGATTGGCAAGATATCATGCAGTTGATAGTTTCCCGAAGTAAAGTGCAGTCTGTTTTGAAGGAGATGCCTCATGGGACGTCTGGAGGCCATTTTGGCGATAACAAAACTCTTGACAACATACGAAAGCCATTCTATTGGCTTCATCTTCGCCATGACGTAGAGGAGTGGATTCGAACGTGTGAAATATGTGCTGCAAACAAGGGCCCACAAACCAGAAGCAGGGGGAAAATGAGACAGTATACCGTTGGACTGCCTTTCGAGAGAATTGCCATAGACATTGATGGACCATTCCCAGTTAGGGACGATGGAAACCGGTATATCATGGTTGTAGGTGACTACTTTACTAAGTGGGTGGAAGCCTACGCAATTCCAAATCAGGAGGTTACCACTGTGGCAAAGCAGTTAGTTCACAACTTCTGTTCCCGTTATGGAGCCTCTATGGAAATCCATATGGATCGAGGGAGAAATTTCGAATCAGGGGTTTTTAAAGAATTATGCCGTCTACTCGGGATTTGAAAGACCAGGACAACACCTCTGCATCCTCAGTCGGAAGGAATGGTTGAGAGGTTCAATTGGACTCTTAAGCAGCATCTTTCGAAAGTTAATGACGAGAACCAAACAGACTGGGAACAACGTATACAACTATTCCTCGTGGCGTATAGATCATCAATACACGACACAACCGGCATGACTCCAGCAAAATTGGTGTTTGGGAGGGAGATTCGTCTTCCTGGGGACTTAATGTTCGGATCACCTGAGACTCAGTCCCAAGAGCCACAGAATTATTCATTGCAATTAGAAAACCAACTGCGAGAAATGAATCGCTTGGTAAGACGACGGCTGAAGATAGCCAGTGATGAAATGAAAACTCGGTATGACATTCGCAGTAATAGTGTGGGTTTCCAAGAAGGAGATCAGGTTTGGTTGTTTAACCCAAAGCGCAGTCGTGGTCGCTTACCTAAACTTCAGACTAACTGGGAAGGACCCTACACTGTGAAAAAAAGAATCAACGATGTTGTCTATCGGATTCAACAAGAAGGACAGCGGAAGTTCTCGGTCGTCCACTTAGATTGCCTGGCCAAGTATTACTTCAGAGACGGTTGCCAGTTCGGGACGAACAAGCTTAAGGAGGATTCAGTGTTACGACATTACAGAACAGTCTACGTGTTTATCGAATGTGCCAGAATAATCTCGCTCTAATGTGTGTGGTATACGTGACTTTAGACGCATTCGCGAGACAATTACTAAAAGACAATTTTGTATCATAAAGCCATAAGAAAATACTAAATTTTAATGTGTTAATGAATAAAATTTTCCTACCTCCAGATATAGACTCTGTTGTAGTAATTTCAAATTAACTTATCTATGCAGTTATAATTTGAATCGTTGCAATATACTCGTACAAGAAAAATATAAGCATATGTGAATAAATTAGTATAAGTACATACACTTAGGCCTATAGTTGTCAGAAGCACTATGATCAGAATTACTGGCAGCTGAACAATTCGTGCTCAGAATATGTTGTCACGTGTCCATTCTTTTCTCCCGTCAGGTATGGTATAGTCAGTTAAGCACTTTACGCACTAACTCATGCACGTGCACAGTAACCGACTCGTATACATGCACTGACATAAGGCTCCGCTGGCGCGTTAAAGTAATGGAGTATTTGCATTAGCAAATTACATTGGTGGAGGAAACTGTAGGCTTCTGAAGCTTAGTAGACGTAACGTAAACACGCTGACGTCATAAACCGTACGTACGTTGCACCACATACGCTAATTAAGTTTATCGGGAAGTGAACACCGCAGGGATTCACCGTTATGCACCACGCCGTGAAGTAACGAAGTGTTAAAGGTTTAGCTACGCGTGCCACTTGTAGTGGTTCAAGTAATTTAATACGGGCTTTGCCTAAATCATACCACTAGGATAAAGAATGATAGCCTAGAGCAGTGGTTCCCAAACTTTTCTGCCCGTGGACCCCCTCAAATAATTTAAATATTCACACACTGTCGTATGAATATTTAATGTCTAATATTTTGCTTCCAGTGGCATTCGGTTAACTACATTAAATCTACTGATGAAATGTCTACGTATCAACGAATTCAATCAGTGTATAATGTTTATTAACATTATGTCTAAAAGTACTGGTTTGTGTACATATTATGTGTGAATAAAGTGAAATTAAATGACGCTTTCGATTTGGCTGAGTACTTATTTATAACGATTTAAAATTGGTCAACAACACTATGAAATATGTCTGCTTTCTTTATACATCTCCATTTCTGTCTTCAGCCTCTGTATCGTAGATTTAGTAAGACAATAATATTGCACTGTGTTTATCTGAGTATCAATTACATAAAAATTGATCAATTTCTTCTATGTAGTCTACACAGACTTGACATTTTTAATACTAAAAAATTGCAACATTAAGAATAATGGCCTGTGTACATCAGGCGTCTATATCACTTATATGTTTGCAAAAAATCAATGTAACTAATGTGGAACCAAATTATTATGGCTTTTGAATACCTTTGTATAATAAGTCATATATATTTTTGTAGTCGTTAAAAATAGTTACTAGCATACACAGAAATTTCCCGTTTGACCAGGTTTTTACCAAGATTTTTGCACGGAAGTTACAGACCTCAATTTCTCGTAGTAGTAAGTCACTGATGATTATTTGGGGGAGGGGACAGATGCGTTCGCAGTAGTAGGAATTTACCAGTTGTAACCATTGTGTCTAGCTGCCTCTATGCCTCACAGCCACTATGTCTTACTGAGAACCAACTTCAGTGGAGAGGCTTTAGCCACCCCGATGAGCACCGCCATTAATGAAGATAATACGAAAGCTATGTTTTTCAATATAGAATTACAAGCGGGTAATAACTTTTTTCCAAGAAACATTGTCTATTGAACTTATCATTTTTAATTCAGTTTCACTCATTATTAATGGCCATACTACGAAATGGTGATATAAGGTTCTACTAACTGATAACGTCACAACTAGGTAATTGCTTGCAAAACGAATATTTGACATCTGTAGGTTGAGTAGGAAATCGTTACCACCCCATGGATCGTCTATAACAGTGAATTCCTGAGTGGACGTCTACTATTACGTCTTATTGTGTTTTATTGTTTGACTCCACGCCTTGTTAATCCAGTTTGTGTGATACATAATTAGCTAATATACATAAACAATCTATCTGACATCGTTCATTATCAGGGATTATATACTGATAGATTTCAGTGCTCCTCAAACTTACAGATGGCAACAGTGGAACTGAAAATAAACTTTGTTTAGCTAGGATGGCGTTGGATGTCCAGAACACTTCTTTTTCATTTGATATATGGGAGAAGCAGTCAAGAAGACACTTGGACCTACCCATATTTATTTAATAAAGGAGATAGTTTAGTGAAGGTTGCTGTTAAACAACACTGATAAACCTCAGTTGTTCCCACCAGTTGTGCTAACGTTTCCTACTTGGTATGAACGATTAGTCCGTTGTTAGGCGGGAAACATGTTACTTCGTTTAAAAGTAAGGTCAAAATTAGAAATACGCGCAGTGACTCGTTTCCTGTTGGTAAGGAGATGCGACCCTACTGAAAATCATCGCCATTTGAGGCAGGTGTATGGATTTCGCTGCTAGGCTTATCATGCCAGACTATCAGAAATGGGGCGAGGTGTTCGAATTGGATATGGAGGATGACTACCTTCAGGGAAGGCCATGAACATCGACAACGGATGATATTGTTGAACGCGTTCACCGATGGTTGATTGCAAACGGACCAATCACAATGGTCAAAATTTCAGCTCAATTGGTGTAATTTGCATAGAAGTGTGAACTACATCACCTCTAAGACTCTGGAACTGTATTGCAAAATTTGCTTTTAATGAGTATCTCGTTTATAGACAGACGAACACTTATCATCAAAGGACTCTCTGAAAAATCTGAGTAGGATGAATGGAATCATCCTCCATACAGCTGTGACCTAGCCCCTGTAAAGGGGAGATATGATACTAATATGAAAAATGTAGATTGGGAATGGCTGACTGATGTTGGACAAGGGTTTTCAGCAGTGGTATCGAAACACGGGTGTCACTAAAAAGACAAGTTTTTAAATAAAATTACCTATTTTGTAGAAACGTATTGTACTTTTAGATAAATAAAATAATTTTAATAAATATTTTACATGTTGTTTTATTATGCTAGTCGCACAAACTGTTTGATTGCTTCTCGTACTACTGAGAGAAATGTACTCCTGCCGTTTAGTTTTAGATGCACGCTCACCATTGTTTAGGTGATGGTATCGTTGTCTAAAATTACTTTACTGCTTAACCGTTCGCAACATCTACACTTATATTTAGACAGTTTCCTACGCATGATTATACCACGGCATTTGCATGTAATGTCTAAAAAAACGTGGTCCCATCACCACTAATCTTCAGCCTTACTAAGTATAACAAATGCTGCCATCATTTCAATTATCAATACTATGATTACCACCTTCATCATTGTCTACTTTAAGGATTAGGCGTTGCAGCCTATTCCAAACTTAAAAACTCTAAACTAACATCTTCGTTTTTTCTATTCATTGGTCTGCCGAAATCACTAAAGTGTACTGTTTTTCATAAAGTGTTCTCTTAGAGAACGCTTAACAACCATCCTATCTGTATGTTATCTTGTCGCTTCTACAATAGAAAATTGTGTGATATAATTGGTACATCTCCTGTTATTGGTCTAGCAGCCTGAGATCGCTTCCTGTCTCTTCTTCTGTTCTCTCTAATGCAGTCAAAACGGCTGGCACACCTTTTCCACCCCACTTTGGCTTACAAGCAGCAGCGTGGTGGGGATAGCGCGAGCTCGATTTTAAAATCACGACTAGACAGTAGGCACAACCGTCTACGCTTGGGAATAGCTTTATGATCAGGCCGTAAACCTGGCATGGTGCAAGTGAGAGGCGCGAGTGGGGCAGGCATGTGGTAATCTGAATCTATACTACTACTGTTATAAAGAGCTCAACGAGTTACTTACAAAGATGTATTATTAAGAAATAAAGTTTTTTTCATTGCCCGAGATAACTTCAGAAACTTATGATCCGATTTTAAAAATTCTTTCACTACCGTATTACTTGAAGTTTGAGAATAGTGTTCGACATAAATTTTAACAGATAGTTTTAACAATTTTCAAAACAGAGCCGTAAGACGGTTCCATGTCATGAAATTAATTTGCGTGTAGTAAACTTTTGCGCATGCGACAAACTTGCGTTTTATGACAGATAGCTGTATGGTGCTATCAAGTGAAGTTTAGAGAAAATTCCAAAATTTATTTTGGTTTTTTTTTCTATAAAATCCTCCGTTTTGTTTTTGAAATATTGGGGATTTTGTAAGAAATTTAGTTGGTTGGCACGTTCTGCTGTAGCGGTAGTGGCAAGACCGCTACGTGAAATTTAAGACTAGGTTAATTAACATAGAGGAAGCGAAAAGTGTGCTGGAGCCAAACAGAGTGACAGGATTTGCAATCAACACTCTTTTAAGTAGTAACAAAATTTATTAAGTTCCAGTTGGTGACACAATGTTCCAATCATGTTGTGTTTTACATACAGTCATTAATTTATATTGTTGTAAGAAAATAGACATAAGATATTATAACTCTACCTACTTTGCGTTATTGTAATGTAATGTTGTGTGTGAGTACCCACCTGCTGTCTGATCTTACAGATTCTTCCGACTAGGGCGTGTGGATTTTGGATTTGAAGTTCGCAAGCTAGTAATCTCAAATTATTACAACAACACACATAATGGGTTACTTTAAAGGGGGAGAGTTTTGTGAGACTGGTAGGCTTTACCGTACAACAATAAAACACTGTTATATGGGGTAATAAAACGTTGTTTATTACACCAACAACACACAAGAATAGAATGGTTATAATGTTATGAATTTTCTTATAGTCTATACAATGAATCGATGTTTTTCGATTGATTAATAGTTGAAAGAAACTGAACTCGTTCTTTGCGAGTTAATTGCAATTTAAATTTGACTTTATTAATTGACTTGAATTTAATTAAATTTATTTAATTAATTTGAATCTACGTGTTCATGAAACAAAATATAAAACTCTAAAATTAATTTGAATAATTATTTAAAATAAATTAGACGTGACAGTCTAGTTCACGTTATTTCATTTCTAGTGATTCTACTTCTGATCTACTGCAGTATGATCTAAGATTAGATTGTCAGTTAAGATTTGTATAGCGCTTTTATACTACTTCTATTTCTTAACTCTAACTTACTAAAACCTTAAACTGCTATACAGATTATCATAACGAATTTACTTTTTAATTACTAGAGTCTTTGCTTTTTGTTTGGCACCTGAATTATTTGAATTACAATATTTTAATTGAAAAATATAAAATTTGATCTGAAAATAAATAAATAGATTTTGCTTTCCTGTTACTGAAGAGGATGTCGTCCCGATTTGTCCCTCGTCGATTCGAGTCCTTGGTTAGAGAAAGTAATCTGCTTAGAACTGCTGGATTCGGTCGTGGAGTTCGAAATTCGGCAACACTCTGCTTCCCTGCTGTTTGTGAATATTTTAACGTCTGCTGTTGTCTGCTGGAACTGCTTCCTGTCCTCCGTCGATTTGCACGTTGCACGTCAGTGTGTGTGTGTGTGTGTGCTTCGTTCGGGCGGTCGCTCTGCTCGTCAGCTGTTAACCAATGATTTAGACGGCCTCTCTGCTGTATTCTTGAAGTCTGGTCTTGAAGTCGGGTGGATCTCTTGCGTGCTTATGACTAACTGGTAGTACACAATAAGCTTAGTTGGTGTCTTGAAGAGTATCTCGCCTTTACACAACAATTACGAGCTAGACAGATGATCTGTAGTTAGTGTGTTCGTAATTGCGTGTGTGTTGACCACGTAGAGTCTTCTTGTTGATCTTCACCGCTCTGGCTACTAGACGATCGAAGGACTACGTCTTAACTTCGTGAGTACTGACAGAAGAGTGATTTTTCCACCAGAAAACATCGCACTGGCCGGGGCTGCATGCAATGATTTCATTGGTCGACGCACTCTCCCTACTACATAAAATTTAGAATTCCCTTAGTCCGTGAGAATGAAGTCTGGTTCCCACAGACGGAGAATAGAATTATTATCTAATATTTAATTATCCGCCGGAACCACTTTGTCGCTCAGGATATCCTGTACTTATTTAATTTTGCAATAACTTGGTTGCAAATCAAGTTGTGTGAAATCTAAAATATACAATCTGTCACAAATTATTATCTTTATAACATACTAAAATCTCTTTACTGTAACTCTATTTTAACAGAAGTTATTTAATTATTTTAATTAACTCTTACATTTATTAATTATATTGCATTAAATTTGCACACGTCATTATTAATATCTCGGCAAACATTTTGGCTATGTTAGATTTCGCCTTTATTTATTAGTTTCCGAGATATTAATAATTAACAGTTTGGGTGTGGTCGCTTCCTTGTACAGCGAGCTGATTACATAACGACCACGTGTGCGTTGCTTTACACAGCATTATTTTCAATGCGCTACATTCAAATGGAGTTTCGACTGTTAATTTTTATTTAAATATGGTTTCAGCATGCGGTAAACATATAACCCCAAATAGTTAATATTTGGTTCCGTTATAATATATATAGATTAATGTCCAGACCAGCATAACCCCATGAGGGAGAACAACGCGAACATCCTTACAGTGGAAATGAACCAAACTAAGTTAACCCCACCAATTAATAAAACACTAATAACCCTTCACACTAATTATAATGAATGATGGTAATACAGATCAGACTCGAAATGGTTTAAGGAAGGAAACCATGCTCTAGCAAAAACGTTTAACTACTCCCTCGTGGTGTATGTCCGACAAGTTACACAGTAGTCAGTTACAATCTTCTAACAACTTGAGTTCTTGTGATTTTGATATATTTTCAGTTCTTAATACCGATATTTAATTGAACACAAGGGTAGCCTGTCTATGGAGTTGATGTAGGTTGAAGAGTGGTAAATGAAACGTTCCCACCTGTGATTTTGTGGAGAAGAACTCAAGTGGAACCATAATGAACAGTGTACTAGCAGAGTTGCAAATTGTCCCTGAACTACGGTGATTGTCTACTGGAACTCGTTCCGGGGATATCTGGGTCCTTCGATGTATTAGGTTCGCTCAGCATTCCTCGGTCTGACGGCTTCGGGGAGCATTCTGTGACACTGCTCTGCGGGTAATCACCGGTGTTAGTGTGACTACCGCTCTTTTCCCATTCTCCTGGCTGGTGCAGGGATCCTAAATGTCTTCACGAGATTACACCCGCATATAAAGACAAGCTACACACATCCTGGGCCGTCAGACCAGTGGAGCGTTCAGATCAAAGGCTGGCAGAGAAATGAGATCGTGACAGGAGTTTGTTGGTCGCACATCCTGCATAAAACAACCAGTCCCAATTTGCAAAAAATAAGCCTTCGCTTAACCTAACTGCGAACACACGCAGCCCACAGCTGAGATAGAGACGGCTCACTCAATCGCGTCATCGGAGCGTTGACAAAGGCATTGGCAGGCATTGCTGCCAACTGCGTTGGCAGCACTGAACAACTCTAACCGCGCCGGGAAATTCAAACCCCGGCACATTGGAAAATCGCACGAGTGCTGCTAGTGCATTATAAACTATTTCTTGTCATAACGATTTTTCTTAATATTAAATAGTACCACAACTTAATCATACTTTAATATCAATTATACTATTTTTTATGTTATTACACATATCAATAATAATTTTTACATGTAAAAGTGCTGAAACAGATTTAAAACTAAATATCAGTTATAATGACAGCTGAGTAAAATAAACATTGCTTATAACATTTTATTTACTTAACCTAACACATTTCATATATTTCATTCGCTACATTTTTTAACTAGATTACCAAGCACATTTACCAAATTAAATTGTGTACCCCCTTCACATACACACACACAGCATGTAGGCCTATATAAACTTTACTCTGTCACCATCACGGCGATATTTTAACTACATTTCATAAGCACAGTGAAATATGTTTATTACCTACAGTTTAGAATATCTACCTAAACCACTTAATTTTTACATAAATTTAAAGCCAAATTTATTATATTATTACATTCTAATAAAGAGCAACATATTCTCACATTACCTTTGTAATCGCTGATAACACAGTATTTTAGGTTATCACAGGTTATAATTCCCGCTGTAAGAATTTCATACGATAGAATTCGTACCACGATCAGCTAAGCTCCCCACTATGCGAGATATATGGCTTGATCATAAATCTATTCCCAAGTGTAGGAACTAATGAGAGTAGGCTGTATCTTTAGGTGTCATCATTGCATGTAAAACCCTCCTCATATCCACACGTCGGTCGCACGCGGTCATCGCATACTCCTATCGCTTAAATTTAGCCAACACGACGATGGCAAAGGCATGTTGAAAATTAGATTTTATTTCCTACTGATGCAATAAAAATAAAAATTAATTAATTAAGGTTACTCCCCATCATTCCATTAGGCTATTTATTTCTTTCCTTTACTCTAGGCCAGTAGTTCCCAAAGTGGGGTCCGCGACAACATTTCAGGGAGTCCGGAGACACTTCTAAGAAAAATTAGAATATACAGTAATTTTCTCCGGTTTGTTATGCTCTAAAATCTAAATTTTTGAATCTTAAAACAATAGGTAGAAGATTTCAGTATTTTTTGGAGGGTTCAAACTAATTTTAATTGTAAAAGTAATTTCAGACTAATAGCTTTAAAAATGTCATGTGTAGCAGATCTGTTTGTCAACAGAACTAACTAGATCTATATCTTACACTACAAAAAGAAGATTCATTTGCAGAGCTTTCAAATGACAGTTCATTAAAATTACAATTTTCGCAATTACAGCTAGCTGACTTCTGGTTATATGTAATGACTGACTATCCTGAACTCGCAAAAAAAGCTTTGAAGCGTTTAAATGTGTTTCCCTCTTCTTATTTGTGTGCAACACCATTCTCCTTGTTCATGTACTTGAAGACAAAGTCAAGAAAATAAACTTGATGTCGAGAGTGTCTTAATATTGAAATTATCAGACATTAAACCAAATATTGCAGAGCTAATTGTTTAAAAGCAGCTTTATTGTTCACATTAAAATATGTTTGATATTATTAATATATAATTTTGCAAATTAAGAGAATTATGATTTTAATACATTTTAATTAAAATATAAGAGTTTCTATCATATTTACTGTTTGTTTTATTTCAGACGGGGTCCGTGAATATTTAAATTATTTGAGGGCGTCTACGGACAGAAACGTTTAGGAGCCACTGCTCTAGGCTATCATTCTTTATCCTAGTGGTATGATTTAGGCAAAGCCCGTATTAAATTACTTGAACCACTACAAGTGGCACGCGTAGCTAAACCTTTAACACTTCGTTACTTCACGGCGTGGTGCATAACGGTGAATCACTGCGGTGTTCACTTTCCGATAAACGTAATTAGCGTATGTGGTGCAACATACGTACGGTTTATGACGTCAGCGTGTTTACGTTACGTCTACTAAGCTTCAGAAGCCTACAGTTTCCTCCACCGATGTAAATTGGTAATGCAAATACTCCATTACTTTAACGCGCCAGCGAAGCCTTATGTCAGTGCATGTATACGAGCCGGTTACTGTGCAAGTGCATGAGTGAGTGCGTAAAGTGCTTAACTGACTATACCATACCTGACGGGAGAAAAGAATGGACACGTGACAACATACTCTGAGCACGAATTGTTCAGCTGCCAGTAATTCTGATCACAGTGCTTCTGACAACTATAGGCCTAAGTGTATGTACTTATACTAATTTATTCACATATGCTTATATTTTTCTTGTACGAGTATATTGCAACGATTCTTATTATAACTGCATAGATAAGTTAATTTGAAATTACTACAACAGAGTCTATATCTGGAGGTAGGAAAATTTTATTCATTAACACATTAAAATTTATTATTGTCTATTGGCTTTATGATACAAAATTGTCTTTTAGTAATTGTCTTTTAATATAATATAATAAATAATTGTCTTTTAACAAATGAGTTTATTGGCTTGTTTTACATATAAGTTACTTGTGCATAGAATTCCAAATGCTTGCGTAGAAACCAGGCGCTCCGCTCCCTGCTCGTCTGCACGTCGATCGAAGATCACCCCGTTGAATATCTGCGTCGCGGCGTACACACGCACTGCGATATGAAACTGTTATTGTTTATAACGTAAATAATCTTAATCTCAAGGATGAAAACTGGGTATAAATAGATCGTGTATTAAAGTTACACGGCTTCTTGAAGTGTTCTCGCGTTAATAATCAGAATACCACGATACGTATTCTGCCCTAATCCGGGAATCTTCCACCTTCGCGAAAAAGCATTATAATGTGATCTATTTAAAGATATTTGAGTTGTATAATGTGGCAATGGTTCCGAAGAAATCGTACCATAACCAACTACAAAGTCTTATGGAAATCGTCTTGTCCTGTCACAAAAATCTCGTGACAGCGAGTACGTCTTTATATGGGAAGACTTCGGTTCTCTATTGTAACGTATTGCCGCGTTACAAATCCAGGGAACCCATCTTAACTGACCTCTGTCGATTATATGGGCTGCCTACGTTGTAACGAAATGTATTCACACTTATTAACTGAACAAATCACTTACTAACTGTGTAAGGGAACAAGGGAAGGTATTTTATTGATTTACGCACTCATTATATGTGTGTAACAAGAAGACTTCTCTTTATTTTACAAGATTTACTGACAGATCCCATGACATCACTAATTAAACTAAAGTTACTTCAATGCTTTCATCCAACTTTGGGATCAAATTGATTCTATATAGCTATACCTCGGATCCGGGTCAACTTTCTGTATTTTTGTAGTTAAGACTTTTAATTATACTCAATTCATGATATTGGCTTGGAACTATTACTTGGAATGATACTACGATACATTAACATATAAACCGTTACAACGTATGATATTTGAGTAGTTACAATAAAACTTTTAGATTTTCTCTTTTAATGTTTACATACAATTAATAGTCTTTGAAAAGTCTCTTTTCAAGTTGTGTAGTGTAACAAATATTAGTAACCCTCGATAGACAGGCTATCGAGTCACCTTTAGAATGGAATGTAGAAACCTCGTCCTGGGGTGTCCGTCTTGGGAATCCTTGAATGCGCCGTCATCATCTCGGTCGGGTCTTCGTCGATAAGGTGTCGAATGTTCACAGAGTATACTGAAGTTTCTACGGTGTAATTATCTGTAGATTCTCGGCTGTCCTGATCTGCATCCTCTGTCGGGTATATGAGTGTTTATAAATTTCTGGTAGATCACATCTTCAGGAATGATGATGAAAGTGTAGTTACTTCTTGAAGCGAGTAGTCCTCTTGTTTAACACCATTTTAGTGTTTTGTGTTACATATTATGTCCTTTTGTTATCACACATTTATATTAATTGATACATAACACACGCTTTTTAGTAGCAATATTTCATACACAATATTTAAGTTAAAACAAAAGAATTAGCGACATTGTGTCAGAGCGCTTGCTCGCACGTCTGCACTGCATGAAGTCAACATTGTGAGAGAGCGTCTTTTTTTCGCTTCGACTGGTAGCTAACAAAGGGAGAGGGGCAACTACTCCGCGAGAATATAGTTCCTAACTATATTTAAGTTAACTATTTTAATTACAAAAACTATACTTTAATAAACATACATAATTTAAGTAAGTTACTTTAGCGACTATCTGTGTCTTCAGTTATTTTTAATTATTAACATTAGGTTTTTTTATCTTATTCTAAATTACAGACGACTCGGGAGACATGTCGAGTCCGGAATTAACAGGTCACCGCCTGATAACAGCAAAGGGTTAAATATGACAATAATAACTTTTTACAATATGCCTTTTTATTAATGTTTCTTTGAACTTATTAATTACTTCTTCCTCTCATACTGAGTACATACAGGGGTTTTAGGTATTATAGTGAGATTTAAATGGCTTAATCGCTCGCGAACTTAATTTTTAAATTTTTTTTTTATTTTACGATTATTGTTACAATTTAAATTGTCACACTATAAGAGACCGTCTCAAATAAATTTCAGACCTTCTGATTGGTGGAAAATCTAGCAACGTCATAGATATTCTTAGTGACAGCCAGACATCAGGTTGAAACTCAGTCCGATACTGCAAAGGCCTGTCTAGATTTATTCTACAAATTTTATTACTTTCTAGGAGATAACGAAATAAAGAACTGATCTCATAAAAGTGCATATGAAAATTATAATTGTGGAAAACTGAGTATATGGAAAAAATAGTTTATAGTTATTAAGTAAAATGTGACTTACACGCGCACCCGCGCACTTACACACAAATATTTCACATGACATAAAAGAGTATAAAATTATGCACATTTTGACATAACATTATTTTTTTAAACATAGCTTGGTTCAAAACTTATGACTACTTTACAAAGAAAAGAACAAATCAATTTATAACAAGTTCTATGGCCGTCAGAAAATGTGTTATAGCATTAGTATTTCACTTATATGAATTTACATCCTGTTCTGTTGTAATATATATATTTTTATATTGTTATTAATAATAACAAACTTTTTACAAGAACATATTTTATTATTTTGTGAATTACAATATTTCAATACTATTCAACTATTATTATCACATACAAAATTTTATATCTAGGCGTATAATGATGATGATGATGATGATGATGATAGTTGAAAACTATTGAAATATCGTAATTCACAAAATAATAAAATATATTCTTGTAAAAAGGTTTGTTATTGTTAATAATAATAATAATAATAATAATTATATAAAATTATATTTATGTGTACTACTGTGGGCGCGCTAGTGTGTGTGTGCGCGCGCGCTCGTGTGTAGTTACTCTCTCTTGCAATAGGCTGTCGCTCTTTTCTCTTTAATGCTTTCTCGCAGTTATACTGGCACACTTAAAACTCACCACATGCAAACACCGACTTATTATGTATATCGTATGAATTAGTATATCCGTATACTGGACTCACGTAGAAATATATAGTTTTTATTCTTAAATAAATGTGGTGGTAGTTAACTTTAATTTTATATTGTTAATATGTGGAAATACTGAGAAATTCTTCACTAATTCACACACGTGTTAAAAGCAAAAAGTTCATTTAATTTAATTCAACAAAAGTTAAATTATACCATACAAAACCAAGTAAACACCTAATTATTGTTTACAGTCTAATGTAGTTTTTAGTTGCGATAAGGTATCGTTCATTGCATGTATTTAGATTATAACATGTTCAAATAAAAAAAATGTATACATTTATTTTGCTGAATTTCACCATTCTCATAAATTTTTAAATAATTCATGTTTCTTCTAATAGCTCCCACATCAATATCAAACTAACGAAGGGTTTTTATGTCCGCAGTGCACACTATATAACCCGGTTAGTTCAGCAACTGCCTTGAGCTTCCGATATCAGTTTTCTCGTTTGGATTCATTGTCTTTTCGTACGTTGCACAAATCATATACGTTATTGTAAATAATTATGTATGTAATTTTCTATGATGCCATTACACAACATGCGCCAGATGTCCAGATTTAACTATATATTTTACAAGACAAAGCCCAAAAGCATTTTGGTAAACAGCAAATATATGCCGCTGATTATGAAATTCATAACTAATCTCTGCCACTTATATAGGCCTTCCTCAGAATCTTTTAAATACATTATTAATAAACAGATAATTTTTTTTGAGCTGAAAACTGGAAGAAAATGTGTTCACGACTTAAATGAAAGTTATGTTGTTGGTTTTATTGTGCTGTGACGTTTCATAATTTTCTATCGACTATATACCATGAAGAAAATTATATTAGCCTTCTGTAAGGATATCTTGAACTGTTACGGAGCGCATTTAATGCATTTAGTACACAGCTGACATTTTATGCATAACAGGTTGTAGATAATACAATTTTTAATCCTCAGTTAATATTAATTCTGCTTTTCGATGGTCAATGTTTTGATAAAGTATTCCGTGATATATGCATGGAGAATATGCCATGTCTTCACATATGTTTTCAATTAACGACAGTACTATGGTACATGTGAACACAATAACACATTTTGTCGAATCCCGAACGTAGATAATATATTACGTTCAGTAATTGCCGATTCTCGGAAAGTATCTTACCTTTTAATTAAAACAAAATAATTGTTTCAGGAATTTTCAAGTGTTTCCTTATTCGTTTTTATTTTGGTTATTTTTACTGAATGCGTAGAGGCTGCACCGGTCTCCGCGAGGTGTTAGTATAAAAATAAGTGTTTCAATATTTGAAATATTACATAGGTTACATCATCGTCATGTCATTTTCAGCGGCGTCAATGATTATGCACTTCGGTGGCTTCTAATGTTTTAAGAAATTCTTCTTGCCCAGTTATTAATATTTCACATCTATTCATTCTTTCCGTCATCCTCTGTTCTGAGATATTTCCGGCTGGTAACTTTTTGTAACAACACCTTTCACTATAATCTTACGTACGTTTCCGCGGCCGGTGTCCATTCTGTTTTTTGGAGTCTTCTTCCGGTATGGACCACGTCAGAAAAGACTTGTACGACAATTTCGCCTCTTACTGCGCTGATGAATGTTACTACGTATTATATGTGATAAAGTTTATCTTATGGACTTCTCTCTCGTTATTGTATTGAGCAACATCCGTCACATTCCACCAACATGACGAGATTCTATCTGTTGGAATCTTCTTACGACTGGTTCTTTATGGTGTCTTTATTTAAACCCTGTTCTTCTGGATCTAAAAACTCAGGGCCCGCGTAAATGAAAACTTCATAAAGTTTTTATTTAAATCTCAGGTTGTAGATACATTTGTCAGTAGGTTGTGTTTCTTTTACACTATACAGATGAGGCAGCCAAAACATTTTCAAACCCTATACGCTGCTAGTAGGTGACCAGAGTGTCTGTTTGCAATTGTCTCCACCGGTTCTACTTATGTGACCTCCTTTTAACTGAATATTAATCAAATATTTGCCTTATGGTATTTTAAACCCTAAAGTGTCTAGATTTCTTGTATCTCGCGTAATTTGCTTATCTTCTCAAGGTTAGAGAGACACCAAACGAGTGATTGCTTCGCATCCACACATCACATGATTCTGAGACTTGGTAAGAGAAGGATAACTGCACTGTTAAGGTAAGGGATATGCACAGATGACTGCGTAAAACATTTAAGATGAGATGTCTAAGGTAGCTGATTTCATCAAACACGGTAAGGTAGATTCAACACTGACGTTGAACATTGAGAGTACAGACTACTAGTTTGTCTGTTCTTCAAGTATGAATAGTGCAATGCCTAACAGTGTGATTATAGGGACAGCAAAAGCGGATCTCAAAGATGCTCTTAAACATGACAACAGAGGCTCTTAGGTGTCTGTTTTCCGATAAACAGGCAGGAGGAGAATAAGATTCCAAGACCGTTGAACCGGCTACAAAAAACTTTGTTCTGTTTAGACGGTGCAAGTCAGCAGATGTGAGAAAATAATATCGAATGTCGTAATGTCTAATATTTTGCTTCCAGTGGCATTCGGTTAACTACAATAAATCTACTGATGAAATGTCTACGTATCAACGAATTCTATCAGTGTATAATGTTTATTAACATTATGTCTAAAAGTATTGGTTTGTGTACATATTATGTGTGAATAAAGTGAAATTAAACGACGCTTTCGATTTGGCTGAGTACTTACTTATAACGATTTAAAAGTGGTCAACAACACTATGAATTATGTCTGCTTTCTTTATACATCTCCATTTCTGTCTTCAGCCTCTGTATCGTAGATTTAGGAAGACAATAATTTTGCACTGTGTTTATCTGAGTATCAATTACATAAAAATTAATCAATTTCTTCTATGTAGACTACACAGACTTAATATTTTTAATACTAAAAAATCGCAACATTAAGAATAATGGCCTGTGTACATGAGGCGTCTATAGCACTTATATGTTTGCAACAAATCAATGTAACTAATGTGGAAGCAAATTATTATGGCTTTTGAATTCCTTTGTATAATAAGTCATATATATTTTTGTAGTCGTTAAAAATAGTTACTAGCATACACAGAAATTTCCCGTTTGACCAGTTTTATACCAAGATTTTTGCACGGAAGTTACAGACCTCAATTTTTCCGTAGTAGTAAGTCACTGATGATTATTTGAGGAAGGGGGCAGATGCGTTGGCAGTAGTAGGAATTTACCAGTTGTAGCCCATTTTGTCTAGCTGCCTCTGTGCCTCACAGCCACTATGTCTTACTGAGAACCAACTTCAGTGAAGATGCTTTAGCCACCCCGATGAGCACCCCTGGCTACGCCATTAATGAAGATAATACGAAAGCTATGTTTTTCAATATAAAATTACAAGCGGGTAATAACTTTTTTTCCAATCTTTCGACATCTTTCGAAAGTTATTGACGAGAACCAAACAGACTGGGAACAATGTATACCACTATTCCTCGTGGCGTATAGATCATCAATACACGACACAACCGGCATGACTCCAGCAAAATTGGTGTTTGGGAGGGAGATTCGTCTTCCTGGGGACTTAATGTTCGGATCACCTGAGACTCAGTCCCAAGAGCCACAGAATTATTCATCGCAATTATAAAACCAACTGCGAGAAATGAATCGCTTGGTAAGAGGACGGCTGAAGATAGCCAGTGATGAAATGAAAACTCGGTATGACATTCGCAGTAATAGTGTGGGTTTCCAAGAAGGAGATCAGGTTTGGTTGTTTAACCCAAAGCGCAGTCGTGGTCGCTTACCTAAACTTCAGACTAACTGGGAAGGACCCTACATTGTGAAAAAAAGAATCAACGATGTTGTCTATCGGATTCAACAAGAAGGACAGCGGAAGTTCTCGGTCGTCCACTTAGATTGCCTGGCCAAGTATTACTTCAGAGACGGTTGCCAGTTCGGGACGAACAAGCTTAAGGAGGATTCAGTGTTACGACATTACAGAACAGTCTACGTGTTTGTCGAATGTGCCAGAATAATCTCGCTCTAATGTGTGTGGTATACGTGACTCTAGACGCATTCGCGAGACAATTACTAAAAGACAATTTTGTATCATAAAGCCATAAGAAAATACTAAATTTTAATGTGTTAATGAATAAAATTTTCCTACCTCCAGATATAGACTCTGTTGTAGTAATTTCAAATTAACTTATCTATACAGTTATAATTTGAATCGTTGCAATATACTCGTACAAGAAAAATGTAAGCATATGTGAATAAATTAGTATAAGTACATACACTTAGACCTATAGTTTTCAGAAGCACTATGATCAGAATTACTGGCAGCTGAACAATTCGTGCTCAGAGTATGTTGTCACGTGTCCATTCTTTTCTCCCGTCAGGTATGGTATAGTCAGTTAAGCACTTTACGCACTCACTCATGCACGTGCACAGTAACCGACTCGTATACATGCACTGACATAAGGCTCCGCTGGCGCGTTAAATTAATGGAGTATTTGCATTAGCTTACATCGGTGGAGAAAACTGCAGGCGTCTGAAGCTTAGTAGAACGTAACTTAAACACGCTGACGTCATAAACCGTACGTACGTTGCACCACATACGCTAATTAAGTTTATCGGGAAGTGAACACCGCAGGGATTCACCGTTATGCACCACGCCGTGAAGTAACGAAGTGTTAAAGGTTTAGCTACGCGTGCCACTTGTAGTGGTTCAAGTAATTTAATACGGGCTTTGCCTAAATCATACCACTAGGATAAAGAATGGTAGCCTAGAGCAGTGGTTCCCAAGCTTTTCTGTCCGTGGACCCCCTCAAATAATTTAAATATTCACACACTGTCGTATGAATATTTAATGTCTAATATTTTGCTTCCAGTGGCATTCGGTTAACTACATTAAATCTACTGATGAAATTTCTACGTATCAACGAATTCAATCAGTGTATAATGTTTATTAACATTATGTCTAAAAGTATTGGTTTGTGTACATATTATTTGTGAATAAAGTGAAATTAAATGACGCTTTCGATTTGGCTGAGTACTTTTTTATAACGATTTAAAAGTGGTCAACAACACTATGAATTATGTCTGCTTTCCTTATACATCTCCATTCCTGTCTTCAGCCTCTGTATCGTAGAATTAGTCTACAATTTAGTCATCTTAGATAAAATTCGATTTCCCTGGGGTCCTTCCTTAAGCTTGATAATTACACACCATCGTTTCTATTTGCCTTTTATTCAGTTGGTAAGTTCTTATCAGTGGATATCCTGCACTGTATGCGCTACTATCAGTTGTTTTATTAGAAACCCACTGTTCCTTTAGACTTTTCTTATATATTCCAGAAATTTTCAGATGAATGTGGAAAGCGTTATCAGTATCTTTCGGAATTCAGAATGCCATTTCTTGGCAGTATTGGTAGTTTGTTGCACACTCTTGTCGTCTAAATCAATAAGATTCCAGAAATTAGGCGGAAAACTTGATACTGGGCGTCTCTGTAGAGTTCTGTGTGTAAGTGCATCATACATAACTCGCTGTTGGTTCTATATCATCACTTACCTCTTCGTAAAATCTGTCAAAATTTTGTTCTACATTTTCTAAAGACTTTGCATTACAGTAAACTTGATTTTTCTTCTTAACATTTCATACGATTGTTTGTTGGATATTTTGAACATTTTGTTTGTTGGATATTCTATAAAACTGGATATTTTGGTAATTGAACCTTTTGTTTCATTGGGTATTTTGGTAATTGGACTTACTATAATTAGATGTGCCCTTGATTGATCCCTTGAATAAATCAGCAAAATTTAGAGCAGTTAATTAAGTTGCGTTCAGGCGGGGATCCACGGAGGGGGAAAATGAGGGAAATTTCCCCACTCTAAAAATGGTCACTTTATACGAAACGTTTTCGTCGTTTGTTGTTTTTAGAATGGTTTTGTGATTGTGATTATGCGAAAAAAATATATCAGGTTATGTTGGTTTATGATATTCTCTAGAATTACTTTAAAATGTAACTGTACCTTACCACCATGTTATTTTTGTCTGATACATAGGAAGAGTAATGTGGTACTATAGTAGTGTGTATTGTAAACTGCAAGTGTATATTATAAAATAACAATAAACTGACAAACACAGATATGATTTGATACCTGTACGATAATAAAATATTGTGTTGGTAAACGGTTTCTCTACGGTAGGGATTGACGTGGTTGACCCCTAGAACGGTCTAGATGTATACAG
This sequence comes from Magicicada septendecula, assembly GCA_034769895.1. Lineage (NCBI taxonomy): Eukaryota > Metazoa > Arthropoda > Insecta > Hemiptera > Cicadidae > Magicicada > Magicicada septendecula. The sequence continues at coordinate 108,269,251 of CM068372.1, read as the reverse complement.
GAATCGCGCCCTCACTTCTTCGTTCTATGATGTTTAGGAAGGTTCTATCAACGTACAGTTGTTTTAGTAATAAGTCATAAGTTACACAATCCACAACATGATCATTGTAATTAGTTTTGTATGTTTGTTTTTCCGTAATTGTGTTGGTGTCTGTATTGTGTTGACTGCTTACCAAAGGCAAGTACAGTCTAAATAGACAGACTATAACGAATGTAGCGTTATTTCCTTAATATGGCTAAAAGTAAAGTAACACATGAAATATTCACAAAGCTGAGTAAGTAGTGCTGAGTTACATTTATTACCGTATCTCTGGTTAGCGCAGAAGAAATATGAACAGCCGTTGTTTTGTGCGATGACGTACATCGCGCACCGTCTGCTCGTTTATCAGTATTATCTCGCTTTTCTCCACACTCCACCTATGTTCCTTTTATTTTCCTGCTACCTATTGTTTTTGCCTTCCTGTTGTTGTCACAAAGATTACGCCTGGTGCTCAACTTTCGTCGGTCTCTCTTTCTCGTTAATCAATCTCGAAATGCCAACTGTTCTGCTCCTTCGGGTTTTTCTCATCTCTCAATTCTAAAGTCGTCGTGTGCTACATGAAATTGTAAATCATATGTTACGATGACAAGATAACATAGTTTTGTTTACTATCTTATCAGCTTCATAGTTTATCTGTGTGTGTATTTTGCCTGCGGGGAATATGTAATGTCCCTGTTCTAGAGATTGTGTGGCAACGTACAGACTACTAGTTTGTCTATTCTCCATGTACGATTAGTGGAACACGTTGTCAGAAAATACTATAAATATTACAGACGTTTACATTTTTACGACTTTTTGTCTTTTTGTTTAGTTTAGCTTATATTTTATACGATTCCGTTGGACGGCTTTTGTTCTATTCCCTTTCGTCTACAGCGACCATATTTCTGTAAGTGAGATCAAAATCCTTAATAATTGGTAGACTCTATGTTAGATATTATAAAGCTACAACGAATTTACTACTTTATATCCTGTGGATAGCTCTTTATGTAATTTCAATTGGATTTACTGAATTGTATTATCCAAAGACTGAATTATATGCTTGAGTGTGTTTTATACACACGGTAATGTAGCTGAATTCTATAGGTGAATTATAAGCTCCAAATGTGTGTGTAATCATATGATGTATAGTTCATATCACTGAACATAAAGAAGATATGAAAAATAAGTTTCAGTGACGGGTTAGATATCTTGGTATTCTAAATATATCAAAACTCAGAAAGTTGTAAAATTTAAAACATTCCCTAAAATGTAGTCATTAGAATAGTTGCAAATAATATAAAGAAATAAATCCTTAATACTCTATGTATTTAATAACGTTTAAAAAGAAATGATAAAGAAATAGTGAACCATCAACATAGATGGTGGTCAAAAGATTCTGGACAGTATAAATCTAAATATAATGCAAGTACGATATATTAGTATTAAAATATGTTTATTTTTAAATAATCCAATGTTTGATGAAACGCTATCTATAACATGTTCTTCTTCTTCTTCATCGGAGGAACAACCTATTGCTGAGTCAAGGCTTCCTTTAACAGCCTACGCCAGTTGTCCCGGTCAAGTGCAGCTGCTCTCCAGTTTCGGGTCTCAAGGATATGGAGCGCATTATAGTTCACACAGTCTTTCCAACTTAGTTTGGGTCTATCAACCCTCCTGGTGCTATAGATCTGTTTTGTAAGTGCCTTCCTGTGTATATTTCATTCTTCCCCATTCTGATCACATGTCCAGCCCACCTGAGTCTACCAAGTTTTATAATTTCTACAATATCTGGTTCATTCTGAAGAGTGTTTAATTCTTGGTTGGTTCTTTTCCTCCATTCACCTCCCACACATATTGTACCAAAAATGCTTCGGAGGATTTTGCGTTTATGAACCAGCAGGCTTGACTTAGACTTTCTAGAAACGGTCCATGTACCAGAACCATAGGTGAGACATATATCAGTGTTTTATACAGAAGCAAATTGATGAACAGATGGCAATTGTTCTGCTCTGGAACAGGGGTCTGAAACCAAAGAAACACCTATTAGCTGAGGTGATTCTTCTGTTGTTTCCCCATCGGAGTTACTTTGGCATCCTAAATAAACAAAATTGTTGACTTTTACGAAGGAATAGATGCCAATTTGGATGCGCTCTCCTTCTATAGCTTCCTGTCCGGTGTATTTTGTCTTGCTTTCGTTTATTATGAAACCTAGACTTCTTGCGGGACATTCAAGAGCAAGAAAGGCTTCAGTGATTGGTCCAAGGGATCTCCCCATTATATTTAGGTCATCGGCGTATCCTAGGGCCTGCACCAACCTGTTGAATACAGTCCCGGAGGTATCTATTCCAACATTTCTCATAGCTTTTTCTAAGACAAGAATGGAGAGGAGGCAAGCAAGAGCATCGCCTTGGAGGACTCCCTTCCATAGTCAAACTCTCCTGATCTATATTATCTTTAAGTGTCCCTTACTTCATACTTTTAAGTTTTACAAAGTAAACTCAAGATTCGATACTGCCAATATCTAGTTACAATTGTCAGTTTCTATGTATGAAGACATTAAATCACTTCTTCATATACGAACACGTAAAACGTTATACGGTGGTGCCCCTTTATTGAATGCAAAGATTGTCTTTACTCATTGTTTCATAGTTGGTTCAAAACTTAGCTTGCAGTCTGTCCAGTTCTTTACAGGAAGCATCTTTACCTTGGCTTACCGAAGTATCTTATCTCAGAAACATGACATCAACAATTTAATTATTGCTCTTCATGATTCCGCGTACGTATCAACGAATTCCTGCGTTCAGTATTAAATTTAATTAAATCACTACCGACCCGGAACACAAAGTTTTCTATGGGTAAAAACGTAAAACTTTTACCTTATAGCCTGAAGCAGTTTTCGCTTTTATAAACCTTCTTCAAAGGCTGCAGCTGGGAGCACTGTCCGTCTTATTCTTGGCGACGGTTTCGACTTTTGAAGGATCGATGTTGTGTGTGTGTGTGTGTGTGTGTGTGTGTGTGTGTGTGTGTGTGTGTGTGTGTGTGTGTGTGTGTGTGTGTGTGTGTGTGTGTGTGTGTGTGTGTGTGGTGATATGTACGAATAATGCGTGTGATTTGAATTGTGTCTGTTTGTTTAGGATGTCGTTTTTATGTGTTTTCGTGTGTTTTATATTTCCTGTTGTTCAAGAGTGTCTAGTTTTCGACCTTTTGTGTATACGTGTAGAATGTTCATGTTATTGTCAATGTTTTTGTATGTGTGGTTTCCTTCAATTAGGTGGTTTGCAAAGGTGGATTCTGTAGTGGAGTGTACTGTGTGTTCAGTGTACCTTTGTTTGAAGCTACAGGACGTAGCTTAAGTCTGGCTTAAGTAGAAGTTGTTGCAATTTGAGAAATTTAGTTTGAAAACCTCAGGTAGATCGAATTTTTTTTGTGCTTTGTGTGTGTGTTTTCATAGTGTGTGTTCTGTTTTGTTTGTAGTTTTATATGCGATTTTGTATCCTGCTTTTTTGGATTTATGGGCTATTTTTTCAGTTTGGTTATTGATGTATGTTAGTGTTATGAATTTTTTGTTTTCTGTCTTTTTCTGTTGTTTGTTTTGTGTAGGAGTTTATTGATTATTATTCTGTTGTAACCGTTGGACTCTTTATTTTATCGTTCTTTACCCCTTGATTATTGTTTTGTTGTAACCGATAGATATTTTATTGTGTTTAGTTCGTCTTTGTAGTCTTTTTTATCTAGTCGGATGTTGTTAAGTCTATGTATCATGGTTCTGAAGGCAGCTAGTTTGTGTTGTATTGGGTGATTGGAGGAGTTGTGTATTAGTGTGTCAGTTGTAGTCGGTTTCCTGTATATACTGAATTTGTGCCTGTGTTCAAATTTTGTGCTGGAGAGGTCTAGGAAGTTTATGCTATTGTTGTGTTCGTATTCGAAAGTGAAGGTTATGTTATTGTGTATTTTGTTTATGTGCGTTAATAATTGTTCACAATGTCTTTTGTTTCCCCTGTATAGTATTAGAATGTCGTCAGCGTATCTGTGCCAATATAGTATTTTATATAACTGTCATTGTTTGTGACGACTCTTGTTTTTTCTAAGTGTTGGAGGAAGACCTCTGCTAATATACTGGATATGGGTGAACCCATGGGTAAACCGTCATTTTGTGTGTACATACAAAAGACCGATAACTAAACACACTTGAACAATTGGAAATATACAAAAACACGAAAACACATAAAAACGACATCCTAAACGAACAGACCAAATTCAAATCACACGCATTATTCGAACATATCACACCCATACACACAACATCGATCCTTCAAAAGTCGATACCGTCGCCAAGAAAAAGACCGACAGTGCCCCCATCGGCACTTTTTTAATAGTATCGCATGTTAGTATTTAACCAAGCATCGCATTTACTAACTTTTTATAATACTTCATTATTTTATTTTCAGGATATTTAAATAATATATTCCTTTTGCATTTGATGAGACAAATTAATTGGCATTTTGTAATCAAAAAGGTTTTCATTTCATAGCGTCCCAATCTCACAGTTGTGGAAGGAGATGGAGCATTTGAACATAAATGCAAATTTGATTGCAGCCACCAGAAGATACTATCAACAAAATATCACCAGGGTCAAACTGGGAAACAAACTCACTCTCCCATTCGAAACTACAAAAGGCGTAAGACAAGGATGCTGCTTGTCCCCTACCCTCTTTAAAATATACTTACACAGATCTCTAGTAAGATGGACAAAGAAGTGTAAAAGCATGGGGCTGAGAGTAGGAGATGACAGTCTCTTCACTCTATATTTTGCCGATGACCAGATTGCGGTAGCAGAGGATGACGAAACCTCGAATATATAGTCAGAAAGTTAAAAGAGGAATATGACGCAGCTGGTTTGACGATGAACATGGCAACATGTGAGTACCTGATAGTGGGCAATGAAGAAGTTAAGGACTTAAATTTGGATGTGGACAGGGTAAGAGGTGTTGAAAAAAGTAAATACTTAGGGGTTATTTTCAACAAACAGGGAATCAGCAAAGATGAAACTGAAGAACGTGTTAACAAGGGGCGAACCGTTATAAGAACGCTGATTTCGCTTCTATGGGAAAGAAGTATAACCAGATATACAAAGAAACATATATATAATAGCATGGTGCGAAGTGTAATCCTTTATGGAGCAGACGTTTGGAACGTTTCAAACGTAAATAAGAAAAAACTGATGGCAGCGGAAATGGACTTCTTCAGGAGCAGTTGTAGAAGATCAAAATTAGACAGGGTTAGAAATGAGACTATTAGAGCCGAGATGAATATTGACAGGACAATAATAGACGAAATAGAAAGGAGACAATTGACTTGGTTTGGGCATGTGAAGAGATTGGAAGATGACAGATGGCCCCGCAAAATATTGGAATGGATACCACCGGTGAGGAGGAAAAGAGGACGTCCACGGAGGAGTTTGCGAGATGACGTAGCGGAAGCAATACTTGCAAGAAATTTAGAAGAACTTACATGCTACGATATGTTACATTGGAAGTTGGGGACGGAGAAACGGCGACAGCTATAAAGATCCGTTATATATATATATATATATATATATATATATATATTGTAACATTACATTAGGAACAAATTAATATCGTACCTGATTTAATGAAGACTTTGGATAAGAAGCTAAACAAGAAGAACAATATCTTCCAAGACGATAATGAAGAGGAACGACTAACCATTTTAGACTGACTAGTAATACAACTGACCGTACCCAAAATTAATGATTTAGGCAAAGTGGTGCAAAATACATTCAACCCCGATTATGACATGAACTTTCAATAATGACAAAATAAATAATTATAAAGGCAGACGGCTTATGAACCAGTACTATAAAGAAACAAATGGTTTCATTCAATGTATCATAATATCAAGATAATCAAAATACAAATTGAGGGATAATAGGCCCAAACATGTAATACTATGTAAAAAGAAATGAAATATTAGTAAGTGATTAATTTAAATGATGTAATGAAAATATAACAAACCTTATTGTAGATACATGAACCATACAACTAATTGTAACAGATAGTGATCATAAGATTGTCCAGAAAACAACAAATAATAACTTGTCCACAGTAACATTTGATAACAAGAGTGAAGTTCTTTTAATGACAATAAAATGTAAAAACCTATAAAAACCAATAAGTATGTTTATAAATACAAACTATTAAGTGTTCAGTGAAAAGGGTAAACGATAAACATAGTGACAAGTAATGTGAAACATAACATAGACAGTTTTAGAATAATTAATGAATTAACTGAGAGAAGACTAATTAATTAGTGCATAATTTATTTTATAAAAATGTGCATGTTATTATGTTTTATCACGTTGTTTTATTATCATGGTATTTATGTTGTTTTTTGTATGTAGCAGGTGAAGCAGTTGTTTTAAGAGAATATCAATTAAATGATGTTAATTTCATTTTTATGTTAACAAATATATCACCATAGAACTGGTGTTAAACAGTGATCAATTGATTGGCAAAGCAAAGTAGACTAAAAAAAGATGTTATTGCTAAGTGTTAAACAATTGTATAGATTAAGTAAAAAACAGTTTATTTGTTCAAAGGTTCAGTAGAATCATAGCCATGTGGGCGTGAAATTAAACTAATAGGATAATATATCTTTTTGTTTTGTTAAGATAATGTTATATGTTAAACAGTTTTTATGGTTGTTAAAAGTTAATTTAACTGTTAAAGGTTTTAAACATGGTGATGAAAATAACACCAGTACATAGGCCAGGTAAAACCAACTTTTGTAAATTTTAGATAATAATGTTAGGGATTTTGTAAAACAAATGTGGAAGGATAAATATATTTATAGTTAATAGTGTACACAACGAATCTAGAAACAAAATTATACATCTCAAGTTATTTAAGAAAAATTCAAATAACAAAATTGTAACATCTGTAGTTCTTAAGTAAAAGTAGGCATGTTTAGTGTCTATGTGTCACAAATGTAAAGATCAAAATAATGCTGATAATAGTTTTAAATTCCCAATCAGTACAGAAAAATTATACTAATTTAAAGGTTTTGAACAAATTTAGATTTTGAAATAATGAAAGTATATGAGAATGTATATCCGAATCAACCAACCAGATTCCAAGTTTACCCTTAGCAACCAGAAATTTCGGATAAATAAAATGAGACTTCTTTAACAACGGTCATAGCGTACAGACGCGTTTGTAAAACGTCTAATATAATTAAGAATAAACTGTGAAAAAACGTTCCAGACATATTGATACAGATAGAGATACATAACACAAACTATTACACCAAGTGAAGAACATCCAGTATATGAAATAGACGACCCAAGAACCAGGGAGAAGGATTGAAGCGGACGTGGGCCCTATCTTCGACCACGAACCATACAACGAAGAGGATTTGGTGACTTTGACATCTTATTATATTGTGTATCAACACCCACTTTTGTATACACAACTTTTTAAGTATTAATCAACTAAAACTACAGACACCGTATCACACCAACACTAAGAACACTCACTAATAACACGATTTGAGATTGACACCTTTTCAAACACCACAAGAACTTTTGATTTGGATAATAATTATTAAACACCTAAACTGGACATAACCTATCATAACTAGTAATCACTATACGACTGCCTGTGTGCACGTTACACTCTAACTTTGTAATATCCTTGAACTGTAAAACTTGTATTTTGATTTATAGAATAATATTTTGTTTAAATGTAATCCCCGAACCAGATACGCCCTGAGATATTTTATTTTTATTAGAACAATAACCAAAGCATTCTTTTGGTCTGACTAAATACTGAATAATATCGGCTACTACTGTACCAACTGGTAAAAAGAAGACGTATAATTTGCGCCACAATTGTGATTATCATAATCAGATTTAAGAAATAATTAACCAGTGCTTTTCTGAATAAAGGATTTCTATAAGGATATATGTTTGATGTTATATTTGCGTCGTTATTATTGCTGTTCCATTTAGAAAATAAGTTCACAGAATACAGCGGAAACCACGACGGTTGGCAAAGGTGAGTGACGTCACGGAAACGGTACGTATAGTGGGAGCGAGCGGCAGATTACAAAACCATTCGTCGTTCAACACAACGTATTAATAATTACAAATTGACGACTCCAGTGCGAGGCGAAATAAGTCGCTACATTTATATATTTGTTACAGATCGACGAACCCTTCAGTGGGGCAGAAAGTAAAAGAGACACATCGATCATTCGTTACAAATTGGAATCCAACGTGAGGCTTTAAAGAAGTAACGAACAGAACGTCTATAAAAACCCTTCGTTACAATATATATAGTCACTTTCTGCTACAGTCCGTTTCTTGATGTATATAATACATTTAATATTTATAATTAAATTTACCTCAAGATGTTATTTTTTTCCTTTTTTGGAACATGTCTCGGGTACTATCTTGTACCCATCCTCAGCCTTCCGGTTTTTTTGTCTGGTGAAGTACATATGTGTTGTTGGTTGACTGTTATTATTGTGGCTTCCCGTTGGCTTCTGGTATTTCAACTTGGATTTATTGTGTGTGATTGTGGTGTATGTGTTAGTGTTTTGTGTATTTTCAATGTTGAGTGCTTTGAATATTGTGTCATGTTTTGTATTGATTTGTATTTGTTCAGGTATTAGTTTGTTTTCTGTTTTGTGTTTGTATATTTGTAAATTTTCCCAAATGTTCATTATGGTGTCTTTGTGTGGTATATTTATATATTATATAAAGTATATATTATATATTAGTATACTAATATACCATAATGAACATTTGGGAAAATTTACAAATACACAAACACAAAACAGAAAACAAACTAATACCTGAACAAATACAAATCAATACAAAACATGACACAATATTCAAAGCACTCAACATTGAAAATACACAAAACACTAACAATACACCACAATCACACACAATAAAACCAATTTGAAATACCAGAAGCCAACAGGAAGCCACAATAATAATAGTCAACCAACAACACATATGTACTTCACCAGACAAAAAACCGGAAGGCTGAGGATGGGTACAAGATAGTACCCGAAACATGTTCCAAAAAAGGAAAAAAATAACATCTTGAGGTAAATTTAATTATAAATATTAAATGTCATATATATATATATATATATATATATATATATAAAGGTTTTCATCGAACTTCCAAACATCGTTCCATACGTAAAACACTTTAGTTGTTGGCACGCTTAGCGGTTTGTGAGTAGACGGTGTTTGCCGCTTACTTTCATTTTTTCTATAAAATTGATGAACCAGCTCCCTCCCTGTCACACTATTTTGTTGATACTGTTGATGTGCAAGTAAGTGTTTGTGCCCATTGTACTTGTGTTTTGTGAGTCATGTATATTTCTTCATAGTAAGTATTCATTGGTATTATTTTATCTTTTGAAGTTTTAATTTATTATTCATTTTATTTTTATTAAAATTATGTAAAGTTTTATTATTATTATCATTATTATCATTATTATTATTTATTTTATCATTTTAATTTTATATTATGTGAAGTTAGTTTTGTTATTATTATTTTGTTGATTCCCTATCACTTGTTGATAAGGTATTTTTTTTCCTTTATATGTTAGTTTATAATTAGCCATAAGATTCCTGCTAATTGTTTGGGTGGCAGAAAAATTGCATTTATTTTCTTACACTCTTGCCCCAATGTGTACCATTTTTTGACACACAACACTTTTTCTAGAGCCCGTGTGTACCATATACGGACATACAGCCCATATATTATATGGAATTTTCCGTACAGCCCACGTGTATCAAAGTAGGACATATTGCATGAGTGTGTTTTGAAAGTTTTGTCAACAGTAGGCACAGATCAGTGCTATTAGATAAAATTTAACATTCTTCTGGGCCAGAGGGAAAGAAATATACCTTTGGGTTAAGTTGGCAGTACTGCACTGCCAAAAAAAGTCAGCTGTTTTAACATAGGCCTATATAAGAAAACATATCTTAGCCGTGGAGGGGGGGGATTTACTCCTCACAGGTTTTCCTGTCACCGGTGTCTGGGAGCGAAAGTGTTAAGTAATTGATATAGTCCATCAGTTAGTTTAATTTTAAAAAGCCACGGTCAACCGCTAGGTCGTGTTTGATAAGTATGGCATTCGAGGTTAACACATTACATTGAACTAGTCAATGACTGTCATTTATTACATTTATCCACAAGTGCACATTACTGTAACAGTAACAAGTTTTTCGTTGTATAAACAGTTGTCTATGATGAGTTAGTTGAAATAACATTTTAGGAGTGCATTGGCTAATTATCTAACTGAAACATTCATATCTATTGTAGTTAATATAACGACTTTCATTAACAATACCATATTAAAGTCTTGTAACATTAATGTCTTGTCTCGCCTTCTTAGATTTTGTGAGTGGGAGCGTAAGGGGAAAGAGTTACCATCTGTATTTCATAAGACACAATACACAACTGAAATCTGAGTCTTAAATTACAATTTTAAAAAACTTAGTTCTTTTCACAATCTTCTGTCTTCTGACGTACAGTATTCACTCTGCTATCACTTCACTGACATGCCCCCCTACAAGCAAATAAATCTCATCTTTTTACATACAAATTATTTAAATTTACAAACACAATATAAAAATTCAGCTAAATAGAATAAATTTGTACGTATTGAGTTATTCCTAAAATAAGGCTTACAGAAACTATTTCTCTAAGTGTTATGTATACTAACAAAGACAGTGTGTACTGTAACAATGACGCGTGCTTAAACAGCTGGTATTATACGGGGATAGGCCGGATTACGGCGAGTTCAAATGAGTAAACGTATTTTTGTGTTCACTGGAATAATTAGCAATCATGCATATTGGTATTACAGCAAAGCTGCACCAGTTATACACACTCATATATAATTAACACACACAAATAACCTTGTATCGCACAGTCGCGTACCTTTAAATACGGACACACACGTGTGGAGTGTAATCGGGACAGGTGTCGCAATCTAATTTATAGGATTCAAACTAACAAGGTCAGCATGCATGCAACTTACAACTCACAAGTGTATATAACATACACTTGTTTTCAATAAATAATGTTAACATTATATTCATTTGTAAACCACAATTTTTTCATTTCCAATGTAGAAGGCAACACACTTTTTAAAAATTCAACACTTTTTTGTTAGTTGAGAGTGTTTTTTGTCAGAAAATTAAAATTATGCCACAACACCGTAGTCATGTTATTATTACCTGAAGAAAAACATAATCGTAAATGTCTAAAGTGTCTAAAATGTCTAAACATTATTGCTACGTTTGAAGGTGATAAGGCAAGTCGAAATGAGATCTGCGTTTATATAAAACAACGATGTCTTAGTAATTCATCATCATCATCATCATCATCATTTTCACGGATTAAACCTGTATATTTCAAACTCTTCTAGGGCCTCCAAAATAAATGAAGAACAGTTACTCAACGATCAGCTGATGTTTAAATCCAATAAATTATATGATACCGCGTTGAAGATAAGCACTGAAGCGCGAACACATGTTAGTTGACGATCAGAGGTCGACCGGTGCACCGAGTCACTTATAACGTTTTCATATGTTTATGTATATATGTTAATTTGTTCATAGTGAGTTTTGTGCGTGTGGTGTTTATGTGTATAAACGTTTTAATCTTTTCGACGACCCCTATGTATTAGGGGAATAGCATTTTACTGTACCTGAGGATGGGGATTTAGTCCCTGAAACATGTCGTATTTTAAAAATTGAGATCGCCTAGTGGATTATATAAGGTAAAATTCTTAAATTAATCATAATAGCGATCTGGAGACTGCATAAAATGTACCATTATTCTATATGCTAATGCTGCTAAGTTAAACAACCTGTTTACAAGCAAATGTACTATGAATCCGTTACTTCAAAAATATTTAATTATTTACATGTCATATGAACAGTGCATATTTAATATGTAGAAATAAATTTAAATTTAATTTTATTATTTATCATTATAAATCTTTTTAAATTTTTAGTTCATTGCTGCTCTGTCACACATCCTTTGATACCTTGACAATTAGCTAATTTTCTTTAGCTTTTAAGCAGTTTTTGGTAATCTTTTAATTTATAGCAGCGTTTGTTTAACAGTCAAAAAGACTACCTTTAGAGCTTAATTATTGTGTTCACTTCAGATCTTTTATTATTTTACCTGTGTTTAGAGGTTTAGTTTTAAATCATCATAAATTATAGGTATCGATAATCTTAAAGAGCTTAAGAAGTGGATTCAAAAATATTGAGGGAGTGACGTCGGAAGAAGAGCGTGACAGAGTAGAAATAATCCATATAATGTGAGTTTCAGCTAAAGCAATGTAAATTATTTTCAATCTACTTTGATGCATTGCATTGTGTATTTAGGCCGAAATTATTATTTAGACTGCACATATGGGGTGAGTAGCAAAACTATTAGTACCCGTCAGGAAGATTTGACAATGACAATGAAGGAGGTTTTGAATGCAGCCGCTATTATACCCTTTTCAGTAGCTCACAAGTGCAAACGTGTCCATAATTGTCACTGTTGATTGTTTTGATAAAGTAGTGACGTATTCGTCGCTGATACATTTTATACTTGTGTTTATTTACCGTTAGAGCTGCAACCATAACACGTCACCTGTCTGTCACTTACTTCACTACCACCGCCACCTTTTAGTCGCTTTTAGTAGAAATTTAGCGACTAGTTCCTCATCTTATATTAATCAACGTATCTATTTAACACCGTGTACTGTCTAGGGACTACTCGCTTACCAGTTGTGGAACATGTGAGTAGAATTCCGTAACAGGTTTGTTAAAATAGTAGGCTTTTTCCACAGTTGTATACTTGTGTAAATATTATTAACCTCCACAATATCTAAAATTTATTATTGTTCGTTAAAATGCAAAAACGTTTGAATAACACTAACCCATATACTTTTTTTACGTTTATTTATGCAATCTGTTAATACATAACAATAAGCATAATATTGTACACAGAATACATGATGTAGAGTATACATTGTATGATGTATATATTGTATACGGAATCCATTGACTAGTTCTCTGTATGAGTACTTAAAAGTAACATATTATGTACAATATATTTACAGTGTTAGAGTCTAGGTAAATGCAGAGGAAAATATTAACTTTAAACGTCATGTCTGTAGGCTGTTGTCCAGTAGATTTATGGCTAAATGATTCGTGTGGTGTTCAACCCGTTTCACATATCTTTCGCTGAACATCGCAATTACTTCACTGAATGAGGGCAGATCCAGGTCTCTATAGATGTCATAGTTGGTGATGAACCACGGTGCGTTGGCTATGGCACGCAACACCTTGGTTTGAAACCTATCCATTATGCCAATATTGGATTTAAATGCAGTTCCCCAAAGCCGTAAGCCGAATGTCCACACAGGCTTGAAGACAGTGTTGTACACAAACAGCTTGTTTCGCATTGACAATAATGATTTTATGGCCAGGAGCCAAAATGCTTGCAAAACTCGGTAACCCATATACTGACTTAAAGAATTTATTGAAACATAAAAATATACAGCTACTAGGGTTAAATATACAACATAAAGCGGCAGAGTGATAGGCACATTTCAGATTACTACTTAAATCTAAACTTCTCATTCAGTTTAAACTAAAAATCCATTTGTGACACAGAGTATATAACTAGAACTTAATATTTAAAGTATAAAATTTAAATAAGTCATACAGTGGACTTACTTTCTCAAGTCCACTAACAAAGTTAACCAAAGTTGAATACTGTGAAAATGCCGTATCTTTAAACAGCTGGAATTATATTGGATATATTAGACAAAGGCAGTATATACAACTGATGTTTTTGTACTTCTGCTCCACACATTGAACGATGCCCAAACACGTTACAGATCTTAAATGTTACGGTAAAGTTGGGTTATACAAGCCGCCACCCCACTATTTGTGAAACGTATTACAATTTGCTATCAATTGGCACGTTCTACTTAACCATACTTTAAGCAGTGGGAATTGTTTATCCGCTTCAACCGGGAAGCCACCTGAGTATTACAGAAACACAATTATAGATGTAACCGTCTCCCGACATGTGACAGATTGCATAAGTGCTTATATTTCAGATGATGCATGTTGCTCATAACTCTGCAGAAATTAATGTAGTGTGTCTGGCTGAATGCGAGTTATTTCTGTTGACCTTGAAATGTAACTATATTAACCAGTGTACGTAAACTGTAAGTACTTCCAACATGTCTATTACAATTCGTTTTATTTGCTCATTGTCCTTCACACGTATTGTCACAACAATTACGGAACGCTGTCGAATACTCCAAAATGTCGTTCTTTACGCTTCTCACCGAGCCGAGCAGGTTCATGTCTCTGTCAAGCCCCTGTACTCACGTACCCTATAATAGACCTTCCGAATACTCATTAACTACGCAAATTATTCTGGAACATCTGCAGGGTATATATAAACAACAACAGCTGGGTTAGCTACTTAGTTATAATTGTCGATTTACTCAGTGCGGATCAAGTGGTTGCTGTAGGTGATTACTGTGTTGTAATTAGTGCGGATCTCTTAATAGTTATTTTTGTGAAACAGTCAAAGAATACCTTTATTAATGTATAAAGAATTTTTAGTACTTACAAGTACACCTATAAGTATTCCAGTCGGTGATTTTTTTAGTTTTTTACCCAAGATGCATTTCGGAACAGTTGTGTTCCATCTTTAATTGGATCATTTAGTAAACTTACTACATAACATTTATAAAAAATTTCCACTCAGGTGAGCGTCGTCTACACAGGTACATATAACACGCAACATAAGACACAACACTTAATAAAATTAAAAATTTTAAAAGTAACGTTAATAGTTGATAGTCTTAATAGTTGAAATTATTATTGCGTGTGGACACATTTAACTTGAATTACTGTTTAAAAGTGTTTTGTTGATTTCAAATTGTTATTTGTGACTCATTAAAGCTGATAATTAGTGATTTCATTGGTGTGTGTATTTTGATTCCACTGTACCATACGGCGATTTATGAGACAGTCGTAACAGTATGTTAAAGAGGTTTACAGTAAGTATATATGGTTTTACAGTAATAATGTAGTGAAAATGTTTTATTTTAAAAGCAAAATTATATACAAAAACTTTTTCCAGCCTTTTGAAAATATATTTTTTTTAAATGAAATCTTAGCAAATACGGGAATACCCTAACATGGCAGTAACAATACATTATTACAGGAATCCCATTGACTGTGATCGTAAAACTGTGGAACAACTCATTTTTAACGTAGAAATCAGTACTCATGATCTTATTAACTGGCCCTATAAATTTAATGTAGCTCGGGTGCATTCAGTAATGCTACTAGAACTACAGGTGTCCAATATAAACTATACATAAACTGATGGTAACGGAAAGTAGGTTAATAACAACATAATTAAATTCACGTAGTCATTAAATTTAAATACTGTTTGAAAAATACAACATTCTGATTTCTATAAAATAATCCGCAGAAGTGACTTACCTAAATAACTTACTGCGCTAAGCTTGTAACTAAATGTCTCACTATGGCAGAGTCTTCACTTCAGGCTGACACGATTAACGTCATTTCGTACATTTCGTTATTACGTCTCGAACCGTTATGCACAATGTATGTTGTGGAGTTGTAATAGTGTCGCTGTAATGTCGTCGACGCTCCAACAACTCACTAAATATTAATGACGTGTTTTATTATTTCTGAACGGGGAATACTACTCGTATAATAAAAAGAAGGCAACAAAGTAGTAAATCTCCAGTCGTTCATTAAGGCAATAGTTGAAGCACCCAACCTTACGAGTGCCGTCACGAAAGGTGATTCTGCTTTCGACACCAGAAGTGACACGTCTGACTGCTTGTAATGAACGGTGAATCTTGTGTAAACTAGACTAATGCACAACACGTGCATAAGTATTGCAGGCTTCTATCCAATTTACTTACAAATCACGATTCTGATTGAAGACTCGTTGAACACTTGGTAAAAGATAATACTACTAAGGTTTTAAAAAAAACAAACAAACACTTGGTAGTTTTATTATAAGTGCGGAGCTCCATACGTTATAATGCTAACATTATCACAATACGTTAAATATTTTACGTGAGTAATATTTACGTATTTTATTAAAAATGTCATGAATCTTAGAATCACTAAGGTCACCTTGCTTTGTTTCATTTCAATTAAAATCGAAAATTTTAAGAACTTTATCTGATTTTACTTAGACTTGTTTTTATCTTTGTGTAATATAATGAAACCTGCTTGGCGATTTCTTATGTCGCCTGAAGGTTATCTTACTGTACTTACTCATTGCTTGTGTATGAAATAAACCAAATTTCCATTACTGCTCTAATACTCCTTACAGTGGACCTACAGTACCGCTGCATTTATTACTTATCTCTAACACAATAATGTCTATAGAAATTATATCTGTTTTTATTATTAGTGAATTACTTTCTGTTATAATAGATAATAACTCCACTACATAACTTTATATACAGTAATATACTAACGTACATATATTGCCGAAAAATCTAATTTTTCAGTCGAAAATTTTCAGGCATTACAAGAAATGTGACTTAATTTGCATATGTGACTGTGGTCTTATATGATTGCTAGATAGGCAACTGAATATATATGCGTGAAGGAAAGTAGGCGCTCTATGATGAATTACTACGGCAAAGAGCGGCAGGAGTGTCAGGACTAGAGGAAATTGGGTGTGAAAGAATCAGAAGAATCGTAAAATTTGAAGGTGTTATAATAGAGCAACAACGGAGGCAGCTGTCTTCAGACGGACACGTTAAAAGTATTCGGTAAGAACCAATTCCCAAACAGGTATCTGAGTAGCCACTCATAGAAAGTAAAAAAAGATGGAGGCAAATGTAAAATGGACGAAAGGAATTAAGGAATCTATGTCGGGGAGAGATTTACGGCCAGAAGTTTGGGACCGAAAGCCGTAACACGTTATGGAAGTTTAATATATTGCTGCGCTGAGTAAATAGAGAACATGCGAGACGTCTAGTGTACGTATAGTGTGAAATGCAGTCACAGTAGATAGGCAATCTTCATGACGATAGCGTAATCTTCATTTTGTTAGCGTAAACGTGTAAACACCACGCATTGGTCTAGCTTCTAGAGAGTTACATAACGCTTGTAACTGAGCAACTCTTCTCGATTCGTTGGCCGGAATGTGGTACAGTTCTCTTGAAACTCAGCGGCGTATAAATAAGTACACAGCAACTGGCAAAAGGGAGTTTGTAGGCTAGCGATAAGTAGCAGAGTGAGGATTGAATTGTTTATTACTGTAACTTGCGGTTTTAGTGTAATTGTTTTACTTATGAAGTGTACAATGAGTTGACAGTTAATATTGTGTATTAGACGGATTTCAACTTGTAGAATTGTATAATAGTGTCTTTGTTTATTTCTAATTAAAGTAGTAATTAGACTTCATCTGGTGTCAGTTATTCTGTTTCCACTGTACAACACGACGATTCGTGTCACAATCGTAACAATATGTTTCTCTGTGTACGTTTGTGTGTGCGCAAGTGTGAGTGTTTTGAAGCGCACAGATGTTGGAATCAAATCAAATTTTTGTTATTTGAAATTTTAAACAATTTATAAGCTGGACTGATTCTGTAGTGCAGGTATGATATAACATGAGCCAGTGAGTCTGCGGCATTATCTTGTTTAAAAGCTGAGAATAGATGTAATCAGAGTAGCACATGCGACTAACCGTCAACGTCGTGTCACCTTACACTCTCGCCAGCAATATGATTTATCTGTTTTAATCGGAAAGGTCTGATCATAAATATTACTTGCGCCTCCGTACACACACACACACACACACACACACACACACACACACACACACACACACTCACAGTGTGCCACATGTGGTAGTCAATTTATAATTGAGTTAAACTGATTTATAATTTACAATTTATAATTGAGGTGCTCATACAGCACTACACGTGGCAGTAATTAATAGGTTCTATATAAGCGAGTCCGTGTAAATAGTGAAGATGTAACATGCAAAGGTATCCAGGTAGAGAAATGCGAACACACAGTGAAACTGGAAAGGAATTTACACAATTAAATTGCAATGATGCAAAGTTAACGTAATTCTTACTAACGGAAAGGCAACGTAAAATATATTTCGAAGAAAAAGAAGACGTTATAGGGTAAATGAAGTAACACAAAAGTAAGAAGAGATTTAAAACTGGACCGATGAATCCAGCGCAATGTATCAAGTAAAACAAAAACTTAATAATATAGTATATCAAGGAAAAGTTAATAATGTTTTTTTCATGTACTACTTCAAACAGTATCACATCCAATTAAATAATTCCGTCATGAGATTCTCTATAAAAGTAGGTAGACTCTTTTACTTGAAATAAACTTATTTTCACGGAATTTCTTTTTATAGATAATCTCAGCTAGTGTGATTGTGGCTAGTTTAAAAAAATAATGGCATACTATATAAGCACACAATCGGGCAGATTTGTATTCAAACGTACTCTCTGGAACTTTATATGCATGAGTTAAGTATTATTCCTTGAAAAACGCCGTTATAAGCGTTTATGGGGTCTTGCAAAAGTTTTGGAAATGGAGATGTACAATAGTGCTTACTCTTTGAATTTTCTGTTACAGGTGAGTACATATTGCCATTGTTCTTAATGCAGTTCACCTTATCGTAAGTAAACTTTATTTTCTTTAAACATATTAAACACAAATACAAACTATATTAAAAATTATATAATGATTTTAAAAATAATTTAAATAAATATTTGATATTGGCAATAATTATGTATGTGTGTATGTACGTTTCTCTGTGTGTGTGTGTGTGTGTGTGTGTGTTGTGTTGTGTGTGTTTGAGTGTGTGCGCGCATCGGGCGTATGTGTAAAAATGTTTATTAATACTCCCATTTCTTATGATACTTAAGATTTTGTAAAAGTAACTATAATTTTGCAAGGACCGTAAAGCCGTCATGATGATAGCAATGAATACACAAATTTCCTTTAGAGAAAAGTGTAACAAAGGAAATTGTTACAAGTGTTACTGAAGCTGTTGCAAGTATATTTACTTGCTACAAATTTATTGACGAGAATTTATGTGTGTGGATGTATAATTTTTATTGTGTCTGTATGTAAATAAAGGTTGCACAAACAGAACATTGTATTCTACACATACTTAACACCTCTTTTATAAAATGTTTACCTACGATTTGTATAAAAAACATAAGAAATTATGCGTTGCGTATATCAGCGTCTAGTACATTTGCATGTTTGCCGCAAACTTAAAAAGGTTATTGGACGGTAAGGTAAGGTATGGTAACAAATTTTTATTTCTCTTGTGTAGTGGATCAAAAAAAAAAGTAAAAAAAAAGTTATTAAAAAAAAGTAATTTCACTCTGCAATGTAACACTTATATGTCATTGTGCGGAAGCAGTGGATAATCGTTTTCCCTTAAAAAAACTTTGTCACTGCACATTTATAATTTAATTTGTTTATTATTTACAGTTCTACTACGAAGTAATGTTTTAAGCTTTTGCTAACAGGATCTGGCGCAATGTAGTTGTCTTCCAACCAAAGAAACGATATCTGAATGATTAATAATGCAGTGCAGCTACCAGCCAACACTACAGAGCAACGGCTACAACTGTTGAGACGAGGCTTCTTGTGTAGTGAATTTCGTAGTCACCATTAAACAGTTAGTGTTTTGGTGTGCATTGGTACAAAATACGTGTCTAAGCTGAACTAACGTCTCAGTGTACTGTTTTGTCTGACGCCTTACATTCCTATAGACTACCTGTTTAAAAGCATTTTTTCAGAAGAACGGTTAATATCCATCCTGTCTCCATTTTCCACCCTTCTTGCACTGGGCAATTCTTGATCAAAGCTCTATCACATCCTCACTTTGTATTAAATTTTACCTCTTCTCCTATGTTTTAGAGTGAGTCAAAGGTAACACATCCATGTTGGATATATTTTAACCATGGCAGTGTGAGAACCTTGTTTCATTTCCACACAATGCTGCAGGTACGGGCAGCGTCATGCATAGTTTCCTCGTTGTTTCCTGTCTCATAATGTTTCTTAGTGCTCTCCTAAATTGTGCCTCAAGTTTTGTTAAGATTTTATTTTTGCTTTTTAACATTTTATCCTGGAAACGGGCGTATTTTGCATTTCCATAAACATCCTCACTAACCTGTTGGATGATATTATTGTCCAATGCTAACTTACATCGTCTAGGGTTGAAATCGCAAAGCATCATGAATACTGTGTTACTAGCACTGTACAATTATAATACTTTACGGCTATGTTAAAACCAAATAACGCACGCTAAAGAGCCTCTTAAAGCTTGCTATCTATATGCCAAGCAGATTTATTAAAAATTATTCTGATAATAATTTCGTGAGACCTCATCAAAATTAAAGAAGCGATCTGAGCGATCGTTGCATCCGATGATTGACGCGTCAAATGAAATTGCTCAGAAGTCGTTTCGTTTGTGCGGCGAGTGCCAAAGAACCCTCGGACTTGTTCAACACAATTTTAATACTGTAACGTGACAAGACGTCCCATACGTTTACAAATCATAATAAGAATATGATAACATCAAAATAATTTAAAGTAGTAGAAACCAACTCATATAGAAATGAAGAAGCAAATATAACTAGTGTAATCATCAACCGAAGAAATAAGATAGTGTGAATTAGCAACTTGCATTAGTGAATTAATATTGACAGAGACAGACAAAATGACTTAAACAATGACCACAACAAACCCCATAGATTGTAAGTGTGAAGTATAAATAAAAAATAAAAAAATGAATGAATAATATTACCAAATATCAATTGTAGATGACAAAATTGAAGTCAACATGTGTCGAAATTAAGCTCAGAATAAGACATAAAAACATAATTATTGTAAAGCTAATAATGCTAGTGAATCAAATGTATTATTATAATTATAAAATAGGTATACAAAATGGCTTATAACCAGTATTGAAGAAAAGGAAATATGTAACTAACTAATAGTAATTTGCATTGACACACAGGGTGTCCCAAGACACGAAAATCATGAAAATCTAAAATATTAGTGAATGAAAAAACAATTATATGTAAATGTAAAGGAGGTGAAAAGGAACAATTAATAATAGACAAAGAATTCTGTAAAATAATTATAAACCATAGCAAATATGGAAAAACCATGTAAGAATTAATTCAGATTAAGAGCATTTAAGATTAGATAATTTGTCAACTAAATGTTATCAAAATGCAACCAAATTGCATTAATAAGTTGCAAAAATGTTAAGAGTTTATATATCAAAAGATATAATTCAATAATAAACCTAAATAAATAGAGTTATATAAGAAGTTAGCTGATACAGATAGTCTCATAATAAAATAATTTTCTGTCTCTGAGACAGAAAACCAATAATAATAAAACAATCTTTTATTCAAAACCCAAAATAAGTATAAAACAACATGTAATGAGGCAAACCTCAACTATTATTAAATTTCTCAGTTGACGATAGAGTCAATTTAAAAGTATTTCTTAATAAAACCGAGGCTTTATTAACAAGCTCATAATGTTAAAACCAGATGATGCTAACAGGATGCTAAGGAGGAATAATCCAAAAATGTTGTATATTATGAAGCAGGTTGTGATTGTAAAGATTAAACAGGATCTAAGCTTTAATCTAACACCAATAACAACCTGTTTGATAACCAATTAATGTCAAAAAATTATATAATACCAACTAAGGAACTGTTAGGCCTAAGCCAAATCTAGTATAAAATGAAAGTTATTAATATGTTATGTTGTTTTAGAGGTAATAATTTTATGATATATTGTTGTAAACATTCTTTGTTCAGGTTTTAGTAAGGGGTAGCACACCTAATTGCAGATTAATAGGTGGAAAAGGCGAAATATTGTATGTCATCGCCAGGTAAGCCACCAGACTTGTGTATTTTATTCAACGTTAACCTGTTCAAACCCAGGCTTACGGTCAACTGATTATTCAAATTAATCAGTTGATCGCGAACAAAACGATGCTAATCATAAATATAACATTGTAAGTAGCTATGTAAAGTTATATACAAAAAAACCAGAGTAAAATAGGGAATTCTTAAAAGTTCAATCACGGAGAAGAAAAAGAAATCGTTGACCAAAGCGGAAATTATAATCCTTCCAGAAAATTCGAGAAATAGTTGCCAGAACATCCTAGAACAATCTCGTACCATCTCGAAGAGTTTTAGTGACGGAAGTCTCAGTAACTACATGCTACACAATGTATGCATCCACCTCCTGTTCAGTAATTACGAGAACAGTTAACCAAACAACTTCAGAAACAAGAACGACAACTCGGAAGACAAACTAGTGTGTGAACAGTGAATATTTTAAAAAGGCCTGTTTAAATAATTAATAAAAATAAAAGTGAAGTGAGTTATTAGTGCTGTGCGTACCAGTCACTTTTGAAAAGGATATTTGTTTTCCACTAACGAACTGTAAGTCTAGTAAATCTTTTACAGTAATCTCTGGTATTTTACACATAACTACGCTACATCTCAAACAAATTAATTTTAAATTGTATTAAGAAGAAGGGAGCAGTCTTTTTGAACGTTGAATAGTTAGCGTTCAATTAATTAAAAAATATTGTCAAAAAGTAAATTCAATCTATACGTCTTCAACTCTCAAAGATTGCGAACTTGTAAAGTTAACGTAAGTTTTTATAAGTTTGTACAGCATCATTTTTAATTTATCTTGCTAGTTCCAAGGACCACGACTTTGAGATATTTAACTAAATTATAACTAACCGATCAACTGAGCAAAACTAGCCGTTAACGAAAGGGTTAATCTGTTTACTTTATCTTGTATTTTTTGAATTATAACCATTATTAGTCAGTAAGACGAGTTAATAAATAAAACAAACGTTATTTTCATCCAACATAAAACAGCTTATCATTTTTAGATTATCAGACTAACTTCACTTTAAAGAAGACATTATTATTATTTTTTTTTTAATTAAATTAAATTTAAATAAGTTTTTCCTGGACAATCGTTCAGGTGGCGCCCACAATATTTTAGCGAGTGATAAGCTACTACAAGAGATAGTTGGATATACCGTTTGACCGACGCAGACAAAAACAGCTGATCGCATGTAACGTCGCTACAAACAAATAGTAAAACGGATCGACGCGAGTGGTAGGTACAGATTTACATCTGTAACAATATTCACAATAGAAATATAACAATACAAGTTAACATGTTGACATCAGAGTACTAGAGAGTAATTATTTAAAAGTAAACTAAACCTAGTTGCATAACAAACCACTAAGTAAATAATGAGTTCTTTAATAAATCTGCTAACAGCGAGTAAAAAAAAAATACTTTTTTCTCCTCTTTAATATGGTGACTTTTCTGTTACAGAATGAGTTAGTGTGGAGACAATGGATATACATCATATACTATAAGATATTTTGTATCCAGTCTAGAACTATGTCTCCCTGACCATCTCCGTTTGTACACCTGATCCGTTATCATAGTTTGGAGCATTTAAGTCACAATCCTGTTAACGTGTTCCTCTAATTTTTGCCTTCTATGACGTATAACAACACCTGTTTTATCACATAATCTGCTGTGAACTGTTGTTTTCGGAAGCTGGCGGACACATAACCTGCTGTCAACTGAACCTGAAACACACATCCATTACGGGGGTCAGGCAAGTCCTGCGTGACCCTTGGCGACCCCCGCGGGTGACAGAGGAGGAGCCCAGGGACCTCATGGTTGGTTAACACCGCCGATTGCGGGTGACCTCCCATGGGACCAAGACCCCACCCAGACAGGCACTGCTTTCGAGTGTAGGTGGTACCCTGACCTACGGTGGCATCAGCACTGAAGGTTGGGAAATGTGCGTGTCGCCCATGCAAACGGCGAGGGTGCGCCCTTTGCTCACTAGCGTATAGAGAACGGGAGCCAGGGTGGCCAGTCCCTGGTCAGCAGCTGTGTTGGACTGCTCACGCCAGTCCGTGATGTCCTCTTAATGCACAGTTGAATTCTAGTAGCTTCGAGGGCTCGAACCACTCGTTCTCCCCTCATAACGGAGTGGCGTTCGTTGATTCGGTGGAGTTCTGCGTTGGTTCAAGCAAGAGGAGGAGATACGGCATCCTGCCTCCACTCTGCTCGGGGGATGGTGTTCCCCTATGGGTGAGATGGAAGGAAGGTCGTGGAACTCCGGGGGAGATCCTTCGGAATCGAACTGGATGGTCAGGCCCGCGACCGATCTGGGGATCGGGGTTTGTCGTATTGATCAGCGACGTACTCAAAATTGGTACCACGGGATCGCAAACCAGTCCGACCGGGGGTCCTGTCCCCCAGTGTTTACGTATTGAGGAATGGTTTCGTGGGGGCTGCTGGTTTCACATCTCGATGGTAGATTAAGACATTCCCCCTCAAATATTTCTGTGAGAGTATAGTGTGGTTGCAGAGCCACAGTTTGATGCCTCACAACATACTTTCCAAATCTCCGGGTCTCTAACCGTCGAACTGTTCCAGAAGTCACTATTGCAGCTTGAAACTTCCTCCGCCATGCGTTCACTACACCTCAGTCATCGGATCAGCGATTGCTTAAACGGATCCGCATATTGAATTTATTTTTAATCTTCTAAAATAAAACATCGTCTTTCAAATAAACCTCTTACTTTACTTTATATTGTTTATTTACTAACAACTATTCTAGCGCCATGATTAAGTCTAGGGCGCGTGACTTATTAACTTATATGAACCACTGGAAATGGCATCCGGTGCTAAAGCTATAATGCTTAATTACTTCACAGCATAGTACGTAAAGGTGAATCCCTGCGGTGTTCACTTTCCGGTTAACGTAATTAGCGTATGGAGCGCAACGTACGTACTGTTTATGACGCTTTAAGTTACGCTCTACTAACAACCAGTAGTAGTGCTTGCAGTTTCCTCCGCCGATTACATTTGCTAATGCAAATACTTCATTACACAACGTTCCAGCAATGCCCCATGTCTTTGCGAGTGCATGAGTAGGAACGTTTCTGTGTTCGAACGTGTTGTGCTGAATATTAAGCCTTGTTATAATTTGGGGAACACCACGTTGAAGTCACTCTGTAATCGTTTCCAGGTAGTACAGCAATTAACAGAACTTCCGTTAAAACTGGAAATGCATATCGCATTTAAAGAAGCAAATTTTCTAATTAAAGTTAACTTAAAACTGAGAACTAATCTATAATAAAGCCATCATTATCATCTTCACAACACGGAATAGGCAAGATGCTGCCTCCTGTTCTGCCTTCAAATATTCTCCAGTCATCTCTTCCTGAGTCTACCCATATACCTGTGACCTATAGGTTTGTATTTCTTGACCCGTTTGGACGATCTGGAATCCGAATTCTTTCTAAGCGTTCTTTTCACCGTTGTTTGTAGATTTTTAATTTTTCATTCAAGTTGAAACTTGTAACTCTCCTCTTATTGCCTCATTGTTTATGCAGTCAAGCTTAGAAAATCATTAATTCCTCTTAAGAACGCCATTTCCAAGGCCTGTATTTTAATGTTTAATGTATTTCTTGGTTTTGGTCCATAATTTTCACCCTGAAGAGAGTACAGGAACTGCCATAACTTTGTAGAATTTTAATTTTTACTTTAATAAATTAAAAAATTGAATGAAGTACAGCTGAACGGGATGTGTCAAACACTACAATGTATTGAAACTAAAGTATGGAATAGATATCCTCAATTATAAAACAGGTAGTCAAACAACCATCAAACATAAACAAAAACTAAAAATTAACAAAACCAAAATTGTGTACATAATAAAACAAAAATATCAAGATCAGAATATGAAAATCATTGACCACTCTTGACTAGTAACGCCATCAGAACTAGCTCTGTTGGCAAAAACAAATACACATACAATTCTCCCAGCGACGAATCTGGACATACCCAAAAATCTTTTATGCGCAGAAGTACAGAATTTTATCTGGTTGGATTAAAAAATACTACTCTTGTACTTTATTAAAATACAAAGAAAGGGAAGTATATTTAAATACTTTATTTTATTGAAAGGGCTTGCTTATTGGTAGACACAAACTAGTACAGTGGAATAAGTTATGTTTCACAAAATAATCCACAAACCAGTGATAATCTCTGGTTAATTAAAGAGGAACGTATAAACTGTTAGTATAATTAGTATATACGCTATGTAAGTACAGTGTACTAAAAACAGTGCATCAGCAAGAATTGTCAACAAGTTTTTTTTCTAACGAATGCCTATCGAATTACCTCTACTACGTTACTGAAAGAGACACATGCAAAAGTCTTTAATAAAAAGATAAGGAAAGATTATGTGAGATTAAGATATACCATAAGGAGAGGTTCAAAGAATGGTATGGAGGAATAAGATGATAAATTTTTTAGAGATGATAAAGTTGCTGATGATAAAGTTTATAAAGTTTCCAGAAAGTTTTTCAGGAAAAAAAATTATGAACTTTTTGGCAAAAAATTAGAGGTTGAATAAAATACTTAATTAGACCTAATATCCGCATTTATACGATGATAAAATAACCTCTGCTAACAGTCCGATAAGGACCAAGGCACACCGCGCGGCTTTTCTGTACAACGCGCCGCCAGGCGCTAGTTGCGGTATTCACAGCCAGGAGGCGTCGCTGTTAACTCAGTCGGCTACTCAGTTCTGAGTGTACGCCGTACAAAGCCTCCGCCGGGAATTGAACCCGGGACCACGAGCACATTAATTTCCCGTACTAGCCACTATACCACCTGAAGGCTTTGACTGAAAAAACTTGGTAACAAAATTAAGGAAAACCATAAAAAGACCTTGTTTACTCCTTTGCTAAAACGCTTCTTTGGTTTAAAAGTTTAAAAGAGGACTGGAAAGCAGTTCTAATATCTGAACAAAATATCAGTCCAAAGAGAGTGTCCATTATTAATCGTTCGATCCAATATTTTTTAATAAATTATCCGTTCTTTTGTTCTTTTCAATTTAACTTTTAAATAAATTATATAATACATGTCTCGACGATATTACTTGATTTTGCACAGTAAGTTTCTTGAACACAGTAAGTTTATAAAGTTAGCTTACTCGTTCGTTTTAAATAATACCTGCTTTTGCTAAACCCCGGAAAACGCAGAGAGAAGAGAGAAGACTCGTTGTGATAGGGAAAAGTGGGTTGTAACGTGCTGATTGTTACAACAGACGCCTCTGGTGTGGTGGACGCGAGATAGGGTTAGCAATAAGTTTCTTATTATGAGTGGGAGTCTGTCTACAGTTTTATGTAAGTATTAAGATTTTTTTTAAATAATGGGACAGTATTTTCTTCCAACATAATGGGTAAATATCGTTCAGTAGGCTTATATGTAAATTATACATTGCTTATTAGTGGAAGATCGCAGGTGCACACATGTGTAACAGTTGAGTTGGAACACCGACGTACAGCATCAACAGACATTAATTATTATGAATGATTATGAACAATTAATTATGAATATTGGAAAGAGAACTGCAGCGTAATCGTTTAAAATGAATGAACAAGAAACATCAAACTTTTTTGAGAATGCATGCTTCAGCTTGTGTCAGGAATACTGATAATTGTACTTCTGACAACTGAAGTGTATCTACCTATATTTATGCTTATTGATGTGTTATCCGGTGGTGAATAATAAATTTATGCGTATCCTTTCGTGTTTCTTTCTGATTTGATTTCTTTATCCATCTTACTCACTGGCTATCTCTCTCTCTCTCTCTCTCACACGCACACACACACACACACACACACACACTCTATTTGGTGTGGAGTTACTTTCCTCGTATAGTAATGTTTCGTGTTACTCTATTTCTTCATTCTTAATGCTTTTTCGTTCGTATTTTTACGACATGTAAAGCTACAAACAGACCTATTAGATGACAGATGTAGTAAATTGACATAATCTTTATGTTTTTTTCCACCAAAAATTTGAACGTTATCTTTAATTCAACTTGTAAATTGATCAACAGGTTTTTTTCATAACTGTCATTTGAGCTAAATCTTTTGTGTTTCTAAACTTACAATTATAAATGATGAAACCTAGAATAGTACCTATAATACCTATAATAACTCAAAACATCAAACAGCAAGAACAAATATCTCGAACAACAATTTACTTTTCCAAAATAAAAAGGGTCTAAATGTCTAAATGTCAGTGACACTTAGGCTATTTTCCAATAGCCTTCGGGGTATTGGAAAAACTTGTTCAGTACTGGTTTTCAAAGTATAACATATTCTAAAAAAAACGTACATGAATTCATATCGGTAATTTGAATACTTCTACTCAAATCTTATAAAATTTGTGTTAATAATAGTATAATGTTTATACCAAAATCTACCAAACAACAGGATTTTACATGCACATTTTTCACCATGCGGAGACGAGGTTTCTTACAACTGCCTTCACTTTCCGATAGCAATTCTCTGTTTCAGAACCATTGAAATTCCGCAGATTTTGCAAGTACATAATCATACAAGTTACTATATACGTACAAATACCTATCTAAAAACGTATAAGGCTACAGGTTAAAATTATGCACGTAATTTCATATGGAATATGAACTTGCAATTACACATTTCAGTTATATTTCACAACGATGATCGTGTGCAGTATTACTGTAATGAAAGTAACGCTTTGTATTTTCCTATTAGGTAAAGAAGTAACAACTCACTATCTAAAAAATTGAAACATTGCATATCCTTTGCAAGAGAAAAATAAATCTACTAAGGTTGTCAGTTGTAAAAGTTGTAACGTAATATTTTTCTGCTCCCCTTGAAACACATGTAGCTTTAATAGCTCATAAGATTTATATATAAGTGCATAATTCGTAAACTAGAATCTTATAAAACAGGTAGGCCGGTCAAACTCGACATGTGGTAGAGTCAGTTCTTAAGGCAAATTTTTATATTATTTTTATTTATTTATGTTTATGTGCAACAATCTATAAGTGGCCTGTGAAGTATAGATGTTCAATGTAACATTTTTCATTCAGTTAGTTTCTATAATGCAGTTTGCGATACTTCTAATTGTGGAAAATACTAAATACGAGATAAACAAGTGTAACAAGTTTACTTGACAATATTTCCTAATATCACATCCATAAGGCAA
The DNA here is from genome assembly GCA_034769895.1 of Magicicada septendecula. Lineage (NCBI taxonomy): Eukaryota > Metazoa > Arthropoda > Insecta > Hemiptera > Cicadidae > Magicicada > Magicicada septendecula. The sequence continues at coordinate 108,239,961 of CM068372.1, read as the reverse complement.
CAATTAAAATATATACTACCGCGATCCGTGTAAAACATTTACGTCAATTTTTGTTAACCAACTCAAGGGATCATTTTGTTGTTTCCGTATCATTTTAATTTTTCTGGATTAAAAATATATTTTTACTAGGCAGCACAAATATTTTCAAAAATTGTGTTTAATTGGACAGAATATAAATTTAAATAGCAGTATGCAGTCAAGAGTTGATATGTTATGTTTTGATTAGCCTTATTCCAATTATTTCGCGTTACGTTTTGGAACCCTGAAGCAGTGGTTATGATGTTTCTGAAAAGATCCTTACTTTAATCACATCACTTTTTTCCTTGAAAAATTCTGATAAAGCTGAAACATATGATTGCAGACGGGTCTCATAAAAGGTTTAAATGTCAGAATTATTTGTTTGTTTTAAAATAACTATTGTTACGTGACATTTTTACCATGCCCTAGTAACATAAATATACCATGATTGTATTATTAAAAAGTTCCAGGAGACATAATATTTTAAGAAAGACTTAATTGAATATGTTTAATTTTAACTGTTTATTGTATGTTATGTTTATTATAATTAAAGTAAGAACTTACTTATGAAATATGTTTTTTGTGTGCAGACTGTAAAGTTATAAACACAGTCAGTTAAGGGGAATTATAACATATTACTAATAGTTATTAGTAATCAGTTTTGGTCACATTTATTAATATTATGTATACTAGTGTTAATAACACTAATGTTAGTCTTAACAAGAAAGTACCAAAATCATAGTCAGTCAAATTATATGAATAAGATTTCTATTAAAATAATAAGGAAACAATGTTAGTTTATGTTAAAAGATTACCAAGTGTATAAAATAAACTTAAGAAAGTGAAAGGTACAAAAAGAAATATTAAATAAGTTTGTAACAAAAATAAATAAAAAGTGAATCATTGACTCAGGAAATATAGATCAGAAAATAGTCAAGAGTGATGTCAAAATGATCAGTTTTTTTATCAGAAGAATAAAGAAACAAATAAAAAGAAGATAAGAGCTTTTATAAAAAAGGTATATCCTTTTAAAAGAAAATGACATATAAAATAGTAAAAGGTTTGTTTATATTATTCTTATGATGTCACCAGGGTGATATAAAAATGTTACTTGGAAACCAAGGAGATATCTAAGAGACGCCTTAGCAACATATATGTTGAGGAAGAAAATTTTTGTTTCAAAAAAAACTGAAAGCAAGAAGGTTGTTTTAAATACTTATAGTGAAAAATAAATTCTAATATGTGTAATAATCAGTGTATCTACAGATAAAAAATTGAATAATTATATATAACGAGATTAAAATAGAAGAAAGAATTGCTACAAGAATCTACAGAATCAAACCAGGACATCTCTGAAGAAATTGGACCAATTAACAACAGGGAGAGAAGTATTTTTTGATCTAAAATTAATTTGAAATATTCCCTGTTAAACCTGATCTAAAGGTTTCAAAATACATTGAATACACTTTTTATAAAAACCATAATTGACTTTCACTAAGAAAAATAATTATTAATAATATGGACATAAGCATAAGTCACCAGTGATGTATAGTGCTAATATAATTTAAAGATATTTAAGTCTAAAAAACATTTTTATAACTTAACCTATACACTGAACTGTTTTACACTTTTTAATATAATCCTTTTAAAATACATTGTGACTATTTCTCATCATATGTATTTTGGTACTTTCCCTGTCAATACTGTTGTTATATCGTAGTCTAAAGGACCTACAGAACATCATAATTGTATTTTATTTATTAAATACAAAATATAAAATGTTTTAAAAAGCCTTGAGATCTAAGAATTACTGCTGCCACTCTGAGCTTATAAAAGTACAGCTGGCCAAACTTTGTTAAAAATTATGTTTTCACATTTAGAACAAATTAAAGAATAAATAAAGGATTTGAGTTTACAAATTACAGAAAAAGGTTTATTTGTTTCTTATTTCATGAAAACAAAAAGGGTATGATATTCTGAACAAAATATCTGATACTGTGAGTTGACCTCAGTAATTAGATTAAGTTGGCAACACTCATCAATTGAAAATCTTAGCAGATTTCTTTTAAAAAATGTGGTGATGAGTACAAATTATCATATCCATTGCTGAAAGAAAAGAATAAAAGAGAGTTCATTACAGAATAAAGAGACCACATACTATTTACATAAATTTGAACAAAAATTTATTATTGATATTTCACCAATAAAATTTTATTTGCAAACGGTGATTGCAAATTGGCGCTCAACAAACATCCCCCTTAACAGATACTCATCCTTAATTTAATATTAACAAAAATATTACAAATAATAACAGAATTAAACAAGACAGAAATTCAGATAAATAACCATAGATTCGAGTCTAGATGTAACAAATTGGCTATCCTAATAGTGAAGCTAAATAAAATATAATTTAGAAAGAACGATTATTAGATTTGTACAATATAATTCGAGGGTAACACGAAATTACACGTTACACTATATACATACCTTAAGATGTTGTATAAATAAATTCATGTACATTTCTTATGTACTGCTAATTTAAACAAACACAAAAACAGAGAAAACGCAAAAGGCTGCCATGAATTTTCTGAACGCTCTAGCCTATTTCCACATATATATATATATTAATTAATAATTATTAAAAGTTTATTATTTATCCCATAGAATTAGTATTTTCTGTACTAGCTAATAAACTTACCGTTCTAACGGAGCACTTTTATCTAGTCTCTATTCACAGATAGAGTGAATAAGAGATCTGTATTTATGATTACGAACTGTTCACAACAAATGGTAAAAGTTACTATGACACAGTTCTGGACAATCATTGTCACTTGACGTCAGTCCTTCATATTTACCGCAACCAAGAAACTATTAAAATAATTCGCAACTAAGCATCTACCACTTTACGTATATCAATGGTCTCTATCAAGGTGAAGAGTGACGTAATTGCCTTCCAAACTATTAATATTTTTATAGAAGTTGCATAAAGGCAGGTTTTCATACTTGTTTATTCTAAGACGTTTGTAGTTGTTTACATGATAAGTAATAAGTAAGTAATAAAACAATTTACAGCATGCTAGGTGCTATTAGTATTTTACCATGATAACGTTACAAGCTTTATGTTATTCTCAATTGTTTCTATTGTGTCGGAATCTTGGCGAAGACAACTTCAGTTGTTTTAGTCAGAAAGTAACAAATGAAGCGTTATTTCTCTAATACGACTAAACGTAAAGAACACATGATGAAATATTCACAGAGCTGCGTAAGTAATGCTGAGTTACATTTATCAACGTGCCACTGTTTAGCGCAGAAGAAATATGAACAGCCGTTGTTTGGTGCGAAGACGTACATCGCGCACCGTCTGCTCGTTTATCAGTATTATCTCGGTTTTCTCCACATTCCACTTACTCTCTTCCTCTCATATTACTGCTGCCTACTGTTTTTGTCATTTTCTTATTGCTATAAAATTACGTCACCAGAAGCCTGGTGCTCAGCCTATGTCGTTGTTTCTTCTCTCGTTAATCAATCTCGGAACATCTACTGTTCTTCTCCTGTGACTCCTTCCCAGCTCTGGATTCTAAAGTTGTCTTTACTCTAAATTCCCTCAGCACGTCGTTTACCATATGTTATTGTGTATTATGTATTATGATGACTAGGTCTTCTTTCTATGCTCTGCTAAGTCTACCAAAAACAGATATTCTTTAAAACAAACAGGTAAATTAACCTTATACCTTTAATGTATTTAATAAGTTTAATTACTGACAAACCAACTTCTACACATTTTTTGTTAGTAAGTAATCCTTCATATTTTAGGTTTTTGTAGACCTCTTATGCTGTATATTATATTATAAAATAATAACTTACTTCTTTATTTTAGTGAAGGATATAATTTTACTCAAATAATAAACTTTAGTTGTTAATAAGTTTTGTTGTTAGTAATACCACTATTTGTTTCTTGTATTATTAGTTTTTGTGGAAGAATTCTAGAGAAAAAGGACATTGTTGCTGTCTAATTGTAAAGACTGATAAGTGTCTAATTGATAAATGACTGATATCTAAGCCTTGCTTGAATTACATAGGTATAAATTTAGTTTCATTATATTATCTTCTCACACCTTTTAGATAGACACGCTACATTAGAGAATTTAATAGTTATTGATTAATAATAATCATCAGAGTCATCACCTTCACGGATTCAACAAAGAATGGTTTGTTCCGGTCCCATACAGTCAAAGAGTCCAGAGCTGGTTACTCCAGCGCTTCCTCGGACGTTCCATACCTCTCCGTCCCTTCGGCAATAGTCCCGTAGTTGTTTGGGGATGCGGCAGTCATCCAATCGGCAAAGTTCACACTATTTCACCCGATACTGAGAAATCCTGTCGCGTATACTCATAATATTCATAGTTCCAGTCCTGGACAGTAGGCCTACCACTTATAAAAATTTCTGTACGGGAAGAGTTCCACGAAAAAACATTATCTTGGACTTATGTGTGGAGATTTGTAGTTCAGGCGCTATGCAAATTCGATTTAACAAATGCATAGCAAATCTGCAACCTGTTTTTTGAATCAGACAGAATAACCTGATTGTCTGCAAACAACAAAGTGTCAATTGTAGAGTGGCTAATCCTAAAATGTTCCGGAAGACACATGTTCCAGTTTTGTAAAACATCGTCAATGTATAAATTAAATAGAGAAGGTAATAATGGACATCCTTGTCGTACTCCGCAATTGATCACCCACTCTAGGAGCTGTTCTTGGTTTCCCTGTTTCGATTAAGATTGTATTCTCTACATAAAGACTCGGTATAGCTTTAATTAGATGTGTGGGATCCCTTTCCTTGCCATTATAGCCCATAGTTTGCTCGTATTTATCCTGTCAAATGCCTTCTCGAGGTCGACGAAAGCTATGTATTTGGGCAGCTGATATTCTCTACGGTTTTCAATAAGCTGGACTATTGTAATTGTGTATTCTATACATGATTTGCCCTTCTTGAAACCGCCCTGAGCCTCTGAAAGCATGGTCTCCGTTATTGCATTCAACCGTGTTCTTAACATAGAATTAATTATTAATAACACAGCAATTTAAACGCTTACTGTTAATTTTGTTATATAAAAAGTTTAAAAATTTAATACATGTAATTTAAATTTTTTTAAAAATTGGAATACATTTCCAAACGTCAAATTATTCATAATATTTATACGAAAACATTTATCACTGGAGTATAATCAGAGAGTGTAAACAGTGACAATGATATGCGTTCAAACGCTTGGGATTATATTGGAATGTGTCGGATTAGAGGAAACTCAAATCAGACGAACTACCTACGAGTATACTGAAATAATAAATCAGCATAAATATTGCCGTTATTGCTAAGCCAAGCTAATTATACTCCATAGATGTATACAATAATTAATCTATAAATAACCTTGCAATTGCATAGATGCATACACTCAACCACAAACACACACAGTATAAACTGTTGTATACAGAAGGGTGTCTGTTATTATCACAATTCACTTTACAGAATTCAAATATCACAGCCGCTGTGTACTTAACATACAACACACCACCCAATGCATGAAAAAATACATTTTTAGGTTTTTTAGTAGTAATCAAGTTACATTTATTTAGAAAGTAAGAATTTTTGTTTTACATTGAATTCAACATATATTTAAACAATATAACAGATTTTTTAATTACATCTGAGCGTTTTTTATGTAGCAATTGTTAAACTAAGCTTCAGTTGCTACTAACTCAAGAAAAAAGAGTCATAAGCGTCAAGCAGCCTAGACATTGTTGTATTTATCAATCAAAGGAGAAGTCAAAATTATATCTGTTTTTGCAGGAACCAAACAATTGCTGGTCGTTGAAACGTTAATTTAGAAAATACAAAAAAATTACAAAACCAAACTTAATTAAATGGTCACTGATTAAGAAAACAGATTCTATTCTGTGGATCATAAACTGTTTTCATTTACTGCACACGTTCTTTGTACACAAACGTATTAAGATATATCAACAAACTGAAAAGCTTTTTAAAAATAAAAATATAATTTGTTATAAAATAAGTAGAATACAGAGATGTTATATGTGAAAAATGTTCAGTGCTCTGAGAATAAAATATCGGTATGGAGAACCATACATGACTTCCATATTCTAAGATTTAAATTTAAAATCATTTTCGAAATGAAATATTACCATAGAAACTACTTCTTTCTACTTACTGCTTCAGCCTTAACCACAGTACTGTGGTCACTAACGTATACCACCTCACGTTATCGCACTCGATTTTCACTGATGATGGAATTCGATGGCATTGCCGAAACGTCTGGTTTTGTAGAAAACATTGGACTGTGGCCAAATATCGGCAACAAAAAGGAAAAGAAGGAGCGCTCCGAAGTCACTCATGCACCCTCAGCATCTTGCTGAGGGTTCATTCCCTAAAGACGAAAAGTCTGTCTATGAATCGTTCCTCTGTAAACACGTGCAGTTACACTGCCCAGCGATCCACAGGAAGCAAATCGCTATCCACGCTGGACACTTTTTCGGCTTGCATGCGTTATGTTGGTATGGGTTCCGCACTTTCCATTTAAAAACCGTGCAAATGTAAGAAAATAAACATGAATGAGGCCAGAAATAACGCGAATTGTGTGTGTGTGTGTGCGCGCGTGTGTGTGTGTTCCCTGCCTTTTTATTGCGGTAGTGATAATAATAAAATGGAAACGTAAACAGTACATAACTGAGATATGCTTGCCTGCCACGCACGATATATTTTCTCTTATACATGACTAGCAGAATACCCGTGCTTCGCTACGGAGTTTCACGTTGTACGTAATGAAAAAGTTAGTTTAATTAATAAAGTTTAATTAAAGTAGGCTTCTTAAAAATAAATAGCTGTTGCCCACAACTTCGTTCGCGTGGTCTTCAATTTAATGCGATAATATATTTAGAACAGAATCTATTCTATTGAGTTACCATAGTAACCAGATCGAATAGTTTTTTAAGACCGCAAAGGACCCCCCAGAGGATCGTATCGAAAAAAACACCTGTCCTATGTTGGTTCTCCCGTTGCGTAAAATATTTGTGCCAAGTTTGGTTGAAATCGGTCCAATGGTTTAGGTGGAGACGTGGAAGACCCCAAAGGACCCCCCAAAAGATCGTATCGAAAAAAACACTTGTCCTATGTTGGTTCTCCCTTTGCGTAAAATATTTGTGCCAAGTTTGGTTGAAATCGGTCCAGTGGTTTAGGAGGAGATGTGGAAGAAACCTTCGCGGACGTGCGCACAACAACTCACCGAAGTTTCATCGCAATCGGATGAATGGTATAGGAACGCATACGGGACAAACAAAGAAACATTCATTTTTATACATAAGATGTAAACTATACCACTTACTTGACATAAACCGTGATAGCTAAGCTAATGTACAACATATATGTATTAATTCTACACATAAATGTTCCTCGATAGACACTCTATCTATTGGCGAAAACTTGAATAAAATCCGTTCAGTACTTCCTGAGATTAGCGATTTCAAACACAGAGAGAAAACGGCCCGACTTTACTTTATACTATGTACAGATTTACATTAAAATGAAAAAATTATAATTTTATTGCCTGGCAACAAAATTATTTTCTTTTTAACAATTACCATTGTTCCAAAAGTTTAAATGAATTTTCAAGTACTTTACTCTTGTTAAAACGTAAAAGGTTGCAGGTAAACTACCCCTTCCCCTTATACCCCTTCCCCTTAACCGATCTTCACCAAAATCGAAAGTCCTTGAGACCTCTACGTATGCAAAACATTATTTGATTCTGTTTGAATTTGCGGCAGTTATCGTTTGCCATAGAAAATACGCTTGATAAAAAAACGTTGCAGGTAAACTACCCTTTCCCCTTAACCGATCTTCACCAAAAACAACAGGTCTTGAGGACTCTATAAATCAGGGCTGTATGCAAAACATTATTTGATTCTGTTTGAATTTGCGGCTGTTATCGTTTGCCATAGAAAATACCCTTGTTAAAAAAACGTTCCTGGTAAACTACCCCTTTCCCTCAACCGATCTTCACCAAAAACAATAGGTCTTGAGAACTCTACAATTTAGGGCTGTATGCAAATAATCTTTTGATTCTGTTTGAATTTGCGGCTGTTATCGTTTGCCATAGGAAATACCCTTGTTAAAACATAAAACGTTACTGGTAAACTACCCCTTTCCCTTCACCGATCTTCACCAAAAACAATAGGCCTTGAGAACTCTACAATTCAGGGCTGTATACGAAACATTATTTAATTCTGTTTGAATTTGCGGCTGTTATCGTTTGCCAAAAAAAAAAATTTCCCTTGATAAAAAAAAACCGTTGCAGGTAAACTACCCCTTTCCCTCAACCGATCTTCACCAAAAACAATAGGTCGCGAGTACTCTACAAATCAGGGCTGTATGCAAAAAATTATTTGATTCTGTTTGAATTTGCGGCAGTTATCGTTTGCCATAGAAAAAAAATCTATAGACACACAGACACACACACACAGACAGACACACACACAGACACTTTTCGGAAAACGACTTTTTTTCATGTTTTGAGTGTAGTAGAATCAGAATCTGCAATAATCTCGAACACGATTTTTTTTGCCATCACCATACTTCCATTCCTTAAGGAATATGGAAGTAAAGTAGGGCAAGTCTATTGGGATTGTAGAATTTATTTAAATATAGAAATGTTAGAGTATTTTAATTTTGCTAATGACTACGATTAACTGATAAATAAATGGATAGTGGTAAATAAAATAAAGGGATCGGCTTTTAATAAAACAGCTTTCTCAAATCGTTTATAAATACGTAGAATCTTTAAATTTCCTGTCATTTGATGATCCGGCTTAAATTCTCCACTCCATCGTAAGCTTGCCGTTTCTATCTATGTAACATTTCCTTGGTCTATGTAGTCTTCGTGTATCTTTAAGTTAAAAATTCAGGTTTTGGTTCGGATTCTGTGTTCTGTTATTACGTTATTACGATTCATAAAATTGGTTTCGCTTTTGCTAACACTAGAGAAAGTAGATTATTATGATATGTTGTATGTTAAGCAGTTTACAATTAAGCTGAAGTCATTATCTTGATTCTACAAATTTTTGTATATTACGTCTAAGTAATACATAAGATTATTGTTACAATATTAATTTATACTATATATTTGTCTTACAGTAATGGTTTATATCTTTCTTAAGGTAATGGTAATTTTTTCATTGCTTACCTAACTGATTTTGATTGCGTTGACTGTCTTAGAATATTTTACATAGGTCATAAAGAGATTCTTCAAATACCATGTTTTACAACATAAACTAAAATGATAGCAGTACAATATATTACAGAATATGTTAATTCGGTTGAACGGAAACAATTGTGTATACCACAAATCAACTTACTACGTACCCAATAGTTTAGAAATTTGTGTAAGCCTTATAGTAAACATTGCATATTTATAATATCAAATTACACACACATGTGCCAGTTTTGTATAACATCGTCAGTATATAAATTAAAAAGACACCCTTATCGTACTACGCAATTGATCACGCCAACTCTAGGAGCTGTTATAGGTTTCCCTGCTTCAATTAAGAGTTTATTCTATATTTGATGACTCTTTATAGCTCTAATTAGATGTTGTGGGATCCCTTTTCTTGCCATTATTGCCTACAGTTTTTCCTATTAACTCTGTCAAACGGCTTCTCGAAGTCGACGAAAACTATGTTTGTGGGCAGCTGATATTCTCTACGCTTTTCAATGAGATGGGTTATTGTAAATATCCAATCTAAACATGATGTGCCGTTCTTGCAACCGTTCTGGGCCTCAGATATATTATTAGTATATCAGATTTTAACCCTTATAATAATAATTTGTTTAGTCTACTGCAGTTTTCTGTTAAGCATTTAATTAAGGGATTATGTGATATTCGTTGCAGCTTCTAACAGTGCAGGTTAATATTCATTAACTGTATATTTAGAGTTTAATAATTTTACACAATTTACATCATATACTATATTATTTAAATTTGTACATAGATTTCCAGTATTACTAAATAAAGGATAATGATAGATAAATAGAGCATGAGAAATTGATTGACAAAGAGAGACAGAGCGACTGAGAAAGAAAAGCGTGACAGAATAGAATTAATCGAACAAATGTGCTTTAGCAGAAGTAATGTAAATTACTTTGAATGTTCTTGGATGCATTAAACTGGTATTTAGGCCGATTTAATGTGTGGCTGGGTATATGGAGCGATTTGTGGAACTATTAATACGCGTCAGGAAACTTTGACAACGACAATGAAGGAGGCAGTGATGAATGGTGTGATGTCATTGGAGACTGCAGCTACTACAGTGGTATTGCCCGTATTGCCCAATGGCTCACATGCGCAAACGCCTCCCATAGTAGGCGCATCTTTTGTTTGATTCCCTAAAACGCTGACATACTAGTATTTAGAACAACTGATGCTGGTGTCAGTGTAGCGGTAATATTGCATACATAAATCAGCGGTCACTTTCACCACCATCATCATCATCGCCGTTGTCACAAAGGCATCGGTATCATAAACATCATTATCACCATCGTCTACATTATAATCATCTTGCTCATCTTCACCGCATTCATCCATTACCGTCTGCTACACACCGCATCCGTTGTACACCGTGCATTGCCCAAGGAGCACGCTGTTCATGTCTTCAGAAACATGGGAGTAAAGTTTGATGTCAGGTTTTGTAGCAGCCGCGGACATTTCTCCTTATGTAAATATTGTCAACCTACATAACATTATGACCCGTTACCGTACTTTTTTATGCAGGAAAAGTAATTAAAATTGTTGACTACTCTCTCCTAATACTCTATTAACTTCGGGATAGGAAAATCAGGACTGACCTGACCAAGTAAGACCGACAGTAAATTTAAGAAAAAAGGGGTCACATATAAGACAAGTTATAGTCCAGTAAAGTAGGACTCTAGCTAGTGCACGTCAAGTTTTTCATTACATTATTAGTATTCTATCACAGTTTTGTCGTTTCTCTTTCTTCTTTATTAGCAAATATAGTTTGCAGTGCACTACCTTACTATACAGTGTTCCACAGACGGTCCTCTGTGTGTGTGTGTGTGTGTGTGTGTGTGTGTGTGTGTGTGTGTGTGTGTGTGTGTGTGTGTGTGTGTGTGTGTGTGTGTGTGTGAGAGAGAGAGAGAGAGAGTGCGCGCGCGCGAATATGTGAATATCTAATTTGCTTACCTGCTGCAGGTTTTCCGAAAAATCTCAGGTTGATAAATCTAAAAGAAACATAGATAGGAGATACTACATAGATAAGACAACAAGGAAAAGCTGAATAATCACTGTTGCACACCACTATAGAAAACTTATTCCGATTAGCGCTATCAAGCTTCACAGCTCATCGTCAGATGGAAAATAACAATAATAGCACAAACAATTTCTTCATACTCCCACTTGTCCTACCGCCTGTACACATTTTCGCAAACAAGCTATAAGTTAAATGTCCTTTCTGGCTATTATTAAATAGCGAGTTCAGTCCCCCATGTCTGTACTGTTACATCTGTTTCTAGAACATTCTGTGTGTATGTGTGTGTGTGTGTGTGTGTGTGTGTGTGTGTGTGTGTGTGTGTGTGTGTGTGTGTGTGTGTGTGTGTGTGTGTGTGTGTGTGTGTGTGTGTGTGTGTGTGTGCATTCTTTTCAATACCTGATGTTGGAAACCTTTTTTATTCACACTTTCAACTGCACGTTACTTTTCGGTACAGTTTTACAATCGCATTATATTGTCAAAAACTTCCCTTTTGGTTACTATATTCAATGCAAACAACAACTTAAGTAAACACCCTTTTCGTCCCTTCCTATCACCGCCTATGGGCGCGGTCACTCACTCTCATTTCAAAAACATCCATTTATGCATCTTAATATCTTTTTTAATGTTATCTATCTGCTCTACCTTTTACTTCTTAATTATGTTTAAAATTTGTATTTACTTTACCTCAAGATGTTATTTTTCCCTTATTTGGAACATGTTTCGAGAGCTATTGTGCTCTCATCCTCAGCCTTCGCGATCTGCGTCTAGTGAAGTATCTGTGTGTTGGTCTGTCGTCATTGTGGTCTCCTGTTGGTCTCTGGTATCTCAAAGTGGTATTTTTGTGTGCGATTGTGGTGTATGTATTAGTATTTTGTGTATTTTCGATGTTGAGTGCTTTGAAAATTGTGTCGTGTTTTGTATGGATTTGTATTTGTTCGAATATTAGTTTGTTTTGTGTTTCATGTTTGTATATTTGTAAATTTTCCCAAATGTTCATTATGGTCCCTTCTTAATTATAATATAAAATATTTCTTCACTTTTAATTTAGTTTTAGTATTCATTAAATTACCTAATCCTTTTCCTCTTTCTTTCAATATTTCTAACTCCTCTCTAAGCCATTTTTCGACTGTGTTATTCACTACTTATAAAATTTCATAGTCTTCTAAAGGATTAACAAAAGTATGGCTCTCTTCTATGAAATGTCTTGCATGTAACAAACTTGTTGTTCTATTACCTTCTCCACGTTTGTGGTCAGACAATCTGCATACAAATTTCCGTCCTGTCTCACCTAGGTACACTTTGTTGAATAATTTACATTTTAATTTATAAATTCCGCTTCTCTGTAATATTGGGATTTTTTCTTTATTTTTATTCCTTACCTTATCAAATACCGTTTCACAATTATTAGAACTATACCAAAAAGGAACTTGCAGTTAAAAGTGTGAATGAGAAAGGTTTTAAAACATTAGGTATTAAAAAGAATGTACACACACACACGCACACACAAAACACACATCCACACAAAATGTACTAGAAAGAGATGTAACAGTACTGACATGGGGGACTGAACTCGCTAGTTAATAATAATCAAGAAAGGGCATTTAAGTTATAGCTTGTTTGTGAAAATGTGTACGGGTGGTAGGGCAAGGAGGGGGTATGAAGAAGTTGTTTGTCCTATTATTGTTATTTTTGATCTGACGATGAGCTGTGAAGGTTAAAAGCGCTAATCGGAATAATTTTTCTACAGTTGTGTGCAACAGTGATTTTATATAGTGGTGTGCAACAGTGATAATTCTGCTTGTGAATTTAACCACTAACACAACTTTCTTCATTAAACTAATGATTATTCTGTTTGTGATTATAACCACTAACACAACTTTCTTAATTAAAAAGGAAAAGCTGATGAGCAGACCCAAAGTAAAGTGGATTAAATTTGTAAACGCCCTGTGGTCCGTGCGGCGCCATCGGGATTCAAGTTACACAAGGAGACTCAAATGAAAACAGATCAATCAGTCAACGTCTCTGCCAGACTCATGACATTGAATTGCCGGCACTCGATAGTTATAGGAATATGGCGTAATAAATTTTTAACATTTTGATTCTGTTTACGTGAAGCAATGAAAGCTAAATTTGTTTCCAGCAAAGAGTAACTGATTAATAAAATTTCCGTGACCTATGTTTCCTCATCGAGGCCCGCGCGCACTGTTACGGACAGTGGAATAGTACAGCTGCATCCTCACCGTACTAAATCTAAGTATTCTTTATACAATATTAACGATACAACTTGTACACTTCTCGGTAAGTTTTAGTATCAAAGGTTTGTAGTGACTAAACCTTATACTTTTAGTGACTTGCGGTAATATACGAAACATAATAATCTCGTATGTAATGCATTAGCTTCATGTTTATATATTCTTAAACCTCGTTTAATGATTTAGTAATTGGTATGTTGTTAGATACGAGTTCTATTTGCAAGTAATAGAATGGTTGCTGGATAACTGTATTTCCAAAGATTACCAGTGAAATTATTACGAAAAGGACGTTATAAATGTACGTAGTAAGATTTGTACAGTTAATCGATTATACTTATAGTGTAATACACTAACTTATATTAACCCGCAGTTTGTGTTTATGTATTTAGACTGTAGATATTGCAAGACAGTTTTACAAAACAATTAAATGTTGGTTTCGTTTTCCTGGATGTTGCGATTATGGCACCTCTTGACAGTTCTTGAGTGGTTGCCTTGGTATTCTAATCGATACTGATGGTGTATTGAATTTGCAGCATGCATCTTGTTATGGTATCGGCTTGTGGAGATTTTTTGTAGTAGATATTCCAGCCCCAGTTGCATGTAATAGCAGTAGATGAACTTTCGTCGATCTATGTTCTACAGATGCGGAAATGTAGTCTGCGCGACAGAATCATGTGTCGCTCTAAATCATTCGAGATATTCTACCGGCATCTAGGCCTGCTGTGTAACTGCTACGCTAGGCATAGGCCCGGGTATAAATACTGGATTCAGTAGCGGAAATTTTCAGTTTTTGACCAGCGATATTGCAGTGCTTTTTGGAGTGATTGTTATTGTGACTTGGGAAATAGGGACTATTCTGTTAGTGAGAAATTGTAATAAGGTGACATTTATTGTTGTGTGTTGAACAAATTTTAACTTGAAGCATTCTATAACAGTGTCTGTATTTCCTTATTCTTGACAGTAATTAAAGTTGTATTAGGCGGCTTAATCTGTTGTCAGTTATTCTGTTTTAACTGTACAACACGACGATCCGTGAGACCTTCGTCACAGCAATAAAGATGCTTATTGATGTGTTAGTAAATAGTGATAAAACTGTTTTATTTTCACTGATTATATTTTTGTGCCCTATCTTTCTCCGTCTGTCTCTCATCTCTCTTCGTCTGTCTCTTCCTCTTTCTAGCAACAGGGGGGGGGTTCCATATAGGTCTTCAAGTGTCTATGGAAACAAACAGAATCTTGAAAGCTAAGACTAAATTATTTCTCATCTAGGGTATTATGGTTATTAATTTTAGCTAAAAACTCCAACCAGTGTTCGACATTTTTAGTGTTTAATTTTTAATATTGCTTTTTAATAAAATAGAAAGTAGACAGGGTTTTTGTAATTTTTCTTTCACTTCTTTTTTACATTTTAAGCAAAACTTCTGTTGACCGTAACAACGATGTATTTACGTTCTCACGGTTTTCCTCAGCTAACGCTAAGAACTATGTAGGCTACACGAAGAATTTTTATAGCTTTAATCAAAGATATTTAACTCTTGGGTTTCGTTTTGTAATAAAATTTTGTATATCTGGTTTTATGTAATAATAAATGTTTGCGTTCAAAATAGAGAGCGGGTTCTACAGGTAAGGCAGCTTACCACTATATCCTCTACAGTCGCAATTGAGTAGTTAGTAAAAGCGGCTACTCTTGTAGACTTAATTCCGCGTAACCGCCCTGTCATTGAAACATGTAGGACAGGGGCAATTAATAAGCTGTCATCATCAGTTCTTTACAGGTGGGTACATTGACAGCGATCAAATAGGTTTAACCGCCTGTTCGGGCACGCCTGTGTTCGAATAGGATAATTTATTATCACTCGGCATTATTTCACGTTTGTATTAGTGCGTTCACTGCAACAGTTTGACTTAACTTTCCCGAAACTATAGCTGGATCATACACGGCTGACGGAACATAATTAATCGTCCGCGCTCCCGCTTTTTTCAGCTGTAAGCTATAGTCGGAATATGAAGCGGATGTACCCAGTTAATACCGATTTAGCGAGTGAAATTTTTGCTTCTGTTTTCCAGTCGATGTCCAGTTGCATGATAAATTCGGCTGAGATTGTTGTAACCCGGGAAAGAAGGTTTCAACTACGGAAACTGTAGCTCGTGATTGTTGTTTATTGCCCTTGCACTTGCCAGATTATATTATGTAGCTGCTAATGTGGCTCTGGTAGTTCATTGTATGGGTTTGGTATTTTTAATGAGCTTGAACTATTAAATACAATTGATTCCCGACTAGCTTTTACCAAGATTGATTACTAGTAAATTATCACCGAGATTTCTGTTACAATTTTTTACGTAGCACATTTCATTGTTACCCTTGGTAAGAAAATGTCATAAATGTAGCCTACACTGTACATATGTAGGAGATATCTATTATGTTGTAATATAATAATAGATAGTTAGATTATAATATAATAATAGTTAGATTATAATAATGATAGATAGTTATATTATAATATAATAATAACTATTAAGTTAATTTTTATTAACTTTTATTTAACTATTATTAACTATTAATAATAATAACTATAATATAATAATAATATAATAAAGTATTATGTTGTAATACTTTATGATATAATTTATTTATTGTAAATTTTCCAACATTCGCTTATCTGTGTCATTCTATACATAATATGCTCCTACTCTGACGTGGAATAAGTACAAGAGATTGTATTAGTAGCCAAGAAATACAGAAAGTATGCAATCAAGCGGTTATCGTGAACAAGGTATGCAAATACGTAGAGAATGAGACAAGCAAATATATATATATATATTTCAATCACTTTCTGCTACAGTTCGTTTCTTGATAAAGTAATATATATATGGCGGATTATAAATGGTCAAAAATTGTACGAGATGCTCTACCAACGGATAAGAAAGTGATGTAGGGAAACGTAGCAGTGACAAGCTGTGAATCTAACACAGCAAAGGTGGGATGAAAAGAAGATAGAGAATACGAAGAAATTTTATTACCAGTTGTTATGAGTGATCATACTTTGTTTTGTAGCCTATTCAATTTTTAAACCATATTTTAAACGGATTTTATTTTTAGTTTGTCATTTTTATTTGCATGTAATAAACCGGATAAAATAATGCTCAGACGTAACACGTAAGCACGAAATGAGAGGATTTCGTCATTTTACCGAGTTGATAACTTGACAAAGTTTTGAAATGTTTTATACTCTTTGAGAATCCACGAACAACGGCAAATAGGCTACAGGCAAGCACAGGCAATACGTGTAAACGTCATTAGACGATAGGAAAAAATATTTACATAAATAATTCTTTAGTCAGAAAGAAACAACTTAAAGGTAACAACATGAGTGAGTTAATTCTACTGGATAGCTCGCATAGTGCTTGTCTCGCATTACATAAGCTGCACGGTGATGACTGGTCTCCTACTGTGTTGGAATTACCGAAACCTCTGCGTCTTTTTTAGTACGGCACAATTATATTCTTTTCGCATCTGGAACGTTGTAGAGCTCTCTCAACAGTTATTACTCCTCACACCTCACTCTATGTGAGGGCTAACTGAGGTGATTCGCCCTAGCCACTTAAGATTTAGTAATTTGCCACTTAGTATTTAGTAAAAGTTACAACCGTTAATTGTTTATGTGTATGCGGACAATTTTAATTATTCAGTGCGTTGCCTCTTTTATTTAAGCGCATTGGACAACCGTATAAGTAGAAGTATTACTATACAAGCGTGTTTGTCTTAGAAAAATTTTCAAACTTTTCGTAAGCGTGTAAGTGACAAGATATTTCTGAGCATTTGTTTAAAATGGGGCGTGAGGACATTGCTTATGGTATTTCACAATGCTTTTATCAAAGCTATCGCAGATGCCATTATCAATTTACAAATTTGATGTCTGTACAGCACCAGTAAGTGAGTGATCACCATTGTGTAATTAGTAATCAATCTAAATTTTTAACTGTTTGTCAACCGTAATGATAGTTACTACGTAGAAAACATACTAAAATTCGTATACAGTGTTAAAATTACGGTCAGTAATAACATATAATAATTAAAACTATCTTAAATTTAGGGAATTAATTAGTAATAAAGTTATTAAAATTTTAGGAGAATATTAATTAATACAGTTTATTAAATTATATGGTATACTTGACATACTGACATAGCATCTATTTAATAAGGGGACTACCTCTGATAACATTCAAAGCCAATCGTCCTTTTGTTCTGCCGCGCTGAAGCGTTCTTTAAAACATGAGGTTACACGTGTTTTGGTACTAACCGATAACACGCAGGAAAAGAGTGAGAGGTAAACGAGTAGCGCGTACCGATGTGCGAGCGTCCCACGAGACACCAAAACCTTTGACGAGCAACGTTTCTTAGCATAATTTTTCTCGGAAGACTAAAATAGCCGTAGGTGGATTCTGATGACAAAACTTTCGTGTTGAAAAAACATTTATATTTGTGTCTGCGCGTAGAGAAGGCAGAGAAAATAACAAAAAATTGGAAGAGGTAGATTAAAAATAAACGCAGAATTATGAAAGAAAGTATTGGCAGCGTTAAAAGGTAGGCAATTTGTAACTTTTCAAAAATTCTCAGCAGCAAACTAATGAGAAGACGTAATGGGAACAGCAGAGGCGGTCAACCCTTTTATAATAGAATGTTGTGTTGGTAAAGTGAGAAAATGTGCAGAACCCGTTGTAGACATGTTTCTTAAAAATACTTTTTAAAGGTAAACGTATTTTGTGAAATCGTGTTTTACACGTCTTTGATTAGTGTGTGTGTTTACGTATATTCAAATAAAGAATACATTCTAAACTGTTGGTTTATCTAGTACGTTTATTCCCTACTTCAGTATAGCTATTTCTTTGCAAAGCTGATAACTCAAATTTATCATTTTATTCCTCATTTCAATATTATAGAATTCTGTTAAACCGTGTTGGTTTTCCACAACATTCATTGCTTAGATAACCAAAGTATTTATATTCCATTCTTCTAATAAATTGGTAAAGATGCCAGTTGTGGCCACAGCTGTAAAGAAAACTCGTAGACGACAATGATGAAAAAACTGGTAAAAGTGTCATTCTTGTTTCTGTAACAGACAAACTTACTGATAATAAATTTTTGCAACTTCTAAAAAAGGTTTCAACCATATTACAACGAATATCTGCAGGACTATGTGACGATGAAGCAAGAAGTAATCTCAGATAATACTGTAGAGGTGGCTCTAGGAGGCCTACCTCTCAGGCAGGAGTTATCTTGTATCAGGTGTCTTTTATTATTTACTCTCTTACAGTCATGCCAGAAAGTAAAGGATACCAAATTGGGCTGAGCAGTGCTGGATTTAAGATTTTTGACGTCCTAGGCCAAGTTTTCTGAGCGCCCCCCGTCTGTGACTTTGAAGTAATATATGTACTGCAGAAGTCATTGATGTGAGATTAATACTATCAAATTTACAACCAGTAGGCTACTATAAAAAAGTTTGCTTTCATATAGCAAACTTTTTCAAATTTTAAGAACCATGCAAAAGTTTTGAGTAAATTAATTTATTTTTTAATTAGAGTAACGTAACTAAGCTTATTCAGAAATTTAACGTTCAAAATTCGCATGCGCAAGTTAGTTTTCAAGGATGCCAAATTCTTAAAAATAAGCGCGCAATATTTAAATAAGAACTGTCTTTCATTTGTATTACTACAAAAATTGATCATATTTCAAAAAGCATACTTAAATAAATCAAACTGCCTCCTAATTTTATATAACTACTTCTGTTAAAAAAATATCTGGAGTTTGCGGCCCCCTCTAAAACTGCGGCCATGGGCCGCGGCTTAGTCGGCAAAGTGGTAAATCCGGGATTAGTGTTGAGTGTTACTGCTTCTCTGTTAAAGATTGAACCAATAACATGGTTAAGAAAACTGGAAATATTTGGATCTCTACAGCAGGAGATAGTATCAGAAAATTCTTACCTTAAGTAAAACGTACTGGAAATATAATTAGTAATGTGTTATGAAAAATAGTACCTAAACCGTGTTTGAACTACATAAAATGTTAGTATAATTCTTGAAACGAATTAAAGACAGAATCCTGCTCAATATCAAAGATATCTACGGAACAGTGCAACTGTGGTAAGATCTACATCGACCAGAGCGGCAAATAATTTCTAAAAGAGTCCAATAACATGCAAAATACCTAGCAGGTGAAAAATTGACAGTTGCTGAACTTTCGGCTACGGGTAATCATACAGTCAATTTTAAAAACTAGTCTATTCTTAGGTAGTTCAATATATATTACGAACGATTTGTTCAAGAAACCATAGAAATGACTTCTTCTTAATAAATTATTTACCTTAAATTATCCGCCGTGTGATTTCTTGTAACTTCGTCTATTACGCGTTTCAGAGCTTATGCTCCATCATCAGATATTAAAAAAGATAAAACTATCACTCTTGCGAGATCGTTAAGTAGTAAAAAATGTCAAAATTTGCATGTGAACCGTACGCGGATTTGGGTGCACACCCGTTCAAGTTCATTATGCCACTCAAACGGTATATATTTGTAGTATATTCATTATGCCACTTATCGGTACATAAATATACCGTTTTACTGGTGTACGTTAATGTTTACAAAGATGTAGTTCACCGTCATTTAAACTGTTAACCATAGAAATTATAAAGTAATTATTAAGACATAAACTGATAAAAGTAATTTAGTTATTAACACGAAAACTATATTTGTAAAATATAAGCAGCTAGCATTTTATTAAAACCAAATGTAGTTTATACTAGTTGGGGTATATAGCTGCGAACCTCTGACGTGTATGTGGATTCGTACAATAACAATATGTAAAACTGCGCGGTGTTTATGTTTTCGCCTTTCTATGTCACCTTGTATGTCTGAGGAGAAGTTTGCATTATCGATAATGCAAACAGGATATGACGCCAGAAATTAAATGCCTGGTGTTATTTTAAAAAAAAATAGGTCTCTGCAAGGTATGATATAAGTTCCTCTTTTGCACAACTAATTTAAACGCAGTTAGGCTATAAAATGTTTATACTTAATTTACCTTCCACACTAAAATCGTTTAAACCTATAAGCGGAGGTTTACTCTAATCAGATATTATAACAACCTTAGATTCATTTTTACTTTATTACGTTAAAAATAGTAAACCTTGTTTGTGATAGATCTACATGTACACAACTCACACTGACAACTCTATGTTGTCATCCGCTTTTAAATAACGAGCTACATAGGATACGACCTATATCACGCTTAATTTGCTGAGTTATATGATAATTCTGATGCTTATTATACAAAATTAGTAAATCAGTTCGGTACATTTCACAAACTTTAAATAAAAAAAAAAAAAAAAAAATCTGTCGAAACAGGTCAAGTAGCTGGAATTATGACAGCTATCAGAGATGATACTCACTATAAGACAAGGGATTAGAAGATACAGCAATGGTAACAAGAAACAATGTACTGACGAAGAGAGGGAAATGATTTGCTCTTTTACGATACTTTGTAGACTGTGTCTAGATGTGACAATTTCTATCTCTGCAAGCAAACGTATACGTGTTTTACCTTAATTTACGTATATATGACTCTCAAGGGTCTATATTTTAAGTTATTATTTTTATCTTTACTCAGCACACTCGCGACCTGCACTCTGCGACACCTGACGTCAATCAAATTTTAGCATTATCTGTCGAACCGTATCCTAAAACCTACTATCCGTGTCCTTACTATCCGTATCCGTGTCCTTATCTGTGTCGTTTAAAAACCTACTAAGAACAGATACTATATAGAACAAGAGTATTTCTATTATGCTTTCTTTTACTCTAGCGCTTCTTTGAATACCTGAGTCATGGGGAAATTTTCTAGAAATAAATTCGCCTCAAAAATTAGGTGTGAAGTTAAACCTAAGTAGATCGATAATAAAATGTGATTTTTCTACGTTTTAAGTTATTGGCTAACAGATTATTACACTTGAAATTGTATTTTCTTCATTTAATTTGACAGAAAAAGTATTTAGTTACTTAAAGTAGAGACAACGAGAAAGTAAATAAATAGGTGAATCCTAGTTCACGGATTTGTTTCATGTATTTTTGTTTTTATTTCTTTCCAAGTTTTGTGCTGTTCACTTAGAAATGGTTTGAGAGCTACTAGGGGCTTTGTGAAGGACAGGTTGGAAAACTTTCACCAACTCTGTACAAAATATTTTTCTGTTTCGCTGGACAATAATATCATCTGGAAAATATTTTACTAATATTTATTTGTAAATTACTGTATAGATTTTTAATCACATTCGCGAATAAAATGTTGTTGAATCCTGTTTGATATCGATATTACGATCGTCGTTTGGGCTGTGACTCCTTGATTTGGATACTTTCATTGCTATCTCTCTATGTCTCCGCTCAATTGGCGCTACAGCTCTTCGAGAGCCTTGGTGTTCTTGACAATCCGCCTCCAGTCGTCTCGATCCTTTGCTCTCAGTCTACATTTTCATACACCGAGCCTGCGCTGGTCGTCCTCAAAATAATGCTCCAGCCTTCTTTAGGGTTTTCAAATTCCAGGTTGCCATGTAAATATTGTTACATCACAGAACAATCTACGTGTTTATCGAATGTTCCAGATGAACACAGCTAAATGTTGTGGCGTACGTGACTTCAACATGCGCTAGCGAGACTTTACTGGAAGCCGCCAGCAACGCGGACTGTGTCAAGGTTTAGAGGTAAATAAATAAATAAATAAACCTCCGCTCAACAGTCCGTTAAGGACCAAGGCGTACCGCGCGGCTTTTGTGTTAGTGTGACGGTGTATGGCTAGTACTACGCGCCACCAGCCCGCTAGTTGCGGTGTTCACAGCCAGGAGGCGGCGCTGTTATCTCAGCGCCTACTCAGTTTGCCTCACGACGCTGAGTGCACGCCGTACGGAACCTCCGCCGGGAATTGAACCCGGGACCACGAGCGCATCAATCGCCCGCGTTAGCCACTAGACCACCTGGAGGCTCAGGTTTAGAGATAGGATAAAGATAATTACGTCGTGGTTTAGAGATAAGGCGTAGTTTGGAACGTTCTGGTCTATGAGCGTTGTATAAATACAAGGCGGTAGCGGCCTTAGTTTGAGTTATAGCCGCTATCTATTTCAGTGGGGTTTCAGTTATTATCGGGCGATATTACTCTGTGCGTTCAAGTGATTATTAGTGAAGTGTTGTTTTATAATCGGGCGATATAATTGTAATACAATTGTGTTTTATATTAGTTGACATTGTATTGCGTGTGAACAATTTTTATTTGATTTGTTGTAAGAGACAGTGTTGTTAATTACGAACTGTTTAACTGTGAAAATTAAAGCTAGTGATTAGTGATTTAATTGGTGTCTTGTATTCTGTTTTCCACTGTACCTACGACGATCAAGTAGACCGTCGTAACAAAATCATTTTCCTTTTGTTTTAACCGTTTGTCTCGACGGGTCAGTGCCAACTTTCCAGTCCTATTCGGAGGCATTATTCCAGTATCCGTAACTAGAGCGTTTTCCGGGGCAAGATTGTTAGTCTCACGCTTAACCCACAGCTCCCAAACTGGAGGACCAGGTATTTTGATTTCAGGGTGTTCTATCCCTAGACAGGTTGCCTTGACCTTGGCTGTAGAGTCCTGTCTACTCTTCCAGTTCACCTGTTGTACCAGTGCCCTTCAGCTCCGCCCGGTGATATTCACCTATGGGCCTAGCTGATTACTACCGTCTTCCGCCCCATACCAATACTGGTGGGTGCTGCTGCCCTCCACCAGGTATGTTTCTCGAGTTCCCAGTCTAGATCCGTACTGTTCTACAAAAACAGGGTCACCTTGTGTAGGATGTACTGCCTTCACCACGCAGTACGGTCTTGGCTGGGTAGAAGCTAGGGGCTCCATTGGGGCGTCGGTTCCTCCAACCAATGACTTGTGAAGACCCGAAGCTAACGTGCCGCCTTTCCAAGATTTTTACAGGTATACATCGATTAATACGATTAGTGAGTAGCCTACGAGAGAAATTGTCACATACATCAGAAATTGTCACACTGACAGCTTCGTAAGTCAGAGAAGCAGGAAACGGTTTTTTGTAGTATGTAATATTAAGGCATGAAGATTAGAAATTCAAAAATTTGAAGAGAATTATGGAACTTTTAGTCGCTATTTTCTGAATGGAATTCAATTTTAACTACTGTTTGTCTGAATCTAAAAGGAGGAAATATTTGGCTATTTTGGAAAAACACCTAGCTAAAAAGAAAATAGAATGTTTACAATAAATAAACTTCGTCATCGATTGTATAAAGTCTCTCACATTTACGGAGATTAAATGGCTTCAACAGTCTGCACGCGCGTGTGCTCGTGTTTGAAGCAGATCATTTATCATCACTCGGCATTATTTCACGTTTGTGTTCCCTGCAACAGTTTGACATATGTACAGTCAGTGTGAGTGTGTGTACGTCTATTATATTGATCTGAAACCACAGGCAGCTAGGTCATACGCGGCTGTCTGAACATCATTAATCGTCCGCTTTAGTTAACTGTTACTGATACTGAGTTATGGAGCCGATGAAACTGATGATACCGGTTTTACGACTCGTTGTTTGTCGGTTTTCAGTCCTTTGTACGTGAATAATTAACGCTTGTTTCTGTTCTATAGTGTATGCTCGGCACCATGATACTTAGATCATTGTAATCCGAGGCACAAACATGTATTTAAAAAAATATCCCCTATTTGTTTTTATTACCCTTCAGAAACTGTGTTCATATTTTTGCAATTGTTGTACTTGCTGATAGTCGAATGTCTTTTTTTTTAATAACGTGTTAACAAACATTTTTCGTTATATTTTATTAATACTGTTTCAATATAAGTTCATCAAATGCACTCTATGATTTATATCAAATTTTTAACAGTGTTTGTATTTCACCTTACGGCAGAAAATTTGTCTGTTTATTTCGAGCGTTTAAGCAGAAAGAGAACAGATTGCTGTAGAGTAAGAAGAAGAAATATTATAAACAAAAGTGTTGGTGGTTTATAAAAAAGTCAATTTATTACAGTCAAAACATTCTTAATAGCAAACTAATTTTAAGAATTACTAGAAACCCCCGAAGCCGTGAACAGTTTTATAAGGCGATATTCTGTTTAAGCGAAACTGTTTAAAATTGCTTTATAAAATATAGAGTATTTTTTGTGATATAATTCTGTATCACTGTGAATATGTTTCTTTGTGTACTCCCGAAGTGACTGTTACATCCCATAACACATAACTTTACACTTCATAAATCAGAAAATTTGTAGATTCACCTTTATATACTACACATTTTGCTTCATTTTAAACATATACGAAGACTATTTTTTTTTCAACCTCCGGTGAGTTGGCAAACCTGGTTCTGTTGTCATAGCAAAAATCTGATTGTTGATTAATTTTGTTGAGGCTTTGTTATAACCTATAACCACTGGTTTTGTAGTTATTTTGTCTATTACTGTGGTGACGAAAGTTTAATTATGGCAACTACAATTGAAATTGCCTCCAAGTGTGAGTTCGGTCTGTTATTAGATTTCTTCAAGCTGAAGGTCATAGGGCTGCAGAAATTCATTGAAGGTTCTGTAATGTGTATGGAGAAAATGTGATGAGTGAAGGTTCAGTTCGGGAATGGTGTCGAAAATTTAAAGAAGGGCAAATTGATGTTCATGATGAAATAGGGCAAGGAAGAAAGTCCGTGCTTACTGATGATGTTGTTGAAAGGGTAGACAGGATGGTTCGAGAGCGTCGTCGTTTCACAATTACTGAACTTTCTGCTGATTTTCCTGAAATTTCTAGGTCTGCTCTTTATGATATTCTTAGTCAGAAACTTGGGTACAGGTGGGTTCGACAACGCACGACCTCATGCAGCTGCACTCACACAAAACCTGCTTCATGAATTTGGTTGGTAAGTCCTTGATCACCCACCTTATAGCCCAGACTTGCCATCAAGTGACTACCATTTGTTCACTGACTTGAAAAAGTGGTTAGTTGGGCAGCGGTTTTACTCCAATGATGAGTTAAAATCCAGTGTGGCAGATTGGATGACTACACAGGAGCGAACATTCTACAACATGGGCATAGATAAATTGGTGTTTCACTATGATAAGTGCCTCAACAATGGTGTGACTATGTAGAAAAGTAGTTTACATGTATATGAAACTTTTGTATATAATAAAATTATTGATGTCATTGATGTGTCTGTTTATTGGTCTATCGGAGGTTGAAAAACAAATAGCCCTCGTAAAATACATATTTTATATGTTTCTATTAGTATTAGCATTTTCTAATTACAAAACTATATTTATATACCATTCACTTCAGTAGAGATATATTTTAATGTTAAAATGAATAAATAACACTAATTAATAAATAAGTAAAATGAATCATTAACACTATATATTTTTATTTAACAATTTACTGCAATGCTTCAACAACTATTATTTTTACTGTTACCTTCAGACATAAAAAGATAAAAAAATATATTTTTTATATCTAAAGATGACTATAAATATAAATGATATTTATGTTTTACAAAAATATTACCTTAAAAATATATATTCTTGTAGGCTTTATTATTTATTAATTTTAGTATTAGTTATAAATCATTATGAAAAAGTTGCGTTGTCAATAGTTTTGTCAAAATGAACCCTGCGCACACTTTTACACTAGGGTAGTTCAGAGAACGAGGAATACTCCATCAGCTGTAAGGATCGTGACCAGATAATAGATGAAAGGAGTTAATGATAAGTTATTCTCGTTTTACTTTATAGATAATAATAATAATAAAATGTTTGGAGAGGGAGCATCTCGGAAAATCCCAAATAGTGAAGGGAATCAAATTGTAAAGCGAAAACATAACAAATTGCTCTTACAAAGAATATACAAACAGAATTATCACTGTTGCACACCACTATAGAAAAATTATTCCGATTAGCGCTTTCAAGCTTCACAAAAGAATAATATTAACTTCACATTAATCTTCATTAAAGAATATACACACAAATTTTATCATATATTTATATAAAATTGTCGAGCACTAAGTTTGCCCCTTTTAGGACAAAATCCGATTTTTAAAAAGGAAACTGAATGTATTCTTAGTAAGTGTACTCTCCACTAGAGTCGGTTGAATTTGAACACACACATACACACACACACAAAATTCAAAATTTGGAATGTGGAATTGGTATTAAAAACTTACAATTTTCAAAATAATACATTGTTAAATAAAAGAATTTGCATATTATTTTTGCTTAATATAAAATTAAGATACAATCAAGAAAATTAAATCTAATTAAGAGGTTCTTATTTCTTAATCTTTGTACATATAACTGACCTTACAATAACCTAATACTACGAGATCAAAACTGTTTATTGATAGAGACTGGTCTACAATGAATTTTGGAGTCCAGGGTACAATTAATAAATGTCACAGGATGTGGGCCAAGTAAAGTGACTGTCACTTGCGCTTGTGGGGAAGTAATGAATGATCGTGTACTTAAGCGCACATGCTCGCAAATACACATTCTTCATATTTTCCCGGTCTTTTCTGTGTGACAGGAATTTAAACAATCAATACAGATATTGCTGTGGTATGTTCAAATTGTTTGACAGCCCATAAGTTCAAATGAATTAAAATAAAATAAATGCTGCATACGTCTGTAAATGTAAACAAGTTTACGTTAAAAACTACATAAAAGTTGCAAAAATTGTTAAGGCATTTATAAATAATTTATTACGGTAAAAAGTACAAAACAACACCGTATTTTACCAGTATCTCATTTGTAAGCAATAATTGTTTGTTGTATTTCAACTTACAGTAATTTTCCGCACACATTATATTAAAGTAAAAAGTGAGACATTATTATAAATTTTGTTACTGCCATGTAGGCTAAAACATTAGCCAGTGACCGGACTTTATAAACCTCAATTGAGTGTGTGTGAATACAAGTGGATGGATTGAAGAAGAGCTCTAGTCATCTAAACGTCTTCATAGCAGCGACTTGTGTTCGTCTGCTGGTTGTTGATGTTCCTGGTCTTGTGTCTGCTTCACTTACACATCTGCTTCATTGGGCTTTCGTATATTCTTGTTTTTGTTTTCAAACATACGAGTTTATTGTTCCAGATAAAATTCACACATTCTAATATGATGTTTGGTTTAGTGATTTAGCAGTATATTTCTGTACCTAACTAGCCACAGCTTGTTTCTAGATAGACTAACTGACTTTCTTTGAATTTTATTGGTAATATTTTGAATATTACAATTTCAAAAACAAATCGCTACATTCGCTGAAATGAAAAGCAATTAACTTACGTAACGCTGTTAAAAAGCCGAGAGTGTCGTTCTACACGTTTCTCGACTCAACATCCGTGATTCATTAGATTATTATTATTAACAGGTTCGCAGAAGTATACATCGCAATTAACAAACATACTTGCCAGATATGATTTGCTTGATAAGAAAAAGGTTGAAGATAGCCAGTGACAAAATGAAAAGCGATACGACATTCGCAGCAATAGTGTTGGTTTCGATGAAGGAGACGAGGTTTGGTTGTACACCCCAAAGCGCCGTCGTGGTCACTTCCCTAAACGTCAAACTAACTATCATAATCTAATCATTCTACGATCCGTATGATCACTGTTGGGACTCCAGAATGGCAAAAGAAATTGTAAAATAACGCCTTTGCCATAGTGGTTACCTCCTAATTTCGAATTCCATAAGGTTCGACCCATTTAATAAAATAGTCACCTATAACAATTATGTTCCGGATTCTATCGTCTGTTACCGTGAACGCTCCACCAATGTCAGTGACAATTTTCTTGAATGGCTGTCCAACGTTATACTGTCTCATTTTCCCAATGTTTCTGGTCTGCCGGCCTTTCCTTGCAGCATACATCTTACAGGTCCGACACCATCCCTCTACATTGTGGCGAAGATGAAGCCAATAGAATCATTTCCGTATTTTGCAATTGTTTTATTCACACCAAGATTACCTCCAGGTGTTTTACCATGCATCTCCTTCAAAACATACTGCTTTTTATTTCGGGGAACTATCAGCTGCGTGACCACGTCTGTGCAGATGTGCATTTTTCCAACACCTTTCCAGCAATCCGTTCTGCATGGCTAGACATTCCCATCGTGTGTAATAGGTCTTCAGCACTTCAAAACCATGAGAGACATCTTGCCGATCGATGCGACGGCTCTTCTCTTTTGCCGCCAAGATCGGTCCAATGTCATCATCAGCCATCTGTTCTTGTCGCAAATCTTGTGTCGTCCACCTAGATCGCCTAGGCAAGTATTTACTGCAGAGACGGGTTGCCAGCTTGGAACGAAATGGCTTAAGGGGGGAGAGGGCTTTTCTACGTTCGTTGAGATGAAAAACAATTACGAGACGTTCTTGAAAATTTGAGATTGTCGTTACACGCGGCAAGGTCGGCCACTGGCCTGGTCTTCAGACTGTTTGAGTGCCTATAAAACGCAAATTATCTCAGCACGTCGCGTCGCCTGGAGAATGGAAAATTATTCAGAAATTTGTGAGAGAGAGATATATACATAAGCGTCAACGCCGGCTTAGAAGTTTCAGTTAGCCATGACGATATCCGTGTTCTGACTGGAGTATTGTGGCGAAGTTGTGTTAATTAGTTTGTAACTGTAAGCAGGTGATAATAATTATTATGTGTGATACAAATGTAAGTTGAATTATTGTATGAGAGTGTTTTGTTAATTTATAACTTCTGTTGAACTGTGTCTAATTAAACACATTGTTTGTACTTCTTTGTAATTGTTTGTAATTACTGGCTTCATTGGTGTCAGTTATTACATTGTTGGCTTCATTGGTGTTGGAGTGACCGCCGTAACAATAGAATACCGTGTGTCTGTCCGCAGCGAATGTGACTCCCAATGACCATAGATTGTAAAGTATCTGGTAACGGGATTCAAATAGATACAAGATAAGAATTCAAAGAATGTTCTAAAACGGTGACGTAGAAGTTGTATAACAGACAGAAAACCAAAGTAATTTACTGAAGCAAGGAGATATATGGACTGTGTCGGTTATAAGAACTTCGCGTAAGAATAAAAGAGAAAATATCACAATTAGTAAGGAAATTCAGTAAATAAATTCTATCGTATTTCTGTTGAGGTTAAAAACAGCAATCATACCTGCAGATGATAAGATACAAATCAAATGAAAATGATTGGTAATCTGACACTTTAATAGTAAATAATATAAATGCGAAGAGACGGCATAAGCTTATAAAACAGAGACAAAAGGTGGAAGGAATGGGCTCCATTGCCGTAACTTTATAACAAAAACAGTAGGCGAGAGTGAATTGAATGAAAGAGGGTGAGTTGGTGTTGAGTAAAGCAAGATAATACTGATAAATGAAATACAGCAAGACGTACGTCTTCGCACAAAACAACGACGGTTCATATTTCTTCTGAACGCTAAAAGTACAAACAGAGATAAATGTATCACGGGAGTATTTACACAACTTTGTGAATATTTCTTGTGCCAGTTAACTTTTGGATGTATATAGAGAATAAAGGTTTGTCTAGAACTTTTCTATCATTCAAACTGTAATTCTGTGGCTTTGGTAAGAAGTAATAGAAATCGAATTACAGTATAACTAATTTTTCTTATAAAAAGCAACAATACTCTACAACATAATTTCAAATTTAGAAATTCGAATATCAAAGACAACGTGATGATGTTTTTTTTTTTGTTAAAATAAATCCAGTACGGACAAAGAAATTGTAATTTAAAATTTTCCTTTTAAACAACTGTAACGATATTGGAGCATATGAATAATTTGTGGTTATATTAATATCAAGGACATTAAACAATTTCTATCAATACGTTGTACAATATAGAAAAATTGAAAGAATTAAGTTGATTGAGACACGAGATTCAAGGTTTACAAAACAGTAGTGTTTCCTACTCCGACATCCGGTCGTTAGGTATGAGTTGTCGGAAGAAAGAAAAGAGTAATATACAGGCTACAAAAAATCCCCATGATGGAAGTTATTAAATTCTGTACTTGAAAATACTACGTTAAAATTGAAGATACTTTTGTGCAACAGAATTGTGAAGCCTAAATATCATTGAGCCTTTTAACGGAAGTCTTCTTTAGGTTTTAACATTATAAAACACAGTGGTGGTAAGACTATGGAATACTGTTTCCAAAACTGATAGCCTATTGTTGGCTACATCCAAAGAACGATTTGCACTAAGGTGTTTACGATACAGTTACTACCCACATTAATTGAGTATAAGCAAGAATTAGTATGTCATTGAAGCGGGTGATGGGCCATTGAATTTATAAGCCAATAACCCCCTACTGTCTAAATAGCAGGAGATCTATAGACAGGTATAAGAAAGCACTGGAAGTTTTAACAGGCAGAAAACAGTGTTACGATGATGCTGATATGTAACAATAGTGTACAATAATACCATAAAATATTAATATACGTCCACTCCATATGAAACTGTGGCTTATGAAACAGTTTGTAAAACTTTACCTAAAGAAGGAAACTGTTTTAAGTATCTGTTGACCAAGTTCCCTCACTTATCAGAAGCAAAATTATAAGGAGTCTTTGTTGGGCCAGATATACGAAGAATAATGAAATATGAAAACTTCATGTTTGCAATGACAGACGTTGTAAAAGATACTTGGATTAGTTTAAAAAATGTCATTAAAATCATCTTAGGAAACATTAAGGACCTTGACTACGTTAATATAATTTAAAACTTATAACAAAAATTCTAAGATTTGGGATGCTCAATGAGAATAAAAATTCAAAGGGACGATCACTTCATAATTTTACTTGTAAAGCGAAAATATATTTTGAACAATGCAAAGGGTTTAAGCTTTGCATTACATGTAGAAGCTGGAAAACTTTTAGCACCGTTGGTAAAAGCAGTAAGTCCACTCAGAAGTCTAAATATATTTCATAACCCCAATAAAAGCGTTATTTTAAAATTATTAGATCTCAGAGATTTAGTAGCATTAGTTTACCGCAATGCTCTGACTTCCGTTATGACAAATATGTGCAGCCCTCGTCGGAGACAATATACGCGTACATTGACATTAGAGACGAATTGCGTAGGCTGAGTACTCCGACATAAACTTTAGTTACTCATAGTTATTCAAACTATATAAACAAATTTTTTGTTAAAAAATTAAAGCAGAACGCTTTAATTAAAACAAACTAAAACAAATTAAAACAAACGCTTTGTTTTTCTCTTTAACTGTTTTGGTTGACTTCTCATAATTTTATTCAATTTTGTCTGTTCCGTCTGCAAGGATGGTTAAATTACCAATTTTTTGTTACGTTTTGGTTATAACTCTTTCGCAAATGTGCAAAATAAAACAGGGATTGCAGACTAACATAAAAACTTATGGAATAATATCTAGAGATATTGGAATGTTAAGTAAATTTTTTCTTAAAATTATCGGTGAAAAGTATATTGTGCAAAAGTATTTTCTACCACATGCGTTTTAGTAGTGTAAATTTGCGCAGTAACACTGCTTTCAGACTGTATATTACGTAAAAGATAAAAACAAATGTCGGACAC
This sequence comes from Magicicada septendecula, assembly GCA_034769895.1. NCBI lineage: Eukaryota > Metazoa > Arthropoda > Insecta > Hemiptera > Cicadidae > Magicicada > Magicicada septendecula. Next base: position 108,207,737 of record CM068372.1, on the reverse strand, counting down.
GAGCTTGAAGAAATGTATGGTATGAGTGGACTTGCACTAGTTAACTCTTACAGCAGCAGTATTATTCGCCTAGTTTAATAGGAAACGTTTGTGAAAGTGTAAAAATGCGCTACCCCCCCCCCCCCGAACCAGACAGAAGCGTCTCAGTTGGTAGACATCTTAAACATAAGTTAACTGAGGTGATTACATTACGGAACTGTTTACGGACATTGATTTTTGCATACACAAACATACACGAAGTCACAGTACAACTAAGTTACTGCCTGTGTAAAAAATTATAATCTTATATTGTAAGATATTTTTTATAAATATAATGAGTGTTCTTTTAAACTAGTAAGCAATCGTATAGCTTATTGAATTTGTAAATTTTGAACTCCAATATTCGGTATTCTTGTGAGTAAAATGCTGGAACACAAATAAAGAAAGAACACATATAATAAGAAATTCAATTTTAAATTAATCATTTGGGTCAAGGAAACGTAGGATTATACTAATTATAAAACTTGTCATAAAGATTCCAGCCAGACAATAGCTACAGTCATAATAATAATGACAAGAGAAGACTTTGAAAACTTTTTAAACTAAGTGTCAACTAGCAATTTACATCTTTGATTAAACTAAAACGAATATCTATATATAAAAATGTTTTATTCAACTTTTAAGGGTAAGAAAACGGGGAACTTGTTTGAAGTGTGAATAAGGAACCTGACTTACACTAATATTATTATTTTCTTGTCTGTAAGATATTTTTATTAACGCATTAGTGTAAGTCCACCAGACAAACAGGGAATCCAGTAAGACATTTTGCAAAGTTTGCATTTAGCAGATTACTGTGTTAAATGCTTTTACAATAAACGATTAAAGGGCATTCATTGTATATATCCATATAAGTCCCTTCGCTTAAGCGGACTGAAATCATATCTAAGAGTGAGAGAAGAGAGCTGCTAGGCAAGCTATAGAGAATAAATCAAAAATAAGTAGTAAAAGAATGTAAAGAGCTTAAAATGAAGAAATACAAAATGTTTTTACGAGTAAACAATAAGTATATAAACGATTTGTTTAAGTAAACACTAATTGAGCTTGGTACAGTTTGCACTAGAACCAGAATTGTTTCGGCTAAGAGACCAGAAACTTAGCGAGAATAGTACGCACTGTATATTGTGGGCAGAGTTCTATGCAGACTAGTACGCACTGTATATTGTGGGCAGAGTTCTATGCAGACTAGTACGCACTGTATATTGTGGGCAGAGTTCTTCTTGAAACGCTTTAATACGCTTGAATACTGTATATAATTGTATATTTCAATATAACTGAAAGTGGTCAGTCTGCTGACCAATGTAGACATCTGTGGTTTAAGCATATTGTAAAATTTGATTTTATAACTTTGTAATGTATCCTGGTGTCGATACAATTATAGCACAGGACATACTTCAAGAAATGAATTCTAAAGTCCCCCATGAAAAATAAACTGTGAAGGACTCTCAAATGTTTATGTACAGGGATTAATACTAGAGTTAATATTGCTGTTCTCGATGATTGAATGTTAGAAGTTCCGGGTCTTTCACTCATGTACATCATCTGGAGTGTCTCTTTTTGAAAAAGAAAGGAAATAACTGTAAATATTACACAGCTGTTAATTCTTTCGAAACATAATATGCTTTATAATTTAAATTAAACATAATTGTTCTATTTTATTATTCATAGGTTCCCACTAAATCAGACGGTGGATAATAATTAAAATCGGGAATGGAATTGATTAGGAAAACAGACCTAATCCAAAACCAACGGGCAGTAAATTGTTTATACAGTTTAAATTGTTTTGTGTTTAATCACATGAACATTATACTCCGATGATCATTAATACGTTTTCGAATTGATACGTTAAATAATCACATTACTTCATAATCAAATACGACCGATAAACATGGATATTAATGAAGCGTTAAACGTAGTGGAACGAATAGAGCATTTAATTAATATGGTTTACTTTTGTATCTAATTAACTATGGACAATGGTACAACATTGCAAAAAATTAAAATTTCCTGTCAGCATAGGACACTGTCCAGCTACGCACATACAGACTATAGTGGCATGTAGAGTGGATTTTATTTAATTTAAAATTTAATTTAACTTAGATGAGTGCTTTAACTACAATATTTTTGTACGCCAATTTGATACTATTATCAAAATGAAATCTGTAAAGTAAATGTTTGTGAACCTTAAGATTTATGTGGGTTGTTGTGTGTGGAAGTACTTTGCGGTTGCGGTATACAACACGAATAGTCATTGCACAGCTGACACGTAGCGTTGACGAAGCAAGTAGATAAATTGTTATAAACGACTTGGTTACCGTGTAATAATGATATACTTAAAAGATAAATTGTCCCGATTGACATGGAAACATCTGCTAATAACTCGTCCACTTTCACTTGCCAAGTCGCGTTGACTAGCTGAGATAAATACACTGCTGCAGCATGTTGCTAGATCAGTTTTGTGTTCGTTTACATGAGCGATTACAGTGCGTATCTGCGACGTGGTATAACTCGGCTTATAAAGACTGTTAACAAGGAAATCAAATTAACTTGCAACCGTTTATTGTTTCTTTTGTATAGTACTTATTCGAGTACCGATTTCTCTGAGCTTAAATGATTTATTCAATTGTTTTACTTTTACAATCCATGCAACCCCTCTAACGATATATTACAATTTATTTTGTTGTTCTTTAAATTGTAAAATAAAACACAATAAGAATAGCTGGGGTCGTGTAAGCCTTACTGTACTACTTTAGCAATAAAATAACCGGTATGTGTAGCTTAAAGACTTTAACATATCATAAAACTAGACCGTATAATGAGCCAATAGTGTTAAGGAAAATGTGGAACCAGGTAACTTAAAAACACTAGGTTAAAAAAAAAGAAATTTTTATGAATTCGTTTGCGTAGAGCGTGGCCATAATAGTTTCTCTGCCACCGAGTGTATCATGAAGGAATAAGCACGCTAACAATCTTTTCAGACGGGTGTCGGAAGAGAGTATGTAGCACGGGAGGAAAACACAAAGCTACTGTTTGGAAGGCACAAAAAAAAAATAGGAAACAAGTTTTAGGAGGAAATCCAGTAGTTCAGTCTTATAATACCATAACTAATATAAATATCTCAATAGACAGAAGGATTTAAGAAGCTTTTGGCTCTAAATCCAGTAGAAGTGTGGTTTTATATCTCAGTGATATATGAATACCTCAAAGTGGAGAAGGATATAAGAAGTGCCAAGTTTGACAACAAAAGTGGCTCTGCATAAGTAGTTTTAAAATGATACCAATATAAATGTTTTAAACAGTGTATAACTGAACTAAACATGACAACTAGACTCTGACTCTTGAATTTGTGTTTAATAAATGGAAAACATTAGGGCATCATTATTCCGATCTTACGTGAATCGTGTTACTTACTTAGTAACCAATTAGAGTTATAATTTTTAACCTACATTTAAATTTAAATACTACAAATTACGAAGTAGTAACTTAATATACAATTTAATTAATAAACCATTCAAGTACAAAATAAGAACTGGTTTATATCCCGAAACCATGTTATCAGCTAGTGTCAATCTGCATGCTGCGTGTAGAAGTGAGTCTCTCTGGAGTTTGAATATTGATAAAAGTATCGTGTGCAGTGCGGTGTAGGATATACGTTGTCATCTTTCTGTGCCACATTATACACGGTTGAATTTTTTTCAGCAAATTTGTTATTGCAAATATTTCGTTGCTTTTATTTGCCGGCAGTATCGAGCGTTAGTACAAATTGACGTGTCTCAGTGTATGCTCTAAGCTTCCTAGCTTTACAGCTAGTTGAAACGGCAATTATATAACTGTTACATTCTGTCCTACTAATCTAAAGAGTTTATTACAGGTTTTAGTAACTTTGTAGTATAAACAAATATTATACCAACCTTAAATTTATTTATTATTTTTTTTTTCTAGACGAAAATGAGTGTCTGAAATTTGTAGTACATGACATTCTGCACACTGAGCTTCTGTGTTTAAAGTGATATAAACACAGGAATTGCATTAAATTAATTTAAGTTACTAAAATTGTATCAGGTAGTTTAATAAATAGCCTATATCATACCTAACTAACTGACTACACAGAATGGATTGCTTTATTATTTATTTCGAGAAAATCGTTAAAGCCGTTTCCGAGAAAAAAAAGGACATACATTTATTAATTAATTGGACTTCGAAATTTTCTCGACTATAAGAACCTGCAAACAACGAAGTTTTTTCAATTTAAAACAGTGATTAAAAACTCAGAACTAAATGTATTCGGGGTTTCCAATAAACTGAGATGTCAACCACTTCATTTACAAAGTATGCAATTCCCGCGATAAATTTCATTATTTGGTTTTTTGCCCCTTAGGAGTGAAAGTTTTTAAAACCGTTTCTTAGTGAGCACCTAAGACATATGATGAAGCTATGTTCAAAGTTTCATTGATATCCATTCAGTGGTTTCAGAGATATCGTGATCAGTGTGATCAGTGGTATTTGGCTTATATAGATATCTATATCTAGCCGATTTACCCAGCGTTGCTCGGGTTCATAATTTATTCATAGGCTCATAGGCACCTATTCTTGTTCTAACGTTATATTACTTGTATATTGTATAATCTTCCTTATATTGTTACGTTCGCATTCTCACTGGAGGAATACTCTGTAGCGCACCTGTTTAAGAACATGTCATAAACTGTATTCTTATATCTGGTAAGAATTCTGTTGCGCGTGATGCTCCTGCTCGATTTCTAACTCTGGGAGAGGGCGAACAGCTAAATTAGTTTCCATTAAAATGTCTACAGTACTTGCACGCGCTGCGTATTTACTGTCTTTTATAATTCATTGTGTTAATGTTGAAATAAGGCATTTGTTAAATTAGTGTCTCCTAAACGTATTCTAACAATACAGTACCTCTATAGATTTCAGCTTATCAATTTTTAAATTCAAACTGAAGCAAGTGCATTTATAATGCCTGAACACTATGATCTGAATACATTTGCTATCTAAACTTTGTTTTTTATACTCGCTTAAAACTTACTTCGATCTTAACTTATCCACTTTTAAATTCAAACTGAAACAACTATGAATTCACACACTATTAAGAAGTTTCTTAAGATGCATACACCACCTTTGATATCATAACCTATATCTTTATTTATAAGAACCGTGGACTCTGGCCCCGCCGTCATTCGCGGGATCCGACCTAAGACTCACCGGGTTCCGTGGATGAACTCCGCGGAAGGCCCGTCGGACGACTCCCGCGCTATTTCCTACGCGGGAGACTTCCACCGATGCTATGGTAACCAGAATCTATTCTATTGGGTTGCCATAGTAACCAGATCTAATAGTTTTTAAGACCCAAAGGAACCCCCAAAGGTTCGTATCGAAAAAGCACTTGTCCTATGTTGATTCTCCCGTTGCGTAAAATATTTGTGCCAAGTTTGGTTGAAATCGGTCCAGTGGTTTAGGAGGAGATGTGGAAGACCCCAAAGGACCCCCCGAAGGATCGTATCGAAAAAACACCTATCCTATGTTGGTTCTCCCGTTGAGTAAAATATGTGTGCCAAGTTTGGTTGAAATCGGTCCAGTGGTTTAGGAGGAGATGTGGAAGACCCCAAAAGGACCCCATCGAAGAAAACACCTATCCTATGTTGGTTCTCCCGTTGCGTAAAATATTAGTGCCAGGTTTGGTTGAAATAGGTCTAGTGGTTTAGGAGGAGATGTGGAAGACCCCAAAGAACTCCCCAAAGGACCCCATCGAAAAAAACACCTATCCTATGTTGGTTCTCCCGTCGCGTAAAATAGTTGTGCCAAGTTTGGTTGAAATCGGTGCAGTGGTTTAGGAGGAGATGTGGAAGACCCCGAAGAACCCCCCAAAGGACCCCATCGAAAAAAAACACCTATCCTATGTTGGTTCTCCCGTTGAGTAAAATATTTGTGCCAAGTTTGGTTGAAATCGGTTCAGTGGTTTAGGAGGAGATGTGGAAGACCCAAAAAGAATCCCCCAAAGGACCCCATCGGAAAAACACCTATCCTATGTTGGTTCTCCCGTTGCGTAAAATATTTGTGCCAAGTTTGGTTGAAATCGATCCAGTGGTTTAGGGGACGATGTAGGAGACCCCAAAGAACCCCCCCAAAAGACCCCATCGAAAAAAGCACCTCTCCTATGTTGGTTCTGCCGTCGCGTAAAATATTTGTGCCAAGTTTGGTTGAAATCGGTCCAGTGGTTTAGGAGGAGATGTGGAACATACATACATAGATACATACATAAAATGGGGGGGGGGTTTGCCCCTTAGGAGTGAAAGTTTTTAAAACCGTTTCTTAGTGAGAACCTAAGACCTATGATGAAGCTATGTTCAAAGTTTCATTGATATCCATTCAGTAGTTTTTGTTCTACGTTGATTTTATGTCAGTCAGTCAGGCAAACTTTCCCCCCTTTTCCCCCTTTAAAGGTCGAATTTCCAAAAATCCCTTCTTAGCGGATACCTACATCACATAAGGAACCTACATGCCAAATTTCAAGTTTCTAGGTGTTATAGTTTCGGAGATTTCATGATGAATCAGTGAGTCAGTGAGTCAGTGGTATTTCTCTTTTATATATATAGATAGATTATCTCATCAGTACGTTTAGATTACAAAACACTATCATCTAAAAAGAGCGTTCGTGGCGTAGTGGCTAGCGTGTGTCGCTGCTACGCTGTCGGCGCGGGCTCGAATCTCGCCGGGGCCATCTGATTTAGATAAACCGTTCCCCCTCGTAAGGCGATGGCAAACCAGCATGAGGTATTCTGCCTACTATAAACCCTCCCCAATTATACCGTTCGGATCCGGCGTTAAATTGTAGATCCCATATACATGTGAAATAATCCGTAACACACGCATCACGGATATATGCAGAGAGGGTACAAACCAGTCGAAAGACTGAAGGACCCAAAATAATCTCTCAAAATTGAGAAATATTAGAGGTCGGCGCTGTCGGAAGTAAAACAACATGCACCGAAAGTCAAAGCCTAAAGAAATTCGTTAAAGATGGAACTAAAAGCGCAGCCAGATGTTTAGGGACAGAGGAAATCTTTGTGTCTCTAAGGGACTTTAGCCTTGAACTAACTATTGTAATAATATATCACTTTAAAAATTTGTGTTTTTGTACTGTGTATTGTTTTATCCACACGATCACAATACTCACTAATTTCTGCATGCTACGTTAATGATTAATAACTTTTGACACTTATAATTATAGTTAAGCTACTTGCCTTATTAGTCCTGCTGTTTATTTGTTAAATTTCTTAAAATTCTTGAAATAAACTGATAATATAATAAGCAAGATTTTTTTTTATTATACAATTTTCTAGTGAAGGGTTTGTGAGGATCGGTCAAAAATTATAACGCAAATTTTAAATTTTTTGTGTCGACGTTTTGACAATATTTACAAAAGAAAATATCAAACAAAACAGGTCAATTATTTTAGTGAACGTGTCTGTGTTCATTGATTAACGGTCACCACATATTTAAGGATTTTTTATTATGCTTTACCTTAATTCAATCATAAAGCACTGTGGTCATAAAAATTATGCGGTACTGAAAAATGTGTATTGAATTATACAACATATTGCTAATCGCGCTATACAGACAGTTCTCATTTGCGAGTATAAACAGCCAAAGACCCAATGTAAATATACCACAAATTGCCCTCCCGGGAGTTAGGAAAGGGCAAACGTTTTTTAGCCTTTCATAAGAATTTTTAATGAATTCTAAGACCGAAGAACTTAAAAACAATAAAATAATTATAGATATTTGCAGGTAAAACACCAACAGATGTTTTTTCATTAATTATTAGTGATCAAATTCTAGAAGAGGTGGACCATTTTAATTAGTTGGTAAATGGTACTGGCTATGATAGAAATTATGGTATTAATTAAGTTAGGTAAGTTCCAGACGATCTTTTTAACAGTCAACCATATTTTTAGAAAAAAGTACGTCGAGATACAACGGATACAAAATTAAAATTTTACAAAGGTATGGCAGTCCGTATGGGTGTGAATTATGCACAACAAAGTGACAGTGAAATACAGGCTTCGGAAATGACATTCTTAAGGGGAGGTAAAAGGTGTTCTAAACTTGACCGCGTAAGAAATGAGGCGAGAAGAGTTACAATTTTTTTAACTTGAATGAAAAATTTCAAGATAACAAACAACAGTGGAACTAACACTTAGAAAAAATGTGAGATTCCAGACTGGCCAAGCAAGTCTGGAAAAACAAACCTATAGGACACATGTGTATGGTGTAGGTCTAGCAAGAGATGGCGAGAGGATTTTTGAAGACGGAACAGGCAGCACCTTGCCTATACCGTATTGTGAAGTTCATGATGATGAAATTATCTTCAGCTAATGGATTCCCTAATGCAGCAAATATAAATAAGTATATGCAGCAGTTACTGTTGGTTCAATTCCGAGTAAACAGCTTCGGACACAAATACGACGCTGACAGTTAATAGACTCCATCATCAGTTGTATAGTGACGGGGCACATTGACGACGATTAAATGGCTTCAATTGCCTGCGCGCGCGTGTGTTTGTGCACGAGGAAGATCATTTATCACCAGTCGGCGTTATTTCACGTATGTATTCGTGTGTTTTGTGCTACAGTTTGACAGCTGTTCAGACGTATAACCGTGTGAAGTGAATGCGCGCGCGCGTGTGTATCTACCACATTGATCCGAAAGCCACAGCTAGGTCATACACGGCTGTCTGAACGTCATTAATCGCCCGCGTTTCCGCTTTAGTTAACAAAAAGCTGTACCTACTGGTTTTATGGATCCGATAAAACTGCTGATGCCGGTGTTTACGACTCTCCATACGTCGGTTTTCAGTAATTTTGCGTCAGTAATTAATGCATGTCTTATCTGCAGTTGATGTCCGACCGTACGATATTGAGTTATTGTAAACAGGACGAAGAGGTAGGCCTATAATTACTGAAACTGTAGATGTTATTTAGTGACGTATCTAAGGAGGATTTCAACCTACCTCCCTTTGGAGTAGGTGGATTGCCAGTAAGTCTTGTAACTAAAATCTCCAAGTAGATTATTATATCGCTGACCTCTATAAAAATGGCTGTCATTGATTGTAGACATTTGAATGTAAATGACGTAGTTTTACCATCACATAAAAAACATAAGTGCCACGTTTCGACCACCTAAACAATCGGCAGGTGTGCACTTAAATCCACGATTAACTAAAGTAGCGTCCACAGCATAAGTAGACTTCCTGATTGATTTGACGTGGGTTTTGCTTCGACGACGATAGCTGCAAGCTTCTTTACCGCCTTCTGAATCTTTTGGTGCGAAGAAAACGTGCCAGGAGTGACTTTTGTAATAGACTACTAAAATTCTATGGACCGTTTAAGCAATAAGTTGAATTATATTTTGCAAAAAATGGCAATGATTTTATTTTTTGTTTTAAATAATTATAGTAAATAATCTGAAAATTAAAAGGTTTATACATTTTACGAAGCGCATTTAACTATTTTTCATTATTAGTATATGATTATTATTCCGGCTGTACAATGTTTACACATTTTCCGGAACAAAAGATTACAGAATTGATTGAATTCCCGTTTACCTTTATTGAATCCATCTGGCTGCAATCTATATTGTTTTTTTAACATTTTCTTTATTCCAATGAATGGGGAGTTAGCCCATTGCATTAACCCCGAACCTGGAGGACCAGGCAAATTTAAATCAAGGTTTACTTCCTTTAGCCTTTGATAAACCAATATCCAACTACAAGGCAGCAGCTGCTAGTTTTGGTCCACCCCGGGTATTTTATTTTCCCGGTGCTCACAATATCTGGTGAGCATACCCCTGTCCGCCACCTGAAGAGGCGCCCGATGGGAGACTATCGACTCCACACGGGTTCATCATTAGTATACTTCTGATTTTAGTTGTAAAAATACGGTAATTCCAATGAAATCCCTATGTATTTTTACCTATAGAACAAGGATTATTTTGATTTTTTGAAGTACAGTATAAGGTAAACTATTTTTAGGAGCTATCATATTATATCTCGTAAAGCGCTATTTTGTCTGTCAAAATATTTTTGATCCTCACGATGCTCAAATGCTCATATATGCGGTCACAAAAATTAAAAATACTTAATTAAGAAAGTTGTGTTAGTGGTTATAATCACAAACAGAATTATCACTGTTGCACACCACTATAGAAAAATTATTCCGATTAGCGCTTTCAAGTTTCTCAGCTCATCGTCAGATCAGATTTCCTATCTGACGATGAGCTTAGAAGGTTGAAAGCGCTAATCGGAATAATTTTTCTGTAGTGGTGTGCAACAGTGATAATTCTTTTTAAAAATACTTAGCTCGAATACTAGAAACGTTTGTTCAATCAAATATATACGGGTAAAATGTTTTTCGTTGAAATTTAAAAAGTATATATATTATTCACGTGAACTTGTTTGTTCGATCTTTTGTCTGGTAGCCCTAACCTTTTCAAACAAGTTTATCTTTAATGACTACTCATCGAGGACTGTTAACTTTACACACTTTGTACGCTGTATTATAATACGTTTGGGAAATTGCAGAAAAAAGAGTTCTGCAGACGCAAAAACCAGGTTTACAGCAGTATTCATTTACAGAATGCCAAAAACTTATACAAATTTACTGCATATTTATAAGCCGATCATTTTGATTTTCTAAAACTTTTCGTGATAACAAGGTTTTCAACAGTAGGCCTATTTACTTTTAAACAATTTCCAATTATTTCAGCTATCAATTCTGCTAATTGTCATATCAGTGAAAGCTCAGAACAGAGGTAGACAGTTGTCATACGCGAGTGTGAGTGGAAAGTGCACAACTTAAGATTTACCGTAGCAGTAAGATTTATCTGTTTTAATCTAAAACGTAACGTTTGCTAACGTCTATAACATGAATCTCTCTCTCTTTCTCTCTCTCTCACACACACACACACACACACACACACACACACACACACACACACACACACACACACACACACACACACAATTCTCGTGCGCGTGTTCCCACCATTTGGTACACAACTTGTAAATCAGTTAACCCGAGCGACTCGCACTAGACAACCGTTGGCACAAATTAATTAGTTACGCTATACTTAGGCGAGAATCCAATCTGTAAAACGCCCACCCGCCGAATTATGCTTAAACTATTCCCCCCAGTTTGTTTAAATTACATGCAATCACAATACAACGAAAATCACACACACAAAAGTTAGCGTGTATCTGAAAAGTAAAATCCCCTGTACATATTCATGCATAGCTCATCGGACTCTGTATTGTTTTTTATAAACATTAGTTGAATTTTTTTTGTCCAGAACGTACTGTAGTATTCATAATTCTTAATGTGCCATTTTTTACTGTGGATCTTAAGTTTATATAAAAATATGATAATTTATGTATCAGATGAAGGTAAAAAGTTATATTATTTTTGTTAACTCAAAGTTTGTCTTGTAAAGTGCATTATCTGTTAATAATATTTATATATTACGTTTTTTAAGTAAAACAAAAAATGACAAGAAAATTTAATTTGGAACCAATTGGTTTTGGAATCTTTCTGACGTCGCTTACTAATTATGAAATCTAGTAGTTAACTACAAGTCAAATGTGAGTTAAGGATTGGACATTGTAAAGACAACACTGTAAAGACAACACTGTAAAGACAAACATTTACTGGTTATCAACGTGTTAATGGAAATGGTTATAAACTTAATTAATTTACATGTCTTAATAATTTAAAAGCAATGAACACTTTTTTGTGAAGAGTAAATTCATGCTACATGCTACATGCTACAGGTTTGAGGTAAGTGAAAAACTGTGTAATTAAATGTTGGGAAATTGTAAAGTGTCTTTAATAGAGTTTAATACAATATCAAGTAGTAAGGAGAAATATTTAAATTAATCTCTCATTTAAGAGCTAAATGCAAATCTGTTGCTCATAGAAGTGTGGCAGACACACATGTATTCTACTCAGCGTAATCAGGAGAAGGGTGTATCTTATTTAACCTATGTTTTGAGTTTTAGCAACACGCGCGCTCTAGTTAATAATCGACAGGAAGGATATTTAACTTATAGTTTGTTTACAAAAATGTGTACAAGTGGTAGGGCTAAGGCGGGGGATTTCAAGAAGTTGTTTGTCCTATTATTGTTGCTTCCGATCTGACGATGAGCTGTGAAGCATGAAAGCGCTAATCGAAATAAATTTTCTATAGTGGTGTGCAACAGTGATTATTCTGTTTGTGATTATAACCACTAACACAACTTTTTTAATTAATTATTCTTAGTTTGCTATAATTGTTTTATGCATTGTTAAACGTAAGTTCAAAAATAATTATTGTACTTCATTAATTAAAGATTCCTACAAACCGGACTGTAATGACCTGCTGAAAATGAGGAAAACCAGTAATTAACTAGGCAACTAGAAGTAAATCCAAAATTAATACACAGTAAATTGATTATACAATTTATAATTGTTTTGTGTTTAATCACATAAATATTATATTCTGATGATCACATAAGCATTTTAGGATTAATACAGTTGAATCATTTCGTTATGTCATAATCCAACTTGACCAATAAGCCGCTATATTAATGTGTTATTAAGCCTTTAAAATTATTACTGCATTCAATAATTCAATATTTAGTTTACTTTTGCAAATAATTACCTACGGATGTCAAAATACAATTGCTGCAGAATACTAAACTTTCCTGTTGCTAAAACGACTTACCGCTCTCCGCAAATACAAAAATTTGAATAAATAAACCTTTTTAATTAATTTAAAAGTAAATTAAATTAGACAAAAAATTGCAAAAAATAGGCTCTCTAAATACATGTAAATTTATTTATAATAGGCCCTCTAAAAAATAGGCTTTATAAATTTATACCATTAATTTATAAATTGCAAAACATGCCTATCTCAAGTTACATACAGAAACATAAATAATGTAGGTACATCTTATACATTATATTACACACCTTATCAGTGTTCGTACAACAAACAGAGAACTATTAGAAGTAGTAGTAGTAGTAGTAGTAGTAGTAGTAGTAGTAGTAGTAGTAGTCATAGTAGTAGTCATAGTAGCAGCAGCAGTAGTAGTAGTAGTAGTAGTAGCAGCACTAGTATTAGCAGCAGTAGCACTAGTAGTAGTAGTAGTAGTAGTAGTAGTAGTAGTAGTGGTACTAGTAGTAGTAGCACTAGTAGTAGTAGTAGTAGTAGTAGTAGTAGTAGTAGTAGTAGTAGCAGTAGTAGTAGTAGTAGTAGTAGTAGTAGTAGTAGTAGTAGTAGTAGCAGCAGTAGTAGTAGTAGTAGTAGTAGTAGCAGTAGCAGCAGTAGTAGCAGCAGCAGTAGCAGCAGTAGTAGCAGCAGTAGTAGTAGTAGTGGTGGTGGTGGTGGTAGTAGTAGTAGTAGTAGTAGTAGTAGTAGTAGTAGTAGTAGTAGTAGTAGTAGTAGTAGTAGTAGTAGTAGCAGCAGTAGCAGTGGTAGAGTAAATAACAGGACGTCGCTGTGTAAATACCACGGGCAGCTGAAGTGAAGCTTTGCACGTAGTGCTGACTCAGAAAACAGACACAAAATTTTAATCTATCAAATGTGGCTAACGCGTGTGATTCCTGACTCTACTCGATTGACGTGGAATGCATCTGGTCTGCATTTACTCCATAGGTGACATTGGCTGAATCACCATAGTTAATGGGTGGCTACTGTTAGGCATTTCTGCGAATCACAATAATAGATGCACGACGAGATCACCTTAAATAGTGAATTTACAGTAATTAGCGATAGACAGTTGATTGTCGTGCAAAAGATTTTAATGTGTTGCGTAGCTCACACTGTGAATTTACAATATGTGTATAGAAGAATAATACTGTTTTACCACTAAAATTCAATTTGTACGTTTGTAATTTTATACCATGGGTTCAGAAAGTTTTATACTGTGATAATGATACGTATACTATTATCAGGATCATGTTCTGATGGTTCGGGTTAGTTAGTTCATACGAAATGAATATCTGTGTACGCATATACTGATATAACTAACCTGTATGCTTGTGCTGTTGAGGTGTATACCCAGTTTTAAATCTACATAAATGCTAATAAATACACTTTACTTCCGTAACAAATTAATTTAGGCGTTTTTCATTCATAAACTTGCTTGCAATGTTACAATCCGTGTGTATAAACTATAGTATTTAATATATGAGAAAACTCTGTTTAACATAATATGTATTAGAATTGAGATTCACACAACTTAGCGGTTTAAACAGTGCTCTGTGTACACAAATTGCAATTTTTAGCGTTATCGTTAAAACTTAAAATGTTGTCTACCATTTGTGGCGAATAATTTTATCGTTAACCTTTTTTCGCTTTTTTGCGTTTATTGCTGACGCAAATGGCGCGCACCCGGATATAAGCTACTGAACCAAGACAAATTAATTATTCACCAACAAAGCTATTAGCAAACAAAAACAAAGGGCTATAAACAACTATAGCTCCAATAAACAGAGACCTGTACCATGGTATCAATAGGTTTCCTGCTCATAGTGGTTTCAATTCACCGAGACTAAAACTTGGACAGTTAATAACATATCTACAGCCCTATTTAACCTACGTGTGGAATGTATCATTATCTTTACGGATTAAACCAAGGATGGTTTGTTCCGGTCTCAAATTGGCAAAGATTAGAACTGGTCACTCCAGCGCTTCCTCGGACGTCCCACACCTTTCCGTACTTGTTTGAGGATGCGGCAGTCATCCATTCGGCAAAGTTGTTCTCACCAATTCAGCATCGGCCCGGCTTGTCCTTATTTGAGGCAATTTAGTAGTGAATATGTCCCCTGGATATGTTACTAGCATATCGCAGGGTAAGACGTATGGTGGGGCTGCCACCTTCAGGCTTAATGTCTAGCCCTATTTTCTGTCTGAGTGTTCTGGCTGTATTACCAGACTCAAGAGACCAGTTTTCCCTGTTGATATTGCGACAACACAAATTACTAAACTATTGGCGCATAGGATATGATAGTATGTGTATTTCAAATTACAAGTCTATATTGGAGGGTTTAAGATTATTTATTGTACAAACACAAGTTATAGTTTATATGGTATATTTGAAATGTACAGAATGTAATGTTTGATATAGAGTCTTTCTTTTAAAATGTTAAATAATGTTCATACGCAAGACGTGATACGTTACATAAGAAGACTCCCACGATGATGTTGTTGAAGAGAAGGGCCGGTCTTTGCGGTATAGATGGTTCGTCAGGTGTGGCTTACAAATGACAGACGTTTCACCAGAAACGTTTACAGCTGGGCTGGCGTCCTGTAACAGCTGGGCTGGTCCTATAACAGCTGGGCTGGTGTCCTATAACAGCTGGGCTGGTGTCCTATAACAGCTGGGCTGATGTCCTATAACAGCTGGGCTGATGTCCTATAACAGCTGGGCTGATGTCATGTAACAGCTGGGCTGATGTCCTGCAACAGCTGGGTTGATGTCCTGCAATTCCCACGATGAATCCGACACTTCGCACACACAACGGTACTACGGATTTAATTACATGCAAAACTTATATAGAGTTTAAGACCAAGTAATATCTCAGGTGACAGTGAGTTTAATCAATAACGGTATATTGAGCTTATACCTCTCCGGCTTCTTCAAGTGTTCTCGCGAATACCAAGGTCTACCGCGATCAGCAGACCACCCTATGAGGAAATCTTGCACTAGCACGGAAACGTCTTGATGGAACAATTGCGTAACAATTAATGATACTGTCACTGCGGAAAATCTCGCACAGTGATACAGTTACACTCACTTCTTACACACGTAATACTACAATATTAATATCGTGTGTAAAGATATAAAATCAATTGTTATGCGTCACACGCGTTACTATCCCCGAAAAGTCTTAACAAATCCTTGCAAGCGGTATAATCTTGTACAAGGAATTGTATGTACCGTTCACGGTAGCAGCAGTGAAGAACTGCTTGTAATTTTACGCACAATGCGTTAAAACACTGATGTGTGCAAATGTACTACACGCACAGTTCTGAGTCTTCCCGTTTCACTAACGACGAATAGTTTTTACAACACCTTGCAAGCGGTAGAATTCTTGTACAAGGAGTGCACGTTCCGTTCGCGGTAGATGGCGTAGAAGAACTGTCGTAATTATACGCGTAATGCGTTTAAACACTCCTGCGTGCAGATGTACTACATACACAGTTCTGAGCCTTCCCGTTTCACTATCGACGAATAGTCTTTACAACACCTTGCAAGCGGTAGAATTCTTGTACAAGGAGTGCACGACCCGTTCGCGGTAGATGGCGTAGAAGAACTGTCGTAATTATACGCGTAATGCGTTTAAACACTCCTGCGTGCAGATGTACTACATACACAGTTCTGAGCCTTCCCGTTTCACTATCGACGAATAGTCTTTACAACACCTTGCAAGCGGTAGAATTCTTGTACAAGGAGTGCACGACCCGTTCGCGGTAGATGGCGTAGAAGAACTGCCTGTGTAACGACAGGCTTAAGAAAATTTCCAACCACCAGTCAGCATTCTATTGGTGGATGGAAGTCACATGGTTAGTAAAGGTGACCATGCACTTTTCATGCAGTAGAGTGCATTTACTTTGTAACAGCATGCATAGCGGTAATCAGACTACTCGTATCTCATGCATGACTGCCTACATACTAATAATATACATGAACGTAAACAATAATCCGACAGGTATAGGGATTGTATCGATACACATGTCTCAGTTCAGCTAATGTCAAAACAACGATAATACTTCACGCACCACCCGGGAAACGTTTCCCACTCGCGCACGCGCGCACATTTCCACTAACACAGTACATGAATAACCATAAATAATAATGCACAGTTTTTTAAAACTAAACCCTTAACCTTACTACATACAATTGATAACAACCAAACTTAACCATCTACCAATATAATATGAATGTCCATTGTCTGTGTAATATATGAACTTGCCCCGCCTATCATGATCCTGTGATTCGTTGCAATATATATATAAGGATCGTTGATGTGGTGGTTTCTCCTTGCCTCCAACATCCTACGTCGTTGACCAATGAAAGGTCATCCGCCTTTAGAGGCAATTTCTCATCCCAAAGGCAAGAGGGTGCCCTAACCTCTACTTGTCAATGGGAAGTAGAGGAGGGACAGGTTATGCTGGCTGTCACTCGGTCTCCAGAGCCTCGTTAGCCACCTGTAGGTGTTACCCATCCCCCAAAGGTACATTGGAATGTATCATCTAACCAATATAGTGAACACGCACATACAATTTCTTGTCTAGACCGTTGACACAAACTTTTAGGGAAAACGTGTGATACGAGCTGATGATAAATGATCCGTCTCTACTGCAACCTATTCGTGAGCGCGCGTAATTAACCCACTCGGTTACTACTGATGTGATGGTCAATACACAACCAATAACGGAGTTTATTATTTATGGCAGTTACATATGCATGTGATGTTAATGTGTATACTTCATTATAAATCTACACAAATAAAAATAAGTATACCTTATTATGGAAAATGGTTAAACTAATATCTGTTTCTGCTTTAGCCCGTGAAGACAAGACTAATATAATATTTAGTGTTTCATATATGAATCGGCTAGTTATTGGTTTACACTAAATACGTTTCGGCAGCATGTTAAATCAAACTGTCGGGACTAGTTCAAGAAGTATTGAATTTCCTTTTTTCTCGTTTTGTGACGTTAATAATATAATGGCTCCCATGTGTAGCACCGAAGCAGCTTAGGAGTCAGGCAGGGTAGGCTGCCTTATGCGAGCCGTAGCCTACGGCATACAAGGAAGGCAGTGTGACCACCACTACGCTTCAGCCGCCCATTATTATCCCCAGGATCTTATCCCAGGTACTCACTTTCAACAGACTGAGTCGACCTGTGGGCTGAAAAACGCACCTTGATTTTATTGGTGCGAGGACGGGAATATAAATGTTATATTGTCTTAAAAGTTTCAAAATGTCTTGAACATCTTATCACATAGATAATAATGTTTTTTTTTTTAGAATAATGTATATTATTTAAAGCGCATACTTTGAATTTTCAATATTCTTATGAAAGAATAATACTGTTTTACAATAACAATTGACTTTACGTTTACAGTATATTTACTAACGCCAAACCATCGACACTGTAACCACTCCTTACTGTAATGGAAATTTGTATCAACAGGTTTAGAGAGTTTTATATTGTGATAATAATAAGTGTAAAAACACCAGGATCGCGTTTTAATGGTTTGGATTAGTAAACTCATACGAGATGAACACAGGCCTATATGTATGCACATACTAAAATAATTAACCTGGATCAGCGTTTGCACTAAAACAGATCAATATCAATTAATATGTATTGAAGTATGACAATTGAAAGTTAATAACCAATTTATTCCACACAAACACGCACGCGTGTACATATAGAATGAGTTTACAGGAATTAGTGAAATTGTTACAAACTGGTTTTTAATTCAAATGTATTGAACTAGCTTATAATTCACCGAATGAAAATCCGTTTTTTTAATACAACTAATTAGACCAATTTGTATTACAACCAATAAGAGATATTGCTTTAAATAATTACGTTATTACTTAAAATATATGAATTAAAATTTTTTAAATTTTGCACGCAATAATATAGTTGCAGACAATTTGTTATGATGTGTGTATCCCTTCCTGAAGAATAATTTAACAGTAAAATTCAGATAAGTAGGTAGTCAACATCGATCAGGCGTATCGCAGAAATGTTTAAAATGCTATGTTTGTTGTATATTATAGTCGAGTTTAAATCTCTTTGTTTACATTTTTTACGCTACTCCTATCCCTATACCAACATCGTTTATGATTGGGACTCAACGGAAAATTGCTTTCAAAACCTATTATAAATTCGAATATATCCATAATGTCCTTTATTAGTTATTAGCGATGTCACTAAATCCGTTGTGGTCATCCGCGTATTAAACGGGGACCTTTCTTTATCTATAAACTAGTTGAGATTTTATACATAAACCGAATTATCTACCAAACACGTCATTTTATTCACTTTGTTATCGACATCCGTGAAATTGTTTTCTACAAGGATAGTAGACTGTTGTTATCCTCTATTAAATTATTTTATTCTATTATCTATTAAATACCATAAATGCTAAGATTAATGTTAATGATAATAAGATTGTGTGTAATTATAAAGATGTTCAATATGAGTTAAATATGAATAGCAATGAAGAAGATGGTAAGGTAGGCGAAATACCTATTGTTTTGTCCAAACCACCAACACGACATACGGTCCAACTCGACATATGAATGCAGCAGATGAAGGGATGACAGCACAGGAAGAAGAGAAACTGCACAAATTAATAGAGGAGTACAGTGAAGTATTTAGTGAAGTACCGACGCAGACGACAGTATACGAGCACTCTATAGTTGTGTCAGACCCTACAAAAGTCATCAGGAGAACGAATCCGATCCGAATGCGGTATGAGGAAGAGGTTGAACTGGAAATCCGTCGCATGATAGAAAATGGAGTCATCGAGCGATCGAACAGCAACTTCCTGAATCTTCTAATGGTGGTGAAGAAAAAGAGTGGTGAGATACGTCTATGCCTTGACATGAGGGAACTGAACTGCATTGTATTAAAAGAGTATGACTGTGCGCCTACTGCGGACGAGTTATTTTCCAAGTGTGAAGGAGCGAAATATCTGTCGAAGCTGGATTTACGCTTAAGTTTCTGGCAGATTCCAATTCGTGAAGAGAATAGAAAGTACACAGCCTTCCTGTATAAAAGTAAATGCTACGAACACAGGGTGGTACCCTTCGGACTAAGCACGAGTTTAGCGGCAATAGTAAAGTGTCTGGAAAGAGCACTAGGACCTGAGGTGGAACCGTATACTATAGTATTTGTAGACGATATCCTAGTCGTATATAAAACACTAGAGAACATATAGAACATCTAAGCACGATATTCCACAAGTTTAGGCAAACGAATATATCTCTTAACCTAGACAAATGTGAATTTATCAAATCCTCTATTCAATTCCTAGGTCACATTATTTCTTCCTCTGGTATTCAACCCGATCCTGTCAAAATATCCAGCATAATTAACTTTCCTATACCCAGAAATCTCAAAGGGTTAAGAGCATTCTTAGGTCTAACGGGGTACTACAGAAGATTTTCACCATTATCTGCGAAGTATACGGAACCTTTACTGGAGCTGACGAAGAAAGGACAGAAGTGGAAATGGGAGAAGAAACACCAAGATGCCTTCAACCAAGTGAAAACGTTATTCATGGAAAATATTATGTTACGTCATCCTCAACGTGAAGGAAAATTCATAATCTACTCTGATGCCAGTGACTACGCTGCAGGGAGTGTACTGTATCAACAGGATACTACGGGAGAGCACCGAGTCATCGCCTACGGCAGTAGAGTCTTCAAAGGAGCAGAAAGACAATACTCCACATCAGAAAAAGAAATCCTCGCAATAGTATATGCTCTGGACCAATTCAGATATTATATTTATGCCACTTACTTCGAAATACATACCGAACATCAAGCGCTATCCTTTCTATTGAAATGCAAAGTAACAAATGCCCGATTATTAAGATGGATTTTAGCCATTGGCGAGTACTCGTTCACCATTAAGTAGCCTATTGTAAAGGTAAAGACAATATTGTAGCTGATACATTAAGCCGATACATCACAGAGGAATGTGAAGAATCTACGAGAACGAGAAGAAAGAAGTACAATTGCTACAATTAAATTTTAAGCGAACGATGAGGTAAAACAAATACTAAAAATTAGCACAACAATAAAGTTTGGACGTTACCATAAGGGAGAGGAAAGATCGAGAACAGCTACCGGATTACTATAAGGTACTGAATGGAATTTTTTTCAAGTTAGTAAGACAAGACTGGAAGATAGTACTGACTAACGAAATGTTACAGAAGTTGATCAAACCAGCACACGAGAGCTTAGTTCATGCTGCTGCTCTGAAATGCTACCTGAGTCTGCGAGAGGATTTTACTATTAATAATATGTTTCGAAAAATCAAGAAGGAGGTGAAGAAATGCTATGAGTGTCAAACGGCGAAAGGGCCGAATTTACACACATACGTAGAAATGCAGAGCATCCAGAAAGAAAATAAGGGAGAGCTAATTGCAGTGGATTTTCTGGGACCACTACCACGATCAAGTCGAGGAGTGAAACAAATATTGTTATGTATCCATGTGTTTTCCAAGGCAGTCCGCATGTATCCAATTATGCGACCCACAACAAAGGTTGTTCTTAAGATACTACTGCAGAAATATATTCCAACATATGGAAAAATGAATAAAATACTCAGTGATAAGGGTGTACAATTCCAGAGTGAGAAGTGGGAGAGGACGTTAAGAGAAAATGGAATAGAACCTGTACTCACATCCATAAGACATCCTCAAGGAAACCTTGCAGAAAGAGTTAACAAAGAACTACGTAAATATTTACAGATATACTGCCATAATCAGCACAATAAATGGGCAGAATATTTACCATTTCTCGAGAAAGCTATTAACGAAAATTACAGTGAAGTAACCAGTTATACTCCAATAGACTTAGAAGAAGATAAAAAGGCGAACAGATTTTGGACGAAGTACATAAAAAAACCTGACAACCAGAATGTACCTGTACCAGTAAGTGTGAAAATTGAATACGCAAAGCATAATACAGCGAAAAAATTCTTTAGAATGTATAATGGACCATATACATTAAAACAGCGAGTAGCGAGACATACGTTTATAGTATATGATGACGTGATGAAGAAAGAAATTGGCAAATACCAAGCAAATTCATTTAAGAAGTTCTACACGTAAAAATAAATAGATCAATGGGACCAGATTGAAGGAGAACAATGGAAAGAGGAGCTACGCTCACATGTGGTCAGCAACACCTAGGTGGGAGAGGGAACATTACTTGCTCTACCCTCCAACTAAGGGAAATTGAACAATTAATATTCATTATTATTGGTTGTATTGTATAAATAAAGTAAAAATAAATAATATGAAATATAAAAATATGATGTGTCTAATGATACAAGAAAAAATTTTAATAAATAAATTTATTACAATTTTTTTTACCAAGCAGAGGAATAATGCGACAATACAAGCATATACTGTAATGTGCATGTATTAAATACAATAAATATTTAGATTAATTTTAGTAATATGTAATAGACGATCAGGTGTGAGGTTGAAAGCTGAATTAGACGCAGGAATGAACATGCATGATCACGCGATTATTGCTGAGAGAGTGTACAGTAGTAAATAGTGTGTGTGTGCGTGAAGCCTGAACAAGCCTGCAAGTTTGCAATCGCACCCCAAATGGATACTAAATTATAGTTTTATTTAATTATAACCAAACCGTAAATGTTAGAAAAATTGCAAAGGATTCTAAATATGCATAAAATTTAGACACATGTGCAGTGCGAAAATGGTGTGATTATGACGTTCAGTGCGAATGCTGTGCGATTTTAAGAGCATAGTAATTACTCTACTAATGCGATCACTATGATAATTACGTTACAATATGTGTAATTAAATCAGACAATGTTAGATCACTTTCAAATCCGCATTAGACATTGCAATTGGCAAAAATGTGCGAATATGTGAAATGGGACGATAGTGGGGGAACTGACGCCACGGACAGTTTCTGACGTGCAGAATCCTGAGCCGACAGGTGTGGTTTTTTTGGTGAATATAATTACGGGCCCAGGAGAGCCAAATTTACTCTTGAATAAGTTTTCGGTTGCGGCGGTAAGCTCTGTCCGTCCGCGACGCGAATTTTAATTACTTTCAATCAGTCTTCAGACATAGGGGGACGCTATGTCCAGTATCGACGAGATTTTTGTGTATAAATTGTAAAGGCTAATGGATAATACGTTAATTCAAGTAATTAAAAAACAGTAACTCTTAATTTGGTTATTTTTAACTACAATTATCGAACGTATACAACCAGTCTACAACCACAAACGTCAACACTCTAGACAAATGGCGAGAGCACATCAAGCAGAGGAACGATATGCAGAGCAATAGAGGCGGTTACTAGAACAACAGCAGCTGATGCAGAGTAACATATCATTCCATTCTACAGCCATCAGATGGAACCGTGAAGGACGAGTGATTGGAGGACGACAAGTGGAACCGGAAAACGGAAGAGGAAATACAGTAGGAGAGGATCGACAGATCACCGGAGGACATGGGTACAATCTGCAGAATTGAGGTGAAAAATAACCAATTTATAATATTATGAAAAAATAAAGACATTGAAAACATATTTTTAAAATTTAAAAAATATAGAAAACTTATGTCATATGTTGATAGAGATAAGAGAATGTAATTTAACTTTATTAAGAATTTTATTTAATGATGACCAATTAATTTAAAGTTAATTTAAATCATTGCTTGGATGATTAACAATTGATTTAATAATGTTAAATTTTCATTTAAAGAGTGTAAAGTAATCAGCGTGTAATATCACACGAAATGTATAAAGTTAAGTAGTTGGAAATATAGAAGAAGTCTAACGATTCGATTAGTCAATTTAAAATTTTATAAAGCATTAAGATGTATGCCAAGTATAGAGTAATAATATAAATAAGAACAAATTTATAAAGCACACAGTCAGATTGAGCAGTCGAGAATTTATAGTGTAACAAAGAAATGTTTAACATAGATTTTTGCTAATATAAGTTATAAGACTTATTTCATGAAGAATGTACTGCAACAAAGAAACAATGAAACAGTTGATAATGAATATTTTATGGCGCAGTAAATATTTTTTTTAAGCACTTATAATTTCTTTTGAATAAATTAATGAAAACATGTTACAATTTATAAAAGGACTACTCTTATTATGATTACAACCCAAACTCCAACTATAAATACACGTTATCAGTAATGTCGTATGAGCTATACCACTACACAATTTAGATTACATTTAATTAATACGTTGTGTCGTTGTATAATTTTGTCGCCCGTTACGTGTGGCTCGACACGCCTACATTTAATGAATAAATGTATGCTCTATTGTTAAATGTGTGCATAGGATGTTATGTATATTAATTGACGTTTATGTATGAATATTTCTGTATGTTGTTTATTTTGTTGTGTACAATAACAACACAACTGGCGCCCACAATACATTGATGTATAAGATAACAGGTGTAATCGTAACAAGAGTATAAAACGAGTCAATAATAAAAAAATAAACAAATAAATCAATAAAATATAACGAACGGTTGTATAATAATAATAATTTTAAAAATAAGTTTAAATACATCGTATTCATTATGGCAACACCAGAAAGCTTGAACATGGAAGCACTTCAAACCATGATGGGTGCTTGGGTAGATGAGATAAGCACAAAACATACAGAAAATCTAAATGCTAAACTTGAGGAAGAAACTGAAAAATTAAATAATAAATTAGAACAACAGTCTGAGAATTTTAAACAAGACACTGCTTTTTAATCTCTGCTTTTCAACTTACTGTGATTATAATTATGATAGAAGTTATAATTATTATAACGTTGTAGAAATCAGACCCTATGGGGTATCCACAAGTATTAGATAAATGACAAAAGGTAAAATAATTTAATGAATAATAATGAAAAAATATAAAATGGAATTAAGAAAGAAAAAAGGAGACTTGTAAACAAGAATAATAAATAAATGAATAGACTAGACTGACAAACAAATGACTATGACCCAACCCCAGATATTGCCCAGATAAAGACAATAAAATGAGAAAGGCAAATTAATGATAAAAGGGACAAATGAGTAAAGCAAATCTAATAACTAACCATGAATAAAACAATACTAAAGAAAGTACACTAACCATAAGAAATAAGTAAGACAATTATTAGTAGATAAAGTATGTTGTTAAGAACCTTATTACAATAAGACAGTAAGACATAAAATGTTGAAAGAATAAATATAAATGTGTGTTAAAAATATCATAGAAACCAAGAGTGAGAGATAGGTAGGGAGTGATAACCATAAATAATAAAAGTGATGTGATAAGTGAGGAATAATAATAACTAATCAAACAGGCAGGACTGTGGAAATTAATGAGTTGTCAGTGCAAATTTAAGTGTACACAACCAAGAAGATTAAAAAACAATGTTGGAATAACAATAATAATAATTCCCAATTATGCTTTTCAATGAGTAGGGGGATTACCAATTTAGTTATTAGTTACAAAAGATCCCTATATTTTTGTAACAGTTAATGTTGATACAAAGAGACATCAATAACAATAAGATACCTTACTTATTCATTCAGAAAGAATTAAATTAAATTGTGTTGACGAAACTGAACTGAGGAAAATAAGATTAATATATGGTAACCAGTTTTGTTAGTTTAAAGAAAATTAGTTTATTTGTTTAGTCTTCATACGAGTATAAACCAAGAAGGTATCACATTAAGTTAATATGTTTGCATTTTTATGTATGTAATGATATTGTAAAGAGATGAGGAGGATGTTAATTTCAAGTAATAACATACAATATAACAATTGTAATTAATAAGAAGGAATACGGCTGAACAATAGACAGACCATAAAATTATTTCTATATTATGTTTTGTTAGTAGATTTAAGTGTTAAATAGGTGTTATAAACTATAATAGGCAATGATATAAACTTAACAAGCAACAGATTAATCACTATTATATTAAATAGAAAAGAAAACGTATCAGATAAGAAATAATTTTGTAAAAGTATAATAACAATAATAGATGGTAAAACAGTTTCAAAGTAATTCTAAAGCCAATAAGTACGAAATGAAAATAAGCAGAACATACTGTTACGACGGTCTATTCGATCGTCGTAGGTACAGTGGAAACAAAATAAGTACAAGACACCAATTAAGTCACTAATCACACCTTTAATTGTTACAGTAAAACAGTTCGTAATTAACAACACAGTCTCTACAACAAATCAAATGAAAATTGTACACACGCAATAAAATGTCCACAAATATTAAAACTCAATTGTATTACAATTATACCGTCTGATTATAAAAAACAACACTTCAATAATAACTACCTGAACGTACACAGTAATAACTCGAACCGCTCTGGAAATATATCGCACTAATACTCCCGAACAGCACTATCCAACATCTCGCATTGAACTGAAAACTAAGGCCGCTACCCGATGTATTTATAGTCACGCTCACACACCAGAAGCTTCCAAACTGCGTCTTATCTCTCGTGAACTACGTAATTATTACGGCCTTGACACAGTCCGAGCGCCCGAGCGAAGACCGGCACAGTCGAGAAGATTCTCGCAAAATGCGTCTAGTAGCACGTACACCACACGCTTACATCGAGATCCTTCTGGCACATTCGATAAACTCGTAGATTGTTCTGTGCTGTCGTAGCAATACGTATTTAATAAATAATGTTTAAATAGAGCAAAATAAGAAATTCTAAGATGTTACAGTTTAGGCCTATAAATTACGTAACTGTCTAACTCCAGAAAACCAATTGCAAACAATTGACTATTGTATTTGAATAATAAGACCAAGTAAATTATTTGATTACCATTAACTAACAATAATGATATGTCAGAATTGTATTAAACAGTATAAATAAGTAAAATATGTAATAAAATAGCATTAGCAATTTTGTCCAAAAACATTAATACATGACCTAGACCAGCCTTGTGTAATGTCAAATTGATCTTTGGAAGAAAATAGGGACATCTATGTTAATATTTCATACATTGGTAATATCACCAAGGAACAATAAACATTATAAAATATTTATTCATTTTGAACAGAAGCACAGGATTTATAACAATAGTTTCAAATGTGTTTAACCAATGGAAGTGTAAGCGGTTGCCATAACAACAAAACCTTATTATATTTTTGACCGTTATAAAACGAGAGTTCCATTATTAACTATCCAGCGGTACAGACGCTATATTGACTGCGGCTCTATTAAAGGCTAATAAAAGAGAAAATAAGATACAAATGAAAGTACAATGAACACAAGAAGTCAACCATAGTTCTAGCAACTCAAGGAGGAACAATAAACGAAATTTTAAAATTAAAAAATAAATAAAAATTGAATTAAAAAAACAGACGCTAGAAGGAGACGGGCAACCATATCATTGAAAATTAACGAAAGTACTGTCACAACCTTGAAGATATCCTGACGACCCATAACCAAAACAACATGGTTTTGTTAAGTATAAATTAAATTATCAATAATTACGAAATAAAACTGATTTACTTTTTTCACAATATATAAGTCTCACTCTGAACTTTGAACACCAAATTCTTTCAAGGATTAATAGATCATATTTATTCACACTGTATGTAAATATAAGATAACCTATGTCCGAAGTCTATAAAATTAACACATACTTTTAAACACCAAGAGTTGAATTTCATGTAAATCTTTTTAGTATTTAAGTACCACAAATGTAAGGTGGTACAAATAAATAAAACTTTATTTAACATCTTGTTTTAAATCTTTTCGTAACCCAAAGAACTCATTGGCAGAATAACTTGTGTAAATAAGAAACGCTAACCATTGTGGCGTCACACGACTGCTGCCACCGTTGCTCTCAGCTGAGTGAAAATTAATTTGTGGCCGAGGCGAAACGTTATTATAATACTTTCTATAGTACTGGAGTTATAAAATTTTAGGACATTTTAGGCACAAATAAACAAGTACGAATCATTACTAACTGTCCTTTGTTTTTATTTTAATTGTATTATATAGTTTGTGTTCTTTAGCCGAGAATAGAATTCTTTGCCAAAAATTTATGTTGGCAGCACGTCGAACGACAAGCGAGATTCGAGTTCCCGCCAGTCTTCTAGGTAATTCGAATTCATCATCACCGCACTGGAGACAAAATAATTTGAATCTTTTAATTGTTTTCTAAAAAACAATTTGGCGCCGATCGGGAATTAAATACCTCAAAGGTAAGGATATCCGTACTGGTTATTCGTGCGTTCGCGACTGACGTAGTCTGCGTGAGATACGTTAAAAAATTGACGACAAATTGGTAAGACGTTGGAAATACGCAGAAAAGAAACATTATACTATGTCATACATAGTTTTCAAGCTATGTTTGTTATAACTGAACAACAGAAACCAGTGGTTTAGGGGAAAGAACACATTTTTGTAAAGCTCAACATGCTGTATTTAAAGAACAAAAATAAATTTGTATACAGTCAAAATGTTCCTAAATAGAGAAAAAAAATTATTATTTTTTACATTCAGTGTTGTGCGACAATAAAATTGAAATAAATAGAAACGCTGAAACGAAATAAAAAAATGTATACTTTTGTTGACGTTTGAATATTATATGGAAGAAACAGCGTTGTATCTCCCTTTGAAGGCAGTGGAGAGGGTTTAGCTAGTAACAATCAGCTGAAATATTGTAAGAAAAAACAAGAATTACAAAAAATGAATAAAAAAGATTAATATTTTATGTAATACTATGTGCCTGCTAATATAATAGAATATAATATAATATAACAATATAATACAGCATACAATAATGTATATTTACGACTAAACATGGTAAAAGTTCGGTAATTAGCGTCAGAAAGTTAACGAAAAGATTTGCCAAGAACGTCTCAAAAATTAGACGCATAAACAGAATAACAAACAGAGGAATAAAGAAAATTGTAGACATTGCTTGGGCAAGGAAAGGGAGAAGGAGATGGCTTACACTGCAAAAATGTTGAATAAAAGTGTAAATAAAAACACTTATATAATGGCAAAAATAGAATAATTGTCGTTTGAATATGAAAACAACCAACTAAATTTTACTGATGTTGGGAATGAAGGTAACAATCACGACTAAAAATAGTAAGAAAGTATTAAAATAGAAAGTACCTGGCACATCATTCCGCAATTATATAAAAGGGAAGAAGCGATAGAAGCCTGGGAAACATTTACTAGAAAGAAGAATAGACTGCATATCCGCAGATTTTTTAACAAAAATGAGTAGAAAAGAGTAAACTGAATAAAATACAATGTGATTGTGCTTTGAAGAATGCAAGATAATACTGATAAACGAAATGCAGCAAGACGTATGTCTTCGGGCGAAACAATGGATGTTCATATTTCTAGTAAACCCTAAACGTACGAACTGAGGTAAATATATAGCGGTAGTATTTACTTAACTTTGTGAATATTTCATGTGTCGTTTGAAAGTTATCTGTAACAGTAACTAAGAATGTATTTTATAACATTTGACTATTTAAATTGTATTTCTTTGTCTTCGCCAAGAGATGACAGCACAAGTAGAAATGTCATATAACAATAAAAACATAGATGGGTATGTAGACAGTAATACTTTATTCCAGGTTTATAATTTGAAATGTGAATATTAGAAGACATGTTGATTGGATTTCCGAAAAAGATCCACTAGGAACATAAAGCTTTATTGACCATCAGGCCAATCTAATTAAACAAATACGAAAATTCAAAATCTTGAAAGATACATCGTGTTCAATTCGTTATGAATATTGTTACGACAGCACTCAGATCTTCGTGTTGTACAGTGGAAACAGAATAACAGACATCAGGTGAAATCGCTAATTACATCTGTAATTAGAACTAAAAATAAACAAAGGCACTAATATACACAAGTATTCAAGCAATCGTAGTCCAACACGGAGTAATGTAACAACCACTACATGTCACTTCATTAACAATGTTGCCCTAACTAATGTACAATAATCGCTTTACACTAAACTGCAAGTCACGGTAACAAACACTCCAAAACGCACTCTAATATCGTAGGTCCAAAACTGAATTTGCCGGTCGCTGGCAGCTTATATTTATACCACGCCGACGTTTGAGAAGAATCTACAATTTTCCGATTGATGCGTCAAGAATAATTACTTTGTTACAGGGCGTTGGGAAGCTCTGGGAGCTAAGTCAGTTATATTAAGGAATGGATAAAATCGAAAAACGAAAAACAAAGTTCTAGTAATTGTCATTGACGTTCTTTCACTAGATAAAGGTACGTTTCTGGAATTTATGAAAAGGTAACCTATCGAGTTTATAAAAGGAGAAAGTAACAACGCTATGCCGTTATTAAAAAGATACTGCTTGAATCTTGGTAAGTCCCTATACGTTTTCAAATTTCTAGTACCTAATTTTGTGACAGCCTTGGTTAGAGTGTAAGATCAGTCTTCCTAATGCGTAAAGAACCCTTTTCTGGTGCAAGTGACGTAATAGACTCTTCAAATTTCTTGAACTGTAAAAGTTTTAAATTGTACTACATTTTAAAATAATTGTAATAATTTATTTTTTTTGTTTTCATTAAATATGCTTCTTAAAGTACTTTTATTTTACATTTACACTAAAAAAATTCTGTTTTATTTTCAAATTAAATATGTATAATTTTTTAATTAAATATTTATGACTAATTTATAACATTTAAAATGCTTTTAATTCATAAGTATAATTAAGAGGTAACAACGGATGCGTACGCATGTTATACGCGTTATATACACAAAAATACTGAAATTCAACTAACAAAATTCAATATATTTGGTAAACGAAAATATAAATTCAGATCATGTAGCTCTGTCGCTACAGAACTGGCTCAAATAAGTCATAGTAAATTAAATATGTACACGTAAAACTTTCTGTGTTCAAAATGATAAAATATGTTTCATTTAACGCGTTCTATTGTCTTGACAGTTTGTAAGGTAGGCCGTCTGTTTACACCTTAACTTTTCATTCGAACGTATCTGCTCCACCGTCACAGACTGTTAACTTGACTGTTTTCTACGTTGCAGTATATTAATTTTGCAACCGTGAGAATTATTGGTTATTGTAGACGTAAAAGCCTAAGTTTCAGCAAATTATTTAGAGATGTCAAATATAAGTTATTTAACCTTATTGCCTAAGAATTTTTATATTAACAAGATTTTTAATAATATTTACCTTTAAAAACTTGTGAGTGGTGTATTAAGTGTGTGCAATTGTCGTCTTTAGTGAAAGATGAGAACACAG
This sequence comes from Magicicada septendecula, assembly GCA_034769895.1. Taxonomy (NCBI): domain Eukaryota; kingdom Metazoa; phylum Arthropoda; class Insecta; order Hemiptera; family Cicadidae; genus Magicicada; species Magicicada septendecula. The sequence goes on along the minus strand of CM068372.1, from coordinate 108,176,594 downwards.
GTAGAGAGGCTGTCACATGCAATCGTAATAAAGCACCTTACATTAGGGAAAGCGCAAAATGTACCTAAAGACTTATAGTAGCATATGATTTATCTATTTGAATCAAAAACACTTGCTAACGTATTGCACACACACAGAAGCGTGTTGCCGTTATTTGGTGGACAACGTAAGAATCAGTTGATGTGAGTAGCTCAAACTACCCAACCGTTGGCAGAATTAAAATGGTTGTAAACTTACAAGATTCCTATATGTATAATGCTGAAAATTTAACTAAAAATTAAGCGTAAAGGTTGAACTGGACGTAGCTACAATACAACGGAATTAGTGGCTATTTAAAAACTGAAACTCTTATGTAGATTGGTACGTAACTAAATAGACTGGTAATATTATTTCTTAATAAATATTTCTTGTAGTTTCTTGTCCAAAAGTGCTCAACTATCAATAATACTGTTACGTCGGTCAAATACATCGTCGTGTTGTACAATGTAAACAGTAACTGAGACAACAACTTTAATTAAAAATTTATTTACATTACATTTAAAAATATATAAAGACAGTCGTATGCAATTCAAGCTAAAAATGGCAACCGTCTGAACCTTCTATATTGCACTGAGTAGGCAAACCACTTCACCGTAAGTCACAATAACATGCACTCCGAACGCACTGTAATATCGCAGTTCCGATACCGAAGTTCGCCGGTAGCTCTATGTTTATATATACCTCGCCGAGGTTTCTGAATAATCTGTCACTTTTCGTGTGATTCGTCGGGAAAAATTTGCGTATTTTCGTGCACTGGATTGCTACGGATATTATGGCAATGTCCGACCTTGGTAATCGTGGCGGAGACCAAATACCGGTAGAATAATTGACTAAAATCTGGATTGCGTGCCTAGAAAAATCTCGAGCTATGCCGCGAGTGAAGTGTCACGTTGGTTATTCATCGTTTCAACATACGTACATGTGTACGTAATGCACTAGTTTCGGCTATTGGAGACTAATATTTGGGTAATATCTGGATTAAATATCATAGCAGCGAAAGTCGTGTCATATAGGACACGTAAAGGCGACCTGAAGCCGACGCCTTCTGTCATTTAGTTGAACCTGTTATTACTACGTTTTTAAAATTAACTTCAAATTCGTTGTTCTACTTCACTATTTGTAGATAGCTACTAAACCAAGCTATAGGTAACGCTAACAATAAAAAACTCCAACAACAATACAGACTACATGTATCACGTCCGGTGTCAACTCTGTTGTAATTTGGTTGACTATTCTCCGGACTACTGTTAGGCCGTGGTCCACTACTGCCGCATACAACGGACGTTTCGGGCCACCGCTTTACATCTTTAGTGTAAACGACTCGACTAACTGGAAAATTTTCACAAGTTAACCTCAGTACTGTGGCAAAAGAGTCGCGCGCGTACTATCTCATTCTTTTGCCACAGTACTGTGGTTAACTTGTGTTGCGTCTTGGAAGCTCTTGAATGATCTTGAGTTATTCCTAGAACGCTAAGTGAAGAGGGCTGGTTCGAAAGAAATTTGAAGTGGACTGTATGTTTTCATGTAAAGATGGTTTATTGACAATTATTGAAATTTGATGCGATTGCTGACACGTGCAGAAGTTGACTCGGCAAGATGCCCGTTAAATTAATTAGAAATAAAAGTCGGAAGACATTATAAATGAGGCAGGAATCGCCCAAGTATAATCAGTGCATGATGCACATACTAAATTATTAAATAATGAAAGCCAGTAGCCGCGGCTGGAAAATGTTACGAGTGATCAGCTCGGAGTAATGCGAATAACTAACGTAAATTTCGCTACAGTCAGCCCAGCTGTGAGCCGGCTGTAGACGGTAGATAAGAAAAATGTGACGTCACTGCACGTGGCGCGTTGCAGTATTTAACGTACAGAGTTTACAAGTTCAAAGTTTGAACAACTTGTAAAGATCGTTCCAGCTACTCTAGTGATTTACACTGAAGATAACCTCCAACGGTGAGGTTGAAACGTCTGTTCTTTAGGGCCTAATAGCCCGGAGAGTAGCCAACTAATTTCAACAGAATACAGACTACAATCCGAACCTGATAGATAACAAACTAACTACACAGTTTATAAATTGCTTTGTATTATATTGCATAAATATTACACAATAATAATAATTAAAACGATTTACAATGAGTAAGTTAAATTATTACGTTATGTCATATTCAAATCTGACTGACAAGCCGCGAGGATAATAAGATATAAAATGAAGCGATATTGTTACTAAATTCAATCAATACAAGTTAGTTTCTGCAGTACCTTAATGAACTTGCTATGCAAAGAACCGTATTGAAATAAAAGTGCAAGAGACTAAACTGTCTTGACGCTAGAAAATAATATACAACTTTCCACAAATAGGGAGTAGCAGGTGTAGCAGTTGTTATTTAGTTTATAAATTAATTTATTAAAGGAGAATATTTCAAATTCATCTATTTATAAGGAAACACTTTAATGTTATCAAACGGTTGTAATAAGAATCGCCAAATTTTACATTTCTATCTCTACCGTTTCTCCGGTAACCAGGAACCAAAACAATGGTTTCCATTTTTATCATCATTCTCTTTCATATGGTTTTGTTGTGTTACATAAAATGATTGTTAGGATTTGTACGTTTGTTTTCTAATCTAGGTCATAACAAAGCACTTGTTACCTTTTTGTTTCGTAGTGTCTAAATCTGAATAATTTTTCAGAGTTTTCAGATTTTCCTTATTGAAATACCAGAGACAGAGAAAATAATGTTGTCTAACGACATTTGTTTTAAAATAGATTGAATTACTTTGTTTTTAATGAACAAGTTAAATACGTTCTTTTAATTTAATAGTTGAACAGCAATTTTTGCTTGTAATGTTGATATCACAAAATTATATCTTATAATATCGTGGTGTCACAACAAAATTGTAACTTATCATTGCTTTAAAGTAATATAACACTATTTAATGTTACAATCCGTGTGTGTAGATATCTGTTTTTAATATATGAGAAAAATTTGTGTTTAAAATAATTGAGCTATAATACACAAGATTTGGAGAACCACTCAACTTGATGGTTTAAAGCGTTATTGTTAAAACACTAGTTTTTGCCTACCATTTGTGGGGAATGATTTTATCGCTAACCTTTGTCGCTTTGAGCTGCATTGACCTCGTAAACAAAACAGGTACCATTTATTGATGACGCAAATGGCGCGCGCCCGGATATAAGCTACTGGACAAAGGCAAATTAATTATTCATCCATAAAGCTACTTGCAAACAAAAACAAAGGGATATAAACGAATATAACCCCAATAAACACAGACCCGTAACGTGGTACCTATAGGTTTCCGTTCATAGTGGTTTCAGTTCACTAACACTAAAACTTAGACAATTAAAATTGTGTGGGCAGCCATATGTCACATAGGTATGGAATGGATCATCTGGCCGATATAGTGGATATACATGTGAACACGCGGATACAGTTACTTGTCTACACCGTTGTCAACTGTTGTAGAAAAAACAAAATTGAAACGAGTGATACACGAGTTGATGATAAATGATCCGTCTCTAGTGCAGCTCATTCGTGCGCGTGCGTAAATAACCCACTCGATCGCCAGTGATGTGATGGTCAATACACAATCAATAACGGAGTTCATTAATTATGGTAGTTACATACGCGTGTGATGTTACAGTGTATACCCCATTATAAATGTACGCTAATGCAAATAAATATATTTTACTTTGAAAAATCATTAATTACGTGTAGGAAAATATAAAATGCTGGTATCTGTTTTGGCTTGCTGAAGCCAGTTAGGAATAACATTTTTATTTTCAGTGTCTAAATTCGCGAAATATAACTGTGGAGAAACAAAATACAAGACACCAATTAAGTCATTAACCACCAGCATTAATTACCACAAATAAACAGTTTGTAATCAACAAGATCGTCTCTTACAACAAATCAAATAAAAATTGTTCACACGCAATAATAATGCCAACGAGTATAAAACATAATTGTATTACACTTATCCCGCACAATTATAAAACACGTAACACTTCGCCACAATACTTCGAACCGCACTGGAATATATCGCAGCTCAAACTGACTAAGCGTCGCTGAAGTCTGGTATTTATACCTCGCTGAGATACCAGAATATTCCATACTACGCGTCAACGACGCTACTAGAAAACACCAGAACGTAATTGATTGCGGCCTTGCACACAGCTCGCGCGGACTGATGAAATATGGGTCAGTCTCTGGCGCGTGACAAGTGTCACGTAATTATCCTTCATCTTAGTAGCAGCAATACGTACGCACACACGCATTACAGCTGGAATAGGCGAGAAACCCGTAGAATGTCGTGTAATGTCGTAACAATACATTTACTAACTTCGTATTACCGTACCTATAACACTGTTTGTCCTGTAATGTCGTGTAATGTCGTAACAATACATTTACTAACTTCGTATTACCGTACCTATAACACTGTTTGTCCTGTAATGTCGTGTAATGTCGTAACAATACATTTACTAACTTCGTATTACCGTACCTATAACACTGTTTGTCCTGTAATGTCGTGTAATGTCGTAACAATACATTTACTAACTTCGTATTACCGTACCTATAACACTGTTTGTCCTGTAATGTCGTGTAATGTCGTAACAATACATTTACTAACTTCGTATTACCGTACCTATAACACTGTTTGTCCTGTAATGTCGTGTAATGTCGTAACAATACATTTACTAACTTCGTATTACCGTACCTATAACACTGTTTGTCCTGTAATGTCGTGTAATGTCGTAACAATACATTTACTAACTTCGTATTACCGTACCTATAACACTGTTTGTCCTGTAATGTCGTGTAATGTCGTAACAATACATTTACTAACTTCGTATTACCGTACCTATAACACTGTTTGTCCTGTAATGTCGTGTAATGTCGTAACAATACATTTACTAACTTCGTATTACCGTACCTATAACACTGTTTGTCCTGTAATGTCGTGTAATGTCGTAACAATACATTTACTAACTTCGTATTACCGTACCTATAACACTGTTTGTCCTGTAATGTCGTGTAATGTCGTAACAATACATTTACTAACTTCGTATTACCGTACCTATAACACTGTTTACAGCTTAGCGTGACAAACAGTGTACCAATAGGTTCAGAGAGTTTTGTACTTTGATAGTGTGTATACTAACACCTGTGTGTTATAATGGTTTGGATTATGAAGAGCGCTTATGAGACAAATTTTTGTACGCGTATATTGAAATCATTAACCTGGGTCAGTGATTCAGCGTAAATGTACACAAAGTGTGGTGAATGCGGAAATTAATCAGTTACTGGATTTTAATCTAAACTGGTTTACAACTCAATGAATGCAAATCACTTTTTTCGTTTTGCGGGAACTACATGAAATAAAAATTAATATGTTTAGGAATTACTTGATTTCCTGTAACGTTTGAATAGACATTTTTTTTTAATTCATGCCGAATACAAAGTTGCCATTAATTTGTTATTTTGTGTACATACTGCGTCAATAATAATGTAATCGGGGAAATTGAAATAAATGTGCAGTCAACTCTGATCAGATGGTGTAAGAAACATTTATCAGTGGAACGTTTTTATATTGTTACGACTTTAAAGAACATGAAACTTGTTTATCGGCTATTCCAGCGAGATCCGGCTATAATGTGTGTGTATGTGTGTGCGTACATATTGCTGCTATTTTGAGATGAAGGACAATTACGTGACAGTTGTCACGCGTCCGCAACGAGACTTTTCCAGACCATACCGGTCTGCGCACGCTATGTTCAAGGCCACAATCAATTACGCTCTAGTGTTTTCTAGTACACCCCTATTATGGAATATATTTTATCTCAGCGGGGTATAAATACAAGACTTCAGCGACGCTTAGTTCATTTGAGTTGTGATTTATTCCAGTGCGGTTCGAAGTATTGGGGGAAGTGTTACGTGTTCATTTTAATTGTGTGAGACTCGTTGACATTATTATTCCGTGTGAACAATTTTTATTTGATTTGTTGTAAGAGACTATCTAGTTGATTATAAACTGTTAATTGTGATAATTAAAGCAGGTTTTTAGTGACTTTATTGGTGTCTTGTATTTTATTTTCCACTGTACCAATTGCAGCCGTAATATTCTTATGTTCTGTTGCTTAATAACAAATATCGGTATATAGAACCATACATGACTTCCATGTTCTAAGATTTATATTTAAAATTATTTTTGGAATGAAATATTCCCATATAAACTACTTCTTTCTTCAGCCTTAACCAAAGTACTGTGGTCACTAACGTATACCACCTCAAGTTAGCGCACTCGATTTTCACTGGTGATGGCAGTCGATGGCACTGCCGAAACGTCTGGTTCTGGAGAAAATATTGGACCACGGACAAACAGCCCGGGAAGGAATTTCAACAACAAAGTACTTCTCTGTTGCCGATAAGGTAGTACACATATACAAAATTATCCCCCCACCCTTCAACTGTCATTTTCAATTATATAAAATTACCCTTCCCCTTAAATTACCCTTTTTATTTATAGATATTTCATCTACCTTTTTACAGTGGGTTATTATGACCTTTTTTTCAGAATACTTTTTTATCAAAATTAAGTATTCTTTATAAAACATAAAATGTTGCAGGTAAACTACCCCTTCCCCTTAACCGATATTAACCAAAATCAGCAGACCTTGAGACCTCTACAACTCAAGCAAATATGCAAAAAGTATTTGATTCTGTTTGAATTTGCGGCAATTGTTTGCCATAGGAATAATTCTCCACATATATAGACAGACAGACACAAATTTAGAAAAATGACTTTTCTTCACGTTTTGAGGGTAGTACAATCAGAATCAGCCCTTATCTTGAACACGATTATTTTTGCCATCACCATACCTTCATTTCCCTATGGAACATAGAAGTAAAAAGCAATACTTTCCGAATTGAAAACATTATACAATTCCAGTCGTTTAAACTTCAAAATTTGTGCTTACGTCTCCATTTATGAAGTCTACTATTCTCCACAGATTCTGGTGTACTGATTCACAGACTATCTAAATTTTTACTGCAGTATTTCAACACCATCCGTTTCATAGTACAGTCGATGGAATCCAATAAATGGGCACAGAACCCGATCATCAGACACCACGCGGATGAGTCAAAGTTTTACAATGCCATATAATTACCACCTATTTGTCAGTACAGTAAAGTTGATATTACTCTTTTAATAGTAGTGACAAATAAGCAGATAAGTACAAACTTAAGTAATCTCTGATGTCGATACAATATTTTAAGAGTTGTGCAGAGACCAAATAAAGTAAACAATGTTCAATATATCCTTTTAAATCATGTAGAACAAATTCACCGGCTTTGACATGAAATTTATATATTCTTTTTTGTGAAAGGAGATGTTTTAATCACGTACTAAAAGTGTCAAGAAATGATCGAGATTCTCCACAGAAGAACGTGTGTGGAGAACCGAAATTACTGGCCATTTCATGTTACAACACAGACAAAATTATATTTTACAATGCGACAACCTTGTTCCCCAGAAGTATAAAAACACCTCTATAGATAATTGCTACTGCAGGCATTGACTTTTGCATTGTAATTTATAAAATATATTACAATATTATGAAACGTTTACCAAATATTGGAAACCCAATGAAATCTTTAGAGATAACAGTCGAAACGAAGCCTCTATAAAGCATACTAAGTGATTAACTATGATTAACTAATAACCGTATATACATTCATCTTCCCCTTTTTCTTATTCTTCTTTTTCTTCACCCTGATCTTCCCCTTCTACCCCGTCAAGAATAGTTGGCTTGGCAAACTATTTCAGCTTTCATCAGCCCCACTACTACAAACATTTCTTCTCCCTTTGAAATTCTACCTATGGTGTAGTGGATTTTGTTATCCTTCATCCTATTCAGCAAAGGTTCCAAAAGAGGCGATCCTGCAGCATATCTATTTGGTAAAATTACTAAAGAGACGAAAACAATTCTTTAAAAGTCATATAGCTTTAAGTGTTTCTAGGAAGATCTCAGTTCTAGCCGATAAGTATATTAAGAAAAAGAAAGGATACGCTTCATCTGGTATCCCAAAGCCAGACAGTAAGTATAACAGAATAATTTTTACAACTGTTTCTAACTTTAGCAACAAACCAATAGAACAAACTTAGGAAAAGTACTAATAGTTGTCCTATTTTTATAAAAAGGTGTACTGTTGCCAATCTAAGAAAGGAAAAACTAGAACAGTCTATTAGAATGTGGGTGAACCGGAAAGAAGCAGATATACGTACATTTTATTGTCTGTTAGTAAATTGTTAGTTGCAAAAGTAAGAGAAAGGAAACTGAATTACTCATGTCATAAACCGATTCAGATATACTTTGGTTAAACTATAGAAGTGTTATGGGAGAAAGCGATACTGTGACATTCTACAGTGCTTATCCAGTTTGAATACATTTGTCTTAAAGTGTAACCGTGTTGAACAAGTTGCGCACTCAAATTATCACATCGAATGTGACGTGGGTTTGGGATATACCGAAGATATATCGGTATCTCTTTTCTAGGTTAGCAGCCTGTAGGTTGGTTGGCAGCAGGTCGCCATTATTCATGCTTCTCTGCTTCTCTTTTCAACTCACAATATGTCGTGCAGTTCATATCGACCATAAACTGTTTCATGTAGTCTAAACGGAGTCGACCTCTGTGATTCTTCCTTTCAATTGTCCCTTCTATTATTCTCTTAACAAACTCATTGTGTCGTCGTATATGCTCTATAAACTTGGCTTTTCTGGCTTTTAAATTTTTCGGAAAACTCTTCTTCCCCTGAGCTCTTCTAAAGACCTCCTCATTCGTTATCTACTCCCTCCAGCTTATCTTGAATATTCTTCTGTAGCACCAGGTCTCAGATGCTTGGATTATTTTCTTGATATCGGTGTGTGCGTATATATGTCCTGGTACCGATCGGGACCGATGTATATGTCCTACGATAAGGAGTCTATACTTCTCACGTTAGTCTAATGCTCTCACAGTTTTCTCTGCCTGTTGTTATCTCATATTTCCTGCACTACTCCATTCGTTACAGTATGAACCAAATCTGCACATCGTAACATATTGTTACAGCATCACAGAACAATCTACGTGTTTGTCGAATGTGCCAGAAGAATCTCGATGTAACGCGTGTGGCGTAAGTGCTTGTCGACGCATTTTCGAGAGGTTTCTCGAAGGAGCCAGCCGCGCGGACTGTGTCAAGGGCGCAGTTAATTACGTAGTTCACACGAACGCGAAGACGCAATTAGGAAGGATCTCGTCTGTTAAGAAAGAGATTTTAAAAACATTCTTGAGAAAATTTTAGAGGACATTGTGGAAGAAGAAACCGTCAGAAGAATAGCAGATCCTCATTACGGAAATTGAAACTGGAAAGGTTATATAAAAATAATGTGTTACATAAGGAAAATTTACAGGCATTGCACAAATGCAATTCACAGAGAAGGGCATTGAAAATGCTTCAATAAATCTAAAAAATATATATATTTATTTACATTCACCAATCAATGAATTCATTCTTCATTTACCAATGTACAGATTATAAGTTAAATGTAGTCGCATTCATAAGCGAAGTTTTATACGTGTACTACGTTATTGACAACAAAGAAGTAGTTTCTATGGAAACTCACCGGTTCCCATTTTCGATAACGCACCAGCGGTCGGCCGCAAATGTGCGACACGTCCTTATAAACATTTTCAATGTTAATAATAAAAGCCACCCAGTTAATTTAAATCAGAAGTCCCCGTCTATATAAAGAGCCTGACAACGCGAGCTGTAATCGCTCACATAAGCATACCGTGGAACTGAACTAAACGCAGCTGAGATGTAACCTGTAGCCAGCCCTCAATTGTCTGTAGAGGTACACGTAAGAAGAATAGATGTCTACTCGTTCATTCTATTCCTATTGTGATATCCTAGTCACAGCTGCTGTATTAATGTCGGACTATAAGTTTTTGACACTATAGTTTAGGCTAAACGCACAAATGCTAGGGGAAGGTGACGAATAACATTCACAGACGAGAAATAGCTTTAAAATAATACAGTAAGGTTAACGTAATCAATTAAAGGCAACCCTATAATTACATAATATATGCTAACTCCACCCTGCATTATGAATGAAGCTGAAGAACATAAAACACGTTTAAATTTATATAAATTTAAGAAGGTTTTAAACAATACTTCAGCCAAATATAAACAAAACGTCAGAGTAAGATTCGAATTTTGTCTGTATTTAATCTTGAATAGAAACCACTGTTACACAATTGATTTTACTAAACCATTTTAACTTATCTTTCTTGCGTTGTACAGTATACATTGACTTGCAACTGTCAAATGGCAATAAAACTTGTATCGTGTAAACTTCAAAACGCATTTTGGTTGATACAAACCTTTAATGAGAGAGAAGGAGAGAAATAAAGAGAGTAGATAATAAGATGTAAAGGGATTTTCATATGTAACATTTATAAATTTGAGGCAGGGAGTTCTTGTATATTTTACACTTGCTAATTTGCAGATTAAATGTGCGATCGCAGCAAACACCTACACACCAAAAGAAGGGGGGAGGATACATTCCCAATACTTTCCTGCAATACTGATACTGCTTGAAGCTGTAGTGAACTTATAGGTAGACAAAAATGGTTGTTTAACACGCGGTAAAAAGTAAGTGAGACGCATTAAAGGTAGCTCAACTCTTTTTAAGACAAACATTTTTTACAAACTGCTCAATTGCTTGCAAAGCCGACAAAGGTAATATAGTTATAATATTAAATAGTTTTGTATTTATTAAAAAGAAAAAAGCAAGTAAAAGAGTTTACTAAGTTTCCGTGCTATAGTGAAGATCAGTTAGTGGCACAAAAACAACATTAATTATACGTTCACAAGCTCTCCCTAGAAGAGAATTAGAGACCCAACAACCGCTCTTTGTAGAAATCTGCCGGAGAAGCCAATATGCTATTAGAGATAAACAGAAGGCAATAAAATATTTCTTCAACTCGAAGTCAGCGGAAGCATAGGAACAACATATGACGACGTGTTATTTACCAAAAACGTCTACGACGAACATACCAGGAACCCTGACATAGGTTTCTCTATCGTTTCATTTCGTTTCGTTTCGTAAGTCCTTCAGTCTTCCAACTGGTTTGGACCCTCCCCGCATATACCCGTGGTGCGTGTGTTACAGAGTCTCTCACAGGTATATGGGACCTACAGTTTAACGCCGGATCCGAACGGCATAGTTGGGGAGGGATTATACTAGGCAGGATACCTCTCGCTAGTTTGCCATTGCCTTGCGATGGGGAACGGTCGTATCTAAATCAGATAGCCCCCGGCGGGAATTGAACCCGCGCCGACAACGTAGCAGCGCCACACGCTAGCCACTACGCCACGACCGTTCTCTATCGATAAACGTAAGTCTGGTGATAGAAAAAACATTGAACATAAAAATTTTGAAGCTTTCAAGTAAGTTTGAAAACAATATTGAGAATTTTGAACATAATTCCATGACATGAATACGTTAAGCATTCAGAAGATTATGAAGATTACTTATACATAACATTGAGGTCCCCCTCGTATGAACGAACTACAGCAAATGAAGTACATGTATTAACGTAAAGGAAATTTGGAATACATTTATTTGTTGAACGGTGACTATCTCAATTTGACTTGATGGACATTTAAAATTCGTGGAGATTATGTGATGTTTCTCTTTCCAGAAAAGGTAATGGGAATAACTGTACTAATTTTAGAGACGCCAATCTTCTGAGATGAGGCATAAGACTTAAGTGTGAGATTTATTGCACGTTTCGTTAACTTTGTTCAAATTTATGTTAAATATTAAGTTATAGATAAATTTTTACTTTATTATTTAATGACTTCTACTAAAAGACAGGAATTAGGTAGCGTTAATATTGAGAAAAACCAGCAATGAAACGGGCTGGAAGCAGTAAATCCGAAACCAATAGACAGTAAATGGATTATGAAAATTATAATTGTTTTGTGTTTATTATACTCTCATGATCATAAATACGTTTTAGAATTAACAAGTTAACTATCAAGTTATATCATAAACAGATTTAACCGAAACATTCTGCAAGGTGTAATCGTTTTACTTAGCTAAATAGATTTAACTACGTAACAATGAAATTTAATGAAGAAAGTTGTGTTAGTGGTTAAAATCACAAGCAGAATTATCACTGTTGCACACCACTATATAAAAATTATTCCGATTAGCGCTTTCAAGCTTCACAGCTCATCGTCAGATCGGAATATCTGAAGAAAATATAATGAAGAAATATTTTATAGCATAATTAAGAAGTAAATGATAGAGGACAGACAGATAAGATTAATAATTAAATTGCATAGGACTAATTGGATGTTTTTAAAATAAGGGTGTGTGACTCTGGCCCAAAAGTGTGAATGAGAAAGACGGTTAGGTTTAAAAGGAATGCACACACACACACACACACACACACACACACACACACACACACACACACACACACACACACACACACACACACACACACACACACACACACACACACACACAACACTGAAACACAAGGAATTTGTTAGAAACATATGTAAATATGTAACTGTGGAGGTGACAGGGCTCAGAGGGTAAAGGGGGAAGGGACATTTGAATTATAGCTTGTTGTGTGTGAGCAAGGTGGGGTGGGGTGGGGGTGAAGGGTTTGTTTTCATGTCTGTTTGTTCAGTTCCGATCTGACGATGAGCTCTGAAGCTTGAAAGCGCTAATCGGAATAATTTTTATATAGTGGTGTACAACAGTGATAATTCTGCTTGTAATATTGACATATTGAACGTAGCGTTATATATACTCAATTAAGATATTTTCAAGGTACTTAAGATAGTTAAAGTACGTAAGATACGTTTAATTTGTTTTTCATACACTTAACTAAAAAAACAAAATGTACTAGTAACCAAAAATAAAAACGCAACATATTGACATGCCTTGCGTCAAAATGTATGACAGTAACTTGCCAAATAACCCTGGTACTTTCAGAAGTAGAAGGTTTTCATTGATTTTAAAGATAATTTAATGAAGTTGTCTGCTTAACCATATTTTCCTCTTGAGCAAAATTGTTACTGTTCTCATATAGCACATGGAAACGCAGAAATGAATGATTTGCTTTTAGCCTTTAAAATTTTATGTGCTACTATCAATGTAACATGAAATACATACAATTTTATGACCAGCGGCAGCAGTTGTGATGGTAGTAGTAGTAGTAGTAGTAGTAGTAGTAGTAGTAGTAGTAGTAAGTTAGTAGTAGTAGTAGTAGTATAGTAGTAGCAGCAGCAGCAGTAGTTGTATAGTAGCAGTAGTAGTAGTAGTAGTAGTAGATTAAAGATAAAAAATATGTGAAAAAATGCATAACAATCCAACAACATTACGCAAAGCTCAAGTACCGCTGACTTAGGTAACAGGCACGAAAAGGCTCCAGGTTTGTCTAGGTGTCTAATACAAAATAGCTGATACCGCCTGAAGAACGAGTAAACATCTATTAGTCTTACGTGTACAGTAACTCCACAGGCGACTGAGGCCTGGCTACAAGTTGCATCTCAGCTGCGTTTAGTTCAGTTCCACGGTATGTTGATGTGAGCGATTATAGCTCGCGTTGTCAGGCTCTTTTTATAGACTGGGATTTCTGATTTAAATTAACTGTGTAGCTTTTATTATTTCTTATGCACTGAATAATTGTTTAATTACAACGGCTGCCGTAATACCCGCGTGACTGTTTGAAAAGGTTTTATTAAAATTTTTTCTTAGGCGTTCAGCGATTTATTGACTACTTAAGATCACGACCTGGTCGACTACTGTAACGACGTTAAGTGAGCAAGTGTTTAACAGCGCTTTGTACTACGAGATTGTTGTAGTCCTTTCCTGTGTACCTACGAGATTTTAATGCTCCTAGATTAGTGGTCAGTAATTTGCAAAATTTATAATAATTATTTATTTTGAGGGACTATTAAGAGAACGTCGTCAAGAAAAATTGACAGTGAGCAGTTAGACAAATTGAAAATTGTATAAAGTGATGCCTGTTTGAGTGATGTTACATGAATGCAAGGTACAGGCAAAAAACAAGAAACTGAAAAGCGGAACTCAGACATCACAAATAAAATTGCATCACGATGTACAGTGCTTGAACATATAGGAAACGAGGATAAATGATATGTGTTAGGTATCTATACCGTGATTGGAAAAATAATACTTTTAAAGATACTTGGAGAGGAAATATTCTAACAATGCCAATAATAATAATTTTGGGTCCATGAAATAATGAAAGGGGATCAGGCATATAATTTATATTCTGAGTTAAAAGTGCTCTGCTTTAATTACAGACAAACTCTGTTTTATCGTTTTATTTTGCATTATTGCTAATATTTAACAAATATGTAATGTAGTTTTTAAATCGTACAAATTCCTGTGTATTTTGTTGCAATGTTTGTTTTCATTAAGCATCTTCTAGTTTAATATACTTTACTGCATCTGTAAGAGAATTTCTGTATGATTTATAAATACATTTTTATAATTTTTGTGGTTGCTGATGACCGATGCTGTTGTAGCAACCTGATAAATAATTAACTACAAAAACAAATTGTTTAAATATTACATAAACCTTTTTCCATAGCTAGTACTCCGATAATAATTTGTCCTACAAAGCCTACCTGCAGAGAATACTCTGCGGTTAATATATCTCTCACGATCGCTTTATGGTTTAATGTAATCATCGTATGCATTACAGTATGGAGTGCATCTTGTCGCCATATCTGAAGTAGGTCGCTTACAGTTTAATTTCAAACGCTTGCAATATTCTCTACTAAATTACTTATGGAAATACGTAATTATTACCCTTACGTTCTGAAAAAAGCATCTTTAAACAGACATAGTTCTATACGCGTTCGCGCATGTTTGTGCTTGGTTGTTTGCAAAAGACGTATTTTATAAAACCACTTTGATCTACTATATATACTAAGTCAGAGTCACATATATACTATAAAATATTGTCTCAATAGTTTTTCGGGTTATATTTGACACCAATTATGATGTGTTTATTATGTAAAAATAAAACATAAAAATGTGATATGAAAAAGAGACCTATACAGTCACAGTTTCCTAGGCTTATAAGCGAGTTTCCTTCAAATGCTTGTTAGCCGTGCAATAGCCAAACACACGAAACATTTTGCATGTTTGTAAGCCTAATATAGATTAGTTTCTGCTAGTCTAAGTTTATTTTTTGGTTTACTATATAAAACTCTGTCATTACCCGTTGCAATCTACAGTCTTTCGTATCAAGATGACTATATTCAGTAGCCTATGATAGAATATAATGGAATTTGTAGACCGTTATATGGAAGTACAGTTTAGAAGTTTGTTTGAAAAGTAGGATTTGGTGATTCACCAAATTTGAGTTTCGTATGCTTCCCTATTACGATATGAAAGAATAAATATGCCAATATAAAAATTAACATTAGTGACATCTACATTCATTCAAATGAATCGACTATTATTACAAACATTTACGTCACAAGTAAATTCCCAACAAAATAACATCCCTTTTGTTATAACGTCACCAAAAAATAAAGACCTCAACAATTACCAAAGAAAACCTGTTTAAATTTAAATGTTACTTCAAAGACATTTTGTGAATTACACAAAACGAGAAATATTCGTTAAGTGTACTTTTTTTTATAACTCAGCCTCTTATTTATTTATTTTTGATATCCGTCGGTTAGATCATAGTTGATTGTTGGTTTTTAGCCAGATGTTTCCATTATACCTGCTTTATTGCTCGTTCAGTAGTTGTATTGACCACACCAATGCCAAAAGTAAATTTGACGGGCTAATCCACGTATGAACCGACTGACATTGTTTTCACTGCGACAAGCGTGTGACAGACCTATCATTCATTCATTCATTCATTCTTCTTCTTCTTTTTTCTTCTTTTTCTTCGGCTTCTTTTTTTCTTTTTCTTCCACAAAACACGATATAGATTTTCAGCCTGCTAGGTTACCTAACGATTCATTAAGTTTATTGATGTATTTAGATTTGTGAAATATTTTCACCGATTCCTGTAACAGCTACTAAGAAATATTTGTCTCGCAGGGTCTGGCCGTTGTAAATTAGTTTTATCGCGGTTGTCAAAATCAATTTATTTATCAAAGGTTTAAACTACTAACAGTCTGATATATTCCAATCAGAATATTATAATAGTTCTGAGTTATAACAGTTCTGTTACTTTAACAGTTCTGTATTACACAAGCAACGAATACTTGATATCGCAACTAATAAGTGAACCAAAGAAGTTATGTGCGACATGCCATTCATTTATTGTCTCTGTAGAATGACAAAATGTAAAAATTGCTGAGTCTTTACCTGCCATCACAAAGGTCTTTTGTGACATAAAAATATTTTAAGTGATAACATTTGATAATATAAAATAATAATTGGTAAACGTAAACTGATAATATATTCAGTTTAGTACGAAGATGTACTTGAGACACTTTAGTGGACAGTCTGTAATTATTAGGATTTGGGAAATGAAAAAAACAAAAGAATGAGAACGATTTTGTCATAGTGGTAATTTAAATTTAACCTTTTTTATGATCTATTTAAACAGATACTATTAATAAATTTGATAAAAGTGAGATCGAATCAGCAGTGCACCAGCGATTATCACTTATAAATTAAATTGATCATTTGGTTTAAATAGTACTTTGAAAAAGTAAATTGCCAGATTAGCCTTAGTTTTTACCACTCAACTTTTATCTGCGTTGACCTCTTACACGTGTCCTATTTACTTGAACTTTAATCAAAAATGGATAGCTTATCATGAGTTGCTAACTAAAGAGACAAGTTAATTATTAACGCTCACGACTACTGTTGTAGAAGGACAACGGACAACTAGAACATTTGAATCAATATTAACACATTCCACAAAGGATCAGTTCAGTAATTGTGAAACGTGGACAATTAATTGTGTGTGTACAACCGTATGCAACCTAGGAACGAAATGCATACTGATAGCCTAGTTAATGATTTGCATGTGCGCGGGAGAACAGGCATACACAGTAATCTTGTCTACATGGTTGTCAAACTGGAAAACGCAGATGCAAACGTATGTTACGAAGTGATGATAAATGATCCGTCTTAACCACAAAGCATAGGAACGAGAGTGCGATAAAACCTATACAATCGTAAATGATGAGTTCATTAATTATTGCCTCAGTTATATTTGTGTCTGTTGTAAAGTGTTTACCACTTTTACATCTATAACAAGGCGCATACATTTATTTTACTTTAAAAATCACAAATATAAATCTACAAAATTATAAATAAAACTATTAATGCTTAGGATTCGGCTGCTTAGGCCGGTTCCTACCTTTGTTGTTCGAATTCGCAATGACTGGCATTGTTACGAGAATCGCACTCGTCGTTGTTTTATCAAAGATGAACAAACAATTTAACACCAGAGAAATTGTCACTTATCGCTTTTATAAGAGTTATGTAAGTACAGACACTACTATATAACAATTTTATTAGTTTACAATTTTTCAGTATTTACTACTTCAATAAATAATAAAGTAACCGATTGCAAATAAATAACAACAAACTGTAAACTTAACCGCTATATATGCTTGTGTATAATGCTCATCCATTTGCAGCTCACAACTCAGACTGACATATTTTACTACATCAATTCGCAGAACAATACAAACTGCTAATTGTCAGTGGGTTTTCTAATTATAGTCAGTGGAGACTCTGTAGCAACTTCACTAGAAAGTTTAAATACGTTATATTTGACTGGAATATAATCAAGCTGTTTTTGGAAGATGCAGAAAAATAGAGGACATGCGTATTCATTGAGTCATTTTTGTTGCTTATGTAGAATTTTTTGCTCGGCCCAGTATCGTGCAAAAAATTGCCTATATCTTCAGAAATTCGGGATAAGTATATTAAATATTTTCTAATTCGTGACGTTATATATGAACTTCTAGTTTCTAGTTTTCTTGAAAATCTTGTCACTCTTGTAAAATAATGTTTTGTGGCCCTCTAGTAAGATAATATATTTTCTTCTTGGGTGAATGTCAATTTTTTTGTTCTGTCTATGTTAATATAAGAGTTTATTAATATTACAATTCTGTGTAGCGTTTCAAATCGTTTTAATGACCTCACAACCTTAACATATGAGATTAAATTCTTGGATTTCGTTGTCCATGACGTGTCCGTTACTTAACTAAATACAACTATTACATTAACGACTCAGAACACAAAGTTTTTTATGAGTAAAAACATAAAGTTTTACCTTACAACCTGAACCGGTTTACACTTTTAAGAAGCTTCTTCACACAGTAAAACAAGTAGTCAACAAAGCCAAACACATAATCTGGCTTTACTGACTAGATTAATGTGGCTAGATTATGTGTTTGGCTTTGTTGACTGGTTGTTTTACTGTGTGAAGAAGCTTTTTAAAAGTGAAAACCGGTTCAGGTTGTAAGGTCAAACTTTATGTTTTTACTCATAAAAAACTTTGTGTTCCGACTCGTTAATGTAATAGTTGTATTTATATGAGATTATTTACAAATTACTGTGATAGAACTTGAGTCAATCAGAGAGATTTGTACTGCGATAATGATATACGTACTAGGATTATATTTCAATATTTTGCATTACGGTGTATTCAATGAGACAAACATGTGTATACTGTAATGATTAGCTTGATGTTTCTAATATGGCTAACAAGCACCAATTATTTTGTTTGTAATTATACGACGATGTTAACGTAAACAAAGTAATTTACATACAGGCACGTGCTATGCGCAAGCACACGCACACAGAAGAATAAAAGTTTCATTATTGTCAGAATTCAATAGTGAATTCAGTGGTTTTTAATTCAAAAGTGCTGGGCCGGTTTATAGGTCCACTAAATAGAAATAATGTTTGTACGTTAGGGAAAAAACTGCATAATTATATGACATAATTGTCCACAGTGTACCAGTTAACAAGATTTTTAATTTTAAATAATGTAATGAAATTATAATTTGATAGATAAGAGAGAAAGAGAGAGGACGAAAAAGATGAGCGTGTGTGGGAGAGAAAAGATAGTCCTGTTTTATTATTGTTCCGGTTGCATGCATTATGTGTTCAGGGGGATGAAATGTCTGTCCGAATGTAAGGTATAATTTATGGAACTATTAATTTGTGTCAAGCTTTTGGAGGCTTTTGCAGCGACTATGTAGAAGGCAATGATGAATATACGTAGACCCTGCAGCAGCTACAGAACGCTATCCGCCCGCGCACCACTAATCAGCGTCAACTTCACCTCCTGATTTACTGTAAGTTTAGCTACTTCACATTTACAATTAACGCACACAAGCTATATACTTTGTACGTTACTTTGTAATTTGATTTTCTGTGTTTCACTGAACTGGAGTGAATTAATTAATGTTTTATATTTGTATAAAATTAATGTTCTAAATTTGGCAAATTATTGGGAATGAATTTAGTAGTGTAAAACTTTTATATTGCGATGTACAAGGTCGATTAGAATAAGTAGTCAATATTAGACGTTGGAATGTTTTGGCTTTTATTAAAGATTTACCTTAATTTTTAAGTTGCACAGTAATTTACTACAGTTTATGATAGGACAACAAAATTTAATAGACAGTTTTTAATACAAAATAAAATAAATTAACAGTTCTCTTTAAATAAATAAATTACTTCTTCTGTTGTAAATAAAATTAATGAACAGTTTCTTCTGCAAAATAAAATTAATGGACAGTTTCTGTTGACCTTCTCTTTATACTTAAAAATAATTCTTTTCTACACACTAATTACATAAATCTTAATTCCTAAAGTGTTTTTGTCTTTTTAGTTTATAATTATTTTATTAATTGATATAGTTTACATAAATGGTTTCACTTCCCTTGTTTGTTGAACAATGCTGTGTTGTTCTTTCCTGATGAGTGTCGACAGATGTTCCTTTTAGGTAGACGTCAGGATACCGCTGATCCTCCTGTTGTTGCTCTTCAGGATCTCCTCCTGATTTCCAGCTCTCAGGGTCGTTTCTGGGTTGGGTACTTCTATGGACAGTGTTGAATTACTATTTATATGGCTCCGGCTAACTTGATGTGTTCATAAATGAGTACACGGACAACTTGGATTTTACCTAACTAGCACTCGAGATTATTCTGTCGCGCACTTTACTATATGTGTTTGTAACTCCTGACAGACCTAACGTACTGAATCAGAGTTAACGATTACACGTTACAGAGAGTAACGCGAGACTGCTTCTTCTGAGTTCTAAGCTAGACTGCTTGACATCCCGTCACCGATCAAATCAACTGATGCGTTAGCCAATTTCATTGGTCAAAACATTCCACCACTCTTACGGCTCCAGTCTAGATAACATTCTACTTGTAAGAAATTGTCTATCAACAATGTAAAACGTTAAAATAAAACCAGTATAATTTTATTGCTTTCGTTGTAGGTGATAAAATATTTTTAATGAAAAAATCATACATTATTAACAATTACATATTAACAATACGTTTTTTATATTATTAACAAATATGACTACCAGATAGGTCTTCATTTTATTATGCACATTCTCGTATAAATTTTATGTCGGACATTTGATTTACACAAAGGTTTTTAAATTTAATTCGTTTTTTATTGTTATTTCGTAACACAGTTATTCACAGGCGCACAAGCCTATATATATTTTCGCACTGTTTCCCAACACACATTACTTTTTTGCAGTCAAAAATCAACTTAATACAACAAGTTTGACTTGATTCTTATTGTCTATATTACAATGTCCCAACACGCAACTTTTACTTTAACCAAATCTCATTGAAACATGCTATCATAAGTTAAGAGTGAAATTATTATTTTATATGCAAATCTCACCCATTGCAATATATTTTAATTAAATTTAAGATATCCGCAGAATATATGTATATACTTAAACGGTTAAGCAATCACTAATTTTCTATATAAAGCCGATTTTCTTTCTCAGTGACAAACGTAGTCTTTCTATTTCTGACCCACGGAAACTGTGTGGAAACTCTATTCCATCGGCGACTCAGCCACTAACATATCATAGGTCAGATGAAAAACGTAACATCGTTTCACAAAGTTTTACATTGTTTTGCTATTTTGTTGTAGCTACAATATGTTATAGTAAATAATATGATATTAAGGATAAAACAACAAATAAAAGTGTTTCCATTTTATAGTAGTTATAGAGTAAAATTACATCTGTTAATATTACAAAGTAAATATTTAAAATAAAACAATGGTAGTATAATCAATATCAGCAACGTATATAGTTTATATATCTGATGACGCGTCTGACAACAACGCGGAAGGGAATGTGACTGTAATACATCTTTAAACATAGTGTTGTCTTAAACAACTTATGAATCATGAAGCACATTCTAGAATAACGCGTACGTTCTAAAATATTGACTATATTTTTATATTTTCCTAACGGGAAGGTCGTTGTATAACTTAATGGCGATTTTGGAATGAAGCAGCTAAGTGAATATTGTTAGTCTTTCTACAGTGGTTAGTGCATTCTAAATTAGTGGTAGTGCTGTCAATGAGTTTGTTTGTTTAAACTGTTTGTTTTGTTAGTTTATTGACATAGTGACCTTTGTTAATTTTTATATTACCTTTTAGGTATTTGTAGTTACGTAAGATAAATGATATTTATAATTCAATGTAGCTTCAAATACAGGTGTCAACAAAAATCTTAATTATTTGAGACCGTGAATTAAAAACTTCCAAAACGTTTGTTGATTTTCATGCTTGTAACTAGACATAATTTGAAAGTATTTGTGTTGGTGTTTCGACAAACTTTGCTGTCATTTCCAGGAGCATTCAGAAACAATTCACATTCAATACAATGAGTAACAAAATAATCACTAAAACTTACGACACATATTTAATAATTATTTCTTTATTGCCGATACATAGAGACTCTGATGATAAAAATTTTGTCAGACGTCGTCATGCATAATTAATGTAATTGCTAGTTAATTGTTTTAACCACAATCAAATTTTTATCATTTTTAATTAAAAGGTAACGTTGTTTACTTTGAGGTGTAAATGAAATTGGTAACATACCGGAATCGACTACCTACAATAACATACTGGGATAATGAGGGGTGGCTGATGTGTAGTGCTGGCGGCACTACTTTCCTTGTATACCAAACGGCAATTTAACCTTTTTATGTCCTAGATTGCTTAAACGGTATAAAATGACCAAAAGAATAGTTGGTTGCTGCCTAGTTATTACTGTAATAATACTAATTAAAATTTAATAAAACTAGTTACCTGTACTTATTATAATATTAAAATATTATCAGTTACAGAATGTAGCCTTTATTACAAAGGTAATTCGATTATGTATGTTTATAACATTACACAGAACAATAATGCGTTTAGCGTTTTGAATTATACCTCGCATTGTAGGCAGTTAATGACATGTTATGACACACACGGGCAATTTTCAACTTTTACCAAAGCGTACAATATCCTGTTCTGTATAGGCTAGTACATAATATTAGCCGTACACGAAACAACAATGCCTTTTAAATAACGCCAGTAAAAGCAACTGTGCATTACAACATTTCAATTCAATTACGGATTTAACGTACTTGTTTGGATTTTATTACATCTGTAATAAAAAAAATGATGTTGTATGATTACTGAATTTGCTATATTAAACAACTCGCATGCTATAACCAATTGTCCAGCTTCAACAGTTATCTCTTACCGCTTCCGTTCGTTACTTACGTTGCGAAGTAAACGAAGTTACACAGTAAGTACGTATAAACACTTTAATACATGGAGACTCGTTCGTTAACGTTAGTGCACTGGAAATCTTTGTTGGATCCTCTGCTGTATTTCCAGCAAAAACAGTTGGGAAAATAAATGTAAACATTCTTGTGGAAAATCCGTATATACATAAGTAGATCTTCTTCTTCTGCTGCACCTCACGGAGTAGGCACTTTGCCTGTTTCTGTCTTCACAGAGTATCTCTCTATCTCACTCTTGGCCTTCTTACATCTCTCTTGTACCAAAGTTTCTATATCGTAACGCAACCATAGGTAGTCTTCCATCCTCCATTCTGTCCAAATTCTGTAACCATTCCCTGCGATATATCTGGATCTTACCATTTATGGAAAATACCCGTAGCTCTTGTCTGATATCCTCATTGCGCAAACGATCGTGTCTCGTGCAACCCTCTGTTCTTCTCAGAAACTTCATTTTCAAAGGTTGAATTTAATTTTTAATGTTGTTTGTAGGAATCCATGTTCCTAATCAAACAAATGAAAGTCATGGCTTTTGGGGGGAAGTTTCTAGTCAGAAAAAATAAATTGTTCTTGAGCGAACAATTTTGGAACAAGTCTCTGACTTCAATTGCCTGGGTTACACTGTCAGCACTGGAAATGACACAGGTCGAAATATCATATAAGTAGATATCATCATTACATCGTCATGGCTGTCGCCGCCTCTCACATCCTGGCTTCATCGTTTGCTATCCATCCGCTACAGTGCTCTTTCCTTTATCTAGATTCCTAGTTTACTTTTGTGGTCCACTTTTCTGCAACTAGTCTCCCTTTCATCTCTGTGGGAGAGTCTAGCCACTTATTTGTTCAGGCCATTTCTTATCTCCCACGCCCTCTACATGATCGCTCCACCTCTGTCTCTTACACTACATGTGTTAGCTACACGTCTCTTACATATCGAGTATATTAGAAGCGAATCTCGTTAACCTTATAATTTCTGTGGTTCTTATTCTTTTGTTTCTCGCCAATTGGCAGCTCTTACGTCAGCAGTTTATTTCTTTACCTTGTAGTCTGCATAGTTTGAACCATGGATGCTGCACCTCATATTGTAATACATTGTAGGATAGTTTTTTAATTCATAATTATGGTATTCACAGAGATATTAATCCAAAGTATCTCATTTAATTAATTTGGATCATCATATACTTGACTTCTCTACTAACAGTTGACTGTGTACTATTACATCATGCGTTACTTTTATAACTTCAGTATTACGTGAACACTTTGTCGTTTGCAAAATTAAGTCGATAAATGCTGTCGTTTCTAGCTGCTTTACACGTTGGTCTACTTATCCTTTTCCATTTTCCTAATACTTATTTTATATATATTTTGATTAATGTCAGTAGCTTTTAAATGTAGCAACTTACAGCCGTGCAATTTCTGGAACTCTACAAATTTCGTATGGATTTTCAATGTGCATTCAGTTAAATTTACAAATCTGGAATATAAGACATGAGCGGCCCGCACGGACTCAACACTGTTCTTCAGTATCTTCCCACCAACACATTATATTTTTCACATTCTTAACAGAATATATACAGTATTTTGCCACCGACACGGTATATGGATAGACAGTAGAATATACAGATTATGCATAATATGGAAACATATGCTACATAATATGTATTCTGCAGAATATGTAGAATATATATATATATATATATATATATATATATATACAATATACTATGGGAAGCACAACACAGCCACAAGGTCACACAACAAACAACCTGTATTTTTACCTGCAACATTTACGATTCATACTTCAGATACAAACAAAAATGATAAAACAACAATACTATTTTAGAACAGGCCTTATATTTTCACCCAATTCCCTGAGCATTACTAAGGGAACAGAAACATCGGCATCAAAATAGATACATTTGAAAGGCTATGTAGTATAATAAGGGGGCCTTGTAAGAACTCTTAAGAATAAGGCATCAAATGGCGCGCAGCTAAAATTTCATAAAGTCTTAACATTATCAATTGTGTATTTAATTTATGTTAACCTTACAGACAATTTATTCCTTAATATAGCCAAGGTGAAAATCGTTTTACCAAAAAATAGAGGTTGGTAACCCTGATTTTTTGGAACGAAATTCAAATCAACTCCAAGACACAGGTGAGTTGGATTAAAATAAGAGAAAATGAGAAATGGGTGAGAAGTATCATTTTAATTGTTTTGGAAATAAAACAATTTGGCGCCTTAAAATCGGGAAACAAACCAAATACAACACATCAATAAAATAAAGTAAGGTAATAGATTGGCGAAGCAGGGTGAAGCTTCAACGTGTACGACTCCGGTACGTAACAAATAGACGCAACCAACGTGTGGCTGGTAAAACCATACGGATTGGTCCGTAACAAATTGGCGACCAACTAGTGAGGCTAAAATTAAGGAAAACATTATATTTTAGCAGCAATTGCGAAAGGAATAAACAGAAATGCACAAAAGATCCGCATGAAAGAAACGCACGGCGGAGGCCGAAAAGGAAATCGAGATGTTAGAGGCAGAGAAAGAAGTCAGAATGGAAGAATAAGTACTAATATCGGTTGAGGATGTGGAAACGGTAGCAAGGGAGGAAACTAGAGGAGACCCGAATCTTATAAAGTTAATGGAATTAATGAATATTATGAATGAGAAAATGACAGAACAAAAGAAACAAAGAGAGGAAGACAAGGAAGAATTGAAGAAACAGTTAGAATCATTAAATGAAAACTGAAGAAAACAGAACGAGGATTTGAGTGAAAACTTAATGAAACAAATAACGAAAAATTTGACAAGAATGAAGAAGAAACTAATGAAAATTTTAGGAAACAAAACGAGAACACTAATGAGAGTTTAAGACAAATGAAGGAAGAGATCAGACAAATAAATGAAGAGAATTTAAGGCAGATTAATGAAAGAATTGAGAATGTCCATGTGACAATTAACCAAAAGGTGGATAAAAACAATGAAGA
This sequence comes from Magicicada septendecula, assembly GCA_034769895.1. Taxonomy (NCBI): domain Eukaryota; kingdom Metazoa; phylum Arthropoda; class Insecta; order Hemiptera; family Cicadidae; genus Magicicada; species Magicicada septendecula. The sequence goes on along the minus strand of CM068372.1, from coordinate 108,150,656 downwards.
AAGGAAAGAAGAAATATCCGAAACAAATGTAAAGTTAGAAAAAAACCAACGAAACAGTGGTACAAGTCCGTGAGGAAATGCTAAATAAAGTAAACAACGTCAAAAATGAAAATAAAAAGATGGTTGAAGGACTCCAACAGGAAACTGTAGATAAATGCGAGCAGATTAACCAAGAAGTGCATCAAATTCGGGAGGAGAATAAGGAAGGAATAGCAAAGGTACATACAGACATTGGCGAACGAATGGAAAGAGTATATAACAACCTAAACAATGTCGAAAGCCAAGTGAGTACAAATAAAGAGAAGATCGAGGAAACCCGTCGACGCGAGATACAATTACAAGAAGAAGTGGACTCATGGCGGGATAGAACATGTCAAAATACTTATATCACCAACAACGATAACCGGTATTTAATCAATTTTAGAAATTACAAACGTAACCCCATGGAGTTCCTGAAGAGGGTAGAAGAGATGATAGCAAGGAATAGACAGACCCGGTGGAATGTTATCCTAGGAATGATTGATGAGATGTTGGAAGATACCCACGACAATTGGTGGACGGCAGTACGGCCCGACATCCAGAATGTACAAGAATTTAAAAAACAATATAGGGAGAAGTATTGGTCGGAGTCGACCCAAAATGTGGTGAGAAACGACTTAAGTAACGGTCGGTATGAGGCACACGCAGGACAGTCTCCAACATCATACTTCTTAGGCAAGGTGTGCATGGGCCGTAATCTGTAGCCCAGAATTCCCGAGGAGTGCTTAGTGATACAACTATCCTACCATTACGAGGAAGGGATAAAGAACGCCCGAATATATAGCCAGATCAAGACAATCCAAGCTATGGCTAACTTTTTAGAGAATTATGAGCATGAGGGACAGTATCAACGAAACCGCATAATGAATACTAAATATAATAAGTACAATGGCAATGACCCTCAACAAAATCAGAATAGGAATAATAATCATCAAACAAACCAAAATGGTAACCAGAATAGAACCCATAATAACAACCCGAATAACAATCAAGGGAATAATAATTATCGGGGTAATAACCATTCTAATTACCACGATAATCGGCATAATCGAGGAGACGGGGACAACCGACACAACAACTACCGACACAACGTGAATTACATATACTCACGACCTCAAGGTAATCAGAGGCGGTACTACTCGAAGATACACACGAACCACAATTATTATAACCAGTCACAACGCGATGACAACTACCAATACGGAGGAAATAGTGGACCGGTGGACAACAATCCTGGGACCAGACAGGAACCACTACCGAACCAACCACAAAACCCACAAGAAAACAGGGAGAATGAGGGAAGCCCTCATTTAAACTATTAGAGGCAGTGAGAACTGAAGACAGTCCATCACTGAACCAATCTCTTGGGGAAAGACGACAAATAACCAGGCATCTATAAAGAAGTATCATGAAGAAAATACAATCACCAATCATCACTAACTGACTAGAACAGAATGACTAACAAGACGGATCAAAATAACTGAATACTAGAACAGAATGACTAACAAGACGGATGAAAATAACTGAATAATTTTTCAAGGATAATTATAAAGGAAAAGAATAGTATAATATAGCGCAAAACAACAAAGTAATTCAATAAAGAATTACATTATGATTGAATGGAAATAAATGAACCAAGATAAAGATGAAAATAGAACCATCAGAATAATGACAATGAGGAAAAACTACTAGGTAGAATTCATGAAGAATAAGAATATTCAAAGAAAAAAAAGTAAATATATGAATAGTATCTGTCAACAGAATTGCTTCAAATATAGCTAAAGGACTTGAGAGTGAACAAATAAGAATGTTATTGTTAGGAAATAATATGATCTGATCAACAACAGGGTGAATTATCCACAAAATATTTTTATTATTATTATTAGTAATAAGTTGACTACTTTCAATGTTTTATATATAACGATTGTGAATGGATATGTTCCAGCTATTTGTTGTCTGAGCAGAGATGATGTTCCTCTGATCTCGGTAAGTATAGTATGGACGGCAGAGTAATGGTAGCCAAGAGAGCCCCTCTGAACACGTACCAACTATGGTATTATAGATAATTCGGAAAAATAAATATAATAAGGATAAAGCACCAATTGAGAGAGAGATAAGATCAGATCACAGATAACAGGTTAATAAAAACAGAATAGAAGATATAAGAATTATGAAGCAGAAGCTAAACGTGAATAGATAATATGAGACAGAACAAAAAAACAATTCAACTGATAATTTCATCAAAGACTATGATAGTATTTTCAAAAATGATCAATTTTGTTTGGCGGGCATTATATAACATTACAAAAGGTAGCCCACAAATAAAGAAGAAATTACCATTTAATAAAAAATGAGTTGGAACACTAAAGGAATAAAGAATGTCATAGTATGAAGGAATTAATGAACAAAAATATTAAAATATAGCACAATAATAAAATTAAAACCAAGACAAGGACTGAGACGATGACAAAACCCAAGTGATTAGCAAAGGGAAGGATAAAAATAAATAACTTTGTGACCATATCACAACCCCTTGTCAACCATTAATAAAATAGTAAATGTAATTATGAAAGTACAAAGCTTTGTTATTAGTGTGAGTAGTCCCATGTAAGACTACCAAGACATAAATGTAAATTAAGTAATGTTATATAATAGTGTTATTAGAATATAGGCCTAAAGGGAATAAACCTCTTATTTAATAAATACCCAATGTAATGATAAGCTGAGTGGTGTCGTTAGATCCTAGTAAAGAACAAGAAAAGGAGCAAAAAATATATTATAAACATATTTCATGTTGTTTAAAAAAAAATTAAAAAAAAACACTACAGAAATAATATAGTATTGACTATTATCAACTGTGTATTTAATTTACGTTAACCTTACAGACAATTTATTCCTTAATATAGCCAAGGTGAAAATCATTTTACCAAAAAATAGAGGTTGGTAACCCTGATTTTTGGAACGAAATTCAAATCAACTACAAGACACAGGTGAGTTGGATTAAATTAAAATAAGAGAAAAGGAGAAATAGGTGAGAAGAATCATTTTAATTGTTTTGGAAATAAAACAATTTGGCGCCTTAAAATCGGGAAACAAACCAAATACAACACATCAATAAAATAAAGTAAGGTAATAGATTGGCGAAGCAGGGTGAAGCTTCAACGGGTACGACTCCGGTACGTAACAAATAGACGCAACAAACGTGTGGCTGGTAAAACCATACGGATTGGTCCGTAACAATAGTTATTAGTTTCCTCCTATAATGCTGATAGTTCCATTTGGAAATATAATAACAAGTGTACTTGTGTTGTGTGATTCGTTGTGTACTTTCTTATTGTAAATAAGCTCTATCATATTGCAAAGACAAACAACACATAATTTTCACTCTTTGCATCTCCTATTATTTTTCTATTTTGTATTACAGTCTCATAATCTGTTTTATTATTAATTTAATTTAAATCTAATAAAAATGTTAAAAGGAGGATATACTGCACCTTTGACTAACACTTTGATTGACAGATATTTGTTAAGATATCCTACAATTGTTATTTCAAATCGCTATTCTTGTTCCGTCATCTAAGACATCTACAGTTCTTACAATATTCTGCGGGTATCCTCGTTCTTCTAATATTTGCTACAGCAACTACGTGAAAGGCCTTCTCAAAGTCAATGAAATCCACGTGCGTCTCTTTATTGAACTCATGATGCTTCTCAGTGATTTGCATAATAACAAACGCATTGTGTGTAAAAAAATCTGCTCTTACTGAAACCTTTTTGTTCTCTGAAAATATGATGCTCGGAAGTAGTCTGCAGACGGTGGTGTATGATTCTTGAATATAATTTGCAGACAGTATCAACCAAACATATTCTATTATATTTATTACAGTAATTTTGTTTCCTTTCTTAAAAATAAACGCCAATGAGCAGTTAACCAATCTTGCGGGACTTGTGTCTTTTCTAGCAGATATTATAGAAATGTAATAATTAATGTTTCAGCAATATACACATATACTTAAAAAATTCAGCGTTCAATCCATCCGGTCCTGTTGTATATCAAATTTTAGTATTAAAAAGGGCTTTTTCAAGCTAGTACATTGTTATTAAATCTGTCTCGTCGGTAACAAACTTGATGGGTTTTTTATTAATATGATCTTCTTGGATGTGGTTATTACACCAGAGGACTTTATAATCATCTATCCACATATGTTCGTAGATGATGTTTTAATTTGCTGTTACATTTTTCATTTTTATTCATGCCTGTTAACATTTTATAGGCTGCACGTACAATGCTAAATTACAAAAATCGGTTTCAAATCTGGGAAATAATACTGGCTATCAAAAGAATTATGATATTGAAATTAAGTTAGGTAAGTTCCAGGCGATCAACAAGACTATACTATAAAACTATATTATTAAAAACAAGGTACAGAAAAATACAAAATTAGAGATTTACAAAGTTATGGTGGTTCTTGTACTGTTCCATGAATGTGAATTATGAATTACAACCAAGAAATAAGAAAGTAAAACACAACCCTCAGAAATGGGGTCCTTAAGAGGAGATTAAGCATTTTCTAAACTTGATCCTATAAAGAATGAGGCGATAATAGAATAATTACAAGTCTTTAACTTGATTGTGATACTACACAATTATAAACAACGGTGGGAAGGACACTTAGAAAGCACAAGTCTGGAAATGTAAACCTACAGTACACAGGTGTGTGGGTTGTCCCAGGAAGAGAGTGGTGGAGGATATTTGAAGGCGGAACAGGCAGCACTTTTCCCACGCCGTTACGTGATAACGATGATGATGATGATGATGATGATGATTTATTTCAAATCTTGCGTTTAGGTCATCAATTCAACATTTTTGAATAAGTATTAGTCACATAAGCACTTCTATTCTATGAAATAAATGCTCTTTCTTCTCCATCTCAGTAAATCTCATTGTTGCTCTCACCATCCTTTCTGTTGGTTTTTTAATTAAGTATTAATTTTATTCCCACGAAGTCATTATTGTTTTATAAATTACCTTGCTTACAAAGTTACATTTTATGTATCACTTTTTGCTCTCCTGCGAGTGAATCTTATGTAAGTCAAGTCATGGCCTAAGCTACATTTTACAGACACATCCTTCTAAACCACTAATTTCCGAATCCAGTTTATTCCCAAGAATATAGTATAATACGCCATTTTGAACGTTTCAATCTTATTAATCACATCTTTTTCCATTAATGATGAAAAATATCTTACGTTTTATTCATGCGATTATGCAAGATTTGTATTTGTTTGTCTCCATGAAATACTGTTCATTTTACTAATTAAAAGTATTATATTAACGTAAACGTTGTCATCAAAACGTTTTTTTCAGAAATTGTGATTAATCTAATTCCATTTTGCATTAACACGTTTATCCGTAATAATTAAAGTGCACTGAAGTGTGAGATTATAATACGGGCGCAGAACAGATCTGATTATCATCAGGTCAAGCGAAACTCATATTGTGCATGTTGAAATAATTGACCTGAATCAGTAAACCAAGCCTGCATGTGTCGTTACAGCAAATTAGCGAAAATTAATTTATTAAGGACATGGTAATCACTCTGAAAATAAGTTGTATTATATGCTTTCATGTATATTACGGACTGTACTGGGAAGGATTAAGTTCCCATTGTTATTAGTACTCGATTAGTACTTTTCATAACAACAAAAAAACCAAAGGTATAAGTGAACAGTCGACTTGAACTACAGTACATCTATGTGAAAAGAAACATAGTAACGTTCAAAATTAATTTATATTTACGTGGTTGGTGAATTCAGGTCATTACAGAAAATAAAATATGAAATATCATAAATAAACATACACGACTTACTTTCATTTGTTCATTGTGCAACAGATATTTCTTGAAAACAACACTTTTGCAGGAAAAAAACGTTTGACGGAAAAATCTATGCAGAAGTCTGTAAGAATGACAACTGGAGCAGTCGAATAACTGGGATCCAGATAAATTCATGAAGAAGAAATTATGTTCAACATTGGTAAACCTAAGAGGGTACAATGGATAGTCGTGTGAATCGGCATGATCTTACTTTTGTATCTAAGAATTATAAACCACGAAGGTTCTCACCTGGGAAGACATGTCGAATGTAGATTCGAGAATTGGTGAAAAATGAAAGTGAGGCCCTGGTGAGGGAATAAAGTGATAGAAATACAGGGCGGGGAGATTGTAAATGAGAGCAACGGCTAACAAAAACTGTAGCGTAGAATTATAGATTTAACTTTTGGAAAAGTGTGCAGGAATGTAGAGATGTATAGACAAGAGAATTAAGTATAAATATCTAACAGGACAGTAGGGTACATAAAAACCAGTGAAGTTGGGAAAGTGCGTATGTATGTAGTTAACAGTAAATAAATTTTGTACAAAAATTCTGATGGTCGGTTACAGATAATTCAGATCTACAGTTACCACAAGTGTGATCAGAGTCAATTCTGTATGTTTCACTCAAATACACAAACATTTTTTGTTTTATCGTTAATTTAATGCATAAAAGTAATGCATGCTACAAGTAAATTTATTATAAGTATTTTGTGGCTTTTGTGGTTTGTGAACCTACTGTAATGTTGTCAAATCAGTGAGAATGGATTCAGTGAACTTTTTGTAAAGGATATCCTGGGCTAAGAGGGGTCAAATGCCCTTAAACCTATTCCAAAATAAATTATATAAGATTGTCTCTTGAGCCTAAAACAAAGATAACCCATTCCTCGGATTCTTCCCCTTCACCACCTAGGGTATAAAAGACCTACTTTTTTATATTTTATCTTTGTTCTCCCGTTCTAGTCAATGAAACATTTTTTAAAAATCAGGTGTACCTTGATTAGGAGACCTTTTTGTGTAAATTGTTTTACAGGTCCGGGGCCCTTACTTAGTTCCTTAAAACAACTTGTGAATCGTTAAAATAAAAAAAATTATGAAAATAGCCCACGTAACAAAGGTTTCCTTTTTGTGATTTTGTGAAACTTTCAGTATATTACCTTACGTTTCAATAATTTTTTTTTCAAAAAAAATTTGCAAGTTCAGAAACAAATACAAGACTATTTTTATCTGAACTTTCCTCTACTTACGCTCAAATTTTTTACTTTCAGAATATAACACTGTTAAGTAACTTTCAACAGATATTCAATAAAGAAGGTAATCTCGAAAATTTTCAAAAATGGGTAAAAGTAGCTGAAAATGTAAAAATAGCGTTTTTGACCAGGAACCGCTACTCCACAGAATCTGCAAAAATTTATGGAGTAAATATACTGAAAGTTTCACAAAATAACAAAAAGAAAACCTTTGTTACATTGGCTATTTTCAGAGATTGTGTGATTTTAAAGATTCTCAAATGTTTTTAAATGTCCCAAATAAGAGCCACGGACCTTTAAAATTTTCACACAATGGTCTGCTAATCAAGTATACACCTTATATTTTTAAAAATATTTTATTATCTGGAACGGGAGAAAAAAGATAAAAATAACATAAAAATATATGGTCGTTTACCCTCAGTGGGGGAGAGGGAAGAATCCGAGGTATGGACCATGAGTTACCTTTTCTCTAGGCTCAAGAAACAATATTATATAGTTTATTTTGGAAACCATGTTTAAGACCATTTGACCCATTTTAACCGAGGATACCCATTTTAAATGACATTTATCATTTTAATCTTTACTTACAAGCTATATTTTTATTTTATCTTTACTTATTTACAAGCACATGAGCACGCGCGCTCATAAATTTACGTTATGTTTTGATTACTAACATACATTCATAGGAAAACCGTATTCATATTTCTTAGAATTTACAGTATGTAACTTAAAATCACATTTTGATCTCTAATTCATTCAGACACATCACAACTATCTAGAAAGGATACGCAATGATTCTGTTTATTTACTTCCTGTGTGTCACAATCGATTACCTTGCTTTACTATCGTAATTACTATGGATACATATAGTAGGCTTTTAAGTATTACATTTGCAATCAAACATTGAGTATTGGTCGCTTTGTAATAAATAAAGAGCGCTTACTAATGGTTGTGTTAAAACAAAAATATTTATGAGACCAAAACCATAATCATAAAGCCTAAACACATACAATAAAGTGAAAATAATATTAATAGCTAACACTAAAATATATTAATCAACTAAAACTATTAGGGTAATAACACAAACACGAAAATTATATCACCATCGTTTGCAACAGTAGTTGTCAATAAGTGTACAGAGATAATATAAAGCAGTCAAGTATCAATAAAGCGCAAACAGTATTGTTGTCTGTTAACATATGTTATAAAAGCATACATGCAATTTTCCACTTTAGCACACGTATAATATGTGTTTGAGGTAGTTAAGCACGCAATGTAGCCTACTCAAAACTATGTTCTCTTTTTAATACCTAACAACTACTGCGTCAATTTAACACTAAGAATTCTGAATTAAATTACAAAATTTAACGTAGTCATTTAGTTTTATTACTTACATCACAACAAAGTAATGTTTCCGTTTATTCGAATGGCTATATTCAATACGATTACGAATGTCCCCTTTTTATTAGCGTTTATTTTTAACATAGGTGGAATTGGTCATTCTCCTTCGGTTTTTGCTAGTTTCCAAAATCTTAGTCAACCAAATTTTGGCCCGTTTTAGCTTAGAACGTAAATGAACATATAGAAGTATTTTAAAATATATTGGAATAGTGATTGCTTTGCATTCATTGTTAGTGTTACTCACAGATTACTTGAGATTTGTTTCTCCAATTCATGCATCTGAGATTGTATATGCCTTTTGATTGAATTATAATTAGGTGTAAGCGCAAAATGTCTTTGCTCACAGATCCGCCAAAGAGAAAGAAAGGCAGGTAGAGAGTACAGAAATATAGGGAGAGAGAGGGGAGAGAGAGAGAGAGAGAGAGAGAGAGAGAGAGAGAGAGAGAGAGAGAGAGAGAGAGAGAGAGATAAAGGAGAGAGAGATGAATACACAATGAAAAGTAACCATTAATCCCATATTAATAAGACAGATACGTGTCTCAAAGTGTTATTACATAAAAAAATATAAAAGTTACAAAATAACTACAGAGATAAGAAACGTGTTTAGTTTTGTTTGCTGCCTAACTAAAACTCTAGAACTCCACGATAACTAATATTGGCTGTCAACAGCAAACGAGGACCGACCACTCTAACCAAACAACTACAACGCTAGTTATAGTTTAGTTATCTGTTAACAATCTGTTGTCACTGACTTTGACTTTCTCGTGTTTTGCTCATTAGCTTTACAATTTTTATTTTACACGTTTTGATAGAGGTTAATTATAACGCCCATCAAGACATTGTTACTTTACTACTAGAGAAAATTAATATTTTATACGTGTTTTAGCTTTTGCACCACTTTAACTATGATCATTATAAACGTTCCACAATCATGATCTATCTGGGTGTTGTATAGTAGCAACAATAAAGTTTATATACATAGTTTTACTTCTCATGAAAAATAGTAAAACAATAGGCCTATGTACTATAAGGAAGAGAGTTAGTCAGTCATATTTTGACTGTTGACTCCCCGTTAGAAAGGCAGGAAGGAAACATACACTTTTTAGAAAATGTATGTTAGAGTAGTTTAGATAAAATTATATTTGAAAAATTAAAGTTTTTCCTATATGTATCGGCCATATGAGGACCACATGCCAATTTTAATTCTTTATTCCTTGTTTTTCTTTTCCCTTAATATTATTTCACCTTTTCACTATGTCTCTTCTTCCTGTCTTCAGTCCACTTTGAACCTGCGTTTTTCTCTCTTCTACCCTGGACTCCTTCCATTTTTAACACTTTTGCCCGAAAAACGTCTCTTTCAATTGCATCTTTTGCGTTTAAATTACTTTTTCTAGATCCGTTTTGACTTTTAAATCCAACTTGATGTTGACTTCTTTCCCCACAGATATTTGAAGATCTGTTTTGTTAACCTATTGTCGTCCATTCTATATAAATGTTCAAAAAATACTAGTCTTCCTTTTCTTACTGTTTCTGTTATATTTTCTATACTCTGTTATATTTCATTATTACTTCTTAATTTCCAACCTTTTGAAGTTTTTCGTGGGACTAATATTTTCGTAATAATTTGCCTTTCCAATATTTCTAGTTTGTCTAAATTATAATTTTAAGTTTTCATTATTTTAAAAAATTTAGACTGCCTTATTTAAGCCGTTCGGCCTATAAGGTAAATAGGGTGACTAGAATATTAGGATTGAGGTCTGCATTATTATCAAAAACGTTTTCCCAGCTACTTACTTCTACATGTCGAGTCAGCTTGGGGATTTGGAAATTCGATTTGTATGGTGCGCCTGGGAATCAAACGCGGAACTCTTAGATTAGGTGCCGTAACTACTGGTCTACTAGGGGACACTGCCTAATACTACGATATAAATACACATACTTTTACTGGAAATAGTAAATTAGGGAATGGCGGATGACCACTTGTTAAGAGTACAGAACAAACACATATAAAAAACAAATCCTATTTTACACATTCACGGAAACAAAGGAACAAGAAAGACAGGCTGAAAAAAATATTGGGTACAATTGTTGCTACGGACCAAACAGTTTAATTCCTGCGGGACATGGAAAAGAAAGGCACTCCTTTATAACGCACATAGACCAGTGCAAGCGTGCGTCGGTTGGATTAATGCGTTAACTATTACTGTAAGAATTTACCTTATTATAACATAAAATACATCAATTTGTGTTGAATTGTTCCGCAATTAAATCTGATATTACAGTTGTTTACATATGTTTAAAGCGACAGTTTTGTTACATATTTATTATGTTTTGTGTTACAGGTGAGTATACTTTACATTATCTGCAAGCAGTTACAAGCAGGCAAGCAGTCTTACCGTAAGTCATCAATATACTTACATTGCTTTTTCAATAGTAATAAGACATTTTACAATTAATACTCAGAAGCAGAAGTAAATATAAATTCCAGTGTATAGTAATTTTGTAAAAATAGACACATTTAATAACTTTTCAAAGTGTTAACAGTCACCATTAACTTTATGATGTATTCTTATTAAAGATTATTGCTTGCTATATACTTTGATTCACTCTGTGTGTCGTTTTGATATTTAAAATTGACTTGAAGACAGCGTTAGTTTAAGGAAGAAATGCACGATTAAAAAAATATTGTTTTACAATTGAAGTAAAAAATTAAGGAACACTCAAAAAACCAGTAAAAAAGGAGCAAGTTATATTTTTAAAACTGATGACTGTCCATAACCAGTTGTTGTGCCCAGCACATTCCACGTTATGATTTTATATACAATTGTAGATGAGGATTCTACTCATACTCAAACTACTCAATGTATTATTTTATTTTATCTAAAGAATTATTTTAAGGAACAAACTGAGCGATTGTGAGGAAGTGTGCTGACCATTTTTATCGTGGCACGTGTAGCGGGTTATCAACCAGGGAAGCTAAGAATTCTTTACTTGTCAGTGTTCGCGAACGAATTCCGCTTTGGTTCACAAAAATCAATGTCAAATTGTCCTCTCGTGTGACCTGATAAGTTTCGAGACACGTGCAGAGTCCAGTTCTGATTGGCTGAATTTTGGGCGTTAACTCATAGAGACTTTTTGTGTCACGCTGGGTATAAAACTGACGAGAGCACTGGGAAGTACACACTCTCTTTTTTCACTTGTTCACTCTTTGGCGTCCTTGCGCACTATCCTTACATCGTAGATGAACTTCTTCTGTCTACGATGGAGCCACATCAAAAGCGTAATAACAACTGTGTTTTGTTTTACTTAGTTCAAACTTAAAGCACTATTCGATTTTGAATAATGAATTATTTATACTCAGAAGTGCTCAGTAGTCTTCTAAATTTGTTAAGGAATATGTATAATTGACATCTTAATCAGTTATGCCTAATTTAAAGTGGTAACGTACCAAATTTAGAAATATAGTTAGTAAAGCTTTTATTATGTTTTAATAAAGAATAGTCAGTATATAAAGAATGTTTTTTTCTATATATAATGTTATGTTTTGATGAAAACACTCAATAGAATTATTGTAACGAGAGTATGTCACTTCAATTATTGTTATTTTGTTCATTTTTATTGTCATTATTGTCATTTTGTTTATGAAGATAAAACTTGTTAACGAACGTAGTTACTCTAATGAATTAAAGAAATATTATTAATCTAAGTAAATGCCTTATTTAATAACGAACCATTCCCACAGCTATCCTGTCCGCACGACTGGTGCTTTCACTTTGTGAGGCCCCGCCCCGGGCGTTACAACACAGTTGTAAAAATTGCTGATACAAGTATTGCAGAGCAGAAGTAAATGAAGTAAATAGTTTTGAAATAAAAATTTGGCTATAAAGCAGAATGAAACAAACAATGACAATTGACAAGTTGCGTTTGCAGAATGAAGAGGTAATTTAATAATTACCCCGACGTAAATGTCTAAAAACATATAATTTGAATGAACATTTTCTAATCTTTAAGATTCAAGGTTGTCACAGAGTACATTTGAGGAACAGAAAATGGGACTCGGCCCTAAATAATGATTAAAACTTTGTAAACGTTTACATGGAGTTTTGGCAACTTTATCATCCTCAAAATGGAGACTTCAATAATAGTCCTTTTTGAATAGACATAGTTAAAAATTCGAAACTATACTACAGCATTTGTATACAAAAACAGAAATATTGCAACCATAAAAGTTTTTGAAGAAATAACAAAAGACAATCTTTAAAGTAAGGAAAGGATGTTAAAAATAAAATTTAAAAAGCGGAGACAAGTTCAATTGCGCGCGCGCGCGCACACACACACACGCACACACACACACACACACACACACACACACACACACACAATTTGGGTTCAGTATATTAGGAAAACAAATAAAAAATCAGCCAATTACATTAACTTATTTCTCATCTTCAGATTCGTTTGAAGTATGTCGCTCGTCCAGGTTGCGTGTCCCCCTAGCGTTTCTAATACGTAATAAACTTTTCCTTTCTTGTTTATAAGGGTTTTTCTAGAATTAATTTTAGCAATGTGTTCTGGCAATTATAGTATGTGACTAAATCAAATTTATATTTGCTTCTGTACTTGTTCTCCGAATTCTCTCTAATGTCTACGTTCTTATATCTATGTAGTCAGCATCTGCTTTTAAGACTCTGACAACGCCTCTTTTTACAAGGCTATTTGATTTTTAAATTAGTACTAAGTTTTCATAAATCATCTCAGAAATAATTATCGATAACACGGTAACCTGTTGATATTTAAGGAGGTATGTTTCTATTCTAAAAATAAAAATGTTATACGGCAGAAGACTTTGAGTAGGAATAGAAACAATAAATTCTATAAAACATGGAATTCGTCTACTGATTTTGTATGTAATGGATACAATGAATATCAAATGTATAGATCAAGGAAATCTTTGAAATTTTTAACAGACGAATAGTAAAATATGTATATCGGCAGGGAGACGAAGAAGTGTATAGAAAAGCTCACAAATCAGGGGATTAAGTCGTTTCAAATATATTGAATCACAGATGGTAAAAACATTTAACAAACTAAGGCACTGTGTTGTGCTATACAACAAAGCACCCATACGAGGATGGATTGAAAATCTGTGCAGTCCAAAATAATGCATGGAATGGTGATCGTAGAAGGCCATAGAGGAGATGGTAAAATCAAGTATTTGGAGAGAGGTTTTAAGAAGAGCATAATGGATTGACTAAATGAGAACGAAAGAACACAAAAACGTAACTGAGGAGAAGGAAAAGCACGAGCGCTTAAAATAGAAAGGAGGTAAAGTGATGCATCGCTCCCTTTAGTTTTTATGAGTCGTAAAAACTGGAAAGAGAGATTAAAAGAGTACAAGAAGTATAAACCCTATATGATAATAACGACGATGGTGGCACACAGTGATATTAAAGTAATCTATTATTGCTTACTTTGCTTTTTTCTGAAAATACGGCAAACAAATACACAGCTGCCTAGCTGGTTAGTTAACTGTGGCTTCACGGGTAATGAAACCCAACAACACAGTAACGAATTCGTTGTCATTAGTGTACAGCTGTTGTTGCAGTCCCGCGGACAGTAAAACGCAGTGGACATTACATTTTATTACTCTTTACGTTAAACAGGATAATTTGTTTTATGTTTACGGCAGCATCGTGCATTCATTGGTTTGCTGTTACATTATCACCATAATACTATGAACGGAAGTATACACACACAAGCGATACTCTTCTTTTACTGTACTTTGTAAATAAATATTATTTATATAAATTTGGCTAAAATATATTGTTAACGATACAGTAAAGTACTATACATCGACGATTATCAATATGTTGTTGTCTTTAAGTGAGATTATAAATTAAAATATATTTTAATTCCAGATACAATGAAAAATTTATTTTTGAAATACTAGCATCAAATACAATCAAAATGACGATTAATGAATTAAGTTAAAATACAATTACAATCGATTTACGTGGTAAGGCCTTTATCAAATCGAGTGAGACGGGGAGGCCACACGGTAGAGAAAAAGTGTAAAAACAGAATGTGAAATATAAATCCCTCTTCCACAATGTTTCCGTAATTTAACTTATTTCATTAAATCTCGATGTGATTAACGACGTTATACTTTTGGTGTACAAGTATTCTCACTGTTTGGTATTTTACTAATTTTTCTTGTCAGAAACATATAGTTTGAGCAGTTGAAAGTTGTTACGATATTAATTGATGACTCGTTGGGCACTCGGTGAAACATATTAATACAAAGGTTTTGTAAAATATATAAACACTCTTGGTAAGTTTCACAAATTTTTTAAATTAATTCTGACAGCTGTTTCGACTAACTAAGCCGTTGTCAAAGAGGCGAAATCTTTGGCAATGGCTTAGTTAGTCGAAACAGCTGTCAGAGTTAATTTAAAAAATTTGTGAAACTTACCTAGTGTTTTTATATATTTTACAAAAATTTGAAAGTTGTTACATTGCATTATTAACAACAAGGTTTGCTCGAAACAGTTTAATAGTGCACTATGAGTTGTGGACTAACTCTGCTCTTTCGCTGAAGCCCCAATACAACTGAGAATCGGTTTACCCCTCTTTCTATTGAGCGGATTGAGTAATTTGAGCAGGTCAAAAGCTACAGTTGATCGGTGATATTGTTTTATTTCCGGACACTAACAGCGAGGTTCTTGAATGCATCGTAAATGTCTCTCACGAATGTCAGCCTACTGACAGGAGGTAAACCAACGAGATATAAGCTTTATCGTGAATAAAATACTGTGTATTCCGGACTCGGGTAGAACCCCGTTACATCTAGTAGAACACTGCGACGAGGGGATGTTGGTCGCAGTCGAGCGTGAGACAGAACGGTCAGCTGACATCAGCTCCAATACAGCTGAGTAACATCTCATGCAGAAAATTTTTGATCGAATTCGTTCAAATGTATTTGTTATACTCCTTGCTCGACGACGCAGAGAGATGTTTAACGTTACGCAGAAACACGAATGCGGTCAACGAATTAGGAAAACCGAATTTTTATAAACTCCTATGTGACCTCCTGTGTAAAGAGGTAGTTGGTACACAGTTTTGCAAAACTTTTTCAGGGAACAAGACAAAACATGGGTTCAGTTCCGGCCCAACGTTGATACAGTGTCTGTAAGTGGAATCTTCAGTAAACACCAACCGCGAACAGCGATCTGACCCTTACTGCCGGCGATACTTTACCCTTCCCCATCTCTAGCACCACCTTTTAGTGTATATATAAGATTTTTCAAAACATGGGTTAAGCCAAGCCAACAGAGACTAACTAAAAACTTTGAAACTTAACTGACTAATTATGAAGATGAATTTTTCGTAGTAAAATAAAATTATTCTCATATACGTTTTACTATCTTTCCGTGACAATATCTGTCATAAAACTTATCAACGCCAGCTAATATAACCTCTTCTCTTGAGTTATAACTTAGGGAACCAGTAATAATTGGATGTGCCAATTATACAGGCTGCCTTCGTTGTGAAGCACTGAAAATAATCACAACAAATAAAACAATTTATAGCAGGATATTAGGAAGGGGAGACTGTTGATTTATGCACTCGGTTTACTCGGTACTCAGATGACATCTCTTTATTACATTTGGTGATTAAGTTCTCTATTGAAAGTTCTCAAACAATATAGTTTACTATATGATTAAATATCTACATTACTCCTTTACAAAGGGACCTAAAAATATGATGTACATCCTTTTTAATTAATTCCACGGATCCGGGACTAAATATATTAAATGAATAATGGTCACCTTGCCATGTACAATATTGAAACTCTAACCATTTGAAGAATGGTTTTTTATTAATCTTCTAAAACAACAAAACTTTTAGTTTAAACTTTACCTTTTTGCTATAACTAGTGTTATTAGATTTTAGACTACATGTTACATATAGTTTCTGTCTTTTAAAGTCTTTAATGTTATTACATTTAAAGCATAAGTTTTAAAGTTTTTAATATGATAATTTAAATTGTCTTTTGGGGTTTATAATTTTTGTAACTCTTAACCATGGAAGACAAGCCTCCATGTCACCTGTGTGTTTCCTGAAGTTGCTGCAGAATTAGTTCTTCGGTCCTCCTGATGTTTCTTGAAGTTCAGTCGTTACCTTATCATACTGTGATGGTGAAGTTCTAGAAGTATGTCAAATCATTTCTGGTGTGGTACATTCATCTCAGGCGACTGTAGTTATTCTTTGTAATTCTTGTAGTTAGAATACATAGATAGAAAGTTTGTTTCACTGTTATACACTTCACATGATTATAGATTAGTTGACTATCACCTTCTTGGTTGTAAAACTGTATAAATTACATAGTCCGTTATTTTATAACATAGAGAGATGTCATCACCACACAAATTTACTTATTTAAATAGTCATTGAATCAAGCTTTTCACTTTTTATATATATACGTAGCGAAACAACGCTTTACGCTGCTTACGGCGTGAGCGCTCCATTCCAAGTGGTAGAAATAGTTAAGGGGGAGAGTAGTAATCTCAAGACAATTACTAGGCAACATAAAAGTAGTTCCGTGTTTCTAATTTAATTAAAGGACTAAAGTTTGATTAAAATAATTAACTAGATATTCTTAGTTACAGAAGTTATCAAAGTACGTAACAGTGGTTTTATTTAATTATTTAAGAAATAACAAATTTACAATAATACTTAGTTTATTTAGGGGTCAGAAAACAAGTTAATTCTGGTCAGTTCCTGTTTATGCAGGATAAATTAATAAGCTTTACCCTTTCTGTACAATTCCATTCCCTTTTAATTTTATTATTAGATATATATTAAATATTATTATTATTAAATGTTTGCCATAAGATTTAGTTTACAATGTGAGATTTTATTAAGAATTTAAAATTTCTCCGCTTATATATTATCAACTTAAGTAATTAACATATTTTTTATTAATGAAATCGTCACACTAATCATTTTTTATACTTATTCTAACTTAACTGCCTTATGCTGTGATATACGAGCATACTGAAAGCTAAAATATGCTAAATAACTTAGTAATAAGAGATTTTGTATGTTATAAATTTTTGGTCATTATAAAATTTGACTTCTCAAATTCTTTTGTAAAAGAGAGACATTATGTGTGTGTGTGTGTGTGTGTGTGTGTGTGTGTGTGTGTGTGTGTGTGTGTGTGTGTGTGTGTGTGTGTGTGTGTGTGTGTGTGTGTGTGTGTGTGTGTGTGTGTGTGTGTGTGTGTGTGTGTGTGTAAATATAGATAGATAGATGGAAAGACAGGTATTCGTATAAACATTTATTGATGGAAAACCTATAGTTTATAGATTAAAATATTTAAACCGCTAGAAAATTTTCAAGAGCGCGGACCGGCACAGTGATGTCATTTTCTACTCACAGTCGCAACGGTTGTGCTGCGGTCGAGCCAAGCTCATGAGTCAGTTTGCCTGCCCATCTCTAACTCTGGAGACAAATAATGCAACGGTCTTGTCTGACATGCCTAGGCTAGGAAAGGTAACCGAGACTAACTTACACTACACACGTACAAACATACACACTCACACATCTCCCTTTTTACCGGGGGATTTCCTACAGAATGTGGTTGCTAGCTGGCTGATTTCTCTTCAACGGTGATGGAATGTGGAAATATGAGTTGTACCACAGACGGAGGTGCAACACGCCGCAGACCTCATGCTTCAAGGGAAGTCAAGGAAAATTTCGTATAACATTTTTGCAGTTCCTCCAAAATTTTTAATATAAGCAAATATAAAACATAGATGCCCTAAATAAAATCTGTTCTATGTGAAATGTGTTAAACTTTTTATTGATTTAAGAAAATAACAAGTACTTTGAATAAATATATTATACTTTTTAAATAAGCGTAGTTTTAAAAACTACTAAATATACTTGAATTAGAATATTACAATTGTAGAGAGTTTACAATTTAAAAAAATAACAAATTCTATCGTTAGAGTAGTGTAAAGTACAAGATATCAACTTTTCTCGTGAATAAATAAATAGATGTTGATCTCTGCACTCTGTAACACAACAAAAGTTTATATGGAAAATATTAAATAAGATATATCGTTCTTCCTAAATTAAAAAGCCTTGTCGTCAGTACAAATAATATACAACAAGAAGAGTTCTCAATTTGCCACATTTCGTTAGTATTACAGAGACTTTGCGGCGATAAAAGCGCTTGATGAAACCATACTATAACAAACGCTGGCTGTCAGCAGCAATAAGCAGTCTGCAGACATCTCCTACCACATAGTTTTTTTAGACACTGAACTCTGTTGACAAAGTATCTACACTAGACTTTTCCCTTCGGTTTTGTTTTTTTGTTGGTCAAGTGGCGTCTTTGTGTTTCAATATAATCTATATGAAATTCCATCATCCAAGTATTGTGATTAAATCTCATAAACACGACTGCTACCTAACGCTTATAAGATATATTGTTTACGGCAAGAAGTTAGTTACACAACACAGTTTCTTATGAATGATAATTAATTATAATCATTTAAGCCATATTGCACGTATGTTCATATAATTTCTGATCAGAGAAAAGAGTATTTAATTAATAAAGGAGTAATTAAGAAAGCAGTAGTTGCATATTCTAGTACAGAAGAGAATTAAAAAATTGAGTTTGTTAAACGGAAATAATTAAATAATTGATTTCCTTGTAGTTTTTTTTCTGTGTGTATGTTTGTGTGTCATGTTAAGGCGCTTTAGTGATGCATCATTTGCATACACCCAACATACACTCAAACATTATTTATCTAGATTGAATTATTACAAGAAACAACAACCGATTATAATATGCAATGTACAGACAACATACCTACAAATTTAAACCACACACCACAACACAAAATGGTAGCCTTTCCTTCGCTTTTTAGTAAAACACATATTAAATACATCTGGTAACACAGGAAATGTAAAGGAAAAAATGCAATATATCAATTTGCTAAAGAAAATGGTTGCAGTAACACAGTGTAAGCAAAGTATAAAATAAAATAGTACATAAAATCAAGAGATCACATTTAAGAACTAATTATAAACAAAATTTAGGATAATACACACTCTAAAAATGAGCTACAGTTTGTTACTTAAACGACCCCATTACGAAACTTACAAAAGTTTTTTTAATAATTCAGATATTAACATATCATACAAGTTAAACAAAAGTATTGGTACTATCTACACTACACTAACTACTAACTACTAAAAAACAAAAGTACTTAATAATTCACAGGACAAACAAGATAAATTTAACAATTTAATATAAAAAATAGAATAAAAAGCATGCAAATAAATTTTATATTGGACAAACGTGACAATAGCTAACCAAATATACGTTACTTTGAGCACCTAAAAGCACACAAAGAAACAAACACATATGAGCAACATAACACTAATAAAATACAATCCACACAAAAGAATCATAATGGACATTTAAGAAAACTTACACATCCATTAACATAAGACACAAATAAACTAATACCGGAACAAATTAATATAATACGCGACACAATTTGTGAAACACTAAAGACTGGAAACACTAAAAAAAAACTTGTATACACCGTATCTGAACACAATAAGATGACAAATCTAGAATCAACCAAAAGTGCACAGTAGAACACAGAGGCAACCAACCTTTACACACATACTTCAAGACTCTAAAAACCAGCACAGCTGATTATATGCATATCGACACTGCTCGAAGCACGTTTCAAATAAGACAAAACATCTTGGTTGTATACTAGTATAGTATTAAGTGAAATAAAATTACACACTCTTAACAGCAGAAGAAATATTACAGCTTACGGCCATGTATATAATGCCTTGCCAAACATCGAAATGTACATGTAATACATAAAAAACTGATAAAATGCCAAATAATAATATAATTTTTTTAATATGGTCGTTTCAGAAGTCATAATCGAGATTCTCTTTGTTGATAATCGATTGCTGTAGACGCCTAGTCTCTAGCATTTTCTTAGTACTTCTTCTCCACTTTTGACTTTGCGTTGCCAATTCAACAGTTGTCTTGGAGTCTGTTTTCACATATTCGTTAGAAGTTTCCGCACCACGTGAACAGCTTGTTTTTGGTGTCACGTATGATTGAAGGTGCAATTCCCTTAACTTCCCCTATACGCTGGAATGTTATAATTACTATTGTAGACTTCCTGACTGTCTGCTATTGAAAATCAATTTTGTTTGCTCATAATCTAGTTATCTAGCTATATAACTAAAGTCAGTTTATTTTTTTTAGCTGTAATTTATAAAAACTAATAATTTTTGATGGTATTAAAGTGTGGTTTAAAAGAGTATTAAATAGAACTTACGATTACCTTACTTTATTTTCTCGTATTTTATTTGCATCTTTTTGTTTCATATGTATCGTAAAAGGCCAATGCAAATGCAGCAGTTATTTCTAATTTATGTTACCGTTTATTATTAACTCTCAAGCTTGTCTTGAGTTTGTCCTGCAAACACCTCTGTTGATTATATTATCACAAAGACTGTAAGGATCGTCGTGATTAAACAATAGAAACAGAATAATTGGATGCAGGGAATTCGTTAATAACAAATTTTAAATGTAGTTCCAATAATCAAAAACAGCAAGAAATAATCGTCTGCAAACCATTTTCAAGGTTACGATTGTCCTACACATTTTAACGTAACACACATAAAATATCACTTGTTAAAAGTGCTCCCGAAATAATACAAGATACCAATCACAGAGGTCCAAGCAAACTGGTTAATAATAATTACTTTGCACTCAACCTCAAGTTATAATAACAACAATTGCAATGACTCTCCCCTCTGCAATCTCAGACTGAGTGGCTTGCCGCTGTCAATGTAGCTAAGATAAATCTAGCTCTATCTGGGACATGCGTCAAGAATAATTGCTTAGTTGAAAGTGTATAGAGGGAATTGGATAATTTCATTTTACACTGCCGGGTTTGTAAAAAACCCCGCAAACCAAATAAAGCACACGCGAAACACGTCATGGGCGTCAGAATATATTAAAATATCAACAATATTTGCTAGTGATTTTACTGCTGTTGGCTGAGTGGCGGAGTGATGTGCGCCACCAATATTACTACACAATTTCAATACGATTAGTTTGCGTATTAAGTAAAAAATACACATCAGATGCTGCTTAGAAGGAATTTATATTTTTTTCCCACAGTACTGGGACATACTGTACCTAGCTATTATATAAGTATGTTAACTAGTACATATACAGAAGAACGTACTAAACTTGAAACTGTGTGGCGTTGTCCTCTTTACGCGGTGTCGAGAATCGTAACTATAAATCTTTTTGCTTTGACGATCACCAGGTGTAGAAAATTATAGAGTTTTTGCTAACAAACCATGTGGTGATACAGTAGTTTTAAACTATTGCCCTTATGTAAATGTTTATTACGTAGGCTATTATGGCCGGAGTCATTGATAAAAGACTTTATATCCGGGCGTTTGGCCGTGGTCGATTGATTTGTTTTAAGAGTTTCGGCCACCCACCGGAGGCCTTCCTCAGTGTTCGACAAATGGTAGAGAGCCGAACGTAAGCCTAACTGAATTAAAAGCAACTTTTTTCTACTGAGGAAGTCCTCCGGTGGATGGTTGAAACGTTTTAGGAAATGACAAAACAAAGCAATCCACCATAGCCAGTCAACCCGGATATACTCTTTTATCACCTTACAGTAAAAGTCGACTTCTGTTACAAGTACTCCAGTGTTAACATACGGTTCTTTTGCCAGTTGAGTGTGAAGTTAAGTATTGTAGAATTACTTGCCCTCATTATTTACGTACAAAAACTTCTAAAGGGTTATTAAATCGACGACAGTGTGAAAATGTGTGTATTTTTGCATACTACATTAAATTTTGATAAACGTTACAAATCGGCATTCCGTAAGTAGAAACCTGTGTTAGACCCCAGTGTAGGCATAATAGTCTACTTTTGACGACTATAGTCATGGTTTCTACCGATGGCAAAACACAACAGATTGTACTTCCAAACAGAGGATTAGAATTAATTTTTTGAGGAGGCGGAAGCCAACACTGCTGTTTACATAATTGAAACCTTAACACGATCTGGCAGCGAACAGAAAACAGCAAAGAGCGGCAGCCATTAGTTTAAAAGGCATCGAGGGCTCTGGCTGCAATCCAGCCGCTCGCTCTTGCGAATTTTGATTTAATGTTAAGTCCTTAATACGCCTTACTAAATCCCTGCGCACCGATTTGGCAGAGTTTAATATAACGGCGGATGTGTAGCTTTCATTGATTTCTTGTTTAATTTCAGTCCTCTATATTTTTCTTCCTTCCTTTCTTTCATTGTTCGTTACCTTTGTTACAGTTCTTCAACTAAGAGTTCATCTACACTAATGAGTATACAAGTATACATAACGTTTCACAATAAAAACTTTACTAAGCAAAAGGAAATCTTTTAATCTAATTTAATGCAATATAGTAAAAATAAAGTAATTTTTAATTTATTTGTAACAAGTACGTTTCTGTAAATGGTTGAAAACATAAACAATCAACAACAAATATTTTAACAAATTTCTCGATAGAGTAAAGTCTGTGGTGTTATTAGACAAATGCCCGTACATCCAAACGAACAAGACATTACATTTAATAACTTGCATTTCATGATGCAGTACGTATATCAGTTCATGACTTACTCGTCAATTTGTTGTTTATTACACGTGCTTACTTCTCTACTGGCAAATAACTGTAATGGTAATCTAATCTGTTGTTTCTGGCCTATGTAAATAAATTCCCGAACAGTTAAATTAATATTCATGAACGTAATTTATTACTTAATTTTATTACTACTTGGTTTACTGTTTTATTTTTTATTATTATTTCAGTTTCTTTTTAATTATTTTTTGAATTAAATTTATTTTATTTTGTCTTAATTTAGTTATGTATTATTATTTATCATTAACATACTTTTTCTTAAAGTAAAAATTAAAGTTTACTATTAAAATTAAAAAGAATATACAATCTGTTTAATACATAAAATTATTGGAAATAAACATTAGCTTTAGTAAGTCTGAAACTTATAAAAATAAATTTATTAATATTATGATCTTACTTGTACACAATTGTACAATAAGGATGATTTGTGCTTCCTTAAGACAGCACCATGACATGGGTTTATCATCGTGCATGGTGATTATCTGTCTGGTATTTGTGTTTTAGTTGAGTATTCCTGTTTGTTAGGGATCGGATTTTTTGTTTGATTTTTATTATTTGTTTTACGAAATGTGGCACAGCAGATTGTTTTATGAAAACTTCTAATGTCTATAGTTTTAAAATTTGTTTCATGTGTGTACTGACTAGGAAGTGTTCACTTACATATTGTTCGTCTTCGTTGTCATCCTTTACGGCTTAGGCTACTTAAGCTAGTAGCCTGTTGCAGTCTCAGTGAAAGTCATCCAACCATCGCTTACGAGGCCTTTCCACACTTCTCTTCCCCCTTGGATGATAGTCAAGTGCTCTTCTTGAAAACCTGGTTGGATCGATTCACTCCGTTTTGTACCGGGAGATTTTCTCATTTAAACTTTCAGCAATTCCGAGTTCCATTCTAATATGATAATTTTTAGTAAGATCTCTCCTGTTACAACCCTTTACAGTCCTCAAGAAACTCATTTCCGTCCCTTGTATTCTTGATATGTCTTTGGTTTTTCTAATCCAAGTCTCACTACCATAGGGTAATTGGAAGAGACTAATTTTCCTTTCAACCTCCTTACCATCTTGGTATGTGATGCTACACCCTAACTACTTGAAATCTGGCACCTGCTCCATTAGCAAGTACCGTATGAGAATATTTGTTATCATTTGCCCTAGAAAAAGCAATAACTTTTGTTTTGGATAAGAAGATGTTTTGATTTTAATCTCCCCAAATGTTAGTAATAAAACAACGACCTTTGGAAGTTATTTTTATTATTTTACATGATCGGAAGATGGTCTGCATACATTAAAATGTTTAAATAAAATCCTTTCCCTAAGAATAATAACATGTATTATTTGATTATTATGGAACTAAATATTTCTGAGTATGCATATATGTGTACATTTGTCTTACAAGTACAATCGTGCGCAATTCCAAAATTTGCATTCTATAAAGAGAATCATAGTATAACTAAATTTGGAAAAATAGCAGATATTTTAAGATTCCTTTCCATTGAATCAAGTTATAACATTATACTTCACATTACAAACTATTATTAACAGGGGACGTTGAAATTAGGATTGTCAAAGATTATATTTTTAAATAAAAAAATACACAATACAATGAATATAAACAAATAGTATTTATAATATTTTTGAGATACAAAATTCATTTTGATATTAATTAATTATATTTACATGTTTAAGATCACATTGTCTAAATGAAGGCGCCCACGCTTTTATTATCAGTGATAGTAAATGTAGAACAAATAGTATCAGTTATAGATCTTTTTTATTGAAGATTGATTTAAACATGGTATAATATCATTCCTTAGGCGCCCACGCTTTTGTTATCGGTGATACTTATTGTTACAAACATTATATATTAATAAATGTTATTTTCATTTGTTGTTAATGTATTTGGTGTAAGATAAATTATTTTATCCTTTTTAGTACATTGATCATTTTGTTAATTTTAAATAAAAGCGTTTTTTTGAAAAAAGATATTTATTTTTGTTTATTTCACACTTTTTAGTCAAATTTTATAGATAAATTACATATTGAAAAGAAAATGATACATAAACAATAAACAATTATTTATGAAATAGATAAATAGATAGATAAATTGCTTTTTATTGTATAAAAGATACATAATTAAATGATCACACTAATTTTACAATTGCATTCGTACATTGCAGTGTATTGACAACACAGTAGTATTTACAAGATTAAATACAAATTAATATAATTACAATAGATTACAATAATCGTTGTTATCATATATATTTGTTGTACAAAGTAAAATTTCTTACCGCTATTTGTAATCACGTAGATAGTTTCACCAAACTGATTTTAATTTTGATTGCTCCACTAAACCTAAAAGTATCCTGCCCCCCTTACGAAAATGCTTGCCGGCCGCTGGTGCAGATGACACAGTAAGTTTGTATTAACGTAGATACAGCAAGTCAAAAACCAACTGCCATTATTCATTTTTCATTTCACATACATATTTCCAACGGTTGATACTGGAGGTTAAAGTCTTTAGTTACACGCATTGTTTACAATTAAGGACTCGGAATCGAACATCAGACGGGGTAGGTGTACAGTAAACAGGAGTTAAATAACAATCGAGTGATAAAACTATATAGTGAATTGTTAAAATAAAAATAAATGAATTATGTTGTGGAAACAACCAAAAAGGAATATAAAAGTGTGAATTTAAAAAGGAAAGTATTGTGATATTAATCAAATTTAAATAATTTTTAACGGTTATTATGAACTAACCTGTGACACTATATATACTAGCGAACTATTTTTTCACAAACACTGAACTATCACAAAATAACACTGTTGTAATTTTGTTTGTTAGTTGTTAATCATTATTTTTGTGTGTTTATTTTTAAGAAGTGTAGTATTAATTAACGTAAAAAAGAATGTATCTGAGATCGAAAACTTTCAATAGTGGCATATAGTATATGAAGTGGTAATTCATATTAAGAATTATTTATTTATTTTAATTTTAAAAGAGAAAAATTCAAAGTGAAACGTTTTGTAAAAGTAAAATTACTTACCGTTATTTGTAATCAGTTTTAACATTGAAAATGTTTATAAGGACGTGTCGCACATTTGCGCGTGATCGAAAATGGTAACCGGTGAGTTTCCGTAGATACTACTTCTTTGTTGTCAATAACGTAGTACACATATAAAACTTCGCTTATGAATGCGACTAAATTTAACTTTAATCTGTACATTGGTATGTATGTATGTATTTTTTTCATAATAGTGTATTGTCACGTGATTCAAGTGTGTATGCAAAATTTGAAGTCGCTATCACATCGGGAAGTAAGCGAAAATTCGATTTGAAAATCCACTTTAGACCGACTGGAAAAGCAAGTTAAATAAAAGCGTTTAACGACTTTTGGAAGTTATTTTTATTCTTTTACATGATCAGAAGATCGTCTGCATGCATTAAAATGTTTAAATAAAATCCTTTGCCTAAGAATAATACTCTGTAGTCGTCTAATTTCCATTTCCTTATGGCATCACCTTTATAGATATTAAGTAAAACAGGACAATGATTGTGACCCTGCCGAACGCCTTGTGTTATTCCAATGGGCTCTGACAACCTGTTAGTTTTATCCGTATCTGCGTTCCATTATATAAACTTTTAATTACCATTATGAAATGAATAACCTCCATACCCTTTTTCTTCATTACCGTCCATACTGTTTTTCTATCCAACCTGCCAAATTCTTTTTGAAAGTCTACTAACGCAAGATGTGTCTCTGTATTAAAATCAATCCTCTTTTCTACTATTTGTTTTAACATAAAGATATCAATTGCGGACCTTCCCCATCAAAACCCATGTTGTTCTTCTAAGACCAGACGCTCAGCAATTCTTGATATCTTTTCATGTATTGTTATAACATATTCCCAGTGCCGTATTTACGTACGGGCGAATATGTGCGCCGCACAGGGCGGCAAAATTTTGGGGGCGGCAAGTTTTTCAAAAATCGCGCGGTTGGGTGTCGCACCGTTTGTTATTGCCTCTTTCTGTTTGTTAATCGCTTCCCGGTAAAGCGCTTCTCAAAATTTTGGCTTCTCCATCGTGCCCCTCCAAAGTCAACACAGCGCGGAGAAACGGCTCCGCATTGGCTGATGCGCTGACCGCTTGGAGACGGTGACCGTGACCCAAGGCTTAGTCGTTGAGTGTTAATTCAGGTTGCTAGTTGAAGTGGATTTGTTCTTTGTGGAAATTATAATTAGTATTTTGTATTTGCAGTATCATACTTATTGTTTATATTTAGTGGTTGGTGTCGAAAATAATTATAAACTTTGTATAGTCAACAGTTTGTTTATTCTTTTCATTTCTAATTGATTCATGAACAATGGGTGACGGGAGGAAAAGGCTGAGTGGGTCGCAGTATCGAAAGTCAGCAAAGGTGAAGAAGGAAAAGAAGACGAAGTAATAAGGAAAAGTCGGAAGGTGGAGTCTTATTTTCATAAAGTGTACAGTGACGTTTCGGAACCAAACGAACTTAGTACAGTAAATCAGTTATTTTCATTGAAAGCTACGGAGAATAGTGGGGGATCTTCCGGCGGCGGAGAAGTAGGGGATAAAGGAAATAATTCTTCTAACTTAATTGCTGGCAGTGACAATTGCTATTCTAAAAGTGAACAGGATTTGTGCGAAATTCTTGTGTGTGAAAGTTACGAAACTGATCCAGGAAAATGTGAGGTTAGTTTAGAATTGGTGAGTAGTGACCCAGCGAAATGGATTTGTAATGAAGAGACACGTGATTACATTACCACACATGGCATATCCTTTCAGAATACTGGGGCAGATTATTCAAAATCGAAACGAATGTATGCAGATGGGCCACGATATTGTTCGAAGAATATTTTCGAACGGAAACTTCGTAATGGAGAAACAGTGAAACGTCAATACCTTGTATATTCAGAGAGTGAAGGTTGTGTATTCTGCGTGCCGTGCCGGCTTTTTGGTGGAACCAGTTTTTGGACAAGCAGGTTTCAGTGATTGGCGGCGTGCTACAAAGAGACTTAATGAATATGAAAGTTCACAAGCTCATAGAAACTGCGTTATGACTCTCAAAGAAAGGGGAAAGAAATTAGGAAAAATCGACGAAAAGCTAACTAAGCAGCTTGATGATGAGATTGAATACTGGAGAAATGTACTAAAACGTGTAGTTGCTGTTGTCAAAGCACTGGCCACACGTGGACTCGCATTTCGCGGGACTGATGAGCGTATCGGTTCACCGAACAACTGAAATTTTATGATGTTGCTGGAACTGATTGCACAGTTCGACCCATTTTTGGCAAAACATTTGAAAAAACACTGCAATCCTGGAAAAGGGAATACATCTTATATTTCCTTCGCTACCTACGAGCAGTTTAAACAAATAATGGGGGAAGAAGTTGTGAGCACCATTGTGGCAGAATGTCAGGCAGCTAAGTACTTCTCTATCAGCGTAGATTCCACACCAGATGTTCTCATACAGATCAGCTGACTTTCATTGATAGATATGTAAAAGAAAATGGTGAACCTGTAGAACGTTTTCTTTGTTTTATTCCAACTGCAGGTCATAAATCATCCGAGCTTGCCGGCACAGTGTTCACAATTCTATCAAAATACAAGTTGAATATAACTAATCTCAGGGGCCAGTCATACGATAATGCTAGGAACATGTCCGTAAAATATACAGGACTTCAAGCAAGAATTCTAGAAAAGAATAATTTAGCTATTTACTCTCATTGTTCGGCTCACTCTTTGAATCTCATAGGAACTTGTGCCGCCGAATGTTGCAATTTTTTTGACATGTTGCAAAAATTGTACAATTTTTTCACTTCTTCTACATATCGGTGGAACCTGTTGCAGGAGTCTCAGGACATAGTTCAGGACAAATCAGACATGGCCGGAACCTCCAAAGTCACTGTAAAAGGCTTATCCGTTATTCGCTGGAGTGCTCGAGAAGATGCATATCGGAGTTTAAATCGCAACTGGAGCATGATCATAAGAGCTTTGGAGAAAATTGAAGCAGATGACAACGAGAAATTAACAACACGACTTGAAGCCAGAGGATTGCTGAAGAAATTGTCACGACTCGAAACAGCAATCTCAGCTAGAGTATGGGATGCGAACCTAGGGCGATTTAATGCAGTAAGCAAGGTACTGCAGAGAGCCGACATAGATATCAGTGATGTAGTCCAACAGTATGACGCTTTAGCAGTGTTTGTAGCAGAATGTAAAACATCATTTGAAGTTTACGAAGAAGAAGCGAAAGCGAAGTCAGGTGTTCAGGATTACGACGTGAGCAAACGTAAAATTAAGAAGAAGACTTTCTTCGATGATGATGATGACGATAGTCAAAATAAGGAATCATTCCAGACGAGTTCAAAAACTCCCCGAGAAACATTTGTTGATCATACTTATTTGACTATATTATCGAAGTTGGAATATGAACTGAAGAGAAGGTCAGAAGCATATAGAATCATTAATGATAAATTCGGATTTTCGTCTCACTTAAGAAATACTCCAGCTTCACAAGTTGCAAGTGAAGCTAAGAAGTTGAAGGAAATATACAAAGACGACCTCGAAGAAGAATTTGTGAACGAGTGCCTTCATCTTCGGGGATATTTAATAAAAAGGGAACAAGTTGAAATGTCCCCACTCAGATTAAGCAAGATTCTCCATAAAGACGATCTACAAGGAGTATTCCCTAATGTTGACACTGAGAATTTTTTTGTGTACTCCTGCGTCGAATTGTTCAGGCGAGCGTTCTTTTTCCGTGTTGAAAAGAGTGAAGAAGTGTCTCCGATCTTCCATGCTGCAGGAGCGCTTAAATGCTTTGGCAATTCTCAATACAGTCAGAAATGGTGCAAGCCTTGGATTTCGACCGCCTTGTGACGTCGTTCGTGGAAAAGTGAAGTCGGCGGAGAAGGATCATGTAATGGTGAGTTTAAAAAAATGTTAATTAAAATTATTTTTAAAATAATTTTTTGTGGGTAGGGGCGTTACCCTGTGGCCGCACAGGGCAGCACTTCCGGTAAATACGGCCCTGTATATTCCTATTTATCTTAATGTTCAATAAGATGGCTTTGTATGGTCCAAAAAACATAAGACCAAGTTCTAATAATTAGTTTTATTAGTGTTCTGTTATCAGTCTCTGGAAATTGATAAACTATATTCATAATGTATGTTGCTAAATTAGGTTTACAAACATGTTAAGGTTTTGTGTATATTTAAAGGTTGAAAGTAGCGTTTTCTGATGTATTGTGTAGTCTATGTATTTGATACAATCTTTGCCTTAAGTTTTGTAAGTTACGTTACATTGTTTAGAGTCTTATGGTTGTACATTATTATAATACCTATGCTATTAGTAAGAATCATACGAACGTGTTATTATATATATTTTTAAGTATCTGACTGTGTATGTCTCAATGAAATGCAGTCATATCCAATATACAGACATAGCCAGTTGTTGGTGTTTTATGTGTATTTGTTTGTTCATATGACGTGGTGGAAAACGGAGACGTATCTGTTTGCGTACGTCGGGAGTAGGGGTGGCACAAGTTATTGCTTTCCAGCCTACTGTCTTCATTCTCTGTAACGTCAGGGTGTTTTTTAATTATTCCTTCCTTAGTTCAGTGTAGACGGAATACAGAGTATTTTTGAAAAGATACCAAGATGAAAGTTTCAAACATAAACGTACATAGAAACCGTGTTAAACCCATTCGGTTTTTATAAAATCAGAAAATTTTGTTGTAACCACTTTTAACAAAAGTAAGGAAAGGAACTGCGATGTTCACTATCCCATATGTTCATCAACATACTTGTACTGAAAAGGTAATCCATGATGTCAAAGAAACCGTTACAAGCAGCAAGCATAAGAGGAAAATAGAGTTTTGACTGTTAAAAGTATTACAATAACAATACAAGGAAAATAAATAGATTTGAAACGAAATCTAGAATTTTAAGGACTACAGGATGAGATTGAACAAAAGGAATCTGTAGTGAAGCTCCCTGGAAAGCAAGCACACTAAATATTTTTATTCCCAGTGGTGTAGCGTATAATAGTATAATAGGGAGGAAACTTTGGAAAGTTAACTGCCCTAATGTGAAAATGTGTCTGGAACATATTAACTGTAGATCGTGAAAGTCCAAGTAAGTTTCTAGGAAAAGAAGAAGATTTCTACATTGTGTAATGTAAGGAAAAAGTTACAGAAGAACTTGCAGGAGTATCTTGCATAAAGTAATTACACACTGAGGACGTATCCAGACAAACAAATTAGTAGACAAAAAATTTTGGAGCCGTAAAGTGGAGAAGAATGCAATAGATAGGGTATGTGATGACAAATAATGACTACATGGTCGCTTTAATGAGGGAAGAATGGACTCCAAAATAGTGTTCTATAAGTTTGTTAGAACCCACTGTCACAGAAAAAATGTAATATTATCTTACTTGGTTTAATACTTACTTATGTAAAACAGTGTTTCGAAGAATATTCTAGAGTGTTCAGATTAATGTAATCACAACTCTACAAAACAAAAAAACAGGCTATTACAAACACTGTGCAAAGCTAAAAATCGCCAACGTTGAGAAATACTGAAAATAATGAAGAATAAACGTCAAAGTACAAATGAGAAGTACAAGACATTTATATACATACAAAGAACAGGAAGAATTTGATAATTTTGGATAAAAACAAATTCAAAAAAGAAGGTTAAGAAACTATGCGATAATCACTGCTTAATTTAAAATTATACAAAATTATTTAATGAAAATGTTAGTTTTGTTAAAACACTAAGTAATGCTAAATAACATTAAACATTTTTAAAAGAGACTAATTTAAAATAAATGATTAGTGAAATATATATTTTATATTATTATTAATAATAACAAAAATTTTACAAGAATATATTGTGAATTACAATGATTCAATAGCATTCTATCATCATCATAAGTTTTTCTTTATATAAAGAAGTCAAATATATATAAAACATATTTGTATGAGAGTGGAGGTAGAAGATTGTAAACCGGAAAACATTAAGCTCGAGGCTTGCCAGGTGTCCACGCAAACTTAAATGTACAAATAGTCAATATTAAAATAGAGTAAAATTTTGTAAATTAGAGTGGACAAAAGAAAAAGGAAATTGAAATTTTACGCAACATTTTTCGTTATAAGAAGATTTGAATTATAGAAAATATAAGCAGGAGATGATAAATGAAGGTAAAGACTGATTTAAAAATTTGAAGATCACGGTCCACGCTACCCTGTTACCAATATGTGTCTTAGAAACGCATATATACACATATATGTCTAACGCATATATATCTACACATAAATCTTCAAAAAGCAAATAGACAGACTACCTGCTTTTTAAATTTGTAATTCTTCTTAATTATATTACTATTAATTTTCTTCCATATTTTGTATTTAATATTTGTATTTTCTGGGAAGTAAAAAGTTTTCACGTAACTTAATAAACGAAAGCCGACAATTGCCACTTGTCACAGTACTGTATATGGTATTATTTATGGATATGATTCAAAGAAACCCCTTATATACGGCGTTACTGTTATAGGTCTCATTATGTGAAATTACAAGGTCTAAAACAAGAAATTCAACTTTATTTTGAGGAAAGTATAGTTATCGTTGACCACAAAAACATTTTTCTTCTTTCTTAAGAGCTTTTGTCGTCCAAAGCTAATTTTATACACCCTTATTTCAGTTACTCACGGTTAACAATAATTATTTTCCCTAGTAATGTAAATATTAAGTGAAAAATATGTACGTAGTTGTAGCGTTGTCTTCTCTTAGTTAGATACACTTTCAATGTTAGTGAAGGTGGGCGTTTTATGACGGCGTGAACGGTGTAAATTGTGGTTTCCACTCTTCTCTCTCTGACGGAAACCGCTACCTCTCACGATACTCTAATCCGATAATATTATGATAATATTTCTGCGCCGACTGTTCACCTGGTTTCACGCCTCCGTTTCAAACTTTTGTTATGAATCCATAAATTGTGCTTTATGTACTTATATAGCAAAGCCTCCTGCATTTTCTTCTGACAACGGGAAATGCTTCTCGCCACAATGCTACTTAAAATATACAATTTTTTTCTGAGATTTATATTTATTATAATTCTTTAGGTTAAACTCGCAATACACTACAAAATGTTTGCACACATCGGATATTGAAAAGATTTCCTGTATATCATACAGCCATATTTTATATATTCCGCTTTTAAAACCATGAGAGTTACTGCTTTTGCTCAAGCATTATTTTGGGTACGTTTCCCAGCATAAAGTGTGCTGGGTCCAGTGAGACGGGACTTGCAATTAAGACTCTCTATTAACAAGTTATATAACACCCTTTATTATTGCATTATGTCATCAACATATAAATATCATTCATCCAGTTAGATTATCATAACATAATATTTTCTTTTTCCCTTTTTTTTACATTATAAATATCCGAATATTTCCCATATTACCAATATATAAATATTATTTCGAGATCACCTTTATGGGACACTAACACATAATACAATGTACATACATACATATTGCGACAGTACAAATAAGTGATGTACTGAGCATGGAATATAAAAATTTAAATTTACCTAATAAACTGTAAATAATTAATAATATATTAGAAATAAGCATGTTAGGGATTGCAAGCTTGACTCAGACAAAAATATGAACAGGTGTTTCGACCTGAATCGACGTGCACACACACACAAATGTAACTGAAAGTGTGTACACCAGTATTTTGCTAGTGTGTGTGAACGCAGGTCTCTGCAGGCGAGTTTGCCACCCCAAGACGAATAATTGCACAATTACTGTTTTTCCGTAATTATTCATAAACTATAATTAAGAATTAAAATCCAAAAGCACAATAAAATGTAATAAAATTTACTAAATACTGTGTACGAAAACCACGCGAAAGTGACACACCGTACGAGTGTAATAGTGAAATAACTGTGTACCAATCGAAAGGGTTAAGTTGCAATGTCCAAAATTACAGTGAACATGTGTTGTAAAAATAGTTATAAGATAAGTATAAGAGTTTACTTACAGGACTCTGCAATTCGCAGAAATATAAAAAATAGCGAATTTGACAGAGAGTGGGGGAACTGAATCCAGAGACAGTTTCTAACATGTCGATTTCGTACCACTGCAGGTGTCGACCAAGACATGGGTATAAATAGGACACGCAAGCTACAGTGGTTCTCTTTCTTGAATCATCCACGGTGCAGCGGGAGCTTATGCCCGTCAGCACGGCGTATTTATTTTTTTTGTAAACAGTTTAAATTTGCCAGTTACGTACAAATATGTAACTAAGCTGTAAAGACAATCATTTTAATTAATAACAGCACTACTTAAGAAGATCCATTAACGTCAGAAACAGCACGAGGAGAGTTCCAGAGAATGATTCAACACTAGACAAGAGAGTGATACGACGCTGGACAAGAGGAGAGTTCCAGAGAGAGATACGACGCTGGACAAGAGGAGTGTTCCAGAGAGAGAGAGTGATACGACGCTGGACAAGAGGAGAAGAGAGACAGCCGACGCTGGAGGCGAGACGAGGACGAATACCGATGAATCAAAAAATGATCGAGTATGATTAACGACAATAAGGTGATAAACAACTTATTTATATCTTAATCATACAAAGACCTCAAAGACAATTAAAGACATTTCTATTTTATTTAAAAGTAAGAGCAATGTTTCTTGTAAAGTAGAATTAAAATCATAGATGTTTTAGAAATACGATTAACGTAACAAGAGCTCAAATTAATATGATATAAATGATTACAAAGCATTTAAATGAAAACAATTAGTATTTGAGAAAACAGTACTGAGAAACAAAAGATAAATTCAATAACTATTAATAATTTTGAGTACATTACAATATAGAAAAAGAGATTTAAGTATTGATATTTTGAGACACATTAATTGACTGAGTAGTCTGAAAATGAGATTTTTCTTTTATACAATAATTAGTAGAATAGAATATTTAGTCAGTAAGGATGTATATAGCTTAAGCCTTACGGCATAACAACAAATAATAACGAATGTTTTAAATCGAAGTCAGTGCCATGTGCACATTTTTTAATAGTATCAAATAAATTTTAATTACCGTTTCAAGTTACATAGAGTTCTTATTGCAGATACACCTGACACCCAATTTAAATCTTATATTGTTAAATAATTTGTCAATCTTGAACGTGAGACCGGTCACGCCTATTTTATGTATATGTAACGTTGCATAAGTTTGGCGCTCCAAGATCGTGGGGCTCCACAAATTTAAATTATATTAAATTTGCAATTTGTTACGTTGCATATAATGGCGCCCTGACGTGGGGCACGACATGCCTAAATTTACGTACAAAAATTTGTTACATGAATTGTAGCCCATGAACGTATGGCCCGATCCCCATCATTTAACTATTAAAATTTTTGTGTAGCTAATTGGTTGCTCTAAAAGATAAAGAGTGTGTTAAATGAAAAATGTATCATATGTAATTATTATTTATATTAAACAGTAACTGAATGTAATGTTAATTGTTGTGTAATCACACAGCTGGCGCCCACGAATAATATTATTTGTCTATGTAACAGGTGTAACTGTAATGAGTATTAATAATAACTATTAATAAAAAATAAAGAAATAAATAAATAAGTAGGGAACGGTTATCAATAATAATTGTTAAAGAATTACTACTAAATAAATATTTTTAATAATACTTCATCATGACGACTTCAGGAAATTTAGACGTCGAGGCATTCCAGATGATGATGCGTGCCTGGGTCGATGAATTAAGCACAAAACAGACAGAAAATTTAAATAAACAGACAGAAAATTTAAATGCTAGAATAGACGAATTAAAAGAATCTAATAAGAAACAAACAGAACGTTTAGAAAATAAATTAGAGCTACAGTCCGAAAATTTTAGACAGGACACCATAAACATTACAGAGAGTCTAGAAGAGTTAAAAATTGATAATATTGAAATAAAACAAAATATAATTGACAGTAATGCGCAGCTAACTGAAAAAATTGTTAATACAAACAGACGTATTGACACGATCGCAGAAAATGTCTGTGGAATAATTAATAAACAAACGGAGCTAATATGTGAAAAGATAGTATGTGAAGAATTCATACTAATTGAAAATACGTGTGTAATTACTAACGATAATTATATAAAAGTAATTAACATTAAGGAGGAGAAGCAAATAAAAGTTAATAAAACATACCTTATTAATAGCGATATCCCTATTGTGAGTCACACACACACTAGTAAGTC
Organism: Magicicada septendecula; assembly: GCA_034769895.1. Classification (NCBI taxonomy): domain Eukaryota; kingdom Metazoa; phylum Arthropoda; class Insecta; order Hemiptera; family Cicadidae; genus Magicicada; species Magicicada septendecula. Next base: position 108,114,027 of record CM068372.1, on the reverse strand, counting down.
ACATAAAGTGAAACACTTAAGGCACTACACTTACGGAGATAAATATCACTGTAGGTATAAAAAGAAACGTAGTAAGTTATCTAGACGAAACACTACGCAAAATTGTGGTAAATATCATGTTAGATATACGCACGATAATTATAATAACGATAATTATAACTGTAATTATGAAAACTACAGATGTTATCATAAACGACGTATGAAAAAACCGTGGACAGCTGTTCAGGTAAGCTCACTCAACCAAACTAGTGACGAGAGAATTGAGAAAGAGCGAAGCATTTGTAACGAGTGAAAGAGGGTAGATTTTAAGTGGCCGATAGGCAAGATGAAAATGTTACCCTATAAACAGGTGACTTATACGATCCAAACAAACGTTCACAAGGTAAGTACGCACACAAACGAGGGAATAATACAATGGAACGCGGACGTTGTTTACACGAGGGTTAACACAATGAATTTCCTGTGTACAACAACCAATTGTTATAATGAGGGGTGTCAGTTCAAACGACACACCGAACCGAACTCAATACCCGAAAATAAATAATTATTTTTAAATGAGAAAAATAATATTACTATTAATTATTAATAATAATATAAGAGAGTATAATTAAGAAATGTTATAAGGAATATTATTTGAAAGGGTTAATTAAGAAATGTATTAGTGATGGTAAGGAATGCTATTGTAGAGAAATATTTAAGAAAGTAATGGTAAAAGATGTTATTGTTGTTATTAATATGAAGAAATGGTAAGGAATGTTATTATTGATATGTTATAAATATGAAGAAATGATTAAGATGAGCAATAATTGCCATAATTGTTAGAATGACTGATCAAGCGAACACTTATTGAAGATACAAGGACACAGAAGAAAGCGAGAGTGAAAAGTCATAAGGGCAGAAAATACTTAGGATTAAGGACTTCGAGAAAAATATCGTTGTTTTCCAAGACAGTTCCTCTGTAACCGATCATGCGACACACTACAAGCTAAAAGAGTATTCTGTTACGGAAGTGTATTTCAAGAAAGTAGTAGCGATCAGAAAGGTAATGTTAAAGAAATGTAATAAAAGGTAATGAATGTTAATGTAGTGTATAAGTAATGTATTAGATAAAGTAATGTCATGTTAAGAAAAGAGCTAAGGAAGATTAGAAGCGAAGGTAAGAATGTAGGAGTAAGATAATGTAAAATTAAGGACCGAATTTACACACATATGTAGGAATGCAGAGTATACAGAAGGAGAACAAAGGAGAGCTAATTGCAGTGGATTTTCTGGGACCATTACCACGATCAAGTCGAGGTGTGAAGCACATATTGGTATGTATCGATGTGTTTTCCAAGGCAGTCCGACTGTACCCAATTATGCGACCCACAACCAAAGTTGTTCTAAAGATACTACTGCAGAAATATATTCCGTTATATGGAAAAATGAAGAAGGTACTCAGTGATCAAGGTGTACAATTCCAAAGTGAAAAATGGGAGAGGACGTTAATGGAAAATGGAATACAACCAGTACTCACATCCATAAGACATCCTCAAGGAAACCTTGCTGAGAGAGTTAACAAAGAATTAGGTAAATATTTACGAATATATTGCCATGATCAACACAATAAATGGGCAGAATATTTACCATTTCTTGAAAAAGCCATTAATGAAAATTATAGTGAAGCAACAGGATACACTCCAATGGAATTAGAAGAAGATAAGAAGCCAAGCAGATTTTGAACTAAGTATATAAACAAACCTAATAACCAAAAGGTACCTGTACCAATAAGTGTGAAAATTGGATACGCAAGGCAGCGGATAATAGAAAGGGGTAACAAGAGAGTAGAGAGATTTAATCTAACTCAAAAGCTACAACAATTCAACGTGGGAGAAAGTATACTACTCAGAGCAAATCCAGTGGGAAAACGGAGTGATAATACGGCGAAGAAATTCTTCAGACTTTATAATGGACCGTATACGTTAAGACAGCGAGTAGGACAGAACACTTTCAGCGTATATGATGAGATACAGAAGAAAGAAATTGGTAAATTCCACGCAACGTCATTTAGGAAGTTCTACACATGAAAACAACGAGGTCAATGAAACCAGTCAGATCAGCTGTTTGTTGAAGCCACCCTACTACAAGGTCACGAGCAGTGAGCGTACGAAGAGGGGAGGTAAGACATTTATATGCACTCCAATTAAGGGTGAAATGACGAATATTATTCTTTATTATTTGTTACTTTTTTTTTGCAAATAATAATAATAAATAAATAAAAAAAAATTATAATAAATAAATTTATTAAATTTTTTTTTGTTACCAAGCAGAGGAATAATGCGACAGTACAAATAAGTGATGTACTGAGCATGGAATATAAAAATTTAAATTTACCTAATAAACTGTAAATAATTAATAATATATTAGAAATAAGCATGTTAGGGATTGCAAGCTTGACTCAGACAAAAATATGAACAGGTGTTTCGACCTGAATCGACGTGCACACACACACAAATGTAACTGAAAGTGTGTACACCAGTATTTTGCTAGTGTGTGTGAACGCAGGTCTCTGCAGGCGAGTTTGCCACCCCAAGACGAATAATTGCACAATTACAGTTTTTCCGTAATTATTCATAAACTATAATTAAGAATTAAAGTCCAAAAGCACAATAAAATGTAATAAAATTTACTAAATACTGTGTACGAAAACCACGCGAAAGTGACACACCGTACGAGTGTAATAGTGAAATAACTGTGTACCAATCGAAAGGGTTAAGTTGCAATGTCCAAAATTACAGTGAACATGTGTTGTAAAAATAGTTATAAGATAAGTATAAGAGTTTACTTACAGGACTCTGCAATTCGCAGAAATATAAAAAATAGCGAATTTGACAAAGAGTGGGGGAACTGAATCCAGAGACAGTTTCTAACATGTCGATTTCGTACCACTGCAGGTGTCGACCAAGACATGGGTATAAATAGGACACGCAAGCTACAGTGGTTCTCTTTCTTGAATCATCCACGGTGCAGCGGGAGCTTATGCCCGTCAGCACGGCGTATTTATTTTTTTTGTAAACAGTTTAAATTTGCCAGTTACGTACAAATATGTAACTAAGCTGTAAAGACAATCATTTTAATTAATAACAGCACTACTTAAGAAGATCCATTAACGTCAGAAACAGCACGAGGAGAGTTCCAGAGAATGATTCAACACTAGACAAGAGAGTGATACGACGCTGGACAAGAGGAGAGTTCCAGAGAGAGATACGACGCTGGACAAGAGGAGTGTTCCAGAGAGAGAGAGTGATACGACGCTGGACAAGAGGAGAAGAGAGACAGCCGACGCTGGAGGCGAGACGAGGACGAATACCGATGAATCAAAAAATGATCGAGTATGATTAACGACAATAAGGTGATAAACAACTTATTTATATCTTAATCATACAAAGACCTCAAAGACAATTAAAGACATTTCTATTTTATTTAAAAGTAAGAGCAATGTTTCTTGTAAAGTAGAATTAAAATCATAGATGTTTTAGAAATACGATTAACGTAACAAGAGCTCAAATTAATATGATATAAATGATTACAAAGCATTTAAATGAAAACAATTAGTATTTGAGAAAACAGTACTGAGAAACAAAAGATAAATTCAATAACTATTAATAATTTTGAGTACATTACAATATAGAAAAAGAGATTTAAGTATTGATATTTTGAGACACATTAATTGACTGAGTAGTCTGAAAATGAGATTTTTCTTTTATACAATAATTAGTAGAATAGAATATTTAGTCAGTAAGGATGTATATAGCTTAAGCCTTACGGCATAACAACAAATAATAACGAATGTTTTAAATCGAAGTCAGTGCCATGTGCACATTTTTTAATAGTATCAAATAAATTTTAATTACCGTTTCAAGTTACATAGAGTTCTTATTGCAGATACACCTGACACCCAATTTAAATCTTATATTGTTAAATAATTTGTCAATCTTGAACGTGAGACCGGTCACGCCTATTTTATGTATATGTAACGTTGCATAAGTTTGGCGCTCCAAGATCGTGGGGCTCCACAAATTTAAATTATATTAAATTTGCAATTTGTTACGTTGCAATATATATCACAGATAGAAGCACATACATATCGTTTTTATTTACCGGGCCAATGGTCAACCTCTATGATTACATCAGAATACAATAATAATAAATATTAAACAAACACAATTTATAAGTTAAAAAAAAAATGCCTTGTGAACAGCCTATATTGGTTTAGCAAAACACAATTTAAAATTTTCAAAGCCATGTAAACCACCTAGATCATTTTATAAAAAAAGTTATAAATTTAAATTAACTGTAACCAGCTGGTATAATTTTATCGAAAAAAAAATTATATAAGCATCAAATTACTAAAGGAGGCGATTTGCCATCATACTATAGAACACTAATTATGAGTGTAAAAACCTTGCCAACAGCCTGTATAATTTTATCAAGATACAATATATATAAATTTAAAATTCCTGTAAACAGCCAGTATAATTTATCGAAAGTACAATTTATAAATTTAAAGAAAATAAACTCAATTGGCCATAATAACCCGAAAATACAATTACAAATTCAAAATGTCAGTTAACAGCCTGTATAGTTTTATGCAAATTACAATTTATAAATTTATGAAAAGAATCTGGATTGGCCCGGCCGCTGACATGTTCCAAGCGGCATCCAAAAAAGCAATTAACCATTACAACAAAAATTTTAGAACCCCCCCCCCAAAGACAGACAGGTAGTAGAACGCTGGACAAGAGCCAGACTCGACAGAAGGTAACATGTCCGGGAGCTTGCATGGATTTGCACCAACAGGTGACTACCCCTGATTTTGTGATATTTTAATGTAACCCAACCTGATAGCAGGATAAAGAAAACTCCCAACTCATTTATGAAATGTATAAAATAATTAACAAGCAGAAATATCCGAGATTGTAACAGAAACTAGACCAGCCGGTCCAGCCCCAGCATGTACAAACTGCACCCACCTACTTAACTAAAATACAGGTTGCCCACAAACTTTTACAACCCCATTCAGTACCACAAAAAAAGGTAAGGCATAAAGATTAATGACCGCAGGACACATGCCTGCGAACGGGCCTACAATTGATCTCGAGCGTAATCATTATCATCGCAATGTTACTGAAAGTTTGCAGCCGAAGTTATGTCCAGCTGGACACGAGCACAAGTAATACAGTATTAAGATGTAGAAAGTCAATACAAGTAGAACTGAGTGTTCTGTAGATGTTAAATGCACTATACAGTCGTTTCCTGTAGAGGCCAAATTTATGAAAGTATTGGTTTAATGTCACCTCATTTTAGTCCAGATGATTTCCAGGAGGTCTGTGCCCTATGAACTGTCAGTCGATCTTGCTGAGGGGCGTTTTTATCGTGGCATGATTAGCTTATTTCTACTCTGGCAGGTGAGAACGAGAGTCTGTGTGTGTGTTCAGGCCATGGAGAAGGATAGAATTTCCGCCATGCTCGGATCAGGTCCTCGGCTATCTCAGGAACCCGGAGGTCTGTACGAGACTACGTGCTCATGATAGAATAGAAAAAAATTACAGAATTAACCAACTCGATCTGCCGGAGAGGACAGGCTGCCTACAGGACTGTAGATGGCGGCCGACTGAAACAAACTTGCAGTGCACAGGACCGAGGAACACAATTACTCGCTTACACCAACAGATAGCGCTGGCATGTAGTGAGGCAAAACCCGGTAATGCAGTACATCGCTAAATAAAACTTCACAATTCCCAATTATTAATAAACTAATTTTCTTTGTACGGTGGCCCGGTTTTCTTAAACCGCGGCACATATTATTTGATTTGTTTGGCTGATGCATTAACAATAACTTGCTGGTATCCCAGAGAACTGTTTTTTGTACCACGTTTTTTAAAGCTATTCAGATTGCTGTAATCTTGAATAATTACTCTATTTATGTTATAGAAGAAAGAGTGTACTTCAATAAAACAATTGAATTATTTTTATTCTTTATATAAAAAGAATTTTTAAATATACTTATCCGGGCTCTTCTGTAATCGGTTCCTGTTTCCTAATGAATGGCATACAATACGTAGTTTCGTGTAAAAAGCGAAAAGCTTAATCTGCCGTAGGAGAGATATCATGTTGTATTGACTACAGCTTTATGCATGGGAAGTCCTTGTTATCCTTCGACCTGATCCGTCTACTTTGCAAGTCACGTGAGTAGCGTACATATGATAATAATTTTTGTGTTTTTCGCTCATGTATATTTCTAGTTACGAATTACGTATTGTTACTAATACACTATAATAGATGAAAACGTAACCCGCAGTACTGAATCATTAATGTTTAGCGCAAGAATATATTTGTTTTACTTGATTATAAACGGGTGGAAATTATTCCACCACTGCAGCCAACGGTACTTTCCCAATTCTTCCAAACACTGAATATTTGTTTAAATATGCAGATCAATTTAAAATATACTCTCAAATCCTACTTTAAATTACGTGCAGGTATTGTTACAATAAAATAATATAAACGTTAGCTGTTTAGGTCTCTTATAATTTGTATTTTGTACAATAAATATCTGTTTCATTATTTGTCATAGTTGGAAAACGTAAAGTAAGATTTTGGTTGGAAATCCTGTTGTTAAGTATAAGTAATTGAGTACATAAAACTTTACTTAATGTGAGTATCAATTGTAAAAATAATTTTTGGTACTAATATTTTATTGTGTTTCACGTAGAATATAAACTGTTAGGTAAGTAATCCTGTGATAATATGAGTTCGAATCCTTTTTAGAAAATAAAATGCTATTGTTGCTAATAAACTACATCTATTGAACTGCGTAGACTATTCCACAGTCATAGTTTAGACCTTAAAATAACTGGTTCCTTTATACGTGGTTTGATCCTTTCTTAACCTTATATTCTTATACGGATTGATCTATTGTTTTGAACGCAGTAAGTAAATTCCTATAGATCCCTAAAATGAGTTAGTAATTTATCGCTATTATATTTGTTTATATATTCCCGGGCCCGCACCATAGAATCAAGGTGCGTTTTTCAGCCCCCAGGTCGACTCAGCCTGCTGAAAATGAGTACCTTGGATAACATCCTGCGGATAATAATGGGCGGCTGAAGCGTAGTGTTGGCTACACTGCCTTCCTTGTATGCCGTACGCCTCACATTAGGCAGCCTACCCTGCCTACTCCTAAGCTACTTCAATGGTATACATGGAAGCCATTATTATTTATTATATTTGTATATATTAGTAGAGCAGCCGCCTTGTTAAATCCAAGCCTACAAGATTTCAGTCCGTAATTACTTCCTCTTCCGCTGTCGAGAGTAGTTTTCGTAACTGAGTGCATTGATGTGCTGAAATCCCCGAGGACGGCCGCCATCTATGTGGCTGGACCGTTTGTCTGCTCTACCGCTTTGATTCGGTTATTATTACACAAGACCCCTGCCGACTAGAATCGGGTATGCACTTAACGCATCTTGAACCTGTGGAGATGCTTGATAAAGGAGTAACCTAAAAGTAGTGCCGCTGAGTCGAAGACCTACCACACAGTAAAACCGAGAACGACAGTGTCCGACAACATTTGAAAACACAAAATTAGTGTGCCCGAATGCCCGCGGAGGAACCTCTAAAAACGCATTTGTATTAATTGTCAAAATTGATTAACAAAAAAAATATCAACAAAAACCTAAACAACAGTTTATGTTTGATACTTTTTCAAGATAGGATTGTAGTTCAATAATTCTGGTGACAGGCTTATTATTTTATAGATTTATGAACTGCAATTTTCACCCTCTTTGTTCTGCTGAGGTATTGAATCTCTGCTGTGTTTTATATGCAGTGTACACAAATTATCATTGCATTATCAGATACTGAACTCTTTCAGAAAACTCTACCAAGTGTTATATATGGTAGTAAATTGTTAATTATTTTGTAAAACAGCACATCTTGTTTTTCTCTTGTTTTTTTACACCTTATACACCGTTTTGTAACAAAAATATTAAGACTTCAAAAAGTATTAAATTTTTGTTTGATAACAGATAATTATGGGAGCATTATATATTACAACGTTATTTTGATACACATACGCTATTACTCGTATGCGCGCACTTACCCACGTCTCGGAGGTATACTCTTCTTCAGCAGTATTTACCTTGATGTTCCCCGGCTGGGTCGCAGGCTTTGGTCGTTGGTTGAGTGTGGATTAGCACGTGAATATCGTTATAAGTTTTAATTTACAAGTAAAGAGTACAGAGGATTGAGTACTGGTTGTGAAATTAGTATGACTGTTTTTAAGAAAAGTATATTCATTTGTTTATTCAAAAATTAAATTCTAATTCTCATGTTATTTAAATGTTTAATGCGGGTTACTTATTAGATGAACCCTTATATTCAATCTGAATGTAATGTACTCATAATGTTTTCAACTCTTCTTTCTTATATTTCTAAGACATAGTATACACATACACAAATTATATATGACCTGAAATAGTACACAGACATATACATATATAACACATATAAATATTATAGGAACGTGAGTAATACGTATAACATTTAAATATTGATCTTGTCTTTACAAGCGTGGTTTTCAATATATACCACTTAAATAAAACTTTCAATTAATTAAAATATTAATCAAAATATTAATAGAGAACATTTATTATGTTATTTGATTTTATCTTTAATGTCTCAATTAATTATCAATCTTCTAATGATGTAATTCTCATATTTACAATTACTCATCTAATCAATTACAAAATATAATAAAATAATATGGTTCTTGTTTGACCATTTACTTATGAGATTACTTCAGTTATACTCAATTACATTTTGAACAATTATTTACTCATTTTTCAAATTTAAAAACAAATTAATGTTCTTGTAAACTTGAATATGGAAACCAGAGTTTTTGGCGGTAGACCTCAGGGTCAATTATAATATTAAATAAATGTTCGACTTCACCTGCATTTTTCTGCACCCATTTAATTCTGTTGTTACCGTCATCTGGACTCTCGAGTTTATTAATCCTCTTCGGTATCAGCTCCTCTGTCTCTGCGTCGTTCCTCGCTCCGTCTCCTGGATGCTGAGTTTTGACGTGTACCTCTAGTCGTGATGATATACGGCTGGATGTAGATGCATGGGCTGTCCCTGCGTCCTCTCGTCTTCTCGTCTAGTTCCTCTCCTATTCTTTCTTGTCCCTCGTAGCTGCCTAGAAGTTCTATGTAGTTACAACTCTTGCAGCTTCATTAATATAGTTTCAAATCTCATAGATTCATTTATAGAGTCTGTTTCAAATCACTCGAGTTCTTTAATAACTGTACCGACGTACTGCCGGTTCCATCGCACTTCAGTTTATATACTACCGTTTAAAACATTACTAAAATTTAGTAAAATTTACAGTGTCGAGATGCGTGGATTCCTCGTATTAAATAAACTTGATCTGGCTTAAAGGTTTGTCGCGCGCTGGGGTTTTATACTGCTGCATCGTTGGAATTCCTGTTGGAAACTGTTTTGACAACATTGAACAAGCCGGCGCGTCGGTTTAATTGTCACTTTCAACCTACGCGTCTTTCTATGAAGCGCACACTTGTTTATAAATATTATTAACCACCAATCGTTCGGTATAATATTAAACCTTATTTATGTAAATTATGAATGTTACGCTGTGTAAATTATGGCAGTTTATTACACCAAAATTTCACACGGTGTCTGAACCGTTCTCACGATTTATGACCACTTAACGTCAAATTGAAGCGCCACGTTTCAGCTATGTATTAGCTATTAAACATATGTCGCTGATTCGTGTGCCTTATGGTTCACGTACAATCCTTAAAAAATTGTGTGAAATCTTCCACCATCGTTTGCATAATTTAACTTGTCTGTTATATACACATGTACACATACACACACACGCAGACGGATACACAGGCGACCGCATGTCGTTCTGACGTCACCTCTGCGAGTTAGCGCGTGTCAATTGCTCCCCTTCGTTACATTTAAAAACCAACTAAGCTATGCGTTCCATATGCATGCTTACGTACAATATTTGATTTATTTAAAAATAAATACTACTTATATTTATTACATTATTTCTTATACCTAACGTATATTTATTATACTATTTTATTATGTACATCTTACATATTCATACGTGTATACGAAAGCACGTTATCATACCTCAGTCAGGGGTTGATACATATACTTATGCTAACCGTATCGTTGCATAAATTCCCCTGCTGGGTAAAATAAAATTTGAATTTTATTCAAATTTTATTTCTTTACTCAGAAATAATTTATTTTATTATTTACTACACTCACAATTAGTGGTTATAAGGGTTCTTAAATTTTTTTCAATTTCCTTGGGTGGATTACGTCTTTCCCATGGATTTATAATTTGACTTTTTATTAATTCATTTATCCATAGAATTTACGGAATGCTGATGCATGGTGCTTTCCAACGATCTTGTTCCTTGTTGGATCGCAGACGATAAATGTGTGTCGTCATTTCCTCCTTTGTAATAAGTAGGGTCCCTCGTACAGTCTGAATAGTTTCTTTGCTGTATTGTAGATTCGTTTTCGCAGTGGATTACTTCTTAGTAGCACATTCTCTCCTTCATGGAATGTGATGAGTTTGTGCGTTCTGTTGAACCTCTCGATCCTCTTTTCTCCAAGTTTTTCCATCCTCTTCTTTGCATTGTCGTACTTGTGACTTAATGGATTTTGTAGATTTTTGTTTGGAGGTTTGTCAATGTTTCTCGACCAGAATCTATTAGGTTTCTTATTTGTTTCCAGTTCCACCGGTGTATATCCCGTAGCTTCACTGTATGTAGCATTTATAGCTTGTTCAAAAAATGATATGTACTCTGCCAATCGGTTATGTTGTTCATTACAGTAGATGCGTAAATGTTTTCCTAACTCTTTATTTACCCTTTCAGCAAGGTTTCCTTGTGGATGTTGTATTGACGTTAACACTGGTTGTATGCCGTGCTGAGTTAGCGTTTCCGTCCATGCTTTATTTTGAAATTGTTTACCTTGGTCACTCAATATCTTTTTGATTCGACCATACTTCGGTACGTATTTGGGTAGTATGACATTCAGTACACTTTTTATGGTAGGTCTTCGAATAGCGTAGAGTCGAACTGCCTTGGTGAACACATCTATACATACAAGTATGTGTTTTGTACCCCCGTGAATAGCTCTCGGAAATGGGCCCAGGAAGTCTACTGCTACTAATTCTCCCTTTTCCTGTGTCTTTATATTTTGCATATCTACGTATGTGTGAAGATTCGGATGTCGTGCTGTTTGACATTCGTAGCATCCTTTTAAGATAGCTTTTATTCTTTTAAACGTATTATTCAAAATGAAGTCTTCCTTCAAAGCTAACTGACATTTTAAAGCAGACGCATGTGCTAAACTTTGATGACATGGTATAGTTAGTGTTTTTAACATCTCTGGTGATACGACTATTTTCCAATCATAATTGACGAGTTTATACAATATACTATTTTTTATCGTATATCTACTAGATAGTATTGATAATTTCAAGTGACTTATCTGCGGATCTTTATTTTGTTCACTTGCTATGTTATTTAGCAAATATTTAACTCTCTCATCAGTTTGATATGTAATATTTAATATTTTCACATCGTTCCACTTATCTTCATGAGTTTCTTGTGTCTCTTTTGGTGGATAACGACTTAGTGTGTCGGCAATTATATTATCCGAGCCTTTACAGTATTTTATTGTGAATGAATACACTTGTATAGCCAGTATCTATCTCATTAGTCGTGCATTTGTTGCTTTACAACTTAATAAAAATGAAAGCGCTTGATGATCCGTGTGTATTTCAAAGTGTGTTCCATACACATAATACCGAAACTGCTTCAAGGCGTAGACTATCGCTAAGATTTCCTTTTCTGACGTACAGTAGTGTTTTTCTGCTCCTTTGAAGACTCGACTGGCGTATGCGATGACTCGTAGCTCTCCGTGTTTATCTTCTTGATACAGGACACTCCCTACTGCATAGTCACTGGCATCTGCGTAGATTATATATCGTCCTTCTCGTTGTGGATGATGCAGCATAAGGTTATGTAGAAATAGATTTTTCACTTCACGGTACGCTTCTTCATGATGTACCTCCCATTTCCATTTATTTCTTTTCTAATGAGTTCTAGAAGTGGTTGGATTTTCTTTGTATATAACGATGAAAAACGTCGGTAGTAACCCGTGAGCCCTAGGAATGCTCTTAACCCTTTTATGTTCTTGGGTCTTGGGAACTCCGTTATACTCTGTAGCTTGCAAGGGTCTGTTTGTATTCCCTTGTCAGATATTATATGACCTAAGAATGTTATTAAAGTTTTAATAAAGTCACACTTCTCTAACTTCAAAGATAGATTAGCGTCTCTGAACTTTTGAAATATCGTGTTCAGATGCTGAACGTGTTCTTCCAACGTTGTTGAGATTACAAGGATGTCGTCCACGAAGATCATGGTGTATGGTTCCACCTCTGGTCCTAGTGCATTTTCCAAACATTTTACAATTGCTGCGAGGCTTGTACTCAATCCAAAGGGTACTACTCGATGTTGGTAGCTTTTGTTCATGTACAGGAATGCGGTGTATTTGCGATCTTGTTTACGAATGGGAATTTGCCAAAATGACGAAGTCAAGTCTATCTTGGTTAGATATTTTGCTCCTTGACACTTGTTAAATAATTCTTCTCTATTCGGTGCACAATCAAAATCCTTTTCGACGACACTATTTAGATTCCTCATGTCTAAACACAGCCTTATTTCGTCCGTCTTCTTTTTGACGACCACGAGAGGATTGATGAAGCTACTGTTGGACCGCTCTATTACGCCGTTATCCAATATTCTTCGGATTTCCTCTTCGACTGGTTCCGCATATTTAATGGGAATCGGATATGTCCTCCGTACGAACTTAGTAGGATCGGTGACCTGAATCTTGTGTTCATAGTCATTCGTAATTGTAGGAACATCGCTAAATATATCTTGATACTCCTGTATCAATTCTTCTATTAATTCTATTCCTTCGTGTTGATTGTCCTCTTGCATATTGATATTACTTGCAGCGTGTTTTACAGCTGGTCTGGAGATGACGATCGGTTCCTGTTCTTCTTCCACGTTGTTCTGACTTTCTTCAAATTTAATTTCGTAGAGTCCTCCCTCAACTTAGCATGTCATTGAATTATTTTCTAAATTAACAACTGCTCCTAATTTATTTAATACGTTGATACCTATGATACAATCATATGTAAGCTTATCTACTACTATCATAGGAATATCGCATACAAGTTCATTACACTTAAAATTAACATATATTTTTTGTGTGGCAATCTGTTTAATTTTTTGTCGCCGTTGTTATGTAATAATTGTTAATCGGTAACACTGGTGCATGTTTGAAATGGTTTTTATTCCGGTTGATGCAGGTCCGGCTGATTACGGATACCTCACTTCCAGTGTCAACGAGAATCTTCATATTTACATTGTTTATTGTCCCCCCTAATATAGGACAATAGGTTTTGGATACCGTTATTTCCTGTTGTGTATTGTTTGTATCGTTTAGGGTGGCGCGCAACTCATGTGTGTGCAGGTCGTTTAACAAGCCTGCTCGTGCCGGTGTTTTGTTTGTATACGAGTCGCTTTTAAAACCTGTTTGAGCTGGCGTTTGGCTTCTCCCTTGCCGTCATTCATTTTTCTTCTCCCCTGTCGTGCTACTCTCACCACCTGTCTCTTTGGAAGTTGACGGGCGTGTCAGCTGTTGCACATTTTTATTTTCATAACTATTTTTATGTTTATTATTTGCATTGATATTATGTACATTTGCATTGTACGGTTTTAATTGTTTTTTAGACGTAGCTGGATGTGAGTACGCTCCTTTATGTGGAGATGAATTACCTTTTTCAAAGGGTTGTTTATATGCTTTCCAATTATCTTCTTTCTTCGCAAACTGCGTCGATTTGTGTTGTATTGGATCTTGTGTAGAGTACTGCTGCTGCTGCTGCTGGTTATCTCTTCTTTCGTATTGTTTATTAACAAACTGTGATGATTGTGTTACAAGAATAAGAAGTTCCTCTATGGTTTTAACTCCTTGGGTATATACGGCAAGTCTAATGTGTCTGTCAAAATGGTAGCTTAATTTTAATACTAATTCGTGCTCCGTGAATCTTGGTCTAAGATGCTTACACCGTTCGACGAGTTGTATTATGTAGTCTTCCATGGAACGTTTGCTGTTGACGTAATATCGCCCATACTCCAGCTGGTCTCGTACCTCTCTCTGAGTATGTATATTCCAGTATAGATTTTCGAAGGATGCCTTCAACTGTTCATAAGTTTCTGTTTGGTCCCGAACAATCGTATAACATTTGGATGCTGTTTCCTGGAAATGTCGACTTACAAATTCTATACGTTCTCTGTCGTTTAGGTTGCTTCCTATTGTTGCCATTTCTCGTTCACACTTATGTAAAAATTCTATGGGATTCTCCCATTTATTACCTTTAAAACTGATCTTCTCTCGATCATCTACTTTTGCAGCACACATCATCATAGCACTGGGTCGTCTCTTGACTTCTGCTCGTAGTTTTCCTACCTCCTCTTGTAGTCCATCTTTCATGTTGTTAATTTGCATGGAGTGGTGCTTAGTTTTCCTCGTGACCTCCTCCACAGCTATTTCTACAGTTTCGGTTCTCACAGTGAGTTCCTTTGTTTTATTAGTGTTGTCCAGGATGCGCTCATTTACACCTTTGTGTCTGAGTTCTTGCTCCTGCTTAGTAATTTAAAATTTTTCATTCCACTGTTCAGCCAGTAGTCGAATGTGTTCTTTAGTTTCACGTGTATATTCACGCTGTTCTTTAAATTTACTATAAATCTTTACAGCTTGTTCATTAAGTGACTGTTGAACTCGCTGTTCGACTGCTTCAACGCGTGCAGTAAGCTCTGTTTTCAAAGTATTACTGACGAGTTCTATATTACTTTCTAATTGAGTTTTCACTTCTTCAATTTTAATTTCTAATCTATTACGATTATCTTCTATTTGAGTTTCTAATATTTATAATTTTGCATTGCTACTTTCTAATTGAAGTTTCAGTTCTGCACTTAGTTCTGCATTACTACTTTCTAATTTTTCACTTAGTTCTGTACTGCTACTTTCTAATTGAGTGTTTAGTTCTGCACTATTCGTCTTCAACTCTTCTTGAAGTCGTTTAAACATCGTTTCGAAGTCCATTGTTGGTTGCTTCGCCATTTTTTTTTATAGACTACGGTGTCCTAACTAATTCGTTATATGAATTATATATTTATTATTGGTCAACCGTGACTCTATATTTCTTTATTTAAATTATTGTATTTATCAGTATTAATTTCACAACTCTTTTTCTCTCTGTACTTTATTATAAATTATTTATTTGTAATATTATTTATTACATAAATTGACTATTAATCCTTTCTTACAATATTTTTGCTAATTATTTATTAGACTTTATTTATTACCAGGGCGCCATTTACTTGTAATGATAATTAAAATTTATTCTGCAACACCGTTATTTTTTCTACGTGTCGGGCCCCACCGTTGGGCACGCCAATTACTTTACAACGTTGTTTTGAATACGTGACCAACGGTACTTAACATATACCGTGCCCCACGCACTTTGGGAGCCAATTATTTTACAACGTTCCCAAAGAGCGTGACTTTATACACATATCGAGCCCCACGATTTTGGAGCGCCAATTACTTCACAACGTTATTTTGATACACTTACGTTTACACATACGCTATTACTCGTATGCGCGCACTTACCCACGTCTCGGAAGTATACTCTTCTTCAGCAGTATTTACCTTGATGTTCCCCGGCTGGGTCGCAGGCTTGGTCGTTGGTTGAGTGTGGATAAGCACGTGAATAACGATATAAGTTCTAATTTACAAGTAAATAGTACAGAGGATTGAGTACTGGTTGTGAAATTAGTACGACTGTTTTAAGAAAAGTATATTCATTTGTTTTATTCAAAAATAAATTCTAATTCTCATGTTATTTAAATGTTTAATGCGGGCTACTTATTAGATGAACCCTTATATTCAATCTGAATATAATGTACTCATAATGTTTTTAACTCTTCTTTCTTATATTTCTAAGACATAGTATACACATACACAAATTATATATGACCTGAAATAGTACACAGACATATACATATATAACACATATAAATATTATAGGAACGTGATTAATACGTATAAAATTTAAATATTGATCTTGTCTTTACAAGCGTGGTTTTCAATATATACCACTTAAATAAAACTTTCAATTAATTAAAATATTAATCAAAATATTAATAGAGAACATTTATTATGTTATTTGATTTTATCTTTAATGTCTCAATTAATTATCAATCTTCTAATCATGTAATTCTCATATTTACAATTACTCATCTAGTCAATTACAAAATATAATAAAATAATATGGTTCTTGCTTGACCATTTACTTATGAGATTACTTCAGTTACACTCAATTATATTTTAAACAATTATTTACTCATTATTCAAATTTAAAAATATATTAATGTTCTTGTAAACTTGAGTATGGAAACCAGAGCTTTTGGCGGTAGATCTCAGGGTCAATTATAATATTAAATAAATGTTCGACTTCACCTGCATTTTTCTGCACCCATTTAATTCTGTTGTTACCGTCATCTGGACTCTCGAGTTTATTGATCCTCTTCGGTATCAGCTCCTCTGTCTCTGCGTCGTTCCTCGCTCCGTCTCCTGGATGCTGAGTTTTGACGTGTACCTCTAGTCGTGATGATATACGGCTGGATGTAGATGCATGGGCTGTACCTGCGTCCTCTCGTCTTCTTGTCTAGTTCCTCTCCTCTTCTTTCTTGTCCCTCGTAGCTGTCTAGAAGTTCTATGTAGTTACAACTCTTGCAGCTTCATTAATATATTTTCAGCTCTCGTAGATTCATTTATAGAGTCTGTTTCAAATCACTCGAGTTCTTTAATAACTGCACCGACGTACTGCCGGTTCCATCGCACTTCAGTTTATATACTACCGTTTAAAACATTACTAAAATTTTGTAAAATTTACAGTGTCGAGATGCGTGGATTCCTCGTACTAAATAAACTTGATCTGGCTTAACGATGTGTCGCGCGCTGGGGTTTTATACTGCTGCATCGTTGGAATTCCTGTTGGAAACTGTTTTGACAACATTGAACAAGCCGGCGCGTCGGTTTAATCGTCACTTTCAACCTACGCGTCATTCTATGAAGCGCACACGTTTTTATAAATATTATTACACCAATCGTTCGGTATAATATTAAACCTTATTTATGTAAATTATGAATGTTACGCTGTGTAAATTATGGCAGTTTATTACACCAAACTTTCACACGGTGTCTGAACCGTTCTCACGATTTATGACCACTTAACATCAAATTGAAGCGCCAGGTTTCAGCTATGTATTCACATATGTCGCTGATTCGTGTGCCTTATGGTTCACGTACAATCCTTAAAAAACTGTGTGAAATCTTCCACCATCGTTTGCATAATTTAACTTGTCTGTGTATTATGTTTCACCTTACACTTGCGTTATCAACAATTTAAGATTTACAAGATTAGCAATTAAAGATTTAAAAAATCGTTTATAAAAGATAATTTTAAATTCATTATGTACATAAGTGTACACGTAAAGAAAATTTCTTGATATAAATTTTAATTTACCTCCTATGTATAATAACCAAATTTTCTTCAACAGAAACTTACTTATTTGCGGTACTACTTTTTTCCATGCAAGTCATTTGACCTTTTTTATTTTGACAAGAACTCTGCTTCTTTTAATATAAAATATAGATTCCGTCTTATACACTAATCTTTAAGCTACACAGCGTGATAAGTACATAAATATATATTACTTACAATAACTAACTGTATTCTAGATAAAACGATGGAACCAGAACTTTGCATATACAAAACAGAACCACAGAGAATTAATGTAAGGTACGTATGAGATGAAAAAACTGAAAGGTAAACATTCTGTATAAAATAAAGCTTCCTCATAAGCACCTGCCGAAACAATTTCCAAGGGATTTAGTATAACGTATACAGACAGACCACGTTAACATTAAATCTAAAGTCTCAGTACGACACAGTTGGATTTTAGCCAGAGTGCTTTACGCCTTTTCATCTAATGGCATTACTCTACTCCGCCTTTCTTAGCTACTGTGCTCTGTTTGTGAAAACTAAGTTTGTTAAAAAATTAAGTTAAAGTTAAAATAAACATTTGTTACAATATAACGTAGCCGAGCCGGTTTAAGGAAACCTGAAAAGCGCTGACATTGTCATACAGTGTTACCAAAATTACCCTACCTTTTCATCAAATACTATTCAAATATTGATCCTATATTTTGCCAATTATTATATGTAGCTTGTCATAAATATCTTTATACTTTAGTATCAACTTATGTAAGAAATCGTTTTATTTATAAATTTTTAAATGTATATTTTAATTTTGTATTTTGTGAAGCAAATATACTGTTCAGATAAATATAAACACCACGTGCAGAATTATTTACATCTTTTTTAACTAAAATTTGTAAACAGGTGTAAAATGTTATCGTTTTCTATTTTTGACTGTTGCAATAAAACTGTAAGGAGTAGAAAAAAACAAATTTTGACCAAATTATTATTTATGTCATTTCTGTTACATACTTTTATATCAGTAAGCTAACAGCATGTTATGATGGTTATAGGAGGCCCTCCCCATCATCAAAACTGCTTTTGTGTTTACCTAAGATTTCTCTTTCGACTGTCGAGTTTTTTTGAACTTAAAGTATTTGTTTTCTTCTTAATTAAAAATCTAGATCTCATTGAACTTTCTGACAGCCTTTATACACAGATATAACTATTATTACAGTTATATAATATTAATCATTTTATATACCATATAACTACTATAACAGATATAACATACACAAAGTCAAAGAACTAACTATTTTAATTATTTTGGTAAATTCCTATGAAAAAATTACGTAGTATTACGTAAATTACGTAGTACGGCCATGCATTTAACCGTCTTAACTGTTATGATGCATTTTATAGAAAGCGAGACCAAAATAATGGGATTTACAGACTAATGTTGATCCTGGTGTTGACAAAGAGACACATTTGAGGATTATAAAATTACTCAGCTGTCGAAATGGTTTGATTTTGTACGTCATAACTGATGGCAAGTATATATATTCAATATACTCATGGAACTAATTTCCTCACCTTGGATTCCTAACGTAATATAACAAAACGAGGAGCTCTAGAGTAGAAAACAATGAGTAGTCAATGCTGTGACTTTGATCTTTTATTATCATCCCCAAACAAATCTTATTGCACACCAGCGTATTGTCTTTTCAAGTTATACGACTTGAATTGTGGTTACTTCGTACTTTTAATGTTAATACTAATCACATGAATCTGGAAAGTACGTTCTGTGCCTTTATATTAATTCATACCATTTTGTCGTTGTCTGTTAACCATGATAACGATATAAACCTTACGTAAGTATTCATATATCAGTATACACTTTTTTATTCTACACGGACTTCTGCAGAATTTTATATTCATTTGTAATAGGTTTAAGTCTACTTTACTCAAAGTAACCAATTATTAAATGAAATATTTAATTTATTGCTACATGGTGTCAACTCAGTCTTTGGAAAGTTTTTCGAATTGTAACGTTCCTTCGCATTTGCCAGACAACTCACATAGTCAGGGTTGTCGATCTTTATCTAAGCAATTTCGACGGAACAAAAATTTATTTTACTTATTTAAAATAAATTGTTTGCATGAACGTTTTGTACATTTTATCATTCTCAAAGTTCGACTTGGTCCCTAATCAATTAGACGGTTGTGTCTGCTCCTTTCGCTCACGAGAGTACAAGTTATTTAGAAACAGATATTATCCATGACATCATTTTAACTCTGGATCTTTAGAAAAATAAAAATCGTAAGATTTCAAAGTGATACATTTTAACTAGAGTTTACATAGTTTTAGATGTTCCTCTAAAATACTATTATTTTCTAAATACTGTCCTGCATTTTCACTTCCTCTTTGAGTAAGAACGTTCTTATCTTTCCCCATTTAACACCTACAAAGTCGTTTTCAGACACATCTCCACTTTTGTTTTCGTTAATAATTTGTTTTACAGCACTTTTTGTAGTATCTAATTGTAACGCATTGGAATGTGTTGAATCATTTGTAGTGCAGAGATTTTGTAGTATTTCTTTGTTTTTCAACAAAAGACACTCGCATACATAATTCTTTTGGACTCTGCTTCAGTTTCGTTCTTATTGACACTTATATTTACTTTTAAATTATTCAAAACTTTTTGTCAATTCTACTCTAGCTCAGCCAAATATGGTAAATCGATTGTAGCGCAGTAATGATGTAATATTTCTTATTCTTCTAATGAGGGACAGATCTAATTTGTCACACTACTAATTTGTTACCGGTGGAAACATCTTTGCCGAATAGATGACTGCCGAATCCCAAAAAAACTATGGAACTGTAAGCCGAAGGGACGGAGAGGTGTGGAACGTCCGAGGAAGCGATGGACTGACCAGTTCTAGACTTTGGCTGTTTGAGACCGGAACAAACCATCCTTGATTAAACTTTGCAGATGATGATGATGATCATGACCATGACTAATTTGTTTGTAGTTAACAATACAATGATTGCTTCATAGGGTCTCTCCACAATCATCACTACTTTAAGGTACATACAAAATGAGGTATATACACAATCAGGTTACATACTTTAAGCTAAGTGAGGTTAAGAAAATACTGTTACGTAACACGGAAAAAGTGTTACGTAATACGGAACATTCTACAAGTAACTTGGGTATCCCATCTGTAATGTGTGAGTACGTACATATTGCTGCTACTTAAAGATGAAAGACAATTATGCATCAACTATTGAATCTATTCCAGACCGTACCGGTCAGCGCAGTGTGTTCAAGGACACTGTTTCTAGTGGATTCTCTAGAGCAGTGCTCCGCAACCGGTGTGCCGCGGCACAATAGTGTGCCGTCACAAGATGAAAGGTGTGACGCGAACTTTTACCTATTATTGTAATAAATTAATTGTCGATTTTAAGTAAGAAAGTGCTTGTTTATTCTTTAATACATGCTGATAACTGTTATATTTTCATAGAAATTAAATGTAATTTATTTACTCAATATTGTTGTTATAGTTTGCTTAGCTTATCTTAAGTTATTTGTATTCTCGCCTGAAATATTGGGCCGGTTTGATGGCTTACAGGCGGCAAGCTTTGTGTTCACCGAAAAGAAAGCCGCGTAAGACATTTAGCAAGCCTTTTAGCGGCCCGCACCAATCACACAATACAGTTTACGTTCAAAACTCTAAACGTTCTAAACTCTATTCAAGAGAGTTCTTTGTAACACCGCATCTTTTGTGTACGGCTGGCTGTACGTGCTTTTAACTAAAATTTCGGGGATTAGGAAAAATTTCCCTCTCTTTTATTATTTTACTGCCTTGTTTTGATATTTGTGCCTGTTTGTCGGCGCTTCTTAAACTTTATTGCTCTTTTCCTTCGCCGAAGGACCCACACAATTTCAGACAACAATTACAGTATTTCAGTTCAGTTCTATCACAGCTGTGCTCTGCAGTAGTGCGAATATTGTGATTGCTACAAAACTCTTTGATGACAAAACATGCCCAATCCCCAAGTGTGTTGTGTGTGGTGAAAAACTCAGTAATGCTGCTATGGTTCCCAGTAAATTGAAACGACATTTGTCAACAAAACATTCCTCTCTGTTAAGTAAAGATGTGAATTATTTTCGTCGGTTGTTGGAAGAAAATAAAAAACAAGTGACGCTCATAACTACGTCAGTACGTGTTACCCAAAAAGTACAGGAAGCTAGCTATAAGGTAGCCGAACTTATCGTAAAGGCCAAAAAACCACACACAATAGCAGAAACGTTGTTAATGCCCGCGTGTAAAGAAATGGTAAAAATAGTCCTGGGTTTAGAAGCTGGTACTGAAATTTCAAAAATTACTCTCTCTGCTGACACAATCAGCCGCCGAGTTAGTGACATGTCCAGTGAGATCGCAGACATTATGAAGGAGAAAATAAAGAGCAGTCGAAAGTTCTCACTTCAGATCGACGAGTCCACCGATATTGGCGGTCACGCACAACTTCTTTCCTACATAAGGTATGTTGATGGGGATGTAATTGCAACTAATTTCTTTTTTTGCAAAGAACTACCCGAGCGAGCAACCGGTGAAGAAATATTTCGTACGACTAATGAATATGTGGTCCGTAATGAATTAACATGGGAGGATTGCGTTAGTGTTTGTACAGACGGAGCCGCTTCTATGACAGGCCGAATGAAAGGATTCGTGGGTAAAGTACGCGAAGTAAATCCTAACTTACGAAACGACCATTGTCTCATTCACCGCGAAGCCATTGTTGCTAAGTCTTTGCCATCTCCTCTGAAAATTGTGATGGACGAAGTAGTAAAAGTCGTGAACTTCATCAAATCGCGGCCCCTAAATATGCGGCTTTTTAACGTTTTGTGTCAAGAAATGGGATCAGAGCACACTACACTTCTGCTAAATACAGAAGTACGATGGTTATCTCGAGGTAAAGTGTTAACGCGAATGTTTGAACTTAAAGAGGAGGTACTTGCATTTTTGACTATTGAGGGGCATGAGTATGCGGATTTATTTGCAGATGATGAATGGGTATCTAAGTTGGCATATCTTTCCGATACTTTCGTACACTTGAATGAACTAAACAGAAAAATGCAAGGTAGAAACAAAAATATTCTGACTAGTATGGATAAGATTCAAAGATTTATTAATAAGTTAAATTTGTGGATACAGACAATTGAAAATGGATCGTGTGAGATGTTCCCAACTGTATGGCCCCTTGCTGACGATAATAAGGTGTTGATGGACTTAATTAAAAAACATTTAGTACTCTTGCAGCAGAATTTCAAAAAATATTTTGGAGAGAGTGTTGAAGATTTTGACTGGGTTCGTGATCCATTCATTATGGATTCGAAACATCTTCCGAATAATTTAGGCTTACAAGAGGAACTGGCAGATTTGAAAGCAGACAGAACATTGAAATTAAAATTTTTCGAAGTGCCTTTGGAAACATTTTGGTTGTCAATAAGCAGTGAATACCCGGCTATCTCCGAGATGGCAGTTAATGTGTTGTTACCATTTTCAACTACATATTTGTGTGAACTGGGCTTCTCGACGTTGACTGAAATTAAAACATCAAAGAGAGAGAAAGACTCAAATCCATCGATGAAGAAATGAGGCTTGCTTTGTCAACGATTCCGCCACGAATCAGCCGTCTGTGTGCAGCTAAGCAGGCTCAAGTATCACATTGAAGGTATGAGTAGAGTTATTTACTTTAAAATTCGTATTTTCTACAGTGAATTAAAGTTAATAAATTGTTATTAAATGCTTGAGTCTATTACTGTTTTATATTAATAATAATAATAATTGATTACATAACGACGTAATATTTCGTAATTATATTAAGATTCATATGATTTTGAGGGGACAGACATTTTGGTGTGCCGTGTTGAGTCTGGGGTGTGCCGTGAGTAAAAAAAGGTTGCGGAACACTACTCTAGAGTACCTGTTTGTTTAACACATCATCCAAAGTGACAGATTATTCTGGCATATCAGCGGGGTATAAATATGGGCATTCAGCGGCGGTCAGTTAGTTTATTTCGGGCGATTATACAATGCGTCTCAAGTGGTGTATTAGTGAAAAGTGATTATTGTGCGGGACTCTACTAGTAAACATTAGTATTATGTACTCAGATTAACTTAAATTATTGTATATGTATAATCTTGTTGAATACCTTGTTGATTAAAAATTGTTAATTGTGATAATTAAAGCTGACGTTTAGTGACTTCATTGGGGTCTTGTATTTTGTTTCCACTGTACCATACGATGAGCAGTAGACCGTCGTAACAATATTTATTGCTTACGCTTTTGTGCAAAATGATCAACTGAAACGAAAGACATGCTCCCGAACTCGCGAATAAATACACACACTCACACATAAACACACACATACACACTCACTCACTCACAGGCACTAATGTATGCATCTATATACAAACACCAAAATTTGTTGCTTGTACACGCACGTGCTTGAAAAAAATGTTATTTTTCATGTACTTTTATATTGACCATTGTGTACAAACCTACGAATCATAAACGAAATTGACTTTAAGCTTTACTTGTATTTGGGTTAGTGTACCCAGATACCTAAATGTGTGTAGCGCTACATAAACCATTGTACTTTTACATAGAGATCAATTAGTTAGGTGAAATCAGCTTGTGAATTACATTTAACTAAATGTAGCCGTAAAGTACTACTTTGAGTGCTACTTTGCTTTACGAATATTAATAAAAAACGAAATACACAACATTATTTTAGGTACTTAAATTTGACGCTGTGAATTCATAAAAGAAAGTGGCATTGTAAAAGGTTCAGACGTACGAAGTAGTTTATATTCTGCGCGTGAAATATTCTAACAATATTCGGCGGGCGGGAAAATAGCGAGGTAAGCTGTTTGCGTTTGATGGCGGGAGGGAGCGGGTTGGCGTTATAACGGCTGGTTATTGCTTTCACACCTGCTGTCTTCATCTGCACTGACGTCACAGACGCGTTTTAATGGTTCCCGTCTTACTATCTCGACGCTCCTCTGCTACACCAGTAAAAATCTGTGAAGTAATGTTAATATAACCGTTTAATGTTAGGCAGACGTCGAATGTTTTGGCAATCAATTTTTGACGTCGAAATTTTGTTTTATGTATCGAATATACAATGAAAACACAAAAATGATCAATAGTTTTTAACATGCAAACTAAGTAAACAACAAATCATATTATATGAGAAATGACAGTTTATATTTTAATAAATACTAAAGCTAGTGTGCAATGGTTTTATTACGTTTTTACTTTTATGTTCCGTAAGGAAATGGAAGTATGGTAATGGCAAGTTCGAGATAAGGGCTGATTCTGCTTGTAGTACCCTCAAAACATGAAAAAATTCAGTTTCCAAAAAGTGTCTGTGTGTAGTACTTTTTCTACGGCGAACGATAATTGCCGCAAATTCAAACAGAATCAAATAATTTTTTGCATATGCACCTCAGTTGTATAGGACTCGAGGCCTATTGATTTTGCTGAAGATCGGTTAAGGGGAAGGGTAGTGTACCTACAACGTTTTATGTTTTAACAAGAGTAAAGTACTTAATTTTGATATATAAAGTATCCTGAAAAGAAGGTCAAAATAATCCACTGTAGGAAGGTAGACGAAATAACTATAAATAAAAAGGGTAGTTGAAGGGGGAGGGAGTAATTTTCTATAAATGAAAATGATACTTGAAGGAGGAGAAGATCATTTTTTAAATGTGTACTACGTTATCAGGAACAAAGAAGTAGTTTGTTGTTAAATACCTTCCCGGACTCTTTGGCCGTGGGCCAATGATTTCTGCAACACCAGACGTTTCGGCAGTGTCATCGATTGCCATCATCAGTGAAAATCGAGCGCGCTAACGTGAAGTGGTATAATTTAGTGACCAAAGTACTGTGGTTAAGGCTGAAGAAAGAAGCAGTTTCCATGAAAATATTTCAGTTCGAAAATGATTTTAAATATAAATCTTAGAACATGGAAGTCATGAATATTTTATAGTCATGAATAAGTTACTCCACACCGATATTTTATTTTGCCAACTCATTTTTGGAGCTAAATTTATTTAAACTATACCAAAATGTAAAGAACTAAAATATTGTTACCACTGTCTACATATTGTTTGTAGCCTTATGTAGTATTTCATTTTTAACGGTCGACGTTTTCAAGTCGCGTAATACTAGCGAACGTAAAACCCATAAGCACAATATATTTCCCTATCTTGTCCAATGTTTCATCCGACTGTGGAACCAAGAAAATGTACATAATTTTAGATATCTTGTTAGCTCTCTAAGCTGCAGAAATCGCTAAATATTTTAAATGAAGTACATTTATTATTAGGTAGACTTAAACGTTATATAATTTTAATGTTATAAAAATTTGCGAGCACCCCTACTAGTATAATATATTGTATTATAATGACAATTGTAAAATAGACAATTATACAATAAACTCTAAAGTTTCCTAACTACTGCGTTTAAAAAAATTATAACCCTAATGCATAAACGACAAATAATTTAGCCCTAGGTTACATGTTTATAAATGTTTTAAGAGGTATCCATGGGTCTATATTTAACACTTACCAAAAATGGACCTAACTAGTAATATTGTATAATTTTTAAAAATATATCTTGAAGGTTATACAAAGGGTGGTGATCCAATTTAAGTGTGTGATATCCATTTGCACAAAGTGTTGAGCAACATTAATTCTGTCCAAATTTTAAACATACTTTGTTTGTATTTTGAATAACATTTTTTATAACATGCCACCTTACGTAGACCTTTACAATTTTGTTGAACATTTTGAGTTTTATTTTCGGAGCCTGTGCCTCAAAAGTTAAAATCTTTTCGTAGTAAACTCTGAATTCGGATTTCGGTTAAAATTTCGTTTATACTTATATTTTTGAAATTTATGAAAAACTGTACACTATATTCAGAATTTATTACGTTTCCTTTAATTCGATACGCCATATAGTTTTGGGTATTTTTTACAACTATCCTGTTCTCATATTTTTCTTCCGCCCCTTTTTATGATTTGATCAATTTCAAAAAGAACCGTGATCTATTTTTAAATGTATGAACAAGAACGTATGAACTGTATATGCGAGGCTTTACAAAAATCAGTTGAAACATTATGAAGTTAACGTGAGACGTACCTCAAACAGAAACAAAGAGAGACTGAAAAATTCCAAGGAGTCAAGTTAAAATTGAGGGCTCGTTTCGTTTGTTCAAAAACATATAGTACCATTTTCATTTATTAGTCATACATATTACTGATATTTCTTCTTCTTCGCCTCCTTATTATTATAATAATTTATAAATTTGTGATGTTATTCAATTTGTGTCTTCTGCAAGTAGTATAATTCGTACATTCTTTTAAAAAGAATATACGAATTATACTATTTGCAGAAGAAACAAATTGAATAACATCACAAATTTATATAATTACTGCAAGAAACGTCGAGTTACTTATATAGAAAATATTATAATTTAATACAGTAAGGCAAAATGACAGAAAACATGTGTTGATCATGTGTGTAAATGACGCTCACGTTTCTTGTTATCAGCTGGATGTTTACAAGTGCTCATCAAACATTCTTGTAAATATTTACACCAGTAACCTTGCCGTCTTATATATATAAGCCGACACGAGTTGTGTTTATAAAGAAAGTGGCATAGATTCTACGTCTCATATCAGTACGTTAGAAGTGATAATATTATTAGAATGGTAGAATGGGGTACTGAGGAACAGCGCCAAATGTTTCATTATTTACTTGTGTCGCAAAATATTGTAATCACCTACTTCGTAAACTTAATTACTGTTTTTATACATTGCCTATTAGATATTTAGAATATAACTGGGAGAACTATTGTAATGTGTGTATGTGTGTCACATATTAGAAATACGATAATATATTTCACGATATCTC
Source organism: Magicicada septendecula (assembly GCA_034769895.1). NCBI lineage: Eukaryota > Metazoa > Arthropoda > Insecta > Hemiptera > Cicadidae > Magicicada > Magicicada septendecula. Next base: position 108,086,320 of record CM068372.1, on the reverse strand, counting down.
AGAACAATCTACGTGTTTGTCGAATGTGCCAGAAGAATCTCGATCGTGTGTGGCGTACGTACTTGTAGACGCATTTGCGAGAGTCTTCTCGATGCCGCCAGCCGTGCGTACTGTGTCAAGGCCGTAGTTAATTACGTAGTTCATACGGACGCTAAGACGCAATTTCGTAAAAATATTTTTCATGGATGTCAAAATAAAAGTATTATTTTTCTAGCGTTAAATATGTTTTTCCACTGTCTTAAGTTCATCGTACATGAGCAGCCCTAGGGAAAATTTTCACATAGTTAATATTAATCATATATATTGGTAAAGTTCGTCAGTGGCAAATATGTATTCTTCTTGCAGCTAAACACGGGAAATTGGAGAGTGCACACATTTCAAAATCGCCAGACTTTTGGAATTATTGCTCTTTTTCCAACATACGTATTTCTGCGACCACTGTATCAAAGACTTTTTCTTGTCTACGTTTGTCGCATCTCCCACCAGAGTTTACCTTTTATGTTATAGCAATTAAGTTTCATTAGCTGGAATAATCATTGGTGCTAGTTTTCTTATGCGGTTTTACGCAGACTTTACACTTCTTTCATCATTTTGTTATTGTAAAATTTAACCGTATATATAAAGTCTATAATTATTCTTTATTTGTTTGTGTTTGTTTACGTACCGTGTCATCGCGCTTCAACCCAGATTTGACGGAAACTCGCACACAGGTCATGCAAATTAACCTATTATTAAAAAATACACTAAAAAAATAAAAAAAGTCACAGTAAAATCACTCCAGAGGAGTATTTTCAACGACGGATAAATGAGGACAACTACTGGCGCATTTCTAGCTTATCTAGAGAGAATTTATTTAAGGAGAGAGTCCTTATATTTAGGGACAAAAATAATATAGTTTTATCCTACACAAAATATGGCACAGACTATCACATCAGTGAGATACTGAAAAACATATCATAGAAACAATCTTTAATATTGACCATAAAAATTGTATAATTTTATCAAGACAATGATGAAGAATTCTTGGTACACCAGAAATACACTGCACTAACCGCAAGAGTTTGATCGTAGGTTACTGAAACAAATAGTAAAAACATCCGATTTGTACGCGTACAGTGGAAAAAACTCAGCGCTGACATATCACTACACAAAGGCCGGACACACAATACAATTCCAAGACAAAAAACACTGCTGTTCCTCACCAACAAAACGGATTGAAATGATTGAAGCCTAAATTGGTTGCATAAGAAGATTAAGAATTTTACTGAATGATGAGGTAAGGAGGACTTTGTAAAACCTCGTATTAAATTCGGAAGGCTAGAAAAATGAACGGGGACAAATGGAAACGGGACCTAGAATAGGACAGAAGGGTTTCGAAGCGACACACAAAAGAAAATAAACTAATACTAAAAGAAAGGCAGATGTGAGGAAGTCAGATATATGACTGTAAGGTCCGAGGGTAAAAATAAAAATTTTAAGAAAACTAATATTGCAAGTACGTTATTTTGCCTTAATTATCCAAACTATATACTCCAGTATACTATTTTGTCTTGTACAAGTCTTGAAAAACATTTGTACGCTACCAGTACCAATTTGTAAGTTCTATTGCTTTACATACTATTAAAAAACTTTATACTATTAAACATTTTATCACTAATTATAAACATTTATAAAATTCTATTTATAGTTACTTGTAGTTAACTCTATTTCTATTACAATAATATTTCCTAACAGTTACAATATTTGTTTTAGATTTGTACACATTAGTACATTTCTTTTACATTGAAACAGTATCTATTATTTTATAACTTAATTCTTAATATACTAACATTTATATTCTACATTTACCTATTTACATGTTACTATATTTACATATTAATATCACATGATCTTCCTCTGGGTATAGTCAAGTTTTAGTCATTGGCAATTGCTAATGTAGTTAATACATTTTATCACATTTTCTTTACATTTAACTAACGGAATATTTATTCCTCTGTATACACGAATAATTGAAATATTATCTTTTAATGGTTATTATGTTAGTGTCTTTTCCTGATTCTTTAATTTTTACTGTGCTTGTTTCCATACAATATAAAATAAATTTTGTACATGGGCATAAGACAGTGAATTTTGAGGATTGCTATATACTTTCTTAAGTAACAAAATTGTAACGTTAAAATATTTATAATATACGTAATTGTACACGTATGCGTAATATAAATACAAGATATGCATTTTTAAAAGACTATAAAACGACAAATATACATAAAAAAAGGAGTGTTATTATGGAGAGTACAGCAGGATTTATGATTTAATAATAAAAAAGCAGAAACGGAAAAGATGTAGGCGTGAAATGAAGCCAACTGTGTACGGGAAATATTATGATAATATTATTGGATTGTAGGGTAAGGAAAGCTGTTTGCATACGCAAGTGGGTAGCGGAGCAACCACAATTTACAGCGCTCGCACCTGGCACTGTCGGCTGGTGACGTCTGAGTGTTGGTTTAGTGATTCACTCACTCTATCTTGCGCAGTGAGCAGAAAAGCGTCTGTGCGTGAAAAGAGATGTCTTATTGATGGATCTGTGAAGTGAATATTGAATGCAGCCAACATACCCTATTATAATTCCATTTCTAAAGACACATTTATGTGTACTACTGGACACTGACGACACTTTGTTCACACAAAATTTTTTTTATGAAACGTTAAATAGGTTAAAGTACAGTATGAGGTTGATATTTCAAATTTCTTGCGCCTAATTATGTTGTTATCAATTGTGGGCATTATGGTACTCCTACATAAATTGTACTTACTTATTAATTATGTTGTAAAATAATTCGTGAACCGATCCAGTAACAGGAAAATAAATTGACGTTGATAGAAATATAAAATTTGCCTTATAATGCAAGCAACGACGTCTTGAATAAGTTGCATACATTCAACCTTATGTGCGCGACTATTAGACGAACGCTTAAGTCAGCAAGTAAAGGAACACGACTAAAATTCTACAAGATGATGGGCCTTTCCACACTTCTTTATGAGTCTAAGAATTGGACTTTAACGTAAGGCCAGGCCAATCGGATCCAAGCGGCTGAAATGTAATTTCTCAGGCACGTGGTAGAGTATACTCTTTATGATCATAGAAGAAACACAGATATACGGCAGGAACTGAATATTTAAGTATACTCGACAGGAGTGCCCAGTATTGGCTGAATTGGTGGAAACATCTTTGCCGAATGGACGATTGTCGCATCCCCAAACGACTATTGAACTATAAGCCGAGGGGACGATGAGGTGTGGGACGTCCGAGGAAGTGCTGTAGCCATCAGCTCTAATCTTTGCCTGTTTTATGCCGGAAAACGCAATCCTTGGTTTAATCCATGAAGATGATGATGACAAATATGAAAATAAATAAACTACTAAACTACATATCACTTTTACAACTACTTATCTAGTATTGCTATTTCGGGACCTGCCTATGTGATCTTTAGTTTCTGCCAAACTACAGGTATTAAACTTGTTTCGGTACACCTTCCTTACTTCTCGTATAACGTGGTGTTTATGGACTACGAAATTTTCTGCCTTCTCCTGTTATCTCTTCTACAACTGCTTTGTAATTTGTTCGTGTTCGTTTGTCGAATACCTCGACATTTGTAATATACCTAATACATTTGTATGTATTTTCGTAATGTAATTTTATATGGTATTAGAATTTCGGTGTTTCAGGATTTGAGTGTGTTAATTTCATCTTACATTCAAATATTTTTCTTCCTATAATCTGTTAGTATAGTCGTCTTTAATTTTTTAGTACATGCTTACAGGATGGTGTCGAATAAAATTGTATTTTTTTAGCCTTAATACACTTTGAGTCAAAGCCATAATTGAGGCCATTTCCGAAAGATGGGCGTATAGTGCAATTTAATAAATTGAGAAATCACAGTCAGAAAGTATCAATTTTATTATGAAATAATATAACGCGAGTGTATGGTTCAGAAATTTGTGTAAGCAATTAATTTAATGATTTTCTTATATAATACTTTTATCAAATGTTAATTTAAACTTTTATATCATTATATAAAAAGCATTTAAAAATAGGACTGCATACGCCCTTTTTCCGGAAATTCATTTTCAGTGAGGGTTTTGTAATAACAGAAACATAATAAAAATAATACAAAACTTTTATTAGAAAGATTTGTTAAATATTCAGAGATAAAGAATAATAATTATCTTCATAATTATTGAAGATATTATTAAAAAAATTTTCATCATGGTCATTAATTTTCTAACTATTCTCTAACATGTTTTGTAGCCATGACACACTATCATCGTCCATGAATTGAAACAATTCCCTCACATCTTTTTCCTTTTGTGGAGAAAGTGAAGTGTAGTTTACTTGTTTTGGTTGAATTTCTTTTAAACTTGTAACCGTGTTACTTTTCATCCAAATGCGGAAAGGTATGTAGGCTGTACTATAAGTTGGTGACGCAAGTACAGTACCATCTCCTTTATATTTCAACATACAATACTTTTGGATTTTAAACGGACTCCCTTTAGACACAGGCTTATTATTTATTAAAGGCTTAAGTGCTTCTTTCCAGTCTTTAATAATATTTCTATCCATCAGAACAAAAAATGGAGAAGGATGCTCTCTGCATTCCACCATAGCAGTTAAATAAGGTTTTGCTGTAGTCATAGTTTCTATGTTTTTAATTTTTTTTCTAAAAAGCCCAAAGTTCCGGTCACATTGACCAAAACTATGACCACGAACAGGAAAAAGGTGTAGTACTTCCACATTGTAAACTCTAGACAACCATGAACAGAATGATACAATAGAAATATTTTTATTTTGCCCTCCACAGGCATCAGAAAGCAAAATCACATATTTCACATGTGTAAGTTCTATCAATTTTCTTTCTATAGCATGATGTGTAGAAATGAAGCAAATAACACAACTATTCGTCACCTTATAACCTCATACACAAAACAAAGTTCTGAACATGTGTTTAGAAAAGTGACTGACCTGAACTCTGGTGTCAAGATATTGAAATGAAATTTTGTGACATTATACATCGAACTATGGCGGTGAATTTAAAAGCATTTCTGGAAAAAGGGCTTATAGACCTATATGCCCCTCTTCCGGAAATGGCCTCAATTCCATTACCAGTGTTTTTAATTTCTCGCCTTCCATTTTCCTGTATGTTAAATAGTGGTTTGTTGGAGTTCGGTCTCGGAACCAGGCCAAAACCGGACGTTAAATCTCTAATTTGTAGCTTTTCCAGTTGATGGTTTCATATCAGCACAAATTTTGCTTCATTTATTTTAATTGATAAGCGGTTATAACAAAGAGGATTTTAAAATTACTCATTAACGTTTAAATTTTACAATATGCGGTAAACGTTTACAGTAATATATTGTAATTTAAACGCATATTGCCATTAAAAAAACAATTTTTTTGGGACTTTAATTAAATGAAAGAACACAATTACATTATATAACAGTCATAACAGTCCATATATGAAAATAAAGGTACAGCATACACCGTAGCACGCTACTCTAACCAAACCACAGCGAGGTAGTGCAAGTGAAATGTCCACCTGACCTTCCAATAATGCATTCGGTTTTTCCACCACTTTTCTTACTTTTTGTAGGTTTCTCTCCATCGCTCCACATCCCTTACGCTTTAAAATAAGGTCTGTTTTGTTCTATGTTTGTCAACTTGTTTGGTTCTATTTTGTAACTTATTTTTTACTGGTATCACTATTTCATTAGCGCTAGGAGTACCCAGGATTTCAAGTGCCTTTGTTGCATAAATTATAGTATGACTTATAGTATTTCCAAAATCTTTTTGACGTATGTGTTTCTCCCTCTGCCTTTACTGTTGATTCCCGTAGCTCTAATAAAATATTTAAGCTCAAATGCTTGAAGTTTACTTCTTTGTCTTTCGTTCAAGATCACAACTTACAGAATAAACATAATTAACATTGTTGCACACCACTATAGAAAAATTATCCCGATTAGCGGTTTAAAGCTTTAGAGCTCATCATCAGATCGGAAAATCTGAAATTTCAGGAAAAAATTTTCCGATCTAATGATAAGCTGTGAAGCTTGAAAGCGCTAATCGAAATAATTCTTCTATAGCGGTGTGCAACAGTGTTAATTCTACTTGCGATTATAACAACAAACACAACTTTATTAATTAAATATTCCAAAATAAAGTTAAATGTGCCTACATATTACTCCTTACCTTTATTTTGGTCTGTTTTAAATTCCGTTTTGCCTTTGAATTTTCTATGCATAGCATGATAATTTTTATCGTTGTATCTACTCCGTCTTTGACTTTCGCATTTTGTACGCATTTTGCATTTCGTTAGTTATTCAATTTAGATATCTACAAAAAAAAGAAAGTTATAAATTTCTAACTTTCGTTTATATGCAGATATTTATATTGAATAACTATATAACATGTACCAAATAATAGATTACAATTATATAAGAAGTATCTAGATAATGGATTAAAATTTTATAGACACATAAGACAAATGTCATAAGAAAGGTGGCTTTGAAATTATGGGAATGTCAAAGGAAGACCACACTTCCCTGAGAATTAGAGTAATTAAGGAGACGAATTATCAAATTCTATAAGACAAAGACAGGATAAACCGACTGAAATGGAAACTGGAACGCGAGAAACGCACAAAGGTGTAGTCCATTTTAATGCGTCCATTAAGTCTAATGAGTAGATTTATATAAGGGTTTCGATATTTTTATATGAACTTTTATAAATAAGTAATATTAGTTTCATCACATAAACTTTAAGTGATGAAATTGTAAGGATATAAATAGTTTTTAAACGTCTTTATCGAATCGCAAACAGGGTGGAATAATATTGCTACAATTCAATTACATAACCCTTTCGAAAGTTGGCAGGTGCAGTTAGATAAAAGTTCTACACGTTTCTCAGCTAGCCGAGAAAATGCAGTGTCTCTGTGAAGGCCGTGTACTTAAGTGGCTTCGAGACTGTTTAAGCACTCTTACTCAAACAACTCAAATTATGTTGGCATGCCGCCAGCAGTATGGAAAATTATTCTGGAATATCTGCGGGATATATTACAAGCGTCTACGGCCGGCCTAGTTATTCAGTTATGCTTGGGAAGTTTGTAGAGTGCGGATCAAATGATTGTTGCGGATTTATGGTAAGTGATTATTGTGTTGTAATTAGTGCAAACTCTAATAGTTGACATTATTATTGCGTGTGGACAAATTTAACTTTAGTTACTGTATGAGAGTATCTTGTAGATTTCAAAGTGTTATCTGCGAGTCATTAAAGCTGATAGTTAGTGATTTCATTGGTGTCAATATTTTGTTTTCATTTTGAAATACGACGATCCGTGAGACCGTATGTTTGATTGCGAGAAATATACGATTTGCAAGAGTATCTTCCAAAAAGAGTAGGTAATTTTAGTAGGTAATGAGTAGGAGCAATTAGGTCTGCAGCAAGGAACTTTAGGTCATACAAGTAAATGCTTGCCATAAACATAATACCAAACTTTTGCCAATTATGCAATAGAGTGTAGCTGATTGTTGATGTCTTCTTTCATTATTTCGTTTGTAATGTCCTGTATAGAACACTGTGTCACTACTCTTTTTCCTACGGTTTCTATCAAAAATATAGCCTATGATACTGTCTTGATTTTTAGATTTTGAGAAATAGTTGGTTCTTAAGTGTTAATTTGTTCTGGTAACTAGAAATGTAACAAATGATTTAATACTTTAAACGGTTCAACATTAAACGAAACAAAGGGTAAACAACAATGTTCAGCCAGTCAGTTCACAGACATTAGTACGAAAGGAGAGCAGCGAACTCTGGCCACAATCCAGCAGCGCACTACAGAGCGCGTTTTGATTTAATGTTAATATCTCGGTATGCCGTTCGTAAACCCTGTGCGTTGTTTGGCAGCGACTTCTGACTTGCAGCTCCCATATTACACAGCACTTTATAAATTCACTCGTAACTCTCTTCACCCTTTCTTCTCATTCTCCGCCATTCCGTTTCCCTTTCCTAGGTTGACACTTATAAATTTATTTGTTTATGCTAAGTTCTTTAGTGTTTTAAATTTGTTTTTCATTTTAATCGAACCTAAAAACAAAGGGTGTTTAAAATTAAAAGAAACGCAAAAAGACTGCTTATATTAATGTTGCTGACAAATATATTTTTACAATTTAGTAATATTTAATTAATTTTACATTCATCACTTCTATTGAGATCTGACAGTTATTTATTTGTGTCATCGTTAGAAACATATTCTCATAATAAATAAAACTAGAAGTGTAATTATACAACAGGTTACAACATTATGTAAAAGAAGTTAATCACATTTTTAAAGTAAATATTATATCAAAATACATTTTTTTTAGTCTGTAATGTATTGACCACTTGAATAACTCTTTGCTTGAAAAACGTTTACCAAAATAAAATTGTAGTAACTTTTTCTAGAATTTAAATTACATAAGATAGAATAATAAAAAGAATGTAAAGGAAAAAATAACACTGTAAGCAGAAAACAAAAAATTATTATTGAAGAAAGAGTCTACTCACTAGTTGATAAGTCCTTATAACGACGAATCCAAAAAATATATTATTATGTGCTAGCCATTTCATTACATGTGAATATAGAAAAAATTAGTCTACATTCGTTACCTGATAATTCATAGGAAAGATATTAAATAAAGAACGTCTGAAGTTTCTAAATTAAACAGACATTATATTTTTCATATTAGAGTACATATTTTTCCTGTACGTTTTCTTTAACTGCTTTTTTTGTTCAGTTTCCTCGAATATAAATTAATGTCGAATATGATGGTTTATGTTGTTTTCATTGTTTTATTAATTTTTAAGATATTTATTCAAGCACATTTCTTAAAATTAAACGTGTTGCACAAAAAAACCTAATAAAGTTTTTCAAACAGTTGATATTTCCTAACATTAAATGTAGCAAATACACCAGTGAAGTATATCATTTAACACTTTTCGTCTTAAAGTGTGTGTAACAAAGAGTTAAAAAAAAAAATATTTATCAAATGGAACAAATCTCTAATTATTTTGATGGAGTGTGTAATTGTGCACACCAAAGTAAAAAATACGTTTTTGACCGTTTCTTATTTTTATTTAACATGGACGGAGTTTTGTCCAATAATATCTGCAGTAATTTTCAAACAAAATTAAAATACAAAATAAATATATAAAGTAATGCAAATATTCCTCTACCGTGACATATAAACAGTAAAGTAAGTGTTATAGATAATTAGCTCAAAAATTTAATACTCTTAATTTAACAAATAGTTAAAAACTTAAATTTAAACAATATATAGATACAATTCTATGCGTAAAAGAAAATAACTTACTATCAATAAGACTTCACATAAGGAAATAAATATCATAACACAATCATAGAGACAGAATAGATCCATTACAACGTTAATATACAAATGCGTTCCAAGTGACAGCATAACCACATGACACTCTTCAAAGCCGCAAACATTTCTTAAGTTTTTATAACGCTTCATCAGGTAGATCACTTTTGTGGCTTCTGCCGATAGAATATTTTACTAAAAAATAGCTATATATCTGTGTGCATTCTTGAATGCCGACTAAAGAGTGTTTCATATTGTGGTAAAGTTGCATTTTTACAACTTTGTAGTCAAATAGATAATTGTAAGCACTCTTTTATTAAATGGTTCTTACCTCTTACGAAGTCGTACGTACGTTTCACGAAGTCGATTTGTCATAAGGTTAAATTGTGTAGGAAGATTTTTCTGACACTGGGTCTCAAACTCAAAATGCTCGTACTTCCGCTAAATATTGACTGGTTTAGAGATCAGAAAAAAATATTTTATTAAGTGAAGTGGCCAATATAGTGTTTTTACGTTAAATGCAAGTACACCTTTCACTGGTATTCAGAACTGCGTATCGGGAAATTTATAAAACATAATGTGTGACACAGTTCTAAGTGTTTTCATAAGTCTCCTTGAGACCGTACACAGAGTTTCCCTTACAATATTTTTAACATAAACTTTGTGTAAACATGTCAGCGTTTAGAAAAAGAGATATATGAAACAAAGGTAGTAGAGATAGAAACACAGAGAGAGAGAGAGAGAGAGAGAGAGAGAGAGAGAGAGAGAGAGAGAGCGAGAGAGAGAGAGAGAGAGAGAGAGAGAGAGAGATCAGTGCCTGCGCGAGACAGTTGTATTTCCGTCCATTTCTTCATTCATCACTACATTCTCCCTCTGTCTAACACAATTCAACGCCTAAGTAACCGCGGTAAACCACCCGAGGCGTTTGACTGATATTAATGATTCTGCAGAGAGTACTCTAAGCTCAGTCACTGAGTTCTGTCCGAGACTAGAATAAAAGTTGTGTTCATAGTTTAGTTTCAGTAACTTTCAATATTACAAATATCTTTCTGTTAATTATTAATGTTACGACTCAAGTCACTATTATGCCACATCCAGTTCTTGTTAAAGTGTAATGAAAGAAAATAACTAGCTGCACACCATTTTTATCTACATTATTTTGCAGACGTGTGGATCAAAGTAAAACGAGAGAAAGATGGAAAAGGAAAAGAACTAGAGTTTATAACTAACAACGAAAAACAAAAACATTTTAGAAACAACTATAAAAATATTACCCTATTATCCATTTTACACAGTAAAACGATGTTATTAACCAGTAAGCGGCCAATGGTAGAGCACGTGAGAACTTACTAATACTTGGTAGCAACAGTGGGTACAGTAGGATCGCATAAAATAAAAAACACAAAGGGAGTCAAAAACGTTATAGGTAGGCCTACAGAAAAGGTACACAAAGATAAAGTATCCTTACTATTATCATTTAAAGATTGGTTTCGTTAGCTTTCTGATGGACGAAAATCCGCAACTCTCTGTTGCCAAATTTTACTTAATAACACTTGTCGATAATAACCGCCTTAAACACACACATGCTCTCTCTCTCTGTCTGTCTGTCTGTCTGTCTCTCTCTCTCTCTCTCTCTCTCTCTCTCTCCCTCTCTCTCTCTCTCTCTCTCTCTCTCTCTCTCTCTCTCTATCTCTCTCTCTCTCTCTTTCAATCTCTCTATCTATCTATCTATCTATCTATCTATCTCTCTTTCTCCCTCGTTTTGTTCTCTCTGTCGTGAAATCCAGACCTCGTAAAAACTCTTTATCAGCTGATATGTTGCAATACCCCTCCTCCAATGTATTCAATGACAGAGACAAACTATTAATTTTTCCACATACCTTCTTCCTTCTTTAACCCAATCCATGTAATCCTGCCTTGGCCTTTCTTTAGCACTACTCCTCTCGATCAGAGCGGTGAAGCAGTTTACGTGGCGTAGCAGGTTTTTTTTTTTGTAACGGCCATCTAAGGACCACATGCCAATTTCAATTCTTTACTCTTCATTATTTTCTTTTTTCCAATATTCTTTCATCTTTTCACTGTGTCTCTTCTTCCTGTCTTCAATCCACTTTGAACCTGCGTTTCTCTCTCTCCTACCCTGGACTCCCTTCATTTTTAACACTTTTGCCCGAAAAACTTCTCTTTCAATTGCTTCTTCTGCGTGTATATTATTTTTTCTAAATCCTTTTGGACTTCTTTAATCCAGCTTGATGTTGACTTCTTCCCCTACACGTATTTGAAGATTCGCTTTGTCAACTTATAGTTGTCCATTCTATATAAATGTCCAAAAAATAATAATCTTCTTTTTCTCATTGTTTCTGTTATATTTTCTATATTTTATATATTTCATCAGTACTTCTTAATTTCCAACCTTCTGAAGAGGTGAATAACTTTATTGTTTTCCTTTCCAGAATGGATCCAATGAACATCCCCCACTCTTCTCAAAACGCCATCGTTTCGTACTTTTTGTGTCCGTTGGGTATTCTTAACTCTTTATAAGAAACGGTAATTAAATACAATTTTTTCCAAAATCCTTATATATACGTAACGTTGATTTTTTGCATAATATACGTGTAGCTGAACAGTGGCTGAAATGCCTCCATATCACCGTCATCATCATCACTGTTGCTGTATGGTTATGTACGACTGTGTCAGCACTGTGTACAACTGATTCACGTTGCTGTAGCAACAACATAACGATTAGATACCATTATTTTGGTAGACCATGCCATATACAAGTATCAAAACAAAACTCTAAACAAAACAGATAGAATACGATAGTAGTCCTATTTTTACATAAAAATAAAATGAGAAGCTAGCAATGAATGGAAGTGTAAACTACGTAACAATGTATGAATAAACATTCAATTTCAAGCAGGAAATTATATGAAGATATAAATATAATTGTATATTATAAATGTGAATATGTAAATATTATAAAAGTAAAATGTGAATGAGAAACGAGTATAAAAATTTACAGGTTTTACAGATCACTGCTTACAAAACAATCTCTTCATAAATACAAAAAAAACAATACTACTGCACAACATACAAAAAGATAAAAAAATGGATTTATTAGAAATTCTAGAAATTAGAAAAACAATCAAAAGTAATACAAACAGACAAACAAACTGAATTCTGTATATCCCCTTTATTAAAAGTTGTTATTCAGTTTAATTAATTTTTCTATTCTAACTTTCGGTTATATTTAGTTTTTACAGACACTTGACCTTCACACTAACTTCTCCATCGCCTCTATCATACACAGCTTACACATGTCCGGATGTACACCCTAAATATATGTTCACCATTTACATTCTTTGTTTAGTTTAGTTGTTCCTTGACTATTTTTGATAATAAACTAGTAATCTGAAACAGCTGTCAGAGTTAAATAAAAACTGTGAAAAATACCAAGTGTTTATATAATTTAAAAAAAAAACTTTGTATTAATATGTCTCACCAAGTGCCCAACGAGTCATCAATCAATATAATTAAAAATTATATTTTCAGTGATTGGAATTTGTAGGAAAAATCTGTGTCTATGAGAACATGAATGAAACACACGAAACCAATAGAAAATACAAAGCAATCAGATTAAATAGTTATTCTTCGTATTATTTGAATTAGCAGCCATCCTTATTATTTCTTTTATAAAATTGCTAAACTGCTACTATTTTTTGTTTAGACAAAGCTTTTCGTCATATCTGACAAGATCAGGTCTTGAACAAGGTTGTTCAAGACCTGATGATGTCAGAGATGACGAAAGCTTTGTCTAAACAAAAAATTGTAGCAGTTTAGCAATTTTATAAAAGAAATAGTAAATAGTAATTGGTCTAACTGATAAGTCACAGGGCGTAAGCAAGTGGGAAATACAGTGGAGACTTTAGAATAATTATAACAATAGCCTGGAAAGCGGTTAGGTATAGGAGTATTAGGCAACGGGTTTACACACGTATTAAGTGAAATGAATTTGAAGACACATAATACGTAATTACCATGTATACAATACATTGTACGATCTATAACATACATCTCTAATCATGCTTATAATAGCCATTATATATAGTGCAACGATACAGATTATTATTTTCGCATAGAATATAGTGTGTGTGACGAAAGTACAAACGAGCCTATAATGGAGGTAATGAAAATTTATTTATTACACACAAGAAATAATAGTTTTTACGATGTATATTAATTTACATAATTATCATACGTTTTATATTTGAATAAAGTTTATATAGTTCGATTTTACTTGTTAGATGATATCTGTTCACTTGCTGATTTGTCCTCCGAATGTGCCTTCCTCCTCTTCTTAGCGTCCGTCTTCTTCCGTCCTGGCGTCCTCTTCTCCTGGCGTCCTCTTCGTCGGCCGATTGCTCCAGCGGCGCTTCCTCTGTATGTCACGCGGACGATTCCGTCGGACTGCTAACACCAAATAGACATTTCCCACAATTGTCACTCTCACAATAATTAGCGTTCTCGCTCGCAAAAGTTATTATTAATTTACACGTTAATTTTATTTAGATCTCAGGGTGAATATGGGTATTTATTATAAAAGCGGTGTATTTAGCTTACATCTTCCGTAACAGCTTGAAGTGTTCAATAATTCCTTATGCGGACTACCTTGACTACCGCGAAAAGCACTTAAATATAACAATAATTTTTATAGAGGTTGTTAACCTGCTTGGCTCTTTACGCAAGGCTCGCAAAGAGTTCCAAGTTTGATGATAATTTTGTATTTCTATAATTCCGTACGAGGAAAACTCTTGTCGACGGACACAACTTCACTCGGCAAATGCTATCGGCCAACTGTGTCGATCCGTACCTCACAGAGTACAAATATTAATGAAATTACTGCCTTCTGATTGGTCCATGGTTGATATTAGCAAAAGATATACATGTAGAGTTACATGCAAAACTTTGTATAAATCAGCAAGAGCTTGCATTGATTTTATCTATGAATTGTATTACTCTACCATTAATAAGAGTTAAAAGCTGAGTTCTTTCCTATACAAAAACCATATTTATAAAATAGTTGGAAACATCAGAAACATCAGAGTAGATAAAAACTGTAGTTATTTACATAAACAATCCACTGTCAAAGCTTCACGTCGATGGGTTGATTACCGCGGAAGATATAGCGAATAAGGATTATCACACGCTCACCCGCGCACAATTTCACAAAAAAGTACATGACATAAAAGAATACATTATTATAAAGAATTTGATATAACCTACGTCCTTAACCATTGCTAAATAGAAAACCTACAGCTAAAAGACAAAAAATTGAATAAAACCATTTTAAACATGTCAATGTTCGTCATCGATGTTCACATACGATTAAATAGAGCTTATCATCCTGTTTTGTTGCAAACGTTTAGTAGTATAGTTCAGAAAAGTCATTGTTAAATCTTACTGAGAATTTGACAGATTACAATCACACCATTTCCTTATAAAAAAAAATGTATACACTTTTCTGGGGCAAATTATATTAGAACAAAGATTGTTACTATACAGGACTCGCCAATAGAACAGGTACAGATTTCAAGTTTCTAGGGTGTAGCATCTCATACCAAGATGATATGGAGGTTGAAAGCGAAATTAGTCTCTTCCAGTTGCTTTGTAGCTGAATAATTTAAATATTTAAAGAAGAAAACAAGGAAAGAGACGTAATTGAAATATTATAATGTAATGGCCATACCTCAACTACTGTACGTTAGTGAGACTTGGATCAGAAAGGTCAAAGATATGTACAGAATACAAGGAGCGGAAATGAGGTTCTTGAGAGCTGTAAAGGGTTGTACCAGGAGAGATCTTATCAAAAATGATCATATTAGAATAGAGCCAGGCATATCTGGAAGCTTAAATGAGAAAATCTCCGGTGCAAAACGTAGTGGCGGTTATAGGTAGAGAGAATGGATCCAACTAGATTTTTAAGAAAAGCCCTTGACTATCATCCAAGGGGGAAGAGATGTGTGAGAAGACCCCCGTAAGCAATGGTTGGATAACTTGCGTTGATACTGGAACAGGCTACTAGCCTACGCCGTAAAGGACGATGACGACGACGACGATAGTTTAGTACATTTAGTGCTACTCTTTTTAACTTTAAAGCGTTCTTTGTTGCACACAACAGATCTCTCTCGGCTCAAAATGAATAGGTACTCTTCTTCAAATAGAGAGGTTTAAGCAACTCTCAGTTGTTATTAGTAATACGTTACCATTAGCCGATACATAAGAACGAAAAAAACAGTAATATGTTTAAATCGTATAAATATTAATAATTTATAATTATGATAACAATATTTAATTATTAAAAATCATGGCGCTTGCAAGTGCCGAATATTGACATAATTAATTAGTTCAGTTAAAGTCAAAAAAGAGAACGGGTATACGATTCGTCTCTAAAAGTAAATATGTACACGGCACGTACTCCCGTACAGCCACAAACACACACACTGAGTGGAGCGCGTTTTTAGTGGATTGGTCAATCGTTTCGGCTTTTAACAAAGTGCAAAATATTTTAAAATCCTGTTTTCAAAAGGTGAGCAGAAGTCTTAAATATATTGAAGCACAGACGGTAAAAACATTTAAAAACTAAGGCATTGTGCTATACAATAAAGCACACAGACGAGGATGGTTTGAAAATCTGTGCAGTCCATAAAAAATGCATGGAATTGTCACAGTAGAAGGACATAGAGGAGATGGTAAAATCAATTATTTGGAGAGGTGTGATACGTGGAATGTTGCACGCACTGTGTGAGTGGGAGGATTACGCAATGCTCACTCACGTTACCCATATTTCCAAACGAGTCTCTAAAAATGGGACATAATATTATAATACGGGTATCAAGGTCAAAGTTGTTACACAATATGAAGGCAGACTGAGTACAATAAACGCTGTTTCGAATGCGGAGGGTCAGTTTGTAATTGCGTAGGGAAACGATAAAAAGTGTTAATTTTTGTCATTGCATCTTGGTGCATGTGTAGTCACGGTTTTAATACACAGTAATTATTATCGATTATTGTATAGTGATGTCCGTACATCTGTAATTAGTGATTTCCATTAATTATTATGACAGGGGATATTAAATGATATTTATTATTAATCGTTACGTTACTAATCGTAGTGTTACTAATTATTGCTTTCTCCTTACCGTGTGCTGGACAAGTATAAATTCATAGAATTACTGTAGAGTAGTGTGTATTGTTGTTTTGTTTATTTAAACAGTAATCAAATTTGTAGTTAATGATTTCTCTATTTTAAAATATTAATACTGTATCACTCTTTGAATCCCCCCCCCCCGAAGCCTTGCGACCGTCTAATATATAAATATCACTGATAAATAGACAGTGGACAGATCAGTACAGTGGATGAAAATAAAAAAAAAAGATTCTGGGAAAACGGTTGTTGTCAGAAACTAAACTACTAGTTACAGAGGATTTTCGGTGAATTCTGTTCGTTACCTGTAATCGAGAAACTGTTATCTATAACTTTGTTTGCGGGCACACGCTAAGGACGTATTTCTGACTATATATTATTGTACATAAAAAGCTTAGGAAACGTATACAAACAAAACACGTCCCACAAACTCGAATCTTGTGTACACAAACAGGTATTTGCGTACATGAAACATTTAATTTAATTTGATGGTAGCCACAGAAGGAAAAGGGCTACGTAGTTCAGGTAGTTAATATTCTTTTCATTTAACATCGATAACTTTGATATTCTTTTATAGCAATACTAATATTCTTTTCACTTAATAACTGAACCTTTGTTTCTGAATTGAAAACGTGAAACATCAGAAAAATTTGTTTCTGATAGAAGAAGAAGGTTGCGAACAACCATCGAAGGAAACATTTATCCCTCTCCAAATAGTTATAGTTACTAAACTAACGCGTCGATACTACAATACATATATTTGCATATGTACCCAGGGCGGTATGTTAATATGTAATTAACATAGAAAGTATAAGTAACAGTTTTATACACTTTTGTGCAAGAAAATGCATGCTGGATCCTGTCGAGAGGACACCTGCTGTGCCAGTGTAAGATACAGCATGTGTGTGATTGTGTGTGTGTGACCAGCTGCGACACGATAATGGGATGATATGCTACGAATTGTTTGTTCCAATTATTCAGGTCTTGGCATGAGTATAATAAACTAATTACTTGTGTTAAACCTGTAAGAAAAGACTTATAAAGACACCATTGCATTAATGAATTCTTAACGAATGCAGTAATGTAAAATTTATTTCCAGAGGTGCAATATTAATGATGCTATTTAATTAATATTAATTACTAGTGTAATTAAAAAGTAATTAATATGTGTGTTATATGTGAGTGACCAGAGAAAAATTACGCAAACAATGAGATCGCTCATGTGACGAGTATGTTCATAAGTTCGGGATAATTAATCGAAAAGTGAGTGTAATAAAAAGGACGCTCTGGAGCGAACTGGCCATCTCTAACCTGTCGAAAGCAGGACTGTTCCTGTCAAATCGCCACCAGTATAAATACCACTGGCAATTTTGGGCGATCGGACACTCGGACTCAACAAATCTACAGGACGTTACGCTGCCCGTTTGCCGATCGACTTCTGGACACACACGCACACGACCACACTCACACCAAGACGTAAGAAGGAATTCTGAAGCATCACCAACAACATCGCATTTAGAGACAACGACCACAGCACCATCATCAACATCATCATCATCATACTCTCAGGATTCTTGACACACTCAACGGTAACGGCGATATACGCAGGTGATACAAAAACAATTATATTTTATTGTGAAGAGAGCTCTCGAAAAAGAACTTAAGTATGAATAAAATAATTACAGTTTTCAGATTAAACAGAGCTTAGATAAGAGAGTAAGTTAACAAGCAAATCTAGTAAAGAAATAATAATCTTTTGTAGTATATTTTTTGGGTGTGTCAGTATAAGTCCATAATAGATTGGAAGTAAATGGTAGATTAATTTATTTTTGTTTATAGCAACAAAAAATTTATTCTTGAAACTTAATCTTATTTTGTTTGTAACTGAGTTGCTATCAGTATTTAAAAGCTGAGTTAATTTCAGTCACACAGAAATAAAAAGAATTTAAATAACTTGTTTGTTTAGTCAATAAGATAATATGGGTGTTTATTTGTGTGGTATGTTATGGAATAGCATTGCAGGTTACAGTATATGTGAAACACTTACAAAGGTAAATATTTGTGTCTAATATTTGAAATTTTAATATTGAAATATTTTTTCTGTTAATGAATAAATCTTAGTATGATTATTTGAAACGATTTTAAATCATTTATTTCATGTCAACAACATCTCACTCCTCTTTAAAAACTATTTAATTATTGTGCAACTACATATACTTAACGCAACGAGAGAAACAAATCCTGCGACCTGGCCGGTGTAATACGTATTTAGTTGCGTTGAGTACATGGTAATATATTTGTATAATTGTTGTAACGTTTCAATATATATATATATATATATATATATATATATATGTAATTGTTTCAATATAGTTATAACGTTCTAAGTTTATTATTTTGCGGTGATGTATCCTCTAATTACATGTTGTCAGTTCCTTGTTCCTTTCCTACGTATCTCTGTCTTTGTTTAGAGACTTATGAATCTCGTTCTGTCTTGCTGTTTGTTATTTCCTGTTTTTACATGCTTCTCTGGACATTCTGTCATCATTTCTATACAATGTTGTGTTTATTTAAGGTGTAGGTGCGAGTATCTTGAAATCAAATTAATATTCAAGGAGTCTATTCCATTAAGAATTAATAATATTATTAACTTTTTTAGATGACTACAAAACTATTAAGACGGTTACTGTCATCATGTGAGAAATGCTGAAAACAATTGTACAAATTGGACACTAAACAATTCACAGGAGATAGTATAAAATGACACCAATTGCAAGTGCTGTAAGTTGTGGTTCTTCCTTCCCAATTCAGGCAGCTGACTCAACACTTATCTTTCACCAGTGGCAATAATTCTATATAATATTTCTCGTACACAATGGCCGAGATTTTATAACAGCCCGTTTTTTTACTACCTATGACTGCCTTGTTATTACTGCGTAGAAATTCTGTATTATGACAGCCTCCAAAAAAACATTTTATTAATTTACATAATCTTTCTCTTGTCACGCGCACGTGACATTATTTTAAATTATTACAATTTCTTGTGAGTAAATGTATCAAATTTGTCATTAAATATACGTGAACAATATAATTTCCCATAAAACCTATTCTAATTGATTTGTAGTAATGTTTTAATATCGAGAATCTGGCAGACCAAAAGTTATAGGGGTTTGTAAGTTACCATGACATCCGGCATTCAATTGTCGGGCGCCATCATAAAATCAAGATGTGTTTTCCACCTAATAGGTCAACTCAGGCGATGGAAATGAGTACTAGGGAGAGGATCACCGGGTACAATGGAGACTTCAGCGCAGTTCTGATAACACTACCTTCTTGTACCGTAGAGCTCAAGCTGGCAGCCATTACTGCTTGGAACCAAAGCACAATACTTTGGTAGCCAAAGAGAGAGCAATTATTAATGTTGTTCTCGTTGTTTAATTTTCAAGTAGA
The DNA here is from genome assembly GCA_034769895.1 of Magicicada septendecula. Classification (NCBI taxonomy): domain Eukaryota; kingdom Metazoa; phylum Arthropoda; class Insecta; order Hemiptera; family Cicadidae; genus Magicicada; species Magicicada septendecula. Next base: position 108,066,258 of record CM068372.1, on the reverse strand, counting down.
TGTTTTAAAACACCGTTAACGTGATAAAATATATACGTTAGTGAATGCAAGTAATAAAATAAGACTGTAATATGACAAATGTGAAACACTAACTTAAAATCTGAGAATATTCCGAAAATATTCTGCTTTTACGTATCAGCCATTTTTTTAAATAACCTTGTAATTAATTACTATACAAAAAGGTGCAACTCGTCTCGTTTCTGTAACGGGGAGGCATGCCCCTAAGAATAAAAGGATTTAAAGGAACTCGAGGTTACCTGTATAGTACAGATAAATAATAGGGGTTTTGGTGGGTGTTTCTTCTTAATATAAATTTTTATCATGATAGTTAGTAAATAGTATAGGTGTATTTGATCATATCATCTTACTGTGACATACTTAAAACCGTTTGCAAATAAGTATTAAGTGTAGGTATACCGTTCACGTGTCAAATCAATTATAAATTAGTGAATATTGATTAGATTCTTCTTTTTTAAGTCCAAAATTGTGACTTTCTTTCTTTATTCAGGAGCAAAACATCTTGTACTAATGCTTTGCGCCCTTCAAATTATGCCTCAAAAGAACCGAATTATTGCACTTGTCTGCCAGCTATTTAACCTGGAAAATTCTTAGCCCATTCTCAAATATTTTCAACCCTTAAAATGTTTTCCTTTATCAGCCATTATATTATTCCTTTTTAGTATTCGAGTCCAATTATTCAACTAGAAATTGCAACATAATATAGTCTACATTTTTCTGATACTTATAATATAGTAGAATATTAAACAAGAATTTATTCTCATAACGTGGCAAGCGTACATAAGCTACTGATTTCTTTTATTATCATAGAAAAATACAATAAAATATTCACAAACAGAATGATCACTGTTGCACACCACAATACAAAAATTATTCCGATTAGCGCTTTCAAGCTTTTCAGCTCATCGTCAGAAAAGAATTCAAAACCTGGAATTCAGACCTGGAATTCTGATCTGATGATGCGCTGAAAAGCTTGAAAGCGCTAATCGGAATAATTTTTCTATAGTGGTGTGCAACAGTGATAATTCTGTTTGTGATTATAACCACTAACACAACTTTCTTCATTAAAAATAAAATATTCGTCATCAGAAAGTGTGTAGATTAGACCTGATCCATAGTCACAGTTACGACTTTCCATACAATACTGCAACTTCTATCACAACTCATTCTACCGTATGTTTCCCTTGTATACATCTGTAGCTTTCTATTATATCAACCATAGTGTTATCCTCATTTTTTCCGAATAACGTCACTTTTATTTTATTCTTTAACTTTAACCGTAATGTTCTTCGTGTTAACTTACAATAAAATAATGGTGAAAAATACGAATACTTATTTGACTTACGATTTTAGTTATTGTGAGCATGTAGAATCGGTCACAATCAGACTCATTACTCGTAGTATATTAACATGTAAGCACCTCAAATAGCGTGTTGCACAATTCACCCCCCCCCAGGACCCACATTATTTATCTTATCTGTAATATGGAAGTATCCTCGAGTTCCTTCCAACCCTTTTATTCTTAGGGACATGCCTCCAGGTTACGGAAACAACATGAGTTCCACCCTTTTGCATAATAAGTAAAGTGTTTCTGTGTTTCTACTTGCTCGAGACCCACCAGGAGGAAACATAATATGGACTAGAAAAGTAAGATTTTGTTGTGTTACCCACAATTTGTGTTCAAAAATTTATATTACATGTTAAAAATATCTAAAAAACAAAATTACCCACAGGTTAATAAAAATGTATGTGTATTAAACCGTAACCTGAAAACCCCAGGGATAGTTATTTAATTTTAATGTTAGAGATTAGATTTAAGAATACAATTGCTAAAAACTAATACTATTTTGTAACTCACTATTAACAAATTGTACTCCCTGTATTCTATTAGCACCATAGTAAAACATCTGTCGTTATAATGGTACTCATATGAGTGATATTTCAGTAGTCATAATGGAAACTGAAACATTAACGTTAAGGGTGTAACATGCAAAACATACTGTACACGTACAACTTTAGGCCACCAAAGTACGTTCTTGTATTAATCTTATGTGATACAATGTCTACGTGGATTACAAGCACCTTCACATCTATAAAAAATGCTTAAATATGTGGTAATGGTATATGTTAACTGGTGCGATTATGTTGCTCTTTTCAAAAGAAGCAAAACTGGGGAATTGGCATTTCAAAATTTTACAGGCTCTTAACAGGCACGAATTTAAATATGATACTGTCTGCAATGACAATACGCAGTTCTTAATATGTGGAGGATAAAAACTAGTATTACATTCTACTTTACCGGGGGTTTCTTTGAATGCCGATCGGACTTCGAGGATTAGTTTCGCCACTCATTATATCTGTAGTGTTAACGCGCCACGATGTCTTACGGGATTAAATTGAATTTAAAGTAACAACAGCTAACTTACCGCTGTTTACACCAATTATAGAGCGAGGATAACTCGCTGGTTTTATACTGCCTGTATGTAGGCCTAGGACAGCGAATAGTTCAAATTTGCGTTACATTAAGCAATTACGTAGTTACAAATTACATTATTTTGTAAGGTGCGATAGTTGGTACAAGGTCACTGATGATCCGTGTTTAAATCACACATTTGTTTTTTTATGAGTTACGTATTATTTAGGTTGGAAAAATGATAACACAACAAAACATTAAATTTTAGATTTAGACGTAAATATAACAAGAAACGGGAGTTGAGTTCAATACGCTTATTAGGTGTAAACTTCAAGTAAACAGATAAATAGTTAAACTAATACCATTATAAAAAAAAGCAAGCGTCTTTGTTGTCAGAGAGCAGACAGTAACGCTGCTAGTTATACGGCGTATTGGTGTATTGTGTTGTCTGTGTAACAAGAAACTGTTATCCTGCGCTTTGACAACGCAATTCGCAGAACACATGTACTAAGGCTGCACCCGTAACCATATAATATTGTCGTATGTCGACGGCTTAAAGCAAACCAGACAGACAAATCACACAGAGCAGACTACAAAGGAACACACATATACCGTATGCTTAGCGTATATATTAATACTCTAGAAAATACGGAGACAGATACAACGTATAACGTTACAGCTGTATTAGGTAGTTCAGTCTGCTAACAGTGCGTCATCCGGCAGACAAATATTTTGACGTCTCATTTACAAACTTTATAAAATTTTCGGAAAAAAAATATATATATATAAATAAATATATATATATATATATATATATATATATATATATTGCAATGGAACACAGGATGATAAGCTATGTTGTTTGTATCAGAGCACATGGATGACTAGCATTTTCATGTTTAAATTGGTTTTATGTAATACTTTGTCTTTTAGCCGTAAGTTTTGTATTTAAAAATGGATAAGCATGTAAGGTATACCAAATTCTTCGTAAAAAGATGTTCATTATTGTCATGTGTTTTTGAGAGAATTTGTGCGCGTGTGCGGGTGTGAAAAATTGTAATCGCTATATCTTCCGCGGTAATTGACCGATCGACGTGAAATTTTGACAATGAATTATTTATGTAAATAGCTTCAATTTGTGAGTACTCTATGGTTCATAACTATTTTAGAAATATGGTTTTTTAAGTAGGAAAAACTCAATTTGAAACACTTATCATTAATAGGGTCATAAAAATTTGTAGATAATTCAATGCAAGTTAGTGCATATTTATACCAACTCTTTCTATAAAAGTTTATATCTGTTGATTGCATCAATCATGTGACTTGGGTTTAGCCAATCGGAATACACTAAATTCAATAACATTCATTCTCTGTAGAGTAAAGATCGACACAGTCTGTCTGTAGAAGTTGCAAGGTGAAGTTGTGCTCGTGCGTGAGAGAGTTGTTCTCGAACGAACATAGGAAAGTATAATTTAACATAGTCCTTGGTACTCTGTACGAAGTTCTGCGTACAGAGCCGAGTGGATCAATTATTTAAATAGAATTATAATATAGTATAATGGTTTTCGTGTAAGTTTAAGATATCCGCTTAGGGATTATAAAGACAGTTCAAGATTGCGTGGAAGGTGTACGACTAATACACCTTATTAAATTGATACTCATATTCACCCTGAGATTGATAAAATTTACATAACAATTAATAATAAACTTTCTACGGAAAATAATAAGCATTGTGTGTTTAACATATCTGAGAAGAGGACGACAAGACGAAGAGGACGACGGACGAAGAGGACGCCGGACATAGAGGACGCCAGGACGAAGAAGACGCCAGGAAGGGTGACGCTGAAGAAGAGGACGCCAGGACGGGAGCGGCAGTAGGAAGCGGAGGATTGGACGTACTGAGGTCGTAGCCTCAATTAAGTAAAACCGATATATTATGGAATATTATAAACTATTATTGCAAATTACAATTCATGACAATTTATAATACAATATACCTCTTTAAAACCTATATGTGTGTGTATAATAAATAATTTTTCATCTCCTCCATAATAGACTTGTTAGTGATTTTTATACACTCACTATATCCTTATTAGTATAATAAAATTTGATCTGTTGCAATATATTATGACGGTGACGCGCCGTAAATTGACATTTTTAACATTCTTAACTGCCAATTTACTATACTAAAATATTAGGTGCATTTCTCTTTAGAGTGCAGATGTGCTGAAGAGTCTACCCAGTATGACGCTACTGTTAATCAATGCAAACTATCTGCAAGGACCAATGCGCCATTTTCAGTTTATTGTTCTTCTTATAACTGCATGATTTGATTTTACGTTTTACCAAACTGTTATCGCTACCGCAAAACTTCTCGCAACATTCCCGAGGGGCTGCCTTGACCTTCTTATTTTATAACAGGTGCATGAAAATAGATTCCTCGGTGTAGCAGCCATTGTCTAAATTGACAATGTTGAGTTTCCGTCAAACTGCCAATAGAGGTGTTTAAAGTTTGAAGTAATTTGGTTTAATTTGATTCCTGTAAGCGTTTTCCAAGTCAAACGGTTATCTAATGTAAGTTCTAACTGTCGTTATGAATTTATGAGTTCACAAGCTGTAGGGTTTAAGGTAAACTGCAGACTTGTTTATGTTTATAAGTACTGTAATATTTAATTATTATTTGGTTTGCTTTCCCACTTAATAAACCAATCATAAAGGTAGTGCGGGTAGACGTATAGAATATTGTATTTTTAGTTATTGTATTGTCATCTAGACTGGTAATGGGTTAATCACTGGTAAAGGAGAAATCGTAATGCATTATATTAGTTGGAGGTCTATTGTGTGAAGTAACTATAGAAGTGGACTCAGCAGTCTTTTCTATGGGAGATAGAACAGCTAGTGATTGACCTTCCCCGAAAATAGCGAACTGACATATTTTCCTTACTCTTCTTCTGGACTACAAGGATTAGACATTTGCCTGTTCCGTCCTCACAAACTTACGACCACCGTTTTCGTGGTCTTCCTATATCTCTTTTCCCTCTTGGATTGTATTCAAGTATTTTTTGGATATTCTTCCATTTCCCATTCTATTTACGTGGTGTTTCCATCTTTCTTTATATTCAGTTATTTTTTCGTTTATTGCTTATACACTTAGTACATTTCGCACGTCTTCATTTCTTAATAAATCTGTTCTTATGCAGCCTCTGACCCGTCTCAAAAATCTCATTTCTGCTGCCTGTATTTGCTGGCTCCTTTTTGGTATTTATCCAAGTTTCACTCCGATACATAAGTACAGGTACAGCCATCGTTTAAGAAAATTTTATCATTGTGTCTTTTTGTGTTTTCTTATTTAATGTTCTATTTATTGTGCCACATATTCCCTGGAACTTATTTATTTTATTTTCCATGTCTTGTCATAATTTTAGCTTGTGTCGCAGCACAAGTATGTAAAATTTGATACTTGCTCGATTGCCTTATTGTTGACACTTATTTTCGACGTAACGGGATACTTGCCTTAGAAAGCCATAACTTTCGTCTTATGCAAGGAAATTTTAAGATTATATTCTGGACATATTTGATTCAGTCGGTGCACTGCCAGTTGTAATTTATCTTCACTCTCTTGTGTTATCGTCAGCAAATAGTAACGTACTCAGGTAAGTATGTCGGACTAGCTGGACTCCAGGATATTCCTTTGATTGCCATTTTTTTAGAACATCGTCAATATATATATTAAAAAGAGTGAGAGACAATCTACATCCCCCTCACTCCTTGGTTAATTTTATCTCATCCGTTCTCTTATTACCTGTGTATATTACTATTCTTGTCGCGTACTATTTTGTGTTACTATTTTCCTTAGTACCGAATAATACTTCTTGTCTGGACACGCTTACGCGCAGTCCAATATAAAGGACACGTTCTGCAACACACTTGTCATCACACAAGCATGCGCTACGTTAGTGATCGGAAACTTGCAAAAACAACATGATTTATAATACAAGCAGTAGAAAATAGAGTAATCTAATCTAATTACTTGTCAGCTAAGATTCAATTGTTTTAATTACAAAAAAACCTACATCAATAAAGCATGGTTCTTACTACGTCAGTCAGTATGCAAATACTGTGCATACCACGTTAGTAATAAAAACATGATAACTGTTCAAGATTTGCAGAAAGTAGCAGGTTCATGTCCGATTGTTATTTGAAGATGTTCTGGCACTAATAACATATTCACCCTATAAAAATGTATTACAAACACATTTAATATATTGAAACGTTTATATATGACACTAGAAAACTGGAGCTTTTAAATATGATTTATACTCTGACTGATTTTAATTTTGATACGTTAATAAATAACAATGTTATTCACTTATTAACTAATTCCCGTGCACAGACATATGTGGATAACGGGAGAAATTATAAACAATTTGAGATGACTTACTTTACAATCGTTAATCTACTACAGTATTTATGCGTAATTAACAAAAACTGTATAAACGTATATTCTGTATCTTCATATACGCATGAAAAAAGAAATACATGTTCTGTTTTACACAGCGTTTACAATGTTCCGTTCCGCACGCACGTGTGTGTGTGCGTGAGAGACAGAGAGTGTGTGCTTATAAATGTCTACACATATAAAGAGGCAAGTAATTTAAACATAATTAATGCGGTCCAAGTCACTGTATGATAATGATATAATTTACCTTATAATTTCCGTCATCCAACGGAATGAAGTCAAGAAAGAAGTCACTTGACGGAAATTATAAGGTAAATTATAGCAAGTAATTTGTTTAAACAAATTTTTGGTTGCAGTTCCCACCCAAAAAAAAAAAAAAAAATTGTACTCACATTTAAAAGCCGAACAAACAGCATTGTACATGGTTAAAACTGGTTATTAGATTAAAAAACTTGAACTGTATAAGTCGACCCTTCTGTAAGAAGTACTAGATGCTAAGCGTCATCGTTACTAAGTTTGCGACAACGTTTGAACAATAAATGCCCGGTAAGAGCGACACTTCAATCAGTTAAGCAGCATGTGTGTTTTAGACTAGTAGCACTTTAATTTTGTTAAACATTATTATTATCTTACTTCTGGTGTAAATGAAACAGATTTTCCTGAAGCAGTAAATACTATCAAATTGTAATTACTTCTGAAAGTAGATTGTACTATTTTATTTCTTTTAAATTAACTAGACGCACGATTCACTTGCCGTATCAATATTGAAATAAAATCAAAGCGATTAAAAATTAATTTACAAACCTCTGAAGATACTGATATAGTCGATATAACGTGGCTCAGGTTAATTAAAATAATAAAAAATTGTAGGTTACAATCTACTTGCAGAAGTAATTAAAATTTAATAATATTAGAATCTCGCAAGAAACTCAAAGCGTTACTTATAAAGAAATAAAACATTAAAGAATAAAAACGTACTTTATTAAACGTCTTTAAACACTTTTTATTACAATAACGCGCCTTATCTAGAAAATAAACAGCTCATGAGATTAAAAAACGGACAACTATAGTTTAAAAATGTCGTTCCGTTGATTTGCTGAAACTAAGAATATTCAGTTCCAATATAATGTTGAAGATAAATCAGTTAGCCTGAGAATTACTATTACGTAGTTATAGTTCGAAATATTCTGTGAGCGTTTTATACCAGACTGTAGAGTAAAAACAGTCTACACAAAAATATAAAAACTCTCTAATCGTAATCTATTTCAGCGTCCTTTTAATAAATTTGAACGTAAAGCTCCATTCTGTAGACACACTTTGATACTATTAATATCCGTCAAGAATTTCGGGGTTTGCTTTAGTAAGGTAAAACTTTAAGTCAGAGTTAAGAGCAGTGGAAGAGGCATTGATGAATGGTGGATGGACGAATGGCGTACAATTGCCTATCACGCACACACACTCACAGACACGCATGAAGAATAACTTTAGATTCTACATTTCTGAACTACGGTATGTTGGAGAAAATAAATGATCATTCAAGAAAAAGCCTGTTTTCAGAAGTTGGATAATATAAACGCTTTAAAGGTTACAACATACAGAACAGCTACAATATATTTACACCAGAATCTGTACAGACAGCAATATATTCATCTTGTTCGTATTTAATCCATTATTATCAATTGTATTATTTATCTACTTTTCCATTTAATTAAAACAAACATGTACTTAGGGAACTGTTGCAAATAACCACAAACAGACGGAATTAAAAATCTCTGCAATTACTGTATTTTTTTTTTGAGGGGAAAATTGGTTTATGCACAGTCAGAGGAGGGGTTGTGCTTCCTCACCCACTAAAAACCCACCTCTAATTTAGGCGTTCATATCCATCCTGGAACCACTTAGCGTATTACTTCAGGATGGAGTCTATTGTGCCCTTATGGGGCTCCTCCTAGTGTTCCTCATTTTCTACTGCCCGTTGGGTGCAAGTTGGGCCTGTCTTTAATGATAGTATTAATAAAAATTATTACAGTGATAATAATAAAGATTATTTTCGTAACAAAGTTTTAAAGTAATTAAGAGTATACTGTATTAAAACAATTATTTTTATATAAAATTTTTTTTATATTAATTCATAATTTAATATAAATTATTTATATAATTATTTTATTTAAATTTATTAACATGTAAAGACTCTTATTCGTCTATACTTGAAAACGGTGAGGCGTTATTGTATCACGTAACGTAGAATTTATAAACTGATATTAAAGTGGTTGAACCGGAAAGTTGTCGTAGACATAAAGTCAAGCCAAGTGCATTTGAAAAATATTACTGTATTGTTATTGGACGGGACCACTGGGTAACGGAGGTAAGCTATTTGCATACTTAAGTGGGGAGTACAGGGACCCAAATTTACAGCACCCACATCTGGCGTAGTCAGCTGGTGACTTCTAAATGTTAGTTTAGTCATTCACTTTATATACGTAGCAATATAATCCGGGGAAAATAATCCTACGCCGGCAACTATAAATGTTAAGCTCAATGTTATGTCAAGTGTCGTATTTGATATGGAACACAGTATTTCTTGTGAGAATTTTGATTCAAAGAGTTTTCAGGACGTGAACTCTGAAAGTTTCTCTAAGTTTTCTTATCTGTGTATGCAATAATGCAAAATTCAATTACTTTTAAAGGTGCCATATTTTCCTCTTAGTGTTGGTGAGGGTTACTCAAGCTCATTATGTTTTTTTTTTTATTCGCACTGATATTTTGAAGAGAAATTAGACTCTAATCCAAGACCCGAACGTTTTTCTGTGTTTACCGTCTGAATGTGTCTGTGCAACGGTAATATTCTTATCCACAAAACAGTGGTGGATAGATACCATCTGGTGGTGATCTTTTCATCTATCGAATCATGAACATGCAAACATACCAACAAAGACGATACACACACTCTAACAAGCACAACACACATATCTAATAAAAACACTCGGTTTGTAATATATTTAGTTGTAGAGTATTATTCAAGATAACGTAATTTTCAGCTGAATTTTTTGTTAGCATCAGTAGCTTTAGGAAGAGAACGTATTATTTGATAATGTGTGGATGACATTAAGAACTCTCTAATACCGCCATGATGTACTTGAGGCTACAGAAACAAATGGTCGCTGTCAACAACAATCCGTTCTTGATCTTACGAAATTTATTTTATTCTTTTTATTGGTTGTTAATATCTGTTATTGGAGTTTTGTTGAGATATTTTGTTTCAGCAGTTCTCACTTAATATTTGTGTCTCTGACACTCTGCAGTAATTGCCGAGTGCAATTTAATACAGTCATATGAAATATTTTATTTATAAACTGCAAGTTTATAATGTACAGATGTATCAGTATATCAGTGTTCTAAGTAATATAAACTTTATACAGTTTTACTTAAATATTTATTATTATGTTCGCAGTTGTCATTGATAACAGTAATTTGATTATAGTTTTCTAAAATGTATTCTACGTAACTTATTAAATTAAATTTTCTGAAATTAACGTAAAAAATTAAATAAATATTCGGTTAATGAGCATTTTCTTTTGTGACGCATGTGCATGTGTCTGTAAGTATTTAAAATAATGCTACGCAATGTGTACAAATAGACGGAGAGGGGGCAAACGGTGATCACTAAACTAATTAGAAGCAGTCCCCCTCGATGTGTGTTGTAATAAAATTTACAAATTCTGTATTCTGATCTTCCTTCTTAATCAAGCCCCACTGTTTGGGCTAGCCAATTTGTAATAAATCTCAATCACTCAGATGAATGGTGTTTACTTGGTGTGGTTCTCAAAGTCTTACTGGTCTGAAACACTTCCTTTAATTTCACCGTTGACCCGTCCAACTTTCAACGAATCCTGTTAATAATGTTAAGCTGTTGAAGATATATAGGTGTAGTATTACAAAATGTTAAAAAAAAAATTGCTTGTTGAAGAAATAAAAAAAATTGTTTTTTTTTTAATTTATAATAAAAAAAATTCCTTTTTATCGTTTAATTAATTAAAATCAATTAATTAATTAAGTTTCGTAAAGTTTTGAAATGTGTCTCACTTCTCTATGAAATTTTATTAATGTTCTTGTATTTTTTTAATAACTTCCAACCACTTATAATATTGTCTCCAGGGACAATCGATATTTGTTTACTTTTTTGTTTTGGAGGTTATCTTCCTTCTGAGGTGGTAAAATTCTGGTAGTTTATTATTAAAATTAAATTAATTGTAATTTGTTATAAATAAGAAAGAAAGAACTATTTTGAGGTGAAAAGTATAAATGTTTTATTGAATAATTGATTAATAGACTCTTGTCGATTATAAATCGATTCTCAGGGTATCGAACAGTTACAAGTTTTTGATGTATAAAATTCAATAAGGTTCTTTGAACAGCTAGGTATGGTTAAGTCAGAGAAATCGGGCCAATATTAAAAAAGTATAACGTTACAACCAGTAATTACTAATACTAGGTACATACATTGAATAGAAATTGTAATAAAATAATTTGTTGTCGAACCGTACAGGTGATGGAAACTAGGAGGCGTTGCTCTTTGGTGATGACGACATAAATTGCAAATGGCTGCCGTGAAGTTGGTCAAAATGTCCTTCGTATATGCGACGTTCCAAATAAGAGATTTTCTTGTAGTATTCACGTCCTGCTGTCAGCAAATGTTCCTTCTGATGTTGTATAGCGCCTTGAGTGAAGTTTCTGTGTTGTATTTTGTATATCGGTGTATGTATAAGTTAGTTCACTTCTTTGTCATTCGGCACTAATTTACGGTTATGGTGTATACTGTTTTCTTGTGTTTAATAGTGTTATTCGGTGTAGTTAGGTGCTGTTCAGTGTTATTTAGTCTTTAGTTATTGTTTCTATCACTATGTAGACGTTCCAAAATGGTTTTACTCGCCACTCGCGATTTTCAAAAACGTGTCGTTCACTGACTCGCCATTACCGTACTTTTAGTTAGGTTAACTTGGTTATATTATGCTCGTCAAGGGCACAGTATCACGTACAATAATCAACTCTCTATTTCCTTCACTTTCGACTAAAATCTTAGCCCATACAATATTATTCTTTACATTGTTCAAATATAATTTTGCATCCTGTGCATGTTTTCAATTACATTATATAACTGCCTAAACTTTGGTTATTAATCAATTTTATTTGCTAGATGTAACTTAATTTAATCCTTCAGTTCATTCGGCGTATTTTAATATTGAATAATGCCGTTTTATTACGTTTTTTTGTCTAAAATTGGTAATTTTACTTTCATTTTGTATTTGGTAAAAGTTCAAAATTAACTTCCTGTCAATGCAAATTCTGCCATTTTTAAGTTATATTTATGCTTAATAATCTCATATTGTATTAAAAGGTTTATATTCCCTTATTTCCTTGTAATTATTTGAATTGGTTAATTTTTAAAATAATTATTTTGGAATATATTGACTCCCCTCTCCAATTTTTAACTTCTGTCATTTCCATTTTTATTTATAATTCTGGCTATAATTTTCCAAAATCCTTCTAAGTGGTATCTGTAATTATATGGCTTCATCTCTGGTTTATTTTATCTAACTCCCTTTAGTTTAAATGCATTTAAGTGAGTAATTTCTCTGTTTTGATGAAGTTTGGTTTTCATTCTTTTGCCTAGATTTTTTAACAAGTTTTTTTTACAAAATTTTTATACAAACAATAAATACTGTGTTATACCCTCTCTGACTTTTTAAACTTAAACATGGTATTATAAACTAAACATTTTTTCAAATAACACAACAATAATTAATATTGGTTTCAATACAATAAACAGTTAAACAAATAAGAAATATTTTCAAAGATGGTTGTCTTCAACCATTCAGACATTTTTTTATAATCAACACTTATTACTAACATAGAAATATTACTTACAAAGGAGGTTTTTTCCCAACTAACATCTTTTTTACTTATTACTATAAATACAAGTAATAAATATATTTACAGTTATGATGTTAGTTGTTCCAAACTTAAATAAATGTCCTTATACCTAATACATTTTTAAAATCCTTATCCTATATTCATGAAACCTTATAACTATATTCTTATTTGTTACCTCTTATATTAAGTTTGATTATGCAGTTTTTTAAACTGTCTTTTAAATATTGTATTGGGTAATTTGCACCCTGTCACAGTATAATTAAATCTGTTTTTACTCATTCTATAAAACAAAAATTTCACTTCAAACAGATTTATAGCTTGTTATTATTAAATGTAACACATTCACATGGTACAAATTTTAAGACACTTAAAGTTGTATGTTTCATTGTATACACAGTTTGTGGATGCCAAGGATGAAACATAAGGTTTATTTTTTATAATACCCAAATTAGCACTGGTTCACTTTACACTTTTTTGATGTTATTTCTAAATGGTTGTTTAGTCTTATTAACATCAATAAATTGGTTTGTGTGTTACAATGAATTCTTGTTCCTTGGGTACTATATTATTGTTTCACCTTTGTTCACTGGCAACTCTTACTCTATACACTTTTCTCTCTTAATTTTATTGTACATGTGGTTACTGTCCAAGACTATTTCGTTATACTTTTAATATTTGTGTTTTATTATTTATTTTGGGATATGGGTGTCTTTTATAAGAGCATTCCATCTTCCTCAGGATGCTGCCTTCTTCTTCTTTCTTCAAAGGTGTCTTCTTTTCTTCTGTCTTCTTGGACTGGTATCTTCTCCATCTTCTTCTTGATGCCATCGGGTTTCTTGGGATTTCTTCATCTTCTTCATAAGTTTCTCGAAATACATCACCTTTATTGGTGGATCTTGCTTTATTCAGGGTTTCTTTTTAATTTATATATCCTCGTTGTGGGTTTAGTCATACTCTGTTGTTTCTTTGTTTTCTTCTTACCTTCCTGGGTTATAATTTAAAAACCTTGGGTTATTAGACTGGTTTTGGATGACTCATCACTAGTAACTTATTTTTATTTGAACTTATACTTTTTATATAACAATAATTGTTCTGCACAGTTGCTACGAATTAATTCTTTATATCAAACTTAATGCTTTTTTCGGATTTAAATGTTATAATCTTATTATTCTAATGATCAATGCCATTCATTATTATGCATTTATCTGTCACGTTACAGAATGCTCTCCTCCAGAAATAATTATTTCAGACAGTTTATGGATGAAATAATTTCTTATGATAATTTTATTATTTCTTATATTTCATTTTCATCCCCATTTCTATATCGACTTTTCATATTCGAGTTTAATTAATTTTATATATATAGTTATTTATTTTACTATTGATCCTTTTCGGATAGTTAGTGCCTTCTGAGATATTATTATTATTGTAATACATTTTCTTTCTTTATAAGCTTCGTCTTGCATCCTTGGGATATTAATTCGCTAACATTCCCTATCACGTGGGCTGGGGCAGTTCAGAGGGGCACTGTACGCTACACAATCTCTGCTGGCCATACACCACTTCTACAATTTGAGTCCAGAGGCATATTCATCTCTGCTCAAAAAACATAATGCTGCTGGAATTATCTTCAGTCAGTCATCGAATAAATAAATAAAAAGTAGTCTCATTTTCGACTAATAAAAATATCTTTGAATTCTTCACTTCGTAGTTTCTCAGATTATCTCACATTTTCTATCTTAATAAATCTTCATAATTATTATTATACTCATATATATATATATATTTTTTAAACTCTTAACTTGTCTGATATATTTATTTTAATTATGGGTGAAAGCTGTTCTTAATAATTCTTGTTACTGGTCATAGTGTAACTCTTTTTCTTCTCCATCTGAATTCTCTTTATACTTCCTTCTGGTTACTTACAGTGTTAGCATGGTCTTTACATATAATATTTTCTTATTCATTATTTGAATGGTCTTATTACATTATATTTAATTTTTAAATTTGTATCTTTATATTAGATATACAGGTTGTTATTTTGATCATTTTATTTAAACATTTTGTTCTTTTCTTTCTCTTAGGAAGTTATTAATCCGCCTTCGCATTCATTAACATTAATTCATTTATATTATATTTCATGTGGTATTTCTTCTCTTTGCATTTCATATTGGTCTTATTATTATCATTTGTTCAAAATCATCTTCCCCATATGTTTGGTATGAGTTGTTCTTCTTTGCTCTTAATTAACTGTTTTCATTATCGTTTCATAAGTAATTAGTCTCTTTGGTTCCAAATTTTTTCCTTCTCTTGCATATTACACTCTTTTTGTTTTTCTTCTCTACTCCTTCAAATGCTAGATATTCACATTTATTCTGGATTAAAGTTAATTCTCTTTTCTGAATTAATCATTTTATTTTCTTCTAAATTCAATTATAAATGGCACATATTTATTTTTAGAACTTTGTTAGTTTTATACAAAATTCAAACTCTTCTTTTTATTTAATGGCATAATATTTCTCATAAATCATTGTAATAAGTTGATCTTATCTTGTTTCAAAGTTTTGACGTTCTATCAACATTCAAATTCTGTTTGATTCATTTATTTCCAGAATTGTTTCCTTCAAAATTGTTTATAGTAAGGTGATCTTACAATTATTTCTGAATGTTGTGGTATTTCTCTAAATTCAAATTCTTCTCAATTATTTACCATAAAGTTTTCTCACAAAATTAGTTATAGTAAGTTGGTCTTACTTCATTTTTAAATTTTTTGTATATTAACTTCAAAATTCCTTTCTTCTATTTTTTCATAAATTTTCTTCTTAAATATTTGGTAGTAAGATGTGCTTACATTTGTTTTTAAATTTTGTTGGTTATAAAAAAATTCTTTCTTTTAAATTGCCATAAAGCGTTTTCTCCAAATCATTGGTAGTAAGATGTACTTACAATTATTTTAGAATTTATATGTTTTTATTAAATTCAAAAATTCTTTCTCTTTATTCAGCAAAAAAGTTGTTTCTCATAAATCATTGGTAGTAAGTTGTACTTACTTATTTTTTGAAATTACCGGTTAATAAATTCTTTCTTTTTACTTTTTCCATAAAGTGTTCCTCAAAAATATTAGGTTGTAAGTTGTACTTACTTATTTTTTGAATTTACTGGTTAAATAAATTCTTTCTTTTATAATTCCATAAAGTTTTTCTCCAAAATATTTGTGTGTAAGTTGTACTTACTTATGTTTTTGAATTTTTAGGTTACAAATTCTAAATTCCAAAATTCCTTCTTTTATAATTCCATAAAGTGTTTTCTCAAATCATAGGTAGTAAGATGTACTTACAACATTCTTTAGAACTTGTTTGTTAAAAATTCTAAATTCCAAACTCATTCTTCATAATACTTTTTCATAGATGCTTGATTGTACACACCTTTGATTCTTCCTGAAACGATTTCCCTCAGTTCATAGGTATTGTTATGCTTATCCTTTACCACCACATGTGGTCCTGTATAAAGTAATAATAATTTTTTGGTTATACCTTCTAAGGTGCTGGGCAGCTCTCGATTTTTTAGGAGAACTTTCTCACCCTCTTTGTATGTTATTATACGCCCTATTGCCTTTTGGTATTTGGCTTGCCGTTTTTCTTGGTCTTCAGCCACCTTGTTGTAAAACCTCAATTGGTTGAATTGGCGATTATTGTTTGGTGGAAATTCAATGATTTGTTCAATTTCTCAGGGAGTCGGCTTCTCATACATGGCTGAGTATGGTGTAATTCCTATAGCTGGATGGTGGGCGAAATTTAGGAATGTCTCTGTTGCTGCTAAGTACTCTTGCCACTTTTTCTGTTGGTTGTGACAGTACGTGCGCCAGATCCTACCCACCTCTCTCAGTACTCTCTCAGCCGGATTACTACTTGGGTGGTAGACTGACGTCTTATAAGTTTTGATCCCAAGTGCTAATAATGTGTCTCGCCACCTCCTCCCCTTAAATTGCGTACCATGATCGGTAATAATGGAAGATGGTCTACCGATCTCTGGCACATACAAATCGATGATCACCGCCAGAACCTTTGCTGTTGTTGCCCGATTAACCGGATATAGCTTTATATATTTGGTGTAATGGTCCATTATTATTATCAGGTACTTATACCTGTGTCGACCACCGCTACGGGGAAATGGCCCGCAGATATCCAAAAACACTTTTTCCAGTTTTGCATTTGAGGTAATCGGTATCATTATCCCCTCTTTCTTCTCATTGTTTATTTTGACGCATTGGCAGATATTACAGGACTTGATGTACGTTCTCACCTTTCGGTTGATATTCTTTATCTTACAGTTTTCCTCTAGAGCCTGTATCACTTTTAGCGCTCCCATGTGACCATACCTGACATGATAATCGATGATGACTTCCTTTTCGATTTGGTGTGGGATTATCACCTTCCATGTCTCTTCATCCAAAGCCGTTTTTATGAATAAGATCCCTTTGTTTAGATGGTAATATTTGGAAACGGTATCATCATCGGCTTCCAATCGACTCATGATGTTTTTCAGTTTAGGATCAGACTGCTGGTGGATTCGGATATTTATTAATAGAACTTGTAGGTCGGCTCTGGTCTTAAAGATGTTATAAATTTTAACCAAGCTCTCCTTCTCTCCCTCGAAAGTCTGATCTTCCAGATTTATTCGTGACAATACATCCGCTACCACGTTCTTTTTTCCTGGAATGTATTCCCATTTCAGATCATATTCTTGTAGGGCGAGTACCCACCTTGCCAATCGGCCGTGACTCAATTTGCACCTACGAAGGAACGAGATGGATTTATGATCAGTACGTACCGAGACTTGATATCCGAGAATGTACGTCCGGAACTTGCTGCATGCGAACACCACGCTAAGCAATTCCTTTTCTGTCACACTGTAGTTTTTTTCGCACTGATTCAGCGTGCGACTAGCGAAGCTTATTAGCAGATGTTGTCCCTCCTCATCTTCCTGGTATAAAGTCGTTCCTAAGCTCAGGTCGCTAGCGTCACAGTTTAAGAAGAATGGTTTCTTAAAATCTGGGTGACGAAGTATAACACTCTCCAGAAACTTCTCTTTTATCAAGCGGAAAGTAAGATCTTGTTCCTCACCCCAGGTCCATTTGTTCTTGGCAGATAATTGTGGTTGAAACTTGGCGGTCAACTCGGAATATCGGTTCTGAAACTTCCTGTAATAGTTACAGAGTCCGAGGAAAGATTGTAATTGCTTCCTGTTTCTTGGTTGCGGGAACCTCTGAATTGCCTCCACTTTCTCTGCTGACGGGGTAATACCTCTGTCGTCTAGGTTGAAACCAAAGAATTGTACTTCGCGCGCTATGAACTTGGATTTCTCCAACTTCAGAGTTATGTTGCTCTGCGCTAACTTGCTTAGTACATATTCCACTCTATAGCAGTGTTCCTCCCAGGTCTCGGATGTAATGAGTAAGTCGTCTACATAGACGGTGGTAAATTGGAGCGCTTCTTGTCCAAGAATCTGGTCAATGCATGCCACAAAGATGGCGACAGAATTTACAAGTCCGAAGGGCAGTCTGTTGAACTGGTAATTGCGCCCTTCGAAAATGAACGCCACGTACTGACGGCTTTGTGGATGCAGCTCTACTTGCCAATAACCACATACAGTGTCCCAGGTACTGATAAACTTCGTGCCATAAAAACGTTTTAATATCTCCTCTATTTCACCGGGTGAGGTTCTGTCATTCACAATCGTTTTGTTCAATTCGCGCGCATCTAAACAGAGCCGGACTTGTCCGTCTTTCTTTGGAACAGCAATAATTGGACTAGTGTAAGGTGATATGACCTCCGGTTAAACTCTACGTTTTCTTTGAATTGAAGTTTGCACTGGTAGTTTTTAACCTTCCCTGGTTCATCTGAAAACACTTCCTTGTACTTCTCATATATTCTGATTAGACGATCTGCTAGTTGCACAGGTATTTTATTGTTATTGCTTCCGCACTAGAAGTCCCGTATTTCTTGGATTTTTACTGACCATAAATCCTCTCCTCCATGGTTGTATATAATGGGTTTATTAAGAGGGCTGCTCCTAATGATATTAATTTTACGAAGCTGTTGATGTATAGGGCTGGGAAGTATATTTGCACCTCCTAACAAATTTGCAGTCCATGTTATTCCGTCTGGGAAAAGTGATACTCTCTCTAGATTAAGATCGATAATTGCGGAATATCTTCTCAGAATATCGCAACCGACTAGTATGTCAAATGGTAATCCGGTGGCGGTTAAAAATTCCATGTCTAAAGCTATATCGCGGCTAACGACACTCAAGGAAACTTGCTTCCTAATGGTTTTATTCTGGCGGCCAGTTGTGTTAATTGTATTAACACAATGTTGTTTACTGGTAACATTGGCAAAGTTTTTCCACATTCGCTTTGTATCCTCTCCAATTCATTGGCGTTTATTATTGAAATATTTGCACCTGTGTCAATCATTATTTTAGCGGGAATTCCTTCCACCTCCGCTGTTATATAGAGTATTTCATTATTATTGTTGTTGAGACTCTTTTCGTTCTCTTCCAAAAGTTCCGTTCGAATATCTTTTAGGTAGTGGTTACTTATTATAGTGATGTTTTTACCATTGGTTGCTTGTTGCAACTCATCCTTGTCTAACCCAGGACAAGCAGTAACGGGTCGTTGTCGTTAATTACTGCCTCCTCCCGTTTAAAGCATTGTGGTCATCGTTCGTATTTGGATTGACCGCGGCATCGTTCGGGAAACTCTGGGTCGTTTCCTGACGCTCTGTACCCTGTTCGAGGTTTATCTCCCTGTTCTGTTGTCGGCCAAGATCCTCCAGGCTTGTACTTCTTCTTCCCTGTTCGTGTCGTGGACCGTCCCGTTCCGCACTTCTCCATCTTCGGTCGGCGCCGTGGAAGCTGTTCCTCCGTGGTTGATAATATCTCCTTGGACCGCGATCCTCTGCTCTTATAAAATTAACCCTAGGGCGCGACACTCTGTTATTATTATTATTACTATTATTATTACTATAATTATTGTTATAGTAATTTCGGTTAGGTGGGTAATGTCTGTCACCATTATTACTGGGGTATGGATTTCTCTGACTGTATGGGCTATTATTAGGTTGATAATAATTGTTCCTATTATTATTAGGATAGGGGTTGTTATTCCTAATACCATTAGCGTTGCCGTTAAAATTGTTATTACGCGGCGGGTTATTAGGGCCTTCGTAATTACTGGGCTGGTTTCGGTTACCGGGATGGTTATTGCCGTTATTTGGGTATTGATTCGGCCTCGCCTCTGGTCTTTCGTTCCTCCTCCTGTTCTGCCGATAATATTCCTCATTTTCATACCCCTCTAACCATTCGGTCATCGCCTGGATCGTCTTGATCTGGCTACCTCTCCGGGCCCTGACAATGTCTTCGTCATAGTGATATGATATTTTATTCACTAGGCACTCTTCTGGTATAGCCGGCTCGAGGTGTTTCGCCATGCACACCTTCCCCAAGAAATAGGCTGTCATGCTACTGCCTAGTTGTGCCTTGTATCGTCCGTTACATATATTATCACGGATCAGGTTCTGGGTTGTCTCAGACCAGTACTTCGACTTAAACATTCTCCGGAACTGCTGGTAGTCGGGAATTTCGCTCCCGTTGGCCATCCACCAATTATCCGTCATCTCCCGGAACGACTCATCTAAGATTTCCCTGTTATGGCTCCATTGCGTGATTTTATGTTTAGCGAAGTATTCATGTACCCTAGCCAGGAGCTCCATCGGTTTACGCTTATACTGTCGGAAGTTAAGCCATTCTCGGCTTTCATTGATGGGCAATCCGGTGAAATGAGTCGGTCTATTTCTTAACGCTTCTTAACGGTCTACTTCTTAACGACTTGGTTCCTTACTCTTCCGAATTCTTCTTGAGTTTCCTTCCTCTGTTCTTCTACTTTCCTGCGGCTATGTTCTTCTATATTGGTAAACTTGATGTTCACTACTTCTTTAAACTCTTGTACCTCCTTTTCGGTCTGGTTGCACTTCCCGTCAATCTCTCGAATCTGTCGATTTACCATTATGTTTTCCTCTTCCATCTTCTTATTCATCGCTTTCTTGTTAATGTTGATTTCCTTATTCAGTTCTTCTCGTAGCAATTCCATTCTTTCGTCCAGTTTGTCCAAATTCTCCTGATTGACCTCCCTTAATTCTTCTCTTAACATTTGGTTGTCTTCTCACAATTCTTCCAATTTCTCCCCCATCTTCTCTTCCATTTTCTTACTGCTTTTTTCAATCCTCCTATTAGTATTCTCAATTTTGTGAATCAATTCTTCCTTAGTTGTTTTGAATTCTTCCTTGGTTGACTTGAATTCTTCCTTTAAAAACTGATTGTCTTCCTTCAAATCTTCTAACTTCTTCCCCATTTCTTCTTCCATCTTCTTATTTGTTTCATCTATTTTCTTACTCAGGGACTGGTTGTCTTCCTTCAATTCTTCTAACTTCTTCCCCGTCTTCTCTTCCATCTTCTTACTGTTTTCTTTGATTTTATTTCCCAGATCTTCTTTCAAATCTTCTTTGTTGGATTTAATTTCTTTTATCATCATCCTCAGCATTTCATGTAAGCTCTCATCCTCCGTCCGTTTTGGCTTTTCCAATCGTTCCTCCTGGACATTGACTTCCCCTGTCTCTGTGGGTATCTCCGGTTGTTCCTCTGGTTGTTCAGTTTGTTTGGACAACACCGGCGGTAACGAACTTTCCACATCTACTGGCGTCGCCTCTTTATTTTTCATGTCCATCTCTACTGCTACTTCCTTTTCGGCCTCCGCCGCCCGTTTCTTTGAAGTTGCACGTCGTTGCATTTTCCCTTCAATTTCTCTGGCTTTGTAGCTGCTGCCGAACTCCAACTAGTGATTGGGCAGATTGTAGTGGCCAATCGACTAATTAAAGCCCCTCAGTTGTGCGCCAATTTGTAATAAAATTTACAAATTCTGTATTCTGATCTTCCTTCTTAATCAAGCCCCACTGTTTGGGCTAGCCAATTTGTAATAAATCTCAATCACTCAGATGAATGGTGTTTACTTGGTGTGGTTCTCAAAGTCTTACTGGTCTGAAACGCTTCCTTTAGTTTCACCGTTGACCCGTCCAACTTTCAACGAATCCTGTTAATAATGTTAAGCTGTTGAAGATATATAGGTGTAGTATTACAAAATGTTAAAAAAAAAATTGCTTGTTGAAGAAATAAAAAAAATTGTTTTTTTTAAATTTATAATAAAAAAAATTCCTTTTTATCGTTTAATTAATTAAAATCAATTAATTAATTAAGTTTCGTAAAGTTTTGAAATGTGTCTCACTTCTCTATGAAATTTTATTAATGTTCTTGTATTTTTTTAATAACTTCCAACCACTTATAATATTGTCTCCAGGGACAATCGATATTTGTTTACTTTTTTGTTTTGGAGGTTATCTTCCTTCTGAGGTGGTAAAATTCTGGTAGTTTATTATTAAAATTAAATTAATTGTAATTTGTTATAAATAAGAAAGAAAGAACTATTTTGAGGTGAAAAGTATAAATGTTTTATTGAATAATTGATTAATAGACTCTTGTCGATTATAAATCGATTCTCAGGGTATCGAACAGTTACAAGTTTTTGATGTATAAAATTCAATAAGGTTCTTTGAACAGCTAGTTATGGTTAAAGTCAGAGAAATCGGGCCAATATTAAAAAAGTATAACGTTACAACCAGTAATTACTAATACTAGGTACATACATTGAATAGAAATTGTAATAAAATAATTTGTTGTCGAACCGTACAGGTGATGGAAACTAGGAGGCGTTGCTCTTTGGTGATGACGACATAAATTGCAAATGGCTGCCGTGAAGTTGGTAAAAATGTCCTTCGTATATGCGACGTTCCAAATAAGAGATTTTCTTGTAGTATTCACGTCCTGCTGTCAGCAAATGTTCCTTCTGATGTTGTATAGCGTCTTGAGTGAAGTTTCTGTGTTGTATTTTGTATATCGGTGTATGTATAAGTTAGTTCACTTCTTTGTCATTCGGCACTAATTTACGGTTATGGTGTATACTGTTTTCTTGTGTTTAATAGTGTTATTCGGTGTAGTTAGGTGCTGTTCAGTGTTATTTAGTCTTTAGTTATTGTTTCTATCACTATGTAGACGTTCCAAAATGGTTTTACTCGCCACTCGCGATTTTCAAAAACGTGTCGTTCACTGACTCGCCATTACCGTACTTTTAGTTAGGTTAACTTGGTTATATTATGCTCGTCAAGGGCACAGTATCACGTACAATAATCAACTCTCTATTTCCTTCACTTTCGACTAAAATCTTAGCCCATACAATATTATTCTTTACATTGTTCAAATATAATTTTGCATCCTGTGCATGTTTTCAATTACATTATATAACTGCCTAAACTTTGGTTATTAATCAATTTTATTTGCTAGATGTAACTTAATTTAATCCTTCAGTTCATTCGGCGTATTTTAATATTGAATAATGCCGTTTTATTACGTTTTTTTGTCTAAAATTGGTAATTTTACTTTCATTTTGTATTTGGTAAAAGTTCAAAATTAACTTCCTGTCATTATGCAAATTCTGCCATTTTTAAGTTATATTTATGCTTAATAATCTCATATTGTATTAAAAGGTTTATATTCCCTTATTTCCTTGTAATTATTTGAATTGGTTAATTTTTAAAATATTATTTTGGAATATATGACTCCCCTCTCCAAATTTTTAACTTCTGTCATTTCCATTTTTATTTATAATTCTGGCTATAATTTTCCAAAATCCTTCTAAGTGGTATCTGTAATTATATGGCTTCATCTCTGGTTTATTTTATCTAACTCCCTTTAGTTTAAATGCATTTAAGTGAGTAATTTCTCTGTTTTGATGAAGTTTGGTTTTCATTCTTTTGCCTAGATTTTTTAACAAGTTTTTTTTACAAAATTTGTATACAAACAATAAATACTGTGTTATACCCCCTCTGACTTTTTAAACTTAAACATGGTATTATAAACTAAACATTTTTTCAAATAACACAACAATAATTAGTATTGGTTTCAATACAATAAACAGTTAAACAAATAAGAAATATTTTCAAAGATGGTTGTCTTCAACCATTCAGACATTTTTTTATAATCAACACTTATTACTAACATAGAAATATTACTTACAAAGGAGGTTTTTTCCCAACTAACATCTTTTTTACTTATTACTATAAATACAAGTAATAAATATATTTACAGTTATGATGTTAGTTGTTCCAAACTTAAATAAATGTCCTTGTACCTAATACATTTTTAAAATCCTTATCCTATATTCATGAAACCTTATAACTATATTCTTATTTGTTACCTCTTATATTAAGTTTGATTATGCAGTTTTTTAAACTGTCTTTTAAATATTGTATTGGGTAATTTGTACCCTGTCACTGTATAATTAAATCTGTTTTTACTCATTCTATAAAACAAAAATGTCACTTCAAACAGATTTATAGCTTGTTATTATTAAATGTAACACATTCACATGGTACAAATTTTAAGACACTTAAAGTTGTATGTTTCATTGTATACACAGTTTGTGGATGCCAAGGATGAAACATAAGGTTTATTTTTTATAATACCCAAATTAGCACTGGTTCACTTTACACTTTTTGATGTTATTTCTAAATGGTTGTTTAGTCTTATTAACATCAATAAATTGGTTTGTGTGTTACATTGAATTCTTGTTCCTTGGGTACTATATTATTGTTTCATCTTGGTTCACTGGCAACTCTTACTCTATACACTTTTCTCTCTTAATTTTATTGTACATGTGGTTACTGTCCAAGACTATTTCGTTATACTTTTATTATTTGTGTTTTATTATTTATTTTGGGATATGGGTGTCTTTTATAAGAGCATTCCATCTTCCTCAGGATGCTGCCTTCTTTTCTTCTGTCTTCTTGGACTGGTATCTTCTCCATCTTCTTCTTGATGCCATCGGGTTTCTTGAGATTTCTTCATCCTCTTCATAAATTTCTCGAAATACATCACCTTTATTGGTGGATCTTGCCTTATTCAGGGTTTCTTTTTAATTTATATATCCTCGTTGTGGGTTTAGTCATACTCTGTTGTTTCTTTGTTTACTTCTTACCTTCCTGGGTTATAATTTAAAAACCTTGGGTTATTAGACTGGTTTTGGATGACTCATCACTAGTAACTTATTTTTATTTGAACTTATACTTTTTATATAACAATGATTGTTCTGCACAGTTGGTACGAATTAATTCTTTATATCAAACGTAATGCTTTTTTCGGATTTAAATGTTATAATCTTATTATTCTAATGAGCAATGCCATTCATTATTATGCATTTATCTGTCACGTTACAGTGTACCGGAATAAATGATTTGAAGACGAGAGATTTACTATACTACGCTCCGCAGTTTCTAACAAATATTTTACAAAATGACAAAGGGTAAAACTAATAACATGACATTTAAGATTATTAATCAGTGATTTCCAGTGTACCTGAAGTAAAAAAATGCAGTTTCCGTATCGACGTTTACTTTTTATGGCCTTGAAAATTCAGCTGGTATTTTCATTCATTGTTTATAATTTGTGTGAATATGTTTACCAGTCTTCTGTACTTCAAAACTGATTAAATGTCTACCATAGTCTATTCTAAAAGATCATTTCAACCCTAGTCATCATTCCGAAAGACTATCTGTTTTCCATATTTATTTTACGTATTGTAGCTTAACATATTTTAGACATTTTGTTATTGTTTTTCTTCAGATATTTTGTTTTGGTTTGATTAAAAAACCTCTTTCTTTATATTCGGTTAACTATCTATTAGACTAGAATTTTTAATGAATATTTACTTTCTATATGAACTGTTTTACTTAAACTACAGAGTGATATATAATACAAAAACATAAGTTTACCATCACTAAAGTAATAGTTATTCTTGTTTCTTGCTAAGCAATTTCTTCTACGAACTACCACAGGGCATTTTTCAAAAGCAAACACAAAGAGGACATCAACATTTGTAAAATGGTCAACGATCTAAGATGTCGTTAAGGGATTGTTTCTCGTTATTGGACCTGATATGTTATTGCTACTAATACGAAATTCATCAGTTAACCACAGATGAGTGTATGTTTATACAAGTATAAGCGTATAATTTCGTAAACATTGTAATTAAGCTGGATACAAAATCCATTGCTTGATTAACAAAAAATATCAAAAACGTTTAATATTCTTTAATATAAATGAAATTGTCATCATTTGAACAATAATTTAGAATATTAGAAGTATGTACCGGGCTGTTTGGCCATGGTCCATGTTTTACAAACAAACCAAACGTATCAGCAGCACCACTGGCTGCCATCATCAGTGGAATTCGAGGAATTGGAGTCTACCTGAATGTGGGTTATTAAACGTCAGGCCCACAGTACTGTGTCACCCTTCACCACAGTACTGTGGGCCTGACGTTTAACAACCCGCGTTCAAGTAGACTCGAATTCCTCGAATTCCACTGATGATGGTAGCCAGTGGTGCTGCCAAAACGTTTGGTTTGTTTGTAAACCATGGACCAAGGCCAAACAGCCCGGTACATACTTCTAATACAACTGACACCGGCCGTGAAAGCGTTAGAATAATAATTTAGATTTTTTTTAATTTTAAAGACTAAATATTATAAATCTTCTTTGCTATTCTGCTTACAGGGTTTTCTTGTAGGATTTTAAATATAAATGACTAAAGTATATAAATGTTAAGGGTGAGAAATATAGACGGTGGAAAGTAGCCAGCTAGAGAGAGAGGGATGAAAGAAAGAGAAGGGTAAAATGGTGAAAGCAACTGCGACTGCAAGAGACAATCGTATTTCCTGTCAGTTTCTTCATTCATCACTTGATTCTCCCTTGTTCTAGCACCATTCAACGCCTAAGTAACCACCTCGAACCACCCGAGGCGTCTGACGGATATTAATGGTTCTACAGACTGCAGTGAAAGTTCAGTCACTGAGTTCTGTCAGAGAGTAGAATGGAAACAAACCGCGTTGTTGGTTCATTAACACAACACCTTACAATTATCTCTGCCCATTGTTTAAAGTTCCTACAACCTCAATGCACTGAGTCCTTGAAAACGTCTGTGTTCATAAAAACCTAAGATATTGTTTTTTTATTATGTCAAATGAATTTTACGCTTTAGCAGTTATTTTGTTTTTAATTTATATAAATTTCATATTTCCATACTGATGTATAATAATTAATGGTAACGCATTACATTAATTTCCGGTTCGATTCACCTTTCACAAGTAAGCGTATGATATTGACTGTTATTTTTTTTATAAGATTTTATTCAAAACGCATGTAATGCGCAAAACGTCCGTGAAGTAAGTTTACAAGTAATATCTTTATAAAAAATTTTAAAAATAAATACACTTTTGTAAACTATACGTACATAACAAACTCCATTAAAAGGATATCTGTAAATAATGCACTTATACCAAGAATAAACATCAATAGAAGTTATTTTATTTCACCATCTGTAAATTAGAAAAAATTGAAGACCTGTAGTAATGGATTATAGGTGTAGCAGAAGTTTCTAGAATCCATAGAAAAAGGAATACTAAGGTAAAAGCTAATTGTAAAACCCACAGTTCACATTTTTAAATCAAATAAAAATATACGGACAAAATGGAAATATCCTGTGTAAAGAATAAACGATTTGATTACTACTAAAATATATTTCTAAAGCAACAAATGGACGCAGACATAGGGGCAGCCAACATGACGTTTGAAAGATAAAATACTGTTGCCAATTAGAAATCGGGTAAAACTGTAAGACTAAAAAATAATAAAAGGAAAAAAAAATAATAACAAAAAGAATAAGAAAAAATGATGAAGAGGAAAAAAGAAGCAGGAGCAGAACGACAAGAAGTGATATGGATTATGATTACATTTGTTTATTGAACCTTAGCAAGTAAAAATTAAAGTTTCCTTTATTCTCATTTGAACGCTTTGTCAAAAACAAAGAATAATTTTATATCAGCAGGAATTAGTACTTGTCTTGAGAAAAGCAATTTTAAAATTTCCACTCAAAAAAGCAGTCAAAAAATTCAAACCTCTGTAGAACCATGACTTTTTTACGAAATGCTTCTACAGAGTTGGTATTCTCTTCTCACAAAAATTCATCTTGTGTAATCACCCTACCAAAGAATTGGGCGTTCAACACCTACGAACCTGCACAGGATTTGAAGAAGCCTCCACAGTGTAGTTGCGAAGTACTTGAGGGCAATAATGTTCATAGTTTTGGTGCTGAATGAGCAGATTAAACAAAAATAACAAGATCATAATTGCAGCGACAATGTTTACTTTATAAACTAGTTACTTTAGAAACTAGTTTACAGGAAATGAGTGATAAACGAATACCAAAATGAGATATAAAAATACAAATATTTCATACAAATTATTATATAAATACAAATACAAATATTTTATATGAGATAGAAAATGAGATATTTTGAGACAATGTCCAACGAAATACTGCAAAAAATTTAGCGTAAGAAACTGACAAGTTTCCAGTAGTATCGGGATAGTTGAAAGCCAAATCTGAGAGGTTAAAACGTAGTCTAGAAAACACTAGAAAACGGGTAATACTGTATTTTAAAAGGAATAATATGAGAAGACAAAGGAATGCAGTCACGAAAATTGACAGTAAAAAATAAAGGGCTCATGTAACTGTCACATCACTACATAATAAACTATCGGTACATTGTTTATTACGTAACATGAACCTGATGTCTGCGCTTTGACAAAGCAGTTTGCAGAATACGTAGGCTCGTTACTGTATAGGTGTGTAAGGGCTTAGAAAAAACTAGAGACACAAATCCCACTATACAAACTACAAAGGAGCTAAACTATTCCTGTACGTTTGAGGTGTAATTTAATATTAAATTAGGATTCGCAGACAAAAGTAGAGTTAATAATCTATGATATTATAAAACTCATTTCACTTTAGTATAATAATAATAATAATAACATAATTCTCCAGACTCACGCTATATCTCTCTCTCGCTCGCACACACACACACACACACACATGGTGTTTCAGTAAGTTTCTGCTATAAATCGTCGGCGCATTCTTATTACTAAATAATTAAAATTGTATACAACAATGGGTCTAGAAACATTTTATTATCTAATTATTATCACCAAAAAAAACTTTTCCTTATTATTGACCTCATAATAGATTAAAGCAACCCAGTGGCGTACATATGTGTACGAGGTTTTACAAATCGATCATTTGAGACGGAGTTTTGCTTAAAACACTCTACAAGTTGTACACATTTTTGTAATTTGGTTGAAAAGCTTACACTTGGCTAAATACAAACTGCTGGTTGCATTGATTTGGGCGCCCAAAAGAGAATGAGAATTTAGCCAAAGAAGAGCTACTTTTTTTATGTTCTTTTATGTCATGTTTTACGTTTAATGAGTGAAATTCAATAAATCATGAATATTCCTCCAGCATGACTGTAAAGTAAAGACGATATTGAAGAAGACGCTAGGTTTATAAAGAAAAAGTTCTTCTTTATAAATGATAAAGTTATCATTCTCCTTCATAAAGGTACCAGTACACACAGTGCGCAAATGATGCATGAAACTATCAAAGCATTTGGCTGGGAGACTCTACCACACTCTGTGTACAGTCAAGATTTTGCCCTATCTGATTTGTGTTGCTTGATCTCTTGAAAGAGATGTTACATGGAGTTACAATTTAAAGCAACACAACGATAAATAAAAATGCTTTTAACTGATTTCAGCATAAAAATACAGAATTAATTACAGTAGGTTTCAAAAACAATAAAGTATTGAAAAAATTGTATAATTGTATCTCTAAATTGAGTTAAAAAGAAAAACACTACACTACTGACCCTTTCTTGTACATTTAGAACTCATGAAAGAGTACAATAGAATCAAAAACAACTTAGACTCTCTGGAACGTGCAATTTATAATGATAAAGATAAACAAAGACAATGTATGTGAATGAAGTTAATTATATCACAAATACGAATAAAGGGTACAGATATCACAAATACGCTCGTAAGTGTACAAAACCAAACAGAGTAAGTGACTAGAATAATTAAAGTAGGCCTACGTAATTAATTACACTGAAATGTAAATGAACAATTACAACATGTTTAAAATAATCAGAATTAGAAAGAAATATTAGGCGAAATGTGAAAGACAAGTACCACAAAAGAAGAAGAGTAAGCTAACTTCCTTGTAGCATAAGTATTTCAACCACTAAGAATAACAAAATATTTTTGCATCATTCATCACACAAGCACACACAGGCCTATAACTATATGTTATGCGTTAATATTCCCATTGCGGCGAGAATGTGGTGTTTACTGGTTTATGTCTGATTGTTTTAGTCTTACGTTTACTGTGTACAGAGGTGGATTCCATGTTTACAGAGGTGTATTCATGTTATGTTTATGTTAACTTCCTGTAATTTGTATTTCACGCAGCTTTAAATTTCAATAAAATACAATTACAGTAATGGTTAGTTCTGACCGTAATACATAGTATTACGCCATTACAGATGGTTCTACACGTTTCTCGGCTATTTCTGCAGAGCAAGCTGTAATGTTTGTGTGCGTCGTGACACTTCATGCGTCAACAAGGTTATTCAAGACCATACCGATCGGCGCATTGTGTTCAAGGCCGCAATCAATTTCGCTCTAGTGTTTTCAAGTAGTGTTGGCGCGTATTATAGATTATTCTAGAACCTCAGCGGGGTATAAATATAAGTATTTAGCGACACTTAGTTCAGTGTAAGTGGCGATTTATTCGAGTGAGGTTCGATTTATTGTAGCAAAATTTACACTGTGCTTCTCAAGTGGTGTATTAGTGAAGAGTGATTATAGTGCGGAATTCTTTATAGTTGGTATTGTTATTTGTATGGACAGATTAACTTGAATTATTGTACGAGCATAACCCTGTTGAATAATTTGTTGATTACAAACTGTTAATTGTGACAATTAAAGCTGGTTTTTAGTGACATCATTGGTGTTTTGTCACTTTTTAGTGACGATCAAGGAGCCCGTTGTAGCAATATGTTTCACTTTTCACAGATCAGAGTTATATACGAATATCAAATAATTTGGGATTATTAACAACATGTTTTTTGTTGTCGGGTCGGCTTGTTTCAATTACCATAGTAAATATGTCTTGTTGTCTTTGGTGTACTACAGAATATAATAGTCGTGAATTTGTTTTGGTTTTAAGGAACTAAACAAAGGTCAGTTAAAAATTAGTTGCCTTGCTTTCTATTTTTGCATTCCATTAAGCAAATAACGATACTGTAATATGTAAATGTGCTCAGTCTTGTAAGAAGCACTGTGTTAACAATGAATTTATTCTTTCTGACAGATAGAGATTGCATTGAAATAAAAAATAACAGAACAGCTGATGAATAATTTACAAGCGTTATATTGCTAATGAAACCAGATCAGCGTCAAGGTGACTCTGTTACGACGCTTTATAGAGGCGCGCGATTGTAATGTATACTCGTCTGGGCGTGCAGTCCGGATATTGTACTGCTTCATTCATCACTGTGCTCGGGACTAACTAGTCACTGCACGGGACACTTGATGT
This sequence comes from Magicicada septendecula, assembly GCA_034769895.1. Classification (NCBI taxonomy): domain Eukaryota; kingdom Metazoa; phylum Arthropoda; class Insecta; order Hemiptera; family Cicadidae; genus Magicicada; species Magicicada septendecula. The sequence goes on along the minus strand of CM068372.1, from coordinate 108,034,780 downwards.
ATATTAATTGTTTACAGACCGCGCTGAACACTGGGTCACTATATTCTATCGGTTACTATATCTGAAGTAACACGATCATTGATCAAGCTCTGTATTTTGAGATTAATATATTATTGTATTTCACATATATTACATAGTATGCTCGCGCGAGTATACATACACACACATATAGCATCACAAAATGCTTTAAAAACGAAAAACTTTTATTGTGAGTGTTGCAGTTATTCGGCATCCCCACCGCGTATGTCGTTTTTATTATTAACCTAAACAATGATGCGTCCGTGACGTATCGTATCGGATTGGTAGTGCAGTCATCTGAGGTTTGTTTTTGTTGTTCGTCACGCCCCCAACCTTTTCTTTACAAAACTATTCAGTACTCAGCCGGTCGACCTTTATTTTTTTACTCATTTAGCTACTGGGGTCCAAGCTTGTAATTGGGTGAGCAGAGTCAGCCAATTTTCTTCAAATCTGCCCTTTGTGCTGGGAACTCGATATACCAAGTATCGACTAGGTCAAATAGTACCGGCAGTTTTGATTTTCTCCAGTTTTGATTCGTCGATGTAACCTGCACGTACTTAAAGAGACAGAGGCTGACACCTCGTGAGAGTACCCAGGAAATACGTCTCTACGACAGGCCCCTGCACGACATCGTCGGTGACACCATGCTTCTAGAGGACACGCCCTTTGTTCTTTGAAGTAAACTAATTAATTACTAATTCAAGCGTATACGGAACTCCAAGTTTGTAGCACTCCAGACACAAAAGAAAATGAACTAAGTTTATTCATTATTGTGACAGAAAAAACTTTTTATAATTAAGGAGTTTATGGTAACATGTATGTAATAGATTTTGTAAACTGAAATTGATTCTAGTGCGCTGGTTCGCTTAATTTTTTACACTTAAAGAGGGTAATCTTTAAAATACTAAAATTAATCAATGCTGGTTCTGCTCACTAAAAGTTACTACTAATTATTTTCTATTATGCCTTATTAATATCATTTAATGTAAATATTACAGTTATTGGTGCCGAAATATTTTTGTTTTACGTCAGTTTAGACCCAACAGCTCATCATACTATTTAATACATATAACCACATAACATGAGAGAATAAATGGTTTTTACGGAATCACTCAGTTGTTGTCCTTGCCGAAGTAACTGTGTGAAAAAATTTGCCTACTTTCGTTTATGCATGCCAGGCATCACTGCGTCTTCACATCAAATATCAGCTGCACTTAAACTGAGCTCTGTTGAATTTTTATCCCAGAGTTTCATTCTTCAGAGCCGTTTGTTTTTATAACTACGGCCACAACTGCGACCGCACGGTATCCCTGTCGTTACCTCCTACCGGTATTACTCATCGCTTGTTGCTTACCCTCGTCGTCGTCATCCTTTACGGCTTAGGCTAGTAGCCTGTTCTAGTCTCAATGGAATTCGTCCAACCATCGTTTACGGAGATTTCCCACACTTCTCTTCTCCCTTGGACGATAGTCAAGGGCTGTTCTTGAAAATATATTTGGAGTCATTCTCTCTATTCATTTTGTCTCTTATCAGTGAATGTTAGTGTTATGATATTTTGTTTCGAACTTTTACGTACAATTTTTTTTATTGGCACAAATCTTTGAGTTACTCTATATCATCACAGTTGGTAACGAAAATCAAAATATTTATCAAAAATCATCAAAATTCTGTAACGGTAACAGTACACACAAATCACATAAAACACACACTCACACACTCACACACACACACACACACAGTAACACATAAATCATGTTGAAAATAAAAGGATATTTGAAGAAAATCAATTTCTTGAAATGCCGTACAAGATCATCTATCATTTTAAAAGATGTAGTTGAGAAACATGTTGGGTAATAAAAGTTGTAAATCGTGTAACATGTATCAGACCAGAAGTATTCTGCAGTTTTTAGAAAAAATTAGGTTTCCCGGAAATTAGTCCTAGAAACTGAAAGTTTTAATTTCAAGTAGACCAAATGTTTTGCATAAGTACTTCTACAGCTAATAAATGTAGCGCAGTCAGCGAGTAGTTTGTTCGTACAGCAATTTTCACGGCTAATGAAGTACATGTGGTCGTGTAACGTAAAAGTATTTAATTGTTCCAAACAATCGTGAACTTGTCGTCATAAAATCTCGCTAACTGACGTTATTTTCTGTTTTTTGTTATTTAAATAGACAACAGGTAAAACTAGGTCAAGAATATGAATAAAACGCTTTTACCAGTAGCTCTCTATCGGCTTGTTTTAGGATGTCAAGAATATCGTAAAGATACTACGTGTAGCTTATTACGCATAACCTTTATTCTAACGCGGATTAATTTTGTAACAATTTTTTTGTTAATTCCGTATGTGTCGTCACTTGTTGCATAACGGCTATGTGCCGCATAAAGTACGTTCTGTACGAGGACCTTCAAACCATTATTAGGTCCAAAACCATCTCCTTCTCGTAGGTTCACATCGAAAGTCCTTCTTCAATAGGAAACAGGTCGCAGTTCTTCATCTATTGGCGTTACGCATCACTTTACTGTTCGATGTGCCCCTAAACAGCACTTTCGATATTAATAGTGAATTTAAAAGGTTTTTGTATAATTTATATATAGTGGGGTTATTGGTAAAGTTACCCAAGTCTGCTTAGGTGAATTTACAGAAAACTGAAAAAAAAAAGATTTAAGTGCAATGATATATCAAAAAATTATTAAACTGATTTTCAATGTTAATTTCAATTATTAATAGAGTTCTTTCTTGAAAATTTAATTAAGAAGTTTGTGTTAGTGGTTATAATTACAAACAGAATTATCACTGTTGCACACCACTATAGAAAAATTATTCCGATTAGCTCTTTCAAGCTTCACAGCTTATCATCAGAACGGAAATGACCTGATCTGATGATGAACTGTGAAGCTTGAAAGCGCTAATCGGAATATTTTTTCTATAGTGGTGTGTAACAGTGGTAATTCTGTTAATTCTTTCTTGCTTACATAACTTTTGGATAATAAAAAGAAAAATAGAAAATATAAAAAAAAATAAAATGCCTTTTTTTTTGAAACGTTATTGAACTTGGATAGTTCCATCAACTCCTCGAAATGTATCTGAGGGCACAGTACCAAATGTACTTTATAATTTTATTACAAAATTACAAATGATGTAGAACGTTTTGTCTAAACGAATAACCTTTACATTGTCAGTAACGTTGATTTTATTTGTAAGTAAAGAATGTACGTTGCATGTTTCTAACCGTCTTCTTTATTGTTAAATAGTAGACACTACATTAACATCCTTCGGTTAGTTCTTTTTCTTCACTGTTCGTTTCAAAACTTTATAACGCACCAAGTATGTAGAGTAATTAAGTCTACTCCGTTGTTGTCTGTGCCTGGCCGTTCTCCAAACGTCATTCATTGGTATTTCAAATTCGTCGTATAATTAGAACTGTGATCGAGAGAAATTTCTCGGGCAAAGGTGTTAAAAATGGAAGGAGTGCAGGGTAGGAGAGAGAAAAACACAGGTACAAAGTGGACTGAAGACAGAAAGAAGAGACATAGTGAAAAGATGAAAAAATATTGGAGAAAAAGGAAAGAAGAATGAATAAAGAATTGAAATTGGCATGTGGTCATCAAATGGTCGATAAAAAAAACTACAGTGGTCGACCACTATTTCTCTTTTCACATACTTTTAAAAAGTTATCTACTAACCAAAAATAAGTTAATCGTTCTCCGCCTGAAACCGATATGGCGGATACCTCTAGTAACTACTAAAAGTATTAGCTGTCTAAGAATGGTACCAACCGCAAGCATGTATGTTCCTCAATATAATAATAAAGTGATGAAGATCTAGATCATCACTATTAAAATATTATGCTACGGATATATATTCCTCAAAGGAATACTAAAATCAGCGATGAAGCTCTAAATTAAAATACTAAGACAAATGTACTGTTGTAAGCGTCGTAAATTTCTATTTCTCACCGAGACGGATGGTTTTTACCTCTGCTGTGTGTATCACAGTCGAAGTTATAAAACTTTCTACATAAATTACAGTAGTTTCACATATTGACACCTCTGTATACAATGTGTTTGAAAGTTTTCTTACTGTATCGCGTGAACACATTCGTCATATTCACCCTTCGAAAGAATTCGAATTTTATTTTGTAATATATCAAGTAGACAGATCTAGCAAGGTATTTATCAAACGTTACTCAAAACAGATTAGTAAAAGAAACTAAAGATATTAATAACAGTGCGTCACAGAAGGGGCATTTTTATTTCATAATTACATAAGTAGTTACACAATGTTTGGTAATGCATTATGTAGCCTTAACAAAGTTTATTAACATTATTTATTAAGAAAAAACATTTTTACAGTCTGACATCTATTTCCTTGCACTTGTAATGATATTAACATAGTGTTCTAGTATAATTTTATTGTATACATTAAGAATAATTATCGTGTAGGTAAGTTTATTTTCTACAGGCGACATGGTAAAGATCGTGAGAGCTTTGACATATTTTGTACAGCTGTTATATATACAGCAATTAATCAAAAGAAATTAATTGCTTATATTGCTTTTATATCAAAAGCTATTTATACATTTAATCAATTGAAATTATTGAATATCTCATGGTCGTATTAAATAAAACAAAATAACTAAGAAACTAATGTGTATTAAACAGGGCAAGGACAAGATTTTAAGTACTGGTAGTTATAAAGATTTTAGAGTATTTCAAAAAATTGCGTTTCTAAGAATTTAATGTTTTACAATTATTTTAGTAGATGTGTTAAATACAAAAAAAAAATACAAATAATTTTTAATTCGTACGGAGTTACGCGATAATGGTTCTGGCATTACTATGGTTCTAACGCTTTTTGTTTAAAATATGGTGACATCATATAATAGTAAGTGTTACTTAAGCACTACTCCGTTTAATAATGGTTCAATAATTGGTACTGACAATAATTACGCTTGATGCTCTTGATTTCAGTAGCCTTTAAACGAAAGAAAGTTTAGTCGATATTAGTCTAAAGTTCACAGAGTTATGGAAAAGCGAATGGACCCAATAACCAATTGAAAGGTTACAAAAAGAGGTGCAATAGAATTGTTTAAGCACATATTTTGAAAATAAAGAAAACTTTATTTAGTAATAAAAATTAAATTTTTGTTGTTACATACTTCTTTGCTTTAATTTGCTATTTTTGACAACTAACTATTTTTTATTATTACTTGGTAGAATAGCATTCTGTAGTTTTGTACAATATTTGTAGCTGTTCAATATAAGTATTAAAATAAGCGTTGTGCGGACATATTAATTTATGTTTTTCAAACATTTCTTAAGCTTTAAATAAATCTTCAGCGTCATTATTTTTGTCACATAAAATCTACTACTACATGTATACCGTGATAGTGATTGAAACAGAAAGTGGAATGTTAACGCCTCTTGTGTTATGAACGTCAAACAGTTCATAAGTAGAGCATAATCCACGAAGTATATGAACACGTTAATTAATATTAAATGTTTGGTAAGGAAGAGAATTACATTAGGATGCACATAATTATTCTTACAGAATCTAACAAAAATATTATAAAATAAATATTGGAAGTGTCCACAATATGCGTTTTGTCGAAAAGTGCGTATTTCACATTTTCGTATAACAAGAGGTTATTCAGGGTTTGCATTCAACATTTATTAAACTTTAGCTAAATTATAAAACACGTGGCTAATTATAATTAATAAATCACTCAAATAAGCGTGTCTGTTAACAATTAGTTACATTAATTCCCTGTAGTGATGGTTTTATTTTTAATATTATTCCAAAAACTTTAAATTTTTATCATTTAGCCCGAAATATTTACTAGCATTAGTGAATGAGTGCTTCACTGCCAGGTTGCTTCAGTACCAGTTGGCCACTGAGTTCACTTGATAGAATTTAGAACTGGTTCTAGAGTAAATTAAATACAAGGATCACGGATGGATTGTGTGTGGAGATTTAAAAGTATTAACCATTCTTCTAGAATAGCAGGGTGTTTATAGTAAGTATCAATGTGTCTTATGCGAGTGGGACAAAATCAGCACTGGAAGAAGAAAAACTGGCCTGCAAGGAAATATCTTGAACCTGGAAGCAAGAATATTCTATATGAAAGTCTTGTCGACTCGATGAAAATACATTTACCCTCACTCTGTGTAAAACTCGGGCTTATGAAATAGCTTGTAAAAGCTTTACCCAAAGTAGAAAACTATTTTAAGTACCTGTTGACCAAGTTCCCTCACTTGTCAGAAGCAAAATTGAAAAAAGGAAGTCTTTGTTGACCTAAATATGCAAAGACTAATGAAAGACAAACACTTTGTGCTTGCAATGACAACAAAAGTTAAAAAATATGCTTGGATCGACTTAAACAATATCATTAAAAACGTCCTAGGAAACAATAAAGGCTCTGACTACATTACTTTGAAAGCATGTTTCAAAAATTCAAAGCTTTGGGATGAAGAACAAAATTCACTTTTTACATGCTTACTTAAGACTGTTTCCCCAAAAATCTTGGTGCGGTTAGCAAGGAACAAGGTGAACGCTTTCATAAGAGTATTAAGGAAATGGAGAGACAATATCAGGGTCGGTGGAATATGAATATGTTGGGAGACTACTGGTGGATGCTGCACCATAAAAATCTATATTTTTCCTACAAGAGGAAAGGAACAGAAGCAGCTTCATGAGTAAAAAAAGGCAATATGTGACTTCCAAGGTAAAATGTAATAACTTGTAAATATACTATTGTAAAAAAACGGATCTAGTTAAAAACATAGTTTGCAAAAAATACTGTTTTTTTAATGGACTTTTAATAATGTAGCTTCACTAGAGAAATTCGTTCCACTAAAAAGTACAATGCCGATTGCAAAACACAATACGTGTAGAGAAAAACTGAAGCCATATTTGAATTTAATAATACAAACAACTATAAAATCAGACAAAATTTTGAAAAAGACTGATAGGGTTTTTATGACCCTACATTTTTCAGGCGTGTCTAATCATTACTGCACACCGCTGTCCCCAGTGTTCGAATACGTATACAGCAAGAAATGTTTTTCGTCAGTATTGTAATTACTGTAGTTATATTCTAGAAATATTACAAACGCTGATTGACGATTTTCAACCTTACAATCTAACACTTACAAAAGCTGATGACCTTAAGAATAGATATAGAATTTTTTCTACGTTTACTAAGGAAGAAATAAATTGTTTCCAGTTTCCATGTGATGGTTACAATTTTTGACTTGTTTGCACCAAAGGACTAAGATCAAAAGATGCTGCAGTTAGTAGCAGCCAAATAGTTTAAAATTCAATAAGCGTTGGTAAACAGAAGTAAACTATTCAACAGATCATTCGTAGCGTGGTTGCTAACAAGACACGGGACAAGAAAAAAGTTACAAAAAAGTAACGCAAATCACCGTGGTAACTGGAATCTTGTGTTAGCTCTACCAAAAATTTCATATAGATTTAGCCCAGTTTTAGGTAATTCATATTTTTAGTAAACGAATAAAGTTTATTAATACTAAGAGTGACATAAAATAGTTTCAGCATTACACTGTTCTGGTGAAATAATCTTTTTAATTCGGTAACTGGAACATTATAATAAATACGTAACATGACAAGGAGACAAAGACATTTTATAGAAACTTGCCACCACTCAATTCAGAGTAGGCTTAATTAATGTTTGCCTACGCATGATCCAAGTACAATACGATTTGCCAGGTGACTCGTGTTACTGTAGTAAGCTCCGTCAGTATATTAAGGGGTCGTCGTCGATAACTTTATGAATAGTCAAGTTTCAAAGCCCGCCACTGCCTGTCACAGCGTATTGAAAACGCGACACGCCACGATGGGGGGCTATTCAATTTACGTACTGTAGGACTCACACTCGCTAGCTCGCTCAGTTACGTAACAAGCACTACAGTTGATTTACTCGCTCTTACCTTAAACAAGCGCCCAGATTGTACGCTAGGAAAAACATGCTTGTCGTTCTCCATCTCAAGGCTACTAAATATTGTGGATCTTTTTCTCCAACACTATTATAAGTATTATATATATATATATATATATATATATATATACACACATATATATATATATAAACTTTCACTATGAACTTACTTTATGGTTCTATTTCCCAAACGTTTCGACGTGGTATACGTCTTCTTCAGTGGGAGTAAATACAGTACAGTAAATACAGTATTTACTCCCACTGAAGAAGACGTATACCACGTTGAAACGTTTGGGAAATAAAACCATAAAGTAAGTTCATAGTGAAAGTTTATATATATATATATATATATATATTGTAGCGTGACAGATGTATGCATAATATTGAATGGCAATTGATCATTAGAATAATGAAGTTATAATATTTAAAGTTGGAAGAAAGCATTAAGTTTAATATAAATAGATTAATTCATAGCAACTGTGGAAAGAAATCATTATTATATAAGTTCAAGTAAAAGGAGTTACTAGTGATGAGTCATCCAAGACCAGTCTCATAACCAAAGTTTTCAAGGTATAACCCAGGAAGGTAAAATAGTAAATAACAAAGCAGTACACAATATGACCAAACCCACAACGAGGGAGAATAAATAAAAGAGAAACCCTAAAATAAGCCAAGATCAACCAATACAGGTTGTGTATTTCTGAATTAAAGAAGAAGATGGAGAAGATCCCAAGAAACCTGATGGCATCAAGAACAGATGGAGAAGATACCAGTCCCAGAAGGCAGGAGAAAAGAAGACTGAAGAAAGAAGAAGAGGGCAGCATCCTGAAGAAGACGTCATGCTCTTATAAAAGACACCCAAATCCCTATATCCCCAAAATAAATATCTAAAAATAAAAGTATAACGAAATAAAAACCACATGTATACAAATTTAAGAGAGAGGAGTGTATAAAGTAAAAGTTTCCTGTGAACTAAGATGAAACAATGATATAGTGCCCATGGAACGGGTCTCCATTGAAAAAACGCTAACCAATTTATTATGTTGATAAGACTATACGACCATTTAGCATTAACATAATATATAAGTGAAAGTGAACCAGTGATAGTTTTGGGTATTATAAAAAATGAACCTTGTGTTTCATTCTTGGCAATCACAAACATTGGATGCAATGAAATATGCATTTTTCAATGACTTAAAATATGTACGGTGACAATATGTTGTTCATAAGACATGAATCTGTTTAAAATAACATTTTTTTTTTACATGAAAAAAAGAAAAACAGATTTCATAGTGCTTTGTGAACGGTTCATACTATTTATTTGTTAATGACAGGGTACAATTCCCCAAAGACAAGGTATAAAAGACTGTATAAAAACTGTAGAATCCTACTTATAATAATAGTTAGAAATAAGAATATAAATATAAGGTTTTAATGTATATAGTACAAGAATGTTTAAAAATGTTTTAGATATAAGGCCATTTGTTTGGGTCTGAAACAACTAACATCAGAACTATAAAAATAATTACCACTTGTAAATAGTAGAGAGTAATTAAGATGTTAGTTAGTACAAAACCTTTGTTGTAAACCATATTTACATGTTGGAAATGGGAATTTTGTTGCAAAATGTCTGATTTGAAGACAACCATTTATTTAAAAAAAAAATGTTCTTTATTCTGTTTTAACTATTGTTTGTATTGTAACCAATACTAATTGTTTTTGTGTAATTTAAAAACATGTTTAATTTATAATACTATTTGTAAAAGTCAGAGAGGGTATCACACATCATATATTGTTTGTAAATTATTTTGTAAGAAAAATTGTTAAAAAATCATAGGCCAAAAGAATGGAAACCAAACTTCATCAAAACAGAGAAATTGCTCAATTAAATGCAAATAAACAAAAGGGGTTTAGACAAAATAAACTGGAGATCATGCCATATAATTGCACATACCATTTAGAGAGATTTTAATAAATTATATTCAGAATTATGAAAAAAAAATAAAATGACTAAACTCAGAAATTTAGACATGGGAGTCATATATTTCAGAATAATGTTTCAGAATACAACTAATTCAATTAATTACCAGAAAATAAGGGAATAGGAACCTTTTAATACAATATAGAATTATTAATATTAAATATAACTGATAAAATGGCTGAATTTATATAATGACAGGAAGTAAATTCTGATGTTTTGGACTCTTCACAGTATACCAAACTGAAAGTGAAATTACTATTTTTTGGACAGAAAACACTATAAAATGGCATTATTTAATCTGAAAATAACCAGAATGAACTGAAAGATTAATTTAAATCAAATCTAGTGAATAAAATTGACAAATAACCAAAGTTTAGGCATTCATATAGTGAAATAGTAAAATGTACACAGGATGTGAAAATATTTTTGAACAATGTTAAGGATAATATTATATGGGCTAAGAGTTTAATTGAAACTGAAGGAAACAGTTAGTTAATTATTGGTAGTTGAACGGTTAACATGACATACCTTTGAAAACGTGAATAACCTAACCTATAATCGTCATACAAAGCGAGTGTATAGTGAGTTATTGTGAAATCGCGAGTGACTTGTAAAATACTTCTGAAACTATCATATTATAACAGAAACGATCAAGTAACACTCCATAACACAGAACAATATAAATCTACTCCGAAAAACACCATAAAACACTAGAAAACTGTATAATACATTAAACCAAATTAGTGACGGAATCGGAGAAAGTGTTTGAACTAATAATTATACAGATACACTAAATACAACCCAGAATCACTACACCAGTCACTACACAACATATAACAAGAGATTTGCGGACACGAGAACAGAAATATTGCGTCAAAATACATTATTTGGAATGCAGCAGCAACGAGCAACATTTTCATCGACTTGACGGCGGCCATTTGCTTTGACAATTCCAGTGCCTCTTCTTGGTTCATCACAGCTGTTTGGTGAAAACAATTATTATATTTACAAATTATTATTCAATGTCTGTGTTTATTAATAACTATTAATTTGATTGTAACGTTATACTTTTTAAATATTAGCCCGATTTCTCTGACTTTGGTAATAACTGGCTGTTTAAAGAACCCTATATAATTTTTATATCATATACTTGTAACTTTTTTCGATATCCTGAGAATCGATACTAATCGATAAGAGTCAATATTGCTATTACTTAATAAAATATTAATATTTTTCAATACTTAATAGTTCTTTATTTCTTCAATAATACTAATTACCAATAATATAATTCTAATTGATAATCTACAAGGACTTTACCACCCGTAAGTGAAGATAACCTAAAAAATAGAAAGGTAAACAAATATCGATTGGTTTACAGACAGTCTTATGAGTGGTGATAGATTATTTAAATTATACTAAAACTTTAATAAAAATTTTCAGAAGAGCATTACACTGTTTAAAACTTCACAGCCCTATATTAATTAATTGATCCTAATTAATTAATTAATAAAATTAAAATAATTTTTTTTTTATAAACAATTTTTTTTTAAATTTCCTTCAAAACAATAAATTTTGTTTTGAAACGTTCGGCGAAGCCAAGCATATATATTTCTTCATCAACTTTACGCTACTCGACCGGTCTTGCTACCATTGGGACTCGACCAGCTGGGAAACTTAAGGAAGTGTTTCAGGCCAGTAAGACGTCGAGAGCCACACCAATTACACACCAATTAAACACCTTACAACTTACAGATTCACACATCAATCTTATTTATTTTATTACAAATTGGCTAGTCCAAACAGAGGGGCTTGATTACATCGGAGTCACATACTCCATAATAAGTATATTATCAACACACATCAATATTTATTTAAATTAATTTTATTACAAATTGGCGCACAACTTTAGGGGCTTTAATTAGCGATTGGAAGGCCAATAAATTCTGCCCAATCACTAGTTGGAGCTAGGCAACAGCTACTAAGCCAGAGAATTTCAAGGGAAAATGCAACGACGTGCAACATCTAAGAAAAGGGCGGCGGAGGCCGAAAAAGAATTAGAAAGTGAAATGGACAATAAAGAGGCGACGCCAGTGGAGGTGGAAGAGTCATTACCCCCGGTGTTGTCCAAACAAACTGAACAACCAGGGGAGCAACCTGAGTTACCCACACAGACAGGGGGAGTAAATGTCCAGGAAAGACATGTGGAAAAATCCAAAACAGCGGAGGAGATTAGAATGGATATGATGATGGAAATGTTCCAACGGGAATTCAAATCCTTGAAGGAAGACAATCAATCCTTGAGTAAGAGAATGGATAAGAAATTGGATTCTACGAAGGAAGACTTGAGTAAGAAAATGGGGAGTGATAACCAGTCCTTGAAAGAAGATATCAAATCCAGCAAGGAAGAAACAAATAAGAAGATAGAAGAGAACAGCAAGAAGATGGAAGAGAAGATGGAAGAAAACAGCAAGAAGATGGAAGAGAAGATGGAAGAAAACAGTAAGAAGATGGAAGAGAAGATGGAAGATTTGAAGAAGGATAATCAATCCACAAAAGAAGAGTTGACGGGGATGAACCAGAACATAGAAGATTTGAAGGAAGAATACAAGAAGATGGAAGAAGAGATGGGGAAGAAGTTAGAAGAATTGAAGGGGGACAACCAGTCGTTCAAAGAAGAATTCAAAGCGACTAAAGAAGAATTGATTAATAAAATTGAGAACACCAATCAGAAAATCGATGAAACCAGGAAGAAGATAGAGAAGAACAACCGACAGTTGAAGGAAGAATTGAAGGAAGACAACAGGAAGTTGGAAGAAAAGATGGGGGAGAAATTGGAAGAATTGAGAGAGGACAATCAAATTCTAAGAGAAGAGTTAAGGGAGGTAAATCAGGAGATAAGAGAGAACAGATTAAAAAGGGGAGAGGAGCATCAAAAATGGATTAAAGAAAGAAGAGAGGACAGATTAAAAAAGGAAGAATTAAGAAAGGAGAAGACCGAAGAAATAAAAAATGATAGCCAACCAGAACCAGAAGAAGTACTAAATGATAAAACGCAGGAAGATAGTCAACCAGAACCAGAAGAAGTAATAAATGATAAAACGCAGGAAGATAGTCAACCAGAACCAGAAGTAATAAATGACAAAACGCAGGAACTAGTAATGGTAGTACCTGAAATTGAAACTAACCGAAACCAGGAAGATATTAAACCAAGGAAAAGGAAAATGTATCCAAGAAATTTGATAAAAACTAAGGAAGAGTTGGAGATGATGAAACATGGGTTAATTGATGGCAATAATACCCCAATTACCTATGACAAAGACATCATGAATTTTATGAATTATAGAAGGAGAATCGAAGTAATTTCAGAAATAATTTACCACAAGACAGTAGTTTACCACTGGGAAAGGACCAGAGGTAAACAGAATACGACATGTGGACAAGATCAATATCAGCGCAGAACTGGACAGTGGATGTCAGAAAGATGGAAATGTGATATCGTACCAGACTGTAATGACGGCACAGGTGAATCACCAGAATGTATTCCATTAGCGTGCCATCTAGGACAGTTCCAGGGTACGGTTAGACTAAAATATATTCCTTCAGAGTGGATATGTGATGGTAAACCAGCTTATGGTGTTTCAGATAAACAAATAATAAGTGATAACCCAGATGAAGATCCTCACAGATATTTGTCAAGTAACACAAAACATGGACCAGAAGAGTATTGGTGTATACAATATGATGATAGAGGGAACCAGCCCAACAATTACGATGGCCCTAACAACCCGCCACGTAATGACCAGTTTAGCAGTAATTTTAACGGCGTGAGGGATAACAACCCCTATCCATACAATAGAAACAATTTATACCAACATAATAATGTCCTATACAGTCAGAGAAATCCATATCCCAACAATAATGATGACAAACCTTACCAACCTAACCGAAATTATTATCATGATAAATTTAGTAATAAAAACAATAACAGTAATAATAACCGAGTGTCGCGCCCTAGGGTAAATTTTATAAGAGCAACTGAGATGATGGACCCTGGTTGACACAAATACCACACACCATCAAGAAAAGGGACGGATCATGATAACCGACTACGGCGAAAAACAATGTTGAAGGAGACGAAATAAATATCATTGAAAGGAAATGATATGGAGAATAAACATAGAAACAAAACTGGGTTTTATGAATGAAGACTATTTAAGAAAATGAACGTGACAAATAAAAATATGAGCAATGGAACGATATAAAGAAAATCGTCCATCTTCCTGGGTATATAAAAGAAAATTTATGAGAAAAGAAAAAGTGAAGATTAACTTATTAAAATATAAATAATATGGGCCAGTGCAGAGCACAATATAACCCCATATGTTGTGGTAAATGATAAGCATAACAACACATATGAGTTGAGGGAAATCGTTTCAGAAAAAATCAAAGGAGTGTACAATCAAGCTTCTATGAAGAAATATTATGAAGAATGAGTTGAGTTATAGAATTTTGAATTTTTAATTTTAAAAAAATTTTAAAATAATGTAAGTACATCTTACAACCTAATATTTTGAAAAGAACATTCTGGAGAATTAAAAGAAAAAGAATTTTTAATTTTAGAAATTCAAAAATAATGTAAGTACATCTTACAACCTAATATTTTGAAAAGAACATTCTGGAGAATTAAAAGAAAAAGAATTTTTAATAATTTGAAAAAATTCTAAAATATGTAAGAACAACTTACAACCTAATAATTTGAAGAAAAAACTTTATGGAAGAAAAAGAGAGAATTTTGAACTTATTATTTATAAAAATTTTAAATTGAGTAAGTACATCTTACTACAACCTGATAATTTGGAACAAAACTTTATGGAAGAAAGAGAAAGAGAGAGAATTTTGAACTTAATATTAAAAAATTTAAAATTAAGCAAGCACAGCTTACTACCACTGGATTATGAGAAAAACATTTTTGAAGAATTAAGAAGAAAGGAATTTTGAAGTTAATATACAAAAAATTTAAAAATGAAGTAAGACCAACTTACTATAACTAAGTTTATGAGAAAACTTTATGGTAAATAATTAAGAAGAATATGAATTTGGAGAAATACCAAAACATTCAGAAATAATGGTAAAATCACAATACTATAAACAATTCTGAATGAAACAATTCTGGGAATAAATGAATTAAACAGAATTTGAATGTTGATAGAACGTCAGTACTTTGAAACAAGATAAGATCAACATATTACAAGGATTTATGAGAAATATTTTTCAATTAAATAAAAGGAATAGTTTGAATTTTACATTAAAACTAACCAAGTTCCAAAAAATAATTATGTGTCAATTATGATTGAATTGAGAAGAAAATAAAGTGATTAATTCAGAAAAGAGAATTAACGTTAATCCAGAATAAATGCTAGACATTCACAATAGCATTTGAAGGAGTAGAGAAGACTAACAAAAAAGAGTGTAATATGCCAGAGAAGAAAAAAAAAAAATTTGGAAGCAAAGAGACTAATTACCTATGAAACGATAATGAAAACAGTTAATTAAGAGCAAAGAAGAACAACTCATACCAAACTTATGGAGAAGATGATTTTGAACCAATGATAATAATAAGACCTATATGAAATACAAAGAGAAGAAATACCACATGAAATATAATATAAATGAATTAATGCTAATGAATGCGAAGGCGGATTAATAACTTTCTAAGAGAAAGGAAAGAACCAAAATGTTTAAATAAAATGATCAATAACAACCTGTATATCTAATGTAAAGATACAATGTAAAAAAAAAAAAATTAAATATAATATATTAAGACCATTCAAATAATGAATACGAAAGACTATTTATAAAGACCATGCTAATACTATGAATAACCAGAAGAAAGTATAAAGAGAATTCAGATGAAGAAGAAAGAGAGTTACACTGTAAACAGTAACCAGAATTATTAAAAGAAAGGTTTTCAACCATAATTAAATTAAATATATCAGACAAGTTAAGAGTTTTGGAAAAATATATATGTAATGAGTATAATAATGATTATGAAGATTTATTAAGATAGAAAATGTGAGATAATCTGAGAGACTACGAAGTGGAGAATCCAAAGATATTTTTATTAGTCGAAAATGAGACTACTTTTTATTTATTTATTCGATGACTGACTGAAGATAATTCCAGCAGCATTATGTTTTTTGAGCAGGGATGGATATGCCCCTGTAATCAATTTATAGAAGTGGTGTATGGCCAGCAGAGAAGTAGCGTACAGTGCCCCTCTGATCTGCCCCAGCCCACGTGATAGGGAATGTTAGGGAATTAATATCCCAAGGATACAACACGAAGTTGATATAGAAAGAAAATGTATTACAATTATAATATATCTCAGAAGACACTAACTATCCGAAAAGGATCAGTAGTAAGACAAGTAACCATATATATAAAATTAATAAAACTCTAATTATAAAAAAGTCGATATAAAGATGGAGAAGAAAATGAATTCTAAGAAATGATGAAATTATCATAAGAAATTATTTCATCCATAAACATGTCTGAAATAATTACTTCTGGAGGGGAGCAATCTGTAGCGTGACAGATGTATGCATAATATTGAATGGCAATTGATCATTAGAATAATGAAGTTATAATATTTAAAGTTGGAAGAAAGCATTAAGTTTAATATAAATAGATTAATTCATAGCAACTGTGGAAAGAAATCATTATTATAAAGAAAATCCAAGTTCAAGTAAAAGGAGGATGAGTCATCCAAGACCAGTCTCATAACCAAAGTTTTCAAGGTATAACCCAGGAAGGTAAAATAGTAAATAACAAAGCAGTACACAATATGACCAAACCCACAACGAGGGAGAATAAATAAAAGAGAAACCCTAAAATAAGCCAAGATCAACCAATACAGGTTGTGTATTTCTGAATTAAAGAAGAAGATGGAGAAGATCCCAAGAAACCTGATGGCATCAAGAACAGATGGAGAAGATACCAGTCCCAGAAGGCAGGAGAAAAGAAGACTGAAGAAAGAAGAAGAGGGCAGCATCCTGAAGAAGACGTCATGCTCTTATAAAAGACACCCAAATCCCTATATCCCCAAAATAAATATCTAAAAATAAAAGTATAACGAAATAAAAACCACATGTATACAAATTTAAGAGAGAGGAGTGTATAAAGTAAAAGTTTCCTGTGAACTAAGATGAAACAATGATATAGTGCCCATGGAACGGGTCTCCATTGAAAAAACGCTAACCAATTTATTATGTTGATAAGACTATACGACCATTTAGCATTAACATAATATATAAGTGAAAGTGAACCAGTGATAGTTTTGGGTATTATAAAAAATGAACCTTGTGTTTCATTCTTGGCAATCACAAACATTGGATGCAATGAAATATGCATTTTTCAATGACTTAAAATATGTACGGTGACAATATGTTGTTCATAAGACATGAATCTGTTTAAAATAACATTTTTTTTTTACATGAAAAAAAGAAAAACAGATTTCATAGTGCTTTGTGAACGGTTCATACTATTTATTTGTTAATGACAGGGTACAATTCCCCAAAGACAAGGTATAAAAGACTGTATAAAAACTGTAGAATCCTACTTATAATAATAGTTAGAAATAAGAATATAAATATAAGGTTTTAATGTATATAGTACAAGAATGTTTAAAAATGTTTTAGATATAAGGCCATTTGTTTGGGTCTGAAACAACTAACATCAGAACTATAAAAATAATTACCACTTGTAAATAGTAGAGAGTAATTAAGATGTTAGTTAGTACAAAACCTTTGTTGTAAACCATATTTACATGTTGGAAATGGGAATTTTGTTGCAAAATGTCTGATTTGAAGACAACCATTTATTTAAAAAAAAAATGTTCTTTATTCTGTTTTAACTATTGTTTGTATTGTAACCAATACTAATTGTTTTTGTGTAATTTAAAAACATGTTTAATTTATAATACTATTTGTAAAAGTCAGAGAGGGTATCACACATCATATATTGTTTGTAAATTATTTTGTAAGAAAAATTGTTAAAAAATCATAGGCCAAAAGAATGGAAACCAAACTTCATCAAAACAGAGAAATTGCTCAATTAAATGCAAATAAACAAAAGGGGTTTAGACAAAATAAACTGGAGATCATGCCATATAATTGCACATACCATTTAGAGAGATTTTAATAAATTATATTCAGAATTATGAAAAAAAAATAAAATGACTAAACTCAGAAATTTAGACATGGGAGTCATATATTTCAGAATAATGTTTCAGAATACAACTAATTCAATTAATTACCAGAAAATAAGGGAATAGGAACCTTTTAATACAATATAGAATTATTAATATTAAATATAACTGATAAAATGGCTGAATTTATATAATGACAGGAAGTAAATTCTGATGTTTTGGACTCTTCACAGTATACCAAACTGAAAGTGAAATTACTATTTTTTGGACAGAAAACACTATAAAATGGCATTATTTAATCTGAAAATAACCAGAATGAACTGAAAGATTAATTTAAATCAAATCTAGTGAATAAAATTGACAAATAACCAAAGTTTAGGCATTCATATAGTGAAATAGTAAAATGTACACAGGATGTGAAAATATTTTTGAACAATGTTAAGGATAATATTATATGGGCTAAGAGTTTAATTGAAACTGAAGGAAACAGTTAGTTAATTATTGGTAGTTGAACGGTTAACATGACATACCTTTGAAAACGTGAATAACCTAACCTATAATCGTCATACAAAGCGAGTGTATAGTGAGTTATTGTGAAATCGCGAGTAACTTGTAAAATACTTCTGAAACTATCATATTATAACAGAAACGATCAAGTAACACTCCATAACACAGAACAATATAAATCTACTCCGAAAAACACCATAAAACACTAGAAAACTGTATAATACATTAAACCAAATTAGTGACGGAATCGGAGAAAGTGTTTGAACTAATAATTATACAGATACACTAAATACAACCCAGAATCACTACACCAGTCACTACACAACATATAACAAGAGATTTGCGGACACGAGAACAGAAATATTGCGTCAAAATACATTATTTGGAATGCAGCAGCAACGAGCAACATTTTCATCGACTTGACGGCGGCCATTTGCTTTGACAATTCCAGTGCCTCTTCTTGGTTCATCACAGCTGTTTGGTGAAAACAATTATTATATTTACAAATTATTATTCAATGTCTGTGTTTATTAATAACTATTAATTTGATTGTAACGTTATACTTTTTAAATATTAGCCCGATTTCTCTGACTTTGGTAATAACTGGCTGTTTAAAGAACCCTATATAATTTTTATATCATATACTTGTAACTTTTTTCGATATCCTGAGAATCGATACTAATCGATAAGAGTCAATATTGCTATTACTTAATAAAATATTAATATTTTTCAATACTTAATAGTTCTTTATTTCTTCAATAATACTAATTACCAATAACATAATTCTAATTGATAATCTACAAGGACTTTACCACCCGTAAGTGAAGATAACCTAAAAAATAGAAAGGTAAACAAATATCGATTGGTTTACAGACAGTCTTATGAGTGGTGATAGATTATTTAAATTATACTAAAACTTTAATAAAAATTTTCAGAAGAGCATTACACTGTTTAAAACTTCACAGCCCTATATTAATTAATTGATCCTAATTAATTAATTAATAAAATTAAAATAATTTTTTTTTATAAACAATTTTTTTTTAAATTTCCTTCAAAACAATAAATTTTGTTTTGAAACGTTCGGCGAAGCCAAGCATATATATTTCTTCATCAACTTTACGCTACTCGACCGGTCTTGCTACCATTGGGACTCGACCAGCTGGGAAACTTAAGGAAGTGTTTCAGGCCAGTAAGACGTCGAGAGCCACACCAATTACACACCAATTAAACACCTTACAACTTACAGACTCACACATCAATCTTATTTATTTTATTACAAATTGGCTAGTCCAAACAGAGGGGCTTGATTACATCGGAGTCACATACTCCATAATAAGTATATTATCAACACACATCAATATTTATTTAAATTTGTTTTATTACAATATATATATATATATAATATTTATAAAAGTGAACGAAGAGGATGTATCAACAAGATAATTACTATTATCAGTACTTTTCTCTTTTTCTACGTTTATAAGCTTTGCCCCGAAATTTTCTTAAAAGGTTTGTAATTTTGTTTTAGCTTTAAACTTTAATTTTTGTATCAAAAGTGTTTGCATTCATGATAACAATATGTAGATGTGCCGATACAGGTGTAACAGATCATTGTGACTGCGAGAGGTGTAGTTATATGAGTACCAAAAGAAATTGAGGAGATAAGTCCAGATTTGCTGAAACAAAGAAGCCAAAAGTCCAGATAATGAAACTAAAAAGAAACAACATGTTGATGAGCAAGCAGAGCTGAACCCTACATGACCTAAGGTTTGACGAATCGAGAATCGTTCTTCCGGCGGGTTATTGAAATGCACGGCTGGTATATGAGTGGAGCATAGAAATGAAAAGTATTGGTTATAAAGCACGAAAGTCAGAAAGCTTTTATTCTGGAATTTACACAAAGTGAGAGGATTACAAGTACGGCAGCGAGTAGTGTTAAATATTTAAGAAAACGCACTGCAGTTTTTTTAAACCAAAGATCTTCTATCACTCTTATATACAAAGTAAATAAACAAATGCGTTACCATTAGGATTAATTTCGTTAATTCTACTACAGACAACCTAAGGTTACGAGGAAGTTTAGTCGTACATTAAGGATTCGAGAAATTTTTTAGCATTACTAGCTTTCCTTCAGGAAGTTTGAAGTCCCGTGTTGGACAGTTTTTACAGTAGTCATTATTTAAAAAGTTAATAGTTCCAGAGACGGGGCCATTGTCAAGAATATTTGGATCCAACATAGTAGGGTCCCCATCCTCACCCAGTTCGACTTACTTTAAAGTCCACTATATGTACGACTAACAACTGAAAGAACTGTAGTTGCTTCTCCGGGATCTGCTGTGTCACTTATAGTGGCTAATTTATGTGTGGAGAGGTTTGATAATGAAATTCTGAGCACTCCGGAAGAACCAACAGCGTTACTTACTTATTGGATGACATCTCGGTTATATAGTTTCACCGAGCAGAATCCTAACTGAATTTTGTGCCATAACTAAACGGAAATCATGATAACACTAGTTAGATATTCAGATGGGGGTAAACAGAAAATTATCCTTCATAGAAGCGATAGCACAGGATGCACACAAATGTAATGCTTCAACAAACAGTTATCTAATATCCTAAGTTGAGTGTGTGGTTATAAGCTGACGTAAATTAACTGCAATTAACATCTGTTCATCAGTGACCTTACTTAATGTTACACCAAATTTAAAACAAAATAAAGCTGTAAAAATAAAACAAAAGTAACTGAAGATAGGAAACTACAACCTATGACCGAGAAAGTTTGACGACATTGTCTGCTTATACGTGTAGTTCTCTTTACACTACTTAAAGTGAATTGATCTGAGAGTTTAATTAGGAAGAAACAAACCGATACTTTATAACTTTTGATTACTGGATCACAGTTAATATTTAATTGCTACACGAGTTGTCTATTGTGATCAATATATATTACACAAGTAACTAACTGCTCAGATGGAGTTATTTAGATTATTCGTGTTTTGTTGAATGCTGGTTAATCTTACCGGCAATAACTAAGAAAAACATTACTTTGAAACCAAAAAAAGTTACATTAATGAACATGTGTTAGATAAATATATAATTGCAATATTATTTTCGTTAGAGAAACTAGTAAAAGACTGTGAAAAATGACTGTAATGAGATCCGAATCCAAATTAAAAATTCAGTCATTCAAACGTGTACTCGAATATAAAGTTTATAAATTTCAGATTCATCATTTCTCATATTATTATAAGAAAAACTGTACTTAACAATAAACAGAAACAGAAGTATGGCATATGTAAATAATTGTAAAATGAACAATTGAAAGCAATTAAAACAACTATTACCTAAGAAGAAGAATAAAGATATATTTTATCTCTAGTAGAGTTAGATAATTAAAACCTAAATAAATGTCAGTTAAGTTGATATAGTAACAACACTGCGCATAAATTACACGTGTAGTCTACGCGGAGGGTTGTAACGGACTTGCGAGGTCAGCAAAGTGGCACAATTTTTTTGTAGGGTTTGGCAACACTTAGGAGGCGGAGGCACTCAAAAATTTATGGTATTGACACAATCACTTGCGCCTCATCTACGTTACATAATTGGCCGGTTTGACTGGTTATAGAATACTGTGAACCTGCAGATTAGCCAGTCAGGTTTGGTAAGACGGTGACTTGTGTGCAAAGTAGTTGAGTTCTGGGAATTGGTTGCAATTAGATAACGGCAAGTTATCATTGGACGGGGGTAATCATTGTGTAGTTGTAGACTGCAGACAATCGTAATTTTATTTAGCTTAGTGACTTTTAAAATTTAAGGAAATAGTCTCTTTTAGATATGGAATATACAATGTGTACAATTAGAAATACAAAACAAGAGACATTTGAAAAAAACTGTATCATTTTTTGAGGCGCTAACTACTTACTTGACTGTTTTAAGATACAGTTAATAGCTTATAATAACATAAAATGTATTACCCATATAGCCCTTGTGACTGTATATTAATTTGGTTTCTATATAATTTCGAAATATTTTCGCTGACATATCTAAACCTGAAAGCGTTATAATTACATCTGAGTAAGAAAGTGACTATACAAAGACATGTGAGTAGTATATCTACTTAATGAATAACCACACGATATAATAATAAAAAATTATAATATGACGATTGACGAACTTTGTATCTTGCATGTTGTTTGTATGTTGCAGTAATATTTATTGCAAATGTATGCTATTACATGTTTCACTATAATTGGCTAACTACAAACCAATAGAGTTATGTTCCAGCCTGTACTTACGTCACCATTAACAAACCGTGCAGTAAGTGTTAGCAATTATTGTTTTGAGTGGGTTTTGAAATAACGTCTCTTTTATTGGTTTATCTAAGGCGGCAGTGTCTCCTAATAATATATGTAACGCACTGAAAAACGATTTAAATAATGCGAGAACAAAATATATTACTTTTTACGTTTAATGTATAAAATTACACAATATTTAGCAAAATTATTTTTAAAACGTACTTTCACTTAGAAAAAAGGAAAGAGTTTTCAAATTTTAAGATAGCAGAGTGTCACATTTATAGTTAGTATTAGCGGTCTAACTTTAAAAATTATTATGGCACTTATATTAATTTAATTATTTTTCTTTCATGTTAAAGGAATTTTGAAATATTTATTTATTACTTAAAAGCTTATATACATTTTATCACGTTTTTACCTTAGACCCTTAGTCTTAGTTACCTTAGACTTGAGAAAAATTCTATAATTTATTGTAACATCTGGTGAAAATAAAATTTTAAAATTACATCTGGTGAAACATGGTGTTGAGTTATCAGAAAACAGATATTTGAATATGCTGGTGTTTGCTGACAACCTGGTTGAACTTCAATATACAAAGTTTGATTTGCAAAAATGTGTTTTTAAGCTTCATCAGATTTGCAAACAATACGATATAAAAACCTCCACTACAAAACAAAGGTAATGGGATTTCGAGGAAAGAGCTAATAATAACAAAAATAATGATTAGTGACAGAATTCTAGAACAGGTGAGCAATTTTAATTATTTCTGAAGTGATATTGGCTACGACAGGAATTATATTGATGTTAAAACGTCGAGATTCAAAATTAAGTTTTACAAAGTTATGGTAGTTCCTGCACTGTCCTATGGGTGTGAATTATGAGTAACGACCAAGAAAAAAACAGTAAAATACAGGCCCCGGAAATGGCTTTCTTAAGAGGGATTAAAAGATTTTCTAAACTCGACCGTATAAAGAGGCCATAAGAGGAATGTTACAGGTTTTTATCTTGATAGGAGAGAACACTTAGAAGGGATGTAAGTTTGCAGACTGGCCAAGCAAGTCTGGAAATATAAACTTATATGACACAGGTGTGTGGGTAGACCCAGGAAGAGAGCTGGAGGGACAGGCACCATCTTACCTATGCCCTGTTGTGAAAATAATGATGAAATTTTAAATTCCCTGTGACGACAATTTTAACTATGATAACTCCCTCTTTTACCACTGAACTACCTAAAACAAACGGGGCAGAATAGGCTGCCAACTTGAAATCTACGGCATATCAGGAAATAGTGTGACCAGAACTGAGGTCCAACTCTCATTGTATTCGGTACTCATTTCCATCTGGTGAGTAGATCGAGAAACTTGTAAACACAAGTAGATTTTACGATGCTGCATTACAATTAAATCCCGGACATCTAGGTAACAAGCGCTTGCAGGTTACTGGTCTACTAAGGCCTGGTAATAAAAACACTATTGTAAATAAACTCAAATATAATTTTCAAGGAGAAATAATATAAATGTAACATAATATTTTCAAGTAGTTATTCTAAATATAATTTAATTTTTATGTACGAAAGATTAAAAAATGGAATAAAAAGTTGTTTACATTAACTCAAAAAGAAATTAGAGTAATATAAAAAAGTCATTTTGCGCGTGACAGGTGAACGAGTTAGTAAATTTAATAAAATGTTGTGAAATATTATAGAATTTATACTCTAATAATAACATAGCAGTCGTAGGAAGTGATAAAACGAGCTGTTATAAAATCTCGGCCGTTATCTACGGAAACTGTTATAGCATTATTGCCACTGGGATAGGAAATGTAAGGGATGAGATAAGGGTTGATTCAGTCACCTGAATTGCGAAGGGGGAACCAAATCTTACAACATTCACACCTGGTGTTATTTTAGTGTAAACACACCCACCTTCTATGTAAACTGTTTAGTGTTGTACTTTGCGCCATGATAATGAACGTTGTTCACATATTACTTAGTTTGGCATTGCTATATTTCAAATTGTAAATCATATAAGTTTGTTAGCAGTAATAATATTTCATGATGGGAAATTGCTTCTATCACACACATATATTTTTTCATTTATATTTACACTGGGAACTTGAATGTACATAAATTCTTTCTTTCTTTCTTTCTTGTTATTCGTTTTCTTCTTCTTAGTAGTAGGTGTCATTTGTAAAAATCGTTAATAATGTAGCTGTATTTGAACATACCACCGTATATAAAACAACGAGTACTGATTGAAGAATACTACATCATCAAAACCTTTTACAGATTTTTAAAACCTTTTACAGATTATTATGAAGTGATGATATATGTTTTGCGTGTTACAGTAATTGTAAAGTAATTTATGTTAACATATACCTTTAGCCATTTTTTGTTCAAACAGTGATTTTTATCTCATTTCATTATTTAGACCTCTACTTGAAAGATTTAGACTATGCCTTGAAAGATACCAATTTCGTGCAATTGCTTCCCAATAATCTGGGAATTTTTAATAATTTCTTGTGTTAAACATTATCCCCCCGCCTCTCTTTACCTTTCTCGCTCTTTCTATCTACTTTGGTATCACAGTATAATTATTCGTTTGACAAAGTGTAGCTCGTTCATTTGTTGTTCTACAAACTACAAGTAATATAATCTTTATCTCTGGAATACTTCTAACATATTTAAAATTCATCTTTCTCACTCGACAAGCCTTGACTTGCTAGGAGAGACGGATGCTTGGTATTCAACCGTAATACTTATCTTTACTGCTCCATGACAGTACATGTTTTTGGCACACATTTACCATCATAGTGCTCCGAATTTCCATAAAAGACATTACAAAACATTATTATTATTATTATTATTATTATTCCGGCTGCACAATGCTTACACATTTTCGGAACCAATGATTACAGAATTGATTAAATTTTCATCTCTCACTGCTGCTAGACCATCCGAAGATCTGAACACCACAATAATGAACACGGTCCAAAAAACGCCTAAGGTTGCACGGCCGGTGTCGGTGGAAAACAAATAAAACTAATAAAATGTACACCAGTCAGAATCAGAAATCCAGTGGAAGCATAGAAAATAACAACATGGTTATGACCTACTGCGTATCCGGTGTATACCCAGACGATATAGTTAGTGAACTAGTAAGTGACAGTAATGACGATGTGAATAATGTACCTAGAAACAGTGATAAGTTAGCAAGTAGATGTAGTGTGTTAAGAGCGAGAATAAATGATTGTATAGGTAATGTGCTAATAGATAGTGGTAATATCATTAATTAATGAGAATTTTATAAACAAAACATAGTGCAATTTAAAAAGGTACCAATCTTACGTATAAACAATACCACCATTAAAACCGCCACTGATGAGTTACAAAAAGTAAATAGACAAGCTTATATAAACATTTCATCTCAAGGTATGGAACTGGAAACACCTGTATTAGTTGTTAAAAATTTAATTTATGATGTTATTATAGGATCGGACACTCTTAAAAACATAAATGCTATTATCGATTTAAAAAATAATAAAGTAATGTGTATAATAAAGTAAAGTGTGTGTCAGTAATAAGGACCATAGTGTAGAGTTAGGTAATGTTGACACTGATAATGAGTCGGAGGCAAATTACATCCACATAACAAAACTAACGGCTAAGCTAGTGGTAAACAGAAACAATAATAAGCATAAAAATAATAATAATAATAATGATAATAATATTACAGATAAATTAACCTCAGTACAGCGTGACAAATTTAACCAGCTGATAAATAAACATACGGCAACATTTGAAAACAATCACACTACAACTCACGTATACACACATGAAATAGAAGTTACTGACGAAAATAAATTCGTGCGTAAAACATATCCGATTCCACTTCACTACTAGAAACTTGTGCATAAGGAAATTAAAAAAATGTTGGATAATAGCATCATTGAACGTTCCAACAGTAATTTTCGGAATCCTATGTTGATTGTAAAGAAGAAAAATAATCAAATAAGGATATGTTTAGATATGCGTAATTTAAATAGCATAACAAAAAAATGTTTTGACTGTGTGCCTAATTCCGAGAACTTGTTTACAAAATGCCAAGGTGTTAAATATATGACTCGTTTAGATCTTAAGAGTGGATTTTGGCAGATACCGTTAGCTGAGGATAGCAGAAAATTTACTGCGTTTTTATATAAGAACAAATCCTATCAATTTAAGGTAGTTCCATTTGGATTAGTAACCAGCCTCGCGGCGATGGTGAAGTGTTTGGAGTTAGCACTTGGTCCAGAGGTTGAGGATTTCGTTAGTGTATTTGTTGACGACATCTTGGTGATATCAAAATCGTTTGACGAACACTTAAAACATCTTGACATAGTGTTCAGCAAATTCCGCCACGCCAACTTGGTGCTAAATTACGAAAAATGCGAGCTTGGGTAAACCGAAATCAAGTTTTTAGGTCACATCATATCAGCGCAGGGTGTTAGTATGGACCCTGAGAGGATAAAATCCATCACGGGATTTCCAACACCTAAAAAAGCAAAGGATATCAGAGCTTTTCTAAGACTTACCGGATATTACCGTCGGTTCGCACCTGCATATGCTAAAACAATTGAACTACTCCTGGAACTGCTTAGGAAAAATATCAAATGGCGATGGGAGGTAAAACACGAAGAGGCATTTAACGCAGTAAAGGAGTTATCTAAGGAAAACCT
This sequence comes from Magicicada septendecula, assembly GCA_034769895.1. Lineage (NCBI taxonomy): Eukaryota > Metazoa > Arthropoda > Insecta > Hemiptera > Cicadidae > Magicicada > Magicicada septendecula. The sequence continues at coordinate 108,007,095 of CM068372.1, read as the reverse complement.
AAACGTGATCTATCCCGAAAAGGAGGGGACATATGTACTGAACTGCGATGCGTCCGATTATACCATTGGCGGAATTCTGTATCAGCGGAATGATAACGGGGAGCATAAAGTTATCGCGCATGAACGAAATTATTTTACGTCAGAGAAAGAAATTTTAGCGATTGTGTATTGTATTAGTAAATTTAGATATTATTTAGTAGGTAAACATTTTGAAATTCTCTCTGATAACCAAGCTTTGTCGTTTTTATTAAAACGTAAACTTGCTAATGCCCGTATGTCACGCTGGATAATGGCTATGCAAGAGTATGATTTCAGTATTAAATATTGTAAAGCCAGTGACAACAAAATGGCGGATACTCTAAGTCGTTATCCAACTGTGCAGCAGGAAACTTATACGTCTGATAAAAATGAAATTCAAATCTTAGCTGTTAAATATGCGTTAGCTAACGAGCTCTAATCTTTACTTAAGAACATTAATAATGAGCAAGAACGAGACGATAAAATAAAAAAAAAATTATAAATGAAATTCAAAATAAAGAAAATCCCAAATTTCAAATTTTTAACAACGTTGTGTTGTGACGATTTCATAAATAAAAATATGTTAATTAATTAAACTGTTAATGTATAAGCTGAGAAATTTTAAAATTTTAATAAAATCTCACATTTTAAACTAAATCTTATTGCTATCATTAAATAATAATAATATTTAATAAAAAGTCTAATAATAAAATAAAAGGGAATACAATTGTACAGAAAGGGTAAAGCTTGTTAATTAATCCTGCATATACAGGCACTGACCAGAATTAACTTGTTTTGTGACCCCTAAACAAACTACATATAATTGTAAATTTTGTTATTATTTAAATAATTAAATAAGACCACTGTAATGTACTTTGATAACGTCTGTAACTAAGAATATCTCTATTTAATTATTTAATCAAACTTTAGTCCTTTAATTAAATTAGAAACATGGAACTACTTTTATGTTGACTAGTAATTGTCGCGAGATTACTACTCTCCCCCTTACTATTTTTGCCCACTTGCAATGGAGCGCTCACGCCGTAAGCTGCGTACAGCGTTGTTTCGCGACGCGTGTATACTTATGTGAATGGTTGGTTCAATGAATATTTAAATAACTAAATTTGTGCGGCGATGACATCTCTCTCTCAATGAATAAATAACAAACTATGTAATTCATACATTACTATAAACATGAAGGTGATATTCAACTAATCTATAATCATGTGAAGTGTATTACTGTGAAACAAACTTTCTATTTATTTATTATAACTACAAGAATTACAACAGTCGCCTAAGATGAGAGTACTTCAGCCCGAATGATATAACAGACTTCAGGAACTTCACCGTCACCGGATACTACGGCAACGACAGACCTTCAGGAAACGCACGAGGACCGAAGAAGCAATTCTGCAGCAAATACTGAAAACCAGGTGACATGGAGGCTTGTCTTCCATGGTTATGAGTTACTAAAATATTTACCCACAAAAGACAATTTAACTCACCACTTTTAAGACTTTAAAAGACAGACATTATATGTAACATGTAGTCTGTAATCTAATAACACTGGTTATAGCAAAAGAGTAAATGTTTAAACTAAAAGTTTTCTTGTTTTGAAAGATTAATAAAGTCCATTCTTCAAATGGCTCAATTTTCAATATTGTATATGGCAAGGTGACCATTATTAACTTAATATATATTCAATCCCGGATCCGTGGAATAAATTAAATAGATGTACATCATATTTTGAGGGCCCTTATGAAAGAGTAATATATATAATTATACTGTAAACTATATATGTTGAGAACTTTAAATAGAGAACTTTATCTCATAATGTAATAAAGAGATGTCATCTGAGTACCGAGTAAACTGAGTGCATAAATCAACAGTCTCCCCTTCCCAATATCCTGATATAAGAATTGTTTTATTTGTTGTGATTAATTTTCAGCTCGTCACAACGAAAGGCAGCCTGTATGATTGGCATTTCTAATTAATGCAGGCTCCCTAGGTTATAACACAAGTTAAGATGTTATAGTGTACAAACTCATAGACGGACAATGGAAGGTAATGGTTCCAGACCATCTCACAGAGGACCTGACCTGGGCGTGCCATGAAAGGCTTGCGCATTCAGGAGCATACAAATGTTACTTGACGGTGCGTGAGGACTTCATATGGATGAACATGGCCAGGAAATCAAGTCAATTCTACGTACCTGCCACACCTGCCAGACAGCCAAATACCGATACCAACACACGTATGTCGAAATGGGAAACATAGTGATGCATGGTAAGAATGAATTATTGTGTATCGATTTCCTTGGTCCATTACCACGTGCGTCTCGGGGTATGAGAAATCTAATTGTGTGCACCGATGCTTTCACCAAAAATGTAAGTCTGTATGCCATAGGTAGACCCACGACGGATGCGGTACTTAAAATAATTCTGGAAAAATACATCCCTAAGTATGGCCATGTCAAGAAGATCCTATCCGACCAAGGAAAACAATTATTCCAAAATAAGAAATGGAAAGCTGAGTTGGAGAAGAGGAACATACAAGCGGTATTGACATCCGTTAGGAGACCTCAAGGCAATATTTGCCGAGAGAGTGAATAGGGAGCTCGGTAGATTATTCAGAACGTATTATAACACAAACCTAAGCAAATGGCCGGAGTATCTTGACTTTTTCGAGAACGCCATAAAGGGTAGTTACAATACAACTTCTGGATATACCCGTTAGAGCTGCAATCGGATGATCAACCAAAGCGTGTTTGGAGTGAGTGTGTAAAACGTATAGCCACTCAGAATTTGCTTGTTCCGAACGAGATTAATCGTTTGGATGCGAAAGAGCTGATAAAGAAATTTGCAGAACAGCGTACAGAAAAATTCAATACAGAGCATAAGCTGCAAGCATTTAGACTCGGTGAATTAATATTGCTCAGAGCTTTAAACTTCTGAGACATTCGGTGTTCTTTAAACCCTAGAATATCTGAGGTAGAGTAATCAATGTCTACAAAATTATTTGTTGGAGAAGAATTAGTGTTAATTAAAATATTTGATGTAGGATACCTGTAAAATTCAGAGACATTCGGTGTCAATCATGAAAGAGTCAGTTGAAAATATACGTAAGTTTCCTAGATATCATTAAGAATATTAATGACTGTCAACATAAAGAGAGCTTTATTAGGGATGCGCAAACCATTATAAAGCATGTTTGGTTCGCTGATATATACTACCTCTGTATGGACAACGATTATTTTAAATTTTCATAAGATTACTATTGTCGAGTGCCAGAGTTGATAAAAGGTGGTGGATTGTAATATGTCTGCAAATTACTGTCATCAGAGATAGTCAAAACACAAATCTATATATACAAAACTCAAAGTCTGAGGATTTATTATACTGAATACATATCCACACCGTTACACCGATTGCCACAAATTTTTTTACACAGGTAATCTTTGACACGAGGCGAAAAATACTGTCTAACTTGGAATTTGATATTTTGCCCCGTTCGCACGAGATAAGCCGTTTAATTATGCCTCTTCGTTGATTGTATAAAGATGTTAACAACACCATGGAGACCAGAATTAATTACCATAGTAACAAGTAAATAAACAAATGATGTTTAGCGACATCGGAACTATACATTTATTTAGGCCTGCAGTACATTTTCGATGTTTTATGTAATATGCGATTGTATCGAGATATTACGATGTGGAAGAGAAGAGGTGTACTAATTGAAAATTGTTTTATTACTTATTGCAAAGCAAAAATACGTGTTGTTTTCATTTGTAAGGTTAAGTGACAACGGTTTTTGGTTTTTAGTTTACTGCTGAAATAAATAAAAGCCATGGTTGAGGAAAACATAACGTTCAATGTGTTATGTTTCTAACACAGTAACACTTAAAATGAAGAATTTAGCGTTTTTGATTTAACAGGTACTTTATAAATATCTCTAGCGGCTTTATAAACGTGTATTATTAAATCTCCAAAGGCTGTTGCACCAACATAATAATTTTGTAAAAGTTAACATAGTACAAATTTTGAAAAAAGCTTTAGAGAGAATTTGACTAATGAGTCAAAATTGTTATACGAGCTGACAGAACACCATATAGACATAGACAATAAAAATTATACTAAAATACTTATTAAAAGTCAAATATTTGCGTGCAAAGCCGCGGGTAACAGCAGGTTTATTAATATTACTAAATTAGAATGATTGAAATTGCAGAAAAAGTTATCACACAAAAACATTACATTTTAGATTTAGATATAAATATATCAACAATAACAACAAGCGTGTAGTTTACTGATAACTTCTAAGAAACAGATAAGAAGATAAACTAATACCATCAGAAAAACTGGAAACATAAGACTAGAGAGCAAACGTCTTTGTTGTCAGATACCAGACAATGACGTTGCTAGTTACAGAGAACTATCTGTGTTCCCTATGTAACGAGAATCTGGTATCCTGCGCTTTGACACGCAGTTCACAGAACACATCTACAGTACTAAGATTGCACCCGTAACCATATACTATTGTCGTGTGTCGAGAGCTTAGATCAAACCAGAGAGACAAATTACACAGTACAGACTACAAAGGAGAACGTATATTCCCGTATGCTTAGTGTCTATATTAATATATTAGAAAATATAGAGACAAACACAACGTAACTTATAATGTTATATTACGTAGCTCAGAGTCTGCTGACAATGCGTTGTTGCCTGACTCCTTTGGCGTCACAGTTACAGGTGTTATAGGCTTTGCTGAATATATATATATATATATATATATATATATATGCAACAATACATATATGTGCATATTTGCCCAGAGCGGTATGTTTTTATTGTAATTAGCGTAAAAAGAATAAGGAACAGTTTTATACACGTTTGTGCAAGAAAATGCAGGCTCTGTCATGTCGAGAGTGCACCTGCTTCGGTAGTTAAAAATACGGCGTGTGTGTGTTTGTGTGTGTGAAGCCGGCTGCAACAAGAATATGGGGTACCGCTACAAATTGTTTGTTCCAATTAATCATGTCTTAACAGGATTATAATAAACTAATATTACTTGTGTTAAACCTGTAAGCAAAAACTTACGCCAATTATAAAGACACCATTACGTAAAGGAAGTTTCGATGAATATGTGATATAAAATGTGCAATGCAAAGGTGCAATATTAAAGACGCTATTTAATTAATATTAATTACTAATGTAATCGAAGAGTAATTAATATGTGTGGTATATGTGAGTGACCAGAGAAAAATTACGCAAACAATGATATCGATCAGGTGACGAGTATGTTCATGAGTTCGCGATAATTAACCAAAAAGTCAGTGTAATAAAAAGGACGCTTAGGCGCGAACAGACCATCTCTAGCTTGTCGAAAACAGGCCTGCACCTGTCAAATCGCCACCAGTATAAATACCACTGGCAATTTTGGGCGATCACACACTCAGACTCAAGAAATCTACAGACGACGTTATGCTGCCCGATTGCAGATCGACCAGGACACATACACTGTACCACACTCACACCGAGACGTAAGGAGGAACTCTGTAGCATTATGAACAGCAACAACCCATAGAGACAACAAACACCACATCAGCATAGTCATCATCAGTTTACTCTCAGGATTCTGGACACACACACACACACACACACACACAACGGTAACGGCAGATATACGCAGGTGATATAAAAAACAATTGTATTTTTTTATTGTAAAGAGAGCTCTCGAAAAAGAACTTAAATATGAACAGATAATAATTAGAGTTTTAAAGTAAAATAGTAGTTAGATAAGAGAGTGTAATTTAACAACAACTTGTAGAAAAGAAATACTTATCTTTTGTTGTATTTTTGGGTGCGTCAGTATAAATCAGTAATAGATTGGAAGTAAATGTAATATCATTTTTATTTGTTTATAGCAACAGTAAATTCATTCTTGAATCTTAATAATGTTTTGTTGGTAAATGAGTTCCTATCAGTAATTAAAATTTGAGTTAATTTCAGACACACATATAAAAAGAATTCAAATAATTTGTTTAACATGTTTGGTTAGTTAATAAGATTTATTGGGTGTTTATTTTTTATGTATGTTATGAATAGCATAGCAGGTTACAGATTTGTAAAGCTTAAAAAGGTGAATATTTATTTGTATAACGTTTGAAATTTTAATAGTTAAATATTTTTCTATCAAGTAATAAATCTTAGAATGATTATTTTGAAACGGGTTTAATTGATTATTTCATGTCAACAACATCTTACTCCTCTTTAAAAATGATTTAATTGTTGTGAAACCACTTATACTTGACGCAACGAGAAAACAAATCCTGCGACCTGGCAGGTGTAGTACATATTATAGTTGCGTTGAGAATAAAAAATATATTTGTACAATTGTTGTAACCTTGCAATATATATTGGAATGCAATATCGCAGAAACGGTTTTTGTAGCTATGACCACATGCTTTTTTCCATTTTATGACGTTATAGACATGTTGAAAATTTATTTTGTTTAAATTTTGTAAAATAGCTGTAAGTTTTGACGTAAGAAATGGGTAATTAACTGTTGTATGTCAAAGTGCCCATAAATGTATTTTCTGTCATGTCAAGTGGAAAATTTAGTGCGCGAGTGCGCGTGTGCGGTGTTATTCATAGTTACATGATCAACTCTGGTGTAAATTAACGTATAGAATTGAAATTTGGACAGCTCATACTTTTGAATTAGAGCTACATTTTTCATATGTCAAAGACTCAAAACATATTATTTAAATATACGGGGTCTTAGAAACGAGTTGCCCGTTTGCTAGATCGATTGGGTATTAGAACTCAAAAGAATTTAATTATAAATTAAACAGTGCTATCTCGCGATAGTCAAGAATTGTCCGCATAGGAATCAGGTGTATTTGCCGAAATACACCTGGGTGAGCGTGAGGACACGTCAAGATACCGGAAGGTGTACGTAAAACACACCGAAATCGAATTATTAATAGTTCAACCGATTATCGAGCCCTGAGATAAATGAGATAAACTCTATCGGTGAGACGGCGTGCGTGCGTGTGTCGCGAGAGTTCTACGTGTCATCATTGCAGCGGATCCAGCAGGCAGTGGAGCAGTTCAACGGTTCGTCAAGGGATTTCGTCGAACAAGCGAAATAGAGATAAACATTCAAACCATTTTACAGACTCTATTAAAATTTAAGAATATATAATTTATGTTCAAATCACAGACCATATGAAATTTGTTTTAAAATAAATACCTAACTCCAGATAAAAGACTCTGATATTATTTTGTTGTAATTTACTATGCCTTATATTTGTTCCATTGCATAGTAATAAATGGCGCCCAAACCTGGTTGGCAGGAGTAAATAGTATTAAATTGTAAAAATTTATTATTATTTTTATCTGTGTTTAATTTGTCTTTAGCAGAGTGTGTATATTTGGTATATTTTGCATATGTTCTGGAAGACTGTTCTTAGGTTATACTGTAGAATAATATTTTAGGGTAATTATCTGGAGTGAAATATTTAATTTGTATGCATGTTAGGTTAAGTGTTTGTGTGGACATTGAATTTGTATGATATCTGACTGACTACCGTGAATTTCAATAATATATAGGAACAGTTAGACATTAAACGTTAACAACGTAAGAATAAGTGTGCTCGTGCGTAAATCAATACTATAAGATAAACTTTGTTGTGGTTAGTTATCGCTAGTAAATATGGCAGAACCAATGCAAATATCAGCTGATCTGCAGTCCACGCTAAATGCGATCTTAGTAAATATACAGTCCGTACGCGAAGAGAATAATAAAAATATACAGGCGGTACGCGACGATAATAAACAACTACAAGAAAATTTAAAATCTGTACGCGACGACAGTAAACAACAGAGTATAAATATTCACGAAGAAAATAAAAAAATATTCGCTGTCGTGCATGAACACGCTAAACAAAACAAAAGTATCATTGAAGCGGCCGAAAAAAAATCACTGAAAAAGTTGAGTCCATCCGTGCTTTTGAAGCCGAGCTTGAAATAAGTAACTCGTGAATAACTGAATGTGAAACGCGCATGATATCAGTAGAGGAGCGAGTGCAATCGCAGACGGTAAATCTTGATGGCCCCCATGTACTCTCCGACTTTCTTACAGTTAGTTCGTGCCAAGATTTTTGTTGTGATGTGATGTGACCATAACCATAGGCACGATATGTGTACTACGCTGTGATCAGCGTATCAATATAATTATAGTAATCAGAGCAGAAATATTTAAAAACTGTGGTAGCTTACCACAATAATGAAATTTTACATGTCCACCTCTTAGCGTCAAGAGGATATGTAGGTAAACTATGTGAGGAAAAAGGAAATTTAATTAAAAACGTAAAGGTATCAATGAAATGTCTAATCAAATTATCAAATGCCTAATTATTGGAGAACGTAAAGACGGAAAGATTGCTGTCAAATATTGAAGTGGTGAAGGGATAGGCAATCAGCGTGGTGTGTGTGCCATCCGATCTGCGGCGGTGTTACAAGTTTTACAAGTTTGGCGATGACGTAGTACGTAATCTTCCAGTGTTCTCTGCTCTTCTTCAGCTACGCGATTATTCTCGGCACATGAACCATAAAGCGGTAAATTTATTTCGCTACCTTGGCGGGGTATAAGTACAGACTTCAGAAGCGGGGAGCTAGTTACTGCGATTCAGTGAGCAATTAGTGTAAAGTTGGTATAGTGACTTATTAGTGACGTTCGTTATTTATTGTCACAGTCTTAGTTAGGTGATAATTATTGTGTTTTTTTTTAGCGTGTGTTGTACAAACATAATCTGGAAGAAGTGTTAAACACACGACAGTTTATGTTTAGGTTTGTTTGTTTAAACTGTAATTCCCTGTAACACGAATATTTTAATTTGCTGGCCTACCCTCCCTCTCATGAAATATTTCGATGATACAAACGACCTGTTTATTCTTACTCTTATTAATTATTAATATTACTATTACCATTAATATTGTGGTCCCTGTTATTTTAATACTTAATAATGTATTTATAATTTGATAATTTGATGTAATGTTACTAAGGTCTCACTGATCGTCGTATGGTACAGTGAGAAACAAAGTTGCAGATACCAATCAAAGTAGTAATCACCAGCTTTTATTTATCACAAATACAGTTTATAATCAACTTGTACAATAATCCGAGCAAACTTTGCCCACACGTAATAATAATGTCAACTAATAGAGCCCCGCACAATTATAACACAATAACAATTCGCCACAATACTTCGAACCTCACTTGAATAAATCGCCACTTAAACTAAACTGAGCGTCGCTGGATGTTCATATTTACACCCAGCTGAGATTCCAGAATTATCTGTCACTTTTTGGATGACGTGTTAAATAATTACGTCTTACAGGCGCTCTCGAATCCACTAGAAACAGTGCCGTGTATGGTCTTGAACTCAGTGCGCGGACCGATGCGGTCTGGAACAGCCTCGATTGTTGACGCATGATAAGTGTCACGTAACTGCCTTTCTTCTCAAAGTAGCAATATGTACGCGCACAAAACATTACAGGTGGACTCCGCTGGGATAGCCAAGAAACACGTTGAACGACACACTCCATTCTTCGAGAATGTTCCTTTGCGTAACATATGTTTTTATAATTTAATTATTAGGTAGTACGATTTAAATAAATTAAACTCTATAGTAGTTTACAAACATTTTCATATTTAAAATTTAATAATAATAATAATAATAATAATAATAATAATATAAAACCAACCTATTCAGCTATAAATACTGACAAAGATGGATTAAGGTGGTGAGATGTTATTGAACCAACTAAAGAAATAGTATTTATAAACTAATATTAAAAGAGGTAAAACTGGAAAAGATATAGTGCACATAAAACTAAGCCAAATGCATTTGAAACATATTACTGAATTGTTGGAATTGGATGAGACATCTGGGTGACGGGAGAAACCTTTGCATATGTTAGTGCAGTAGTAGAGAAACCCAAATTTACAGCACTCACACCTGGCTCAGTCAGCTACTCGCTTTTAACTGTTAGTTTAGTGTTTCCCTTTATTTGCGCAGTGGTTTACTTTCGGGAAAGTTATCTTATTCATGCAACTGTAAATATACAATTTATCAAGTTGAACTGTCGTATTCAATTACTTAACACAGATAATGTTTCCTGTAGAAAACTTTACTGTAAATACGATAGGTGAAAATTAAAATATTTGAATTGAATAAATAAACACTTAGTTCTATAGATAACTTTTATTTTCCTAAGAATTGTTTCACCAGCTAGTTGAACTAGCTGCAGTAACCGGTAAAATAATTGTCCGGAAAATAAAAATTATCCTTAGAACTATACTAAGTGTTTATTTATTGATTTCAAGTATTAATAAAATTTTCTACGAATCATGTTGGAATCCAAAAATATCACCAATCATGTTGGGAAGAAGGAACAAACGTATTCGAATAAACTGTTTGACATTCGCAGATAACTTTGCTATACTTTCTGAACATCTGACATCTGCAGTAACCCAAGTTAATCTTTTTGAATTAAACGGAATAAATCCTATTGTAGTCCCAAGCCACGTGTTTGTTAACCAAATACACTGCACTCACCGTCTATGGCTTTTTTCCGTGATGTTTTGTCCAGTTTACATGTTTCAAGGCACTTGCCTCATCATCAGAACTTATAAAATCAATCTATGTCATAAAAAATGACATTTGTCAAAATATTAAAAACACAATACGGTAATTAAACTATGTACATAAATTCGTTTTAAAAATGTTCGGTGTGCCTTGCAAGACAACACGCGCCGTACAAGACTTACGGCGCGTGTTGTCTTGCAAGGCACACCGAACATTTTTAAAACGAATTTATGTACATAGTTTAATTACCGTATTGTGTTTTTAATATTTTGACAAATGTCATTTTTTATGACATAGATTGATTTTATAAGTTCTGATGATGAGGCAAGTGCCTTGAAACATGTAAACTGGACAAAACATCACGGAAAAAAGCCATAGACGGTGAGTGCAGTGTATTTGGTTACCAAGTTAATCTTTTAGAGGACATAGCCTTAAGAATTGTCCTTGTTTAGTAGAACAGGCTTAAGAATTTCTGCAGAAAAGAACAAATTTCTCACGGACATTAAAAATGCACCAGCATTTCTGGTAACAGATGTTTTCTAAATAGAGAGGGATTAAAATTTAAGTATCTCGGAAAAATAATTCAAGAGAATAGTTTAGAAAAATCTGATATAGAAGAAAGTATTCATAAGATGGAAATGGCATATGGTATAACTAAAGACACAGTAAAAGTGTATATCTAAAAATGCGAAAATAAGGCATTACAATACTGTAGTGAAGCCAGAATGCCTATATACAAGTGAATGTCTAGCATTGAATTATAGTTAGACAAACTATAAATATTGGAAAGACGAATTATTAGAAAAATATTAGGCCATTAAAAATTTTTGAAGGTTGTAAATTAAGAAGTAATGATGAAAGATATCAAAATAATATAAAATCTAACAGAAACAATGAGAAAAAAAGACTATTATTTTTTGACATTTACTGTATATAGAATGGACGACAATAGGGTAACAAAGTAGGTCTTCAAATGTCTGTGGGGGAAGAAGTCAACATCAAGTTGGATTAAAGAAGTCCAAAAGGATTTAGAAAAATAATATACACGCAGAAGAAGCAATTTAAAGAGACGTTTTCGGGCAAAAGTGGTAAAATGGAAGGAGTCCAGGGTAGGAGAGAGAAAAACGCATGTTCAAAGTGGACTGAAGACAGGAAGAAGAGACACAGTGAAAAGATGAAAGAATATTGGCGAAAAAGAAAAGAACGAAGAATAAAGGATTGAAATTGGCATGTGGTCATTAGATAGCTGATTAAAAAAAAATGTTCCACTAAGTGCCGAGCGACCATACAATCAGTGTAAAATTCAAATATTTTTAAAGTCATCACATTTCTATTATACACTAGATGAGCTTATTCGTAACCCTTATGTTATTCTCTTTCGTTATGGCAACATTTTTTCTTTATTTTTACTGATTTTTTGAAGAAAAAAAGAAAAACATCAAGAAAAAAACATCAAAGATCCGACTCGTTTGTATCTGTTTTATACCGTCTAAATGCACCGGGATTATTGATATCCAGGAGACTCTAACATTTCTTCGTCTACGAACTCATGGAAACACATTCCAACCAACCAACCACAGACGCGCGCGCGCGCACACACACACACACGCAAACGGATATAAAGATGAAACAGTGAAATAAAGACACGTACGTTTACGATACAGAGTTGTGTAGTCTTACGAAAAGTGAAGATCCGAAACATTCATAAAAAACGTTTTTGTTAGAATCAGTAACTTTATAATGAGAACATATTATTTGGTAATGTGTGGATGGCATTGAGAACGCCGTTCTGCCGCCATGATGCCCTTGAACTCACAAAAATAAATACTTGCTGTCAGCAACAATCCGACCTTTCTTTTATTAAATATTGTTTTTTATTCTTTTCGTCCCTTTGCTGGTCTCTGTTACTGGGAAATTATACTCTTGTTTCCTTACGACAGTTCTCGTTTAATATTTGTTTCTATAACGTTTTATCATGTTTGATCATTCACATTAGCAATTGATTAGATCGTTATGGAGATTTCCTGTTTAATTAGAAGATCGTTATGTGCAGATGCTACATTACAATACAAAATTTAATGAGTACAAGTTGCACAAACGTTTACATAATTATTCCTTATTGTATTTAAATTTATTGTTGAAAGTAATTTGCCTACAATGTTGTAAAGCGTATTTGACGTAATGACCTGATTTTTCTGATATTAACGTAAGAGTTATTAGCTAAAGTTCAGTTAGTCTGCATTTATTTCTGTAACGTATGTCTATGTTGTTCTTCGTGTTTCATATAATATTGTAGATTGTATACTCATTATCAAAGCCAAACCTCCGCTCAACAGTCCCTGAAAGGACTAAGGCGAACCGCGCGGCTGTTGTGTGCAATGTGACGGTTGCACGGCAAGTACAACGCGCCATCAGCCGCTAGTTGCGGTATTCACAGCCAGGAGGCGGCTACTCAGTTCGGCCTCACGACGCTGAGTGCACGCCGTACGGAGCCTCCGCCGGGAATTGAACCCGGGACCACGAGCGCATCAAGCTACTGCGCTAGCCACTAGACCACCAGGAGGCTCATACTCATTATCAGAGCACATAAAATAATGTTTCCCAAAGTCATAATAAGAAATCACCTTCATCATGGCCAGAAGTAAAGGTGGTTTTAAGAGGTGTAGAGTCTTTATATTATTCTACACATTTCCAACAAGCAATTAAAATAATAATAAAGATAAAAATAATGATTCTCTTTAGGGCGGTAAGTACAATGCTACTAGCAATGCACAATAATATTCCAAAACGTCCAATATTCTTTTCTTTCCTAGGTGTCGTCCATGTTTCTCTAGCACATGTAAGAAAGTTGTCATCATTACTTTATAGAACTTTAGTTTAGTATCAGTTCTTGTTTTGTTTCTTAGTGTTCGTTGTATTGTACCACACCTCATATGATACTTAATTATTTTTTTATTCTTATATCATCATGTTCATAGCTTATGTCACAACCAAATATCACAAACTGGGATATTTGCTCTAAAATCGTAACCCCAACAACTATTTTGGAACGGATTTGGAATTTCCATTTAAAGGCTATAAACGTATTCTTGCTTTGAGACATTTTAAAATCGTGTGTCCCTCATACACGGTTCAAGAGGTATATCAACGGCTGCAGAGCATCTTCGCTTTTCTGGAGAATCACCTGATGATCTGCGAATTACAGAGTATTTATGCATGTGGTGGCAGGCTGTAAGATTATCCCTGGATTGACTTCAACTTTCCACTTTCTGATCATACCATCGAAGTATATATTAAAGAATGCAAGTGAAAGACTGCACCCTTGTCTGACACCTTTATTACCGAAACTACATGACCTCGCGACGTGAACGGGCTTGCTGAGAATTACCTAAGTGGAACAGAGCGAAGCTTCTGGCTTCTCTTGTGTCAGGTTAATGCCCAATTATGATTCCAAGAGCAAAGGCAAGGATTGTTTTTTTAATATATAATATTTAATAACTAATACAATTTTTATGGCATTTTAAACATAATAATCTCTTGCATGTTGAAATCCAACTTTCAAAATCTGGACGGTCTTGAAGAAATAACCTATAGAATGATCTGTAAACAGAATATTTAGAGTAAAGAAAAACTTTTAGTGCAAGCGCAAAGAAGTTTGAGAACTTGTGGTTAATTATTGTAAAATAATCTTGACTCAATACAACTATTTCATTAACGACTCGGAACACAAAGTTTATATGAGTAAAATCGCTTACAAACTACTAACCAAACAGAACACACACACAAAGCACAAAACAAATTCGATCTACCTGGTGTTTACAAACTGAATTGCTCAAATTGCAACAAATTCTACATAGGCCAGACAGGACGTAGCTTCAAACAAAGATACATTGAACACACAAAGGCACTCCACTCCACTACAGAATCCACCTTTGCAAACCACCTCATTGAAGCAAACCACATATACAAAAACATCGACAGTAACATGAACATTCTACACGTACACACAAAAGGCCGAAAACTAGACACTCTAGAACAATTGAAAATATACAAACACACGAAAACAAATAAAAACGACATCCTAAACGAACAGACACAATTCAAATCGCAGACATTATTCGAACATATCTCACCCCACACACACAACAGCGATCTTTCGAAATTCGATTCCGTCGCCCACAACAGGACGGACAGCGCTACCAGCGGCAAGATCTGAAGAAGCTTTTTAAAAGTGAAAACCGGTTGAGGTTGTAAGGTAAAACTTTATGTTTTTACTCATAAAAAACTTTGTGTTCCGAATCGTTAATGAAATAGTTGTATTTAGTTAAGTAACGGACTTGTCATGGACAACGAAATCCAAGAATCTTGACCCAATTAAGAGTGTCGCAGTAAATAGCGTACATTGTCACACAACAACCATAGACGTCCGCAAACAATTATTCAAAATTATTAATAACACTCTTGTAGCTTTGATTCTCATTAAACAAACCCACAATTACAAATTTCCTGCCGCTTTCACCCCTCTATTTAAACTCAGCTGACATTGTGAGGTGATTCTACGGTTTTTTGGTGGTGAATTTCAATGTTAGGCAATCCAAAACGCCTATAAATAAGTAGAAAATTTTAACTGTAAATTAGCCGTCGTTGTAAACATTGTGATCAATTTGCCTATTTCCTCAGAAGGGCGCGTGTGATTGTGTGTGCGTGTGCGTGCGTGTGTATATATATACACACACACATACCATAAAAGTATACTGTTACTTTGTAAATATAATTAAAGTATTTTCAAATGTATACTGTTTACTCATAACACAAACAAACTATAAATGCTTTAGAATAAGAACACGCAACATCTATAACACATTGCGTTATTATCATAATTATGTTAATAACTAAGGTGTGGTATGTATGCTGTGAATTCTTTATAAAATTTATAGAAAAATATAACAAACAAAATCTTAGTTACAAGGGCTTTGTAAACGATTAAGTCATTATTACTGTCTGAAGAGTGTGGGAGGTAAGTCATGTGCGCTACGATTTAGAAGGGTAGAACCCCACAACCTATAGGATTCACACCTGGCGCCGTTATCTGCAGACATCTTATCGGTGGTTTTATGATTCGTTCACAATACTGTTCTGCTTCAATAACGTGTGATATCCACAGTTTTCACTGTTGAGTGCTTTACCGTTTAGAAATAAATGTTGTTGGCGTCAATACAATAAAATTGTGGAATAATTATTACGTCTATCGTGAATAAATAAACCAAAATATTAGTTTTCCTTTAACTTTCTTCATTTGTTTTCCTGGTGTGTTGTTTTCATTTTCAATGTCCGGAAAAATAATATTGTATAAAAATATTCAACTATTAAAAAATATATATCAGTATTAGCTTAATATTAAATTAACACGTTGACATAAAGTATTATTAATTTTCAAAATTCTTATATAATTTTTATATAAAATTATGACTTCTATCTTGCAATTATCTAACAACACTCAACGTCGTTTCTCGTCTCCTAGCTTCCAAACTTTGTGATCTTTCCAATCACTCTCCTTCATTATTCTCTGTGCCATTGCATTCCTAATTCATTCTACCCAAGTTTTTCGAGGCCTCTCTCTTTTACGTCTTTCAGGAAGGTTCTATTGTAATACTTTCTTTGGTCACCTATCATTGCTCATACAGCATACATCCCCGTACCATCTTAATTCCTTTGCATCCATTATGTCATTCATACTAGTGCATAAAGTTTTCACTTTTCTTTTTAGTATTTTCAAATTACATTGACAGCTAATTTCAAGATTATTATAAAAAATGATACTGTAGACTGATAAACCCATTTCAAATTACACTTGATGGCCATTTAGCCAAAATTCAAGTAAAGCTGAGACACTCAATTGGAGTAATAGAATCCTCAGGTGATGACGGATAAAGGTGAGGGTAAAATGAAAGACTTATTGTACGCTGGTCTGAAGGTATTAGACGTGAGGAAACCTTTAGATAGACTCTAAGCTCTACATGAGATAGAAAAAAGTTAGCAACAAACGAGGCTCATTATGGGACTTAACAAGACTTATCAAAACACAATAGCATATATATCAACTTTTCACACGTTGTGTCTAACACAATATCATATTAAGTTTATGTTCTAAAGTTTATTATTTGTTAACAGGATAAATTGTATGTGTTAAAAGATTTTGATAAGATCAATCTTTGCTTTTATTTTGATTTCCGTAGTGACGAGATCGTGAAGCATTTTCAAATTTATTATGCAACAAGTAATTTTCTTCTACTTCAGGAAATGCGTATTTCTATTTCAACTTGTACTCCCCTTTAATCTCTGTAATACACGTGAATACACTCACCTGTCTTTTTCACTTCAAACTGATTACCTTTCTACCCTAGTTTTTGTTCTATAGAGAACTAACTGTTCTTCATATTCATTTTATGTTTTAGAGCCTAAGATCTTTCTAAAACTTCAGTATTGTTTTTCCTTCACAGATTTTGTTTTGGTGTAATTACAAATTTTTTTTTGTTTATGTAATGTTAAACGTCTATTATTTTTATACTAGGATTTTTTGTATATTGATATTTTTGTATATGGACTGTTTTGCGTACAACTACAAAGTGTTAGCTAATCCAAAAAGTATATATATATATCGAATTTTTTATTTAAAAGTTAACACTATAATGCTTAACTTTTTCTATACTGCTTACAAAGTTTTCTTGTCTAAAATGTTATATGTATAAAAGACTGAAGTATATAAGTGGTATAGGTGTGAAGTATAGAATGTTGAAAGTAGACAGAGAAAGAGGGGGGAGAGAGAGAGAGAAAAAAGGATAAAGCGGTGGAAGCAACTGTGACTGCAGAAGACAGTTGTATTTCCCGTCAGTTTCTTCATTCATCACTAGGCTTTCCCTTGTTCTAGCACCATTCAACGCCTAAGTAACCACCGCGAACCGCCCAAGCCTTCTGACGGATATTAATGATTCTACAGAGTGCAGTGAAAGCTCAGTCACTGAGTTCAGTCAGAGAGTAGAATGGAAACAAGTATAGAGTTGTTAGTTCATTAACATCGCACTTTACAATTATTTCAGCCCATTGTTTAAAGCTACAACGACCTTAGTGCACTGACTTCTTTTAAACGTCTTTATTCGTCAAAACCTAAGGTTTCTTATTATTTCAACTGGAACAAATTTGCTTTACATTTTAACAGATATTTTGTCTTCAAGTTATTTAATCTTTTACTTAAATACTGAAGTGTAATGGTTAGTCGTAAAATACGCCTTGTATTAATTTTTGGTTTCTTGACCTTTTATAATAGAGCGTGAAAGTATTATTTTGATCATATGATTTTATTCAGACCAATTTATTGTGCATCCATAAACTGGTCCATAAAGAAGTTTCTTATAAGGTAATTTAAAAATAACTAGACTTCTGTCAATTATACCTGTGCACACAGACGTCTACATTAAAAGGATGTTTATAATGAATACGGATGTATTACGTAAAAGCTTAGTTTAAATTATTTCAGTTTACCGTCTCTAACTAATACTTTGGAAAGTGTAGTTGTGGATTGTAGGAGTAACACCATACTCAAGAAAGGATATAGAAGAAGTAACAAGAAAAGAACTAATTTGCAAAATGCAGCTCAGCTCACCTCAGGTAAACAAATAAAAGTACAAAGAATTGTTACCAAAGAATAAACAATGTGCTTATTACTAAAATGTATTCGCCCGTCAACAAATGCACGTGTTCAATGGGATAGAGAAATATTGAAAGATCGATTTCAGTTGCAAATTTGAAATTAGAACATTCTGTAATCCTAAAACATGATGAAGGAAGAAATTCAGTGACGATATTAAGTAGATGATGAAGACGGTGATGATGAAAAAGGAAAGAAGAAGGACAAGGAACACAGAAACTATAACGGGTATGGATTGTGATTACATTTGTTTTTTGAGACGTAGCAACATTGAGGTTTCCTTTAACTCTCGTTATGAAGCTTTTTAATTTGTACAGTTATTGACTTTTACATTTTATACATTTACATGCAGCTGTTTTGTAGCTTATAAAGGCTGCAGATATTTGTAGTAACACATTCTCTTATTTTAATAAAATATTAGGGATCTATCCGATTGTCAGTAACTTGTAGATATTTTAAGTGAGAAAGTGTTTCTCGTAGAAAGTTAAAAGTTAAAATGTGTCAATAATGCTAATTAGTTACATTTTTAGAAGTATAATTTGAATGAATATTGGGTATTATACATATTAAGTACTTTTTTTAAAGTGTCTATCTTAACTTTAAACATAAACATTCAACTCCATTACTAATATTCTTTCTCACGTTACCTACAGTTACAAATGTTCATTATAGAATTACATTATTTGTAAAATAATCCTGCATTCTGAATATCTGCAATTATCTTGCAGACACTCTTTGTTTACTATAAAATAATTAATAACGTCACTACGATTGCATGGATCTTACAAGTAGTGACCAGTAGAAACAATTACGAGACGGTCCTTCAAATCCAGGCAAAATAAAGGACGCGCCTGTGGAAATCGTAGAAACCTCTCGTAACGTTCAAACTGTCGTGAGATAGTAGCTAATTAATACAAAGTATTACATCATGGCTACTTTTTCCGAGGTAAACTACATTCAAACTTTATATAAGCCAGTTATAGTGAATGAATCAAATAATAAATAACTGAAGGCGAATGCTGACCAACGTAACAAGTGCAATTTTGGTTCGATATTGGAAATTGAAAAAAATAATCATTAGAATAAGGGGAAGATGCACATTATTCTCAGTTTACCGTCACGGTAGCCAAATTTTGGTAAAGGAAAAGCATGAAATACAAACATACTGGAAAATTTACAATCAAGAAAAGATATTTTAAAACAATTGCTATTCATTTTGACTCAAATTTACAAATACATGCACCGTCAGAAATGAAGCAGTGGTTCTTCAGTTGGGAAAAGAGATTACAGATGTGCCAGCCAAAAAATGAATATCCAATTAGCCAAAAACAAAAATCAGTACCGTAGCATAAACTTTGGGCCATAACGGTGCATACGTATAACACCAAACCTAAGAAGAACTCCCGATCTCCAAAAATGAGAACTTTTTTCAGACTTTCCACTCCAAAAAGCAGTCAAAATTTCAGATTTTCCATAGACCATGACTTTCTGCAAATCTGTAACGGCCACTTAGGCCGTTACGTAAAATTTAAAAACTAGATTGTTTGGCCTAGACGGAGTGAAAAATGTGCTGGAGCCCAGAGTGACAAGACTTGCAATAAAACACTCATGTAACCATTAACAACTTTTTATTAGTGTTTTTATTTTTATAACATGTTAATTTAATCCTTCAAAAAGGATCCTTTCAATATTTAATCCTTCAATATTTCTAATATTGTTCATTTTTTAAACATAATTTAAATTTACATGATTGTTTACAATATTAATTTTTTGAAACACTTGGGCTTCTGATACCCTTTGAGTAGAACATGTCTTTACCCTTACATAGAACGTCTATTACTCCTGATTTTAACAAAAATGGTGGAGTTGTTGTTGAGTGTTTAGTAACTGGAAAGCTCCTACCTGTACTTAGAAGAACTGGAATGATACCAGGTACAGCCATGGCGATGAGTATTGGTGATGGTTCCCGGAAAAGCCCCGAAGCTCGAGCTCATCTCATTCTGAGCAGCTGTCCCTTAGTGTGCAGAAGAAGAAGTGGTTCAGGGCCTGATGGCGTTGGGGAGCATCCGGGTGCAGTGCTCTGCAGATGGTGACTGTCGTTGGTGTCACCATCTCTGCAATCCCCTCTCTCCCGGCTGTACGGGGACCATGTAATATTTTTTATTTTGTAGTTGGCCAGCAGAAAACACAGCTACCCCTTACACTCACTCGCCTCGGAACACACATACTACCCGCACTGTCACAATTATTCCTTTTACACTCTAACATTTTATTTAATTGATTACTAACAAACAGACATTTAAGCATATTACATTGTTTTTGAGGATTATGTTTTAATACAAGGCACACAAATCTTCACTACGGTTGTAAGATTGGCTTACAACTTAGTACTTTAACAATCTTTGAGCAAGTGATGGTCGATGAATATATTCAGTTATAGGAAATTTAATGGTTACGAACAGTCAGCATCAAAACTGTAGGAAAGTACGTAACAACATATGAAATTACTTCTTAAACTAAATAATTCATTTATGGCTAAATGCAAAATAGACCGGAATTAACGAGTGATTCCCTTTTACAGTAGGCTTTACAACGATCATACACACGTGTAGGGATCACCCACATAAACAAACGCAACGCATATAACCCATTATCAATTTATCATCGAGCTTAACCTCGAATAAAATAATTAACTCTCACCTGAGACGCTTTAGACTTTTACGAAGTCATATAGAGTTAAACACGTATTTCGCCCTGCAGTCAGACCACCAAGCACCCTGTCAGAAATTTAGAGACGAAATGAGAGAGGACAATGTATTCTGCGATCCCACCTGATGTAGAAATTTAACTTGTTTCAAACTGTTGTACTTAACCTTCGGCCACCTCAGCTGTAACAGTTCGCTGGCCAACTCGATCGCGTCGATGTGGGGCAGACACAGCCTTACTAATTGCTTAGCTGTCTCGTCCAGCGGCCACGCGCTTTGGCGGGACCAACCGTTCAAATCACGCCGGGAAAATTCAAACCCCGGCACAAAACGCTTCCACAGAATAGGCTCTTTCTTCTCACCAAAACGCATATTGTGTAAACAGTCTATTAAAAATTGGGTGACCAACATCAGGAACTTTCATAGAGTAGTGGAAGGAGCAGAGTAATAGTTGCGGTGTAATGGAAAGTGAGATAGCTAATGACTTGGCTGGCAAATGCAGTACATTAAACAAGAACAACAACAACAAAATCGAAATGATTTGTACTGTATACTTGTTTAGAGAAAATGCGTCATAAAAGAACATCTAAACAAGGTATAAAAGATCAGATGATGGGTGAAAACGAGACGGTGGAAATTCAGCCCATTAGCGAGTCATTGTCCAACAAAATACTGAGAAACTTTAGGGTAAGAGACTGGCATGTGTTTGCTAGTATCAGGATTGTTGAAGCAAAGCATGGTGGGTTAAATTTTGGTGCTAGCTTTAGCAAAACTGGGAAATAGTGAATACTATATTTTTAAGGAAATAATATCTGATAACGCAGGAATGCAGTAAGGAAAACTGACAATAAGGGATAGAGTCCACACGTTTTTGTGGTTGTCAGAAACTAAATAACATTACTACTAGAGATGTTCCCGGTTTTGTAGTTCCCGGTAGTTACAGCGCAGTTTGCACAATATGTATACTCGTTGCTGTGTAGTCTTGTCGTGTGTTAGGGGCTTAGACGAAACTAGAGAGACAAACCCCACCGTACTAAGGAGCACAGCTATTTCTGTATGTTTGAGATGTAATTTAATATTATAAGACTGGTGTGGAAACAGAAGTAGAGTTAATAATCTACGATAGTTTAAAAATCGCTTTACTTACATTAGAAGTGTTACATACCCACCTCTGCCTACCCTCTTACGCGCGCGTGTACACACACATACACCAACACGCAAGCGCGCGCATATCGTCTTAGGTAATTCTACTAAGTGTAGGCGCATTGCTCTCACCAGACAATGAAAAGTATTGTAGATGCTTCTGCAAATATTTTATTTTCCACTTATCTCACCAATCAATTATTTCTACTCTTTCCGTATTTTTGATATCAAATTAGGTTAAAGTAACGCAGTAACTAACTTAAGTGGAAGATGTTTTACAAAACTGATAATTTGATACAGACTTTAGCTTAAAGAACTTTTAGTTCCTAGGCGAAAAATTCCATTTTTTTTATAAAAATGACCCGAAAATTTGTAAAGATAAAACTATATTTATTAGACAAACAGTAGCTAAACTTTACTTGAAACAATTGCCTTGTATTTAGAAAAAATGTATTATTAAAATGTCTATGTATAAGTTTGTTTGAGAATATAATTAACAATTTTCTGTTTATGTATAGAGACATGATTGCAACAATAAATTATCTACTAATTTATATTTATTACGTTATTGTTTTAAATAAAAGTACAGGCTTTGTTTTGTATGTGGGGGGGAAGGGATTTCCCTTTTAGCATAACTGTTTTAACCAGAAAGACTTGCTAAAAAAATAATTTTTGCGTTATTCACACATACACAAAGTCACATGTTACGCGTGAGTATTTGAGCTGCGGGAGTGTGTTTGATTGTGGCGTGTATTGGTTCAAGTCAGACGGCTTCACTCCTATCGTTACTGGAGACGGAAATGTGATTCCAGAAGAAGATGGGTTCATCTTATCTTTCCTCTAATCTCTGCCTCATGCAGCTTTGGCTGTTAATAGAGTGCAACACGGCAAAGGTTAATTCCGGTTCTAATACGTATATTTGCCTTTTCGTAGACCAGAGTCACCTGTGAATGCTTAATACTTCGTTATAACTGAAAAATTATTTTTCGTAGTAGGGTTGTTTCTTTTGCCGTAGTAATTATAGCTTGCTCTTTTCATTGTACTGGAGAATATAACACCAGAAATTGGTTTTTGTTTTATGAAATTCATCAAAGTTCTGTTAAGTCCACAGTTGTGTTGCTTTCTATATTTACATTCCATTAAGCAAATGACGACACTATAATATGTAAATGCCTCAGTCATGTAAGAGACACTTTGTTAAAAATGTATTTATTCTTTCTGACAGAAACATACTGCACTAACATAAAATAACAGAACAAAAGGTGAATAATGTACAAGCGTTATTTTGCTAATGAAACCAGATCAGCGTCAAGGTGAGGTCACCATGTTACGACCCGTATACACAGGCGCGCTTTTGTGTACGCGTCTGTCCGTGCATTCTGGATAATGTACTGATTCATTCATCATGTGCTCAGGACTAACCACTAGTCACTGGTTGGGACACTGACGTATATTAATTGTTTCACAGACCGCGCTGTACATTGGGTCACTATATTTTATCGCTCACTATATCCGAAGGAATACGGTGATTGATCAAGTTCTGTGTTTTGAGATTAGCATACTTGTACCTTACATAGATTATAGCAGACAGCAGCTAAGAAGGCAGTTGGCCAAATGATAAAAACCCTGTACTATTCCTGAATAAAAAAACATTAACCCTCTAGGTGCTTCAGACTCCGCGCCGTCAGCGGATGTGCGAAGGTCAATGTCTGCGAGACGGCATTGTTCGCCCTCCACCACCCCTTCACCAGCAGGGCCCAAGTGCCTTCTTACCCGCGTTTGAGCGTACACGTGCTCCCACAGAATGTATATATATCCATGTCTGCTTACAGATCGATGTTCTTCCTCGATATCAATCCCTCCAAAAATCTTGAGGAGGAATAGCCTGAAGATATCAAGATGAAATTGCCAAACGTTGGCGAAAACCCTTTGATGTAAGACAAAGACACAAGGTCAATCACCGTAACACACACACACACACACACACACATACACGCATAAAATTATTTGACTTACTCAGAACTTACTCTCTACTACATTGTAATGTAAGGGGTTCAGTGAATATGTCAAAGGAGACATCAAATAACGATTAAACCTTGAGGCTTATTTTTTAGCATAATCATTTCTCAGGGCTATAACATGCTAAGGCGTCTTCTGTTATGTACAATACCTGGTTGCTTAACGAAGAGGGTGTTATAATCTAGTTTGAGAAAAAATTCCGCTAAATCTATCTACATATTATCTACGTGCCCATTTGAACGTTAACATACCTTTTTCTTCATTCCTATTTCAAAATAAAAACTATATTTCATAAGAGTCCTAACAATATTAGATTCAGCTGTATACGTTATTAACAACACGATGTGTGCCTTTTTCATAGTAGGCATATATATGATTGTTATAATATATTATGTTGATTTCGGGTAGTAGACTCTAATAGATTTACGCCAATCGTAGTTTCTTGAGTTTCTGTGTACGCCAGACAAAATAAAGCAACCACAAGTTTTGTTAAATACCTTTAGTTTAACATTTGTTATTTTAAAATACTCAGCCGTTTCATCGTCATTGATACCGGAACAAAAATCTCGATTCCCGTGTAGCCTAAGGGACAGTATCCTAAGAGTAAAGACAGTCTTACTTGTAGAACCTCATTAACTTATTACTCATACAGGATACTCATGTAATAATTTGCGCTCTCTGCTAATCGGTAACGTTAAGAATTCTCGCACTCCTATTATTTCTGATAAGCTTTGCTATCTTAGCATGTCTCGATGCCAGTGACCAGTATTTATTTAAGACTAAGGATTCCTCTCGCTTATCCATTTTGCGGTCGCCATGCTTGTAGATCTCGATAGCCTTCTGTGCCACCGAGCAAAGTACTACCAATTTAAGGATAGTACTTGGATCCCTTCAAAAAAATAATATTGTCCCTGTTGGGTATCACATGCTCCGCTGCAAGAGACTTGACTCAGATAACAGTGTCACCTGCCATTGTGCTTGTTCACACTGCACTTCAGGTACACGAGAATGACACTGTATACACGGCACTCAGATAGAGGATCCTAGCGTCCATCATACATTGCAGGCGTTGTTGGATCTTTTGTGTCGACAGAAAAACAGTAATCACTCCACGGGACTGCGGTCACTTGCAACACATTCGTATAAAACCCAGTCAACTGCGATCAATTGAATTTTCATGTTATTATATTAATACAGGTAATACCATTATAATTATATCCATTCCTAGCCTATCAAAACCTAACCTAACGTATCCTAACTTAACCTAATCTAACCTAACCTGACCTGACCTAACCTAACCTAATCAAACGTAACAAGAATATTGGTAGAAAGAGGTTACAAATGAATTGAAATCTCATCAAAGTTTAGAAAAGCAATGTTTCTAAATGACAGATACGCTCGATAAGTAAAAGTGCGGGGCGCAATTGACCGCTTAAGAACAAGTAAAAAAGTTGTTTCGTCGCATCTGACCGAGACCGCTCACACCACGTCATCCGGCAAGTTCGTCACTTGCAGTTCCCGATGCAGTTCGTCACAGCCCTGATAACTTTATAATCTTAACTATAGTCGCTTGGTTATATGTTGCTCTAATTACCAAACATGCATTATTAAAATCCACAGGTCTCACAATTACCAGTACGTAGACAGTCGAAATACTTGGTGCAATTAGTGGCCAATAAGAGTGTATTCAACAGGTGTCCGAAGCACGTCAGTTAATCACGCTGCAAACACACTGTAATTAAACGCTGGGAATTACCACCAATTAGGTATGTTGACACCTGGCTACTAACCTACAGGTCCCGGGTTCGATTCCAGAGCACGCACCATAAAATCAAGGTGCGCTTTTCAGCCCCCAGGTCGACACAGCCTGTTGAAAATGAGTACCTGTGATAACGTCGTGAGGATAAAAATGGACGGCTGATGCGTAGTGCTGGCCACACTGCCTTTCTTGTATGCCATACGGCTCGCATAAAGCAGCCTACCCTGCCTAACTCATAAGCTGCTTCGACGGTACACATGGGAGCCATTAGGTATGTTGGACATACGCTTCATTATTTTGATGTAAGTTAAGTAAGGAAATATCTCACTACATTTCCACAAACTGTATTCTTACTACAAAAATAATGTCAATAAAGTATCAGCTATATAAACATATAATATAATTATATGTTATTAAACATATAAACCTATAAACATAGGCTATTAATTATATAATTATAACAAATATATAGGCCTAAACATAGTAAATATCAAACTACGAGTACAATTACATAGAAAAATTAGCAGACGAATACGTATCTGTAGTATGCAATTTAGTTACAATAATACATGTTTACCCGAAGACCCAACATTCTTAACTAGATTTGTTGGGGATGCGAATCTTCCATGATAATAAGAGACGACAATGTTGGTTTATTGAAGTAGATGGCGAGGACGCTTATAAATAAAGAGAATAATAATGAAAATTATGACAAGAACATAAACAACATGAAAAACAACAAAGCCAGGTATAATAATTTATTAATATACTACTAATAGTGAGACTACTATACTTCTACATTCATACATGCATACTACTACTGCTACTACTACTACTACTACTACTTATATTTATACTGCTACTACTACTACTACTACTACTACTACTACTACTACTACTACTACTACTACTACTACTACTACTACTACTGCCAATGCTTCCTCCTATTACTGGGATAAAAATAGAGAGTTATTTTGTTATCTGTTATGTGTTACTTCCAGATAAGTAACAAAAGTACACACACACACACACACAAACGCTGTGCTTTAGAACCAAAAAAGCGTTTGATTGTGAGGAAATAAAGGATTTTTACGGACTTACTCGGTTGTTTTTCTTGCCAAATTTTAAACAAGGTATATGATATCGATTTGCCTGCTTCACTTTATCCACGGCAGTCATCAATGAGCCTTCATTTCCAATACCAACCAAACTCTGAAACTGAGCTGTTTTGTGTCTGTTTATGGCTCTGCGGCTCTGCGTTACAGTCCTCAGAGACGTTTGTTTTTACAACTGCCGTCATAACTGCTGCTGCATGATATTCCGTCGTTTTCTCCAATCGCTACGTGTCCTCGTTCATTATTAATTTTCCCTGCTGTGACTACGGGTTAGTGGTATGATAGTTCGATCAAGCGTTATGATGAGTGGACGATCAAGTACCACTTGATCTTCCCGCAACAAATTCTCCATTAGGTTCACATTGTGACAACCGCAGTAAAAGAATGCTACCATTAAAACCAAGTTAAAGTGTAGAATGTAATATAATTAAAAGTAATTTCTGAACGTTAGTGTAGAACGCCCATGTGTTACTATATGTAAGAAAGTTGACAAAATGTTGGGAAAAGAAAAGAAGTGATAAATCGTATACCATGTATAAAGATAAACAGCACATATCTAGTTTTTCAAAAGAAAATTGGTTACTGAAAAGTAGTTGTAGTGACTAAAGTGTTAAATACACTTTTAACCAATATCGTTATTACGGGTAAATATTCTATTATCTATATAACTTACGGGTAAACTACCATTTCGCATAAATTCATTGTTCGTATGAATCATCACGTTGTATTAAGCTACTCTTACGACGGTCTCACTGATCGTCGTATGGTACAGCGGAAAACAAAATACAAGACGCCAACGAAATTACTAATAAACAGCTTTAATTAACACAATTAATAATTGGTAATCAACAAGACAGTCTCTTACAACAATTCAAGTAACATCTGTCCACATGCAATAATAATGTCAACTATAACGTATTCCGTACTAATTATAACACACCAACACTTCGCTACAATACTTCTACAAACACTCGATCCGCGCTGAGGAAAATTGTTCTCGTAACTCATCCACAAAGCCAGCCTCTGTCCCTTATATACGTAGCGCAAGTGTTCTAGAATTTTTCCATCCTTACTTAATTCCTGACGCTAATGCGTATTTCAAGTATGCTCTTAAAGAATCTAGAACACACTTTAACGCGGCCTCGACTGAGGTAACACCTGCCACACATGGTATGGTGGAGAATATTCTAGGCTGTTCAATAAGGTACTCTTTACACTACGAACAGCCCTCTCAATGTTATACGGTTCTTGCATTACTTTTTTATCAAATACGTTTTGATACTTTCTATCCATATTTGATAAACAACCCGACACTACCGAATTTCTTATTAACCTAAGCAATATATGTCTTAATATATTAAAACTATCTTAATATAACCTAAACTGACGTCTTAATCCTAAGAAGACAGACAGCTCACTGATACCCCTGATTAATCATTCCTCTTATTATTATTCTTCGTTCTGTGTGTACAGACTTTGTCATGCACTATATTTATAGAGTACTATTATTATTAACCTACTCCACTGTTCTTTGCTGTTGGCTGTTCTCAATACTTTCTCTCATGGAAATGTGTCTCTATTTTTAGTTCATCGATAAATCAGACAAACGATTGACTTCAACTTCTCGTTGAATTAACTTTGGCATAGTTCATTACTAACTAAAAATGAGTTAATCTATATGAAAATAAAAATCTATTAGTAATTACTAAATAACAAGAAAATTGCTTACTACTAACAAATTAGTAACTAATAGCTACTAAAATGATTAGGCTTATTTGTCTAACGTAAAAATATGTTCCTTAATTGAATTTATTCGGTGATGAAGGGTAACATAACAACAAAAATAGTGATCTACATACAGCTGAAAGTGTCGTAAATTTCTTTTGCTTACAGAAAGTCGTTAATTTTACTTCTGCTGTGTAGATCAGCGTCAAAGTTGTAAAGTTTCCACATAAATTATAGTAGTTTCACATATTGACACCTTTGTATACAATGTGTTCAAAAGTTTTCTTACTGGTTCACGTGGGCACCATTCGTCATATTCACTCTTCCAAACAATTCGAATTTTATTCTGTAATATACTAGGTAGACAGTTCCAGCAAGTTATTTATCAGCCCTTAGTTCAAAAGTATTGGTAAATGTAACAGAAGATACTTTTGCCATTGTAGTAGGAAATTGACATATACCATGTATACGCATTTCAATTGTTAATGTTTGTTACGTTTTCTGTGATTTAAACAATGTCATTAACATTCTTGAGACATTTTTAGAATTTGACGTATCTAATTGCACTTGTAGTGAAGATGACATAGAATTTTGGTTTAACTTTATCTAATACGAATTCTTAATTTTGTATTAACCGTCACTCAATGAATTTTAACGACGAAGGGTTTGCGAGAATCGGTCAAAAAGTATAACACAAATTAAATTTTGAATTATTTATGTCGATGTTTCGACAATATTTATTGCCATCATCATAGTGTCATTAACATTACTACAATCTGTAGTCAGCTATAATATGTTTTACTATGCACATGTAGTCATGTATATATGTAGAAACGTTTTCTGTACCAATTCTAATATATAGTTGTTGATTACTGTTTCTGTAATTAATTATAAATACTACTACGGAACTTTTGTATTATCAGTAATTTAAATTGCAATAAGGCATAAATTATGTTTCTGAGGTATTATAATTTTCTCGATGTATTTAACCAAAACAACATGTAAAAATCCAAATATGTTGATGTGTAAAACAAACTGTTTCAACTCCTTCACACATACGCTCACACACGCGCACACTCACATACACAAACACATTCACTCAACTAATTCATCTGTTGTGTTTGATATTTTCTCTTGTTTGGTAATTATATAAGCAGTAATCAACAATTATATATTATAATTGGTACAGAAAACGTTTCTACGTATACATGACTACATATAACAGTAAAATATAGCTGAATACAAATTGTAGGAATGTTAATGTCATTCTGATGATGACAGTAAATATTGTCGAAACGTCGACACAATTAATTTAAAATTTGTGTTATATTTTTTCACCGATCCTCGCGAACCCTTCATCGTTAATAATTATTTAATACAAGAAGAGTAATTATCGAGTCTCCAATTTGCTTTTGAGAGGCATCCTTTCATCGGTCTTGTCATAATTACTAGCTCTTTCAACACAACTTGTAAAGCTTTAATACGTGAATAAGAAGTCTCCACTAACTTCAAAAACGCAATTTTAGTGACAAAGTTTAATAACAGTCGTCTTATATAACAATTTGCATAAGAACTAATGTGCCTTGAATAGGATAAGAAAAAAGTTTGAATTATATGCTTCTAAAATTATCAAACTATTTGTGTTTACAAAAAAAGTGGTGTTTTTTGCAATTGCATTTTATATATATAATGAACAATATAGAATGTGTAAAAAGTACAGTAGTTCGGGAATGGTAAGGCTTACTGTGTATTGTGTATAAAGTGTGATTACACCCGCTTCCTTTGCCCACCAGTTCATTGCAGCGTGCGAAATAATTTTACCATAAACATCCATGGACACTAGTGGGTAAAATTTGTAATAATTTATGTACTAACTTTTTGAATTAACTAAATCAAGACAATTATTTAGAAGAATACTTCATCGAAATCTGTACTTGTGAGATATTATGTTTAATAATAAGTCTTAATTTGACGTAACGTAAAATGTTGCCTTCTTCTAACTTAAAAACCTTCTAATCCCACTGAACTAACCTACTTAATTATTCTTTCATATGCTTTTACAATTAGAATACTTTGTAGTATGATATCCCAGTAATCTATTATATGGAGATAATAAGAATCACTTTATACATACCGTACTGTTTTAAAAAAGGAATATTTACATTAAAAATGTATTTACTGATATTAGATACACTTAACATTTGTAAACAAAAGTGTTTCTTAAAAATAAGAGTAGTTACCGCAACAACGATATATAAGCTACTGTGTAAATCTTGTCATTTCTATTCTATAATTCACATAAAGGAGGAACCATTCAGTTAATAACATGTATTGGAAACTTACTTATTTTTATTTTTACCTACAAGTTTTAAAAAGGTTAATATTTTAGAAATGTCGTTAATATTTTCTTCAAGCCTTTTTTTCAAAATATTAAAATACAAAATATGTGATTTATAATTTTTGAACATCTTTATACTCATACTATGATTAGTGGATTAAAGAAGCATACATAAAACTTTAATTTCTGTACTCTGTACATTACAACCCAACAGTAGAGCACTTCTTTGTCGTTTCATCATCGTCGTATTTCCTCTTATACAACGGATGTAGTAATCATGACCTTATGAAACAGTATCGTTCTCCACGGCTAGAAGTGACCGTGGTCGGTTAATTGGCTATACCATGTAGGTCAAGTTTGAATCCAACAAAAAGCAAATCATAATTTGGTTATTTCACGATTTCAAGTAAAAAACACAAAAATTAAATACAAGTACTTGGAGCCTACCTTAAATATGCTGAAAATATCCTACTAGTAACCAACTACCATATGTCTGCCCTATATGATGGAGAGTCTCATCTCAGGAAGTTGGCCTTCTTACAAGTAATGTACGTACAAATTGAAGGACGGCCAACACAGGTAAGGTATCACAAACCACGATAGACAACGCTCAGAAACAGCAAGATGATTATCTATCTTTTTCACGGATTATAGACTCTACAAAGGAAGCCAAACGGCGGAGAGTGAAGGACATAATCAGAAGTAGGATGCACAAGCATATTTACAATGAAAAATATGGAGAAAGTACCATAGACCAGTGGTTGCCAACTGGTGTACGCGTACCACTAGTGGTACGCGGATGAATCCAACGTGGTACGCAAGGAAGACCTAGCTAGTAAAAAAGTATTTACTTAAAAAAATAAAAATAAAAATTTATGTCCAAAATAACAATACATTTTTATAAGACATGATTTAAAACCATTACCCTTATAGAAACGACCTAAACACTTCTCGGTAATATTTCATTAGAATCTAACAGGATGTCAACTGAATGTGATGTACTCGTATGATTAAAAATAACATCAATAGAACCTGGCATTAACTCTCTGGTACAAAAAAAAAATCAGCAACGAGTTTCACATTAATTATTGTTTTTTTAATATCTTGTTATTTTTCACTATTAAAACAAATCTCTAATAAAAGTAATCAACTGTCTTTTCAAAAACTTTATACTTTATTTTAACATAGAACCAACCGGAAATTATTTTTAAAAATCAGTTCCTGTTTTGTAAATTCTATGTATTAGATTTAAATAATTATTAAAACTAGGAATAATAAGATGTACTATTCATTTTTTATCAAGGTTTTTATTGAGAAAACTCCAATAACCTTTCTTTAAACTCCGGCGGTAATTGAAATGAACGCTGAAGACCAAATTGGTCCGCGGGTCCGGAAAGAACGGTAGAACGGTAAATGCTGTGTATTTCTTTCAAAAATTTGGAAACTTATATTGAGTTAGGTCACAAGCAGATGGATCGAATGAAACTGCATCTGATTCTTTGGCTTCCATGCGTCTCACTAAAACTACAAAGAAAAGCATATTTTTAGTTTCATGTATAGCATTTTTCAATGTCACGTTGTTTTAAAAATTGATAAGTATAGTTAGTTAGAAAATATTAAAGACTAAAAGACAAGAAAATTGTTAACACAACCAAAATTATCATCCAAAAATTTTTTTTAGAGATGAGAATTGGTAAAATTAAAAACTAGAATTGAACTCTTTAATTACGGTCTGTCAAAAGCTAATAAAAATCGTTTAACGCTCTCCGTCTGTTAAGCCGTTCACGATCCTGAAACATTATTAAGAAAAAAAATGTTTACTAACTTTGCGCAATAGAGTTCTTAATTATAAACGTTTTATATTCATTTTTATTTGGCTAATTCATGCTGGTTGATTAAATTTTTTATTAAGCCTTTCTTAATTATAAAATTGCGTCTAATGGAAACACCTTCATAGTATTCTTTTATTTACCAAGGAAATGACTTTACGTTTTAGGGTCATATAACCTTGTTTATTATTTAATAACGAAAATATTTATGCATACTTAAATACGTACATACATACATAGGTCATAGATACTGTACGTAGTGTATACGTTACGGCTAACGTAGCATTGATATTATGCGCCCACATGTAATGTTATATTATTTTTGTTATGTAATATTTTAGTATGAATATGTTTTATACACACGCAACGCGGGCACGCAAACACAGATAAAACATAATAATTGCTATTGTGTCAGTATACGTCAACTACATACTAATATTAAACACGTGAGATTTGTCTCATGTTATCAGCTTCGGGAAAGACATACGTTTTAAGTTTTTAGATGACTGTAAATTTTCAGTTAGACCTGCGCACTTGGAAAAATTAATCTTATTAACTCGTACCTATCTGCGTACAATCTTATTAACTCGTACCTATCTGCGTACAATCTTATTAACTCGTCATCTCAGGGACTGAAGGCGTGAACGAATTATTAAAATAGACGAATTAATGAGGTTTAAGTATTGAAGCCGATTTAAAGTATTCATTACAACACAAACAGTGTGCTTATACTATGTTAGAACATAAGTATTACTGAAAGTTTTCAAACTCAAACAAGTAAACACAGTAATTGCAAAAAATTCTATTTTTTAACTACTGGGGAAAAGTCTCTAATTTTCTTCTTTTTGTCGACTGTGTTTTAAAAGCTAAAGTACGCATCTTGGTTTCTGTATGTTCGCTGCAAACGAATGCAACAATTTAACAATATAACAAGCATCAATAAACATTTCCTACCCTGCATCCGGTAAGACTTTTTATATTCATGCAAATCGTTAAATACTGGTACGGACAGACAGGTATCTAACATTTCCAATACAAAGTAAGACCTCCTGGGTCTGTAGATGGTGGCTGCAACACATATGACTATAAATTATGTGAGGAAAATTTTCGAATATTTTTCGTAATGGTTTAGAAAAATATCGGTATGGGAATACATGACTTCCATGTTCTAAGATTTATATTTAAAATCATATTCGAAATGAAATATTTCCATAGAAACTACTTCTTTCTACTTATCGCTTCAGCCTTAACCATAGTACTGTGGTCACTAACGTATACCACCTCACGTTTCGCACTCGATTTTCACTGCTGATGGCAGTCGATGGCACTGCCGAAACTTTCGGTTTTGCAGAAAACATTGGACTACGGCTAAACAGCCCGGGAAGGAATTTTAACAAAAAAACTACTTCTTTGTTGCCGATAACGTAGCGCACGTATAACAAATTCTCCCCTCCCTCTTCAACTATAATTTTCATTAATAGAAAATTACCCCCAACCCGTTTACCTAACCTCTTAATTTATAGATATTTCATCTATGTTTTGTACAGTGGATTATTATGAGCTTCTTATCAGGATACTTTATTTATCAAAATTAAGTACTTCACTCTTGTTAAAACATAAAACGTGCAGGAAAACTACCCCTTTCTCTTAACCGATCTTCACCAAAATCAATAGGCCTTCAACCTCTACAATTCAGGGATGCATGCAAATAAATATTTGATTCTGTTTGAATGTGCGGCAGTTGTCGTTCGTCATGAATACATTTCTCTTGTTACAACATAAAATGTTGCAGGTAAACTACCCCTTTCCATTAACCGGTCTTCACCAAAATCAACAGGCCTTGAGTTTTCTACAATTGAGGCAAGCATGCGAAACATTATTTGATTCTGTTTGAATATGCGGCAATTATCGTTCGTCATAGAAACAATTACTCTGGTTAAAACATGAAAAGTGGCGCGTAAACTACCCCTTTCCCTTAACCGATCTTCGCCAAAATCAACAGACCTTCACTTCTTTACAATTCAGGACAGTATGCAAAAAAGTATTTCATTCTCTGTGAATTTACGGCAGTTATCGTTCGTCATAGAAAAAAATTACCCTTATTAAAACATAAAATGTTGCTGGTAAATTACCCATTTCCCTTAACCGATCTTCACCAACACCAAGTGGTCTTGCGTACTCTACAACTCAGGGCGGCTGTTATCGTTTGCCATAGAATAAAAAAAATTACCCTTGATAAAAAAACGGGGCTGGTAAACTACCCCTTTCCATTAACCGATCTTCACCAAACACAACAGATCATGAGTACTCTACAGTTCAGGGCTGTATGCAAAACATTATTTGATACTCTTTGTATTTACGGCAGTTATCGTTCGTCATAAAAAAATTTACCCTTGTTAAAACATAAAACGTTGCAAGTAAACTACCCCTTTCCCTTAACCGACCTTCAACAAAATCCAAAGACGTTGAGTTCTTCATAATTGAAAAAGGTATGCAAAACAATAGTTGATTCTGTTTGAATTTACGGCAGTTATCGTTCGTCATAGAAAAAATTACCCTTGTTAAAACAAAATGTTCGTGATAAACTACCCCTTTCCCTTAACGGATCTTCACCAAAACCAATACTTCTCGAGAACTCTACAATTCAGGGCTGTATCCAAAACATTATTTGATTCTGTTTGAATTTGCGGATGATATCGTTTGAAATAGAAAAAAATTACCCTTGATAAAAAAAACGTTGCAGGTAAACTACCCCTTTCCATTAACCGATCTTCACCAAAACAACAAATCTTGCGTACTCTACGAATCAGGGCTGTATGCAAATAATTATTTGATTCTGTTTAAATTTGCGGCTGTTATCCTTTGCATATAAAATACCCTTTTAAACATAAAATGTTGCTGGTAAACTACCCCTTTCCCTTAACCGAACTTTACCAAAAACAACAGGTCCTGAGAACTCGACAATTCAGGGGTGTATGCAAATAATTATTTGATTCTGTTTGAATTTGCGGCTGTTATCGTTTGCCATAGAAAAAAAATTACCCTTGATAAAGACCGTTGCCGGTAAACTACCCATTTCCCTTAACCGATCTTCACCAAAACAACAAATCTTGAGTACTCTACAAATCAGGGCTGTATGCAAATAATTATTTGACTCTGTTTAAATTTCCGGCTGTTATCCTTTGCATATAAAATACCCTTTTAAACATAAAACGTTGCCGGTAAACTACCCCTTTCCCTTAACCGATCTTCACCAAATACAATACGTCTTGAGTACTCAACAATTCAGGGCTCTATGCAAATAATTATTTGATTCTGTTTTAATTTGCGGCTGATATCGTTTGCCATAGAAAATACCCTTGTTAAAACATAAAACGTTGCAGATAAACTACCCCTTTCCCTTAACCGATCTTCACCAAAAACAATAATTACTGAGAACTCTACAATTGAGTACTGTATGCAAAACATTATTTGATTCTGTTTGAATTTACGGCTGTTATCGTTTGCCATAAAAGAAATTACCCTTGATTAAAAAAAACGTTGCTGGTAAACTACCCCTTTCCCTTAACCGATCTTAACCAAATACAATACGTCTTGAGTACTCTACAATTCAGGGCTGTATGCAAATAATTATTTGATTCTGTTTAAATTTGCGGCAGTTATCCTTTGCCATAGAAAATACCCTTGTTAAAACATAAAACGTTGCTGGTAAACTATCCCTTTACCTTAACCGATCTTCACCAAAAACAATAGGTATTGAGAACTTTATAATTGAGGGCTGTATGCAAAACATTATTGGATTCTGTTTGAATTTGCGGCTGTTATCGTTTGCCATAAAAAAAATATCGGTATGGAGAACCATACATGACTTCCATATTCTAAGATTTATATTTAAAATCATTTTCGAAATGAAATATTACCATAGAAACTACTTCTTTCTACTTACTGCTTCAGCCTTAACCACAGTACTGTGGTCACTAACGTATACCACCACACGTTATCGCACTCGATTTTGACTGATGATGGAAGTCGATGGCATTGCCGAAATGTCTGGTTTTGTAGAAAACATTGGACTACGGCCAAATATCCCGGGAAGGAATTTTAACAAAAACTACTTCTTTGTTGCCGATAACGTTGTACACATATATATCAGTGGCGAAGTTACATGGAGGCAATTGAGGCAATGCCTACCCTAACAAATTCTGTAGAATAAAAATTATAAATACGTATGAACTACATAACGTAAAGATTATACATTGTTACTGTGACTGTCAAATTTATTAAACCGAAACGTGCTTTATTGAGCGACCGCTAGATGGTGACAGGTGAGATTCGGCATAGTTCGTTTAAAGCGAATGAGGCAACCTGAACTTGCCTCAGCGTTTTTTGTATACATCGTATGTAAGCAATGTAGTGGTCTGATAGGGAAGTGTAGGGAGGGGGGATTGTCCCGCGCTGTACACATAGAGCGTTGAGGCATGCCTCACTTCTGTGGTCCAAACAGTTAAGTTAAAGCGCCTGTGTTGTTTCTAAGTGCTTATTTTATGCGGTTATTAAAAGTGTCACTGTTATTCCGCTGAACTAACAGATGATCAAGATTGTTATTTGAATTATTTGTAACATTAAACATATATATAGAAACTAACCAAGTTTAAAAATTTGAAGTTCAATCAGTTGTATTATTGTGTATGACTAATACAAGGATTGTTCAATAGACACACGTATAGAGCTGTAAAGCATTTTTTATTCAACGATTTTAAAAGAAGTCTCCAATAACATTAAGACATGAGTTCCACTGTTGCGCTAACCTGTAGATTCCCTGCTAGTAAAATTATTACGGCTGTTTGTGGAACCATTCGGTTACAGCAACTCTACCTCAGCGTCCGATTTGACCCACCGTCCTTTTAGTGATTCCTTAAAAAAAATTTAAGATTTTTGCCTACCCATTCATTAACTACTAGCTTCGCCAGTAAGCAAATTGATGTCCATTTTTTCGGCTTGCACGCGTTATCTTGGTGTGGGTTTCGGCACTTTCCATTTAAAAAGCGTGCAAACGTAAGAAAATAAACATGAGTGTGAATTGTGTGTTTACACACAAACAGAAATAACGTGAATTGTGTGTTTGTGTCTTACCTGCCTTTTTATTGCCGTATTAAATGAAAAATATTATATTACACTAAAATTAAAAAATTTTAATTTTATTGCCTGGCAAAAAAATTATTTTATTTTTAACAATTACCATTGTTTCAAAAAGTTTAAATAAATTTGCAAGTACTTTACTCTTGTTAAAACGTAAAAAATTGCAGGTAAACTACCCCTTCCCCTTAACCGATCTTCACCAAAATCGAAAGTCCTTGAGACCTCTACAATTCAGGGACGTATGCAAAAAATTATTTGATTCTGTTTGAATTTGCGGCTGTTATCGTTTGCCATAGAAAATACGCTTGATAAAAAAACGGTGCAGGTAAACTACCCCTTCCCCTTAACCGATCTTCACCAAAAACAATAGGTCTTGAGTACTTTACAAATCAGGGCTGTATGCAAAACATTATTTTATTCTGTTTGAATTTGCGGCTGTTATCGTTTGCCATAGAAAATACCCTTGTTAAAAAAACGTTGCAAGTAAACTACCCCTTTCCCTCAACCGATCTTCACCAAAAACAACAGGTCTTGAGAACTCTACAATTTAGGTCTGTATGCAAATAATCGTTTGATTCTGCTTGAATTTGCGGCTGTTATCGTTTGCCATAGGAAATACCCTTGTTAAAACATAAAACGTTACAGGTAAACTACCCCTTTCCCTTAACCGATCTTCACCAATAACAATAGGTCGTGAAAACTCTACAATTCATGGCTGTGTACGAAACATTATTTAAGTCTGTTTGAATTTGCGGCTGTTATCGTTTGCCAAAAAAAAATTTCCCTTGATAAAAAAAACGTTACTGGTAAACTACCCCTTTCCCTTAACCGATCTTCACCAAAAACAATAGGTCGTGAAAACTCTACAATTCAGGGCTGTATACGAAACATTATTTAAGTCTGTTTGAATTTGCGGCTGTTATCGTTTGCCATAAAAAATACGCTTGATAAAAAACGTTGCTGGTAAACTACCCCTTCCCCTTAACCGATCTTCACCAAAAACAATAGATCTTGAGTACTCTACAAATCAGGGCTGTTTGCAGAAAATTATTTGATTCTGTTTTAATTTGCGGCTGTTATCGTTTGCCATAAAAAATACCCTTGTTAAAAAAATGTTGTTGGTAAACTACCCCTTTCCCTTATCCGATCTTCACCAAAAACAACAGGTCTTGAGAACTATACAATTTAGGGCTGTATGCAAATAATCTTTTGATTCTGTTTGAATTTGCGGCTGTTATCGTTTGCCATAGGAAATACCCTTGTTAAAACATAAAACGTTACAGGTAAACTACCCCTTTCCCTTAACTGATCTTCACCAAAAACAATAGGTCGCGAAAACTCTACAATTCAGGGCTATATACGAAACATTATTTAAGTCTGTTTGAATTTGCGGCTGTTATCGTTTGCCAAAAAAAAAATTTCCCTTGATAAAAAAAACGTTACAGGTAAACTACCCCTTTCCCTTAACCGATCTTCACAAAAAACATAGGTCATGAAAACTCTGCAATGCAGGGCTGTATACGAAACATTATTTAAGTCTGTTTGAATTTGCGGCAGTTATCGTTTGCCATAGAAAATACGCTTGATAAAAAACGTTGCCGGTAAACTACCCCTTCCCCTTAACCGATCTTCACCAAAAACAATAGGTCTTGAGTACTCTACAAATCAGGGCTGTATGCAGAAAATTATTTGATTCTGTTCTAATTTGCGGCTGTTATCGTTTGCCATAAAAAATACCCTTGTTAAAAAAACGTTGTAGGTAAACTACCCCTTTCCCTTAACCGATCTTCACCAAAAACAACAGGTCTTGAGAACTCTACAATGTAGGGCTGTATGCAAATAATCGTTTGATTCTGTTTGAATTTGCGGCTGTTATCGTTGCCATAGGAAATACCCTTGTTAAAACATAAAACGTTACAAGTAAACTACCCCTTTCCCTTAACCGATCTTCACCAAAAACAACATGTCTTGAGAACTCTACAATTCAGGGCTGTATACGAAACATTATTTGATTCTGTTTGAATTTGCGGCTGTTATCGTTTGCCAAAAAAAAAATTTCCCTTTATAAAAAAAAAATCGTTGCTGGTAAACTACCCCTTTCCATCAACCGATCTTCACCAAAAACAATAGGTCGCGAGTCCTCTACAAATCAGGGCTGTATGCAAAAAATTATTTGATTCTGTTTGAATTTGCGGCAGTTATCGTTTGCCATAGAAAAAAAATCTACAGACACACACACAGACAGACACACAGACACACAGACACACAGACTCACACACAGACACTTTTCGGAAAACGACTTTTTTCATGTTTTGAGTGTAGTAGAATCAGAATCTGCAATAATCTCGAACACGATTTTTTTTGCCATCACCATACTTCCATTCCTTAAGGAAATATGGAAGTAAAATTACCCTTGATTAAAAAAAACGTTGCTTGTAAACTACCCCTTTTCCTTAACCGATCTTAACCAAATACAAAACGTCTTGAGTACTCTACAAATCAGGGCTGTATGGAAAAAATTATTTGATTCTGTTTGAATTTGCGGCTGTTATCTTTTGCCATAGAAAAAAATCTACAGACACACACACAGACACTTTTCGAAAAATGACTTTTTCATGTTTTGATTGTAGTACAATCAGAATCTGCAATAATCTCGAACACAATTTTTTTTGCCATAATAGAGTTTAGGTTTTAAAATAGCGTGGTTTTCTACATCTAACGACATTTATTGGTTTCCTCTAGCATTGAAACAAATAAGAAATACGAGTATAGTGCGTTCTTTTATCATGTTATATCCAGGAGATGAAGATTCTGAGCCTGCTGCCAGCGTTTTTTGTAGAAGAACTTTCCAGTATAAGCCCGTCTTGACTGTCTTATGTAATTGGTCAACTAACAAATCTAGCTTATTAATACGATCACATAACTTTTCCCTACATCGTGACACTATTTCACTGTTTGCACTGAGCGTGTCCCCTTTGATTGGTAGTTGTCTAATTCCGTATCTCCCCTCAATCGTATGGAACCAACCTTGACTTGCTTTAAATTTTAAGTCACTGTTTAATTTTTGATTGATTTTAAAAGATTTATTATTGATAATTGTTCCACTTACTGGGACTCCTTGAGAGTGCTGCTGAGTGAACAATACGCACATTTCTTTATCCAATTTATCTAGAGCGGCCATCGTAATTTTTGCTTTTAAGGATTCAAAGCCCTTACCCTGCTTTCAATTTGTACATAAACTTTTCAATTTGACTTATTTTTGTGGTACGTGTAACGCTACATTTTTCTGACAGTTTTTTACGGTTTTACCTTACCATAGTCGCTAGTAATTTGTTATTTTTTTTTTGTAAATTAAGAGTTTTAGAGTACGTTTTGTAAATTTGACATCACAGTCAGCTTCAGAAGGTGTACGAAAGTTGCCAGAAACGCTGATAATAAAGAATTTTCTGAGGTTTTGTTGACAATACGTTTTTGAAAACTCATTCCGCTCTGTACGGAACAGCGAACTGCCCATCTGAAAAGCAATTGTCTATAATAAGAACTCCGGCCACAACTACAGCGTATATGTGTTACTACCACGGCAAAACATTAATATTCGGAAGACTTTCAGAGGTGTCGCTCTGACTTAATGCGTCAATCAGATTGCTTAGAAAATTGGCAAAAGTAAATTAAGTCTGGGTAGACTCTAGGTTGCTACACCGTTTTAGGTAAGGCATCTTGATTTTAAAACAGTCTTAATGTGTATGCATTTTTATCTATCTATTACTCTGTATATTTAAGCGACATACGGACGCACATCAAAAGCGATGCTACAAGGACAATTTTATTAATCATTTGAGACTGATAAGATTTACTGTGAATGCCGACGCCAACGTTATCAATCTTTAGCCGAGGCATCAAAACTTGCTGGCTAATGAAGAAAGGGCAATGCAAATAGCCAAAGTGGGTGACGAAATTAGTGAGGTCTTACTGTATTTATAAATTTTGTGCGGTTTTCTTTGGAACAATATGACACAATGTACAGCTTATAAATGAGATGACGGTGCATGAGATAATGATAATGATGATGATGTCGATTATGATGATTTTGTTTCGCTAATTCCGCTCTCTACACCAACAAGAAAAATTTGTAGTGTTTTATCAGAAAGGAGTTCATATTTACGTGGTTTCTATACCGATACAGTGTTAGCACATCCAATTGTTACGGCAAAACTCTGCTTAATATTACCGATTAAACACACATTAAACGCAATATGTCGTATGTAATATAATTATATTATTCTCATAATAGGTTTTGATAATTACGTCAAGTAAATATTATACAGAGATTTTAGTAAGTATGTGTAGAATAACAGACCTCCGCCTAATTTGCTTAATATTAAGACACGTTATATTTAATGATGATGTTATATGATGATAACTTTCCCGTTTATTAATATTACTCCGTTTATTATTGATAGCGTCATGTGACAGTAATTAAGAAACTTTTGTCGATATTGTTCACGGAGTGGAAAAAAGCGAGTTAACCCAATTGCACGTTTCTGAAAATAGGTGTAATAGAAACGTTTCTGCCCAAATAAAAGGAAAATCGTGCGATATATAGCCATCGTAAGTAAGTTTAAATAACAAACTTCCTGTCAGTCCATTACAATGGATTTCTTATTGCTTCTACCTGCGCGGAGGTGTAAGTCACTGTTCGTTCGTTGTCTCATCTGATTTAGTCAGCGAACGGTACGTTCTCTTGTTACAGGAACAACTTCAGGGCGTGTGTGTTGTGTGCATTGAGATAAGGCAGCATGACATCCAGTTACGTAACTAGCATTGTACACCTGACAAGTTTAGTTTCTGTAACCGACAATGCCCTTTGAATTGCATCGCCCCCTTTGACTGTCATATACGATTTCCAGTGCCTGATATAAGTTCACTTGCTAACTTGATTGCATGACTTTGTCCACTTTTGTTTTCTCTTCCATACTCAATTTCGTGAAGTTGTTGAAACGGG
Source organism: Magicicada septendecula (assembly GCA_034769895.1). NCBI lineage: Eukaryota > Metazoa > Arthropoda > Insecta > Hemiptera > Cicadidae > Magicicada > Magicicada septendecula. The sequence goes on along the minus strand of CM068372.1, from coordinate 107,963,941 downwards.
TTTCTATTCTTCTTTCCGTTCTTCTTTTTCTTTTTATACGATGCGACTCATAGTAAAAACTAACATCTTTGCCACAATCTTTTTGGTTGTTCCCTTTTCTCTAAAACTAGTTGACATTTTTTGCAGCCTATATTTTTGTATTCTTCACATATGCTGATTCTACTTCCGCGTTCTATCCTAGATAAATTTAGTAACTTCTTGTATTTACTCACATTCATTTTGTTTCCTTCTGTTTCAGCTGTATTCTACCAGTCCTTCAGTCAGGATATGGCCAAGATATCTGTTTCTTACTACTGTTGTGTTTGGGATATTTCAATCCTAGCTTCAAACACATACGCTGTAATTAATCGTATTACCAATCTATATGCTTTTATGTTGTTCTCAGTTAACATATTATTTACAAAATATTTGTCTTAAGAGTCGGATAGTTTTTAATCAGATTTTCACTACTTATATCTCTTCACATATATGTAAATGGCCTGTTTTCTCAATTACGCACCTTTCTTCGTATTTCCAGCCTGAATAGTTTGCACCTGTACTAAATTTTTAGCACTATAAGAAATTGAAATAGCTAAAAAAATTATAATTTTTATGAACTATGGACTCACAAAGACAATGATACGTTCATACAGTGTACGAAGACGCACCAAATGAGACTAGGAACAAATTACGAATACGAGACACAACCGTAAGCTGAGACGTAAGAATAGAAAAAACGATCTCATCATTATTGTGTTTCGGTGAAATAATGTCTTTAATTTGTTAACTGGAACAAGGTTTATTAAATACATTACGCAATAAGGAGACAATGAAGTTATTTTGAAAGTTTCCACCACTCAAGTCAGAGTAGACTAAATTAATGTTTGCCTACGCGTGATCCAAGTACAATACGAGTTGTCAGGTGACTCGTGTTACTGTAGTAAGCTCCGTCAGTGTGTTAAGGGGTCGTCGTCGGTAACTTTATGAATACTCAAGTTTCAAAAGCCGCCGCTGGCTGTCACAGCGTATTGAGAACGCGACACGCCACGGTGGGGGCTATTCAATATACGTAGGACTCACGCTCGCTCGCGCTGCTACGTAACAAACCCAACAGTTGATTTACTCTCTCTTACGTAACACAAGCGCCCTGATTGTGCATTAGGTAAAACATGCTTGTCGTTCTCCATCTGAAGGCTACTAAATATTATTGATCCATTTCTTCAAGATAATTCCACTTCTTTAATTTTTTTGTTTCTCTGCATCTCTATTTACCATGCATCTTTATTTATATTCCCTTAACTTCCCACCTATTTTTAAAATTTTCCTTTGTTACTTTAATATTTAATTTTCTGTTAATTCTAACTAAATGTTTTCCAAGTCCATGTTTATTCTCGTTGTATCTCTATAATTTGCTCAGTTTACTCTCCTCTTTCTTTCTTTTGTCCCCTTCCTTCATCTTTCTTTCTTTTTTCCCCTTCCTTCCTCTTTCTTTCTTCTTCTTTATGTTCCTATCTATCGGTCTACCCGTATGTCTGCCTATTTCCTTCCTGCTTATGACTCCCACTCCCTTTTGTCCATTTCTATCTTTTATAAGAAGATTTCTTACTTAATTTTTTGATTTCTCTTTCGTTTCTGTTCCCGAACTCTGTCCAACGGTTTCTATTTACCTCACCTTCTCTGTCTGCCTGACTGTCTCTCTCTCTCTCTCTCTCGCTCTCTCTCTCTCTCTCTCTCTCTCTCTCTCTCTCTCTCTCTCCCTCTCTCTCTATCTCTCTCTCTGCCTCTCTCCCTTTATGACTTGCTTTTGCTGTCATATTAGCTTGACTTTTGTTTTTGCTTCTTTTAGCTTAATGTTACATTTTCTTCCATATTTACCTTACCTTATAATTTATCAAAAACTTCGTTTTATACTAAATTTACAAAAATGTATTTTATAAAATTTAGTGAATTAAGTAAACGTGATACGACGCTACACGGCTGTTCTCATTTTAAAATTCTGTTATATTGGAACAATACGCTGTCAATAATTGAGTGTTGTCTTTCAGTCTTCATAGTTGACGATCAAAAATAATCTTGCAACACATCAGGTAAATTGAAGCGTTTAGTAGTAAAATTCTGAGGCGAGTCAACAAAATTATCTGTGCAGTTTGAATGGATTCTTGTTGCCCTGTTGGGACCGTCACAAATTAAGTTATTTCTGTTACGTGAACTTTATAACTTATGTTTTAGTGGATGGTTAGTGAGGATCGGTCAATAATACAACTTTTAGTTATTTTGCGTCGACGTTTCGACAATATTTATTGTCATCTTCAGGACCTGTGTATGAATTACAATAGAAATATCAAACATAACGAAACAATTAAATATTTGGGTGAACGTGTTGGTGATGTGAGTGTGTGCGTGCGTATGTATGTATCATTTTTTATGTGAAGACTTATGATTTATGTTTACATCTTCAAATTATCTTTAAGAAAGCGAGCAAATTATAGTATGAGAGAACTTAATTTATAACTTAGTATAAATTAAGTTCTCTCATACTATAATTTTCTCGCTTTCTCAAAGATAATTTGAAGATGTAAACAAACTATCATAAGTCTTCACATAAAAATGATACATACATACGCACGCACACACTCACATCACCAACACGTTCACCCAAATATTTAATTGTTTCGTTATGTTTGATATTTCTATTGTAATTCATACACAGGTCCTGAAGATGACAATAAATATTGTCGAAACGTCGACGCAAAATAACTAAAAGTTGTATTATTGACCGATCCTCACTAACCATCCACTAAAACATTCACTGATTGACGGTCACTAAAAATTTAAGGATTTATAACTTATCTTTTACAGAAGCCATAGCACAAGATGCCAGTATAATTATTACCTTTAGGTAACAGTTATAAACATACTAAGTCGGGCAATAGGTGTGTTGTAAGCAAACGATGTTTATAAACTGTAGGTCACAACTCTACAATTTACCATTACTTAATGTTACACTTCATACAGTTTCAGGCAGTGTATGCAAGCACTCAAGGAACAGTTACAAACTACTGCTAATCAGTAGCGCAGAATCTCTGACTACGTTGAGTGCTTATAATTATTTTTACACTACACAAAGTGGATTACTCTAAGCGTTTAATTATATTAAAATATGTTACTTTAAAGCTTCCAATTACTTCGTTAGAGTTAATATCTAACAGTTATATAAGTTAATCTATTATGTACAGTACAGATTACACAAGCACGCTACTGCTCAGACTGTATGAGTTTAAATTATTTATATTCTGTTGAGGGTTAATTTTCCATAGAGACAATAATTAAAAATACGTATTATCTCTTGGAAGGAGAGTAAAATACGTTAATTTATATGTGTCAGACAAAATAAAAGTTGCGACTTTACTGTCATTACACAAACTAGAACAAAAGGACTATGCAGTTGAGACTAATCAGATTCCATTCATTAAAACGTTACATATATTTCTTTAGCAAGTAATTATCTATTATTGTGCTAAACGTCTGATAATATAAAGAACGTTTGTTGACTGATGCAACTTCTAATGTCATGCTTTTGGTATAGGTAAGTTTTTAACCAAATAGTAATTACGCATTATTTTAAACATTATGTTTAATAATAATAATAATATTAAACTAAAACAGTTTCATTTGTTTGTGTAGGCTTTACCTGTCTAACTCTAAATTTGTTATGTTTTCATATACTATGGTTTTATCATCAAACTATTTTCCGTTGACTGTTTTACATTTTCAGTTTCCCCGCAGAGTTACATATGGAGTCCTCTTACACCGACTTTGCACATCTTATTGATTGTGTATAATGTAGCTTATTCTAATCACGTTGACAAATTATTTTGTTGGCCTCTCTCCTGCAATGTAGAGGTTGTTTGTAACTAACAATAAGTCTTCACCTTTCAGACTTGGAGGAAACATGGCAATAATGAACAATTTAGTGTTCACATTATTACAGTTTTCCGGGTTGTTAGGTCGTGGTCTAATTTTGTTATATTTTTTAACAGACGTTTTGTTCATACCGCTGATGGACATCATCAGTGGCGCGGGAACACAGTTCACAATACCGGCAAATGAATATGAACAGTCGCGCCGGAACACAGAATGCAACCACCCGCGAACGAAAGTAAATAGTGACTGTTGTGTCCTGTTTAGGCATTTATAGTTATACACATTTTTCAATGTGATGGTCGGTCAATTTTTTTTTTTTTTTTGGCCAATCATATATCACTTCTTTTTGATTGGCTCCATTGCTTTAATGCTGGTACACAGTATTTATTCAGCGCTAAAGACTTCTCTTTCTTATTAGTAAAGAATCACCATTCCTGCTTTGGCTGTCGACCTGGAAGGATCTATCCTTTACTGTTCTCCTCTAACTGCTTGCAGTCACGGAAGCTTTGCGGAATTCTTCACGTTACTCAATATATACACTACTTGATGACTTGATTACTTGATGACTTTCACAGATTGAGTAGAGCTGGGGGGCCAAAAGAAGCAAAACTCGCTATGGTTTTATAGTGTGTAAGGAAATTACACCAGAGAATATATTATTATTATTATAACTTGACAACAAACAAAAGAACCCTCGGCTAGTTGGTTTCGCGCACTTGCGTCTGCCAGTTCTGACGCGACGGTTGGAAATCCGTAATCTGGCGACGTGGTGGGGTCACTGGAGGGGCGAGCGGAGGTTCAGCACTTCGCTACAGAATGCGAATGTTTCATACAAGAGTCTGACTAAATAAAATATAATATTTCATGCAAATTTGTAATTTGTATATAATAAGAATAATATATTTTTTTATAATATATTATGTATTTGACAATGTACACAGAATTTTCTTATTTTTGATAATTAATTATCTGTTCATATTGTTACTGAACGAGATTCTGCGTGTGAATATGAGGTGTTTAATATTTCGTGTATTTAATTTAATTCGGAGCTTAAATGTCATGTGGGCTTCAAAACCTATTTGAAACATCTATTAAATATATGAACCTAAAATATTACTAAACCTAAAATTATAAAATAGTATTCAACATAGAGTTAAATGGAACTATTTACGATTCCCAAGCTGTAAACCATATTTTAAAGAAATATAGGGCTCCAATAAGCGTACACACAGAGGACATAATATGAACAAAACGAAATATAGTAATACATGCAAAACACTCGCTTATGAAGGATAAGCCATAAGAGGCACTTACGCTCTTTGTAAGTCATAAGAGGCAGTATAACATACCTGTCATTCTCGTATCTCATCTGCGATCTCACCATCGTCTTCCTGATTACTGCTGTCATCCTCGGACTCAGATTCAGATTCAGATGAGCTGACATCAGTCACAGAAATAATGAAGCTATCAATGGCGTCATCAATGAGGACATCTTTGGATATATATTCATCTTCTATCTTGCGTACGTGCTCGCAACATTTTTTCCATTTGGACTCTGAATATTCCGAAAATGCTTGCTCGCAAAGTCTACGCTTCACTTCTAGAGAGTCTGACACAGATTCACCCACTCTACCTTTGATGTCTGCCCACACCAACTCAATAGGATTGAGGTCTGCGTGATAGGGCGGCAGACGTAAAACACTGTGACCGGCATTGGTAAACATTTTATCAATTTTGTAGGTCTTCTCACTAGGAACATTTTTTACTAACAATGTTGTTGTGCATAAGCCAATCAACTATGTCCTTTTTGAGCGACGATATTGTTGGCTTCCTATTCTCTTGTACTCTGTGATAACTAGCATTGTCTAATACTATCACACTGTTTGGACATAAGTTCGGTAGCAGTTGCCTTTCCACCCAGGTTGAAAAATTGGTAAAGTTCATGTCGTCATGGTAGTCCCCTGTTTTTTGCTTTGATTTGAATATCAATAAGGCGTTGTTTATAAAGTTCCTTCCTCTCCCTCGGCATGCACAACAATAATGCGAGGACCTTTTCCTATAGCTTGTAATTTTCCCAGCTCTGTATCAGATTGCCAGCATGATGGGACAGAGTGAGTAGAATGAACGAATGTTTCATCTAAATGCACTATTTTCCGACCATCCTGTCTGTACTGACGAATTTGTCTGAGGTACCTTCCCCTCCTTGCCACGATGTCAGGTTTTTCTATCAACAGCTTTCGAGAACTACGGCACCTTGTCCACCGGAACCCCATCTCTTTCAATATCCTTCGAAGATACTCTCTGCTACAGTCAAGTATATTTTCTGATTTTAACACTCTGTTCAATTTATTCAATGTAGGTACAGTTTTTTTCATCACGTAAAATTTACTTATTTTCCGACGTATCACACCTTTCGTGCAGTCGTCTGTTTCGATCCTTTGTTATGGACTGTTTTCTTGCCATCAGGTGTAGAAAACTGCAGACGACCCTTGGCCATAGACGTCTTCCCTTCCGCTATTACACGCTTCACCAGTGACTTTAAACTCCCGTTGCTTCACTTGTTGAGGCCACAACATTATAATTAAGTTTATTAACGGTTTTCTGTTCTCGTAGGTGAGCAGCTACGTTATAGACTATTTCTCTGGCTTGTCCCCTTAATGGCCGTCCAGATTTGCTAACAGACTTCGAAGAAGCAGACATAACTAAACTCAAATGACACTATCACTAGAATAACATGCTACACAACACTATATACATAAACACATTTACCAATAAAGTACACGCTACGCGATAAGGGATTATAGGACTACAACTAACCACTAAAGAAAGAAAGAAAGAAAATGTGTATAAAACCGACAAAACAACAAGAGCGCGGGAAAACTAATACAGAAGTGGCAACGATACTCTTGTGTCACCGCGTCTTCACGATGTGCACAGTACAGTGGTCAGACAGCATGTGACCCCCTCCGCCCCTCGTCTATGACGTCACACATCCACTCGGAGTGAATGTGCGGGGTAGTGGGCTTTGCGCAGGTTCTTTTGATCATTGCACCTTTATATATTGTATTGTATCTTAGTAGGTTTCTATACCTTACGTACTGTATGTAATATTACGGATTAACATATATATCTCTTGCTGTGTAAATCAATGTGGCAGTTAGAAAAGTTTTTATATATACGTTACAATAAGTTCACTTATTGACACCTATGTGTACAAAGTGTTGAAAAGTTGTCATGTTCAGCTTTCCAAGGACACATACTTCACCCCAGCAAACTATTGGAACGTAATTTTGAAATATATGATCCAGACTATTTTGACGTGTAATATATCAATCGTAAAATATTTGAGATGGAACGAAAAGACAATACTTTGCCTTGCAATACAGAGAAGTTGTTGAATTTAATATAAATGTTTGGAACTCCTTCAACGTCGTTCTGTTGCCTTGTGGTTGCAAAAGAAGGGTTTCACTACTCACAAAAGTATTTTTTTGAACCAGATACGGTTTAGAGTACTGAATGATTTCTTCAATGTTTATGTCCTACTATAAAGACTAACTGAGGGAATGTATTTTAAAAAGTATTTAGGTAATGTGGTATTCAAAAAAGTCAACATAGTTACATTTTCAGGATTTGGGAAAATTTTAAAATTTATAAAAATGTATTTTAAGGTCGAGTTTTTTAATCTACAAAATAATAATAATTATTATTAAATTATAATATTTTTTGTAAACTAAAAAATAAACTGTAAATGATTCGAAACTATCTTAGAAAGAATGGACCGGTGATAGTGTTTCTACAACCCCAAATAATATACTTGATAAACTTGATAACAAATTTACTGATATAAGTTTATCAATAGTAAGTTAGGATATAAGTCTACTAAGTTCTTGACTAATAAACTTCTGTGAGTGTCAATATCTACAATTTTCTTAGTTGCATGAATTTTATGCACTTTCTGAACTTTTTAAAAATGTATATATATTTAATGTTATGAATATATAATGACTATATAGACCTAATTGTAAGCGCGGTGGAATGAATATAGTTAAATGGCTAGTCACACAAACGCAAAATCAATAAAGATAGAAGTTACATCGCTTTTTTAGATACACCTTTTTGTAAAGCTTAAAGCTTTCTGTAAAGGTAAATTTCACTTTTGAAAAAAAAATGATTACTTTCTATTTCGAAGTTTAATGGTACTAGTTAGTTTTCTAAAGCCAACCCTATTCGTATACGATAAAATAGAAATACAGTTCTGAATGTGGTCACAAATGCATAACAGTAATTTGAGAATAACGCATTCGTTTTTCAAACATAATGGCATACTATTTTCTTCCATTCCAAGTATTTAATGCGTTGCATTATGTAGCACTTACGATACAGTGCACTTTCAGAGCGCAGCCAACGCATTTCAAGCGATTAAAGTCGTACTGTATTAGTACTATACTCATGCAATAAATATTACTCTTAGTACGCTATTTTCGTACACGTTGAAGGTAGGAAATTGTAACGTTCCGGGCTACGTTACAAATCCAGGGAACCAATCATAATTGACACTAGCCAATTATACAGGCTGCCTACGTTGTAACGAACTGAAATTAAACTCAACACAAACAACAATAATCTTTACGCTAATTATTAGGACACAAGGGGAAGGTATTTCACTGATTTATGCACTCACTTCAAAGTGTAATAAGATGACATCTCTTTATTAACATATTATATAAAAAAAGATCCCATAACATAAAAATTTACACTGAAATAATTAAAAAGGGTTTTCTGTAAAACAAGGGATCATATTGATCATGTAATTTACCTCGGATCCAGGTCTGCTTTAAATATAGTAAAGACGTCTGAATTATACTATGCTCATCTAAGAGCTTGCAAGATTACATTAACCACATGAAGAATGGTATTATTTATTAAAGGGATTATAATTTACATTTCAATATTAATGTTACAACGTATGATTTTCACTACTACAGTTTATATTTCTTTGGTTTTATTTATTGCTTAGAGAAAATTATTGTCTTTGAAAAGTCTCTTTCATCTATAAAAGTTATGTTTCAAATGTAATTAATTCTCGATAGCCAAGCTATCGAGTCACCTCTAAAATAAGCTTTGCTGTCCTCGTCCTGGGGTGTGACTCTTCGGAATTCTGGTAGTCGGGGTAGTCATCTGTGTCGTGTCTCTGGTGAATATCTAATAGCCGTATTAGTGAGTAGATTGATGTAATGCTGCATAAAGTTGTGTTGATCCACGCCGGTCCTGGTCAGCGTCGTATGGGTTGTAGACGTCCGTATGTGCAATTTGGCAGGTCACATATTCACATGTAGAGTTGTACTGGAGTTTACATCTTAAGTAGAGACGTCACCTTGTTTACCTGTTGATAATTTTTCTTATATTACTACATTTCTTGAACAAACTTTTTCTACATCATATACATTAAAAATCACTAGCTCCCCACGTTTTTTGTGGTAGCTAACCGTTATTTTAAAGTTTACAAAACACACTTTTGAAGAGCCCTCGTTTGGATGTGTGTACTGTCTGAACGCCGCATCGTAACTCTTACCTTGATACGACTGGTACATAACAACGAAGCGGAGCGAGTACTCCGCCATAATATAGTTCCAACTTTTATTTAAATAGACATTCTTATAGCAAGATGAAACAAATTATTTAGACTTATTTAGTTTACAGGAATTATTTTAATTACTATTTGTGACTTCAAATTATTAATTAATTACTTACATTACGATTTTCAAATATTTCTAAGTTACAGACGGTTCGCTAAGCACGTTGTGTCCGGAATTAAACAGGTCAACGCATGATGATTTACTAAAGGGTTAACTGTAATATTATTAACTATTAACAATATGATTTTTAATTACTTGTTTAGTTAGATCTTGTTCCATTTAAATCTCGTACTTATTCTGAGTTAGTACAGGGGTATTAGGTTTAATTGTGCGATTTAAAAATACTTAAATGCTTTCTCAATTTTTTTTTTATTTTTTTTTTATTACCAATTAAATCGTCACAAAATGTTTAACCTTTAGCGTCTAATAAAATGAACTTGTAGTGTCAACAAAAGGTGTGAACTTGGCTATACACAAAAAACGGTCAAGCAACATAATAAATTAAAATTGTTTAAAAATAATTATGTAGTTCTACTAGTAATTTTGTACAAACCACTATGTTTTCTTTGGTATTGACGAGCCCTTTCGGCAGTCAAGCCATCTTCAGGTCATTTACCAAATTTACAAAATTACTAGTAGAAATATTTGAGACCACTAACACTCCAATACAACAATATATTAAGTAGTTAATTGGGCTTGTAGACTAGATGTAATAAATATAGGCCTGTAGATTTAACATAATTAATGTTACATCCAGAAATGTAGACGGTAAATCCGACGAATGAGGAAACGTTGTCGAATCAAGCTTGACTGGTGATACCTGAACATATATTAGTAGCTAAATATTATTAGATAATAATATTGATTGGTGTCTGCCAGTTCAGGCTGGTGTTAAATTAATGATGTTATCATCATCTTTATTATTAGGCCTATAGAGTTACCTAAGTATAAAATGCTGCAATGATACCTGTTTGCGAACCATGTCATTACGCGACTTTTCTCGTTACCGGAAAAGATTTATGAACTCCCTCAAAAGTACTATTCAAAATTTATACGATAACACGCATCATACTGTTATTTGACGAGAAAGTTACTTCGTGAAACTATCATAGTTTTATCATTATCGTTGTTTTGTTTCACAATGTTTGTCAGCATCAGAATACTATCCGTTGCGTGCAGAACTACTGGACTAGAGTTTGTTAAAATTTCATGGAGCTACTTCTCTAGCTTAGTAGGAAAACAAAAATTTTTAGTTTTTGTAGGATTATATTTCGTTTAAACGCTTGTTAATTTCCAAATCTACCTGTCAATATATTCATTGTTTCTCAACTGTTCGACATTTACGTGTCTCGCGAGTCTTGGTAAATTGACAAAGACATTGCGCTACTATCGAATTTTTTGTAAAGAAAAGTACAGCGCCAATGAAAATTTACAACAAAATGGTGAATGTGTTAGAAGATGCTGAGCCTTAAAAACAATGGTTTGTACTGTATTTGGGCACACGACCTTGAACATGGATTATAAAAGCCCAAGTGTACGGTCAAATAGTGCAAGAACTCAAACTGCTACAACTCCTTGCAAAAAGTTTTTTCGTACAAAGTTCTCAGATTAAAACATAATATAGACGCTTATGTAAGATGTTTATAATCTTAATAGTGTAATTCACTTTTAATCGTTGGCCTTCCAATACCGTGTATGAAATTCTTGTAATTATATCAGGAGTTATTGCATTCTTTGAGGGTCCACTGAGGGGATCACCTTCAATAATTGTAAGACCATGTTTAACTCAAGTGCCTACTTACAAAACATCGTTTATGAAGCCTGATCATTCCCTAATACAATTTACCATTTCGTTATAAATTTGTATTAGCTCCAGATGTTTTTATAATTCAATCGTGGCATAATGTTTGATTTTGTCTATTAAAGCTCTATCTCTAACGTTTGATTAATCAGGTTGCTATACTGATTTCTGTATTAGAGTAGAGAAAACACGTTCAATAAATTGCGTAACGTAAACTTAGGATAATTGCGTGTATTTTGATGTAGTTCATTAAGTTTAGCATTAGTACACTTTGAATTATCTATTTACGGCTAAAGTGTGTGGTAAATTTATGTTTAAAGTCTGTAACACATAGGTGAAATGTAGAATAGTTTAATTTTTGGCCTTATTTCAGATGTAGTGTTATATGTAAATTCTCTATATATTACTGAAATAAAAATTTTGCATGTTAAAGATGCCAAATTTAATATCTAAATTCACATCAACCAGAAATTGTATTCAATTTGAATTAATAGACAGAGAACACATTTACATTACTGAGATGTAGTCTGTCATTGTTTAAGTTCAAGGTTATAAAGGCGAAAGCAAAACTCTATAGTTATAAATGGGGATCCATCGCTATTATTGTCACATCTGAGTATAGGCTTAATGATCGCCGGTCGACAACGTACGCTGTGTCAAACACAGATAGGATTTTGAATAAAACCCGTCTAACCCGTTGGGCCTATTGAAATCAACGTAGCATTACTATACCAAAGCCAACAATTGTATGTGTGGTCTTACTAGATGTGTGTGTTGCAGAATAAAAGGTGTCACTGAACACAACAGATGCTACAATGTTTGTCACCACTACACTCATACATTTACACATTACGTAATTACGTAATTTACTTAGTTAGTTTTAATTCTAATTCTAAAACTTGTTCGTGGTGTATACATTAAGAATCGCAGTTTTTAACGTCATGTTAACGAAGAACGACGTCTTTATTTGCCTAAAGGTCTTTTGCTTGTAATTAAACAAAACGGATAAAATAATAGTCTCGCCAAAGACAAGCATAATTTTCAATGTAACAAAAAGGATTATAGCACATGGGAACAGAATGAGTCTTGTCTATAAAAAACCTGTACACTCTAAAGCAACAGGCGACAACCCTGCGTCCGTCGATAAGGTTTGACGCGCCCGCGAACCAAATTGTAATTTTCTTTTCTTCTGGACAAAGGAACGCACCCCCATTGTATCTGCTTTGAAGTACTGTATTATAAAATAGTAACAGACATTCACCGAATCGCCCTACGTCCTCCCCCATTACGATTGTTGAGCTTGTCGCCTAGAGCCTGTAAACACATTTCTCAAGGAGAAACTTGATTTTTTCAAGTTTTTTCTGTGCACTCTATAAAAATAAATAGTGTTATTGTAGTAAGTTCTTTAATTTATTTTTATTAAAATGTTTTCCAGTTTAAGCATTTTTTTTTAAGTTTTGTTAGTTTTAACGTGCGTGTGATGATGGCAAGTTGTTGATGACCTACACCTAATGTGAACAAGCTTCACTTATATGAAAAATACTGCAAAGCGATTTTTGATTTGGTATTTCACGTCGCTAAATATAAGCGCGAAGTTATTATAAGGCGACTGTTAATATTTGTAACGTCCGGCTATTGAACCCCGCTCCTTTCTATTTTCCATTGATGGAGTTGGGAGGGGTGCGCCCATCGAACTACTCCTCGGTTATATATGATCCCCTTATAAATCCAAAGGTTGCCTATGACTGCTCTAAACTGTAGAACTCGAGTAATTGATAGAAGTAAAATATTTTTAGTATATTATTGTTTATAATAAAATAAATTTAATAAGGCCCGTAATTTAGATACACTTTATGAATGATAGAAAAAGTGGAAAGAATAATTGAAGCCTAATACCAGTAGATATAAAGGAGCACAAACTGTAAGTGACACCCAAAGGGGTCCGTGCAACGCAAAAGCAATTGTCTGTCACTTGACAAAACCAGTTACGTGTACAATGCTAGTTACGTAACCAGACGTCATGCCGCCTTATGTCGGCCTGTACAGCACACATCGTGACATTGTCCCGTGTAACAAGAGAACTTGCTCTTCTCTAACTGAATCACATACAGCAAAACAGTGAAATGTATGCAAGCGGAACGAAAATAAAATTGGACTTGTGTGTAACAGAAGCTTTGATAAAGGTAGAGAGATGGAGGGAGAAAGAAAGAGGTAGAGACAGATAGACAGTGAGGGGAAAAGAATGTGAAATATGAAGAAGAGAGAAAGTACGAAATACTGATGGTATACAATCATAAAGAATGAGTCTGTAACGGAACGATATTAACATTTGTTGTTAAAGTACTCCGACAGTTCAGATACAAATAATATTAATATATTTCAAATTTCTGCACACAGTGTTTTTATAAGTGAAAAATATTTCTTTGCATACAAAGACGCAAAACAATGTTCTTTTTTAAAAATTAAAAATATGCATTGTCTTTTTCATTTTACTTAAGTAATTGATTAAAGCATAATTAAGATTGTGTGTTTTATGCTCATTTATAAAACTGAAGAAATTAAATACAGTACAGAAAATTTACCTTGCGATACAGAATTATACATTTACCTATGCAATAGTACTATCGTTATTAAATATTTCCTTTGCTTGTTGATTTCAGAATTCCGCTAATGGTGCTACACATACGATTAAAAGTATTATTCACAATATTATACAGCTCGCTAACCACACCATAGTCATATGTCATAGTTGGTATTATGAAAACCTATAGTCTAGACATAGTTTAGGCTTTCCCTTCTTACTAAATTTTACACATTTACAGTGTCCATATATTCCCTTCTTGCTCCACTACTATTCTAACAAAAACAATGTTTGTTCATATGGATTCATCTCTCTGAAAAAAACATCGCCTTGATCTTCTCTATAGCCATTCGGGATCAGAAGCACTTAAAAATTTTATAATGACAACACAGCTTCCTGAAACTTGCTTTCAGAGTTTGAAAAAATACATTGGTTATCAGTAGTTAGGAAACTAGTTGACTGCAGAGTTCGATTTTAAAATACTGATATAAAGTACCGACAACGATTGAATATTATGAGTATATTAGTTACTATTGCCCAGTGCTATTATAGCTATATTGATTAGAGAATTTCAATCGATTCACAAAAACATCGATGACATCACAATGACATCGATTTCAAGCTGTCGTATTCACAAAATCTATCAAACCATAAGTTGGAAGTGTGACAAGTTCAAACAAGTGTTGGAATGACCAGTTCTGCACTTTTCTACTTGTGACCACAACAATTCAAGCTTGGTTTAAACCTTGTAGCTGATGATGAACTTATCAATAATGAAAATACTTTGATTACGATTGCATATCATAAGAAACAAAGTACTGGCTATGTGTTACCAGCATTTTATAGCTCAAAAACTTTAAAGTATTGAACAAATCTTTTTCTTCCTCTTTATGAAAATTAATTTTATTTAGGTGACTTGCCATTTACTAATACATAAATAAACGTGATTAAAACTAAAGCTTAGCTAACTTTACTCAGTAGTGTCTGTCTTTCGCTCTCTCTCTTGTTATTACACAAAGAACGCAAACACTAATCACTAACCACTAATCATTTCAATGACTCGGACACTGTTTTTCTTAGTTTTCGACTACCAAAACTACAGGGCTCTAATGCCTATGCAGGATCTTAATGGTATTATGTATTTTTACACAAAACGTTTAATTTCTGCGTTGATTGTTGGCATTTTAGGAATTCCGTGGTCGACATTCCAGATCTACCGTGACGAATTGACAATTACATAGAACACATTAAACTTCTACTTATGTGTTAGAAAACAATTTAAGTCATAAATTCATAAAGAGGATATCGTAGTACTCAAATACATTATAAAAGTGGAAGGTGTTATGATGATGTCAGTCCAATTTACAGTTGGATATTTCAATAAAATGTTATTTTACTCTAAAGTAAAAGAAGCCAGTTAATAAAGTTTTTTTTTTAGATTCTAGTGACTTACAATGTACTAACTATTATTCGTAGTTACGAAGAATGTCGGCGTGTGGTTTGGTAGGATGAAGTTAAAGATGTTAAAGACATCAAATGAAGGCCAGTAGAACGACGTGTATGACTAAAAAATGCATTCGTAATGTGTTTCTCACAAAACTATATATATATATTAATTCACTCAAATAAACTTTAAAAATATATGTCCTTTATATGTAGTACTTCTTTTACAATATTTAGCTTATATCACAGTTTTATTCTTCTACAATCCTGATATTCTCATTCACATAGACAAATTTAAATATGTGAATACTCACGCGTTCGTGTAGGAAACAGTTCTACATTTAAATTGCTTTTTTACAAATCGAATTGCATTTATATTAAAACTACTCGCACGTGTGGCCTTTCCTAAGACTTCTAAACAGCAGTAAAATTTTCTTCTGTTATCAGGGACAAATATAATGTTACGACATTATAGAACAATCTACGTGTTTCTAGAATGTTCCAGAGGAATCCGGCTGTAATGTTGTGTGCGTACGGGATTTCAACATGCTCTCGCAAGAGTTTTCTAGTCGCCAGTCGCGCGCGCTGTGTCAAGGCCGCAATGAATTACGCTCCAATGTTTTCCTTTTTGCTGATGCGTAGTATCGATTATTGTGGAACAATTCTACTATCTATTGAACCAACGACGACCGCTGCGCTTAGCAGTCAGTTATTGTCGGGTGATTACTCTATGCGTTCAAGTGGTTGTTAGTGAAAATTAATTAATATGTTTTATAATCGTGCGGGGCAATTGTAGTACAGTTGAGTTTTATATTAGTTGACATTTTATTGTGTGGCAACAATTTTTATTTGATTTGTTGTAAGAGACTATTTGTTTAATTACAAACTGTTTAATTGTGATAATTAAAGCTGGTGATTAATGATTTAATTGGTGTCTTGTAGTTTGCTTTCCACTCTACCATACGACGATCAGTTAGACCGTCGTACAATACATTTACAAGGGCACACAGGCGATGTATACGAGTAAGCAGAAGCGTTTTGAAGGCGATCGGTCTGTTGTAGTTATAACTACGAATCGTGAATCGAAGCGCTATGAAGTATTACTAGTGTATAGTAGTTGTGATCCGTGATTTATTCCTTGCGTTTTGACAGCAGTTTCTTGTATAGTGATGATTGTGAATTATTGAGACCTAATGCAATTGGATACCTACAATTAATAACTTCTCTCATTTCTTAAGAGAGCGTTAGTTGGATAATGCAAAAATGAAGAGTTGTTGCCTAATTGTGTTCCTGCCTATTAAAACTGTAACAAAAGGTGTGGTAACGACTTCTAGTGGTCAGTTATTTATACCACTGTTGTAAGACGACATCCATGCGATCGCCATACCAATAAAATTAAGTAAACAAATACGTATATACTGTATATAATATAGTAACAATAATTCTCAATTATCTAGAAAACGTTTCTCTATTATATGGTTTTTAATACGTTTATTACTGTTTCTGTTGCAGGTGAGTATAATTGTAAGCTACATTGGTTGCGCAGTTCCGTCCGTTTGTAAGTAAACCCCGTTCACTGGCTTATAAATTCATAATCAAAACAGTGTTTGATATGACTATTGCGGAATTATTGTGGTGACGATACCATAGAACGATGAGACCGGATAGATGGAGACTCGAGGGAGAACAAGTAAATTGGGCGCTACCACATTCAGTGACTATACTGCAAATGTTTCTGACTCGACCCCTGTGGTTATAATATTTATTTTGTTTTTAACAATGTTCGACGTACAAACATTTATCGTTATTTTATATAGGATAGTACTCAAAAGGATATCACCATGTTTACGCCTGTATTACGTATGCATTTTTTTTTTTACGTGTAAAACATAATATGTTGAACACATCATTAAAAATCTTTTTGTATAAAGGAAACGACTTTCAACTATAAAAATTAAATCAATCCCTATGAGGGGATATTAGTAAGCTTAACGTTTATAAACAACATGAACAGGTGTGCGCAGATTATCAACTAATCTCGCTGCCGACGGTTAATAATGTAAGCCGTGCAGTTCCTGCAACAATAAACTGTGCCTCGCAGCAGGGATCAATAGCTTATTATTGTGAGAACAATAATTCAACCGCTCTAAATTGAATTCATAGAAAATGAAATGCTTCAAATTTTAAAGAAAATAAATTTCACGTTCGTGATCGCTGTCACTGACTCTAGCATGTATGTCAGAAATAACACACACACACACACACACACACACACACAGTAAGAATAATAGAACGTTGATACAGCTTTTGGCCGTTATTCTGTTTGTACATTAATCAGTTATTTTACAAAATTACAAATTTTTAATGCAAATTATTTTAAATTTTCGAAGTCATCGAAAATATTCTTGAAATTTATTTATTAACTTTTCAAAAACCTTATGTACCTTTTAATGCACTTTACGAATACTCATGAAAGAATTACAATGATTTTGAAAATTAGGAAAGCAAAATTCAATCTTTGAAAAAAATCTATATGGTTTTGATTTATTTTTTAAATTAATGATATTCTTAAAGCTGATTTTCTAAAGTCGTAAAGAGCCTTAATTTTAAATTATGTACGTTATGTAGTACGTTAATCATTTATTCCTTAAAAAGAGTAATAAATGTGAGGCAAAGAGGTAACCCTTGAAAAGCAAAGAAGGTACAACGGCGTTCTTGGCTGCCAAAAAGAAAACGAAATAGACTACATCAGAGGCAAGCAAGCTTCGACAATAAAAACGGTGGTATTATTATGGACAAGAGATATGGACCACAACCGAGAGGAGCAGACGACGCTATAAAAGTGGTGGGATTACAAACGACAAGAGATAGTCCACAATAGAGACGAGCAGACGAACGGTAGGGTTGGTATCGAGAAGAGATACTAACAACCTATGGAGAACAGACAAGAGACGATCCGACGACTACAATATGAACAGTGGGATTACTATAGAGAAGACATAGACCACATCAGCGAAGGAGAAATGATGACAATAGAAACCGTGGGATTACTACGGGGAAGAGATAGACCACAACAATGACGAGCAGACGATGACAATACGAACGGTGGGATTACTATGGAGAGGAAATAGACCTCATCAGAGGAAAGCAAACGAGGACAATACAAACGGTGGAATTACTACGGAGGAGACGGGCGATTGTCATAATATCGTTGTAGAAGCTTCATGAGTCATACATCCATAGTTCATTTGAAACAGTTTGGAAATATACGTTGTTTATTAAAAAACACTTATTTCGGCAGAAATAAAATAAACATATACTGCAATTTAATTTGCAGTTCTAACGATTGATGTAGAGACTACTGTATAGTGTAGCTTAAATGTATCTACAATAATATTCGAATATCTTACACCTGTTAGTACGTAGGCCTATATGTTGACGCCAGAAAGTATGTATTCGAATATGAAAAGTCTCGTAAACTGACGAAAACGTTTACAAGTAAATTGGAAGGTATGGATGGCTTCCGCCTACTATCGGGAAGTCTCAGTTTGATTTTCTGGTTCGCACCATATAAACGGGTGTTTGTTTTTTGCGCCAAAAGATTGATTCATCCTGAGAAAGAGCGACGCCGTCGTCGTCTGTCGGTCTAGATTTAGTCATTTCTACATAATTCAAACTTTACTATATCATCCTCGGTCGACCCGCCTGTCATTTTCCATATAGGGTTTTTTCTACTATTGTCCCCGATATTCTGTCTAGACACATGTTTAGGAAATGATCCCCTCTGTTCATCTTATAACGATGAGCTGTGTTGGCCAGCTCTCCAACATCTAGTTAAGCTAGAATATGATCGTTACACCCCCTATCCAGTCTTCAACACCCTTTTACTGCCTGAAAAAATGTAGTTTCTGATGCCTGCAAGATTGTCAATCCTTTTGTTTTGGTACCAAGCATTCTAAACCATAAATTATCGAGGGCACGCTTATAAGCCTGATCTGGGTCCTTATGGGAATCTTTCCTACTTAGAGTTCTTAAAATTCTCTCGCAAATATTTTAAAATTTGCTTACATTAATGGCCGTGTCTTTGTCATCTTCCCTAAGTAAAAGTAGCGTGATATCTGTCTTAACATATTATTGTTAAAAAGAATCTTAGATGTGTGGAAAATTCAACTGGTATTTAATTTCAGAAGCGCTTATAAAGCATTATGAAGCCCTACTGGCCTTTATACGCAAAGATTGGTTTAAGCTGGCAGTATACCCCGCTTCAAATTACTAATCTACTTTAGAGGTTTATAAAGAACCCAGCAATTTTTCAAACTCTCTATATGAACGCCATATTTGGTAATAATTCGCTGCTATTTGGTAATGACTGCCGCTTAGCGAGGTAGAAGAATTTTTGACGTTATGACCTCATATAAATATTCCACGTGTCGTATTGATTTATACAAAACGCTAGTATCTCCAAGTGTCAACGATTGACAGGCAACAAGGGCCGTTTATTTGTAACCCTCTAACGTTGTCACTACCAATAATTGCCTCGTCTGTTATCATGAAGGAATTCGGCAATTTAATTCGCAGAATTCTCAAATATCGCACGGGCACCTGCTCCCACACAGAACAGCAAATCTTTACACGCAAAACTGTTTTGTACAAAGGAGTGTGTTACTAACAGCTGAAACTAACAATTACGGCCAAACTATTTTGATCGTGATAAAAACAACCAGGGAATATTTGCTCGTTACTAAAACACACACGAAATTTTTCAGTTTTCTAACTTCTGATTAGTCTTCAAAGTTTGTTGAAATGTGCAAACAGCAGAGATGATTTATTTCGTAAAACATGAACTTCGCTTTAAGTTTATGACTATTGGAGAGATGGTTTTCTAATCTCTCTGTCCCTCTTTTTATTTAAAACAATGATATTAGAAAAATATGTTTCAATTTTAATATTCTTGGTTAGATATTATAATTACTTTAAAGTTTTTGAATAGAAAGAAAAGGTTTATTTTTCCAAACGACCCAAAATTTTAATAAGCTAAAAGAATATATTTAAAAATTTGAAACATTTTCAAGAGTTTTGCAATCTATGTTCTGTTATTGGCAACTACTTAAAAGTTTAAATTCAAATACACTAGTCAATATGACCTACACGGAAAATAGTTTGTTTTTCAAATTAAAGTAACTCTATTACTTTAATATAAAAAAGTTTGAACAACTTTCTAAACAAAATAAATAAATAACAGAAATGTTGAACAATATATTGTAAATCCAGAACCATTACATAAAAAAGCATAATACTGATATCTCTGTAATCGTATTTTTAAGAGAAGTAAAGTGTTATTTCTTCTCTCACATACGTTAGACCGCTTGGTCTGTTACCAAATGACACATATTCTCTTAAACTTACCAATTTTTCTTGTTCCGCTGGGTTTATAAAATTAAACTTGGTTTTGCAAGCATTCGGTTTCCATTCTTAACACGCGTTCCTTCCACCTTTTTCTACATTCCTCGAATTATAGAAATTATAAAATCTAAGAATCTTTATGATATCTTTGCTTTTTAGTCTACTCTCTCTTGCTATAAATCTCAACAAAACTGACCTTAGAAACCTGATATAATCCTCTACAACCTCTAGTACTTAGGATTCCAGTTCTGCTTCTACATACTCTAAAATGTAAAGCTATAACTTTTCTAAACTGTAAAATTAAGTTTTCTCTTACTCTATTCTTAAGTGATCTTTCGACAAATTATATTTATCTATGTCTTTCTCGACGTTAACTTTGCTATTGTAGGATAAGTCACAGACTCACAGACGAGGAATCTAAAAGTGTTGACTGGTTTTATTATTTGCTTCTTAGTACGAGACACCTTAAGCAGTTGAAAGCTTTTGAATGTCCCTGGATTTGGTTTTGATCGTAGAAATCTACAGCTTAGAGAACTTTTATATTTAATACAATCCATATAAAGAGATTTGCTAATTGTTTTTACTGTCACCAATAAAACCTACACTAAAATACAGCATTTAAAAGAAATGTTAGAGAAAGTCATAAATAACAAGGCAAGAATAAAATATTACCGTGTAGGATGGATTACCATGTAGGAAGAATAAAATATATATTAGTTGTATTACCAAGTATTACTATTTTAAATTGTCCAAACACATATCATGGGGAGACCTGACAAGAAGATGCGTAGACTAATATTTGATAACTTTGAAGACAAAATAGACATTTTACATAACGTCCGAATTGCGGAAAAAGAATGAAATAAAAATAATCATAATATTAATAACTAACGAAATAATATTTGTTTTGATTTTCAATGTGTTAATCGTGCTCTATTATTTTTAGTTGTCGAGAAATTTAGTCACTATCTGCTGTACCCCGTTTTGAGTTATATGTTTATTTTGAAAAAATTACTGTTACAACTATAATTATTACTGTTTTGAAAAAATGGAAAAAATATCGTTGTTACCACTACAACCAACATACCACTACATACAGCGTTTCTAACACAACGTGAGTTCAGGTAGCAGACACATATTAAATAAATTTAAAAGACCTAATGTTAATGGGAAACTACTACGCATACTTGATTAATTCTGTGTTTATTTCATCAGAATGTAGACATTTTCTAGAGCCACAGAACACAATAATATTATGTCACTGTTAATAAATTTATTTTTGTTGTTTTAAAATCTACATCACATTTGTTATTTCATCATGAGCATAAGCGTCTCCACCATTACATTACAATTCTTTATAGAACTGAATCCACCTTTTGTCACTAAGCTTATAATAGCTTTATACATTCTTACAATTATATTAACAAAACATTATTTCACAGTCCTTTACATATAAATTCACTGACGAAAGGAAGACCAGTTGTAGGAAAACTTTCTCACTTGCTACATACAATTGTTTGTTTCTACAGATAATATCGATTCTGAGTCTACCAGTTTGTTCTCTTGACAATAATAACCAACCTATGGCACCTACGATAACAGTCGATTGAGCTCTCTTTTCTCAAAATAATGCAGTTATTACTGTAGAGTTAGGCTATATGAGAATATACGCGTTGTTATGAGACTTCTACGCTGATACGTATTCTCGGTCCTCTTCTACGGTGTAGAATCTTGTACTTTGACTGAAGCCAGAACTAAGAATTTGGAATCTTTCGAAATTTTGCTCTACCGTAGAATACTGAGCATTTTGTGGACAGCACATATAATTAATTTTAAAGTTCTTAGAAAGATGAAGAAAAATAGGGAAGGTATTAACACACTAAAGATAAGAAAGCTTCGGTATCTGAGACACCTAATGAGAAATAAACAGAGATTTTACTTATTACAGTTCATACTGCAAGAAAAATAAAAACGTACATGGAAAGAAAGGAGTTGGGCGACCAAGAATATCATGGCTGAAAAATTTAAGGACCTCGTTTGTCATGAATAAACTGACTTATTTCGTACAGCAGTACACAAAGTTACAATAACCTGTATGATATCCGACATCCCAAAGGGATAGGAACAATTAGAAGAAGAAGAAGAAGAAGAAGAAAATGAAGATAAGGGTTGTTAGCAAATACTGAAAGATTATAAACGGTAAAACAAATATAACTCCAGTTTAAATTTGGAAGCCAGAGAACTGATGACACCATACAGTAATATGTAACAAAGAAGATGAGTTCAATGGTTATTGAGAAATATTCCTGGAAGTAAATAGCAGGATACATTTGTCTGTTATAGCAGACACGACAAATTAAATCTCAGAATTTAGAAACGAAGTAATACCTATACCGTGAGGTTTTGCATGAATGGAATATTTTGATTTCCGTAGAAATTTATAAAGGGCTTTGTACGTGCAAGGTGATTGTATGAGTTATTTTTACGATTTGTTAAAAGTAACCACAACTTAATATAAAATATGTTTATTATGTAGTAAACGCTACAGGGTAGAATGTAATGACTTCTCTGAAAACACGATTCAGCTGGAATACTCAGAATTCAGACTTATCGTTGTTATATTCAGATAATGTTTATAGGCATACCGATTAGGTAGAAAATATGGTTAGTAAAATACCTCCTACATTTAAAGTCTGTTGCTTGTCGTGTCAGTGATGGTACAGATGATTAGTAACGTTTTGTTTGTAAAACATAATGGCGTCTCTGCTGCCACTTTGATTTGACACTACTAAATCACTTTCACCTCAACTATTTTGATCACTGAAGTTGACGTTACAATACTTGCACGCTGTACTCTTTTCACGCACGTTTGCATAGTTAACTCAAAATATACCGTTAAAAGTAGTCTAACTGATTAGTAAAATTAGTCTCAGGGGTCGTAAACTAAATTTTACACTGAAAGTAAAATAATCACCAGTTTTTGTAAATATATATTTCTAAATCACATTTGATTCTGCAGTCAATTATTGTTTCTTCATTGCTGTAACTACAATGAGTAAATCTTTAAATTATTTAATTGTTGAGTAATCACATTGTATACATAAGTCGCGGTCCTGCAGCTTTGGCAACTTTCCTCACATCAATAACCGGCTTCCTCTGTCCGTCCATTCGTTTTCTCTCAATACTTTGAAACTAATTGCCTTCTACATAACATACCACCTTATTCCTGAACTCTTTTTTATGTCTATTAAAATATTTAGAGTTTTAAAAATAGTTTGTCTCTTTTTCCCATGGTGTTTGGTAGTCAAAATCTGAGGCGGTTCAATAGAATTATACATATAAAATTATATGTATAGTATTTGTATAGTATTATACGAATATACATTTGAATGCATTTTTTGGTTGTCCCTTTAGGATGTAACTTTAAAAATCAATTACATTCTGATGAGTATTTATATTCTCGATAACGTTATGTATACATGCTGACGTCTGTAAAAGAGATAATTGTAGCTGTGATCAATACTTTACCTTTTCTAGAAGCTATAGCACAAGATGTCAGTGTAGTTAGTACCTTCAGGTAACAGTTATCTAACAAGCTAAGTTGGCCAATAGGTGTATCGTTATAAAATGACGTAAATAAACTGTAGGTAACAATTACACAATTTACCATTATTTAATATTACACTTTATACAGTTTCAAGCTGTGTATGAAAGCAAACTACAGCAAACTAGGGTTGCCAACTACAGCTAATCAGTAGCACAGAATCTCTAACAACGTTGAGTGCTTCTAATTCATTTTTCACTATACAAAGTGGATTATTCTGAGCGTTTAATTAGAAGAAAGCAAACTGTTATTTTAAATATTCCAATTACTTCGTTACAGCTAATATTTAACTGTTAGAGACATTAATCTATTAGAACACTTCAGACTACACAAGCACATTACTGCTCAGATTGAATTAGTTTAACTTATTTGTATTCTGTTGAGGGCGAATTATTCTCAGAAGCAATAATTAAGAATGCATTCCTTCTCTTGAAAGGAGAGAAAAATACGTTAATTTATATCGACCAGGCAAAGTAATAATTGTGACATTATTTTCAATTCACAAACTAGAACAAAAGTATTATGCAGTTGAGTCTAATCAGATCTAAATTCATATTTCAAGTTACGTTGCATAAGTTTGTTTATTAGGTAGTTATCTGGTATTCTGTTAAATGTCTGATAACGTAAACAACGTTTGCTAAACTGATGCAACTTATAATGTCATGCATTTGGTCCACATTATTTAATGGCAAGCCAACGCGAGTCGGTATTTAGCGATTAGAATTAGTAGCCACAATATCGTCTGTTATCGAGTTATTTTTATAGCACACATTCATGCACTTGTATAGGAAAGACCAATCTTTTTTCTCTGACAAATTTTTGGTGAGTTTATTGTAACTTACGAAGTGGAAAGTGAGTAGTAAGGAGTAAGCAGTTGAGATGCCCGATGATCTTGACAAAAATTGTGAAGATTATGGATTGAGAATACATGCAATATCATGTTATACAATACTACGTGTGATATAATAAGCTATAACGAATCAGCATAAATATTGCATTGAACATTGAAGACACAGAACAATAAAAGCACTCAAGTATGTAGATATTACTGCAACTTACGATATGCCTTTCATGGCATAAATTAGCATAAAAGTAATACTTGCGTAAAGTAAAATCAAAATAAACCAATATTTCTGAAGCTATAAACAAATTTAAAAAAATAAAGTACGAGAAAAACCTATGCTAAAATTCTTTAACATTGTTAGATGTCTTTACTAGTATGTGGAAACAAATCTGCGTAACGACGATAGCAACTTAAAGTCAAATACAAGTTCAGGGAATAAAATGTGTAATTCAAGAAAAATGTTGTAGTCGCTAGTTCAGATTAAATAAGAAAATGCTTAAAAATATTCGGCCTTCATGAATACAAAGATTCGGCCTTCACTAGAATCTACAGTGAAGGAATAGAGACGATGTAAAAGCAAATTGTTGGAATTAGTATTAGGTATTGGATTACGTTTTCCTCTCTTGTTAACTAAGATTTTTTCAAAGCTATAAATAAATCTACTAGTTTCAAAACAAATCAATTAAAGGGAATAAAAGTGATCACCTCTGGCATACATAATATCCGATTGTAGTGTCCACTATTGTGTAAAGTTACAATTTTTAATTGTGTCTTAACACAAATAGTAACATCTGACATTAAAACGTTTAGCGCTTAAATAATTATAGAAATTGATATAGAATCTATAAAATTATTTGCTGAAATTATGTTAACTTTTCCTCGTCGAGCAATGTCAATTTCTGAATGTAAAAATTGCGTTGAAAACATGTAAGTTACGTTAAAAACAGCGTGCCATATTCTATTGTCTTGTTTCAGTTGCTGTCCATTATCAAAGTGATTTCCACGTAGTTAAGTCATTGCATATACTACTGCAATGTCGAGTTTGTTTGTAACTAACAAGTTTTATGCTTTAGACTTGGTGGAAACGTGGCAATAATGAAGAATTTAGTGTTCACGTTATTCCAATTTTCCCCTTTGTTAGACCGTGGTTTATATTTTTTATTCTTTTTTACTACCAGAAGTTTTGTCTATACCGATGACGGACATCATCAGTGGCGCGGGAACACAGATCACAATAATCGAGAATGACTATGAACAGTCGCGCGGGAACGCAGAATACAACCACCCGCGAAGGAAGAACAAAATCTGTTCTGTCCTGGTTAGGCATTTATATTTATACACTTTTTACAAGATGTTGGTCTGGCCCGTCACTTTTTTCTTTGGCCACTCATATATCACTCTTTTTTTTGCTTTGCTCGCAATTCTCACCAAGCTTTAATGCTACTATCCAATATTTATTCAGCGCTAAAGACTCCTCTTTCTTATTAGTAAGGAAACAGCACTCCTTCTTTGGCTGTCGACCTGGAAGGATATTTTCGTCACTGCTCTCTTAGATCTGCTTACAGTCACGAAAGCTTTGCGGAATTCTTTACGTTGTTCAATCAATACACACCTTGATGGCTTCCACAGGTTGAGTTGAGCTGGGGTGCCCAAAGAAGCCAAAATCACCTTGGTTTTATAGTGTGTCCGGAAATTGAACATGGGAATGTGAAATATTATTATTATTATTATTATATTGTATTGTATCTATCTTAGTACGTTACTATACCTTACGTACTGTTCGTAATATCGTGTTCAGGTTCCCAAGGACACATATTTTACCCTAGCAAACTATTGTAACGAAATTTTCAAACGAAAAAGACAGACTATTCTGACGTGTAATATATCAATCGTAAAATATCTGAGATGGAACGAAAAGAGAATACTTTGCCTTCCAGTACAGAAATTTTGTTGAATTTAATATGAATAATTGGCACTCCTTCAACGCTGTTATGTTGCCTTCTGGTTGTAAAAGAAGCCTTTAACTAGAAGGCAATGTAAATTTGTCTACCAGATGCGGACTATAGTACTGAATGGCTTATTTAATATTTATGTCCCACCATAAAGTCTAAGTAAGGGAACGTATTTTTAAAATTATGTTAGGAAACTGGTATTCTACAAAATCAATATAATTACATTTTTAAGTTTTGTAAATTTATAAAATTTGTACTAATTTGTTTTAAGGTTGAGTTGAAATATAATAAATTTTGTAAAATAAATAAAAAATGTAAATGTTTCAAAACTCCTCTCAGAAAGATGAGCCTATGTGTTCGTACAACCTCAACTAATAAACTTGATAAATTTGAATAACAAACTTACTAATAAACTTGCTTAAGTAATAAACTTGTATGAATGTTGATATCTACAGTTTACTTAGTTTCATCAATTCTCTGCACTTTATGAAATTTTTAAAAATGTATGTATATTTTAAATTTGTATGAATACATTATGAGTATATAAGTGTATGCGCGGTGGAGTGTACATAGTTGGCTAGTCACAGAAACGCAAAATCAATAAATATATTACATTGCTTTTTTAGATACATCTTTTAGTAAAGCTTAAAGCTTTTTAAAGGTAAATGTTACATTTGAAAAGAAAAAATTATTATTTTCTATTTCAAAGGTTAATGGTAATAGTTAATTTTCTAAAGCCAACCCAATTCGTATACTGTCAAATAGAAATACAGTTCTATAAAATACTCACAAATGCATAAAAGTAATTTGAGAATAACGCATTCGTTTTTCAAACATAATGGCATATTATTTTCTTCCATTCCAAGTATTTAATGCCCTGCATTATGTAACACTTACCATACACTGCGCTTTAAGAGCGCAGCCAATGTATGTATTTCAAGTGATTAATGTACTACCACATTAGTCCTATACTACAGAAATGAATATTTCTTTTTGTACTTTTTTAAATACACGTTGAAGGAAGAAAATCTTTTAACTCTCAGCATGTAATGAAATAAATTGTAGAGAAAAAATTAGCAATTATACAAACAAGACACTCAATCAACCATAATAAGTTAAAATTGTTTTAAAATATTTAAGTAGATAACAAGGCCGGCAGACTAGATTTAACAGAGGCCTGTAGATATAACATAAATAATGTTATATCTAAGATAATAGACGCATTAAGGAAGCTACCCAAAAAAAAATCTAATAATAATATTGGGAGACTTTAATGAAAAAATAGGACAGGGAGGTCAGGAAACCTGATAGGCCCACACGGAATAGGAGCAAGAAATGAGCGAAGAGAGTTGCTTAGCAGGTTTGTTGAGAAACAGGAGTTTGCGGTGACAAATACATGGTATAGGCTTCCACGAAGAAGACTATCCACCTGGAAACCACCTAGGGAAGCGTATGGAAAAATAATTAGAAATCAGATTGACTACATCTTAGTGAAGAAAAAATATCAAAACAGCTGTAGTTCGGTGAAACATACCCGGGAGCTGATTTGCAGTCGGATCGTAACCCCCTGGTTGCAACATGTATAGTTAGAATGAGAAACCAATAAACAAGAATATTATACATAACGACATCCGCAAACTAAAATACCCACAAATAAGAAGTCAAGTTAAAACTGCTATTACCGAGAAATTTCAATCACTGTCAAATACATAGGCTTATAAAGATCAACTCAGACAATTTAGTAATAAAATTGAGAGCGTCAAAGAAGAATTGATGAAGCCGAATAAAACTAAAAAGAAATCCTGGATGATGGATGAAATACTCCAACTAATGGACGAAAGAAGAAATGTTAAAAACAAAGAATATGAATACAGAACGATAAATAACATCATTTTAAAGAAGATCAGAGAAACTAAAGAAAAAGAGGTAAAATAGAAATGTATGGAGATCGAGGCACTACAAAAGAGATTTTACTTATTGCAGTCCGTAATACAGGTAAAAATACTTGTAAAGAGAGGAGTTGTGCGACCGAGAATATCATGGCTGAGAAACTTAAGGACCTGGTTTGGCATGAATACAACTGATTAATTCCGTACAGACGTGCAGAAAGTCAAAATAGTCTGTATGATATCCAACATCCGAAACGGATAGGAACTATCAGAAGAAGAATGTTATATTTTATCTAGACATGCAGATTGTAAATCCGAGGAATGAGCAAAGGTTGGCGAATCAAGCTTGACTGCTGGTGCCTGAACAAATGTTAGCAGCTAGATAATATTAGATAATAATATTAATTGGTGTCCGCTAGTTCCAGCTTCTGTTAAAATTACTGATATTATCATTATCATTAATATAGTTTTACCTAAGTATGAAGTGCTGCAAAGTAATACGTGTTTGTCACCATGTCATCACAAGACCATTCTCTTTACCGGAAAAGGTTTATGTACTTCCCTTGAAATAGTATTTAAGATTTATACGTTAACATGCATCATACTGTTATTTGACGTGAAAGTTGTATCGTGAAACTATCATAATCTTAGAGTTATCGTTGTTCTGTTTCACAATGTTTGTCACCATGAGAATACTATCGGTTGCGTGCAAAACTACTGTACTACGGTTTGTTAAAATGTCATGGAGCTACAACTCTAGGTAAACAGATTTTTAGTTTGTTGTATGAATATATTTCGTTTAAACACCTGTTAATTTCCAAATCTACCTGTCAGTTTATTCATTGTTTACCAGCTGTTTGACAGTTAGGTGTTTTGTGAGTTTTGAAAAATTGACAAAGCATCATGCTGTCATCGAAATATTTGTAAAAATAAGTACAGCGCCAATGAAAATTTACAGCAAAATAGTAAATATCTTAAAAGATGCTGCACCTTTAAAAACAATGGTTTGTAATTGGCCACACGACCTTGAACACGGTCGTATGATTATGAACTCCCGCAGTGTACGCCCAATTAGTGCAAGAACTCCAAGTGCTGCAACTACTTTGCCGAAAGTTTTTTAATAAAACCGCTCATCGAAGATGCTTACAATCTTAGCAATGTAATTCAGTCTTATTCGTTGGTCTTCCAACACCGTGTACGAAATTCTTGTAATTATTTTATCTCGAGTTATTTCATTCTTTGTGGGTCGACTGGGGAATCACATGCAATGCTTGTAAGACCATGTTTAAACTCAAGTGCCCCCTTACAAACATCCTTTTTCAAGCCTCAGCATTTCTTAATACATTTTTATATTTCTATTTTACTATTTTGCTAAATTTTTATTCGTTTCCGATGTTTTTAAAATTCAGTCATAGCATGATGTTCGATTCTGTCCATTAAAGAGCCATCTCTAACTTTTGGTTAATCAGATTGCTATACCGTACTGATTTCTTTATTAAAGTAGATAAAACACGTGCTATCAATTGCGTAACGTAAACTTACGATAATTACGTGCATTTTGGTGTGGTTCATTAATTTTAATATTAGCACAAATTGAATTATCTGTTTACGTAAAGCTAAAGTGTGTGGTAAATTTATGCTTAAAGTCACATAGTTGAAATGTGTTGATATAGTTTAATTTTTTGCCTTACTTCAGATGCGGTGCTACCTGTAAATTCTCGATATATTACTGCAATAACATTTTTGCATGTTGAAGGTACTAAAGTTAATATCTGAAGTCACGTCAACCAGAGATTGTATTAAATTTGAATTAATAAACAGAGAACACTTTACATTACTGAGATGTATTCAGCCAATTGTTTAAGTTCAAGGTTATAAAAACGAAAGAAAAACACTACAATTGGAAAGGAAAATCCATCGCCATTATTGTCACATCTGAGTATAGGCTTAACGGTCGACAACGTACGCTGTGTCAAACACAGATAGGATTATGAATACAACCCGTCCAACTTTTGGGCTTATTGAAATCGACATAGCATTATTATACCGAAACTAACATTGTGCGTGTGTGTGTGTGTGTGTGTGTGTGTATGTTGTCTTACTAGATGTGTGTTACAAAATTCAAGGTGTCACTGTACACAGTATCTGCTACAATGTTTGTCACCACTACATTCATACATTTACACATTACGTAATTGGAATCGTTGTATTCAGTTTTTATTCTAATTCTAAAACTTGTTCTTGGTGTATATGCTACCGTTAAAGTGTGGAATCCGTTATTTTTTTCTAATCTAACTAGGTATTTCATTAATTACCTAACTGAATCAGCTACAGTGTTCAAAATTATTGCATTCTACAATTTAAATAGTTATTTTATAAAATAATGAATGCCCTGTGGTTAAAGTTTTGAAATGTGAATTTCTGTCGCCTTTTTTTTAAACAACGCAATACGTTTCAAATAGACGGTACGTGAACTCTTTTACAAGACAATTTTAATAAAATCAGGTTATCAAAAAATATTTTAGACGTTGTTAAAAAAATTTAAGTACAGTATACTAAACATTTTTTACACTTGATGAATTTACAATATAATTAATTATCTTTGTTTATAATTAAATTTCCAAGAGATATTTAGGACGTTTTGTGTAGTTATTGCGTTTATTATAATCATTGTAATATTGATGTAAATGTTGATTATATTTTCATGTTTCTTGTTCTAGAGAAAGTATTTTTAATATTTTTAAGCAACGTAAACGTTTTTTACAACAGGCCTAATTAAAATTACGAATATAGAATATAAACGTTTAAAAAATTATATTATTATTATTATTAAAAATATATTATGATATTGGCGAATGGAAGCACTACGTCGGATGTTTGTTAAGATTTAATAAAATTTTTAGTATCCAAAAAAATTTATTTTATAAAATAGTTACATTTAAAAATTGAAAAAAATTATAAATTAATGAATCATTAGTAATACATTATAAATAATTTATTTTACGTTTGATGTAATTCGTGTTAGGTAAAATAGTTTTTTTAATATAATTCTAATTTGTAAAACATAAAATTTATGTAAATAAACACGAACTATTACATTATATTGTGTAATTTTTTTATTAGTGTTCAAATAATCTAGCCGTAATATTTAATTAATTTTTAAAGACTTAACTTCTTAATATCAGTTAATTTATAAAACAATTTGTTATTTTATGGAATAACTAGGTAAAGTTTGCAATAGTGTATTTATTGAACATTTTACATAAAATCTAGGTATTTTATGAAGTAACTCAGTTATACCATTTAACGGTAACATTAAGAATCGCAATTTTTACCGTGATGTTAATAAAGAACATCATTATTAGTATTATTAGTCTTAAGGTCTTTTTCTTGTAATAAAACAAAACAAATAAAATTTTAAATTATAGTCTGCCAAAGACAAGTATAATTTGCATAGTAACTAATAAGATTATAGCACATGGGAACCAATATGAGTCTCATATTATATAAAAAGCATATACATTCTCAAGTGTAGAACTAGTGTAATCGATAGAAGTGAAATATTTTTAGAATATTACTGTTTATAAGAAAATAAATATAATAGGGCTTGAAATTTATATAAATTCTATGAATTAAAGAAAAAGTGGACTGAATGAAATAATCGAAACCTAATACCAGAAGACATCAAGGAGCAGAAACTGTAAGTGACAGCCAAAGGGGTCCGTGCAACGCAAAAGGCCTTGTTCGTCTCGTGACTAAACCAGTTACGTGTACAATGCTAGTTACGTAACCAGACGTTACGCCTCCTTATCTCGTCCCGTACAGCATACATCGTGACATTGTTCCGTGTAACAAGAGAACAGCAAGTTGAATGTGAATCACATACAGCAAGACGGTGAAATGTGTGCAAGCGGAACGAAAATAAAATTGGACTTATGTGGAACAGGAGCTTTGATAAACAGGGAGAGAGGGGGAGATAAAAAGACAGAGAGAGAAACAGAGACACACAGTGAGGGGGAAAGAATGTGAAATATGACAGAACGCGAGAGAGTACGAAATAATGGTTGTATAAAATCATAAAGGACAAGTCTCTAACGGAACGACATTAACATTAGTTAATAAAATACTCCTGCAGGTCACTTACATATGTTAATACACTTCAAATTTCTGCACACAGTGTTTTTCTTTAAGAGAAAATTGTTCCTTTGCATACAAAAACGCAAAACAATACTCCATTTTAAAAATTATTGTTTTCTCTCATTTGCAAAACTGAGGAAATTAAATACAGATATAGAAAATATACCTATGCGATACAGAATTATACCTATGCATTATTAGTGTCGTTAGTTAACGTTTCCTTTACTTGCTGATTTCAGAATTCTGCTGATGGTGCTGCATATCTGTCATAGTTTGTATTATAAAAACATTTAGTATAGACATAATTTGGACTTCCTTTTCTTACTAAATTTTACACATTTACACAGTCCGTACACTCCCGCCTTGCTCCACGACTATTCTAACAAAAACAGTGTTTGTTCGTATGGAATCATCTCTCTGAGAAAACATCGCCTTCGTCTTCTCTATAATCATTTGAGATCCGAAGCCCTTAAAA
The DNA here is from genome assembly GCA_034769895.1 of Magicicada septendecula. Taxonomy (NCBI): domain Eukaryota; kingdom Metazoa; phylum Arthropoda; class Insecta; order Hemiptera; family Cicadidae; genus Magicicada; species Magicicada septendecula. The sequence continues at coordinate 107,930,273 of CM068372.1, read as the reverse complement.
ATTTTATAATGAAAATACAACTTCCTCAAACTTGCTTTTAGAGTTTTAAAAAATAGCCTGATTATTAGTAAGTAGTAAACGAGTCAATTAGAGACTACGATTTTAAGAATACCGATGTAAATACACACAAGAACTGAACATTGTGAGTACATTAGGTACGACTGCCCATTGTCGAATAAATTGATTAGAGAATTTCAATAGATTGAATAGCTCTCGTATTGACGAACGACTATTGGTCTGTATGTTGGAAGTGTGGCAAGTTCGAAAAGTGCTAGAATGATAAGTTCTACACTTTTCTACTTGTGACCGGAACAGTTCAACCTTAGGTTTAAGCGTGCAGCTGACGATAAGCTTGTCAACAGTGACAATACTTTGATTACGATTGCATATCATAAGAAACAAAGTACTGACTATGTTTTTACCATTTTATAGCTTAAAAAACGTTAATTATTTGACACGTTATTTTTCCTTTTTAGAAAAATTAGTTATATTTAGGTGACCTGCAATTTACTACTACATAAATAAACGTGATTAAAACTAAAGCTTAACTTATTTTGGAGGTTTACGCTGTAGTGTCCGTCTTCTCACCTCTCCCTTGCTATTACACAAAGAACAAAAACACTAATCACTAATCACTTCACCGACTCGTACAGGGTTTTTCTTAGTTTTTGATTACCAAAACTACAGGGCTCCAGTGGTTATCAGGATCTCAATGGTGTTTTGTATTTTTGCACAAAACTGTTAATTTCTGCGTTGACTGTTGGCATTCTTAGAATTTCGTGGTCGATATTTCGAATGTACCGTGACGAATTGACAGTTACATAGAGCACTTTAGACTGTCTTTTTATTTGGTAGAAAAAATTGTAAGCAATCAGTTCATAAAGAGGACATCGTAGTACGACACTAGATAGATGATTCAAAAGTGTAAGGTGTTATGCTAATGTCAGTCCAATTTATAGTTGGATATTTCAATAAAATGGTATTTTACTATAAAGTAAAAGCAAGCCAGCTTGAAAAGTGCTTTTTATATTGTAGTGATTTAAGATTTATTAACTACTAGTTGTCTTTAAGAAGAATATGGGAGTTCGGTTTGGCAGGATAAAGGTATTAACAGTGATAATCAAGGCATTGAACGAAGACCGGCAGAACGACGTGTAATGACTAAAAAAATGTATCATAATGAAAGGATCTGAAGTGTTTCTCACGAAAACTATATACATTAGATCAGTCAAATAAACTTTAAAAATATATTTAAGCCTACTTTATATGTAATATTTTTATTATAATATTTCTATTAAAATATTTATTCTCTTATAATCCTGATAATATCATTCACATATAAAAAAATATGAACATTTGAATACGCGCGCGTGCGATTAGAAAATATTTTTAAATTAGATTGGTGTTTTATATTTAAATCGCTGTAACGTTGTAGACTTTCCTAAAATTTCTATATAATTTTTTAATTTTTATTATGGTGTTTTGTATTTTAGCACAAAACTTTTAATTTCAGCGTTGACTGTTGGCATCCTTAGAATTCCGTGGTCGATATTTATGTATAGTATTTCCATTATAATATTTAGCTTATATAACAGTTTCATTATCCTACAATCCTGATATTCTCATTCACATGTAGGAGACACGTGCGCATGTGCGCTTAGGAAACATTTCCATATTTAAATTTCTGTTTTACAAATCAATTTAAATTTATATGATCAAAATTACTCGCACGTTGTGGATCTTTCTAATTTTTCTAAGCAGCAGTCAATTTTTATTCTGCCATCTGGTTCAATTTACTAGACACGCAGCGATGCATACGAGTACGCAGCAGTGTTTTGAAACCGGTAGCGTGAAATTTTATTAGTGTAGTTGCGACTTGTGATTCATTGCGTGCGTTTTGACAGCGGTTTATTGTATAGTGATGATTGTGAATTATTGAGACCTAATTCATTCGGATATCTACAATTATTAGCTTCTCTTATTTATTAAGGCTGTGTCAATTAGGTGATGCGAAAATGAAAAGTTGTTGCAGAATTATGTCATTGCCTATTAAAACTGTAAAGAACGGTGTGGTAAAGACCTCTAGTGGTCACATATTTATACCACTGTTGTAAGACACCGTACCATGCGATCACCATACCAATAAAATTAAATAATCAAATACGTAGGCCTATATACTGTATAGTTCTTAATTATCATGAAAAAGTTTCTCTATTATATGGTTTTTAATACGTTCATTACTGTTTCTGTTACAGGTGAGTATAATTGTACGCTACAGTGGTTGCGGAGTTCTGCCCGTTTGTAAGTAAACCCCGTTCACTTGCTTATAAGTTTATGATCAAAAACAGAGTCTGAAATAACTATTGCCGAATTATAATGGCGACAGTACCATAGAATGTGGTGACCGGATATATCCAGACTCGAGAGAGAACAAGTAAATAGGGCGCCGCCACATTCAGTGACTGCAATGCAACAGTTCTTAACTCCCTATGGTTATATAATATTTACTGTGTTTCTAACGATGCCCGGCATAAAACAGTTTTCGTTACTTTTATATACGATAAAAGTAATCAAAAGGATATCATCATGTTACCTGTATTACGTATGATGTGTTTACGTGTAAAACATGATATATTGAGCACGTCATTAAAAATATTTTTATGTAAGGAAAAGGACTTTCAGCTACAAAAATTAAATTAATCCCTACGAGGGGATATTTGTAAGCGTAACGTTTATAAACAATGTTAACAGGTGTGCATAGATTATCAATTAATCTTGCTGGCAACGGTTAGTAATGTAAGCCGTTATGTTCCTGCAACAATGAGCTGTGCCTCGCAGCAGGGATCAGTAACTCATTATTATGGGAACAATAATTCAACCGCTCTATATTGAATTCATAGAAAATGAAATGCTTCAATTTTTAAAGAAAATAAATTTCACGTTCGTGATCTCTGTCACTGACTCTAGCATGTATGTCAGAAATAACATACACACAAAAATACCTAATAAAAGTACACCTTTGATACAACTATTGGCCGTTATTCTGTTTGTACATTTGTCTGCCATTTTACAAAATTAAAAATTTTAAATGTAGAAATTTTAAATTTTCAAAGACAACAAAATATATTCTTGTATTGTAATGATTAAATTAAAAAAAAATGTATATACCTTTCAATGTATATGCCTTTAAAATTACCGCTGGTAGAACTACAATGATTTTAAAAATTAGGAAAGCAAACTTCAATATTTGTAGGAAAAAGCTATATGGTTTGGTTTTTTTTTAAGTAATGATATTCTTAAAGCTGATATTCTAAATTCCTAAAGAAAGTATGAATACAATATTTTTTATTCCTTAAAATAAGTAATAAACGTAAGAGGTAACCATGGAAGGCACAAAGGAGGTACAATGGCGTTTCTGAAGCGAAAAAGAGGACGAATTAGACCTCAACGGAGACGAGCAGACGGCACTATACAAGTGGTGGGATTGCATGGAATAAGAGATAGAACACAACAGAGACGAGCAGATGAACGGTAGGATTAGTATCGAGAAGAGATACTTACAACCTATGGAGAACAGATAAACTACAACGGAGACGATCAGACGACTACAATATGAACAGTGGGATTACTATCGAGAAGAGATAGATCACAACAATGACGAGCAGACGACGACAATACGGACGGTAGGATTACTATGGAGAGGAAATAGACCTCAACAGAGGGAAGCAAACGGCGACAATAAAAACGGTGGAATTCCTACGGAGAAGACGGGCTATTGTCATAAATCGTTGTAGAAGCTAGAGGAGTCTTATATCCATAGTTTATTTGAAACAGTCTGGAAATTACAGTTGTTTATTGAAAAACACTTATTTCGGCAGAAATAAAATAAACATATGCTGGAAATTACTTTACAGTACTAATGATTGACGTAGAGGCTATTTTATATTGTCGCTTAAATGTATCTATAATAATATTCGAATCTTTTGTACCTGTTTGTACATATATCTTGACACCAGAAAGTATGTATTCGAATACTAAAAGGCTGGTAAAATGAAGAAAACGTTTACAAGGACTTAGCAAATTGGAAGGTACGGCGTCCGGCTACTAGTCTAGAGGTTTCGGTTCAATTTCCTGGTTTGCACCATATAAACGGCTGTTTGTCTTTAACACCTACAGATTGATTTATGTTAAAGAAAGGGCGACGCCGTCGTCGCCTGTCGGTCTAAGTTTAGGCTTGTTTACCTGATCCGAACTTTGCCAGCTCAACCGCGGTCGACCCGCCTGTGTTTTCCATGTACGGTGTTCTCCACTATTGTCCTCGGTATTCTGTCTGGAGTCTTGTGTAGGACATGATCTCCTCAGTTCATTAACTATGAGCTGTGTTTGCCAGCTCTTTAACATCTAGTGTAGCTCGTATAAGATCGTTACGCCCGCTATCCAGTCTTCAACATTCTTTTACTCTCCGAAGCAATTTAATTTCTAATGCCTGCAAGATCCTCAAGTCCTTTTGTTTTTGTACATTCTAAACCATAAAGTATCTAGAACTCGCTTATAACCTAATAAAGCCTGATCTGCGTCCTTCTAGGGGCCTTTACTACTTAGAGTTCTTGAAATTCTGTCGCAGATATTTTTAAATCTCCTTACCTTAATGGGCGTCTCTTTGTGAACTTAAAGAGGTAAAATAAGTGTGATATCTGGCATACATATTGTTGTTAATAAGAATCTTACATGTGTGAAAAATGAAATTGGTATTTTGTTTCAGGGGCGTTTATGGAGCATTATGAAGCCCTTCTGTCTTTTATACGCAAAGGTCAGTTCAGGCTGGGAGCATACCCTGCTTGACTTTACTAACGTACGTTAGAGGTATACAAAGAGCACAGCAATTTTTTAAAATCTATATATGAACGGCATATTAATAATTTGCTGTTAATGACTGCTGCTTACCGAGGTAAAAGACTTTTTGACTTTTTAACCTCATCTAAACGTTCCACGTGTCGTATTGATTTATACAAAACGCTTTTGTCTCGAAATGTCAACGATTGACAACAAGTGCTGTTAATTTGCAACTCTCAGAATTTTCAAATAAAAACCGTCAAACGGGCACCTGCTCCCACACAGAACCGCAAATGTTTACACGCAAAACTATTTTGTACAAACGAGTTTGTTACTAACAGCTGAAATTAATAATAACGGCCAAACTATCTTGATCGTGATAAACACAACCAGGGAATGTTTTCTCGTTACTAAAACATACACGAAATTTGTCAGTTTTCTAACTTTTGATTTGTCTATTCAAAGTTTGTTGAAATGTGGAAACAGCAGAGATGATTTATTCCGTGAAACATGAGCTTCGCTTAAAGTTTTTGACTATTAGAAAGATGGTTTGTTACTCTGTCTGTCTGTCTGTCTGTCTGTCTGTCTGTCTGTCTCTCTCTCTCTCTCTCTCTCTCTCTCTCTCTCTCTCTCTCTCTCTCTCTCTCTCTCTCTCTCTCTCTCTCTCTCTCTCTCTCTCTCTCTCTCTCTCTCTCTCTCTCTATCTCTCTCTCTCTTTAAAATAATGATATTGGGAAAGTAACTTTAATTTTAATGTTTTTGGTTAGGCGATGGAATGCCAACTTACAAGTTTTTATACCGCAAGAAAAGATATAGTTTTTAAAACGACCAAAAATGTTAAAAACATGGAAGAATATATTTTAAAATTTTAAAAGCATTTTCAAGAGTACTACTATTTATGTTCTCTTATTGCATAAAACGAGATGTTTGAATTCCAACTAGCTTAGTCAATGTAACTTATGTCAATAAAAATAGTTACATTTTCTATTGTTTTGTAATTAAAAATGATTGTACAACATTATAAACACAATACATAAATACCAACTGACATGTTGAACAATATATTGTAAAACCTGGCCCCTGACATGTAGAAGCATAAGACTGATATCTCTGTAATAGTATTTTTAAGAGAAGTAAAATCTTTATTTCTTTTCCCACACACATTAGACCACTCGGTCGGTTACCAAGTGACATATTCTTTTAAACTTACCAATATTGCTTGTTCCACTGGGTTTATAAAATTAAACTTGGTTTTGCAAGAATTCGGTTTCCATTCTTAATATGCGTTCCTTCCGCCCTTTTCTGCATTCCACAATCTACTTGTCGAAATTATAAATTCTATAGATTATATGTCTTCTTCCTATAACCCTCAACAAAAGTGACCTCAGAAACCTGATATGATCCACTGCAACCTCTAGTACTTAGGATATAAGTTCCACTTCTACATATCCAAAAAGGTAAAGCTATAACTTTTCAAAACTGTAAAATTAATTAAATAAATAATTACCTTAATTTTATCCACTAAGTGATCTTCTTTTAACAAAATTACAACATGTTTCAGGGCTTATATTCCCATCTTCAGGTAAAAACAAAATCTACCCTATTGTTAGGGTTTCGTTAAAAGGTTCACGAAGACACAAACACATAACACACTTAAATAAATTAACACAGAACATCGAGTTTGCATCGGAACGCGCCACAACCGAACCAGTGCACTGGCCGAAGTCCGACTTCCAACTGATCCGCACAGTGATCTGGAGACCATACAGTAACTATGTATGTAAAATGAAGTCTTCTCTTGCTCTACTCTTTAACAATCTTTCGATAAATTATATTTTTCTATGTCTTTCTTGACATCAACTTTGCTGTTGTAGGATACGTCACAGACTGACATACGAATAATCTAAAAGTGTTGCCTTTGTTTTGTTATTTTGCCTTCTAGTACGAGACATTTTCAGCAGTTGAAAGCTTTAGAATGCCCTTGCATTTGGTGTTGCTAGTAGACATCTACAATTTATGGAGCTTACCTATTCAATATAATCCTTTCAAAGATTTTTGTAAGTTGTTTTTACTGTCATCAACAAAACCTACACTAAAATACAGCATTTAAAAGACGTGTTAGAGAATAAGATATAAATAACAAGGCAAGAATAAAAAATATCCTCATCATATCAAGGTAGATATGATAAATAAGTGTAAAATAAATTACATTAGATAGACTCGAATGTAGAAAGAATAAAAAAATTGTAATTTTATTGCCAAGTATTAATATTTAAAAATGGCAAAACGAGCAGCATGTTGACACTTAAGAAGAAGATGCGTAGACTAATATTCAAAAGCTTTGAAGACAAAATAGACATTGCAACTAAGAAAATAGTATTTTTTCTATATTCAAAGTGTTAAGTTTTACCCAATTATTTTTATTTATCAAGAACTTTTGTCATATTCTGCTGTTGCTTGTTTTAAATTATATGTATATTATATTACTGTTGTAAAAAATTGATAAACTATCATTGTTACCACTATATACAAAGCACCCACTGTGCCGTGAACTTGTCCCATGGAATGCGCTAAGTAGACCTATAGCGAATGTTTTCCAATTATACACATCTGAATCTCAGTTTATGTAAATTCTGTTTCTTAACAAATGTTATGACATGTTAATGTACTTAACCATCACGGAACAGCTTTGTATTCAATGATGACTTTTTTGGAACAATATCAGAATTTTGCTAGAATGATCTTAAATATCGGTATGGAGAACCATACATGACTTACATGTTCTAAGATATATATTTAAAATCATTTACGAAATGAAATGTTTTCATAGAAACTACTTCTTTCCACTTACTGCTTCAGCCTTAACCACAGTACTGTGGTCACTAACGTATACCACCACACGTTATCGCACTCGATTTTCACTGATGATGGCAGTCGACGGCACTGCCGAAACGTCTGGTTTTGCAGAAAACATTGGACTACGGCCAAACAGCCCGGGAAGGAATTTTAACAACAAACTACTACTTTGTTGCCGATAACGTAGTACACATATAAAAATTATCCCCTCCACCATCAACTATAATTTTCATTTATAGAAAATTACCCCCACCCCGTTCAACTAGCCTCTTCATTTATAGATATTTCATAATACAGTGAATTGTTAAGCTCATCTTATCAGGATACTTTATTTATCAAAATTAAGTACTTTACTCTTGTTACAACAAAAAATGTTTCAGGTAAACTGCCCATTCCCCGTAACCGATTTTCAACAATATCAAATTATTTGATTCTGTTTGAATTTACGGCAGTTATCAATTACTCTTGTTAAAACATTAAATATGGCCGGTAAACTACCACTTTCCCTTAACCGATCTTCACCAAAATAAATAGACCTTCAGTTCTTTACAATTCAGGGACGTATGCAAAAAATTATTTGATTCTCTTTGAATTTACGGCAGATATCGTTCGTCATAGAAAAAATTACCCTTGTTAAGACATAAAACGTTGCCGGTAAACTACCCCTTTCCCTTAACCGATTTTCACCAAAATCAACAGACATTGAGCTCTCTACAGCTCAGGAAGTTATGCAAAACTTTATTTGATTCTAATTGTATTTACGGCAGTTATCATTCGTGATAGACAAAATTACCCATGTTAAAACATAAAACGTTGCCGGTAAACTACCCCTTTCCCTAAACCGCTCTTCAACAAAAACAAAAGGCCTTGATAAATCTACAATTCAGGGCTGTATGCAAAACATTATTTGATTATGTTTGAATTTGCGGCTGTTATCGTTTGCCATAGAAAAAAATCTAAGATAGACACACACACACACACACACACTTTTCTAAAAATGACTTTTTTTCATGTTTTGAGGGTAGTACAATTAGAATCTGCAATAATCTCGAACACGATTTTTTTTGCCATCACCATATTTCCATTTCCTTATGGAACATGGAAGTAAAAATTGATATAACTTGGGTTTCTAACAAATCGTGAGTAATCCTTTCAGACACATGTAAAAAAAATATATCAGTTGCAATTTTATTGGGAAACTACTAAGTATAGTATTTGATTAATTGTGTATTTATTTCATCAGAACGTGGCAATTTTTTAGGGCCACAGAATACTATAAAATAATGTCATTGTTATTAAATCTATTGTTGTTTTAAAATCTACATCACCTTTGCTGATTTCGTCTTGAGCATAAGTGTCTCCACTATTACATTACAATTCTTTATGGTACTGAATCCACCATTCCTCACTAGCGATATAATATTTTTACACATTATTTCAGTTATATTAACAAAATGTTATTTCACTGTTCTTTACATATAAATTCACTGACTAAAGGAAGACAAGTTGAACGAAACCTTCCTCACTTGCTACATAAAATTTATTTGTTTCTACAGACAATACCGAGTGTAAGTCTACCATTTTGTTCTCTTTACAATAGTAGACAATCTATGGCACCTACGATAACAGTCGATTGATGTATTTTCTGTCACATTAGATTCAGTTGTTATTGTAGAGTTAGCGTTGTTTGCAAAACACTTACAGCTCATGAACAATAAACACGTGTAACTCAAGTTTAAATTTGGAATTCAGAGAACTGATGACAGCATACAGTAGTATATAACAAACAACATGAGTTTAATAGTTATTGTGAAATATTCTTGGAAGTAAATAGCAGGATTCATTCGTCTGTTATAGCAGACACGACAAATTAGTTCTCAGAATTCAGAAACGAAGTAATATCTCTCTGAGGTTTAGCATGAATGGAATATTTTCATCTCCGCAGAAATTTATAAAGTGATTTATACGTGCAAGGTGAATATCAGTTGCTTTTACAACGAGTTAAAATCTGTTTATTAAAACGTGATATAAAATCTGTTTATTCTCTAGAAATTGTTACACGGGATTATTCGTAATAAGTGCTGTGAAAACACGATTCAGCTGGTTTCCTCAGAATTCACACTTTTAATTATTCTATACAGAAAATGCTTATAGGCATACAGATTAGATAGGTAATATGTTTTATGAAATACCTCCTACATTAAAGTTTGTTGTTTGCCGTGTCAGGATTGCTTATAGATGATATGTAACGTTTTGTATGTATAAAATAATGACGTTTATCCTCCCACTTCAGTTTGGCACTATCGTTACGACATCACAGAACAGTCTACGTGTTTATCGAATGTTCCAGAAGAATCTCGCTCTAACGTGTGAGGCATACGTGATTGTCGGCGCATTTGCTAGACAGTGCCAGAAGCAGCATGCACTGTGTCAAGGCCGCAGTTAATTACGCCGTAGTAGAGATAATGCGTAGTTAGGAATGTTCTCGTCTGTGAGCGGGGGTATAAATACAGGCGGCAGCAGCCTCAGTATTCAGTATACTTGCGATATATTTACATTGCGGTAGGAGTTATTATCGGGCGATATTACTCTGTACGTTTATGTGGTTATTAATGAAGTGTTGCGTTTTATAATCGGGCGGCATAATTGTAATAAAATTGTGTTTAATATTAGTGACATTTTATTGCTTGTGAACAATTTTTATTTGATTTGTTGTAGGAGACTGTGTTGTTAATTACGAACTGTTTAACTGTAAAAATTAAAACTGGTGATTAATGACTTAATTAGTGTCTTGTATTTTGTTTTCCACTGTACCTACGACGATCAAGTAGACCGTCGTAACAGTGGTGTCAGAACTGGGATATAACGGTTAACAGTGGAAACAGTAGACAGCTTGTAAAAGACGAGTGTAATTCGTAATTAATCGGAAAACAATGGATACCAGTCAGATGATGGAAAATTTCAGGCGCTGTTGTTTCAGACAGAGGAACGCGACGACAGGATGCAGAGAAATCGGAAGTTTGTTATTTTTAAATATTGCCGCGGAATCGATGCCGTCAAGCCGTTGCGCATGCGAGGCCAGTTTGTTGATTCGTTGGCAAGCCAACAACACTATTTGTAAGCAACTGTGCACTGAGTAAGCTTTGTTGGACGTGTTTATAAGAAATTCGAGACGAACGCCGCGTGTGAAATTAGGTATGTGGTTTGAAAAGCATTAAAACAATTGACATTCACCGTCAGATTTTCGATATTTATGGAGAAGAAGCAGTGAAACTATTCAGTGGTACCAAGATGGGTACGACTTTTTTGATTAGTCCTATCCAGAGTAAGCGACGTAGGATGCTTACCCGAGACATTGTGATGAATCATGGCACTGCACACACACTGCCGCTGCAACGCAATATCTCCTCAGAACATTTGGCTGGCAACAAATTGACCATTTGCCTCACAACCCAGACCTTACACGAAGCGAATATCACCTTGTCAAGCATGAGAAACCTTTCCTTTCCTTAGTAGTCAACTATCTCAAACAAGCTCAAATCATGGTTCATACCATGTCATACATGGTTCAAATTATGGGCGGGAAATTTCTCCGACGAAGGTATACAACGCCTGGTGCGTTGCTAAGAAAAGTGTTTAAAAATGACGGAAACTATATAGAAACGTAGTTTGAGGTGTGTACTTCAAACAGCAATAAAAATGTTTTGTAAATACGTTCTTAGTTTCCTTTAATATGCTTTTAAAACTTACTTTCTGAATAGCCCTTGTATTTAGTATTTATTCCATAGTATACAAAACACTGTTATTCCATATTCTTAAAACTTTATTCGATATTCTTAAAGTCGTAATATAAGACACTATTACCCTTCATGATTACATTTAAATTTATTGGGAGTTTCATGTCACCTGGAAATAATGCGTGTGTACCTTATTTGATACATAATCTTTTAGAAAGCTTACATGTTAATAGGCACGTACGTTTGAAGCTCTGAAATGATAAGATATTGTAAGAAGGAAACATTGTGATGACAGATGGACGAGAAGTACGATATTAGATCACCTGGTCAATTTATCCGGCTCTTTGGAAACGTTGAAAATGTAACACGGTGCAATGTTCTACATGTGTGAATGACAAGAGTCTGCCTATTACGTGTAATCAAAACAAAATTTCGTTCAGTAAAATTTTGAATCATATTCAGTTCAAATAAAAATTAAATGTAAAAATAAAAAGAATAGACTCAATAAAGAAATTTATTGAACCTCATTAATAAGTAAATTTTAGAACATAACATTGCTTTATGATGTTTATATTACGTTATAACTCCCTGACGATATTATTACGAAAAGAGCGTGTATTGCAATTTTATGAGTTCGCAATCGTACTACTAAATTATTCACACTATTATCTCTTACGCTATACGTATGTTTAATATTCATTATTCAAACAAATAATGACAATTTTTAATTGTAAATAAGAATAGAATACCGCAATACAATTAAGCAAATTTAATGATATATCTATTGCAGTAATACCGCAAATTGATCGTTGTAAAGTAATTTCCTGAATTGACACCGCTACAGTCAGATTGACCAGACTGTATTTTCAAGGATGCAACCAATAATGTTTTAGATTTCTGTAATTGAACTTTATTTAGAAATGCTATCTCTATAACACTGAAAACTCTATATCCGCTTGTGGGATAGCTTATGAATTGAACAGTTATTACATATCGCGGAAACATATATTCGTAATGATTAATATTCACTTATTAAAAAATACAGAATACTTCATAGGAATGAGCTAATTATTCTTTTGTTCAGCCGTATATACTTTGTTTAAAACATAATGTGGTAAAAAACAATTGTAGGTTTTCCCGTTACCTACACACACCCGATTCACAAGCGGCAAAAATCCAAAATGGTCAACACGCATGTAATCCACATTAAATGTGAATCGGAGCTGACAATTTGATGGTCAATGCAAGCCGGCAGATGACGCCACTGAATTGACTAATGGTTCATTATTATGCGTTAAATGCAGACGCATACCATCTTGGGTTGATTTATACAAGTCAGTACATGAAATCGATATGCACCATCTGACGTCAACAAACACCACTTGTGTAAACCGCAAGGTGCTAATTCGAACCATAATAATACCCTTGTATAATATTACAGGGTTAATTATATCAGTCCCTATTACTACTACACAATTCAGCTAATAAATTTTCAAAATTTCAAAACAATGTGTTGCTTGATTCCCTTATACCTGTAGTTATATTAGAAAGGAATTTATTATATATTCGTTAGAAGACGATGTTACACATCAGGGAATTTATAAGGTATTGTTACGACGGTCTACTGATCGTCGTATGGTACAGTGGAAAACGAAATACAAGACACCAAATAAGTCACTAATCACCAGCTTTAACTATCACAATTAAACAGTTTGTAATCAACAAGTTAGTCTCTTACAACAAATCAAATAAAAATTGTTCACACGCAATAATAATGTCAATTAATAGAGCATCGCACAATTATAAAACACATAACACTTCGCCACAATACTTCGAACCGCACTGGAATAAATCGCCACGTAAACTGACTTGACCGTCGTTGAATGCCCATATTTATACCCCGCTGATATTCCAGAATAATCTTTCACTTTGGATGAAGTGTTCAACAAACAGGCGCTTTTGAGAATCCACTAGAAACAGTGTTTTTGAACACTCTGCTTTGACCGGTACGGTCCGGTATAGACTCGATAGTTGACGCGTAATTGTCTTTCACCGCAAAGTAGCAGCAATATGTACGCACAGACAACTCACAGCTGGGGTAGTCGAGATACTTGTAGAACGTTCCGTATTACGTAACACTTTTGCGCATTACGTAACAATATTGATTGATTGTAAAATTTAGGTAAACTTGATCGTTACAACATACTTAGGTACTATGTGTTGTAAACCTAACCAACAAATCTCTCGTAAACCTAACCTGTGCGTACTAAATGTTGTTGGTCTCGCAGCCATTTTTAAAAGGACGTCCTCCTACGTGGAAGTTAAAGCGTTCTTGTTGAACGCAGACCCGGCAAGCGTGGTCCCTCACGACAAGTTTCTTCATGAAGAACCACGATAAGAATAAAGTATAACTGCGAAAGCTTGGAAAGTTATCTCATAAATTAAAAAAAATTCACGGTCAATAAATATGTTCTCTACTCACTGCTCTGTTGGCATTTGATTGTTCCAGACAGGCTATAACAATGAGTCTTGCGAGAAAACCAAGAGAGCCTGGCGAAATCACTGCAGTTAGTAGGTCACCGTCTTTGTACTTACCTACAAGGCTGACGTTAGAAAAATATTATTATATTAGACAAATATTTTTATTACTTGAATACGTTCAACTGTTAACCACTAACTCTGTGGAACCGTTTTCTTACATTGGCAGTACATAAACGAGATGACTGTTTCAACCGCATTGACCGTTAGATATATATTTGCAGTAATTTTCAGACAACTTTGACCATATACTAACCAAATTTATTATAAGCATAAACGTAAAACGTAATACTGTTAATAATGTAATGTCTCGTCTAACATGTGTTTAAACACGTAGTATAATTACATATTTACAATAGAAATTTACTTTAGAACTATTTTTGTTCATGTTCAACAGTATAAATTCTTAAATAAGAAACGTTTCGTGAATTTACATGCTAAAAAATATCTTACATCTTTTTAAAAGCATCCATAAATTTATATCAGTTAATTTAAAAAATCATTTCGAAAAATTTAAGAATATACAAGCTTTCAGAAATAAAGTAGGAAAATTGTCTGTACGATTTGAAGTGTAAAGTTAGTGTCTGCATTATATTAGCAGATGTTTTAGATATTAAGAGCAACAGTATTGTTAAACGTACATATACTGTAGTAAACGTAATTAGTCTAACTCTTTTGAATTGACTCAAGCGACGCGACGGTGGGAAAGAAAATGTTTCAAGCCGGTTCTGTCTCTAGCACCTTATCTATTTTCCGTTTTTAGTTTTATTTAATCAGTTTTTACTGTTTGACTAGTTTTACAGCAACACGTTTCCAAAAACTTATTTCCTTAGAATATCTTTAATTTAGTTTTCTGCCTTTTTAATGGTAAAAAGGATCGTTAAATTACGATAACGTTTATTATGCAGATAAATAAAGATAATGGTGGGATTTTAGAACGATAATTTTCTAATCAGACAAACATTTCTGTTACTCTACGTGGTCTATTTAATTTCTTTCTTCATTGAATCGTTTCTTTAAATCTTGCCTATTGCAAAGTCTGACGGATTGTGCTGTATGTGAGTCGGGATTCATTTGTACCTGTTGGGTAACAAAAAATTATAGTTTGGATTAATAACTGCTCTGATTTAAGTAAAATAAGCTGTTACGTACTACAGCAAGTAAGACGAAATTAGGACATATACAATTATTAAGATATCAGGACGTAATTACTGAAAAACAATAGTACGTAATTTAGAAAAGACAATAATACAAATGTGTGATATGTTATCAGCATAGATCAGAATAATTTTACCAAGATTCAACGTCACAAGTTGGTGAAAAGTGAGTTGTATATAAGTTGTAGTGAAATAAAAGGGTTAGATTAAATGGATAAGGGAATCGACTCGGCTAAAAATCTGACTGTTTAGAGGGCAACGGGAGATGAGATAAGTGTAATAGGGAAGTAAAATAGAATATAAACATTTGTGTAAATACAAAAAATCTGTAGAGATTTAGTACAAGTTATAAGTAAAAAAACACAGTTATATTTTCTTGATAAAAATACAGTGTAATATCTTTTTGATAACTTTTTTGGTATTTCATTTACCATCTTAAAAAGAATAAAACTTATTGGCAGACGGGTTACCATTGACCATTTCACAATTCTTGAATAAAATTGCTCACATAGACAGAAGTGGTGAACGTCTTATAAGTGCTAAGCGTCTGCCACAAAATAAACAATTCTGTTTAATTGTTTAATTGATTAAACAATTAATTTGTTAAATAGAATAAAATTTACATTTTTTATCCGTTTAGTGGCTCTTCCTTTTTTTATATTTCACTAAGCGTTTCTGGACATATGTCCCATATTCAGGTGTAATTCATCAGTAAAATTCGTGGGATAAATAAAACAAATTACGTATAATTTACAGACGTGTGGTAAACAAATATAAAATATATGAACATGGAACACACGCGGTGTTGTTGGTGCGCACCAAGGTAACATTACAATCGTGTTGGTGAACGAACAGCTAAACTTTCAGTCCAATTCTCTACACGACACGGGGATAAGATTACAAGACGAGGTCCGTAGTGCACGGACAATAACAACGTAAGCATAACAGTCGATTATAGTGTTACCGTGGTGCGCCCCAACAACACTGACTGTGCCCCGTGTTCATATATTTTATATTAATTTACGACATGTGTGTAAATTATACGTAAATTGTTTAATTATCTGTCGAACGTTACTGAGGGACATAACTGAGGGACGTTACTGAGGCGTGTTGAACACCTGAAGATGGGACATATGTCCAGAAACGCATTGTGAAATATCAAAAAGGAAAAATAACTAGACATATGAAAGAGGTAAATTTTATTCTATTCATAAACATACAAGTGGGTTGGATACCGAAAGCTTGAATTTAAAATTAATTTGTTGACCATCTGTTGAAATACTCAAATGTTGAGATAATTATATATTTCCCATATTAAAAAAATAAAATAAACGTAGATCCCAAGCTACCAAATACCCGTTTCATAAAAAAATGATCTCGTAACGTTTTTAAAGGAAATAACTGGAAATTGTGTTCTAAAATGTATTAATTTAGCTAAATAGTTGGAAGGTTGGGTATCCGTTTTGGTGAAGCCTAACACAGGATCCTGCGGAGTCTGATCTTGTCCTGGTCAAGGACCATATGAACCATTAACGGCAGAAGACAAAATCTATTTACCGGTACAACATATAGAAACGTAGTAGTACCGGACACTACAGATCAATAAAATATAATTTTAGATCGAAACCGATATTTAATATTGTCAAGGATACGTTGACGTTGTAAAGTGTGCTTTTATAGCGGAAATCACTTGTGCACAAACCTGATGACAGTCGTTGCATCGCACTGCACAAGTGTCCTTTGCATGTATGTAAGATCATTTAAAACAGTGTAAACGTAATATAAAATGCTTTTTAACACTTAATGGAAGATAATGGGAACGGCTTTATACCCGGTAATTGTATTACCGCTTCTGTCTGTTTTCGTACATCATGTGTGTCACGTATGGACACATCACACTTGATGTGTAGATAAGTATTCAGAGCAGGACCAGTTCTAGGCAGTGTGTACATAATGAGTTTAGCATTACGTCATCTCTCATATGCATTACAATGGTGACAACGGACGACAGATTTTAAAGACAATAAATGAAAGTTTACTTAATGCAAGTGCACATTTTAATATGCGAATATTACCGCTTTATTATTTTCCATGTTTTACACGTAACTTCACTCATACGGTACACAAGCAGTGTCAAATCTTGACTATACAGACTAATGGGAAGATATAATCACGAATACTACAGTATGCCTGAAAGTCTGTGATTTCCTTTAACAGAGTAGGCCACTAGTCGTCTAACAAAAGAAATCAAACAATTTAGTAATTATCATGACCTAAGAAATGATGCAAGACTTTGTGAGTTTAGCTGTTAGCTAGATATAATTTTAAAAGAATTGTGTCAAGGTTTCAAAAACGTTTATTGTAATAATAAGATTCTAATACATTAACATTATTGACATCTGCTAATGTACCGTAATGCATTCAAATAATGATTAATCTTTCTAATATATATACGAAAAAGCAAAAAAATAATGTGTATTATTAAGAACGTTTTTAGGTGTTTTTATCAGTAAAACTCGGTGTTCTTAGGTGCCCACTCGGTTAATATGGTTGTAAGATGAAAAGTTCCACTGACTCCTACTCTGGTTTCGGAAGACAATCTATTATTCAATCACAGTGCATGTATATTTTATTATTATAGTGTTCCAATTTAAGTAAACTGTATTCTAAGGTAGTAATAATTTTTATTCACTATTATTAAGAGCGTAGTTGCGCTTATGCTTCGTGGTAAGGCTGAATGGGACCGCATCAACACATTTATTCAGTGGGTCCTACTAGAAAAAAAAAGACATACCTAACTTGCGCCCTGCGGGCAGTAGAAGATGAGGAACAACAAGAAGGAGCCCGATAAGGGCGAGTAGATTCCATCCTAAAGTAATACGCTAAGAGGTTTCAGGATGCATATGAATGCCTGAATTGGAGTTGGGTTTTTTGGTGGACGAGATTCCCACATACCAGAGGAACGGCCTCCTCTGACGGTGCATAAAACATTTTCACCTCTATAAAAATTATTATTATTATTATATTATTGTAGAAAGTTATTATAGACAAATATTAATTAATTGATAGTAATTGTATACACTGACATAATAACAAGTACAGAAGTTTTCACAAGGCGCAACACTAAATAGCGCAAAGTTATTCACTTGTAGGGTGAACGGCGAAAACGAACTAATTTCCTGAGTAGGGCCCACCAGTAATACGACTAATAGCCTATTAAGTTCAGCATCGATGACGCCAGCAGCAAACCAATGATTGTGTGCCGGTTGCTATCATGTTGTGCTTAGTATACTCAGCGGTTAGCGGAAATGGCGTTTGTAATTAATTAAAACGTTTGTATGATTGATTTGCTACTAAAGTCGAAGTAGGTGTTGAATTATCAGATCGATTCCGGACCCACGGTGCTTAGACTATCAATAACACCTGAACGTGACTCCCATGAGTAACAGATAAAATGCTAATACAAAACAATATAGCTTCACTACTTGTTTTGTACCGTTAGCCTTAAATCAATGCGTACCATGATTTTCCGAAGTCATTTTCTTGGTATAAAAAACTCTGTTAGTCTAACGTAAATTGACTAGCAACCGTGATTAACGCCCTCTGATAACTCATCATCTTATTCTCCTCAACCCGTAGGATGTTGGGCTTGCAAATTCTTCCTTTCTATGGACAGCCTCTTAATCGGCACATACTCTGTCCCTTATTTAACAGCATCTATATACTCCGACCTGCCAGAAACCAATGGAAAGTAGAACAATGGAAAGACCCCGAAGTAGATTCAAAGACCAGATAGAGGAGCACCTCTAAAAGCTGAACATAAAAAACTAGAAAGCCAGGCCACGCAATAGGAAAGAATAGAGTCGACTCTTGGAGCTGGACAAGACCCACCAAGGGTTGTAGAGCCACGGCTGATAATGATGTACCCTAACCTGAGGAGGTTACCAACCATGTTACTTCTCCTTTCTACAATCAATTGAGCCAACCAGTATCCTTTTTTTCACCCACTCTACTCGAAACATCATCATTTTGCACTCTTTCCGTCTATGGTATTTCTGACACTTTCCTCCTGGATTACATGTTGAACGTTTCAATGTAGCTCCTCTCCACTTTCCACAAAGTCCACGTTTCCGAGCTATATGTGCCATATGTTCCGAGCCAAAACGGGACACTTTATAAACTCCTCCAAGGTTTCAAGAAGCCTAGGTCCCTGTACATTAGAAACCACTGTTTCTTAAAAAATGACCCTCATCCTTGCGCGATTCTACATTTTCCATCACTGGTATTCTACATTTTCCCCCCTCATCCAATCTGATGTAATCCCGGCAGCTACCAATATATTTAGAGAATCAACTTTCACCACCTTGCTTTCTTAACTATTCTTTGAATATACCGTATGTAATGATTACTCCAGTGTCAGACACTCTACCATGTATCTTTGTCTACAATAAACAAAGTAAAGACAAAGGTGTTGCTGGTACAATAATACAGCTCGCATTTCAACACGCTCAATGAGTTCTACTGGTTTATCCATTTTGGCAATCACGTTTTTACTAAGCCTACTATTACTGATGATGACCGCTGTTTTAAATAACCTTTAGTGACCTTGAACTTGCACAGTTGATAGTAATATAATATTATATTACATTATATTAATATTATATTATAACGCTTAAAATCTGTTACCTTATCTTGTTTCCATAAAATATGAAGAATATCTTGATCTCGATGAGGAAACACGTTATGTAAATTGATGTGTAACTCATTATTGTGACACAAGATCCTGATAAACCAAACTTTTATAATGAAATAATAAACTACAGAGCACAGTCACAGCTGAAAGGGAAGTCTACTACTCACAAATAGGTTTTCAAACGACAATGCTATCTCATTTCTTATATAATAAGATGAAAATGCGTTCTTTCTGTGTCAAACAGTTTACCAAAACACCTTACGATTTCAATGCTTTTTTTGGTTGCTCACTGCAGTAAATTTGGTTTAGATTATTTTTCCGTACAGACCGGTTTTTGTTGTTCTCTCATTCGCTGCTTTCCAGTAACAGGCGCTTCCAATTCAAGAACAGACAAGGAAATATTTTACTTAGCGTACTAACTTAATATACATTAATAATTATCGTTCCTATAACGTATTCTCTGCTATACATAAAATATAATGTTTAAAAAAATACGTAAATCTTCAACTTACTCTTAACAAAAAATTGTCTGAAAACAGAAAAATTCTTTCTCCTCTCCCTCCCACACCCCTCTCTCCATAGTCCTTATCTACTGTAATCGTATTTCTAGGCTTACAGTTGTAAGTTCCTTCATTTCTAAGTAATCAGTTACTCAGGCTTTTCTTTATTTTTTTACCAATAACTAGGTGTGTCAACTATATAGTTTGTACACTAGTGTCGTACATTTTATAAAATATTTATTAGTGATGATTCCTGGTTTACATGTAAGATGCCTTTTCAATGTGCACGTTATACTTGCTTCTGAGTGTTCTGTACATAAGTTTCAATCATCTTCATTACTTTTTTCGTTTGGCACCTTAGAAAAACTTCTGTCTTATCTGTCTCGATTTTAAAGCATCTTGGGAGAAATAGTAAAATCACTTCAATTATGAGAGTTAAATTTACTAACATTATAGAATATTGTGAGAGATTTCACATTAATAGTTTTATATGTGTATCTGTAAGTACTCTTAGAGCGTGCAATTGTGTCTGTGTTTCTATTTTTCCAGTTTAAACACAAAGTTATTATTAATAATAATGTTTTCAAAGTATAATAGAGACATGTATAATCTTCTTCTGTTTCAGCTTATACAAACTAAGTTATTCGTTTTTATTTATTTTCTCTAAGACTCAGTAACATCGTGCGTACATTTTCATCATCATCACCACTCCAAGGCTTTATACCTGTTCTGGAACCTATCTCCTCCTCGGTCTACCAACATCTCTCTTCACATGGTGCAGTAGGGTGATAACCCAAGAAAACCACAGATACACGGATATCAGGCATGTGATCAAGTATTCACACCATCTCCTTCTGTTGTCTTCAATCTTCTGGTGCAATGATACAATGTTTAAATCGCGTCTAGTATCCTCATTCCGTCTCCGATCCAAGAGAGAACAACCTTGCGTCCCTCTTTGAAATTTCATTTCGGCTGCCTGAATAATCTCCACGTCCCTTTTATCAAGAGTCCATATCTCACTAGCATATAGGAATATGGGGACAGCCACAGTTTTATAAAACTTCATTCGAGCTCCTTTCGTGTTATATTTTTTAGATACCTATGAATCATTCCACAGATGCGCGTAAAGTTTGTTAGCTTACTCTACATTTCTCACAGATTTGAGTAACTGAAGGTGACAAAATGAAGTGCTAATGACGTTTCTTTTGACAATCATTACGTTTGCTAATACTTTATTTGACAGTTCAACTTGCATCCTACACTGACTATATGAACATATAGGAGTTATGATATTAAATGACTAATAAAAATTTGGTTAAATTATTAATGACATAATTACGGCTCTAAAATAGTTGGCTTTCGTACTTACCATTAATTATTATATTTGAAAGTTTTTCCATATAGGCTATGATTTGTGCGTTAATCTGTTGGCATGTTACTGGTCCCAACTAGATAGAGCGTATCTACTAAGGTACTGTGAGCTATTTCAAAATTAAATGTAGAATTTAAATTTGGATATCAGTGATTACGCCGTTAATGGTAACGTGGATATCTTGTAGATTGTTATGTTTTAATGATTTACACGGAGATGTCTGTGTATAAGTCTTGCATTATCTAGAAAATTTAATCATGCTCTTATCTCCTAAGCAATGTAGTTATTAATTTATTTGTTATTTTGGTCTTGACCATTACACAATTTTGATTTCTTTAATTATATTACAATATTTCAATTACTTCTTTACAAAGGAACGTTATAAAATTAAAAAGTTTTAGTTAACAATATTATAAACTCATTGTATCACTCACATAAAAATAAACGTTACCTGAGCTTTAGAGAATGAAATCCGGATAGTTTCCTTATAAAAGGAAATTCTTTGCAAAGAAATACAGAAGTTGTTTTCCGCGAGCAGCAGTTACAAGGACAGTAGTTTCCCTGTTATAAATATGCCATTGCCATGCCATAGCATTAGTGACGCGAAACAGAATCTTCAGATAATTCCATTAAGTATTTTATGATTTTTACTTCTTTTGTAATAGCAGAATTAAAATAAAATAACTTAAAACGTTCCCATTTGTACGTTAGCTGTTAAACAAAAATTTAAGATGAAATATTAACTACGAGACATTTTCTCATATTTGATATATTATAGGATTTTATTTACTCTGTTTTGGTTTCTATAAAAAAGACGTTAAAATATTTTAATTATTTGTTTCTACATAAATTTGCATACGTTGGTTTTGATTAAATATATATATTTTCCAGCGTAACAAAATAAATATTGCATAGATAGGTATAATGATAATTTAAACACAGAGTCTATACCTGGAGATAGGAAATTTATTAACTAAGGAAATTATTCATTCACTCCTATTAAGTTTTCCAACATTAAATTATTTATTTAATGATGTAGTCTTTCAAACAAAGAGTTTATTGAATCTTATTTTTACAACTCTTTGTTACTTGGATGTCGAATTTCACAACTACCGTCCATTTCGCTGTTAATGATCCACTGCCCGTTGACCTTGGAGTAGCTGACACTCGTGTTCACACACACGCCGTAGTTATCAATCTGTTATCGTTTATTAATTCATATCTGGGTTTTCGAAATGGGTAATTAAATAGATATGTTTATTAGGCTTACACAGTCCAGACTCTTTAAGTGTTCTCGCGTTAATCAGAAATATCCCGAAAGGTAATGCTGTCCTAGGCGGAAAATCTTGCCCTAACGCAAAAAGCACTAATATTGATTTATTATTAATTTTATTTTTAGTTGAGTTCTTTGATTCTACATAACGTATACGGAAAACTCGTAACGTGTACCTAAGTTCGACGTAGGATTGACTCGTCCCGACTCAAATAATTTTTAGAATTTCTGATTGGTAGATATCTTAGATACGTCACAGATTTTCATCATGATAGACTGACTTCAAGTTAAAACTATGCCCAAGTTTGCAAAGGCCTGTGTAGATTTAATCTACAATTTTTATTACCCTCTTGCAGATAACGAGTTAAAAGAAGAATTAATTAAACAAATATTAAAATTAAAGTTCTGCAGTATTTAATATATGAGAAACGTAGCCTTCAATATGGAGCATACTCTATCCAAGTGTCATAAAGAAATGTTAATTATTAATGAAGTTATTCAATACATTGTGAATCAAACGCGCACACGCTCTCTCGCGCATTACCATTGCACTGGACATGATGTAGTATGAAATTATGGGTATTTTGAGAGAACTCACTTTTTACCCATATCTTAATTCAAAACTTACATCTAATTTACAAAAAAAAGGAATAAAATCAATTTAAAACTTGTCTATGATCGTCAGAGTATGTGGTATAGCAGTAATATCCCTTATGCTGACATATCCTAGCACGGTTGCTGTCGCAATATATTTGACTTGATTTTAATGAGTACTAAGCAAACAAGCTTTGGGTAATTAGAGACGGCTCTGTCAGGTTAAAAAATATAATGTGTAATAAAAATAAAAACAGGCTGTACATTTTTTAGTACATTCTGGTATTTTAATAATGTTTTTGAATTAGAGAATATTTAACTTTAGCAGCAAACCTTATTCCACTGGGTTTTTAAATCTCTTGAACGAGATTTTTTTGCTAGTGTTTTGTATTTGCTCAGAAAACAATAATTATAATCGCAGCCCGTAGAAAACTGCCAAGCAACTGATTATAACAGGCGCTGATCTATTACGGTAAGTACACGAGACGACACTTCAGCCAACATTACAGCACAATATTTACGTTCCGTCTTCACTACAGTTGGTGTCATAACCAATTTTGTCTTGTGAGTATTGTGTAAAAAATCTTTTTCTATGTATCTTTTAATTTTTTTGTATTATTTTTAAGTATTTTGATATTTATTTTCTAATATAATATATACTGTAATTTGCAATATTAATATACAGGTATGTTAGTAAGGAAACAACGTAATGAAACCAATAGAATATTTTCATACAAGTCTCATATTTATGTTGTACTTTAAAGCGTGTTTTATCTATGATGCTTAGTCTTAACGTACATAATTTGTTAACTAAAATAATGTAAATATAATTTTGAAACATTGTACTTCAATATTATTAAAACCGTTCCCGAGTTGTTTAGCCGTGGTCCATCGTTTCTTTCTAAAACAGACGTTTTGGCAGTACCATCGACTGCCATCTTAAGCGTAAAAAAATCGAGCTGCACTAACGCAGGGTAGAACACGTAAGATACCACAGTACTGTTGTTGGGGCAAACTTTAAGTATTAGGTTTATAAAGGGAATTGATTTATAAAGGAATTATTAATTATCAATTACCACACTACTGTGGTCTCTAACCTGTGCCACCCTACGTCAGTGCAGCTCGATGTTTTTACACTCAGCCTTAATCACAGTACTGTGGTCTCTAACGAGTACCATCCTACATTAGTGCAGCTCGATGTTTTTAAATTCAGCCTTAACCACAGTACTGTGCTAAACTGCCCGGCAGTGAACTTTAAGAACATTGACGCCGGCCGTGTAAGCTTACAAATTATTGTATTTCAGTAGTTGAATGACATCCTTCCATAGCTGAATCATTTCTACAAACGTGGTTCTTATGGAAAGGGAAATTAGCAGAATACAAACACGGCAATGTCAGGAAATACAATTTTTTACAGAGTGTATAATCAGAAAAAAGTATATTAATTTGAAACTGGTAAGCTGAGGAAGCAAACTTTAAATGTTAGGTAATGGGAATTGACTTAGAAAGGGAAAATTAATTACCAATTAGAAATAGTGTAATAACCAATAAATAGTTTAGTCTAACAACCCCATCCAAGAGTCTTACTAGTGATCGTGGTTACATGTATCTTCAAGCTAGCTTAACAACGAAAGTAGAAACAGAAATTCAAAACGATCCCATGAGAGCCGATATAATAGACTTGCTACTTTTAGGGAGCACAGAATTGTCTCTATTGCTAACTCTTCATTTCCGAGACCCTCTTTCACACTACCTTTTACTATGTATCTCCGTCTGAGTTCTGCAAGATAACTACAATTTATATTATGTTTCACTGCAAGTGCCGTGTCAAACGTGACTTACCCGGTTTTAAAACGTCAGGTTGTTCTGTGCAATTAACAGTTTGGTGACGAAAACTTGTTCAGACGATTGCGGCCACTTGCCATTTGAAAAGGTCTTCTATATTGTGAATTCCACGTTTGCGGTCTCATATTAATCCTCAGGTTGTATGGCAAGTGCATTTAGTTCTGGGCTGTCTGGATAGTTTCTTGCTGAAAAGTTCACTTCTTAATTACCTTTAATATCTGCATGACCCGGACACTAAACTAAAGTAAAAGATAAAACTAGTTTGTCTAATGAATGGAGTAGTGTCGTTAGCTGTATCACAAGAAGGTCAGCTGTATCCCAATTTTCTAAGGAAGTAAGAAAATTCAATGAATACTTTCACATAACAAATTTTCCCTTATCTCAGTGTTCACGGTATAAAAGAGATTGCATACAGTCCAGCAGCGTTTGTACTCGCCGCCTTGGGTATTGTTCTGGATTAAGAAGCGCCCTGGAAGACCCCTTCATCTCTCCTTTATCAAAATATCAGTGAAGGAGATGATCTTTATTATTCGTCCTACTAGTGATATGATCTTCAACGTATTCGTTCAACAATGATCTGAAAAAATAGTTGTATATTTTTCCAAGTCTGTTTGTATTGATTTCGTAATCAGCATGTGGTTTAAAATAATGTGGCTCGGTATAATAAACAATTACTCAGTAGCAATAACCACGTAATTCAACAACGATCATTGACATCTGAGATGCAAAGATGTATTTCCTGCATTGCTATACAAGCGTTGTAGGCCTACCGGTGTAGTGTAGAATGCTCTGTAGTATAGCGCGCACCAGCAATGTGTGCAGGATGTACTTTTCCAATCACGACTCCCGGCTAAAGATTAAATTGCACATTCTTAGTCCATTCTGGATAGCACTAATGCTGTGTGCGGGACCAATAAAGCCTTCCTACATCCTCCCCAGATTGTATAAAAGATGCACTTAATTGTGTTTAGCCATGATTCGACCCTAGATCTTCGAGATGCCACTCCTCGCCAAGTATCACGAAAGTTACTCCTAAACATATATTTCTGTTTCTTATTTCAGTCGAACACCGTTCGTATTTACAATTACGTTCAGGTGCCTTCCTGGCTTTTGACAGATGTGTACACAGTTTTTTTTTTTTGTTGCCGAGAAAGATTATGCTTTTAGCTTTTAAACCAACTTGTTAATAGCGCCTTGCATACTGTGCTTGATCATTGCCGTTGCTCTAAGTGGAAAAGCACAAGATAGTGTAGAATGCATATCTTGAATGTTTACAAGCGCCGATCCTTGCTGTATTAAATACTTTTCATTATTTTTGTTTTCATTTTCTCTTAGTATTAGTTACCTTTCTCTTAAATTAAAGTTATAAGCGTAAGCTCAGGAAATTTTGAAAACGATTATTATTCCAACGAAAGTTGTTTGAAGTTTCTTTAAAATATTCATATTGAATACTATTTTCAAGCTCTTTAGTTCCCTCTGTAAAAAAAGCAGATAAAAAAAAAATAGTTTTATTTACTTTTTGCTTAGAGAGCAGTGAAAGGAAATTCTTCACACGAATTCTCGTTGTGGTGTTAATTATCAGCGTTTAATTTTCTCATGTATTCAACTAGTTTTCAATAGAAAATTATTATTATTATTATTATTCCTTTAATTGCAAGAGTGTATTTATTGACGGTGTATTCTAGTTTTTCCTTTCCTTGTTCAAGTAACTAAACCTTAAATTAATTAAGGTTACAGCCATGTGTGTGTTTCCTGTAAAAATAATATACTATTTTTGTCTTTAATAGCCAATCTATTTTTTCGCTGATCCTTGTTTTGTTATTACCAACCTGTAAATTACTAAGGAATTGGTGCCTACACTTAATATTTTTATCTACACAGTGCACAGGGGCCCTAATTAAAATACAAAAGAGAATATTTCCGCTAACGATTGAGACCCTCACCTTTCTTTAAATTTGATACATTAGAGGAACGTATAGTTTGTCATGAAAAATCAGTCTCTCTAGGTATAATGAATATATTGTTTGCATCACTTTTTAAGCTATGGCTTTGTGTCTACTGACTTCTTCCTACATCTAACTTTCTACTGTATAGAATACGATAACGTGGCCGTAACAGTAGGGTTATAATATAATGCTTATAGGGTTATATTATATATGCTTATAATCGCACACTACATCCATTAATAAACTGGCGAGCACATTCAAGTAATAATTATATTAGGATGTACGAGAGAGGTCTTGTAATGTAGATGTGGACGAGGGACTGAAGAGCAATAAGTAATTACAGAAATGACATGATTGTAATTGAGGTAAAAGTTCTTAAAAACTGTATCGTAACGGGAGACTGCATTAGACTGTATCGTAAAGTAAGATGAAGTAACGAAAGAACCTATTGGAATTGCTATATAATTTCCAGGTGTCTAGTTTTTAGTAAAACATCCAAGCAGAATCATTATAGACCGTTAAACGTTTTGTACGTGTTAGTAGCTTTTATTAATTTATTATTATTATTCCGGCTGTACAATGTTTGCACATTTTCCAGAACCAAAGATTACAGAAGTGATTATTTAACCATCTTCCACTGCTGCTTTTCCATCCAAAAATCTTCTTCAATTTCTCATTCCCTCAGTATTGTCTGAATTTCTTCTATCCATGTGATAGGTGGTCTTCCTCTTTTCCTTCTTCCTGGTGGGGACTATTCCATAACACTCATTGGCAATCTTTCCTGTGCCATTCTTTTCGTGTGTCCATATCATTGTAAATTTTTGTTTCGATAAAATCAACAATTGCATTTTTTACATTCATTCTGTCCTTAACGACTTCATTTTTAATTTTATAATTTTGGATACTCTTGTCGAACGTCTCCAAAAGTCCATCTCTGCTGTCATTAATTTTGTTCTTATGTGTCTACTAGTGGTCCAAATTTCTTAATCGTAAATCATGATACTTCTAACAATGGTTTTTAAATATTTTGGTTTTAGTTTTTGCCGCAATTTGCTTTTATTAAGATATATGTTTTGAATTTAATAAAAACAGATACACTTCACAATAAGTACACAACACATAACCACAATATGTCAGCTGACGCTATGGTTTGGAAAAGTTTTCTAGCAATACATTTTCAGTAATAATTCTGTTTGTGAATATATCTACAAGCAGAAGTTATCGTCTGAGATATCAAAATTGAACTAAAATGGCATTAAATTATCATATAAGTAAGTAGTAAGATCTAGTTAGCTATAAACAATGAAAAACAAGAAAAATAAAATGGAACAACAAAACTATATTGTCGGCAATTTAGAATTAGGTAACAGCGTTTCAAAATGGTTCGACGTCTCCAGGTTGTCATGTGAAAAACCTTTGACAGCAAATCATCGTTTCTACATAGGCATTGCCATATATAGCACAACAAGTTGACGTATCTGTAAATAATAGTTTGAAGCTATAATCGGCATATTAATATAGCTTCGATTAAAACAATGGGATCAAAATTTGAGCGTTGTATTGAAGAGCCTACCTATTTTGCCACAGCCCACGCAAAGTCTCGTTAAACCCTACCTTTGCCACGACAACAATAATTATAGGTTTAAGGCAGGGGTGTATTTTAAGCCCCCTGCTATTCAACCTGGTGTTGATGATGTTGTAAAAAAATGTAAAGAAAGTGTGAGTAAATATAGAATAGGATACTGGAATATGAAGATAATAACAGTAACAGAATTATGCTACGCAGACGATTTAATAATTATAGTAGAAACAGAAAAACAGTTACAGAATAACATTAAAGTATTTAATGAAGAACGTGGAAAGAATAACATGAAGATTAATATACAGAAGACTAAAACTATGGTAATAGGAAATTCAGAAGAGAAACAGTATAGAAATTGATGGAAAATATTTAGAACAAGTAAAAAGTTATAAATATCTGGAAGTAGTGATTAACAGCAAAGGGAATTTAGAGGAAGAAATAAATGAAAGAGTAGTGAAAACAGGAAGATTATTCAATTGTATTAAATCAAGTTTCCTGGGTAAAAAAGAAATACCCATTAAGATAAAAACAGAAATAGTCAGAAAAATCATGAAGCCAGTATTAACTTACGGAAGCGAAACATGGACAACAAATGAGAGAATAAAAGCAAGCTAACTAGTACTGAAATGAGG
Source organism: Magicicada septendecula (assembly GCA_034769895.1). NCBI lineage: Eukaryota > Metazoa > Arthropoda > Insecta > Hemiptera > Cicadidae > Magicicada > Magicicada septendecula. The sequence goes on along the minus strand of CM068372.1, from coordinate 107,900,715 downwards.
TTTCATCGAAAAATAGAAGGAAAGACAAAAAAAGATAGAATTCGAAATGAAATATTTAGGAAAAGTTAGATATTGTTCCTGTAGCAATAACAATAGAACAAGCACAACTTAGATGGCTGGGACATGTAATGAGGATGGGGGAGGAAAGACTGGTAAAGCAAGTGTTTGTATCCAGAGAAACAGGTAAAAGTAAGAGAGGACGACCGAGAAAGCTCTGGAAGGATGAAGCCCGCACAGCTGCAGAAAGAAGAGGAGTAAAATGGGAGAAAACAAAAGGAGTTCGCAGGAGATAGATAGAAATGGAGGGATATGTGGAAAACGACGACCTCAGAGGACTCAACTCAACATAGCTTTACACCAAAAGGTAGAAAAGCTAAGGATTAAGTAAATAAAGTAACAATAATAAGTGGGGATTCCTCTTTAAACATTCGTAAGCAACAAACAGTGGTTTTAAGCAGTGTGACTTTGAATTCAAACAATTGGCTGAATTCTCCGTCATAATGTATAATACCTGTTAATTAATGCCTGATATCGATATTGCTTCAGCAAATCTTAATGGAAAGGAATCTATATTGACTGCCAAAATTTCCAAGTTTGTCAGTGCCGGTATTTTAATCCTTACTGCTATTTCTGTTTAACACATTCTTAGATCATATTACAGTGTTGCATGACTCTTTTAGCTAGACATTTTGGTTACATTCTTGTAACTCTTCTTTAGCGCCTGTCAGACATTTTTCAGCGACAACTGTGAAGCTTCCTGAATATTCTGGCTAATGAAACGATCTCACGCTGTTCTGTTATTTACAGGCTCTTAGTAAATATTGTGACTGATTGTATTATCACCAAAAATGTTTTCACAAATCTTGTAACCGGTATTAACTACGTCTGTGTTTTTGTTTGTTTTCTAAAATGTTAACCAAATATAACATGGTCTGTCTTTTACCCAAAAAGTAAAATCTACAAAAAAACTACATTAAAAACCTTGTAAAAAAAGAATACTATTGGAAAAATTTCAGCTAGTGCAGTAGTTGAGCAGTGTAATCAGTTCCTGAACAAGGAAATGTTTCTGATAAAGAGGAAAGCTTAAATATTGATTTTTGTACCGAGCGCAAAGAAGTAGTTTGGAAGAACAAACGGACGCCAGTAACAGAGTAGCCTAGAGCGCGTTGCCAGTGACAAGATCACTAGTAAATAACAAAACTTTTTGAATGAGTTACAGAACAGGCAGGAGTTGAAATTTCCCTCGTACGTTACTATACAATTTATTAAACCCACAATCACGGTGTAATAGACATACAGCGAAAAATACAAGTATTCACATGACAAAGTCATTTTACTTCCATATTCCTTAAGGAATGGAAGTATGGTGATGGCAAAAAAATCGTGTTCGAGATTACTGCAGATTCTGATTCTACTACACTCAAAACATGAAAAAAAGTCGTTTTCCGAAAAGTGTCTGTGTGTGTGTCTGTCTGTGTGTGTCTGTGTGTGTGTCTGTAGATTTTTTTTTCTATGGCAAACGATAACTGCCGCAGATTAACTGCCGCAGAAACGATAACTCGGTATAATTTTTTGCATACAGCCCTGATTTGTAGAGTACTCACGACCTATTGTTTTTGGTGAAGATCGGTTGAGGGGAAGGGGTAGTTTACCAGCAACTGTTTTTTTATCAAGGAAAATTTTTTTTTTGGCAAACGATAACAGCCGCAAATTCAAACAGAATCAAATAATGTTTCGCATACAGTCCTGAATTGTAGAGTTCTCAAGACCTATTGTTTTTGGTGAAGATCGGTTAAGGGAAAGGGGTAGTTTACCTGTAACGTTTTATGTTTTAACAAGGGTATTTCCTATGGCAAACGATAACAGCCGCAAATTCAAACAGAATCAAAAGATTATTTTCATACTGCCCTAAATTGTAGAGTTCTCAAGACCTATTGTTTTTGGTGAAGATCGGTTAAGGGAAAGGGGTAGTTTACCTACAACGTTTTTTTAACAAGGGTATTTTCTATGGCAAACGATAACAGCCGTAAATTCAAACAGAATCAAATAATTTTCTGCATACAGCCCTGATTTGTAGAGTACTGAAGACCTATTGTTTTTGGTAACGATCGGTTGAGGGGAAGGGGTAGTTTACCTGCAACGTTTTTTATCAAGCGTATTTTCTATGGCAAACGATAACTGCCGCAAATTCAAACAGAATCAAATAATTTTTTGCATACATCAGTGAATTCTAGAGGACTCAAGGCCATTAGATGTTGGTGAAGATCGGTTACGGGGAAGGGGTAGTTTACCTGCAACCTTTTACGTTTTAACAAGAGTAAAGTACTTGAAAATTCATTTAAACTTTTTCAAACAATGGTAATTGTTGAAAATAAAATAATTTTGTCGCCAGGCAATAAAATTATAATTTTTTCATTTTAATGTAAATTATGTATATATTAGAAAATATATCGTGCTTGGCAGGCAAGCATATTTCAGATTATAAATCTTAGAATATGGAAGTCATGTATGGTTCTCCATACCGATATTTTGTTCATGGCAGAAAGAATTTATATTGTACAAACGTAAGGTTTGGGCGTAGGTTTTATCGAAACGTTAGTCGCTTTGTACTGGACAAGTTTTACTATTTTACCGCTCTTATCATTGTTATCAGTTACCATCATTATCAGTATGATAAAATGTGAAGCCAATAAATCGGTAGACGCACATATGGTAGCATACAATATTGCATAGCATTTGACACAATACTGTGTAAAAAAAGGTTTAGATTTATAGTTAGATTTAGTTTTTATTCCATAATATACAAAACTTTATTCTTAATATTTTATTCGATATTCGTACAGTCCTCATATACGACCCTATTACATTTTAGGTTTACATTAAAATTGTCGATAATTTCGTTTAAGTTATCGTTTATGTTTATGTATACGTTTCCTGACACCTGGAAATAATGTACGTGTACTCTGACTAAAGAATAATCTTAAAGAAAGATTATAGGGTAATAGGTCCGTTAATCCTAAGGCTATGGAATAGACAAGATATTGAAACAAGGGGAATTATTAACTCACAGAGAATCAAGAAGTGATGGTATAGTGTTAGATCATTACCCGGCTCAGTAGAAATGTTAATGTAACATAGTGCAGTCTTGTTAATGTGTAAATGACAGTACTGCTGTCCCCTGACTCATGTAACCAGAAAAAAAGCTTCTGGTCGGTAAACGTTTTTAAACAAAATAAAAATATAAAAATAAAAACAATAATAAAATAAAATTACAGATAAAATGAAAAAATAGATTAAACAAATAAATTTATTAGACCTTAGTATTAGCAAATTTTAGATCATATCGTTGTGTTACAATGTTGATATTACATTATAAGTCCTTTACAATGTTACTAGAAGGATGTATTTAAATTTTAGAACTCTCACTCTTGCTACTAAATTATTCAAATTATTATTATATTTATCTCTTAAATTATGCTTAGGTGTAATACGTAATATGTAGGAAAGATAATGACAGTCTTTTTAAATTGTAAATTATAGAAAATATTGCTACACAAGTAATCAAAATTATTATTAAATACTTAAAATAATACTGCAAATTTATCATTGTAAACCAATTCCCAGAACTAACTCACCGTTATCTGACCGGACTGTATTTATAAAGGATGCCACCAATACCGTTTTATACGGACCTCATTTATTTGAGGTCTATCTAGTTGGTAAACTAATAATGATATTTCTCTATAACATTGAATTATTCCTCTTGTTTACGGGGAATGCTAATGGGGTGGCTTATAACTTGTACAGTTACTAAGTATGCAGAGAATGTATATTGCTTAAGGCTAGTATCCATTAACTAATTAACAATAGTTATAGTAAACTTCATAGGAATAAAACAAACGATTTTTCTAGCTGTATATATTCTGTTTAAAATATAGTGTAGGTAAAATTTACTAGTAAGATTTCCCTTTACATATAGAAACCCGATTGCCAAGCTGTAAAAGTCAACAAATTTCTACGATCAAGTTGGTCAACACGCATGTAATTCGAGTCTGCATAGGTGATGCTAGGTCGCAGCTGTCAATTTAATGGGCAGTGCTGGACAACAGCTGACGCCACTGTACTGACTAGTGTCTCATTATTATGCGTTAAATGCAGACGCATACCATCTTCACTTGAATTATACTAGTCAGTACACGAGATCGATAGGCTCCGTCTGACATCAACGACTATCTCCTATGTAAACTGCAAGGTGATAATTTCAGCCATATTAATATTGTTGCCCATTATGACAAGGATAATTATGTCCTTTTGCGATTATTACCACACAATTCAGCTAATCAATTTTCAGAATTCTGAAACAAAGCGGTTGCTTAATTTCTTCCACCTCTAGTCATATTAGAAAGGGATTTATTGTCTATTTATTAGAGGACGACTTTACGCACGAGGGGGTTATATGGTATGATTAACTGACACAAAAATTATTTGAATGCAGGGACAACACCAAAGCAGTATACTTGGTGTTAAACAGATGTTACATAATTTTAAACCTAACCTATGTGTAGTAACTTTGTCCTCTACATAATGCAGGTCTCTCAGCCTGTTCCATTCCAAACAGGAAATTTCAGGCAGCTTTTTAAGGGGCGCCCATTCTACGTCGCATCTAAAACGTTTTTTGTTGAACGCAAAAACCGGCAACAAGCGTGTTTCACTACTGCATGATTTAATTAGTAATTTGTGTACTGAATAAAACTTGAAATTCTTGACAATTTATCTCATGATTTAAAAATTAAGCACGGCTAATAAAAATGTTCTATACTACAATTCAAGAAATTATATGGGAAGGAATCTTGAGAGACAACCAAGACTGCCTAGTGGAATTACTCAAGCTTCTAGATCCCCATCTGCTTACTTACCAGCAGGGCATATGTTAGAAAAACATCAGGTTAAAGAAAAATTTGTATTACTCAAATACGTTTTATTATTAATTATTAATCTCCTCAGACAGTTTTTTACTTTGGCAGTGCATTGAAAATATTTCGTATGTCTTAAGCGCATTTAAGATTTTCGTGTATATTTGCAGTAAATTTCAGACAGCTTACAAGTTGGTAGAATTCTGAAATGACGTTACCTATATACTATCCAAATTAATAAGTGTAAACTTAGCACTTTATACTATTAATAATGTTGTGCATTGACTACTATGTTATAGTATAGTCAATACTTTACAACATAAAATACAAATTAAAACTATTTGTATCTATGTTAAATTATGTCTATGCTGAAAGGAGACATTTTTTTAAATTTACATGTTAAATTATATTTAAAGATATTGTGAAAGCTTCCATAGATTTATGCTGGTCAATTTTAGAAAATTGTTTTATAAATTTGTAATATACAACTTTTTAGGAATAAAATATAAATTTTGCTGTTTCATTTCAAATACAGAGTTAGTGTTTCTGCTGTCTCGGCAGACGTCACGGATATTAACAGTAAGACATAGTTGCACGTATAAATGCTTCTGAGAAGAGATAGTCAATGTAATTAGTCTAACTCTATTGAATTGATGCAAACGATGGGATGGGAAAGTAAAATGTTTAACTGACTCTCTCTAGCATCTTGTTTATTTTCCGTTTTCAGTTGTATTCAACCGGTTTGTGCTGTCTGTTATTTTTATGGGTACATTTAAAAAATTAAACTCATTTGCTTAGAACACTTTTACTTCAGTTTGTTCTTTCTCAGCTTTTGTAAGAATGGTTTTAATTAATTACAGTAACGTTTATTATGGAAATAAATAAAATAGAATGTTAGAATTTTAAAATTAGAATTTTGTGCTCAGACAAAATTTCTATTATTACACTTACTGTCTCCTTAATTTTTTCGTTGTTGAATTAAATGGTTTTCTTTTTTTTAACAAAGGATAAGTATAATTTAACCTTGTTTATTTAAAGCTGTAGCAATTAGTGAGCTATGTGATCCGGAATTTACTTCTTTTGTAGCAGTTGGTAGAAAACAATTCTTATTATATTATACTAGTAGAATACCCGTGCTTCGCTACGGAGTTTCACGTTGTACGTAATGAAAATGTTAGTTTAATTAATAAAGTTCAATTAAAGTAGGCTTCTTAAAAATAAATAGCTGTTGCCCACAACTTCGTTCGCGTGGTCTTCAATTTAATGCGATAATATATTTAGAACAGAATCTATTCTATTGGGTTGCCATAGTAACCAGATCTAATAGTTTTTTAAGACCGCAAAGGACCCCCCCAGAGGATCGTATCGAAAAAAACACCTGTCCTATGTTGGTTCTCCCGTTGCGTAAAATATTTGTGCCAAGTTTGGTTGAAATCGGTCCAGTGGTTTAGGAGGAGATGTGGAAGACCCAAAAGAACCCCCAAAAGGACCCCATCGAAAAAACACCTATCCTATGTTGGTTCTCCCGTTGCGTAAAATATTTGTGCCAAGTTTGGTTGAAATCGGTCCAGTGGTTTAGGAGGCGATGTGGAAGACCCCAAAGAACCCCCAAAAGGACCCCATCGAAAAAACACCTATCCTATGTTGGTTCTCCCGTTGCGTAAAATATTTGTGCCAAGTTTGGTTGAAATCGGTCCAGTGGTTTAGGAGGAGATGTGGAAGACCCCAAAGAACCCCCCAAAGGACCCCATCGAAAAAATACAGAAACCTTCGCGGACGTGCGCACAACAACTCACCGAAGTTTCATCACAATCGGATGAATAGTATAGGAACGCATACGGGACAAACAAAGAAACATTCATTTTTATATAAGATAAGATTATATATATTAATACGTGAAGAGAAAACTTTGTACCCCTTTTTAAGCATATTGCTCGCACGGAGGAGTGTGAGATTTGGCATAGTTAAAGTTTATATGGAGAAGGAGTGCAGAAAGCTAAAATTTATATATAATATGTGTTACACATACATTAAATAAAATAAAATAAAACATACATTTGCACTTGAAAATTCATTTAAACTTTTTCAAACAATGGTAATTGTTAAAAATAAAATACTTTTGTTGCCAGGCAATAAAATTATAATTTTTTCATTTTAATATACACCTGTTGCAAAAGGAAAATTTTGTAGCAGCAATTTGAATTGACTTTACTCTCGCCTAATTATTATTAGTGGTTTCAAAAAAGTGAGTACATTTTATTATTTTTAAATTAAACCCAGTCTAATCTTAGTTTCAGTAATTTCATTACATGTTTTTTTTTACATTCAGATATTCGCACCTACTTCCATTATGCCTCGACATAGAACATTGACGGGTCGGAGTGAGAGACAAAGAAGAAGGAATATATATTCGCGTGAAAGTCAAAATGATAATAGACCAAATGCAAATTTAAATAGTGTAAATAGTATAACATTGACGGGTCGGAATGAGAGACAAAGAAGAAGGAATATATACTCGCGTGAAAGTCAAAATGATAATAGACCAAATGCAAATTTAAATAGTGTACATAGTATACAAAATAATGAAATTATTTTGAGGGATACATTTAAATGCGCACTGAATGTCGTTCCAAGAAATTTTAATACTTTTGATTGTGGATTAATGCATTTACAATGCATGTTTTGCAATGCAAAACATTTCGAATCTGAGGTCACTTTAGGTGAAAGGACTGCATTCACTTCATGTTGTCATAAGGGTAAAGCAATATTACCGGCCTTAAGTCAAAATGAATACTTTAAATCATTGTATGATGGACTTACTTCAAATGAACCTTCAATAAAAAGAAAGTAAAAAACTTATTTTGAAAACATTCGTAAATACAATTCATCATTTGCTATGGTTAGCTCAGAAGCTAAAATTTCGGATACAGTTACGCGTGGAGTGTATCATTTTAAAATACATGATGTTTTTTATCACAGATCAGGTCCAATGACTGCTGGATATGGTCGCTCACCATGTTATGCGCAATTATATTTTTATGATGTTGACACTGCTGTCAATTATAGATTACGTGAACACTATAATCAAACATGCAATAACAATATAATGCGCGAAATCTCTCTTGAATTGGAACGCATTAATCCTTTCGTTCGGTCATTCATTGCAATGAAAGATCATTGTCAGAGAGTTGAAAATCAAAATAAAGAAATTTGTATGCTCATTAAAGTAAATCGTGATTTACATCTACGCCGTTATAATGATGCAGTTCAAACTGATGTAGCAGTAATATTTAGTACAGTTGATGGTGAGCCACCCTTTGGACGAAATATGGTTTCGTTTTCAAAAGTTAATGGTACCATTAAAAATATCTCTGTTTTGGATTCATCATTGGACCCTTTGGCGTATCCATTACTTTTTTCCAGATGGTGATACTGGGTGGCACATCAATATTTCTCATAATGTGCCAACTACATCTAATTCAAGAGCGCCCAGAAATAAATTAACCATGCTTCAGTATGCAGCCTATCGACTTGCAATTAGAGAGGATTTTAGCATGTTGCACCATTCACAAAAATTATTTCTGCAGTGGATAGTTGATATGTATGTGAGAATAGAGGGCACAAGGTTACATTTCATTCGACAAAATCAAACAAGTCTTAGGTCTGAAGTTTACAACAATTTAACAGATTATTTAGAATTGAACCCCAATGCCAATAATGTTGGCCGTAGAGTAATTTTACCATCTTCAATCAATGGATCTCCAAGAAATATGTATCAGAATTATTTAGATGCAATGTCAATTGTAGAACATTTTGGAAAGCCTTCTTTGTTTATTACAATGACTTGCAATCCAAGTTGGCCTGAAATAGTTAGCAATAGTGGTGTAGGTGAGTCAGCTAATTTTCGACCTGAAATTGTTGTGCGTGTATTCAAGTCCAAACTGAAAGCATTAATTGAGGGCCTTACACTAAAGAAAATCTTCGGTAAAGTTAAAGAACTCATTTATACAATTGAGTTTCAAAAGAGAGGATTGCCTCATGCTCACATTTTACTCTCTTTAAATGAGCAAGATAAAATTGTTAACGCTACCGATATTGATAAAGTTGTATCTGCGGAGATTCCTAACATTCAAACACATCCTACATTACATGAATATGTTGTAAAACACATGATGCATGGTCCATGCGGTGTACTTAATCCAAATTCTGTATGTATGAGAGATGGAAAATGCACAAAAGATTATCCAAAACGATTTAATGAATTTACATGTGAATCATTAAATGGATATCCATTACACAGAAGGCGTGATAATGGTATTAATGCTGAAGTTCGCGGTAGTTGCCTCGACAATCGTTATGTTGTACCATACAATCCATATTTACTTGCCAAATTTAATTGCCATATAAATGTTGAAGTATGCACTACAGTTAAAGTGTTAAATACATTTATAAATACGTGTGTAAAGGCTATGACAGTCCATCTGTTGAATTAGGTTTAGAGAGAAATGAACCAGGTCAAGAAATACAAATTGATGAAGTTAAAAATTTTTTAAATGGCCGTTATGTCGGATTAACTGAAGCTGTATGGCGCATCTATGAATTACCAATGCATTTTCAATCACATGTCATCGTTAGACTTGACATTCATTTACCGCGTAGACAGAATGTTTACTTTCGAGAAGGGCAAGAACGTCAAGCAATTGAAAATGCAAGACAAACAAAATTATTAGCATTTTTTGAATTGAATCGATCAGATCCATCAGCGCATGAATATAAGTATATTGAAATTCCTTTGCATTATGTGTGGGAAGATTCCCGAAAAAAATGGAAGAAGAGAAGGGGTTGAGGTGATAAAATCATTATACGCATATATGTAGTATCACCAAAAGACATCGAACTTTTCCATTTACGATTGCTTTTATTACATGTCTGTGGTCCAAAATCATTTGAGGATGTTAGAACATACAATGGAATTATACACACTTCTTTTGTTGAAGCGTGCCATGCTCGCGGCATTGCTTCAAATGATAATGAATGGCGCGAATGTTTAAATGAAGCAAAAGAATTACATTCACCAAAACAAATGCGAAATTTATTTGGTTACATTTGTGCATTAAATGTGCCAGCCAATGCATTGGCGTTATGGAATGAATTTAAAGTATATCTTAGTGAAGATTTTTTGAGAGATTACAACGAAGAAGTATCCTTTAACACAGCTTTATTAGAAATTGAAGATATTTTGAATGTTCATAATTTGTCATGTCAAGAACTTGGTTTACCAGTCCCCACGTATACGCAGAGAACAGACGAAGCAAATGCTATTGATCCAATAGAACAAGAGTTTCTGTTTTGTGAGCATTATGAAACTGCAAATATTGAACGCGTAATCTAATTGATCGTGTGATTCGTGAAGTTTTGCACCATGATACTGGATCTAATGTTTTTTGTTTAACCGCTCATGCAGGTTGTGGAAAAACATTCACACAAACAGCAATCATTCACAAATTGAATTCGCTTAATCTTAGTTGCATTGCAACAGCGTTCAGTGGCATAGCTTCAACTCTATTACTTGGAGGTAGAACTTTACACAATGTGTTTAAATTGCCTATACCCATTTTGGAAAATTCTGTAGCGAATATTACCGCAAATAGTAACTATGGACGTTACATAAATTCATCATCATTGATAATTATTGATGAAATTCCTATGTGCCCACTGCAAGTGTTGAAAATCATAGATAGATTATTGCAGGATCTATGCGATGAAAATGATAAACATAAACCATTTGGAGTGAAAACGATACTTCTGTGCGGTGATTTTCGGCAAATCTTACCAGTTGTCCCACATGGATCACGTGCAACTTTAATTGAAAATTGTGTCACGAGTTGGCATAAATTTGTTTATTTTCATAAAGTAACGTTTACTCAAAATATGAGAGCCTTACCAAGTGAAATAGAATTTGTCGAATTCTTGAAAAAAATTGGTAATGATGAAGCCCCACAATTCCCTCAGTTTGGTGAAAATATTATTGAAACACCTCAGCAATTAATAGGAGATGAAAATAATATTATTAATGAGGTGTATGGAAATATTTCCGAAAACATACTCTCAGATAACATATTGAAGTCAGTTATTTTAGCACCTAAAAATGATAAGATAATTATACTTTTATTAATACTGATATACTTAATCGAATACCAGATGAACAGAAAACATATCATAGCTACGATAAAATAATTTGTGATGATGACAATGAAATCAATAACTATCCAGTAGAGTTTTTGAATTCTTTGACTATTAGTGGTTTGCCACCACATAAGTTAGTATTGAAAGTTAATTGCATCGTTTTACTGATCAGAAACTTAAATACAAAGGAAGCATTAGTCAATGGAACAAGAATGCGCATCGTAATGCTATTGATTGCGAAGATTTAACTGGAACCGCACGCAATAAGAGAATTTTGATTCCACGTATAAATTTAACATATTCCGATACTGTTTTACCATTTAACTTTCAAATAACTCAATTTCCCATTATACCTGCATTTGCGATGACAATAAATAAGTCTCAAGGACAAACATTCGAATTTAACATATAACGTATAAATTTAACATATTCCGGTACTGTTTTACCATTTAACTTTCAAAGAACTCAATTTCCAATTATACCTGCATTTGCGATGACAATAAATAAGTCTCAAGGACAAACATTCGAAAAAATTGGAATTTTATTGAGGCAGCCAGTTTTTTACACATGGTCAATTGTACGTCGCAGCAAGTAGAGTTCGATCATTCGATGGTTTGAGATTTTATATTTCCGAATATAATGGCCAAGGGCATTTAACAAATGATGAAAGAGTTTTTACAAAAAACATCGTTTACACAGAAGTTCTGTATCATTAAATTCAGTTTCAAACTATTTTAAGTTCAATTGACAACATTTATTTTTTAACCTCCCGGTTTTTTCGATTTAATGAAAAATATATGAAAAAATACGAGACACGTAATTTTTATTTCATTTTTTATTTTGTATTAATTTTTTATTAAAATTTTATATAATTCGAAAAAGATAGGCAAAATAACTGTGTAGCCTTGGCGAAACCCGGTCAGTATGGCAATAAAAAAAACCCAAGGAAATGTCAAAAAACGCGTTATTGCTTTTTAAATATGGCTTAGCCAAGCTAAACCTCATTTTTCCTATCTTTCATATTTTTCAAATAACTCGAAAATTAATGCATAGAAAAAAAAATTAAAAAATTATATAAGCTTTGTAGCAGATAATCTTCAAACTGTTTTCGAATTTTGTACCTTACCAAAAATGAAATGTAATCCACTGGAATTGAAAACAATGTATCTTATACTTCTATGAATGTCTAGTCTCATTTTTATTAGCGCTTATTTGATTCAATAATAACATGAAAAAATTAAAACTGACAATGAATTATATCAAAAAATAAATACGAATACAAGCTGTAATTGTGTTTTTTTCAACTGTTACTAACATTAAATTTTAAATTTCATAGGTATTGCAGGGAATTAAGGCAAACAACACACGCTAATGACGTATTTGTACACGCTCGCAACTGACGTAATAGAACAAAATTCAAAAAAATTATATGCAATGATTATAGAGGTATACTCTTTAACAAAAGAACCTCAATAACGTTCAAACTTAAAAATTTAATGAATTACGGTCGAATTTCGACCACTGGGCGATCACTAGTTATAATTAGTATAAGAAGCTGACATAAATATAATAGTCAGTCATATAATCTTATCATAGAAACACATTTATGTATTTAGTCAATATTAGTCTATTGACAGTCAACATTGCAAAATAATAAAAAGTAATTTATTGACCTTCAATAAAGTATGTATTACTTATTTGAAGAAAATAAACAATACATAAATAGCAGCTAGGAAACAAAAATTAGATTATATAAAATTAAGATTTCAGGACGCGATTAATGATGAAACTATAGCATGTAATTTAAGAGATAAAAGAATAACGTATGTCATCAGACTAGATCATAATAATTTGCCTAATAAATGGCAAAAAGTAAGAAAAACCTGTTTAGCAATTAGAATAAGTTTTAGTAAATTAGAAGGGTTAGATTAATTGGATAACAGAGTTGGTCGGCTAAAATTCTGACTCTCTATAGAACAGTACGTGAAATGATGACAACAGAAAAATACGAAGACGAAATGTAGACATTTGTATAAGTAAAAAATCTATGGAAATTTATTACATAGTAATCAGTAAAGAAACAATACTGTTTAATCTTGTTAAAAATCACGAGTTTGCATTTTCTTAATAAAAAAATAGAAGGAGACGGGTTTGATTTGACCAGAATAGAATTGTCTACATACACAAAAGTGGCGAACTTTTTATAACTACTAAACATCTGCCAGTATTTGTTTAATAACGAACAATAAATTTATCAAGTGACTGTTTGAAGACTCAAACATTAAAATAATTATGTATATTCCAACTTAATGAAACCGCACTGAAACTATCAAATAGTCGTTTCCTAAAAAAATTTTCCGTAACGTATTTAAAGAGAATAACAATCTTATACCTGTTGTGGAATGTATCGTTTAGGTAAAGCCATTTAGGGAGGTGAAAGACAGAATCCATTTCGCTGTGGTTTAGTCAGTACCAAACCACACTGGCCTTTAGTGCCATACAAATGATAATAATAAGAAGAATTAACAGACAAAAATCTATTATTTGATATTGTTAAGAATACGTTGCCGTTGTAATGCGTACTTTCATGGCCGAAAACATTTTTCCACTTGTGTAAAAAAGTGTGCCTTACATGTATGCAAGTTTATTTAAAATAAGATAATCGTAATATAAAAAGCTTTTTAACACTCTAAAGTAAGATAATGGGAACTGCTTTGTAGTCGGTAATAGTATTATTCCTTCTGCGTGTTGTAGTACATCATGTGTCACGCCTCACTCTTGATGCGCATATAAGTATCCAGAGCACGACCAATGCTAGGCTGTGTGTACATGAGCATTAGTACATTACTTGAGCGTTATATCAGCTCTCACACAAATTATAATGGTTACAACCGACCACAGACTTTTAATGGCTAAAATGGACGTTCAATTAATGCAAGTGAACACTTTAATACGTGTGAAGCAAAGGTTATTCTTTTCCACATATTACACATAATTTCATTCTATGTTACACTAGCAGTGGCAAATCCTGTTAATAACGACAAATGGACCCGAAGTGATCTACGATTATGACAGTATCCCCGAAAATCAGTGCTTTTGTTTTTGCGTGATTCATAAAAGTCATACAATTGACACTAATCTGGCCAAGAAGTTAAACAAAACTGTCATGGTTTAATAAAATTTATCAAACAAATTATTTAATAATGGAAAGTGTTCTGATGGTGGTTGTTAGCTAGGTGTACTTTACAAAGATTTGCGACAACATTGGGTTTTTATGTGAGTATTTTGTCTATATATAACAAAAATTGTTTTACAAACAAACGGTTAAAGCAATTTAATTACTTTTCTTAAATTAATATAATAATCTAATAATGTTCGTTTTAAGTAGAAATACTTGAATTGTTATGTTCAGTTAGTTTCAGTTACTCTCTCACGCCGCCATCATGTAAACATTACAAAAAATGGCCGACATTAAAACTGACGCCAAGTCTGTAACGTCAAATAACGTTCCAATTAACGTTTAATCGTTAATGTATATTTTACACGGTTTAGTTTAACATGCATTATTTTAAATTCAAAACTGTTAATGTAACACAATAACATTTACTGTTTAATGTTCAATTTTATATCACTTAATTGTACATTGTCCAAACGTTGTGGTTATAATTCAGTTAATGTTGAATTGAACTGGCGTTTTTTGTAAATATAGTATGACTCGTTACCTGATCCTCATTTTTTTAATATCACTTAGTTATTTCCTTCTTGCTATGGTTCCCCTTTGTGTTATTAATTATGTACGTAGTCTACCTTGTCAATTACTTTCCCTTGTCTTTCTGAGTACTCTTCATATTTAATGTCATGGTTATACTTCACTTTTAACTATTAATTTTTTTAATATTATTAATTATTTAAGTATAAATTATTATTCAATAATTATGGAAGTATCAAACAAGACGGTTAGGCTTTTTATAAATTTCACTACTGTTGTAAAATAACTTTCTTCTTCTCACTTTGGGTTAATTTTACACAATAATGTTTTAACTTTTAATTTCGTCTGTTACACAGCTTTTTATGTTTGGTACATAATCTAGTTACACTTATTTTTATATGGTTGATATAAAAATTATTGTGAAACGTACTGTAGCTCTTTTTGTATATCTTTGCGGTTAGCTTTAATTTTAGAAAAAGATATAAATATATATTTTGTGGCGCTTACATTACACGACTAGTGATGACGGTAGTATAATTTGTAGAAGGGCATGAACAAAAAAATTGTTTACACAATTTGTATAATAAATGATAAAATAATTTACTTACGATTCCACTTCTTAAACAAAATTTGCAAGGAATAGGTTTAAAATTGAATATGTTTTGTATGTTAATATTAAAGAAACGACTTCCCAAAATTGTAAACAGTTTTGAAATTTGGAAAGTGTTAAACATAGGTTTAAAATTTTGTTGTTAATTTTTTGGTTTTATTGTATTTTATTTTTTAAGTAATATACATGCAATTTACTCAAAGCTAATAAACGTTGTCGGCTCCTTTTTCTGTATAGCTGCACAATTTCAGACATTCTACCATGTGTCGTCAGTTAATCATAGGCCAAGGCAGTTACAAAACTGCCAATAATCTAGCTAGTATTTCAATAATCTCAACAGTCGACGCGCTGTATTGAAGAGCCTATATAATTTGACATAGCAAACTCGCATTGTCATTAAACCTGCTCTCAGTTATGACAGTGACAGCTGTTTTAAATAACCTTTAGTGACCTTGAATTTGAACAATCGCTCATATTATATAACGCTATAGTCCGTAAATATATATTGTTCGTACAAAATGGCAAGCGTACTTTGATTCCAACGAGAAAATAAGTTGTGCAAATTGGTATCATAAAATACATTACTGCGATCCAAGATTCTGTTAAACAAAACTTTTATACTGAAAAAATAGACTACAGGGCACAGTCAACAAAAATATCTGCTTCTCAGATTTATGAAAATAACAGTTGAGTTGTTGAATTGGAAAACTTGCTTTTTCTCTCGTAACTGATTTACATAATAACAGAAGTCGGTTTACTAAATTTATTTTTTAAATATTTGATTGTCTGGATTTTTAAACATTAGTCTATTACTATGTTATATTAGAAAAATAATTTAGAAAAACTGAAGAAAATGTTATAAAGTAAAATGTCTTAGTGAACAAGATTACAAACTCATTGAAATACTTACATAAAAAGAAATTTACTTGAGTTTTGAGGGAATGAAATTTGTATAGTTTGTTTATAAGAACTAACTCTTTACAAAGAGATAGAGAAGTTGTTTCCGCAAACAGCAGAAACAAGGACTGTAATTTCCCTGTTAGAAATATTCTATTGACATTCCGTGGCATTAGTGATGCGAAACGGAAGCTCAATATGATTCTATTAAATATTTTATTATCTTTATTTCTTTTCGAATACCAGGATTATAATAAAACAATTTAAAACGTTTTCATTTGTATGTCAGACATTAAATTACAGTGAAGATGAAATTTCAACTACGAGAAAATTTCCTCATACTTGTTATATTAATGCACTCAATTTACGCCATTCTGGTTTTTATAAAAAGATGTTAAACTTTTGGATTACTCGTTTCAATATACATAAATATACTTTTATGTCTATTCAGATTATGTATGACTTTAATTTTATAGATAATATAAAATACCTGAAGAAAACCACATCAAGATAAAAAAATAATGTGTTTCGGAAAGTTAGGTGTATGTAACATAAAAGCAGGATGCAAATTGTCTTAATACAATCTAATAATTTAATAAACTACTTGGGTTCACGGAAATGTTAACTTTAGCTACTAAATTTTTCTTTTAAGATTTGAAATCTAATGAATGAGATTTGTTGAGCACATAAAACTATATAAATGGTGTATTTTTTATTTTCTCAAAGAACAATAAATTGTAATCGCAGCCCGTAAAAAACTGCCAAACTACTGACTGTTACAGACGCAAAATAATTACGGTAAATACACGAGACAAAAGTTCAGGCAACATTACAGCACAATATTAACGTACTGTGCTCACTACAGTGAGTGTCTTTACAAATTTTTACTTCTCAGTATTTTTGTAATTGAATATTTTACTATATTACACTAAACTTACACTAAATCTTAGTAAGTTTTATGACATATATTTTCTAATATTACTCTTTATTCAAGTTTCAGGCATGTTAGAAAAAGGAAAAATCTCAAACTATTAGTACATTTTTATACAAGTCACGGTTCAGGATGTACTTTTGAAGCTTATTTTACCTACAGCGCTTAGCCCTTCAAGTACATATTTTGTAAACTAAAATAAGTTAGACATAACTAACATTTATTTATCTATAGGTATGAAATCTTTTCATAGCTGAATCATTTATACAAATCTGGAACCTTTTAGTTTGAGAAATCAGAAGACTATAAGCACAACTATCTCAAAAAATGAACTATTTCATAAAGTGTAGAATCGTACAAGAAAGTTTATATCAAAGTGATGAGCTGAGTAAACGAACTTTATGTGTCAGTGAAATTGAACTACAAGTGGGAAATGAATACCAAAAGTATCGCAGATGACAAATACCTTTAGTACATAAAATTAAGAAATAAAAGACTCAAATAGACTTAATTTTTAGACATACTAGTGAGACTGACTTCTTCCATCACTTCTTTTTTATTAAAGAGCGACGTTTTGGCTACACAACAAATCGTTAGCCACCTTCAGGAAAAAAACGGAACTAAAACATTACGAATAAGAGGCTGTTCCGGACTTCACCAGTCCCCGCGCACTGTGTTCAAGGCCGCTAACAATTACGCTCTAGTGTTTTCTAGTATTGTTGACGCGTATTATGGATTATTCTGGATTCTCAACGGAGTAAAAATATAAGCATTTAGCGACGCTTCTGGCGATGTATTCAAGTGAATTTCAGTTATTGTCGGGCAATTTAGACAGTGCGTCTCAAGTAGTGTATTAGTGAAAGTGATTCTCAGTGCGGAATTCTTTATAGCTGACATTATTATTTGTGTAGACACAGTAACTTGAATTATTGTACGAGTTTAATATTGTTGAATAGCTTGTTGATCTCAAACTGTTGAATGAGATTAATTAAAGCTGGTGACTTAATTGGTGTCTTGTATTTTGTTTTCCACTGTACCATACGACGGTCAGTTAGACCGTCGTAAACGTATCTGTGTAAAAGGAATTATGCTTGTATTTACGCCTAAGTGAAAATCGCTGTAACATATTTTGATGATTACAAGTGGTTAAGGTAAATTCTTTCTAGACGTAAAAACGGTAACGCAAAATAAGTAAACTTAAGAGCTCAGCTGCATTAAACGTTCTCAAATTTTAGTAGTGTATCTTAATCGTGACAATCATCATACAGAGCTGGGTAAATAAGAGATTGACATGATGGTGAGAGAAGCTGTCAATGGCATTCAACGAGACGATCAACTGATCAACTGGGTGTCAACAATCTGTCAATATTACCAAGCGCGGTGACGCTCAACTTGATCGATTGCTCACGAGCACTCAGACGACAGCGGCATCACACTTATGTGTAGAGTGCAACAAAGGCTAATCCACTTTACACATCTACAAATAGCCTGCATTTAAATTTTCCCTTTTTAACAACATATATTTCGTACATATACACAAGTGTATCTACATTAATAAATATCTGATAAATATCCTCTGAATGGTGATTTATTTGGAAAATTAAAATGTCTAATCATAAATTATTGAACCAACTACGTAACCAAACTGTGTGGTTGCTTACGTCACTTGATACAAACGATTCGCTCAGAACACACAGATTTACCACAAAACAACGTATTGTGATCGTTATATGCGTACAAATTGCGGCACAATGGAGATCGTGCATCTCAACGATCATTGTAAGTACAACAGTTAAGGTAAGTGTTTTGCGTATCACTGTATAGCCGTACCGTTTGCTAAATGAGCCTAACATTACGTTGTAAATGCTTACTGCTAAATAAAGGCACTGATCTCAGGTGCTTATATTAAACATTACTTTTTTCTACAAAGCGTTCTATTCTGACTCTGATGTTTGTCGTGATAATGTCTTACACTGACCGTCTCTGACTCAGATTTATACGACTCTTCAACATTCTGTCATTCTTGAAATTGCCTCTTTTTTTAGCTTTAAATAGAATGAATATACGGTGTATTAAACGTGGTATGGCCGTTGGCTCAGTAGACCAGTGGGTATGGCACCTGGCTACTAATCTAGAGGTCCCGGGTTCAATTCCCGGGCCCGCACCATAAAACAAGGTGCTTTTTTCAGCCCCCAGGACGAGTCATCCTATTGAAAATGAGTACCTGGGATAACATCCTGGGAATAATAATGAGCGGTTGAAGCGTAGTGCTGGCCACACTGCCTTCCTTGTATGCCGTACGCCTCGCTTGAGGCAGCCTACCCTAAGCTACTTCGGTGGTATACATGGGAGCCATTATTATTATAAAATGTATAATAAAATAAACCAAATAATAAATTTGGTAAAAGAATTGATATCCGGGCTGTCTGGACGTGGTCGACTGCTTTGGACTGTTTATTGTGAAAATATGTAGCCGACATGTTTTGTCTTTGTAAATTAATCGCTTATCTTTTCTTTTAATTGGTAGGTCCTTATACGATACCTCCGACATCACCCTTACGACCTTGACTCATTTCTTTGATTTAATAGGAATCATCATTTTGCATCTCACCCGTGCAAAACTGCAAATTTCCTCCATTTAAAATATTCGTTTACAAGAATAGATATTCAGCCTGTACATACAGTACAAGTGTGTAGCTAACATTAGTAATTATCATCTAACTAATGGTTCGTTAGGAATAGTAAATGATCAATTATTGAAATAATATGTTGCACTTACGCTCTACCATTTTATCCAATATAATTAAGTACTTAATTACTAAATTACTCTTTAATTGATAAAAGTTAAATCGATTGGTAATATAAAGTTTCCATGCCTACTTACATTTAAATTCATTTGGTTTATACAAAACATTCGGATTTACCTCAAAACAACATAATGCAGTCGTTGTGTGTGTACAAACTGCGACTCCGAGGTGATCTTCCATCTAAACGGTTACTGTTAAGTTCAACGGTTAAGATTCTTTTCTACATACTACATAACCTTTTGCTAAATGAGCTCCGCATTACATACTCAATGTTTACTCCTTTCTGTAACATAGCGCTGGTAAGTAATTCTTTGTTTTCTGCATCTTATGTTACGCGTTTCGTTTCGTTTCCCGTTCTGATTTCCTATTATCCTGACTCGGTAAATTTTAACTTTGTGCATCTTTCCATTTTCTTCGTCTTCTGATAGTTTCTATCCGTTTTGGATATTGCATATCATAAAGATTATTTTAACTTTCTGTACTGCTGCACGGAATAAGTCAGTTGTAGTCATTTGTATTCATTACAAATCAGGTCCTTAAATTTCTCAGCCATGATATTCTCGGCCGCCCAACCTCTCTCTTTTCAAGTACTTTTCCCTATAATATGGACTGCATTAAGTAAAATCTCTGTTCATTTCTCATGAGATGTCCAAGATACTAAAACTTTCTTATCTTCATTGTGTTAATAACTTTCCTTTCTTTCTTCATCTTTCTAAGAACTTTAATTAGTTATATGTGCTGTCCATGAAATGTTCAGTATATTCAAGTAGGTAAAGCTACATCTTGAAAAATTCCAATTTTTTAGTTGTTGCGTCAGTCAAAGTCCAAGATTCTACACCGTAGAAGAGGACCGAGAATACGTAGCAGTGTAAAAGTATCATCTATATGTTTATTGTTAAGTCGTGACTATTGAATAAAGTGCTCATTCTAGTGTACACTGCTCTTATCTTTTCAAATCTGCTCTTTATTTTTTGAGAGTGGCCCCATTGTTCATTGACTACAGTACCAAGATATGCAAATTTGCATAAACGTTCAACTAGCCTTTAGGGTGCAGTTTGTGAATTTATTCTTAGATACAATCACTAGCTTCGTTTTATTAACACTGATGTCTAGACCATATCTACAGCTGATTTCTGTCACTCTGTACTTAAGTTGTTGTAGCCCCTCTAAACTATCTGCGAATATGACGGTATCATCCGCATAACGTATATTATTTATTTTTCACCGTTCAGAGAGATTCCCGCATCACATTCATCTAAAGCTTCTCTAAAAGTACCTTTCAAGTAGATGTTGAATGAAAGCAGAGGTAGTATACATCCTTGTCTTACTCCACGCAGAATCTGTATCTCTTCAGTTTTCCCTTTATCTACTCTGACCACTTCAGATTAGTTCCAATACAATTTAGCTATTATACTTAGGTCGTTTCCATTTAATCCAATCTAATTTATATCTTAATGGGTTTCAAATTATCCTGTTTACCTTCTTTAATGTTAATCGAGAATTTGTCTCTAATTGCAAGCGGTACCTGGTCCCTCTTTAGTGTGGACGACGCGTAGATTGTTAAAAATAACTTATTCTTGTTTCATTACGAATGAGAGACTTAAAAATAAAAAGTAAATGCTAAAAATAATTTCCACACGTTTACTACAAACAATAGTGTAATAAACGTTTCAAGACATTATATCTTATATAATGTTAAGTGTAATAATCTTATAGTGTTATAAGACATATGTGTTATAGTTTCAAGACAACTGTTGTAACGTCACAGAACGTTCCATAAAAGAAATCATTTATATAGTAAGTTAGCATAAGAGGAAAGTGAAGTGAACAGTATCGAACCCAAGTAGTCCCAAAAAATTGTGTAATTTTGTATAATAATTATTTCTATCAACTTGAAAAAACGACCAAACTATGACTAAGACAAAACCCCATATATATTATTAAAGTGAATAAGAGTGAAAAAACCATAAGACACTATAAGAGAGAGAAATAATGTCAGAATCTACCAGAATAAAATCAATAATTATTAAGTTTTATAACTATGAATATAGTATTAAAAACTATTTTTTGTGAATAAATGGACATGATCCATCATTATATTATGTGATGTAAATAAAATAAATGTATTAAATGACTTAAATACATTATTAGAAAGAGTTTAAGTTAAAATAAAAATTGTATATTTGCAATGACAAAAAAGTATTAATGTGTTGGATTTGAGACCATACACCAAGATTTCATGAAAAAATTAATTATTATCAGATTTAAATAAAAACTATACGTAATTGTCAAGCAGACAATAGTGAACAATTTATCTTAAATAAAGAAAGCTGTCAAATGAATAAAAAGCAGTCAAAATAGCCAAAAACAGTGTTAACTAAAAACATGTAATAGGCATCTAATATTGTATAATTTATGAATTTAATATTGTCAAAATGCAACCAAACTGTATTAGAAAGCTGTAATATGATATAAAGCAACTATGCTAATATACCTGACCAACTTTAACATTGTAATAGTCAAGTCAGCAAAATATTTACTTATACCATGTATGGCTGAAGCCAATTATCCAGTACAAAAATAATCAGATCTGGCTAAAATACTTACATAATACTAACAAAAATGAGATAGAAAGGTACAATACATCAAAATACCTTAATAAGAAATAAACTCAGTTGAAAGTAAAGTCAATTCTAAAAGAATTTAACTAATTAAAGTGAGATTTGTCACACCATAAAAAATGACATCTCAAGACAATCAATGATGCTATGTCATCTTGTGATAAATATAAAATATGTACAAAGTAACCAGGTATCACAAAAGATAGACAAAATAATAAACTCTGTGTGTATAGTGGTGAAATAATACATATATTAAGGAAAAAGACTAATCATTGTATTAGAAAATTGACAAGAACCTAGGCCATGAGCAGAGGCCATATAAAATTGTATTTATTTGTGTTTTATTGATGTTAAAATTTGTTTATTTTGTTGTAGGAGAGTAGTAGTAGTAGATGTCCAGCTTGTGAAGGGAACTTTATAACTCCACAACAATTTTTATTAATAATATTGAGTTTTTAATGACTACAACTCAAGGTGAGGGTTGTAAATTGTAATGTTTGTTAGACTTAAGTTAATTAGATACCAATCATATTTAGTATCGCTAGATTCAGTTAAAAACAAGGAATTTAAATACATTAATGGCATACAAATTGTAAGTACTAATGTGAAACTGTTTGATAAATACCAGTGTAAATTTTGAAATATCCATTGTATGAAGAATAAGAAATTCGTTC
The DNA here is from genome assembly GCA_034769895.1 of Magicicada septendecula. NCBI lineage: Eukaryota > Metazoa > Arthropoda > Insecta > Hemiptera > Cicadidae > Magicicada > Magicicada septendecula. The sequence continues at coordinate 107,877,367 of CM068372.1, read as the reverse complement.
TAAAAGCTTCTACGGAAGTGAAAATTGTTCTATGACATTCCATTTCGTTTATTCTCGAACAATCTAGAAATAATTTTACACAAATATACCGGAAGTCGACGAAAACAGTCATCACGATTTAGTATAAAAGCGAGACAAAATTTGACCGAAAGACACTTGAAAACTGAACGCCAGAACTGATGCATCTCACACAACACTGATCAACGCAGCTAAGGCGAGACCGAGAGGCGAAAAATCGACAAGACACGGCAGGAAGGCTTTTCCCGTACATAGACCTACCCGACTGACTTAACCTCAACGAGAGTATACGCCAAAAAATATCGCTGAAATAGAGCAGCGATACGGCAAATTCTAATAGAAAGCACGCAGCCAGAACGTCGACGGCCCAGGAGGGTCCCAACATTTAATAGAGAACGGATTCTGCTGTGTTCGCATTGACTGACTAACGTGACAAATAATTCCCCCGAACGAAACAAACAATACACTAGCCTTCCTCAAAACTGCATGGGAGTCAGCGCTGCGGTGGCAGATTTCTGAATCAACGCTAAACAGATGATTCGTAGTGGCGGCGTTTGAACGAGATTTTACTGCCAAACGTTTTGACAAAAGTGCGGAAAAAGTAACGATCGAAAAAATTGACTTTAAATAGATTCAGTGTACACCCGAAGAGGCGAGATCGAGAAACTACCCGAAGGAAGTGTCCAGTGAGAGAATAAACGACCATTGGAACGTGAGTTTACCAAAATTAAAATCATTGTTACCTGGTTACAATTATCACACAGTTGTACTTACACGCCACACATACACCTTCAAATCACTTAGTTTTTTTCTTGTAAGGCATCTAATTGATATGTCTTGGTAGTTCAAAGGAGTCACGTCCTGAGATTAAAGTTTTTTCATATATTAAACTCATGCTTGTCAACTGAGTCAGAATCTGAATTATACTAGCCGATACTTGATTGGACATATAAAAAATTGTCGATAATAATAACTTGTAAAATTTTTTCTCTGCAATTTTATAATTTTTATGAATGATAGTCCTTCAGACGATTTGTTTGTTGTTTTTAAAGAATCATTAAACATAACTGATTTTTCAAAGCTAAACTGACTTGTTTAAATTTTTTTTGTAGATTTAAAAATTTTATCAATCACATTTAATTTTTCTTGGAACAAACGTTTCCAAGTGGCGCCCACAAAAAGCATAGTTTTAAGTTGTGTTACAGGACTACATCACTGCAGAGGATCCAGTCAACAGAGTAAGTAATAAAAGTGCGCGGAGGTAACGCCCGACACGATTACAACACATTTTAAACAACACACACACAACTTTTTCTTTTCGTTATAAATTGGCAGCCCAACTAGTGAGGCTTGAAAAAGACGGAACAAGCCCGGCAACTACCAACATATTAAAATGTCGCAAACAAAATTAATGATGATGATCCAAGAATTGGAAGAAACAAACAAAAAAAATAAGGAGCGAATGCTCCAAGAAAGGGAAGAAAGTAGACAAAGAAGGAGACAGGTGGAAGAAGATGGCCGGAAATTTAGGGAGGAACTGAGAGAGAAGGGGGAAAGATGGAGAAAATCCATGAAAGAAAGAGAGGAAAAATGGATAGAATCCTTCGGGGAGGAAACTAAAAAATGGCTAGAGTCCAAAGCGAAGGAGAGACAGAAGAAGAGAGAGGAGGATGAAAAACAAAGACAGATAGAGAGAGAAGAGGATGAAAGAAGGAGACAGAAAGAGAGAGAGGAAAATGAAAGAAGGAGACAGAAAGAGAGAGAGGAAAATGAAAGAAGGAGACAGAAAGAGAGAGAAGAGGATGAAAGAAGGAGACAGAAAGAGAGAGAGGAAAATGAAAGAAGGAGACAGAAAGAGAGAGAAGAAAATGAAAGAAAGGAACAGAAAGAGAGAGAGGAAAATGAAAGAAGGAGACAGAAAGAGAGAGAGGAAAATGAAAGAAGGAGACAGAAAGAGAGAGAAGAGGATGAAAGAAGGAGACAGAAAGAGAGAGAGGAAAATGAAAGAAGGAGACAGAAAGAGAGAGAAGAAAATGAAAGAAAGGAACAGAAAGAGAGAGAGGAGAGCGAAAAACAAATGCAGAAACTTCGGGAGGAAACTCAAAAATGGGTAGAGTCCATTAATAATGCAAATTACAAAACAGTAGACGAAAAGATCGAGGAGAGTAAAACTGACAATGACAGGGAGGTCGAGGTAATGGAGGAACAGGTAGAAGGATTACAGATTCTATTTCGTCATCTTCCAGAAATGAAAAATAATAATGCAAATTACGAATTAGTAGACGAAAAGATCGAGGAGAGTAAAACCGACAATGATAAGGAGGTCGAGGTAATGGAGGAACAGGTAGAAGGATTACAGTTTCTATTTCGTTGTCTTCCAGAAAATAATACCGGTCCTGAAACCATAGAGAAAAAAACAGTAGAAACGAAACAAAACATAGCTAATAGACTGGACAGACCGAGAAAAACAAACAGGGAATATACAAAGGAAATAGGAGAAATGACTCAAGGCGGTTTAATTAATATACTTAACCCCCCGGTCACTGACCACAGAGAAAGGAGTTATATGAAAGTATATAAACAGAATTTAATGAAAAGGGACAAAAAGAAAGAGTGTATTACAAAGAAAATCATAGGCCAAAATACTTTTAAGGTAAGCGTGCCTAGAAAAAAGATACATTCCAAAAAGAAGGAAAATTATGAGGAACGAATGGGCCAGCTTATAGAAAAATACGCTCAGGCAATAAGAGAAATAAGAAAGAAAAGGAATCAAGAGAATAGGCCCCAGGTAAATAATGACGAAAGACCCCGAACAGTTCACGAAAATCCGGGCTTTTCATTACAGCATAACCAGGCAAATAATGACGAAAAACCCCGAGTATTTTATGTAAACCATGTATTGGCAGAAACTGGCCGAGAACCAGATAATGATCCCCAAAATGAAAGTGAGAGAGAGGAGGAATTCCGCTATGCAGAAAAATTATGGCCCAAACATGTGATGAGATGGTAATGCCATGAAACCAATCATCCAGAATAAATGTCATAGACCAGACATTTGAAGGAGTAGAGGTGATAAACATCGAAGGTCAAATATTGAAAAGAGAAGGAATTAAAAAGGAATGGGAATGATAAATAATGACATAATATAAGGAACACAACCAAAAGGGGTTGAAATAATCAAAATAATTAACCCAAACTGACAAATATAAACCCAAATATTATCAAACACAAAAACAATACCTACGAGGTAACTGACACAATTAGGAACAAGGTAAAAGGTAAGTATAACCAGACTTCATTAAAAAAGTATCATGATTAAAAAAAAAAAAAAAAAAAATCGCAAGTCGAATACTCAATCAGTGGCCAAGTACCATGACCAAAAACCAAAGTCAGATACAGCATCATAGAGAAGGTACCTTGACTAAACATGTTAACGTGAATTTTTTAACTTAACCATAATTAGAAAGGAGGTAGAGATTATTAAATAAATATAAATAATATTGTATAGAGATTATTATTAATAAATATTACGAGAAGGACACATTCCACCATAGGCAAGATTTATTTCCAATAGCCAAGTCAACGTATATTTACCAGCTTACCCGTACTTAGAGAAGGAGAGAGATTGTTATTAATAAATATTACGAGAAGGACACCTTACACCAAAGGCATAATGATATATATATATAAAATATAGATTTATTTCCAATAGCCATGTCAACGTATATTTACCAGCTTACCCGTACTTAGAGAAGGAGAGAGATTATTATAAATAAATATTACAAGATGGACACTTAGTAAAGGAGAAAAGAAGGAGAAATACTGTCATATATATTTGATATTTAAATGGAAATGATAAATGAAAAAAAAAAGGGAAAAAAGTGGAGGTAATGATGAATATGAATATAGCTATTAACATTGAATGATTTTAAACGATAATTTAACCTGCGGAGAACGATATATTAATATAATTGTGAATTAATCAGAAGAGTTTAAGAAAGGGAATTTATGTGTAGGAGCCTATGATCTTTGAATATTGTATTTTTTTTATTATTATTATTATTATTTGTTGCAAAGGTGCAATTATTATTTTCTGAACAGGGATGTGTTGCCTCTGATTTCAGTAGTTATAGACAGGAAGGGACAGAGAATGTATGCCATAGCGAGCCACTCTGACTCCCAACCCTCTATGTAAGTTAGGGAATTGATAGGGAATTATATCAAAGATTAATTATAAAACATCACGGTAAAAAGGAAAGGAATAGGTGATACGACAAAGAACGAACTAGGAATATTGAGTTGGATTAATATATTAAAGGAGTAGTACAGGAATTTAATTATAAGATAAAAGAATGAGATATAAAGAAGCTAATAATAAAGGGTTATTATAGAGATGATAATTTCATCAAAACCAAAGATATGTTTTTCCAAAATTATCAACTTTAACGGAGAGGCATATGTAACGTCACATAACGTTCCATAAAAGAAATCATTTATATAGTAAGTTAGCATAAGAGGAAAGTGAAGTGAACAGTATCGAACCCAAGTAGTCCCAAAAAATTGTGTAATTTTGTATAATAATTATTTCTATCAACTTGAAAAAACGACCAAACTATGACTAAGACAAAACCCCATATATATTATTAAAGTGAATAAGAGTGAAAAAACCATAAGACACTATAAGAGAGAGAAATAATGTCAGAATCTACCAGAATAAAATCAATAATTATTAAGTTTTATAACTATGAATATAGTATTAAAAACTATTTTTTGTGAATAAATGGACATGATCCATCATTATATTATGTGATGTAAATAAAATAAATGTATTAAATGACTTAAATACATTATTAGAAAGAGTTTAAGTTAAAATAAAAATTGTATATTTGCAATGACAAAAAAGTATTAATGTGTTGGATTTGAGACCATACACCAAGATTTCATGAAAAAATTAATTATTATCAGATTTAAATAAAAGCTATATGTAATTGTCAAGCAGACAATAGTGAACAATTTATCTTAAATAAAGAAAGCTGTCAAATGAATAAAAAGCAGTCAAAATAGCCAAAAACAGTGTTAACTAAAAACATGTAATAGGCATCTAATATTGTATAATTTATGAATTTAATGTTGTCAAAATGCAACCAAACTGTATTAGAAAGCTGTAATATGATATAAAGCAACTATGCTAATATACCTGACCAACTTTAACATTGTAATAGTCAAGTCAGCAAAATATTTACTTATACCATGTATGGCTGAAGCCAATTATCCAGTACAAAAATAATCAGATCTGGCTAAAATACTTACATAATACTAACAAAAATGAGATAGAAAGGTACAATACATCAAAATACCTTAATAAGAAATAAACTCAGTTGAAAGTAAAGTCAATTCTAAAAGAATTTAACTAATTAAAGTGAGATTTGTCACACCATAAAAAATGACATCTCAAGACAATCAATGATGCTATGTCATCTTGTGATAAATATAAAATATGTACAAAGTAACCAGGTATCACAAAAGATAGACAAAATAATAAACTCTGTGTGTATAGTGGTGAAATAATACATATATTAAGGAAAAAGACTAATCATTGTATTAGAAAATTGACAAGAACCTAGGCCATGAGCAGAGGCCATATAAAATTGTATTTATTTGTGTTTTATTGATGTTAAAATTTGTTTATTTTGTTGTAGGAGAGTAGTAGTAGTAGATGTCCAGCTTGTGAAGGGAACTTTATAACTCCACAACAATTTTTATTAATAATATTGAGTTTTTAATGACTACAACTCAAGGTGAGGGTTGTAAATTGTAATGTTTGTTAGACTTAAGTTAATTAGATACCAATCATATTTAGTATCGCTAGATTCAGTTAAAAACAAGGAATTTAAATACATTAATGGCATACAAATTGTAAGTACTAATGTGAAACTGTTTGATAAATACCAGTGTAAATTTTGAAATATCCATTGTATGAAGAATAAGAAATTCGTTCTAAAAGCTTCTACGGAAGTGAAAATTGTTCTATGACATTCCATTTCGTTTATTCTCGAACAATCTAGAAATAATTTAACACAAATATACCGGAAGTCGACGAAAACAGTCATCACGATTTAGTATAAAAGCGAGACAAAATTTGACCGAAAGACTAGCGGTGGAAGCAGGCCGACTTCCCCAAAACGGACTGTCCCGGCGAAGCGAGGCGTGGCTGCAGAGTCGGCAGGTCGCAAGTCACCTTCCCCTGGTAACATAGTACCGGAACCAGAAACCCCACCTAAGCAACCCAAGATTCCGCCGATTGTCGTGCCTCAGTGCACCGATTGGCATACCCTCCTACGGGAGTTGAATTTAGTAGTGCCGTCTGGGCGAGTTGAGGCCAAAAGCCAAGGCTCGTCCATTCGATTGCTTCCGAAGTCGATCCAGGACTTTCGGGCTTGCCAGAAATTCCTGGCCGACTCCGGTCGCGCTTTTCACACCTTCCCCCTCCCTGAGGAGAGGGAACTCAAGATTGTGGTGTCCGGGATTCCCCACGACACACCGATCTTGTGGATCTGGGAGGATCTGGCGGAGAAGGGTTTCTACCCTACCTCCGTTGTCCCTCTCCTATCCGGTGATCGGAAAAGGAAAAGTAATTCCTTCTACATCAGGATCCAGAAGGTTGGTTCCTTCGCAGAAGTCTATAACCTGGAAACCATTCTGTGCCTCAGGGTACAGATTAGGGCATTTAGTAGTAAGCCTGGGCCTTCCCAGTGCTTTCAATGCCAGCGATTCGGCCACTCATCGGCCTTTTGTAAGATGCCGCCGCGTTGTGTACGCTGCGGCGAGGCCCACAACGAGAATTGTACCGTTGTGAAGCCTCAACCCGCGACGTGCTGCAACTGCGGAGGTAGCCACCCGGCTAACTTTAGGGGTTGTAATCATTTTAAGAAGGCCCTAAAGAAACAGCAGCGGGAGCAAAACCGTCAGGTTGAACCTCCTCGCCCAGCTCCTAGACCCTCGAAGCGGGCGGCAGTCCAACCACCCGCCTCAGCATCTACGGCTCTTCCTGCGGCTCCTGCCGCTGGATGAACCATAACATACGCTGCAGCGGTCGCTACGGCGCCCACTGTGGCCCCCAGAACCTCAGCACCTGCCGGAGTGCCTTCTCCTCAAGCGGCAACGCCCGCAGTACCCCCCTCACAGACCCAGCCGCCTAAGAAACGGCGCGCTAAGCGCAAGAATCGAAAACCACTTGTGGCAAAACAACTATACCCGGAGGCTAACAACGCCCCTCCGGCTGCCCAGCAACTACCCGGCCAGGAGCCTGCTCCTGTTGCCCAGGCCCCTGCGATTTCCATGGAAATCTCGCCAGCCCCCGAGCAGCCAGCTCCAATTGCCCACCCTCCCCTGGAGGCGGCATCTGCACCTTCCGCGGCCCCAGAGCCGGCTAGTCAGGCCCCTGAGGCCGGTGGATCACCACTGGTCACTGAGGCTCAGCTGATGGCCTGGGTCAGCGGCATTGTTCCGAAAATTCTTGCTGCTCGGGACGTCCCGACAATACTCATGGCGATCCTAACATCGCTGATCGCCCTGATCGTCCCCTCATCTAACCATGGCTAGACAGTTCCGGTTCGTCGCGTGGAATGCAGATGGCATTCCGGCGCGTCGGGCCGAACTGGCAGCTTTCCTTGTCGAGTACGACGCAGATGTCGTACTCGTCTCCGAAACTCATCTTGCCCCTAACCGGCGATTTTCCCTGCCAGCCTATGCTTGCTACAGGAAAGACAGGAATGGTCCCGATCGCCACCGAGCATCTGGCGGAGTGGCGATCTTAGTCCACAGGCGACACTCTCATAGAGAACTCCCTGCCCCTGAAACTACCCTCATCGAAGCATGTGCTGTGGCGCTGGATGTAGCCGGCCTGGAGGTGCGCTTTGTTTCTGCGTACCTCCCGCCCGGCCATCGAGCTCCACCGCATGAGGAGTGGGACGCCCTCCTGGACAGCGATCTCCCAACCATCGTAGCCGGAGACCTTAATGCCAAGCATCCCTCTTGGAACAGCAGAACGTCAAACCCCTACGGCAATTCTCTCCGTAGGGCTGTCGAAGATGATCCCAGCGTCCTCATCATCGGCCCGTCCGAACCGACACACTTTCCCACTGCGGGTTATCCGCCGGATGTCCTTGATATCGTAATTGTCAAGGCCATCCCCTTTCATCTACAAGTCAGCGCGGTGTCGGACCTATCGTCCGATCACGACCCCCTACTTGTAACTGTCTTGCTGCCGTCGGTCTCACCCCGACTTCCCGATCATCCTGTTAGGAGAGTCAATTGGCGATCCTACCACGATGATCTGGCCAGGCAGTTGCCATCTGTCCCTCTGGACCCACTCGTCTCTTGTGACGATGTGGATCTCCGGGTACATCAGCTCCAGGACCTTGTCCAGTCTGCAATGGATAAAAACACCTACACTGTTCCGGTGAGTAATAAACGCTCCGACCTTCCTGCGGAAGTTCTCCAAGCCATCCGCTTACGGCGCCAGCTCCGCCGCAGATGGCACCATACCCGTGATCCTGCCGCTAGACGGCGCTTTCGAGCCCAGTCGGAACACGTCTCGCAGCTTCTGCTTGACGTAAACGCGAATCGATGGGACTCCTATTTGGAGTCCTTGGAAGTCGACCACGCCTCCGTATGGAGAGCCGCTGGTAGACTAAAAGGCGAAAAGAGGACTCGCCATCCCTTGAATACCCCGGACGGCACTGTATCCTCTGCAGAAGGCAAGGCGGAGGTCTTCGCCGACTGCATTGAGGACCAGTTCACCGTCCATAGAGGCATCTCTGACCCGGCTCATGTGGCCGTCGTCAGGGATTTCCTATCTGGATACTTTTCTGCTCCCCCCATTGATCCTCCTATTTCGGTCGACGAGGATGACCTTGCGTCTGTCCTAAGCCGACTGAAGAAGAGAAAGGCCCCTGGCCCCGATCGCATCGGCGCCGCTGCGTTGCAGAATCTCCCGCCTTCGGCAGTTGACGTTCTTCTTGAGCTGTTCAACTCCTGTCTCCGGCTGAGTTACTTCCCTCGCCTGTGGAAAACTGCCAACGTCATCATGATCCAGAAATCTAAAAAGCCGCCCACGCTACCTGGAAGCTACCGCCCAATATCACTATTGCCAGTAATCTCGAAGGTATTCGAGCGTCTTCTCCTGGCCCGTATTCGGCCCCTGGTGGATGGTTTCATCCGCGAGGAGCAGTTTGGGTTTAGGCCGAGGCACTCGACTACTCTTCAGCTAGTACGGGTTGTCACCTATCTAGCCGACGCTGCCAACAATCATCAGGCAACAGGCGCTGTCCTGTTGGATGTGAGCAAAGCCTTCGATAAAGTCTGGCACGAAGGCCTGCTCTACAAACTGGCGCATTCGCCAATCCCGACATCTATCGTCCACTTGCTCCGATCCTATCTGACGGATCGCACCTTCAGGATCAGCGTAGATGGGGCGTTCTCTCGGGTTCGCCCTGTCTCCGCCGGCGTCCCACAAGGATCTGTCCTCGGCCCCGTTCTGTATGTACTGTACACGAACGATCTGCCTGTTTATCCCGGGGTCACGTTATCTCTATTTGCCGACGACGCGATGTTTCATTTTAGCTCGCTTTCGCCTTGGCGGACGAGCGTAATGTTACAACGCCAGTTGGATATGCTTCCGGACTGGCTAAGGAAATGGCGGGTAGCGATCAATACGGAGAAATCCGAGGCGATCTGCTTTACGCATAAGTCCATTTCCCGATGCCAATCCCTCTCCTTAGAGGGGAGACCCATCAACTGGACCGAGACGGTGAAGTACCTAGGTGTTCGGCTTGATCGGCACTTAAACTTCAACGCTCACGTGACCTCAACCCTCAACTTGGCTCGTGGCGTCAGAGCCAAACTATCACCTATGCTTTCGCGGAACAGCTGCCTGGCTGTCCGTACTAAACTGACATTGTATCTACTGTTCCTCCGAACAGTACTCACTTATGCGGCACCCGCCTGGTGGCCTCTCCTGTCGGCCACCAACAGGCATAGGCTGACTACATTTCAGAACTGGACCCTACGCTCCCTCACGGGGTCCCCGTGGTATGTGCGAAATACCGCCATACATCGGGGTCTCCGTGTTCCCACCTTAGAGGTCTTCGTCTGGTCCCTGGCAACGAATTTGTTCGCCAAGGCAGGCGAGTCCTCTTACCCGCACCTCCGAAGGCTTAACAGCATGGAGAATGCTCCGCCTCCTCGCCGCGTCAGGCGCCCTAGGGCGCTGCTAGACGACCCCCCCTAAGTTCATCACATGAACCCCAGAAACGAATCCCCCCAACCTTCTGGAAATCTGAACCGATCACCATCGATCACCACCTGCGCCTGCCGAAACTGTAGTCAATCATGCTGCGGCGGATTGAATGGATAGATTTATTGCCAGCATCGGCTTTGCCGATTCGGCGGGGCCTCGATCCGGGACATGGATCTCGCGAGGTTGTGCAAATGCCTCCTTGCGAAAGCCGACTGCCCCGGTGACAAGTTCCGCCGACTCGGCCGCTGCCTTCGGGCGGACGAGCCTCTTGTATTCGCCGGCGCGTTTCTGAGTTTCCGTGGGCTATGTCCCGGCGACCAATGAGACGCGACCAGGCGTTGCGATTGGCTGAAGCCTTGATCACGATTAAGTTCCCCGCCAGCACCTGCTTTGTTGATTTGGTAAGGTAATGACCTGAGACATGAGCTCCCGCGAGGTTGTGCAAGTGCCTTCCTTGCGAAAGCTGGCTGTCTCGGTGACATTACCCACCATTTCGGCCGACGCCCTAGGGCGCTCGAGCTTCTTGTCCTCGCCAGTGTGTCATCACGTTCCCAAAGGCTAGCCTGAGGGGACCATGGTGTCGCGCCTTGGCCGGACAAGTGGCTGAAGCTAAGCACTAGCTTGCCACCGTGGTGGCCATGTTAATTCATCATGGACCCGCGGACTGCATCTTAACATCCTTGAGCAGAGCAAACGACCGCGCTGAACTGTTGGCACCTGGCGTTCATCAGGCTTAGGCCTGGACAACGCACACAAATTAGGGCGCAAGACGCCCGTGCACCTATCCATCCATCCATCGACCGAAAGACACTTGAAAACTGAACGCCAGAACTGATGCATCTCACACAACACTGATCAACGCAGCTAAGGCGAGACCGAGAGGCGAAAAATCGACAAGACACGGCAGGAAGGCTTTTCCCGTACATAGACCTACCCGACTGACTTAACCTCAACGAGAGTATACGCCAAAAAATATCGCTGAAATAGAGCAGCGATACGGCAAATTCTAATAGAAAGCACGCAGCCAGAACGTCGACGGCCCAGGAGGGTCCCAACATTTAATAGAGAACGGATTCTGCTGTGTTCGCATTGACTGACTAACGTGACAAATAATTCCCCCGAACGAAACAAACAATACACTAGCCTTCCTCAAAACTGCATGGGAGTCAGCGCTGCGGTGGCAGATTTCTGAATCAACGCTAAACAGATGATTCGTAGTGGCGGCGTTTGAACGAGATTTTACTGCCAAACGTTTTGACAAAAGTGCGGAAAAAGTAACGATCGAAAAAATTGACTTTAAATAGATTCAGTGTACACCCGAAGAGGCGAGATCGAGAAACTACCCGAAGGAAGTGTCCAGTGAGAGAATAAACGACCATTGGAACGTGAGTTTACCAAAATTAAAATCATTGTTACCTGGTTACAATTATCACACAGTTGTACTTACACGCCACACATACACCTTCAAATCACTTAGTTTTTTTCTTGTAAGGCATCTAATTGATATGTCTTGGTAGTTCAAAGGAGTCACGTCCTGAGATTAAAGTTTTTTCATATATTAAACTCATGCTTGTCAACTGAGTCAGAATCTGAATTATACTAGCCGATACTTGATTGGACATATAAAAAATTGTCGATAATAATAACTTGTAAAATTTTTTCTCTGCAATTTTATAATTTTTATGAATGATAGTCCTTCAGACGATTTGTTTGTTGTTTTTAAAGAATCATTAAACATAACTGATTTTTCAAAGCTAAACTGACTTGTTTAAATTTTTTTTGTAGATTTAAAAATTTTATCAATCACATTTAATTTTTCTTGGAACAAACGTTTCCAAGTGGCGCCCACAAAAAGCATAGTTTTAAGTTGTGTTACAGGACTACATCACTGCAGAGGATCCAGTCAACAGAGTAAGTAATAAAAGTGCGCGGAGGTAACGCCCGACACGATTACAACACATTTTAAACAACACACACACAACTTTTTCTTTTCGTTATAAATTGGCAGCCCAACTAGTGAGGCTTGAAAAAGACGGAACAAGCCCGGCAACTACCAACATATTAAAATGTCGCAAACAAAATTAATGATGATGATCCAAGAATTGGAAGAAACAAACAAAAAAAATAAGGAGCGAATGCTCCAAGAAAGGGAAGAAAGTAGACAAAGAAGGAGACAGGTGGAAGAAGATGGCCGGAAATTTAGGGAGGAACTGAGAGAGAAGGGGGAAAGATGGAGAAAATCCATGAAAGAAAGAGAGGAAAAATGGATAGAATCCTTCGGGGAGGAAACTAAAAAATGGCTAGAGTCCAAAGCGAAGGAGAGACAGAAGAAGAGAGAGGAGGATGAAAAACAAAGACAGATAGAGAGAGAAGAGGATGAAAGAAGGAGACAGAAAGAGAGAGAGGAAAATGAAAGAAGGAGACAGAAAGAGAGAGAGGAAAATGAAAGAAGGAGACAGAAAGAGAGAGAAGAGGATGAAAGAAGGAGACAGAAAGAGAGAGAGGAAAATGAAAGAAGGAGACAGAAAGAGAGAGAAGAAAATGAAAGAAAGGAACAGAAAGAGAGAGAGGAAAATGAAAGAAGGAGACAGAAAGAGAGAGAGGAAAATGAAAGAAGGAGACAGAAAGAGAGAGAAGAGGATGAAAGAAGGAGACAGAAAGAGAGAGAGGAAAATGAAAGAAGGAGACAGAAAGAGAGAGAAGAAAATGAAAGAAAGGAACAGAAAGAGAGAGAGGAGAGCGAAAAACAAATGCAGAAACTTCGGGAGGAAACTCAAAAATGGGTAGAGTCCATTAATAATGCAAATTACAAAACAGTAGACGAAAAGATCGAGGAGAGTAAAACTGACAATGACAGGGAGGTCGAGGTAATGGAGGAACAGGTAGAAGGATTACAGATTCTATTTCGTCATCTTCCAGAAATGAAAAATAATAATGCAAATTACGAATTAGTAGACGAAAAGATCGAGGAGAGTAAAACCGACAATGATAAGGAGGTCGAGGTAATGGAGGAACAGGTAGAAGGATTACAGTTTCTATTTCGTTGTCTTCCAGAAAATAATACCGGTCCTGAAACCATAGAGAAAAAAACAGTAGAAACGAAACAAAACATAGCTAATAGACTGGACAGACCGAGAAAAACAAACAGGGAATATACAAAGGAAATAGGAGAAATGACTCAAGGCGGTTTAATTAATATACTTAACCCCCCGGTCACTGACCACAGAGAAAGGAGTTATATGAAAGAATATAAACAGAATTTAATGAAAAGGGACAAAAAGAAAGAGTGTATTACAAAGAAAATCATAGGCCAAAATACTTTTAAGGTAAGCGTGCCTAGAAAAAAGATACATTCCAAAAAGAAGGAAAATTATGAGGAACGAATGGGCCAGCTTATAGAAAAATACGCTCAGGCAATAAGAGAAATAAGAAAGAAAAGGAATCAAGAGAATAGGCCCCAGGTAAATAATGACGAAAGACCCCGAACAGTTCACGAAAATCCGGGCTTTTCATTACAGCATAACCAGGCAAATAATGACGAAAAACCCCGAGTATTTTATGTAAACCATGTATTGGCAGAAACTGGCCGAGAACCAGATAATGATCCCCAAAATGAAAGTGAGAGAGAGGAGGAATTCCGCTATGCAGAAAAATTATGGCCCAAACATGTGATGAGATGGTAATGCCATGAAACCAATCATCCAGAATAAATGTCATAGACCAGACATTTGAAGGAGTAGAGGTGATAAACATCGAAGGTCAAATATTGAAAAGAGAAGGAATTAAAAAGGAATGGGAATGATAAATAATGACATAATATAAGGAACACAACCAAAAGGGGTTGAAATAATCAAAATAATTAACCCAAACTGACAAATATAAACCCAAATATTATCAAACACAAAAACAATACCTACGAGGTAACTGACACAATTAGGAACAAGGTAAAAGGTACGTATAACCAGACTTCATTAAAAAAGTATCATGATTAAAAAAAAAAAAAAAAAAAATCGCAAGTCGAATACTCAATCAGTGGCCAAGTACCATGACCAAAAACCAAAGTCAGATACAGCATCATAGAGAAGGTACCTTGACTAAACATGTTAACGTGAATTTTTTAACTTAACCATAATTAGAAAGGAGGTAGAGATTATTAAATAAATATAAATAATATTGTATAGAGATTATTATTAATAAATATTACGAGAAGGACACATTCCACCATAGGCAAGATTTATTTCCAATAGCCAAGTCAACGTATATTTACCAGCTTACCCGTACTTAGAGAAGGAGAGAGATTGTTATTAATAAATATTACGAGAAGGACACCTTACACCAAAGGCATAATGATATATATATATAAAATATAGATTTATTTCCAATAGCCATGTCAACGTATATTTACCAGCTTACCCGTACTTAGAGAAGGAGAGAGATTATTATAAATAAATATTACAAGATGGACACTTAGTAAAGGAGAAAAGAAGGAGAAATACTGTCATATATATTTGATATTTAAAAGGAAATGATAAATGAAAAAAAAAGGGAAAACAGTGGAGGTAATGATGAATATGAATATAGCTATTAACATTGAATGATTTTAAACGATAATTTAACCTGCGGAGAACGATATATTAATATAATTGTGAATTAATCAGAAGAGTTTAAGAAAGGGAATTTATGTGTAGGAGCCTATGATCTTTGAATATTGTATTTTTTTTATTATTATTATTATTATTTGTTGCAAAGGTGCAATTATTATTTTCTGAACGGGGATGTGTTGCCTCTGATTTCAGTAGTTATAGACAGGAAGGGACAGAGAATGTATGCCATAGCGAGCCACTCTGACTCCCAACCCTCTATGTAAGTTAGGGAATTGATAGGGAATTATATCAAAGATTAATTATAAAACATCACGGTAAAAAGGAAAGGAATAGGTGATACGACAAAGAACGAACTAGGAATATTGAGTTGGATTAATATATTAAAGGAGTAGTACAGGAATTTAATTATAAGATAAAAGAATGAGATATAAAGAAGCTAATAATAAAGGGTTATTATAGAGATGATAATTTCATCAAAACCAAAGATATGTTTTTCCAAAATTATCAACTTTAACGGAGAGGCATATGTAACGTCACATAACGTTCCATAAAAGAAATCATTTATATAGTAAGTTAGCATAAGAGGAAAGTGAAGTGAACAGTATCGAACCCAAGTAGTCCCAAAAAATTGTGTAATTTTGTATAATAATTATTTCTATCAACTTGAAAAAACGACCAAACTATGACTAAGACAAAACCCCATATATATTATTAAAGTGAATAAGAGTGAAAAAACCATAAGACACTATAAGAGAGAGAAATAATGTCAGAATCTACCAGAATAAAATCAATAATTATTAAGTTTTATAACTATGAATATAGTATTAAAAACTATTTTTTGTGAATAAATGGACATGATCCATCATTATATTATGTGATGTAAATAAAATAAATGTATTAAATGACTTAAATACATTATTAGAAAGAGTTTAAGTTAAAATAAAAATTGTATATTTGCAATGACAAAAAAATATTAATGTGTTGGATTTGAGACCATACACCAAGATTTCATGAAAAAATTAATTATTATCAGATTTAAATAAAAACTATATGCAATTGTCAAGCAGACAATAGTGAACAATTTATCTTAAATAAAGGAAGCTGTCAAATGAATACAAAGCAGTCAAAATAGCCAAAAACAGTGTTAACTAAAAACATGTAATAGGCATCTAATATTGTATAATTTATGAATTTAATGTTGTCAAAATGCAACCAAACTGTATTAGAAAGCTGTAATATGATATAAAGCAACTATGCTAATATACCTGACCAACTTTAACATTGTAATAGTCAAGTCAGCAAAATATTTACTTATACCATGTATGGCTGAAGCCAATTATCCAGTACAAAAATAATCAGATCTGGCTAAAATACTTACATAATACTAACAAAAATGAGATAGAAAGGTACAATACATCAAAATACCTTAATAAGAAATAAACTCACTTGAAAGTAAAGTCAATTCTAAAAGAATTTAACTAATTAAAGTGAGATTTGTCACACCATAAAAAATGACATCTCAAGACAATCAATGATGCTATGTCATCTTGTGATAAATATAAAATATGTACAAAGTAACCAGGTATCACAAAAGATAGACAAAATAATAAACTCTGTGTGTATAGTGGTGAAATAATACATATATTAAGGAAAAAGACTAATCATTGTATTAGAAAATTGACAAGAACCTAGGCCATGAGCAGAGGCCATATAAAATTGTATTTATTTGTGTTTTATTGATGTTAAAATTTGTTTATTTTGTTGTAGGAGAGTAGTAGTAGTAGATGTCCAGCTTGTGAAGGGAACTTTATAACTCCACAACAATTTTTATTAATAATATTGAGTTTTTAATGACTACAACTCAAGGTGAGGGTTGTAAATTGTAATGTTTGTTAGACTTAAGTTAATTAGATACCAATCATATTTAGTATCGCTAGATTCAGTTAAAAACAAGGAATTTAAATACATTAATGGCATACAAATTGTAAGTACTAATGTGAAACTGTTTGATAAATACCAGTGTAAATTTTGAAATATCCATTGTATGAAGAATAAGAAATTCGTTCTAAAAGCTTCTACGGAAGTGAAAATTGTTCTATGACATTCCATTTCGTTTATTCTCGAACAATCTAGAAATAATTTTACACAAATATACCGGAAGTCGACGAAAACAGTCATCACGATTTAGTATAAAAGCGAGACAAAATTTGACCGAAAGACACTTGAAAACTGAACGCCAGAACTGATGCATCTCACACAACACTGATCAACGCAGCTAAGGCGAGACCGAGAGGCGAAAAATCGACAAGACACGGCAGGAAGGCTTTTCCCGTACATAGACCTACCCGACTGACTTAACCTCAACGAGAGTATACGCCAAAAAATATCGCTGAAATAGAGCAGCGATACGGCAAATTCTAATAGAAAGCACGCAGCCAGAACGTCGACGGCCCAGGAGGGTCCCAACATTTAATAGAGAACGGATTCTGCTGTGTTCGCATTGACTGACTAACGTGACAAATAATTCCCCCGAACGAAACAAACAATACACTAGCCTTCCTCAAAACTGCATGGGAGTCAGCGCTGCGGTGGCAGATTTCTGAATCAACGCTAAACAGATGATTCGTAGTGGCGGCGTTTGAACGAGATTTTACTGCCAAACGTTTTGACAAAAGTGCGGAAAAAGTAACGATCGAAAAAATTGACTTTAAATGGATTCAGTGTACACCCGAAGAGGCGAGATCGAGAAACTACCCGAAGGAAGTGTCCAGTGAGAGAATAAACGACCATTGGAACGTGAGTTTACCAAAATTAAAATCATTGTTACCTGGTTACAATTATCACACAGTTGTACTTACACGCCACACATACACCTTCAAATCACTTATTTTTTTTCTTGTAAGGCATCTAATTGATATGTCTTGGTAGTTCAAAGGAGTCACGTCCTGAGATTAAAGTTTTTTCATATATTAAACTCATGCTTGTCAACTGAGTCAGAATCTGAATTATACTAGCCGATACTTGATTGGACATATAAAAAATTGTCGATAATAATAACTTGTAAAATTTTTTCTCTGCAGTTTTATAATTTTTATGAATGATAGTCCTTCAGACGATTTGTTTGTTGTTTTTAAAGAATCATTAAACATAACTGATTTTTCAAAGCTAAACTGACTTGTTTAAATTTTTTTTGTAGATTTAAAAATTTTATCAATCACATTTAATTTTTCTTGGAACAAACGTTTCCAAGTGGCGCCCACAAAAAGCATAGTTTTAAGTTGTGTTACAGGACTACATCACTGCAGAGGATCCAGTCAACAGAGTAAGTAATAAAAGTGCGCGGAGGTAACGCCCGACACGATTACAACACTTTTACAAAACACACACCCCTTTCTTTTTGTTATACTGTATTGAAAGAAATATTATAGTAAATAAAAATAGGTTCTACGTTATTATTTGACAAATATTATTGCAAACATCTTAGTAAAATTAGTAACTGCATAAGAAAATATTTGTCATTTCAATTGCCTGCAATATAACACATTTTACAATAAAACAAAATTGATAATAAGATAATACAACTGAAAAATGAAGCCAGCAAAATGATGCACAGTAGCCTATAAAAATCAACCTGTATTAAAATTACATAATTGTTGTCCTCACATTGGTGTACGCAAATGAAACATGGACCTCGGTTTAACAAAAAATAAAAGAAAATTTAAGCTTATAATTTGAGATTTTTAAAAAATACCCACGGATTAAAAAAAAGCTCCCTTGTAAATCACACAAGGAATTGCGATATTAGATGATAAGTAAAAATAGGATCTTTACACGAGATGGTTATTGACAATGAGATGCAATACAAGGCTAACAGAAATGGAAATATTTGTAAACCGATGACAAGATGGGTTTCATAACAGGTCGACTGTAGGTACCCTAAATCTTTGACTAAATCTCACAAAATTGGATTTACTATTCATCTACATGCAAGTGTTTGTATAACTACTGCTGTGTTTTGCATATTGCAAATTAATATTTACCTTATTTCTTCCGTCGTGTGACTTCGTGTTGCATTCGATTTGATTAACCCGTTTCGAAACATATGTTTCGTCTTCAGAAATAAATAAAAATTCACTCTTAGCGAGGTCGTTACATATTAAAATTGCAAATATGTGTGGAATCGTTTTCCAATATTTGCAATTTTAATATGTAACGACCTCGCTAAGAGTGAATTTTTATTTATTTCTGAAAACGAAACATATGTTTCGAAACGCGTTAATCAAATCGAACGCAACACGAAGTCACACGACGGAAGAAATAAGGTAAATATTATACAGATTTTGTCAATAAGTGACTTGGATACCAATTCAAACATGTCTTTCATTTCGCAAATTACTGTCATTACAATCTCTTCTGTTGCACTCTTATCTCCTTTACCACAAGATTAATTAACCTCTTCTGAAGTGCCAATATTTTTATTGGCTTTTACATGTCTGTACCATAGAATATCTGACTATCAGTTTAACAGAAGGTGGACTCAAATGAAGTAATTTCTTATTTACATAACAAGTTACATATTTTTTCTGTTACGATGGTATAACTGATCATCGTATTGTACAGTGGAATACAAAATACAAGACACCAATTAAGTCACTAATCACCAGTTTTAATCATCACAATAAAACAGTTTGTAATTAACAAGATAGGCTCTTACAACAAATCAGATAAAAGTTGTTCACACGCAATAAAAATGTCCACTAATATAAAACACAATTGTATTACAATTGGAACCGTACTCCAATAAATCGCGACTCAAAGTGTGCTGAACGTCGCTGAGTACTTGTATTTATACCCCGCCGAAAATCTAGAAACATCCATAATACGCATTAACAAAGCTACTAGAAAACACCAGAACGTAATGTTGGTTGTGGTCTTGCACACAGTGCACGCGGCCGCGCAACTTCTGCACAGTCTAGCTAACGCGTTTAGACTCACGTACGCACACACATTACAGCTGGATTCCACTGGAACATTCGAGAAACACGTAGATTGTTCTGTAATGTTGTAACAGTATGTGATTCAAAAACATTTGTAATATAGACCTGAAATATAATTTTATAGAAAATTATGATGTGTGTGTGTGTGTGTGTGTGTGTGTGTGTGTGTGTGTGTGTGTGTGTGTGTGTGTGGTTGTCGCAAGTTACTTTGTCTGTATACTTTGTCGCAAGTTGCTGAGAGGATGTATATTTCTGTAATATTGCTATGTTGGTATGTAGGATAACGATGTTGTTTGTGATTGTGAGAATACTCGTGATTGTTTTTATATTCTCAGAGTACAATAACTGTAATCGCAGCCTGGAAAAAACTGCCAAGCCTCTGACTGTAGCAGATGCTACATGATGTACAGGAGACAACACTTCAGCCAACATTACAGCACCATATTAACGTGCCGTGCTCACTACAGTGAGTGTCTTGACCAATTCTCACTTCTCAGTATTGAATAAGAGAATCTTTTACAATACTACAGTAAACTTTATTTTTCTCTTAATCGCATTAAGTGTGCTGACATTTATTTTCTGATATTAGTCTTTATTTAAGTTTTAGGAATGTTAGAAAGAAGAAAAACTCAAACTATTAGTACATCTTTATACCAGTCTCATATTCACGATGTATTTTTGAAGCTTATTTTACCTATAATGCTTAGCCCTGCATGTACATAATTTGTAAACTAAAATAAGGTAGATATAACTAATATCGTCAGGTCTACGTGATGAGAACAATATCTTACACTAACCTAGTTTTTAGAGCGTTCCAATGCTTGTTTTAAGCAATTTATTCTCGACGCGTTGCCCGGAAAATGGAAGATTACTCTCGGACATCAGCGAGGTATACATGTATAAGCGCCAGAGACCAATTAACTTTAGTTTGGGGTCTTCGATATTACAGTGCGTTTTAGAGTGATCACTGTGGTGACTAGCCCCTTAGTGTAAAGTGATTACTTAGTGCGACACTGTTAAGAAGGTAACATTTATTGTTTGTTACACCGGTGTGTATTAAACAGTCTTAGATAAAAAATTGTATCTGAATATATCTGTATATTTTTAACTGTAGTTAAAGTTGTTATTAGTGTTTTCATTTGGTATTCTGCTTTCATTGCACAACACGACGATCGTGGGACTGTCATAACAGTATGATAAACATAAGGGAATGTATGTAAAACTGCACATTACTTTTAGTTATGATTATATTCGTAGTCAAAAAGCAGAAGCCATTGATTTCCAAATCTGCAACAATGAACAATGTTTCTGTTGTTTGTTTAGAATTAAACGTATCATTGCTAATTACCAATTACCTGTAATACTGTTGAATTAAAAAGAAAAAAACGGTGTCTACGTGAGCATCTGTTTACGTCTACTTGTGTGCGTGTTTGAATTAATACATGTTTTAAAATAAACCTCTAAGTAAACAGTAGACATTCGCTCAACATTTAGAATATTCAAAGCCGTATTTTCATTTTTCGTTTTATTGAACGTGTAGGGGCTACGCGTCAATGCCAATTCCGACGTTTTTCTTTTCAAAGGAAGACATCCGTCACTCGATCCTTTGATCTGTCACTTCTAATTTTGACACACACATCAGTAATCTTTTGCAAATTGAGTCTTTAAGTACTCGTTCTTTTTCCTTGTTTGAATTTACCATAGCAATTCAGTAAATTTGGAATATATTTCGAATTCATTTGAAAAATCTTGTGTGCCACCCAAACTTAATTGTACTTAAATTTGTCTTACATATATATTTTAAAACCTAATTGAATAATTTCTTGGTAACAATTGTATCACACAACTAGCATGAATATATGCTCCAGTTAAATTTTTTTACGTCGATTGAACATTTATTTTATTCTGCTGTTGTGATGGCGGAGTTTTCTACTGGTATTTCTACTGGCACATGGGTTTCACCGGTAGGTCTCCTTAACACCAGATCCGTTGTTTATGCTACGTCTTTACGGCGTCCTCTCTTAGCGGAGGTTGGCAATCATCATGGTTATCCAAACGTTGCTCTGATAAAATCTATAAGAATGAAGTAGAAGCATTTTCACTTGTGGCTTATCCACAAAATTCTCTTTCGACATAATAAGTTAATGCATACTCACTCTTTTACGTCTACACCGTATTTTGAACAGATGCTGTGTTCGTCAGACAAGATGGCAAAGTGACGAAGGCTTGTCCACACAAGTGAATGTTGATCGTAAAAATTATTATTAAAGAGAGTGTAGTTGGAATAGCTTGTTTATACTGTTTTAATTTTATAAACCATCTACAAAACAGGAAAACAAAGAATAAATATGGTTTCCCTATATAAGAAATTATTACGTATTGTAGAGTAATAAATAAGGGAGAAATGATTTAGAACAGACAGAATAATATTAATATCGTATTGTTTGTGGAATAATCAACCGCAAGATGAAGGTGGAGTGAGCCTAGAATACGTTAGATTTGAAGAAATAATAAACTGTATTACACCATGCATAGCAAGTTTTTAATAGACAAAAAATAAATTGAAAAACAATATATGGATCTGTTTTAACAATTGGTAGCAAGTCTTAGGTGTTGAAGGACAAAGAAGTTGTTGAGACGAAATATTTGAAAAAAAGCTGTGGGTGTCGTTAAGAGAGATGGAGTAAAAATTATAAACATTGGAAGAGATTTGGAGAACAATTCATACTTAGGAGTTTGGTGACCAGGTGAATCAACCAGAACTTGTTGAATAGACTAGAATAACGTTGTTAACGTTGAGACGTTTGTACAATGAAATCGCCTTTGTAAGTTTATATTTTTGTACTAATTTTATTTACTTTTAAAACAATAGTCAGAAACTCATTTTCAGAGGAATCCATTATTTATTTTAACTCAAATAATTATAAAATACGTACCTTTTGTGTGTGTAAAGGAAGGGGATTTGCTGTTTGAACAAGTAGTAGACATTTATTGTGGAGTTTTCTTGCAACAAGAGTTTAAAGGCACTGTGTACTTTTGAATTCAGTGTTGGGTGTTACTCGTGTCATAATTCTAAAATACACGATCTTATACCGGAAAATATAAAAAAAGCAGTTTAAATTCGCAGAATAATTTAATAATTTAAGCCAAAGTGTTTTACCCAATTTACAGCTGTATATCTTTTATTATAATTGATACAAAACTCCCAGATTTACTC
This sequence comes from Magicicada septendecula, assembly GCA_034769895.1. Lineage (NCBI taxonomy): Eukaryota > Metazoa > Arthropoda > Insecta > Hemiptera > Cicadidae > Magicicada > Magicicada septendecula. Next base: position 107,854,231 of record CM068372.1, on the reverse strand, counting down.
GATCTACAACACGAGGTTTGAAACAACTATTTTAAGTTTAAAATAATTAGGTTACATTTGTAACAACATGGAAGTCCTTGACTCTAATTAAAGATACGTGTTATAATATGGGAAGGTGTAACAGTATATTTAGAAATACTAGAGCTCTGGGTCTAAAAAAAAAAACAAATAAAGTGTTGCCACACAAAAAAATCAATATTAATATAGTTATTTAGTAAGACAAGCAAGGAACGTATTTTATTTAAAATGAATTTACATTATCAGATTACAATTTTAAAAAAACCTTCACTCACAAATAAGTGTACACTAATTTTTCTTACTAATAAATGTAAACCTACTATGTTTCAACTTGGAAAATGGAAGTAAAATTGTATGTAGGCCTAAATTTATAAAATTCTATTTTAAAATATATTTGACCATAGAACTACATATACGAGGTATTTTACCGACACATCAGGCAATAACTTGCAGTTTGGGACGCAGACACTGACAAGAATCTCATTGGTGTTACAAGCTTGACTGACAAAACGGTCCTTAGAGACAACAACACAATTTTGAAAATACACTGTCCAGCCTTTCCAATCCTATATACTTAGCTTGAGTCTATAAAAAACTCTTAACAGTATGCAGTGTAAACACACGACAAAGACTGTTGAATAATGCATTATTCTAGCTTCAAACTTCTTTTCTAACATGCTTGAAATTAGGTTGAACAATTGTCCTTACTATTAACAAGTAACTAGGTTTTAAACGTAACTCAATCGTCCAAACGTTTTATAATCTTGAACGTAAAATGTGTTTGTACACAGTTAGGGCTAAAGTAAAATTGGTAAAAAAAAAAACATATTTCAATACAAATATTAAGATTTTATTTAGCATTTACATTTAGCTAGCCACAATTGTCTCTTATATTCTACTGTAGTAAACATTTTATCTTGATAACTTAATCTACAAGGACTAACTTAAAACAAACTTTTAAAGTAAATTTATCTTACCAGAAAAGAAAGATTCCTTTATTAGCAATGCTAACACTTGTTTCAAGCTTTAAAATTAGCTGTAAGTTTAAAGTTTACATATGAATTTGAATAAAGGACCGATAGATATTTTCCTGTAGTTTAAAATAGATTTTTACGGTTTTTACTATTTTACATTAGCACAGCTATAGACAGACGTCCACAAGAAAATCTGACTACAATTATCCAGTGACATACGCCAGTCACAAAGTCTGATATTTGTGAATACTAAATAAATATTTGCTGTTTCGTGTTGTACAAAAGTTTTTCTAAAATATAAAATTTATTATATTAATTTAGACCTGGTTTAGTTATCTCAAAATTGTAATTGTTCAAAACTATTAACACTTTTACAAAATGCTCTGATTGTTTCTGGAATATATTTTTCATAACTGTAGAACTGTTCATAAAACCCTTCTCTCTTATCTTTTAAATATACTCTTAAGCAAAAATTTATCTTAAAGTACATCTTCAGCATAAATTATGCTTTGTCATTCCACATTCTCGACAGTCTTGTTACTGTTGTCCTCTTCCACGGAAAATACTGTGTAATGTATCGTCGTCATCCATGCTATCCAGCTATCCATATTTTACTCTTTTATTTCCTTTTGCATTAAAGTGATTCCTTATAGTTTTCTCCTTCTACTATATTATCTTTCCCAAACCTACGCATAATAACGTTTCCGTACAAGGATAACGGATGTGCAACACACACACACACACACATACATATATATATATATGCATAATACTTCTACGTTCGTTGAGATGAAAGACAATTTCGTAACTCTATTAAAAATTCGAGTTTATCGTTCTACACGTCTCGGGCAGCCGGCTCATTTGAGGCTGTTTCAGACACTGCGCCCCTGTTGTGTCTGTCTCAAGGTCGTAAACTGACCTACTGTCTGGCCGCGATTGGAATGCGCGGCTTGGGGTTCCCACCACTAGACCGGCAGATGCATTGTTACTACTTAGTACTATCCATTCAGTATGTACATTCAGAAATATGAAGTACACATTTTTATAAATTTCTTTTTGTAATGTAATGGTGCTACATCTTATGGTGCTCATTTCTGTATAAATTATATGTCTATAATATAATTTTGTTGATCATAAAAAAATATTTTATCAATTGTTCACCCGTGCAAATTAGTGCAACATTTCAATCAACCAGTGATTGCAATCCTAATATGAAACTTATGGAGTTCATTTTTATAACGTTTTATTCAAAATAATATTTCCTTTATTATGAAGATATTTTGATTGTCATAACACTATAAATAGATGTTTGGCCGAATTATTATCTCTGTAATTTTTAATTCTGTCAGTAAGTGTATTACAATTTGTCGGCTGTGAGGAAGTTTTTTATTTCTAAAGATAGACATATAGTGTAAGCGAGAAGTTGTAGTAAATGGTCCAAAGTTATTTTTAATGCAAATTCCAATATCCTACTGCCGATGGTTTAGACAGAATACGTCGTTATTCGAAAAGCTTATACCGCACGCCTCTGGTGACAAGCGAGCCCCTACCGCCACAAACCAAATAGGCCTACTTATGGATGGCAATAAAAGAACATAGTATACGTCGTTTTTACTCTTTTAATAAAGGTGTAACAGCCAAAACACGTGTGTGATGACAACAAAAATTATGAAACAAAACTATGTGCTTTTTGTATTGTGTTAATACAATAATATAAGAATTATAAGGCCATCCAATCTGTCATATACTTAGTGTATATGTTTAATTTCTTCTTAATTGAATAGCGTTTGAATTTTTTGCTCTAAGATAATTAAGATAATTAATTGCTCTAAAATATGAAAAAAAGTTGCCCTCCTACTTTTTCGTCATTTTCACCGTTATTCACTACGTTATTTACCTAAAAAACAATTGAATCTCTTCGAATGTGACAGCCTGGCTTGGGGCAGGCATATTTTCCCATAGAAGTGAGAAAATATGGCGAGTTACAACTTTCTTTTCATATTTTTTATTTTAAAATTTTTATATTAAACATTTTTAAATTTTATTTTCTATTAATTTATATTAACTTTTACTTTCTAAATATCTTCCTCTTAATCTTCTGACAAGTCACTGAGGCCGCTCTCTTCACTGTCTTCTTCCTCGCTCACATCGATGACAAATTGATCTAATGCATTTTCCATTAGTCCGTCTTTTTCCCAATATTCATTTTCCAAATTCTTTATGTGGTTACAGCATTTTTTCTAGTCTTCATTGGTGACGTGTTTAATGGCCTCTTCTGAAAGCTGGAGAAGGCGCTGAATTCTTAAATCTCCAACATTATTTCCCGAACGAATCTTTTCATTATTGCCCATATTAATTCTATGGGGTTTAATTCGCAGTTGTAGGGCGGGAGGCGTACTACTTCGTGTCCATATTGTGCGAAGATTCTATCGATCTTGTAGTCCACTTTACTCGGTTTATTTTTCTCAATTAGTTCGTACAGTACAGGTTTCCTCATTTCCAGGACAGCTGGAATGTTCACCTTTGTCAGCCATTCGACCATTGTCTTTTTTGTATCATACCTATTCGGGACCTTGTTCTCTATTTTTCTGTGGTAGGGAGCATTATCCATGAATACGACACTGTTAGCAGGCAAGTTGGGGATGACCTTCTCTGTTATCCACTTCGAAAAATTGTCGTAATTTACTTGACCGTGGTAATCCCCAGTAGCCACATCAGCCCTAAAGAACAGTTGGCCCCAGGTAGAAATCCCTCCTCAGAGCCAATACCAAAAACAATAATCCTATTACTTCCACTAACACACTCCATCGCTCCTTGCCAACACTTACGAAACGTTAGGTAGGAATCGATCCATGACTCATCAAGAAAAAATATGTTTCGATTGTCCTCTCGTATTCTTCGCATATGCATCAAATGTCTACACCCCCAATCAATTATGTCGTGTCTCTCCACTAAAATTGTCCTCTTGCTCACAGCTCTTTTCCATCTGAATCCCATTTCTTTCAGTATCTCTCTCAGTTTAGTTCGTTCAAATGGAAAATTCATTTTCACCTTCAGTTCATTAATAAGTTTCCGCACAGATGGGATTGTCTCCTTGACTAAATAAAACTCTTCGATAGTTGACTTTATTATGTTTCTATCGAAACTGTCGATTTCTTTGGGAATCCTTGTTGGAGCTTTCCTTTTTTTGCTCGGTGAAATTACGGTTCCCTCAGTTTGTAGCTCCCGATGAATTGCCTGAAGTGTTCTTCTAGGCATACCTGTATATGCTTCTGCTCGTTTAGTCGGGCTACTGAAAGGGAACCTGAGTTTCTTTTCCAAACGCTCTTTTTCCATGGCGGACATCACGTTTCCTAGACCCTTCCTTTCTTTCTCGTGAATCACGTGCCTCTTAGATGGCTCAGATGAAGATGTTTCACTCCTGATCATACTGGTCAAAAGTTCGAAAGGAGACACAATACACGGCACTTCACTATAGCCTAGTAACTAAACTCTATTAACTAATAAGTAATAAACTCAATTATATACAATTAATAAGTAATACAGAAACCTGAATTATATACAGGCCGTTTACGCGCCGACAGCTGATATGGGAATGAGGAGCAGGGAGCGCGTTGTGAGTGTAAGTATGGGAAAAGGTAGTACAAGCGACAAGCCTGCCCATTCCACACTTTACCTACCCTGCGCACTAGAGGTGGGCTAAACTGTTATTTTAAAATACTAGGTATGAAAATACCGTTCCAAAAAATAACACGTACAAATACCTGTTATTATATACTATATATACATAACCTATATTATCCTTTGTAAGTAATTCGTTTTGAGTTCCTGCAGGTCTCCTATGTAATATCTTCAAATAAATACACTGAAAGTAGGTTTATTTTCACCTAGATAAACCTATTAATATATTAATAAACCTACTTGCTGTGTATTTATTTGAAGATATTATATAACCTATACTATATAATTTGTTATAAGAAATAAATTGAAACTAAAAGTATTAACAGTGTTACTTAACACTGTGACTTTATTAAACTATTACTGTTTAAATGAAAATAAGAAACAAGAGAATTTTTATAGGCCTATCTCCCTTTGGGAATACCAATTTAAGTTTTCACTACGGTAGTAGTAAACAAACGAACATTGGTTAGACAAATCAATTGCGAAACTCGGGGCAATTAAATAATTTAGAGTAGGCTTACACGTAATACCACAAAAAATAATGTGAGAAAACATCAGAAACGTATAATAAAAACATAACAGTAAGCCACAAGAGTGAATGAGAATAAACAAAATTTTACAAATAAAAATAAAAACACAAATTTTAATAAAATAAATATAAATACATAAATAAAAACTTATAAATAATAAGCAACAATGAAAGTAAGTTAAATGCATTACAGATATTTAAGGAACAGGACTAGATAAAGTGCATAAATGTCCATTACAACAATCTCATTATTTACGTGAGATGTGTAGTGAAGTTAAAATCACATTAAAAAAAGTATAATATAGCTTATCAACATCAGCCACTCTATAGGTTATAACTCAATATAATTAAATACAACTTTTTCACTAACGACTCGGAACACAACGTTTTTTTGAGTAAAAACATAAAGTTTACCAACCGATTTTAGTTACAAGTTGGTGTCTAGTATAATATATAATTTATTAGCATATAATCTGTATTATATATCTGCATATCACAAGATAATAAATGTAATAGCAGGATGAATTATTTCCTTTATTGAAAACAGCTTCGTCTCTTTGCGCAGAATGAAGTATACAGGACGAAAAAGTGGCTCGTACTATTATAGTTCCTACTCGAAATATGCTTGATACTACCTGTTCCTAAGATACTAGGTGTTCCTAAAATACTAGGTGTTCCTAAAATACTAAGTGTTCCTCTGATACGCTTAGTATTTGTAATACGCGTTGTTGCTTGTGTAACGGTGATACCACTAGTATTTGAAATACCTAGTATTTTAAATACGCGTTACTGGCTGTTCCTTGCGTTCCAGCGATATTTTTGTACGCCTAGTATTTGGCCTTGGGGTATTCGTTTACGTGATACTTGCGTACTTTTTGTGTGTTTGTGTCTGTGTAGGTGCGTAGGGGGTGTGCCTCGACTCGGAACAAAGAGGGCGGCGTGTCTCGACTCGGAACAGCGTCGCCGCGAATAACAGGTATTTCAACTTTTCAGTCACTGTTACATCCGTTCCACAAAAATATCGTTCCAAAATACCTGTTACAGGTATATCGGCCCACCTCTACTGCGCACTCCAATCGCGGCCAGACAGTAATCTCTTAATAGTTCAAGCGCTTGTAACTACGTAAGTTTTATAACTACGACTCTAATCCCGGAGAATGGAAAATTATTCTGGACCCTCTGTAGGCTATATATAAGCATCATCGGCCGACTTAGATGTTCAGTTAGAGATAGCAAATTATTCAGCGCGGATCAAAGTTACTCTGGCGGTTTAGTGGTAATTGGTCATTGTGTTAATCAGTGCGAAACTGCACCAGTCACATTTATTGCTGTGTGTTGGACAAATTTTATTGTATTATTGTATAACAGTGCTTTGTGGATTTATAACTGCTGTTTGTGTTTAAGTAAAGTCTGTAATTAGTGACTTCACTCTGTCACCGTTGTACTCACGACGTATGGAGTGACCTCAGTAAGAACACTTTTCGCAGTGTTTTATTCTTCTGGTATTATTATCACTTAAGACCTGCAGTCTTCTTAACATTTTACTTTCAAAAATCTTGCTTTTCCTAAGAAACTTTACTTTACAAGAACACTTTATTATTGCAACACAAAATTAACAACAGTTGTGATTATTGCACCCATATTATTATTCTTATAAAGTAATTAATATGTTTGTAGCAAATTGTATGAATACGCTGACACCAGACATTCTATTACGTGTCGTCAATAGATAATACACAAAAGCACAGACAAAGCTGACACTGGTACAATAATGCAGCTTGGATTTCAATAGGCTCCAGAGTTGACGCATTGTGTTGAAGAGCCTATTTTGACAGAGCCCAGCCCCGTTCTCATTAAGCCTGCTCTCAGCTGTGATAATAATGGCTGTTGTAAATAATCTTTAGTGACCTTGAATGCAAACAATTGTTCATAACACATCAAGCGGACAATCCGTCACCTGTATGGAATTTGTCATGGTCACAATGATCTCGACGAGGAAATACATACGTTATATAAGTAACTGATATTTAAACTGCTAATATAACCCAAGTTCTTGTGAAACCAATATTCTTATGTAGAAACCATTTATTACACAACGTAATTACCAGAATCATCGAGTTACCAGAATCTTAACAGTGATAATGAATTTTCATGTTGAATTTTGAATAATGAAAAAATGATTTTAATGGTGAAGAATGTACTGTGTAAATAAAAGCGAAATAGTTCTACAGACCACAAATAATTTGGTTTTTTCATCGCTGAAAAACAAGTCTTTAATTACTTTTTCAAGTTAAAAACATGTATCAATTGTTTTAATTTGCATAATGTTAAAATATTCTGTTTTGAAATCACCGAAGAATAATTACACACTTTCAGCAGCAGAAAGACTAACGAAAACAATGTTGATAGGAAATATTATGTAAACCTGCACTAACAAAATTTGCTGGTCAGTCTCAGGAATGTACTATTACTGTTCATAAAAGAATCATAAATTGTGCAATTAGTTGTAAATGGCAATAATTTCAATTTAAAAATGTCACTAGTCTATTTACCTGTCCGTCTTACTGCTTCCCTTTCCATCACTCTCTCTCTCTTTCTGTTTCTCTCTCTCTCTCTCTCCCTCTCTCTCTCCCTCTTCTTCTATGTCTCTTTGCCAGTCTTCCTAGTCTATATGCTATATGTCTGTCTGTCTGTCTGCCCCCCATCTCACTCTCTCTCTCTCTCTCTCTCTCTCTCTCTCTCTCTCTCTCTCTCTCACTCCCTCCATCTCTCTCTCTCTCACTATCTATCTATCTTTCTCTCTCACACACACATATACGCACATTCACGCCGTTCTACATTTTGTAGTAACCAGACAAAATCAAGCAATGTCCACATTTATTTATTAATTATGAATTAATATTTATTACAGGCTTGAAATTCAATCGGTAACGTAGACATAAGAAAAGTAATAAAATGACTGTATCTATGATTAAGTAACTGACGTAGCTAGGACAGCATTTACTGTTACATTCCCCTCTGTCCTTATCCTGTCACGGCTACGACATCACGAGATTTAGTTTCAACAAATGAATTGCAAACGTTATTGTTCCGTTTCTGTTTAAAATTCTTAAACATGTGTTGTTGTTTTAGCTTTGGAAGTAAATTTCCTTACTGTGTTAGCATATTTACGGTATAGTATAAGTTACCTTTAGTAAAGCTGGATCTCTATGTAGTCCCACCCAAGACAGACTGAGATAACTTAATACTGTTCAAATTTTCTTTTACGCTTCGTATTTGTACGGTCTTGAGACAAATTTTCGTTGCTACTTTTAAAACAAAAATGGCTAATAACAAAAGCGACCTTTAGTTAATAGAAAAACAAAAGTCATACTTAATTTAAAAATTATTGGAAGAACCATTCCCATTCGTTAATAAATAATTAATTAACTTGACAAAAACTTGAACTACATAAATACACACGGAGCCGAATCCATACTATTATCTTTTCCGTGATATGTTCGTAAATTATGATTTCCGCCAAGCAATATTAGGAATAAGTGTTTGGCTTTGCTGATTTGTGGCTTGACAAAATTATATACAGTAAAAAAATGTAGTTCTTTTACATTTTTTTAACAATGAATGTATAACTCTAATTTTTTTTAACAAACGTTATCTATAAAAAAATTGTCATTCATGAATGTGGAAAATTTTTATGCTCAGAAACATGTTGTTATTACATCATATAACAAAATAAGTGCACATTGTGGAGATCAATATTATCTTGACTATAGGGCAATATTATTTAAATTGCATTCTAAAAGGAACCAATATATATATTTTAACAGTTTATAAGTGTAACAAAAACCTTTCTAAGAAAATTTCTCAATCAAAAAGAACTAGGAAGAACTAGAACTATATTCTTTGCACATAGCCTATTATTTCTTTCCCTTAAGTGGAAAAGTAAAATTATAAAATTTCCTAATTATGGAAATAAAGATTTTGGGAATGCTGTTTTACATCACGCGACGTCAGAGAAAGATCAGAGGGTGTGTTATGGTGAATTGAATTTTATTAGACACGGGGGTTATGGCTTCAGAACAAAGCTTCAAATAACAAACGGATTTTGGTTGAAAATATAAACTTTACAGTAAGTACTTTCCACAAAGAGTGGAATATAAAGAAGTTGTAAATATACCAAGAAATGATAACCTTTTTCTGTATTTATTTTAACTTATATTTAATGTATTGTTTGATATAGAGTAAAATATATATTAATATCTTAAGGAATACATATTTATAGAATTAAAAACGGATTCTTAATTTCGGAGTATCCTGTTTTTAGCATTTTTGTTGAATCGTATTAATAAAATTTTACGTTGCTGAGTTAACTAAACTGGCTGTCCATTGCTTTCATCTACCTTAACGTATAAGGCTTTTATGGTCATACATGTGAACAGGTTTTACATTAACGTATGCATACATGATCTTCAGGGAGGAAAATGAACTATTTCAAACAGCAAATTTAAGGCTAAAATAAGGCAAAAAATCATACAGATATAGGCCTAAGTCTTTTAATACTTAATATTTAAATTATAAAAATCCTCGTGCTGAAAAAATGAGAGACAACATTTCTCGGAAAACAAATTTTGGAACTACATCGGAAGTTACAATGTTATTTAACCATGAAATATTAAATGCAATGTGTTTTAGAACTGTATTACTAAAAGTTTGTTAGAGAATTAATACAAAATTCGAAAATTTGGAGATGGAAAGTATAATCTGTAATGTTTGGTGGAAGACAAATTTGTTAAATTGCAAATAAACAAAGAAAAATTTCAATTAACATTTGTAGAAAATTTATTTATGATAAAAGTGATGTAAATAATTTTAGTTAAAAACAAACGCAAATTTGAAGAATTTGACGGCATTGAAGTAATTGAAGTCGAATTTCTCAAAAATTTATTTGTTTTTAAAAACTGTCATTTACAACAATTTTCTACAACAATTTTCAAATTATCTACAAATTTAAGTTATGTTCGTTTAGTAATAATTTTAAAAAGTTGTTGTACACAGATCCAAAAACATTAGGTTTTCTAAACTTAATTTTAACCCACTTTATTGAATATTTCAGAACACACAAAATATACAACTACCAATTATTTAAACTGATCGGATAGTCGCTCGGCATTGGTAGAACATTTTATTAATACATGAATTTAATAAATAAACACTTGGTACAATTCTACAAATAATTTTTATTTTCCTGACAATTGTTTCACTAGTTACGGCAGCTTCAGAGGTTGGATTTGAACTGACAGTTTGAAATCTATGTTTGGCGGGGGACGGTTGGAGGTAGTAAATGACCAAGGATGCATTGGAACGTCCCAGGTAAGCGGTTGAATATTTTAACAAGCCGAAACTAAAAAGAAAAGCATTTTTAGACCTATGTTTATATGACCTATAATTTATTTTTTATCTCTAGAATCACCTCATGAAATACTACCCTTTTATTCTGGAATGCTCAGTATAGAGTTTTGTGTGTCATTACGTATAACTTTCAGACACGTAATAGTGCATCAGTTTTGGTTGAAAAATAATTATTAAAAATAAAAAAATATATTTATTGAGAATAAAAAATTGTTGTAGACAAATATCTTCATTTATTCCGGCTTCCACAAATTAGGCGATTGATTGTTGTTGAGTTTTACAAAATTCAATAACATATTACCTACGTCTGTTATTACCTCGCGTAACAACAAGAGAAAATACACAGTTTTGTATAATATTTTAATTTTTACGATAATTATTTTATACACTTTTTAGAATTTTATTGTTCTGCTGTACAGATATGTAGCTTTTACGACATTTAAACTTATAATGATTTTGATTAGTGATAACATTATTACAATTTCCAAGATAAAATTGTATGTTTTATTGGTAGGTTAATTTCTACAATCATCTTCTGTCGTAGCCAATTCAGTCTACTGAATTAAATGTAATTTTATAAATATATGTAGAATCGAGGTTTGGATTTGTTTTATAAAAATTGTCGGGTGGTCACAATGTGAACTTCTTGTAGGCTGTGGTGTTTTAAAGTGGTGGGCCACCCATCGTATTGTTTAAATATTTAAATAACTGAGACACGCTTTACAGCGCTTTTAACGTAAAAGTCAATAATTTATTTTGCAGTTTGCTATATCCGCACTGCATATTTCACATTTCTTTAATTGCATTAGAAATCTTGCAGGTATTAACGAAGAAAAGCTTTCCAATGTAAAAGTTTTATTTAACAAGATTACAAATTCGATGTAATAATCACATAAAAATAGAAGTTTCCAGAGTTTGAAAGGACAAAGTTCTTTTAGTTTATTTATAAACAGAAATTCTTTACAAAGAAATAAAAGTTTCCTTCCGCAAACAGTTGTTGCAAGGACTGTAGATCCCGAGTTATAAATATTTTATCGACAAGCTCGATACAGAAGCTAGAAAAATTCTATTATATACACTGTGAACTTACAGCATTATAATAGAATCATGTAAAACATGCTACTTTTTGTATGGCATTGCATGCATTTTGACATAAACACGTATGTATTCACTACATTATTGCATTTTACTTAAGATAGTTATGTTTGTTTAGGAAAAATTCTTTGGTTTAAAGAAATTTAGAGACGTTATGTAGAAAATGTAGAAAAGTCAATTGTTGATTTTATCCGAACAAAAAAATTACAATAGTATGGGCACATTAAAAGAATAAAAAGGAAAGATTGCCAAGGAGAGTTATGGAATGGACCCTACCAGGAAGACGGAAAAAGGAAGACCACTTATCACCTGGATAGAAGAAATTGAGACTATATATTGAGGGAACGAGAAATTGAAGAAGATCTATGGAATCGACAAGCAGCAGTGGAGGATGAGAATTCAATAACTTCTGTAGTCTTTGGTTCCGGAAAATGTGTAAACATTGTACAGCCGGATTAATAATATACTGTCACGGCATTACAGAACACTCTACGTGTTTGTCGAATGTTCCAGAAGAATCTCGCTCTAATGTGTGTGGCATACGTGACTCTAGACGCATTCGGAGACTTTTCTGGAAGCCGCCAGCCGAGCGGACTGTGTCAATGCCGCAATTAATTACGTCGTAGTTTGGAATCTTCTGGTCTGTGCGCGGATGTATAAATACAAGGCGGCAGCGGCCTTAGTTTTCAGTTATAGTCGCGATATATTACAGTGCAACTTAGTTTATTGTCGGGCGATTACAAGTGATTATCGAGCGATATTACTGTGCGCGTTCAAGTGGTTATTAGTGTAGTGTTTAATAATCGGGCGGGATAATTGTAATACAATTGTGTTTAATATTAGTGGACATTTTATTGCGTGTGTACAATTTTTATTTGTTTTGTTGTAAGAGACTGTGTTGTTAATTACGAACTGTTTAATTGTGAAAATCAAACTGGTGATTAGGGACTTAATTGGGGTCTTGTATTTTTTTTCCACTGTACCTACGACGATCAAGTAGACCGTCGTAACAATACGTAAAGATAAAGGAGTGTTAGAGGGGTTAGATAAGTTACGTGAATATGGAAAAATGTTGAAGGTAATGAAAATTTGAACTGGTGATTTGAACCTTCTTAAATCAAAGTAAAAATACAATAAATTATCCGAGTTAAAGAATATATCCATCCTTTAACTGTTGCCTAAATTCACTAGCGTTTGAAATCCGCTAAACCGGATTTGAATATAAGACGCATTGGGTTTTGTATTTCCTCACAAAACACTAATTGAATACATTGGAAACTCCCGCTCCAACAACAATAACAGACGCTGAATGATTTTGGTAAGTACACAAGCAACGATGCAGCCAACATTACAACGCAAGTTTATCATGAACTAAATTAATAGCTGTGTGGAGTGAGTTTATATTTTCTATCTTTTTCTATCTGATACTTCGAATGTATTTGCCTCTCATTTTTATGTATTCGTTAACCTGTATTTTATAATAATAATTTGTAATAAGAATGAACGCCTGTTGACAAAAAATTTTAATGAAAGTTTCTATTATGTCTTTACACAATAATTACATTAAAGATATATTTTTAAAATATGATTCACCTTTGGCACTAAGTTTCTCCTCAAAGATATGTTTACAGAGATATAACATTATTAAATAACTGTAATATTTTCTGCAATATTAAATCTTGATAAACAGCAAAAAATGAATTTACGGACAAAAAACAAATTTCCTGACAGCGTGCAGAACTATACGAGAAGCGTTTAAAGGCCAAGTGTTGCGATGAGGAAGGAACGACACATATTAGAATAGAACAAGTAAATAGACGAAAAGAATCGTTAATTAAAAATAGTATTGGACAGACACACCATTTTTATTTGGCCCTTGGAAGGAGAAACAGTGTAAACAAGGATTGCTCATTTTTTGTAGTTTGTTAAAAAAAGGTTCAAATTTGTTTAAGTGATAATAATTACTTTACTGAGTTATGATTTTATCCATTGCACATTATACTGTAAGTTATATGTATAGAATGTTATTATTGTATTATATTAATTATTGTCATGAAATAATAAATATTAAAAAAACACCTTTATTACTATAAACAATATTTTTTAATTATTATTTAAATAATTATATTGTTATTGGTAACATGTAAAATGTTTATTGTAACTTTACCGTTTGTAAATTTGCCGTCGAGCAACTGTAACAAGCCAAATTACTGAACATCTAAGCACACTTAAAGAGGAAGTCGACAAAATTCCTATTACACCGCGTAACAGGATAAACGTATACAGTACAATAAATTCATCCAAAAGTCTAAGTTATAAAATAATATTGTATGCAATTCTGTAGTGTAATTTGAAGATACCCTTAGATTTTATATGCGTATGTGAAGGCAATTACATCAACGAATGGTAAAAGTCGGTCTGGTGTAGACTTTCTTAGAGATTCAGCGTAACGGAAAATTCTCTAATGAAAAAATTGCCATAAACGGTAAACAATTAGAAATAAGAGGCTACTTACAAGGCTATATTAAACATGTCAGGAATCACAGGGTCTCCCGTATGATCTCCGTTGATACACAAAATAACTGTGACCGTTGATTCTGAATACCGATCACACATATGGCGCTTTTCAGACATATTTTTATTAAATTTATCGGTTTATTATTTTATAAGATACGATGGGCCCCTTAAAACAGTTAACGACTTCTCGTCTATTTACTCGGTTGTAATTTGACATATATATTGTTATTGGTATAGAAGTCACTTTTTTATTTATAAATTAATAGAATCATCTGAGAACCGTCGTGTGACTTCGTTTTTGCGTTAAAATGACGCGTTTTCGCACATCGGTTGTAATGTTGTTTAATGTCAATAATTAACGGGTGCTGATTTATATTAAACTCGTATCAGTTTCCGTGTATAGTGTAATGTAAAAGTAATGTGTATGGTACATCTGATTCCTGTCTGAATACACGTTGGTACTCTCCAATTTCTTCCCCAGCTTACTTAGAAATGTTTACTGATAGAAAGAGGTGTTAAAATAAGAATGACTCTCTAAAGTAAATTTGAAAGTTTGTACTCATTTACATTACACATTCAGCTGTAGTGTATGAACCTATTTCTATTAATTTACTCTAAAATTCCAGCTGTAGTCTCAATGATGAGTAAAGGAATGAATGATATTTTTATGACGGTATCACTGATCGTCGTATGGTACAGTGGAAAACAAAATACAAGACACCAATGAAGTCACTAAAAACCAGCTTTAATTATCACAAATAACGGTTTAAAATCAACTCGTACAATAATTCCAGTTAGAATTGTCCACACCCAATAACAATGTCAAGTAATAGAGTTCCACACAATTATTAATACAATAATTCGACAAACACTCGATCCGCGCTAGTGAAAATCGCTCACGTAACTAAACTGACAACGCCAGACGCTCTGCTTTTATAGGTCGCGGAGGGTTCTAGAATTAACGTTTCATCCTCAATTTGCACGCCACTTAATGCTGACACTAATGCGTATCGCAAGTGGCCTCTGACGAGTCTAGAACAACTTGAACGCGGCCTTGACTGGGCAACACCTGGCACACTGGACGGGGGGAAGAGTCGAGAATGTTCTGGGTTGTTCGGTAGGCTTCCCGTAACATTATGTATATGATTGATAATAAACAATGGCCTGAATATGGAATGTATACAATATAGAAACCTTAATGTTCTTATTCAAGGTGTGTTAGAATACGAATAAGTATCTAATACAAGGCCACCTGGCGGGAGATCGTTGTAAAAGGTGAGACTGTTGTGTGCCACAATGCCAACTTTTATACGGCATAAAAGAACATCTAAAAATAGGCTGTAAGTCAATTTTGTGAGTCAAGTTCCCATCTTACTGCTCAGGTTATTTTTAATACGACAATTTTAAATGTTTTAATTAACAAACATTATATTAATTTAGACACATTACCGTATAAGCGATTGAGGTTGCATGTTTTCCCGGACTTATTGATACATTTATTATATCTGCTGTTTACTTTGTAGAGTTTAAGGAATTCTGTACGTTCCAAGTTATTTACTTTTTCTGAATATTACAACGTTATTTCCAATTTGTAAAGAAAGAAATACATTTCTCCTTGACAATACGCTTGAATATCGTTCCCAACATGCTAAATTATAAAAATAGTTGTAAAACAAAGACAATTGTTTACTGCTTTTGTCAGTTGATTGTAGAGACAAAGAACAAAAGCCTACATTGGTAATTAACGTCGAATTAATTAAGGCGCGGTACCGATGTTATATTTTTAGAACATTATTCAGTCTCAATACATTTTCAATTAAGAAATGTCAATTACATTTGTTATTAATTTAATTTGTAATAACTTTGTGCCTAACTATTTTAGGACTTACTTTGGAAATATTTTAATGTAGTTGCGTCATACTTCACGGTATTACAATATAACCTTTGTGTAACTAAAAAACCGTTCTCATTTATACAATTGAATTTCTCTAGAGACTAATTAACAGTTCGTGTAAAAAGTTAAAAATATTACAATATTTTTAGTATTTTATATGATTGAAAGTAATGTTTAATTTTCCATTATCAAAATACATTTCCTTGTTAAAGACCAAATAAGTTTTTACAAATTTATTTGTATGTGATTGTTTATCGACGCATAATGACTTCTAAAGCTGTTACGTTTTTTATATTTTAGCGTAAGCTAAATCCCGACAAAACAAAACAGTTCTTTAGAATATTAATATTAATTTAATGATTTATTACTTATATAAAACAATAATTTTTATTCAATATAACCACTGTTTGCTGTGATCACTGCTTTGATCCTTTTACTGAAGCGCGAACACATTCTCTTCAACTGTCCTTGTCCAAATTCGCAAATGCTGCCTCAATACTGCTGGCCTGAAGGGTTGCTATGTTATAAGACTCTTTTCCAATAGCGCCCTAAACGTAACAATTAAGTAACAATTAAGTCGGTTTAAATGAAGTTTATTTGGAGGCCAGAATCTCTTAGACCAGAATGCGTCCACGTTATCGGAAAGCCAGTTCTGCACAAAATGGCTTACGTAAGCCGGTACACCGTTCTGTTGAAAGATATACGGTTTACAACAGTTTCCATCCATAGATTCACTACAGTTTCAGAATCTGAAGATAAACCTTCATCGTGATGGTTTCTCCCTTTTTAGAGAAATGTGGCGGCATGACGTCGCCTTTATTGAATACGACTCTTAAGACGCGAACACTGGCCGGAAAATTTGTCCTGGCTACTACAGGGACATCTTTGGGATCATGGGCAACCAGCGGTCGTTCGTCCGGTTTACTTTTGCATCAACAGTAAAAATCTTCTTATCAGAAAAATAACCTGAGGCGACCCTCTTTTTTTTGCTTCAGTGAACAAAGAAGGAAATTGTACCGGCAACTCTCTTGACCTTGGCAGCCTCAAACAGCATTTTTCGTACCTTGACCACATAACACGTGTTTGTGTGCGATTTAATGCATGGTGGTCTTACTCACCCCAAGTGTGGTGAACAATTTACAAAGTAGCACCCCTAGGTCTTCCAAAATGAGCTATAACTGTGTGGATGACACTTGCAGTTTTCCCTCTTGAATCGCTTCGCCTTACCGGGTTAACAGAACCTTCTACGGACTTCACCGCGACTGCATACTTTTGCGCGATGTCATAAAGGATCGATCTCGCTTAACCTAAGAAGCGAATAATTTCAGTCGGTGAATGCCCTACGCGAAACACTTCAATTACCGCCGTTCGTCATATATATTCCGCACTCGATCTCACAAACACCCATTTTGAGGTTATGCACGTCTTACATATACAGCTAGCTTGCCTAAACACCAACAATCAATTACTGCTAAAGTCAAATGTAGCGGGAAATTCAATTGAATTTTGTCCGGATTTAGCTGACTCTCCCTTTATATAGGGTCACACCAGTAGTACGCTCTAAGAATACTACTTTTTCCTTGCCATATAAGCATCATGTGTTAGGTCTATATGTAGTACGTACATATAAGAGTATGAAAAATCATGCCATAACTAAGAATTTTAACGAATTAAACTGACTTACAACTTACTTTTACTGTTGTCTAATTTGTCTTGCACGAGTTGATATTTTGACAAGCAAAACTCGTATATTTTATGATTACCTCCTGTCCAGTATCTGTGTGTCAAATTCATATTTAAGCTCTTAAAAAGAGAGGTTCTATATTCTGCATTGCACACACTCAGACCTACGTTACGCATGTCACTATATTTGCACAACAGGTCCTTTAAAAGTTTAGTCATTTGATTTCAGAAATTGTTAGATTAGTTTGAGGGTTTCGCAATGTAGATCGTGCGTTTGATAAGAGTCCGGACAAGGGTGTATAAATATTTTATAATTTATACAATTATTCTCTGGTGTTTAACAATTTATTGGAGATTGAAAAACCATAGTCATTCACTTATTATATTATATATAACTTAACCATAATAAAATAATATATATTAGATTTTATTAAAAAAAATTGGCCACTTTTGTTATATTGTAAAAATGTAATATATTAGTAATATTTCATGGAAAATAAAAGCCAACGATTTTGTTCGCATCACATTGATTACACTAAGAAATTTATAGGTAGTGTCAAACATTCTTACAAAAATCGCACGGTTAGTCGTTTTCGCCAGAGGAATAAAGTAACTAAACACCACAAGGCTCGTTAACTCGTAGCAAATAGAGATCCAAGTGTCATTTTGAAAATTGTACTCTTTAACCGGAAGAGTGGTCTATGTCCAAAATTAAGTAGTGTAAAAAGAGATACACTAAAGTGTAAGTGTGATTCGCACTTATGTGCAAGGCACGTTTACTCGGACAAGTTATTCTAATCATCTATTGCGAGTATTCTATAGCTACTGCCGTCTTTCAGAGGCTTCTGCACACCAGAGGCGACATGCTGTCCAATCAACACATTTCAAGTCTCGTTTGTGTATTTCATTGAGAATGGTTTTTCCAAGGTCTCATGGGTCTACTCCCGATTACGTCGTCTGGTCGGAACCCAGTTTGAAAACTTTTTGGGACAACGATCACCAGGCATCCGTTCCACAAAATCGTACCATAGGAGAGGCCTTGTTTATTGGTGTCTAAAATTATTATTCAATCAAAGTAAGGAAATAAGAACTTACTTCTAGACACTCAAAATATTGCTAACACAAGGCTAGTAAAAAAAAAAACAAGAGATAGTCAACCAAACACCAAGAGAAGCGTTGGTCTACTAAGGAAGAGGTGGAGTAACAGCATGTAGGACATTTGTTATAGAACAGGACATAGTCCTTTACAATAATTGTAAAATTATTATTACAACTTTACATTACAGATTTAATAAGAGTTAAAATAAATACAATTATGATTACCTAATACAAAGCAATGTAAAGAAACATAAAAATCTTATACATAATACAGTTCAATACAAATAATGCGAATACAAGTCGCCAATAAAATAATTCGCAATTGTCACTTTACAGTAAACCGTTGACCGAAACTGACTGAACGGCCGTTTCCTGAACAGTGCTTATAAATTCAATCTGTGTGGCATAGTACGTTACAAGATTAAGCTGAATGTTGGTACAATAGTCTACCAAAGTTTTGTAAGGCGCCTCTAAAAGGTGGAGAACCAGAGAACGCATTGAGTAATCCTTCCGCTCGCACAACGAGTACATGCGTCAGGCAGACACAATGTTATGTACACTTTTCTCGAGCATTTGGTCTCTTTTGTTTTTAATTAAAGTCAAATTTTTCAAATTTGTATTTACTTTTAATAAACTTTATACACATTAAACTTTTTATAATTAAATTCTCTACAAAACTAGTGAGAATTTGTATTTCTTTATCGGCAAATTAACGAAATTATTAATTCCCAAATCTAAAAAATGCGTTTTTCGACTGCAATCTTTTGTGTTTTATAGTTTTCCATAGAAACTAATTAAGATAGAGCTCTGTGACCTTTTTAATTCAATTGCTCAGATAAAATACCAGAAGAAATTTATCATTCATTTTATTCCCCAAGAATTTTATTATGGTGGCATTTTACCGTGGGAGCAGAAATCAGGGCAAACTTGTTCGCGAGCCGTAACTCGCTAACGAACCATTTTCGGACCTACGTTTATATGAACTTTTTTCTTATTTTTAGCTATACAATCAGGTATCGAGAGACTGCCGTGCAATTTTCAATCATCCTGTATATCCGCACACCTTGCAAAGGAAACTAGAAATCTTGTATTTAAAATATCTACCCGGCTGTTTGGCCGTGGTCCAAGGTTTACATTCAAACCAAAATTTTCAGCAGCACCACAGCGCTGTTGGCCTGACGTACAGCTCACCGCGTTAGGTTGACTCGAATATCCACTGAAGATGGCAGTCAGTGGTGCTGCTGAAACTTTTGGTTTGAATGTAAACCTTGGACCACGGCCAAACAGCCGGGTAGTTGTACCTATTTTCAAATACAACTGACATTGGCCGTGAAAGCCTTAGAATAATATTTGAAACTAGAAATCTATTTAAAGTAGTGTTCATAAATAGAGGTATTAAAGTAAGAAAAAGTGATATTAAAAGTCTAATTGCTTTTCGCTCTTGTCTTTTCTAATTTGTCTTTATGAGAAAAATTGTCTTTCCATTATGGTAACTGTCACTCAGCCTTAGCATAGAGTGAATATTATCGCCTTGCGTTAGTCTTTTCCGTCGGCAATCAGGGCAACGTTATGAGTTGTAAAGGAGTTTTTAGATTCACCCATGAAGTTGCGTTGTTGACATGTTTCTGTAGTTAATATAACCGAGTGCCTAAAAAAGCGGAAGAATCACGACGACACAAAGGGTCAGCTTCACTTGATAAATGCACAAGAAGATAAGCTGCAGTTGATCGATTCAAATTGTGTCACCTCTGCGTTCGCAGAAACTGAATGTGTCGAGATCATTGTGCTAATGACACAATCTCTGAGAAACACTACATTATTAAGTACACATTATAACATCCAAGCGATGTGAGTGAAACCTTTTGTCTACGTAATTATCGATTGTGTTATTGTAAATTGTAACACAATTTACCAATTTCGAAGTAAAATTACTTTATACATTACTTTCAAAGATTGTTTTTAAAATAAGAATTTTGTAGACAAATTTATTGTAACAATAGCGTTACTGTAGAATAATAAAAAAACTGCTGTGACCAGCTAGACATTGAAACAATTTAAAGTTCTATTTACCGGTATTAAATGTTTTCCTTTCTATTAAATTGATTTACATTAGTTTTATCTGAGTACACACACAGTCGAGTTAAATATCATAAAGTGAAACACGATCAGTTACGTTCAGGCATTAGCTATTTGTTGATTATATACTATAATGATGTATACGTTTTTGAGCATGTTGGGAATATTTTAAGATGACATATTTTTTCAATTAATCTTTGTTACTTATTTATATTGCATGCTGTTCAAAGTTTCTTATAACATTAACTTATACATATAGTGCTTGGTAAGGCTGGACAGTGTATTTTCAATGTTATGTTAACATCTCCAAGGACCTATTCGTCATTCAAACTTCTAACGCCAGCGAGAAATATGACAGTGACTACGCACCAAACTATAACATATGGCCTGTTATACCGGTAAAATACTGCCTTTCTTTTTGCTCAATTATATATTAAAATATATATTTAAAAATATAGCAACATTGTCTCTTGTTCCAGTCACTAAGTCAAGTCACTGTAATAGTGAAACATTTATGTAATTGCAACGTTTAAATAATTATAATCTAAAAAAACGTGCATATAATATATTTTAAACATAAAAATTAAGATTGGTTAGAAAGTAAATTATAATTAAGTTAAAAATTTTAAATTTTAATTAATATGCTAACGATACATTTAAATAACTCTAAAGTAAACATTTTCTGATTACTTGACTTACTCAAAATTACTGAAACCCGTATTAAAAATACATGTGAAATACCAAAGTATCGGACAACAGACGCCTTTCCCTGTGACATAAAATATAGGAATCGGTGTTGACAATTCCCTACGACCTAAAAATGATCAGAAACGAAACGAATTAAAATATTTGTAACCTGTTTGAAAAAACGTGCACTGCATAAATAAATGTTTAATTTCAGGTACATATCCACTTGAATTTAAGTGAACACCGCGCACATATACACAATCACACTAGGACACCATTTGTTTTTCTTTTCCCAATTATAACAAGTAATTAATAATCTTCAAATATAAATTTTAATATCACAATACAGTTCTAAATAAACTACGAAATACAAAAAAGTAACTGTGATTTGTCATGGGATTTACAATTTTGACGGTAATGATTTCTGTTGTAAAAAATCTCGTTCTCAGTGGGGAGGCACTAAACATCCATTACAAAAATCATATTCCCTGTGGTTAATTTGTAAACGACTCAAATAAGTTTTCTATTTTCACAATTTTTACATTGCCTTGCTCTGTATAAATACCTAATTCGTTATACATTTTTATAATAAATAATAAATATCCTATATGCAAGAAAAAATTATCAAAATTCTATTTAAATTCGTGTGTGCATGTGCGTTTAGGTAAAAGTGTATGAAATTCAATCTGCATCCTCCAATGAGTGCAGGAAGCTCAGTAGAAGAATACGTATGAATTATTGGTATTAGAAATAGATGTGACAAAGTGTTTTCAGTAACATTGTCTTATTTCATTAGGCAACTGAAGACATTAACACACAATAACATCACTGCTGAGACAGAAGGAAACTAAATTAGCAACAAATTGTTTTAAACTTAAATTTAATATTTAAATTTTTCAAGGAATTAAAATTGATTTGATGTAATATTGTGTTAACGTTTTATTTAATTAGAGAAAAAATATTTCGTAATACATTACATGAATTTTCTATGTAATTAAACATATTTTTGCATGGCCACACTTGTACTTCTTGTCAATACTATCTTTCTATATTTCCATCGCAACGCAAAAAAAAGTAATAAAGACCAACCGTTTTCCAAGAAGCATTATGAATAGAAAACAACGATGTAACACAAAACGACAAACAGGATTTACAAGCCCATTGTACATTGGAAAAGTATAAACAGTCACTTTCCGTACTCTCTGCACTCAGATGGCTCCAGTGTTATGGTCCCGCTTGTTACCGCTTCATTACGCTAATATTGGTTGAGGTCTGCATAAATCTGGTGTTCAAGGCCGGCACTTACTTGAGGAATTGAGTTTACTAATTTGTAGTCAGGATTATATAGGGTAATACTTCTTTAAGTTGTAGTACGTTTATACATGTACTGTCTCATTGATTAATAAAATTGTTGTAAATTATGAGATATAATTTTATTAATTTATGTTAGAAAATTATTTTATTATAAGAGTAGTTTTTTACAACTGTCATAAAAAGCGTTCCATTGTTTACTTTGTGTCGTTCATTTACTGACGTGTAATCTTGTACTATTACACTGAAGACAGAAATATAATGCTAATATAAATATAATGTTTAACATTATACATAACATATTACGAGAATACTATAAATAATGTATTAATGAATAAATGTTTAAATAATAAAGTTGTCTCAGTGGTCATAATCACAAACAGAATTAACACTGTTGCACTGCACAATAGAAAATTATTCCGATTAGCGCTCATAAGTTTCATAGCTTCATCATCAGATCGTAAATAACAATAATGGAACTAGACAACTTCTTTATAGAATGAGACAACAACTAATAATCCCTAATAAGAATAAATAAGACGAAAAGCCTGACAATAAATGGGAACAGAGAAAAGATAAATACTGTATTGAACTTCTTGTAAACGTAGATAATAAAGCAGTAAAAATACCTGAAAGCACTAAAACCAAATATCTTCCAATGCCCAGCACAAACTATGATTTGAGTAGCGGTGGCAAAGAGAGACTTTATAGAAGGCAGGAGCTGCTCTACGTAGAATTGAATAAAGAGTTAAGGAAGTTTCTAAAGAAATACTGCACATGTAGTAGAAATTGTAGGAAAGTGAGAAGATTATAGAGATTAAATATGAGAGAGAATTGAGGGGTAAGGTAGGGGGATAATGTAAGAACGAGAAAGTGCAACAGAGTACTGGCGATGAAAGATAAATTTTTCAAGAATACAATAATAAGAAATGTAATTGCCTGGGGGACTGAATAAGGTAAGCCTTATTGCTGATAAGTAATAAATGATGGTGATAAATTATGCATTGCAGATAAACGATGGAAAGTAGAGATAAAGAGAACAGGTGCAGGATGGTAATATCAATAATGATTGTAAGATACGAACATCCTAAGAGGCTTGTCAATATATGAGACTTGCTAATTAAAGCTAGATCACAATTAATTGATTAAAACAACTAGTTACTTCACCAACCTACTTCTACTGCACATAGGTGAATCGAAAATACTGTTTTCCTAACAGTCTGGAGGACTTTGAATTTCCCGGCGCGTGTAGAGTTGTTCAGTGCTACCAACACCGTTGGCAGCAGTGTCTGCTAGTGCTTTGTCGAAGCGGCGGCGACGAGATTTAGTGATCAGTCGCTCTGGTCAGATGTTGCTGTGTTTCGGGATTTCAGAATGGCTGTGTTTTGTTCGCAGTTAGGTTAGCCGAAGGCTTTTTTTTTGACAAACTGGGACAGGTTAGTTTTATGAAGGCAGGTGAGACCAGCAAGCCATTGTGTTGGCCTCATTTCTCAGCAAGCCTTCAACCAAGACATTCCCGTTGGTCTGACGGCCGAGGTATGTGTGTCGGTATACTTTTCAGGCATCTGTAGACTTCTCAAGACGTTCAGGGTCCCTACCTCAGCCAGGAAAAAGGAGGAAGATCGGTGGTCACGTGAACATCTGTGACTACCAGCAGAGCTGTTCTGCAGTAAGCAGTCCCCGAAGCCGTCATATCCCGAAATGCGGAAGGACCAAATATACACAGAAAAATCCAGAAATCCCAGGAACGACTATAAGTAAACATTCACCATAGTCCAGGGACAATTTTGGAACCTCTGCTCATCCACAGTTCATCATGTTTCTACTTGAGTTCCTCGCTATATATTTACAGGTGGGAGCGTTTCATTTATGCCTCTCTCTACATTAACTCCATAGACTGGCTACCCTTGTTTTCAACATTAAATATCTGTCAATTCAATCTGTGTAACAACTTATTAAGAACGGATAATATCTCAAAGTCACAAGGACTCAAGTTTGTAAAATATGTCAGTGGTTCCATTGTAACTTGTCTAACGTACACCATGAGGGGGTGGTTAAACTGTTTTACTAGAGCATGGTTTCCTTGCTTAGATTATTTGCAATCCGATTATCTGTATTACCATTATTTGTATTATAATTATGCTTGAAGGGGTATTAGTGTTTTTTTTTTATTAAGTGGTTGGGTTAAATTGTGGTATGGTTTGTCATTTCTACTGAATTAATGTTCGCGTTGTTCTACCTCATGGGGTATGCTAGTCTGGAAGTATATATAGATATATCTTTATGTCCATTTACTACATACTATCAATTAATGACTATATGTAATGAACGATATCAAACTGGAACATTATGTCACTCATGTGAGATCTAATAAATCTTGGGATTCTGTTAAAATATGTTGATTTCAAATCCCTGTCACTCTGTTAAGCTCCAGCACACTTTCCGCTTCCTCTAGGTTCATTAACCTAGTCATAAATATTACGTACGGTCCTGCGACCCCTACAACACTAAAGAAAAGCAACGTTTTATTTAACACGGTGAATAAAAACAATTAGACGAATGACTTAAAATGCAACAAAATGAAAATCATGTAAATCTGACTAGAGATAGTCAAGATAAAGAATTTGCAGGACAAATGGCAGAGTCAGAAAAGAACGCTTGGCATAATAGGTACACAACGCATAATGTAAGCAGCTGAGAGCAACGAGATTATTTACCGGTCCCATGTTAGACAAAGCAGTAAACATTGACTACGTAATGCGGCGCTCATTTAGCAAACGGTATGTCTGTAGTACGCAGGAAAAGTACCTTAACTGTTGTACTTAACAATAATCGTTGAGATACACGACTTTCGTAGAATTGAAGTTTGTACACATACAACCACCAAATTAAGTGGTTTTGTGCTAAATCCGAGAGTTTTGTGTGCGCAGTCTAAATCAAATAAATTGTAATGAAATCAGGACAAAAACTCTGTTATCGATCGGCATAACGTTTGTGGGTTAAAAAAAGGTTAGCCGTGTTAAACTGTCTACTAGTTTTGTTAAACAGTATATTAAAAAAATGTGTAAGTAATGATCAAAATAGCATTGAAATATATATTATTGAAGACACTTTGTCTTTCTGGTGGGGTACTCAACATTCATTAAAGCATTCACGTTCCTATTGGGTAATTTGTAAACACTAAAATATATAATTCTTAAGAAACTAGTGGTGTATGCTATTATTTAAAAACATAAATTGTCCACAACTGATTCGATAAGAAGGACGAAAGCATATAGTAAACATAGTATATAGTAGCATAGAAAATTGAAATATTATTAGAACCAGATTTGAAAATTCATGAAAAGTTAGTTAAAAATCTCCTTTCCAGAGAAAACTGAACACAGCTTGACTAAAGCTCTTTGTGCCAAACCATAACACATTATTTATATTTATTATTTCCAGTGGATAAAACAAATTTTATAGCATGTAAAAGACTGTGGCAAACTAACGAGTTTCTTTAGGCCTAATATGCTAGCAAGTTTAATTATCGATAATAGAGATGGTTAGTTTAGTTATAGGTGTGCTCTTAGAACGCTACACATGCATGTTATTTTTTGTTTTCCGGATGTGATTGCCACGAATCATGTCTTCGGCGTGGCATATTTTCCTCAGATATATTTTATGCTTTTTAGTCTCAGCGCAGAATTACATCCGGTGTAATGCTTTTTTGTTGCAGAGTGGAAAACAAAAACGATGGCAGCAAAATTTGTAAGAAATAAAACTGCAATAATGTTAATTATTTACATAGAATTAGAAAATTGTGAGAGTCAATACTGAACTAATTGTGAGAAAAATGTGTAGGTCTCGTTAAAAGGTGAATTAATGTTTTAAGGCCAACATATAACAAGGGTACAGAACTGCCCACTAGATTTCCATTTGGTGCGAATATCGAGATTATTTGTAGGGTGAAAGTTCCTTTTAGCGTTATTAAAAATGACAAATATAGTCATATCAGTGAGCCATATGAATTTTGAAGTCTCATAAGACTTCGTCTGATTTTCATTCTCTAAATGTGTTAATAAACACGTAAATTATACAAGGTACAATTGGACAACTAGAAACGAATTATAAAAAGTAGGTAAATAAATAATCACTTACATTCTGCTATTAGCGAGGATTGTGGATCCTACTACATTTTCTGTATGTTATATTGCAACCGTCAGGTCCTTCAAACTTTTCTTGTTCTCTGTAATTTTTTACAACTTTGTGTTCTGTTACTGATATCATGGAGTCTGTGAATACATAACAGGTCTGTTTCTTTTCCTTCTGTTGCTACAACGTATACAAACCATATTAAAATAATTCTTTTAAATTATTTTTGTCTGCTATCTGCTGTACATGATTCTACCATTTCATATCATGCAATGTACATTGTCTGTATTCGTCAGTTATTTTGTGAGTATTCATTCCGCGTTCTGTCCCTGTATACAGAGGTCCTTAAGAAAATGGAAAATAGAAAGAAAGTTTTGACGGCTCTATAAATAAAAGAGTCCCAGTACCTCGGCCGCATCGTGGAGAATAAAAATATATATCACTTACTGTAGTCCATTCTACAACCAATTGGCCAGTACCTCGGCCGCATCGTGGAGAATAAAAATAGATATCACTGACTGTAGTCCATTCTACAACCAATTGGACTTTACGTAACTGTACGGTTTTCCTTCCTTTTTCGCTTAAGCAATCATTTAGTTTTTCCAATCAATCATTAGGAGAGTGATAATGGTTAATGTATATTATACAATTTTATATTAAACTATATATTCCTATAAGGAGGTATTACAAGTGCAGATGCGTAAAGTGAATTAGTCTTTGTTGCACTCTACACACAAGTGTGATTCCGCTGTCGTCTGAGTGCTCGTGAGTAATCGATCAAGTTGAACGTCACCGCGGTGGGTAATACTGGCTTTGTCCGCTGACAGATTGTTGACATCCAGTTGATCGTCTCATCGAATGGGGCTGACAGCTTCTCTCACCACCTTGTCAATTCCTTAGTTATCCAGATCTGTACGACTGCTGTAACTATCGTACAATACTACTCAAAACTGAAACGCTTTTATGAAGTCTAAGTGATAACTAATGATAACTATTTCTTTTATAATATATTTTACAGCTGTAAGAGGAATTAGGCTAAGTCACTCGTATACATGATGTTCTAAATTTTTAAAAATTTGGTATGGCATACAATTAAAAGGTTTAATGTAATCGTAGTCCTGAAAGCCTTTTTATGTTTCTACTTAATTCAACAGTAGTTTAACAGGGAAATGGGCTGTATAGGTG
Source organism: Magicicada septendecula (assembly GCA_034769895.1). Taxonomy (NCBI): domain Eukaryota; kingdom Metazoa; phylum Arthropoda; class Insecta; order Hemiptera; family Cicadidae; genus Magicicada; species Magicicada septendecula. Next base: position 107,825,940 of record CM068372.1, on the reverse strand, counting down.
TTTTAAATGAAATCAAAGGCATTTAATATATGAAAAAATGTTCAGTTAACGTTGGAATACTTTATCTAAAAGAGAGGATGTCACAAAAGGAAGCCTGTTATTGTTCCTTCCCTTTCAGCAATAGAATGTTTAGAACTTCCTCATACGATAGAAGGTTTGAGAAAAATATTTTACTACGTAGTATGCTAAAAAAAAATGCACACGTGATACAGTTACTGATTGGTAATGTATTGCAACGTTACAAGTATTATAAAATAAATAAATACACTTCTTACCATGTACCCAACGCAACTATAAAGTGATAAACACTAGCCAGGTTATAGAATTTGTGTGTTCGTTGTGTTAAGTATACGTGATTGCACAGTAAACGTACTTTTTAATAAGAGAAGTGAGACGTTGATGACATGAAATAATTAATTAAAAATATTAAAAGAATCCCTCAACGATTTATTAAATATAGCAAACATCTATACTTGAGTATTAAAAATTGAAAAAATAAAATTTTAAATACTATATTTTATGAATTTACACTCTGTATAACATAACATAGATTGTTATTTGGTGCACATTAATAAGGTATAATCTTAAATATCTAAACACATATGATGAACAAATTATCCAATTACTTTATATTCCATGAATTTCTGACTTGAACTCATTTTTAAAAATAGTAACTCATTTAAAAATAATATTCATTTTACTCAAATAAAATTTAATTGTTGCTATTAATATTTTAAATAAAAATCCAACATTGACTTCAAGAATGAATATTATTTTTAATGAAACACACCCAATTTATAAAATTGAACAGAAGAAATTATTATTTTTATCAACAATTTACCATTACGTCTTTTACTATAAATATTTACATTTAAGCCTTTAAGTCTTTACTATCTCATACTTAGTTCCTTATATGTTCCAATTGTTCATTTGTCACCTGCGTATTGTCGAAGTTACCGTTGCATGTGTACGTGTGTGTGCGTCCTGAATGATGACAATGACGACGACGATGATGCTGATGCTCGGTAATCTATACAATACTCGGTGCAAGCTCGGTACTCTATAGCCTGTTGTGGATGATGATCTAGTGCTCCTCCATCAATCGTGGTATATTGCAGATGATAATGATGATGATGATGAAAACGTGTGATGAATTCACTTCAATCGGCAGACTTACATAGTGACGGCGTGTAAAGATATCTTGAGTCTGACTTCGCCCAAAATTGCCGGAGGGTATTTATAGTAAACGGCAAACTGACATGTCAAATATTGTTTTTGAAATGTTAAATTTTGCCAATTCGTGCAAAGCGTCCTTTTATTTCCTTATCACTTTTTAGTCTGTTTTCACGATCACGTAAACTGAATATTTACGCGAGTGGTTGCATTGTCTCCGTAATTTTTCACTCGTCATTTACATGTAACACACTTGTTAATTACTAGTTAATTATGGTGGTAATTAACATTAATTAATATAACGTCTTTATTAATGCACTTTTCTTCAATAATTTTGCATCACCATACGCATTTAAATGTCCTTAATCTAATTGTGTTCTTAGAAGTGTAATATGTCTTTGTTAACAGGTAAAAAACGTATTAATTAATTAATTTTAATCTTGTCAATACCTGATATAATGACAAAACCAACAATTCGTTCGTTTCACCACTCTCGTCGCTTACTGGAGGTCGATGCTGGCACACACACACACACACACACACACACACACACACATACACACACACATAAACGCTGTATTTACACTATCGGGGCAGGTGTACACTTTCGACAGGCAACGGCCTGTATTTTCCTGCATAAAATTGTTTAAAACGGTTCGTCGTATTCTTTTTACACCAATTATTTTCCAAATTACTGCCTTGAGTAAATATACAAATATATGTATTGGTGCAGTATGAATATATGCACATAAATACATTTTTATTTACAGTAACTATAATAATAATCGTTATCATAATAATAATATATACCAATATAATTTAAACCAGCTTATTTCAGCCTAAATATTGTAAATCAAATTGTGTGACTATTAACCACAAGATATTTTGTTTATAATCTGGCAAATTCATTAGGTTTGTATGCCGAGTAATTTTTAATCATTTTTAGTAACAAACTATTTGTTAAACATTTAGTATATAACATTATTGTACATAAATTTTTGTCTAATGGTTGTTGTTTTAAAACGGTTCCTGCAATACCAAGATTATTGAAGTATTGTTTTGTATTCTTATGATCAGCCGTAAATTTCTCTTATTCTGGAAAACGTGATATTAACACTTCTTACTGCATTACTTTACATTACAAACAACTGGTCGACAGGTGTAGTGTATTTACCTTTCTAATGTTAACATCATATTCTTACTGATTATGGGTAATAATATCATTTAATATCATTCAATGCTATTGTATTATTATTATTACTTTATTATTATTTGTTATTATTGTTGTTGTCTTTACTATTATTTATATTACCTTAAGTACAGATAGCAATCATTCATGTCATTAAAAATCATTGTTGCTGAAATTCGCTACTTGACTAGTAAATATACCGTAATCCCCGATTTAATCTGACGTTTTAAAAATAGATTAACTGTATGCATACAAAATAGAAGTATTTTATTCTACAGTACTGTTTCACTTAGATGTCGTAGAAGGAGAGGTGACAAAATAGTATTTTTAATCCTACCAAACTTTTTATAGCCAATGGCAGGCAAAACTCAATTGTGGTAGACAAAACAGCACCCACTGGCATAAAGAAGTTTTTGAAGTGAATGAAAGATTGAAATCACAGCATGCTCCCAAAAACAAAGTATGTACTTTACTGATTTTACACACAAAAGGAGATGAAATATAAGTACATACATCAACTCGTTAAGACAGAGATGGGAGAATACATCAAATGGGGGTTGGTAAAAAATTTTGGTTAAAATGTTTATACCAATATAATGTATTTTGTATGTATATATTTTTATTTTATAATGTATATATTTATATCAATATAAGGAATAGAGAAGAAGAGAAATGTTTATGAGCAAGAGATAGAGCTCTGAGGGAGATAAGGAGACGGCAGTTAAAATGTTGAGATACAGTAAAACATAGGATCCTAGCAAATAGTAAAGTATAAGTAATTATATACTCACCACGTATTTATCTAATATTTATATTAATTGTATTGTTTACAGTATATGTTCTTTAAAAATTATTTATATTTAAAATAATTCGTAATATTTGTTATGTTTCTAATAACTTTTTAATAAGTTTCTAATAAAATTAATTAATTTTTATGAATTTACTGTGGTGACAGAAAATTATTGACGAGGTGTCTCCTAATTTTGCCAAGATACATACTTTTCCAGTTGTCATTACTACTTGCAGACATTTTTAATAACAACAAAAAAATTGTGAACAAATTGTTAACAATTAAACAATTAGTACAACTTTTATGGCATTGAAAAATAAAACAAAAGTCAATTTTATGACTTACTGAATATATTGAAGTTCTTTTCCTAGATTTGAATGGATTGGTTTTTCTCTATATTCTCCATATTACGCTTTTATGGTTTAATTTACAGTGCAAAAGATATCAGAGGGGAAGACCTCATGCATGGGGCCTACGGCAAAATCAGACGCCATCACGTAAAAATGTATGTCGCGCCCATAAAATGTACAAACAGGCATGCACGTTCTATTAGGCAAATTCAGCATCATCACCATCATAGTAGAAATTAGATAAGTTGTTGTTGTTGTATTTCACCCTTTGTTTCCGAGTGAATAATGCTATTTTACTGTTTACAGCATGAGCGTAAGTGGAAATGAGTTCAGTTTATTCTTTTTACCGAGATTTCTCATCTAATTGTTTAGATATTTCAAAACCAAAGTCTCAGAAAGTTTATATTTTGGTTTCACTGTATAATTTACGTTTACTATCAAATTATGTTTCCACTTATCTTTGTATTCTTTTTGTTGAACGCATCTTAGATAACTCTTCTATTCGTCACTCTATACGCTGTTAGCATTCCAACTACTAGTGTGCATTTAGTTTGTACAACTTACCAACCACAAATAGGTTAATGGACGTTTAATGGTTACCACTAAACCAATCACCTACTTTAATGGTTAACATGTAGCCACGTGATGTTAGTATTACAGTTTAGTGTAGTTAGAGCATTAACCATAAACTTTACAATTTATTGTTTAACGAAATTGGTTAACATTTTAAACTAGGTCACTATCTTTCACCTATAAAAAGTAAGTTGATTATATAAAGTTACTGAGCTGCTTTTGTTACAATTCATTTGTTGTAACCGATACACAAAAACACAGATTTCCCGTAAAATAAATGTAAAGCGTTTGTCCAACGGGCAAAAACATTCAACATGGAGATCGTGCATCTCAACGATTATTGTAATTACCACAGTTAAGGTAAATTTTTTGCATGCTGCAGCCATAAAACTTGCTAAATGGGCAACGCATTACGTATTCAATGTTTACTGCTTTGCCTAACTCAGCGTCGGGAAGGAATTTTGTCGTTTTCTGTAGCTTACATTACACTTTCTGCCTCTATTTTACTACTCATTCTTATTTAGACTCTGCCATTTGATCTATAATCCTTTACCATGGCTGTCTCTAACTTCAAATTTATACTACTCTCTTACTTTGCTGAATTCCTAGTGATCACATAGTTGTTTTCCTTCCTTACAGTTTCCACAGTAACACAAACAGAGTTTCCTTCCTTTTTAGTGTGTACAATCTAACACTGTTATTTTTTATTCACTTGTATACAGTGGATGTGTGTTGTAAAAGTAACTAAAGCTTATTTCGTTTCATTTCAAAAAATTTATTGTGTTTAATTTGTAATTAGCAGGCTATCATATTTTTACGACTGTCTAACTGACCGTCGTATGGTACAGTGGAAAGCAAGACACAAATTAAGTCACTAATCACAAGCTTTGCCACTTATCGTAATTAAACAGTTTGCAATCAACAAGTTAGTCTCTTAGAACAAATCAAATAAAACCTGTTCATACGCAATAATAATGTTAACTAATATAGTCTCGCACAATTATAAAACACATGTCACTTTGCCACAATATTACGAAACGCACTGGAATAAATCGCCATTAAAACTGAACTAAGCGCCGCTGAATGCCTATATTTATACCCCGCTGAAATTCCATAATCATCCATATTACGTGTCAGTGCTACACTAGGCCGCAATTGCTTGCGGCGTCGACACAGTGCGCACGGCCAGCAAATCTGGAACAGTCTGGCTAACGCATGTTGAGATCACGTACACACACAACATTACAGCCGGATTCCACTGGAGTATCCGAGAAACACGTAGAATGTTATGTAACAGTGTAACACTTTTTCCGTATTACGTAACAATATAATTCTCTCAGCTTCTCAGTATATTTATATCCTTCTCTAATCTTAATTTAAATCGCCATGCTTCTTTGCTAAATACCGTTTTGACACTGACACAAATTGAATTTTGTTCCTTTTTTCTGAATTAAACCCGCAGACTGTAAAAATAAATGTACTTTTTTAGTTGCCTATATACAGTGGAATTGGCTGCAAAAACAACTTACCGCTATGTTTGTCCTGTTTAATCAGTTATTGTGGTCTATCTTCAATTGACAGATCCAACATTCCCTTAGTATCTACTTACTCTCTCCAAACTTGGCTATCACTTTCTTCACTTCTCCGCTCTTTTTCTTCTCCCAGTCACTTACAATTCCGCCAATTATGGCCATCAGCAGACTGTCTCAGCTAAATTAGTGACAAAGGAAATTTACATTTATTTTCCTTAAACTCCTGAGAATTTTTCACCGACTTTTTGCGGTAATTACTCATGCCTTACTTTGTCCAACTATTAATTTAATGCTTCTATACCGGTATCTATGTATCTTTGTGTCCTCATTTCAGCACTGCAAAATGTTTTGCTCTATGTAAACATCTTCCAGCATCCATGTGATATTTTTGATCCATGTTTTGCAGCTTTCCAGGATCTTCTTTAACTCCTTCATTGGTTTGCATGACAACATCCTCAGACTGTTAAGGATTCCTTTGCTGTTGCTACCCTAGTCTTAATATCTGACGTGCAAAATCACCATTAGTATTTTCCATGTTCTTGATCAGCCTTCGTGGTACAAGGTGCACAGTTGTCCTCCGTAGCTCGAAACCTCCTTTCGTGGGACTCTGAACTTCATTGCCCGTCATTAATTTACCCTTCATATATATCCGTTCTCCAAAAGTTTCGACCTTGGAAGTATAGAAGCGGAGTAGAGATTAAGACTGACAAATCGTGTTTTGTAGCACTGTAATCTGTTTTGTTCGTGATTAAAGAAATCAAAAATTACAGTAAGACAATGTTTAAAAAGGAGGTTAGTAATACTGCCTTGAATACCGAATTTAGTGCTAATCTGATAAAGTACAGCCAGACTTGACCTAAAGAGCAGTAACCTAAAGACGGTGCTCAGGAAACTACTGAGAATACGTTCATCATAGAATCTGAGACATCTTATATTCAGACATCGCTAAATATAAGGTTGTGTTAGACCTTATAACTTCTTAAAATAAGAACGTAAAAGTTCTACCTTAAGGAACTTGTCTTAATACGGATTCCGAGAGTACACTAAGTATACCTCGTGTTTGGTTCTGGGAGGGGGAGGTCTCATGGGTATTGAATTTTGTACGATTCTAGTAGTCTGATTTAATTAAAACTAATAAGTGGAAAGAGGTCAGAACCGTCAAGACTAGAACATAAAATGCCGTCACGCGCCTGTTCGAACTTGCTTAATAGACTACGTTTCGGTAAGTTCTTTCTATTGTTTGTAAGCCACATATTACGCTCTCTTTGTTATATTGACGCTCACACTTCCTTTTCTATAACGTTTATTTGGTTGCACGGAAATGCGTATAATAAAGATAAAATGGAGCTTGTTCCTCCAACTCCCAATAGACAGGCAGTGCAAATGTGATCATATTACGATATGTTTATTCGTGAAAATTATTTACAAAATATACATATTTATTTAATTTAAACCTTCAGTATTCATTATAGTAATTGATTTCATTTCACCGAAATTAACTAAAATAACAAACAAAACTTTACTTCATTTTCTCACTAATTTTTCTAAGAAATTGTGAGTCTAAGGTTAATAAGACATTTTTTCACAGAATAATTTAATTAGCATTATTTCACAATGCGGACACTATAAAGTGTTGAAATAATTAACAATGAGTTATTATACACATTTCAATTCTTGTCGTCAAACGAGCAAATGCCTAAACGTATCTGCTCTAATCAGAATCGTCTTCCAATTCTCCGGTTGATGGATAAGCAACTCAAATTTTGAAGATTTCGTTAACCTTAAGAATAATTACTTTCGTCTACAGTACATATATTTTAACGGATATTATTGGTGTGTCTTATTGGATCCATTGCGTGTTTGATAATTTATGTGTAGACTACATTTTTATCATTTTATTATTTGCACTTTGTTATTTTATTTTCAATGCTTTATTATTTACTTCCAATTTATTTATTATGCAAATTATTTACATACACAAAGATTGCGTAATTTAAAAAAAAATAATATTAAATTAAAACTCTTGAATTTTGTTGTCCATCATTTGACCGAATATTGAACAAAAGAAATGCAATATTTTTGACTATAGAACACAAATTTTTAAACAAAATATTATGTAGTATCCATATTTTGATAGTAAAAAATCATTATTGTCAGAATTCCAATTCTGAATTAGAGTTATCTCTTTTTACAGATTGACCATTTGTAATTCTACTTTAAAAAGCAAACATACACTTTCTACTTATTTGTTATCTGTTACGTTATCAAAATGAAAACAAATATACGATGACAAATAAATCTACATATGTTTTAGTGTGTGTGGTATATGAGAGCGCGCGGCCTCGCCAGGTCGAGAAAGTTTATGTAAATATCCATCTAAACAAACTTATTTGTTAAGTAGCCCTACATTTTTCGCTTAACATGTAAGATATAATTAAAGTTTATTTGTCTCTCTCCTTTTTCTACGTTTAGTGACTCGCGTCAACACGGATTCCGACGTTTTACGTTACAAAGGAAGACATCTGTCACCATGTTGTTTGATATTTGACTTTTATTTTTAGTCTTGTATGAATTCACTCTTCTAAGGGGCTTTCCTCTTCAGTTATTTAAATGTATCCCATTAAGTACAGTTACAAAACACTTCCAATTTGAAATAGGGACTAGAAATCTAAGACACTTATAAACTAGTATAATTTAACATGTAATTTACAAGTTACTTCAGTCATCCATTAGGTTAAGACGTTGCAACCAATTTTAGCCGATATTAAACAAACCTATCAATTATATTCGTAATATTCTGTTCCTGCCATATGTCTTCAAAAATCTTAAAGAGTATAATCAGCCACGTGACGAGAAATCTGATTTTGGCAGCTTAAATATGACTGGCCTGGGATTTCGATAAAGTCCAATTCTCAGATCCATGGAAAAGTGTTGAGAGGGCCGTCGCCTTCTAATAACATTAGAAGCATCTCTTCACAATTTTAGTTTTTTTTTAACATTTTTCTACGTTTACCTTATCAGTCACGTCACGGGTTGTTTACTCTACAACAATTTTTGCTTGCGTAGGATAAACTCCGTGAAAAGTCATCACCTTGGCCTTCAATGTGGAAATCTATAATCCAAAATCCTTGTAGATTTGATGCAATGAGTGAACAGGCATCTGCAAGATGCTTTCCGAGTTTGACATGATAGCCTTGCTAGTTTATCAGCAAGCAACAACCTGTCAATTCCAGCCGTACCAAATATAAAATTGTCCAAAAGGTTCGTCTACCTATCGTGTATAATATCGTCTATATAAACTAAAAATAAAACGTGATAATGGGCACTCCTATCGTACTCCACAATTGACCAGAACCATAATTTTCATGTTTTAATGAAAATTTTCTATTCCACATAAACACTTTATTTGGCTCCAACGAGGTGTTTTGGGACCCTTTTTATCTTTGGGATTATTGCCTACAGCCTGCCTTTATTCACTCTATTAAATGCTATTTAAAAGTCAAAGAAATTTATGCACGTGGGTAACTGATATTCCCTGTGCTTTCAAATGATCTGGGCTACTGTGGAAATGCAATCTAAGCGTGATCTTCATTTTTTTGAAACAATACTGGGCATCTGAGGGGTTTCCATTAGTTTATTCAGCCGTTTTGCTATGTTAAATGCATACAATTTGTAATACGTGTTAAGCAGTTTGACCTTTCTATAACTATCAAAATCATTTTAATCTCCTCCCTTCAATGTAAGGATTACCTTTGCCTTCCGCCAATCTTTCCTAAAGTGACCAGTAGTCAAGCACACGTAAAAAAAGTTCAAGAAACGATCACGCAGGAAGGTAAGTGCATACTCAATAAGCTCACAGTTTAGCGCATTAGTACCCGGTGATTTACTTTTACAGCACTCTAAAGCAGCTAAAATTTTATTCATTGCTACTGTATCCAACAATTCATTGATGTCTGCAAATTGTGTTTCTTCCAAATGCTCCCGAGTCCACAGACGCTCATAATATGTAAACCATCCCTTCTTTACCATATTACTAATTCTAAGGTTGCTCTGCTCCTTTGATTTAAGTGATGTAATATTTTGTAAATCTTTTCATGTCTATCTTGCACATTGTGATCTGTATCACTTATACTTTTGTTCCAATTATATCTTCTAACTTTACTTTCTTCTTTTCTGGCAATAGTAAAACGGAATTTATATTCAGACCTTATCTGCTCAAATAAAATATGTCATTATTACATATAATTCTACAATTGAATACACAGGAACAGTACACCACACAGGAACAGGAACAGGAGGTACAGGAACAGGAGTGCTTCCGTTAGTTTCTCGTACTGTGACGGAAATTTCCATTCCTTCCTTTTCTGCTGCTGATTCGGTGTATCAATTTTTTCTTTTATCCAGTGACTCGTTGTTCACTATAGTATATATTTCTTTTATTGATACTCTATATTTAACAAATATGATTTTCATCGTAGTAAGAGGCGAAGTGACTAAGACATGTCCGTTTAACAAAAAATAATATTACAGAGTAAATATGTCCTTCGTTCTAAGTGTTTTGATTTTAAAAACTACCTGCAGAATAGAATAGAATAAATGATATCTCTAACTGAAGGAAAGGACAATATTTCGTTGGCTTAGGATAGACACGAAATCACCAAAAGTGTATTGTTTGGGCCTACGTAGATAGGAAAAATAGGCCTACATGTAAATGTCAAATTTAAAAAATATGGAATTTCCGAACCAGAAATTTCCAAGAAGCAGTCAGATTTGTTGTGAGAAGTATACTTTCTGGATGCGATTTCTCTACAAGTTTTATTCCTAAATTGAACATCCGAACTAAAAATTTGAAATAAAACAATTTTATTCCTTAATGAATTGAATAATTTCGAGTAAAGCATTTAAGCAGTTCTAAAGTTAAATAACTTTAATGCCACCAAATTATAAGTTGACTTTTATAAGTGCCACCAAATTCTGTCAATTACCTTACATTTTTAAAAATTTGAAATTTTTATAGATTTGATAATGCAAACTATAATTAACGTACCATACTAAGATGTCGAAAATAGAATCTTGAACAAAGCTAGATAGAACACAGCTAAACGATCAGAATTCTATTAACGTAAATAAATAGATTAATTAGCAGATAAAGAGAGAGTGAGTGAGAGAGAGAGAGAGAGAGAGAGAGAGAGAGAGAGAGAGAGAGAGAGAGAGAGAGAGAGAGAGAGAGAGAGAGAGAGAGAGAGAGAGAGAGAGAGAGAGAGAGACTGGGACAGAGACAGAGACAGAGACAGACAGAGACAGAGGCAGACAGACAGATATTGAGTGAGCGAGTGGTGGAGGGAAGGGGAGAGCGCGGCATTGAATTTTGGATGATTTGTGACAGGAAATTTGCATATATGCAGAGATTCAAGATGTACCCCCCCCTTTCTACGTAATTATATTTTATTGAAATTAATAGATTGTTATCATTTAAAAGGACTGAAATTACAGTAAATATTTTACTATTACAATATTTAACTGGCTCAAAACAAATATTTTATGAAACTATTTTTAAAATATATTTCTGCATAAAGAGAGGCAATATTTTACCGACACAACAGGCAATATGTTAGTGTGGTGCGTTGTCACTGACAAATTTCTCACTGGCCCTACAAGCTTGAATGACGAATAGGTCCTTGGAGACGTTAACATCACTTTCAACTATACAGTCCGGCCTTTCCAAGCCTATATATTATTTAGCCTAATTCTATAAAAAAACTCTGAACAATACACAGTATATACAAACAACAAAGCCTATTGAATAATACATTCCTACCAAGTAAAATTTGTTTGTCAGCATGTGAAAAAGTAAATTTAACAATATATTTTATAGTCAACGAGTAACTAAAGACAGAACGTAACTCAAACTTGTTACTTTCTGTGGCTACAAATTTGACACAATATCGTTCTCAGATAAGGCTAAAGTATACATTGGTTGAAAAATATGTAGAAAATTATTTTAATAAACCGAACTGGAATTTTTAATAGATTCTACAGGCAGCCGGCCAAACAATTTTGTATATTCTTCTGTAGTCATGTTTTGTCATGTTAAGGATCATATCATTGCTAACTCTAAAACCAACCTTTTAAAATAATGCCCTATTGTAACGCTCTATTAAACTATTGTAAAAAAATTATGTTTATTAGTGATGCTAATCTTTGTAATTATTTGTAAGCTGAAGCTATGCATATTATGAAACATAAAAATAGGCCTATGCATAGATATTTAGATATTTTGCTGTAGTTTCAAATCGACTTTCATTCAAAATGAAATTTAACTACAAATTATTATACAAAGTTTTCTTCTACGCCAGTAACTAAATCCTCTGTCTGAATACCGTCGACATATTGGTGTTTGCTCTGGCTTCCGACAGTAAGATTCCCCAGAGGTCTTTTTACTGCTTTTTGCTTCTAAGACAAAGTAGCGAGTAAAGTATTAATGTTGTTATTTAAAAAATCTACCTATCTACGTTTCTGTGTTTCCGTTTCTTATTATTATGAAGGTTGCTATAAGTTTTGTCTTCTTACGTACTAACCCGATATTTTTCTTATAATAAACTTTCAACATTAAATACATTAATATTAGCGCAACTAAAATCGATAACAGTTTTCACTGTTATGGTTTATCCTCTATTTGTTATTCCCATTGCAAGGCGTATTTTTTTCTTAGAATATTTTTTTAAATGATATCACCTTTTTTTTCAATTTTTGGTCCATTACCCGTATTTTGTTTCCAGTAAATTTCATAATAGATCTACCTATGGTTTTACAGTCATATAATTTGGTGTTTCATTAGATCGTCGGAGAGTGTTTTGGTTAATGCAATCAATGCTTTGCTGGTTTCGATAATTGTTGCAATATTATTTTTAGTAATGTCTGCTGTTCGTATTAAAAAGTCTGGGCAACTTACAAGTTGTATAATTAAGTAATTGGTTTTAGACTCTAGGAACGTGTTGTCTCATTAGTATTTACATCAAGGCCCAAAGTTCGTTTTACTTATGTTTCTTTAGATTATAAACGTTTTGAAAGAGGCTTTCATATAGCCAATATTATTACCGGCATTCGTCAGCAGTAGGTACTCTGTTCGACATATACTTTTCACAACTGAACCATCCCGTTACACATTGTAGGAGTAGTAATAACAATAGTATTAGTAACATATTCAGCCTTACGTGTGGGACCATTATGAGAACCCTTAAGTCAGCAAGTGAAGGAAAAGGACTAAAATTCTACAAGGTGATGACACTTTCCACACTTTTTTATGGGTCTGAGAATTGGACTTTAACGAAAAGCCGGGTCAGTCGTATGCAAGCGTCTGAAATGAGATTTATCAAGCACGTAGCAGGGTATACTCTCCATGATCATAGAAGAAACACGGATATACGGCAGGAATTGAATATTATGAGTAAACTCGACAGTATCGCCCAGTATCGGCTGAATTCGTGGGAACATTTTTGCCGAATGGATGACTGTCACAAGCCCAAACAATTCTGGAACTACAAGCAAAGGGGCTGGTGGGATGTGGGACGTCCGAGGAAACGCTGGAGTGACCAGCTCTAAACTTTTCCTATTTTAAACCGGAACAAACCATTTTTGGTTTAATCCGCGAAGATGACGACGACGACGACTACGATAATGATGATGATGATGATGATGATGATGATGATGATGATGATGATGATGATGATGATGATGATGATGATGATGATGATGATGATTAGTAACATATATGTTTCTTCTGGTACGAGTTTACACTTTTAAGGTGGCACCTTGAAATATCATGGACTTGGTTTTGCTCAACGATATCTGCAAGGTGTAGAGCTCGTTAGTCGCTTCTACAACTGTTACATTTTTACTGACATTAGAACGGCGTTGAAAGCTCCCTATCATCCTGCTGCAGGCCTGAGTTTGTCATTTTATTTCGTATAGACATTTGAGCTTTTGTTATCTTTCTTGTCATAACAATACGTCTTAAGTATGTTTCACGCTCTCCAAATGCGCACAACATTCTTACCTGCCTATATAGCATAATTATATGAGTTTCAAAAATCTGAAATGTATGACGCGTTCCTTTGACATGGAGCATCTATAAAACATTTGTTTGTATCAAAACAATTTGGTCAAATTTCTATTAAACAACGATTTCTCCACAAGTAGCTACATACTGTCATCAATAATTTTTGATACAGCTGCAGCATTAATGGTTGACTTGCAGCTACATATTGCCATGAAAGCAGATTCTGGTATCACAGAAAATTGACTTCCCTTTGTACATGGAAAATTAATTAATTTTATCTATTGTAAAGGAACAGATGATTTTCCCAATATGTTTACGGTTAGCTTTATGCAGGTGTCATTTTTCTGTATTGCAAATATCTTACTGCTCACCTCTTGTTTAAATAAAAACAAGCAAAACGAATGAGATTAAAATCAAACGCGAGGTAATAAAGTAACAAGTAATAAATAAATATTTTTCTGACTGTAATTTTGTTTCAATATCTTGAGCCGATACAGAGTTGCTACAACACACGTTTCTACTATTCAATACGATGAAACTTCTGGAGTACATACCTACAGCTGAGAAAACTGTACAACTGTATCTTCTCCATTTAGCAAGTGCATGAAATTATGTTGTAACGTTGGCTACAGTGATATGGCACTTACACTAATTGCTGAGCGTTGGTTGCTGTAGCTACTGCTTTAGCAGTTTGTGCATAGTCTGTAAAATTAAATATTGCTACTTAAGAGAGTAAAGTTCTTCGTTACGTGAAAACTGTCTGCTGCAGCAAAATATAATTTCTACTGAGGTTAGTTCATCGGGTTATATAAAAAGTAGATTGTAAGCCTCTTTATAAGAATTCTTAGTGATTCAATTCTTATTGATTTTTAATTCCTATAATTGGTTATGTTTGAATATTATTATTGTTTTAATTGTTATCATTACAATTTATTGACTTACTTATTTTACACCATACCAACGTATTCGTTTTGGAATTAATAATAATAATAATAATAATAATAATAATAATAATAATAATAATAATAATAATAATAATCATCATCATCATCATCATCATTGTCACCATCATCATCTTTATCTGCATCCGTAATGTCCTCGTATGCGTTTTCATCGTTTTTTATCTCCTTCCTCTGTTGCCATTGTTGTTGTTCTTCTTCTTATGTTTCCTCTGTTCTTCTTTTACAGATATTACAAGTATTTACAGATATGAAAACATAAACGAAGCCCATAAATAAGGCCATTTCTCTTTACCAGCTTTACAGTAGTGTTGCCATCAAACGTCTTTAAATATTAAAGTGATGCCATTTGATTATGCTATTCCAAATTTTTGTTTTTGCCTTGGCACCCTAAATGTCTTCCAGTTTCTTTACATAAAAATAATACAATTAATTTAATGTGTCTTTGTGTTCTACTGTTGCACTGGAAGACATTTAGTGTCGCAACAATTTTACATCGGCTTGAGGTATTTTACACAATTACAAATATTAAAAAAAAATTTAATACTTGTTTGTTTATTACCTCGCGTTTGATTTTAATCTCAATCAAATTTATTTGTTATTATCTAAAAACAATAAGATTCCTGCAATAAGGTTTCTGCAACACAGAAAAACGGTAGAGATTCATAAACTAAATGTAACATATGCAGAATATAAACAGTTCCTTTAGATAAAACTTATAAAGTATAAATACAGATCAAGTATTAATAATAACTGTCACACAAAACAACTAACTTCATTACTTAAATTTATAATAATTTAATAATCTGTTATTTGGCATTGTGAGAAATATATGGTGTGAACCCATGAAAATGGAAAGAAACCCACAAAAATAAAAAGTAAACAGGAAACAAGCGTAATACAGAACTTGTATGTTAATGCAGACAAAAGCATAATTATACTGTAATTTCTAACAATAACTAGCCAAAATATAAACCTAATACAATAATGCATATTATTTTAAGTTCATAAAACTATCTTAGCAGTGCTGTTGATAATAATATTGATAATTAAAATTACAGTAAAACTCCTCTGAGTAACAATTATACCAAATTTTTATACTAAATTTTCTTACCAGGAAACTAGCTTAGCGAAAAAACTATGTGCCACAAACTAATTACGATTCCTTCCGTAACTAACTTTTACAAAAGAACCTTAATTTCTGTATTTGAAAAGGGTTTAAGTAAATATTTATTCTTTCAAATTTTGGTTTAAATGTATGTTTCTCTTTCTATTGTGTTCAATGTACTAGTAAGCAAGGACTTAGATATTAAATGCATTACTTCCATTTTTTGCTATTTATGAACTGCCATAAAAATAAGTGTTGCAAACATTTAGTTACATATAAATTTTTTGTGGGGAAAGTAAAAAGTAAAGGGACATACGAGAGTACAAAGTGGTTGTCCCAATATTATATGATTTCGACTTGTAAGCCTGCATGGGAACCCACTAATGTAAAATTGAAGAAATAAAAATAATCTGAGAACGCAACCATAAGGAGGTAGTGTAAAATTTTAAGACACTCACGTAACATCATATAGCCTACAACTGTACAAAACATTTGTAAAAATAGGCCCATATCACGATTAAACTTATTTAATATACGTCTAATGATTACTCACTAGCAATATAATTACATATCCATTCCTCAACACGCGCATTAGAAATAACAATCAACTTCTCCTTGGTTCTGTTTCCTACTTTTATTATTTATTCATATAAACATAAATACAGAGTGGGCCATAAGTCACTACCCATTGTTAGTTACTGAGTTACCCATTGTAAACATTAAGATAAATTTGGTTGTGATCTTCCCATCGATTTTAAATTACGCGCCTTTGGTTTGTGTCTGATATTTTCTTATGTAAACATTAGAGTGCAATTTTATCGATGGGATTATGCAATTATAATCGATGGGAAGATCACAACCTAAGTTATCTTGATGTTTACAATGGGTAACTGAGTAACTCACAATGGGTAGTGACTTTTGGCCTGCCCTGTATATTAAAAGTTTTGTATTACCTAAGCATATTTGTTGCAGATAATACAAATTAAATCGCAAAGAAAATTATATTTTTTACATGTTTTAACAAATAAGAACTTGTGCATAGTAAAATGGGTGATTTTGTTATAATATGTTGTCTAAAAGAGTTGAAATCAATTAGAAAATTTTCAATTAACTCTAGGAAATGCTCGTATTTTATATGAAATGCTTATGTGGGGATATAAAAATATAATTTAATTAACAATAAAGTGAAACGTCACACCTACACACAATAATAATAAGTAGTAAATTAAAATTATATTTACTAACAGCCTCTCATTATTAATGTAACAACGTATTACATAGTATTAAGTTTTATCTTCTGTTCCATTCATAAGATCAAGTCCTCTGAGTAGTTAAAAAACTGATCTCTTTGTATCTAACTTTACCTCTTTGCAGGCCCTTTCTAACAGAGAAATGTTTCGAGCATGGAAGATGTTTTAAATGAGTCATTAGAGAAAATATTGATTATAAAAAAATATTCTCTTGACTAAATAACGTAGAAATATTATAAAAAATGTTATAAAAAGGATTTAAATTAATACAATTAAACATTATTTCTATGTTATAATTGAAACGGTTTCGTAGATAATGAATTAAGTAAGATATATTTAAACAATTTTTATGAGCAATACAATCACGCAACAATTTTATGTGTAGTAAAATTCATACAACAAAATAGAATTTTCAGTATCTGATGCAAACATAATACTTGTTGGTATTATGGTCTTTGCAAACATATCATGGTCTTTTTGTTGGTATATTTCAATTACAAACTTTAGGTTCAAATTTTTTATCATACACTAAATAGATTTTGTAAATTACTTCTACTTTACTTTACACCATGCCTTGGCGGAGTGGAGGAAGTGCAGCCCTGTACCAGTTTGTGCCATTATTGTAAACAAGGCTGCGTCTTCGTGGCGGACCCCGGGTTTGAAATTCACTATCTTTAGCTTTAAATTATACACATTTTAAGTTTACACTTTAAGAGACTACCATCAACTATTATTTATTTATTTTAAAAAGCTAAATATATACTAATGACATTACCAGTTACACAGAATAGTTGATAATTACAAATAATAATATTCAAAATACGTTGACGTCTGAATGAAATCATATGAGTGGAGAACTAAGGAAAAAACACGTTTTAGGTTATGTTAAAAAGCGTTCATAAATTTGATACAATTTAATGTTGCTCAGGCAACATTATGATAGACTTACAAGCAGGTAAATTTTTATAACTAGCAAAGGCATTACCTGTTACACGTATGGCTGTCCGTTAAAAAAAAATCCACAATGATTCATGTGTTACAAAACCAAGGAAGTAGGCCTCTTTACTCTCCTTTGTTTTGACGTAAAACTCTTTAGAATAAGACAGCTCATAACATTTTTAATGAGGTAACAAAATATTAATTTTTCTAGTAGAATAAACATTCAAAAAAAAACAAGGGGAACTGATTTTAATAATAATGCAAGGCGTAATAATAATGATAAATGACTACAGAGTTCATAGTAAAATAAATTCTTAAATTTATAAAAAATATAAGATATTCGAGACCTAATTACACACATACGTGAAAATAAATATGTAGATATTGTAATGATGTAACCCTCTCGAAAAGGCGAGAGCGTCCTTACACCCGTTCCTTTGCTAGCCGGGCAGGTGTAACGTCTCACTCAAGTAGCTTCGAGACTGTTCTGGAGAGCACTTGTAATACACATTACGCTGGCACGCAACAGTAAGAATCGAATGTTATTCTGGAACACTTGCGATCCATATATAATCAACAGCGCCCGGTCTTGTCAGTCAGTTACGTTGACCAATTTCTTTAATGCGGATCGAGTGGTTGTTGAAGATTAGTGGAAAGTGTTTGCTGTGTTATAATTAGTGTGGAAGTCTATCACTTGATATTATTATTTAGCGTGGACAAATTTAACTTGAATTGTTGTACGAGAGTACCTTGTTGATTACAAACTGTTATTTGTGAATAATTAAAGCTGATAATTAGTGATTTAATTGCTGTCTGTAATTTTTTCTACAGTACGTACCATACGACAATCAGTGAGACCTTCGTAACAATCTAGTAGTGATGTAACATTGGATTAGAGAAATTATAAAAAGGGTTGTAAAGTTTGAGCAAGTTGAAATCGAATCAAAGTTAGAAGTAGACCGTAGGTTAAGAAAACCAAATAATTGAATATAGTGTTACTTTTAGCAATAAGAGAAGTAGGTAGGCTGCTGTGTGAGTATGGATAAACACGAATGGTGATAGTAGCTGTCAGTGGCAGTCGCCAGGATAATTACCTGGATATCAGCACTTGTCAGCGGACAAACCCACTGTTACCAACTGCGCTCGACATTCAAGTTGATCGATTGCTTACACCCACTTACGCGAGGCCAGAACTACATACGCTGTATTAGCCAATAGCGCTGACTGAGCATTCGTACACTCAAATAACCTGTATTTGAATCCTCTTTTTGGAATAAAATTGGACACATATCTACTATGTAGCTGCTATATGTAATTACTTTTAATAAGTAATAACTAGAACTACGAAGCTCATATACTGTATATACGTATTGTATATAAAATTCATATTTTAAAAGTTACGAGAAAAATGATAAATTTTGAGGAAAATATAGAAAAATATAGAATACAAATGTATTTAATCTTGGTTGTTATAGTCTTATAAAAAATACTACTCATACTTCCGGCCAAATATGTATTTAAATATAAGTGGAAAAAATACACACTTTAAACTGTTCTAATAATTATTCAGGAAACGTTGATTAGAAATTGTCGATCTTCCTTTCGCATATAGACCAGCAACAGTTAAGTCATGTGTCAGAATTTCCATGGCTCTCCAGTTTTTCTTCAACACTAGAAACAATCTCAAGCATATCTTACTTTATGGAGTTTTAAGAAGTCTTAATTGCAGGAGATCTTCCCTCACTAATTCATTATTCCTGTTATTCTTAAAGTTTCAATGAATACTCTTAAGCTTTAGCAAATTCATGGACCAATATTGCATACGTTATTAAATATGTTAGACTATTTAGCATATAAACATTTTATGATGACTAATAACACATTCAACAGGTGTAAAACGTTACACTTTTGGTGACTACGTACGCATTTGAAGTATGTATCATTCGTTACAAGTACGTACGTTTCTGTAAGCATAAACTTAAAAAGTATGTTTTAAATAAATTTAATATTATTACGTACATTGACTTTATAGTAACGTCACATACTAAATAACAAAACACTTTGATATAAATTATAAATATGTATTTCTACAGTTTCTCTGTCTTCCTTGGTTTTACTGACTTCCTGTCTTATCTGATATCGCAGTCTCCTGTTCCAGTTGTCCCATTTTACCTTCTCATTATCGTCTTACTATTTCCATTATTAAATATTTTATTTTCTACTTATAGAACTCCTAATTTATTCCTATTGCTATCTCCCAGATTTGATTCCAGAAATAAAGTTAAATATTACAGTAATTATAAATTTTGGAACAATTATTTTCATTTTTTTTTTAATTTGTATACAACCTTCCGGAATTAGTTATAAAAATTAATTTTTACGGATGACTGATTAGTTAATTGTTATGATTTTCTACACGTACGCAACCAAACAAAAGAATAATAAAGAATTCAGTAAAAACAATTAAATTTTCTAATACCGCCTTGTGCGCCGTTTCACTGAAAGTCTTAAAGTAGTTACTAAGAATGTCTCATATCTTTGGGCAAAATATTGAATGTTAGCAAAACAGAATGTTTATTACACATGAAAACAATATTAGTCTTAATCAGACAGTTGACTTAATAAGCATCAATTAGCTGTAACCGGTTATAGAATAAAGCCAAACCAAACTAAATGTTGTACATTTCTAAAATTTATTGAAAAGTTTAAACGAAACAGTAGAGATTTTTACAAAAAAAAAAGAAAAGAGGACGTATATTTTTTATTTAGTGGGAAGATTAGTGTGCTGTAATTGAATATAAAAAAGGAAGTTTAGTAACTATGACGGTTCTGTCACTGAACAAACCAAAATAAGTGGACTTAGCCGGCTACTCAATACTACTAAGTCTGAATTATATTATTTTTTACAAACACAAAATTCAGTTTCTAATGCATGTAGTAATACAATTTAAAAATTAATTTTTAGGTTCAATCTAACCTAGCTACGTATTTATATATTTTAAACGGCTTCTAGGTTATTTCATAATACTGTAATTTTTTAAAATATAAATTTAAAAGTGTATAAAATTAGAATGTATCTGCTTTATGTTCTACACTTAAATTTATAGATATACTGTTATTTAATGTGTAAGTAAACATAATATATTATCCAGAAACATCATTTTTTAAATAACGTAATCTCTTATAATTTTTTATTAATGGCAAAAAAGTTTCACATAAAACAGATGAGACACAAATTTAGTCTATAAAGTTACAAAAGAACACTTCTCACAACTGTTGTGTACAAAGGGCACCGCAAAATTTGACCTTTACGTTTACAAAGAGGATGCAACTTAAAGTGTGACAAGTAAGTCCTTAAACGTTAAACAATATGTTGACTTAATTAATATCCCCAAGTAGTGAAGTTTCCGAGATTAATAATGAGGTAAATTCTGTGACATATCTTATGAAATTTTATGTGTGCCGTATGTTGGGTTCATATCATAAGTGTACAAAATATTGACATTATAAAAACAAATGATTTTAGGAGGAACGCGTGAAATTATTATAAATTATTATATTTTTAGTAATAATTATTTATAAAATATTTTAATTTTAAGCGTTCAGGAAGGGAGTAGTTTAGTACAATTAGTAGAACGTTTGGTTGAAGTATAGCAATTTAAAAGTTAAAAAACGTATGAAAAGCACTTTTCTTTAAAACACTAGGATCACTGAGTAAAGTCGAGGTGTTTTGTAAAGTAAGATCTAAAAACCAATTAAAATGTAGATAATATTGTACACTTTGCATTTCTCTTATAACAGAGGTGTTCTGTGATATGTAAACAGTAATACTGAAGAATATGTAAAACATTTGTAAAAATTACTTCATTACAAATTTGTTGAACTGTAATGTGTCTACTAATTTCATGGTTATTGTCATAATAATTTTTTGTGTGTCTTAGAGTTTCATAACATATAATTTTAAATAAACTTTCACAACCACGTAACCACGTAACGAACATAACACAGGTTACGTTGAAATATTATTGCATTAAATATACTAAATCCCCTTGTATCTGAGTAGATAAATTGGAGACTCTGTGAGTCTATATGTGTGTACATGGGGACACGTGTACGTATAAAGTATACAAAGTGGACGAAACATAGACAAAGAAACATAAAGGTTAATACTATAGCTGAACAGCTCAAAGGTTTCGTGACTACAAATGCGAGCACTGCACTGCACGCAAACCGCCAACAAATAGTGTGTTGACAACTGTAATCAGCGAATGAGTTGCTGCCGCTAATTGTAGTTTACCGACCGTAAACCGCCCTCTGTGTTTTAGCTGACTCATTACACGTGACCCATCATGTAACATCGTGTGGTAGGACAAAAGGTTGCAAAAGGTTGTAACAGTTTCCAGGCGCGAAGAAAATGTTTAAATATTTACTTTGCCTGGTGTGAATTTAAATACCAATAACATAATATCTGTAAACCTAATTGTTTTTATATTAAAGTGAAAAATTTATAACGACTGACGTTTGAAATACAGACGTACTTTCTTCGCCATACGACGTAACATTTCGGGATATACTTATGCGGGTATTGCAAGTTCATTGGAGATATAGGAGTAAATAGAGGAGTACATAATCATCACCATCGTCATCATCATAATCATCATCATCACCGTCACTTCAAAGATTAGGTCCTAGACATGTCCTCGGTCTACTGGCATCTCTCTGCCTACTAGGGCGATAACCCATGGCAGCCGCGATGGATATTAGGCATGCTGTTCAAGTATTCACACAATCTCCTTCTGTGGTCTTCAATCTTCTGGCGTAACGATACAATGTTTAATTCGCGTCTAATTCCCTCGTACCTTTTCCCATCTAGGAGAGATCAATCTTGCGTCACTCTTAGCAATTTTATGTCAGCTGCCTGAATCCTCTATATGTTCCTTTTTAGCAAGAGTCCCCATGTCTCTCTAGCATACAAGGAGAGTCACAGTTTTGTAAAATTTCATTCGGGTATCCTTCTGTGTTTTATTTTTTAGATACCTATGAATCATACGACAGATGCGTCTACATTTCGTTAGCCTACTATCCCAATCATAATATACGAGTTTATTACTTAAATATAGGAGTAATATTGCATTTAAGAACATCATCAACATCGTGATCTTCAAGAAGCATTAAACCAACTTTGAGTTGTTCCGTCCCCACACAGGTAGGGCTGGATATTCCAACGCTCCTTTGGACGTCCCATACCTCTCCCTCCATTAGGTTTATAATTCCATGTTACTTGGGAATTAGCAGTAATTCATTCGGTTAAGACGCTCCAACAGTTTTAGCCGATATTCGGCAATCCTATAAAGTACACTCATAATATTCAGTTCCTGCCGTACATCGCCATTTCATTTTTGGAATCTAAAAAATATATCCTGTCACGTGCCTGAGAAATCTTATTTAAGCCTTTGTATACGATTCACTCGGTGTTTTGTTAAAGTCTAAAGTCCAATTCTCAAATCCATAGAGATGCGTAGGGATGGTCATCGCCTAGTAAAACTTTAAGCGTGTTTCTTTACTCGTTCATTTTAGAGTTCTCGTGATGATCCCACACGTATGGTTGACCTTGAATGTTGTATGTCTTTACCACATCATTGTCTGTAATGTATACACATTGAATCTTAGTTATTCAAAATTACTTACCTTCTCCAGAACAGTACCGTCTACAACAAGTTTTGTTTTTATGTGATGAACCGCTTGATCTTCAGAGTGGAGATCTGTAAACTGAAAGAATTAAATATTCGACGCTATGAGCCATCTGCAAAATGCTTTCCGAGTTTGAAAGGATAGCCTGGCCATCAGCAAGTTTTAAAAATAAAAATAAGTATATTCATAATTAGTAAATTATAATTACCTGTCTTATGTCTTGTTATGTTTATAGGAGCTACACTGTTTCAAAAAAATATTTATATACACTTGTGTTATTTATAATAATACGTAAAATACGTGTCAGTCCCTACACACACGTACACACACACACACACACACACACACACACAAACACACACACACACACACACACTTGTTATTGTTGGTTTCTCGCATGTCACTGCATTCTCATTGTCTCTCTATTTTAGTCATATTCAATCATATTTCACTTAACAGTGCACCTGTATTGTGCTGCGCGTGTTCATACGCCTGTGCGTGTGTCGTAGAGAGAATCGTATTAGATTCACTCTAAGTACTGATGGCGACGGTGTCTTACCGTCGGTAGCATGATATCGTGGTTTTAGTTCTAAAACTATATACCTATTTTTTTGGACAGGAACAACACGACTCCAGAATATTCCCAGAGTTTCATGGAGTGTGTTATACTTGAAACTTCATACGTACCGTAACCTTAACACTCACAGCCAATTCACTCTCTCATAAGTACACTACTCTGAGCAACGTTAGTACATAGAAACCAATTATTAGTTTATATACATATATATATATATAAATATATATATATATAAATATATATATATATATAAAGCTCTGATTGTTTTTGCGAAACGGACTTACTGTATAATGTAATACAAAATAATCACTTACAAAAGATATTTACTTTTGTTCTATTACAATATAATAAGCAATTAAGGTGCAAGAAAGTACAAGAGCATCACGAGTTATTAAAAAAGAAAAATATACGGTAATGCGTAACAGAAAGAGTATATGGAGCAGGCCTACGCATGAAATAAGCAGAAATTAACGTAAGACGGAAAGCAAGGTCTTAAAATTGAAAGATGAAGAAAGCCTTCGAAAACCTATTTGGAATTTGAAGTGGGTGTGAGCTACTAAATAAAGAGAATAGAAGAAAAGGAAACTAACGATTAGTGCATAAGTGATGGTTTGGCCTTTAGACTGCAAAGAGTCTGACAATTATTATAGTGATGATTGCCATGAATAGAACATATAGCAGTATGTACCATGAGTAGTGTTAATAATAATCATTATCTAATCGTAATAGTAATAATAATAATATAATAATAATATAATAATAATAATAATAATAACGAGTATAATTATTACATAATAATAATAATTATTAATGCAATACGGTTGTTACGTGCAAGAGTCTTAAGTGCTTTATGACGTAGTTGCGGGTACAGTGGGTCTACTGTGGTAGGCGCTGCGGTAGCAAACTATCTACCGCGGTGTATTGCAATTTGCATAACTGTCAACTACACTGAGGATACCTTCTAAGTTGCACAATCCAATTAACGGAGCACATAATTTGCGGTACATACAGTATGCGACGTCAAGTAACAGACTATGTAACTGAATACGCGGCTACATAATGGAATAGCTTATTTTTACAAGACGGTTAATAAATTATAGGAACCACGGGTGAATTCGTAAAAATATTTCAAGTGTAAGTCATAGATAAATAGATCTTACAGGAATTAACAGTACTAAAAATGAGAATGATAATAATATTTTTAAGGACTCCCACTCATTGACTGGCGATTTACAACTGGGGACAGAAGAAACATCCAGTGGATCAAGAGGGGAAGTGGGTGATGTAATAGTTGGTATCTCTTGCTTGATAGATTGGTTGATTTCAAACCTTGGTATATCACACCCGTTAGAAATACTACCTCTGAGAAATTTTGGAGCCTGCTATTCATGACACAGTAACAAGAAAATTAAGTAATGAAACTGATTACATAATTAAATTACTCCACCAAATGAATGCTCCAAATCTAAGGAAGACAAATCAGAAAGTTCAGTAACTACAGTGTAAAATTGTCTTGCTTCAATAAAGCAAATTAGAGATTTTACTTATTGTAGTCCATACTGCAGGGAAAAGTACTTGGAAAGAGAGGAGTTTGGCGACTGAGAATATCATGGCTGACAAATTTAAGAATATGGTTTGGCATGAATACAACTGACTTATTTCGTACACCGGTTCAGAAAGTTAAAATAGCCTGTATGATATCTAACATACGAAACGGGTAGGAACTATCAGAAGAAGAATAAAGAAATTAGGGCTGTCAAAATACAGGTTCAGCAACGTTAAAACACCTGTCAAAATTACGCTACCCAATTCTACGTGACTACTTATAAAGTGCACACGTTGCGTAGCTAGGCACTTCGAAACCAGTACTGTTGGGTAATCGGCAAAGTTTTTGAAAAGGGTTATTATGGCACTATGGAAAAGGTTAGTTAATGTGTGGAATCTTCTAGTTTAAAGTAGAGGAAGACCACTAGCATTTATATTCCATACTTTACGATCCACTAATGTAAGCTTGTTGTCTCGCCACGAGAAGAAACTCCTCTGAACTCCCTTACTATGTTTATTTGAGTAGTCCAGTTCCTGCTCCGGATAACAGAAACATATTCTAGCTGATCGATTACTACAAAATTACAATTACTGCCACAGGCCACCGCACATTAATTGTCTTTCAGTTCGTTTAATAAAGCCAAGGTTCATGATGGCTTTGGACAGAATACCTTCAATGTGCTGAGAAAACGGAAGCATCGAGTCAATAATAACAGCTTTCTTCTATGTTTAATTAATAAAGTTGTCTTAAGGGTTATAATGGCAAAGAGAAATTACACTGTTGCAAATCACTATAGAAGAAATTTCCCATTACCGCTCTCAAGCTTTACAGCTCATCATCAAATCGGAAGTGTATACCTATACCTATATACCTGTATACATATGCACCTACAATATTTTCTATATTGTCATGTAGCAGAACGTATACTCAAAATACGATAGTTTTATCTTTCGTAAAAATTGTTGTTTTCTTATATGTAAGTGGTCTGTATATATATATATATATATATATATATATATACAGATACTTACATATATATGTATATTGCTATGGGTATTATAATTCCATATGAAGTGTAGCAGAAAGTAAGGCATATGATAACATATAAAGACCATGTTTAAACTATTGGAGATTGCAGGTTTGAACATTATAAATTATTTGATAAGAAACAGTGTACCAAATATAAATTTAAGTATTTTTAGGGTTGTTAAACCACTTCTGCGAAATGATGCGTAGCCGCGTGGTGTATTGTGCAAAGATACGAAATAATATTATGGGATATTTATAAAAAGACACGTTAATTTAAGTAACTTTTGTAATATAGGAAACTTCGAGGTGGGGCTTATATTAGAATGTTAGTAATAAAAGAAAGTATTCAAAAACATTAATTATATTAAAAGTCAATAACTGAATGTATGTATTTTTTAAGTAAATAGCTTTTACGTCAATGAATTCGACTGTAAAAATAATTAGGTTGTTGGACAAGATTTGTTCTGTTCGGAAGCCTTCTTGCATAAGAACATTTATTACATATAAGAGAATAGTCCATCTTATTATTTGATTGAGCAGTCTCTGTAATTCCAACTTTGTCGTGTGTTCTTGCTGAACTGCTAATTGTGATGATCCAGACGAGGCCTTTCAGTGTTTCCACAATTTTCAAGTCCTACCATTTTTGAGTCGGTCGTGGTGGTAGTTTAGGATGTAGTAACATCATTAATAAATCCACTTCACTCCAATAACATATAACTCAACTAATTATTCTATGAGACACCTGTACATCCCAATATAAATATATATTGCTTTCAAAACACTCAACATAGAAAATACACGAATTACTAATATACACACCACAATAACACACAATAATACCAATATAAAGCACCAGAGACCAACAGGAAACCAAAGCAACAACCAGCCAACACACAAATACCTCACAAGGCTCAAAATTAGGAAGGCTGAAGATGGGAACACAAGGCTTCCCGAAACATGTTCCAAATAGGGAGAAAACATCTTTAGGTAAAGTCATTATATATATACATCTCGCTATCTATTCGGCTGCCTTAAGTTTTGAAGACATTTAGCTGCCATGAGAAGGAGTGAAATATAAATATATTTGAAGATGTGTATAGTGTTACCAGACCTTAAATAACCCATCTGTAATGTTTATGTTAACAACATTAGTAAACTAATAAGCTTTTAGAAATGGTGTATTTTGGTTGCCGTCAGTTTCCAGTCGTCTGGCGCATAACATATATAGGTTATATTTGGCTGCCAGTTTTTATTATTCTTCGAAGTCTTGATGATATTTGGAAGCCATCAATGTTGCCAAACGTACTTCAGCTACAATCGTCTTAGAATTTTGTTGATATGTTTATTCAACACAATTCGCTTGGTTTGTTTTTGTCATTGTCATGCTATTGTACGTACTAATATTCACTGTTAATTAGAATTACATGTCCTTTCTCCAAAATGAAAGAAAATCATTGGGCTGAAATTTCAGGTTGTACTTACCCACCAATTCTACCATAATGTTCATACAGAAATAACATATTCGAGAAGAGGTTTTTTACAGTTTACTTGTTGAGTTTGTTTTATCAGACGCTGCAAGAAGAAATACTGTTTTATGAGTACTTAAATATTTGTTGACACATC
This sequence comes from Magicicada septendecula, assembly GCA_034769895.1. Lineage (NCBI taxonomy): Eukaryota > Metazoa > Arthropoda > Insecta > Hemiptera > Cicadidae > Magicicada > Magicicada septendecula. The sequence goes on along the minus strand of CM068372.1, from coordinate 107,797,552 downwards.
ATTTTTTTGATGAAATACACCTTTAATTCAGAAATCTGAGAAAACATAACATACAGTCGAAACATGTTTCTTGAGGTTCCATCGTTTTTGTGCGTTTAATCAAAAACCGTGTAAGAACACATATTACAGCATTTTTGTATAATTTAATTTGTTATTACAATTTTTCAATAAAACACACCACTATCGCAGAAATAGCAAAAACATGACTGCTTTAAAAAAAAAAGGGGGGCCACAATTTTGAAACTGGTTTAAGAAATTTTGTTAAAATATGATAGAATAGAAAAACCAATGATAGAATAAGAAACCAAACCAACCGACACTAAGACCAAACCAAACCAAACCATACCATAATCCCATTTACTGACCAGATGTGTATAAAATTACGCGTTAATTTGAAAACTGTTTTTGACGTGACGTGTCACAGTGTATGTACAATACATTCATAAATTCACACGCGCGTGCTTTAAAAGTAATTTATAGCATGCGCGCGCACACGCACACGCACAAACGGGCGCTATATACTACTTTTTTGATAGAGATGATGCAAAAACGTTAAGAAAACTCAAATTTTCGTTATTTTGAAAATATTCCAATTTAATAACTCACTCTTACAGAACGACATTCTTTTACAGCAGAAAAGTAAAAAAATCATAAAAAATAATAAAATTCATAATAAAATAAAATTTTTTACATATAACGATATATAAGGAAGTGGGAAACACGCAATTTAATCAAAATTAAATAATAAACAAATGATACAAATTGACATGAAAATTATCATAAATGACAACAATTTGTCAAATAATTTTAAAAAGTGTAAAACCTGTTTTATAAATGAAATGGAAAACTTATTAGGCTTATATATTAAAGAAGAACGTACTAATGCAGATGAAAAATGTGCTCGAAATTAATAATACATAATGATACAAATTTACTACAAGAATATCATACAGAAAAGCATATTTATATCATAGAGAATATCATACCTGTAGAACATTGTACAAAACAGTGTCCTGTTACTAAAGTACAGTATAGCGCTGTTATCCGTGGTGTAGATTAACCATGGTCTTACCAATTATGTAATTACGGTATACTCTACCTACTGTAGTTGAAAGTTTAGAAAATTTGAGTACAAAATTCAATTGGTTTATATTTTATTATTTTATTACGCGCGTCAGCAAAGAGATTCAAAACAACGTGAATGCTGTACAATCATGTGTTAATGAAAATACGGTACAGTACCGTATATTTAAAAGTTTGTAAAAGTAAGCTGTTACTCGTTATCGTTGTTTAATAATAATTAAATCTCACGTCATTAACATAAATATGCTGATATCAGATTTCATGCCCTATTGCACCGGAAGAGAAACATTCCAGTATGTATCACTGCTAGCCGTTGTGAGCACTCAAGAAGCGGAAGTGGACGACGACGACGACGAAGTACAACCAAACTTGAATGTACTCTGTTCCGTATCTCAAACATCTGCAGAGACTTTACTAAAATTTATGGAAGATGAAGATAAAGTTGACTTCGTTGATGTCTTGCAAGTTCGTGGGTGTATAATAAAAAAAGATGCACAAACAAAATTACCAATATTTTTTAAAGAAATTACTGTTTTATTTATATTATTTTATACGCACAATTTGTTCATTGAAATAGCCCATTCGGTCTTTTTCTGTATGACAGGTTTCGTAATTTTTCCTTTTACCTAACGTATCCCGATTATCCGTTATCATCCTTCCCCCAGTTACCACGGACAATCGACGCTACACGATAATATACGCTTTATTCGACACCATATAATGAAAATGAAATTGTAGATGGCGATACAAATGTACAAGAAAATTGTCATTCAGAATAATATTCTGTTACATCATTTTTAAAAAGCTTATATACTATCCTAAAAATGTAAATGGAAAAACAAAGCACACGTTAAAAGAACATATTATTAATAAAGTATGGCCTACATACTGAAATAGACGCGAAATAATAAAAATTAAATTATACGTAGCGATACAAAACTAGAAAACTGTCATAGAGAATTATGTTTAACCGTTTTTTATAAATACAGTAAAACTTCTGCTAATGGGCTTCACTTAATAGAGGACACTTCTGTAATCCCGGCTATTTTACCATAAGACACAATCCTCACATATTTCCTAATAACGGTCGAAAACATAAAAATGTCTGTTTTAAGGTACTATTTTCTCCATCTAGCGGAAACCTTAGGACAGAAAAATGCTTTTTACTATATTATAGACAGTATTTTACTCTTTATAACAGAAAAATACATGTATAAATAAAAATCGTGAATGTCGAACTTAAAACATACCGTTAAAGAATTTAAATATTCCATCACTAGGCTATTAGTCAACTTGTATATTACGGCATAAACAGTAAAGGTTTTCATTAGAACACGAGTTATCAAGTTTTAAAGACACAATTATCGATGTTCAGTGCACCCAGACGCACAGAGTCCATTTTGTTATAATTGATAAAATTTGCTGCATTACACAGTACTGTCGTACGTAAAAGAATGGGATGTCTTTATAATTCTACAACGTTAGAACTGTTCTGATAGATTTGATGGTATTCCCGTACATTTTTATTTTGGTTTTTACCATTCATGCCCGTTTTCGGTTTTTATGAGTAATTCTATTTTACTTTTTTTAATAGCCTACTAGACGTCCAGTAATAAAATATTATTTGTCTACATCAACAGGTTATTAATTGTCTGTTTTAGTGCCATATGTGATATTTTTCCGTACTTAGTTACATGAAGTAGGTCTAGTGAATTTCTAGCTCTGTTTTATTAAAACACACAACATTTAACAAAACGACTAACACAGTTTTCCATATAGCCGTCCTTCTTTACAGCAGACAAATGTTTTGTCCGCGTGACTGACCGGTATTCAGAAGTTTCACTGTTTATAAACTAATAGTAATTAGCAATTTCATGCTAATAGTAAATAATTTTAGTAGTAACAATACTAAAATAAGTACAGTTGTAACACTAAAGTAATTAATTACACGAGTAACAATAATAATAATAATAATAATAATAATAATAATACAGTATTAAATTATTTAATAATACAATAATGAGAACTATAATCAAACAAATTATTTACAGCAACATGTTTCGCTTTGTTTAAGTAGCAAGTTTTGGCCTATTATTTAAGCCTACTTTTTCCTAGCTACATCAGTTTTTTTGTGTGTAAATATTTTGCACAAATACTTTTATTGAGCTCCATTTTTCTGGTAACTTTAGTTGTGGATATAATTCATACAGCTGTCTCTTTGGAAGAATTTTTTCTTTAGTGTGAGTTTTAAAGAACTCTCCAACTACTTTGCGTTGTTCGTTCGTCCATTTGTGAACATCTTTTTTAGTTACCTTGTTTTTGGTACCGGTTTTTTTGTCTTTACATGGCTGCAGTATATCCTTGCTGAGTTCTGGCATCGTAATTACGTTGTCCTCTCTGCCCTCTGCATTTCTTGAAGTACCTGATAAAATGTCATGAAGTGGAATATCTTCCGGATATTCATTTTCGCTATCTGAACTGTCACTAAAGTTTTTTGCATTTCTACAGTTTGTAATAAGGTTATCTTCCAGAGGAATATCTATTTCATCCAGCGGCCTACCCTTGTATTGTGCCCCTTCACCTTTCTCCATCAATAGCATCAGGGAGAAAACCTCTTGACGTAAAGTAATTATAAAATATATAATGTATATAATATTATAATATTTTATTATATATATAATATTCTGTTTACTAGTGTAGTAAAAATAATATTTATACAAAGCTTTCTTAAAAATATATAAACACTTCGTACGTATCACAGTTTTTTACTTAAATCTAAAATATTTTCATTCAGATTATATTTATTTTTTACAGACACTTGACCTTAGCTTAGCTCCTGCAAACCCCCCTCTCAATCATCACACCTCACACATGTTCCTATACACGCTCTAAACAGATGTCAACAACACTTACATCCTTTGTTTGTTGTTACTCAGCTCTTTGACAATGGCTTAAGAAGTCGAAACAGCTGTCAGAGTTAAATCAACAAACTCTGAAACGAACCTAGTGTTTATATTATATTTTTAAAAAACCTTTGTATCAATATGTTTCACCAAGTGCCCAACGAGTCAGCAATTAATATCGCAAGAATAATATTTGTGTATTTAAATAATATTCATTTATCTGGATTTATGTAAGCTGTAGCATGAACGTTCCCTTTCTTGTAAGTTAATGACGATACACAACTTACGGTTAGAGTTATGTGTCTGATAAGCATCTTATAACTCCCATACGTGCTGACGTGTTATGCATTATACGACCTATCTGAGTTTGACGTCCCCCTTGGTGTTGTAAATCATTACTCCCTATCTTGTTCCTTCATACTGAGTTCACAGCAGTTATAAATAACCGCTTGCCTTACATACTGAACTCGGCTACCTTCAAGGAATCGAATACACAAGGAAGCCACCTACCTAGCTCTTTTCTACACAAGAAATCATAATTGTTTAACTTTTAACACACACTACAAATAAGATAGTAAAATATGTGTAAAGTAATAACACTGTTTACAGGTACTAAGGTTTTTGACATATTTAATAAGAATTATTGTGAAATTAAATATTATGAAAACTACATATATTAGATTAAAATAATGATAAAGGAATTAAATAAATACATACGGGAACGTTTAGAACACTGTTATGCTTTCAGTGACACGATTGGTTGGATAGTAAATTAGATGTCAAGAAGGAATATTTTACCGTTCCTCCCAAGAATATCGGCTATATGAAATCAAAGTAAAAACCAATGTGACATGGAAAATTTAATTTTACAAAACTTCATTGTAGTCTAGATTTATCTACTGCATAGGAACACCACAATATAATAAGAAAATTGGTGAACGCAATTGGACGAGTTGTAGGTCAAGTTTCTATATCGGGCCAAATCAGAATTATGTAATTATTTGTTACTAAATACCGATAAAAAACGAGACGACGTACACCTAATCGAAATAGGTAGAGTATTTTTGAAATATTCTTAAATATTTAAGAAAACAAAGGGTTAAAACTAACAAAGAAACTCATTGTAACCCGCCTTTATAGAAAAAAATGCCATAAATTCATATAATCTATAGAAGATAAGAATACAGTAAAATGTTTGAGAAAATAAAATGAAAGAAAACTACTATAAAAAGAAAGTATATTAAATATAAATCAGATAGAAAAACATAATAGAAATATTAAAATAAAAATTGGTAATAATGATTTAATGGAAAATAAAACATTAAAAAACAAAGAAATAATATTGCGTATATAAAAAAGAAACATATTTTACAAAAACTATAAATTTAAAATATTGTACAGAAGAAAACCAGTAGGTGGTTGCCACATATATCAATGTGTTTCACCGCAGAAAAGTTTAGAATTTCCATCTGCTGCACTATAATCGCTCATTCGTTCAGAAAACATACCTCTGAGTTTGCAGAAATTTATATGAGTGGAAATAAGTCAATATTTTCTCTATTGGTACCTGTCTGAAGTTGGTATCAACTCATGACACAAAAGACTTACTTAGTAGCTTGTAGAAAAAGTAGATTGTAGCAATTACGTATTAGAGTACGTAAAAGTATGTACATTAATTAGTCATTACAGCTGTTTTTGAAATTTCGTAAATCTGTGCTAGTTTCTTGTATTTCATAAGGAAATCCGATCGATTACATTTAACAGAGTGTATTATTTAGTTGCTTTCCTTTGGAGTATATTATAGTTTAATCTGAAAGATCATCACATCATAGAAATTAGTAACACTGCTGTAAGAGTGTGAGGTTGTAAATTCGTGTCTCCCATGAAACAATGGCAAAACTAAAACCACACCTGACATGGACGCCTGTTTACTCTCAGACGAGTAATAATAACAACACAACAACAAAAACCTGACGGCCATAATGATAGTACTATTACAATAATCAGGTAACACTTTGACATTAAAACTTTTATTACAAGATTATATTTACTCAAGTGGGTTTTATGAAAACAGAATTTGTAAAAGGTTATATTTTCGCGATGAAAACTGTATATTCCCTAACTAAACCTTTTCTCTTAAATATATTTACCTTATATCACGTTTAGTTACACGTCGTACAAAACGTCAGTCAGAGTTATTAAAAACAATTCAAAAGTAACGGCCTTTTCTGAGAAAATATCTCATCGCAAATTCTTGGAACGTTTCAAGGGCGAACAAAATTACTCGCTAATAATTAAAGTGGTGTCGGTAAAAGTTGAGTTTACACAACATAGCGTGTCAACACAGCAGAGGGCGCTACTAAAGTTTGGCCGGACGGAACTCAAACTCTTGGCAGTTTCCTTCCTCCGACACTGTGTAACTTGTTGCAATAATTAATACTGTTCTGCAGCGTTCACACTTTGACCTTATATTATACTTAATACATTATATTATGATCTATAATGTATTAGGATACATATATTTATTTATCATATTTATTTAACAGTGTGGTGTCTTTAAATCTGTACTTAGTGATTACTGTACTTTAAAGTCACATGTGTGTGCGTATTATTTAAAATTTATCTAATTTAATGTTTTAATAAATTTTAATTTTTGAAAACGCCATGTTTTTGTTAATAAATGAAATTTTTTGTCTATTATAGACTCGAGTGTTCTGTAATAAAGTGTGCTATTAATATTAGCATATAAATAGAGAAATTACTTGAAACAACATTATTATTAAATTGTATGTTTAATAATTAAATACTGTTACACAATATTTATAGTTTTTCTTTTTGTTGATTCTATAATAAGATTAAATAATTGATGTTTTATGACGTCTTCGGCGCCAGGGGTCTTATGAGAAATTTATTGATTTTTACATGGTAGGCCTTGGCATCCTCTAAACAGTACTATATTTTTGCAAAGTCTAGTTTATTAAACGACATATTACTTACGACTCCTCACTTGACATAACATTTTTTAGTTTCTATTTGTGAAGATATTTCCAATTTTGAATTCAACAGTTGGTTAACACACGTGATAATTCTAATTAATCTACATGTAGTTGTATTTTGCATAGCATAAAATATAATGTAGTGTGATACGTAATGTGTACATTACCGGTAAACGCGCTCGTGCGCTCACAATGTAGTTTAAAACTAGAATAATGTATGAAATAATATTTCTGAATGTCTAAACTGTGTAAACACATTTCAAGTTATGCTCACTGTATTATATTACATTATAGACATTATTCGCTGTTTCTCCTACTCTAACTTTACATTATGTTACTTTTTCCTTTCTGTAATTTGTATTTTGTATAAAATATAACAGTCATACATACTACTTTTAAATACATTTTAAAGATACATATAGTTGTAAATTAGTAAATTCTCAGCGAATAAAATTAGTCAAAATACTTAGCTTTACAGAAATTTTGATTATATTTGTCTCCTTTTAATTAATTGCGTCTGACTCCTTATATTTAAATGTCAATATTTTTTTCATTAACTCTACCAAACTGTTATTTTTGTAATTATCTGGACATTTTTCTCTTAGTTTCCTTGTCACTATATCCAACTGATCTTGTTCCATATCCTACTTGTTTCTTCCCTTTTCTTCTGTTATTATTCCTTTTCATTTTTAATATTTTCTATTTACGTTTGTTTTCTTTATTTATGACAGAACCATTTTTCAAACTATAATTCAGGATTTCTAAAAGATGTTTCCAACTAACATTTGAAAAATTACTCATCTGACTATATTTGTATTTTCGTCTTACGATTTACTGATATATTCTATCAAAAATGTTACTTCAATAGTAAGAAGTGTGTTAATCAAAACAAGTTTTTAAATGTGCCATAAAAGAGTCCAGAATAGTATTGTTACGACGGTCGACTCGATCGTCTTATGTACAGTGGAAACAAAGTAAGTACAAGACACCAAGTAAGTCACTAATCACACCTTAAATTTTTACAGTTAAACAGTTCGTAATTAACACAGTCTCTATAACAAATAAAATGAAATTGTTCACAGGCAATAAAATGTCCACTAAAATTAAACACAATTGTATTACGGTACAATTATACCGTCCGATTATAAAACACCACTCTTAACTAATAACCACTTGAACGCACACAGTAATATCGCTACTATAACTCTTGAACCGCACGGTCAATAATTCGCACTAATACTGAAACTTAAGGCAGCTGCCCGCATGTATTTATAACCGCCGAAAATCTAGACGATTCCTAATTGCGTCTTAGCGTCCGTATGAACTACGTAATTAACTGCGGCCTTCACACAGTCCGCAAGGCTGGTGGCATCGAGAAGACTTTCGCAAATGCGTCTACAAGCACATACGCTACACACAGTAGAGCGAGATTCCTCTGGCACATTCGACAAACACGTAGATTGTTCTGTGATGTCGTTACACTGCCCTCTCCTTAAGCCTGTTCGTCCGGAACTGGCAAACCGTCTCTGAAGTAGTACTTAGCCAGGCGATCTAGGTGAACGACCTTGAATTTCGCTGTCCCTCCTGTTGAATCTGATAAACAACATTGTTCATTCTTTTTTTCACAGTGTAGGGTCCTTCCCAGTTAGACTGAAGCTTAGGTGAGCGACCACGACGGCGCTTTGGATTGAACAACCAGACCTGATCTCTCTCTTGGAAACCCACACTATTGCTGCAAATGTCATACTGAGTTTTCATTTTATCACTGGCAATTTTCAGCCGTCCTCTTACCAAGCAATTCATTTCTCGCAATTGGTTTTCTAATTGCGAGGAATAGTTCGGCGGCTCTGGTGACTGAGTCTAAGGTGATCCGAACATTAAGTCCCCAGGAAGACGAATCTCCCGCCCAAACACCACTTTTGCTGAAGTCATGCCGGTTATGTCGTGTACTGATAATAATCAACACGCCATGAGGAATAGTGGTATACGTTGGTCCCAGTCTGTTTGTTCTTGTCAACAAACTTCGATAGATGCTACTCAAGTGTCCTATTGAATCTCTCAACCATCCCGTCCGACTGAGGATGCAGAGGCGCTGTCCTGGTCTTTCGAATTCCGAGTAGAGTGCATAATTCTTTAAACACTCCTGATTCGAAATTTTTCCCTTGATCCGTATGTATTTCCATAGGGGCTCCATAACGGCAACAGAAGTTGTGAACTAACTGCTTTGCCACAGTAGTAACCTCCTGATTTGGAATTGCGTAGGCTTCCACCCACTTAGTAAAGTAGTCACTTGCAACCATGATGTACCGGTTTCCATAGACAGTAACTGGGAATGGTCCAGCAATGTCTATGGCAATTCTCTCGAAAGGTAGTCCAACTGTCTCATTTTTCCCCTGCTTCTGGTTTGTGGGCCCTTGCTTGCAGCACATATTTTACACGTCCGAACCCATTCCTCTACGTCCTGGCGAAGATGAAGCAAATAGAATCGCTTTCTTACTTTGTCAAGGGTTTTGATAACGCCAAGATGGCTTCCAGATGTACCATCATGCATCTCCTACAAAACAGACTGCACTTTACTTCGGAGAACCATCAACTGCATGACCACGTCTCGTCCATCTGCACTTTCCCAGTGCCTTTTCAGCAATCCGTTTTCTAAGGTGAGAGATTCCCATTGAGCCCAATAGCCTTCAGCACTTCGGAACCATGGCAGATATCTTGCCAATCCGGGCGACGGAATTCCTCTTTTGCTGTCAAGATCGGTCCAATGTCTTCATCAGTCATCTGTTCTTGTCGACAGTCTTGTGTTTTCCAGCCGTCAGCCAGGAAATCTACAGTGATGGCTTGAACATGTTCGCTTGAGTTTTCTTCTTCCTTTCTGTGGAAATGTCGGCAGTTTTCCGGGCACGTTCTTCGTGATAAACCATCTGCATTACCATGCAGGACCGCGCCGATGTTGTACTTTGAAGTTTTACTCTTGCAGACGTTCGAGCCACCTTGCCAACTGTCCTTCCGGATTTTTAAATCTCAAGAGCCATGCAAGCGCGGTATGGTCGGTACGTAGTGAAAACTCTCTCCCATAGAGGTATTTATGGAGTGCTCCAAAGCTGACAATTGCCAACAACTCTCTCCTTGTAACACAATAATTTCTCTCTGGTTTAGAAAGCGTCTTGCTGTAATACGTTATTACTCGTTCTTCACTGTTCTGTACTTGAGACAAAACTGCTCCTAGACCAGTATTGCTTGGGTCTGTGTCTACGATGTACTTCCCGTCGGAAGTTGGAAAAGCGAGAATTGGCTGCGAACATAATGCAATCTTCAAAGATCTAAATGCTTGGTCACACTCTCTCGACCACTGGAAGTTTCGTTTATTTTCCGTTAGCTCATGTAGTGGTTTAGCAACAGTAGCGAAGCCTTTCACAAAATGTCGGTAATATGAGCATAACCCCAGGAAACTCCGAGTTTCGTGTTTACTCTTCGGAACTGGCCAGTTTTTTACGGTGCCTACTTTATTAGGATCCATGCTAACACCCGATGCCGAAACCAGATGGACCAGATACTGTACTTCCTTCTGGAATAGAGAACACTTCTTCGGTCTCAGCTTCAGTTGGGCACCGTGAATTCTAGTTAGAACTTACTTAAGGTTTTCCAAATGGTCTTCGAAAGTCTTCCTGATCACTAAGACTTCGTCTAAGTAAACGAGGCAAGTTTTCCACGTCAGGGCTCGGAGTATCAGGTCCATCAATCTCTCAAATGTTGCCGGTGTATTACAGAGTCCAAATGGCATGACGTTAAATTGGAATAAGCCACTTGGGGTCGAGAAAGCGGTCTTTTCCTTGTCTTCATGATGAAGACCCACTTGGTTTATGACGTCCATTGATTTGTCTGCTGTCGTCATTGTTGATAGCATTACCTCTTCGCCTGCGATTCTCAAGACATTTTTTTTGAAGTCGACTATAAATCCGTATGCGTTCATAACGTCCACAACAAGAATTCCTTCATCCACAATGTCTGCAACAACTACTTGATGATTGAACTCAAGTCGACCGAGGCGTAGGTGTATCTCCACTTTTCCACACACTTTTACAGACCGTCCAGTAGCTGTTCGCAAGCTGCAAGAGCACCAGATTGGCTTGAGATTTTTCACCACGTCAGGGCGCACAATAGAAACTGTTGCGCCTGTGTCAACTGTAATCGAGGTTGGCCTTTCTTGAACAAATCCGGTAACTACCAAGCTCCCGCTGTTTTTCTGAAGTGCAGAAATTGCTTATTGTATAGGAGCTGCGTGCGTCTAGGTAGTTAACACACGCCACGTTGTACCGACTATTGCTTGTTTCGGTACTGCTGAATTCTATCCCGACAATCTCGTTGTAGATGTCCTGGTTTTCCACATATATAACACTTTGGTCTTCCATCCTTTCTTATTTTATTCTGTGGCGCCGACCGTCGAGTCTCTGTTCCTTGTTCTACTTCCTCATTGTGTGCCGTCGCGATATTTTAGCGCGCACTTTATGACTTGTCCAACCAGACGTTAATTTGGCGGCCTCAAATTGCAAAGCATGTACCAGGGCGTCCGCACTGGTCTGGTGGCTTGCCATTCGTAACACTTTCTGTCGTTCGTTATCTCGGACACCGGCAGTAAATGTCTGCATCGCAAAATTCGTTCGAAAATCTTCTGGCGTTTCAGGATAGGCCAATCTAATTAGTCTGTCGATACTTGCTTCAAACTCTTGAAGGCTCTCCCCGGAATGCTGTCGCCTTGCTCTCAACTGGCTGCAGCACACATCTCGCAATTGTTTATCACCATACCGTTATTCTAGAGCTTTAATCAACTCGTCATAGATGTTCTGGCTGTCAGGTGGCACTTTCTGTAGTAGTTCTGCCGCGGGTCCTTTTAATGCGAGAACGAGTGAGACTGCCTTGTCTTTCTCTGTCCAATTATTTGCGCATGCAGCAGCTTCAAATTGGCGGAGGTACGTTCCCCAGTGACTGCTTCTGTCAAAAGTTGGTGCTTTGACAATGAACTGTCCCTACTGCAGGCAAAGTGACTTTCTCTATTAACTTATTTTTTGCGTCTTTTTCTGTCTTTATCGTTGGTTCAGTCTGTTCACAAAAAATTGTTTTGGTTGTAACTTCAGGTACTGCTCGACTTCATTTTTAATCTGCTCTTTTATATTTGTAACCGAGTCTTCTATTTTTGTAGACATCGATTCTTCAACACTCGAGACAGATTTTTCTACTTCAGCTATTTTTAATATCATTGATTCTTGTACCTCCGATATTTTAGTAACTTGTTTATTTAGCTCACCTCATAGGAGACCTAAGTCTGTTGTTCTTGCATCTGTTTCTGCTTTGATGTCTTCTGTTTCACGCTTCCGTTCCTCTGCCTCCTGTCGTCGTCGTTCCTCTGTCTCTAGCATTAGTGTTGTCTGACGTTCCTCAGCCTCTTCTCTTTCTTGTCTTCGTTCTTCTTTTTGTCGTCTTTCTGCGTCTTCCGCATCATGTCTGCGTTTCTCATCCTGTCGTTTTTCTGCTTTATCCTGTGTCTGCCCCAGCAGTGTTTGTAAAGCTTCCATCATCTGACTGGGATCCATTTTTACCGATTAATTACGAATCACACTCGTCTTGTACAAAGTGTCCACTGTTTCCACTGTTAACCGTTTTCTTCCACTTCTGACATCACTGTTACGACGGTCTACTCGATCGTCGTAGGTAAAGTGGAAACAAAATAAGTACAAGACACCAAGTAAATCACTAATCACACCTTTCATTTTTACAGTTAAACAGTTCGTAATTAACGCAGTCTCTACAACAAATCAAATGAAAATTGTTCACACGGAATAAAATGTCCACTAAAATTAAACACAATTGTATTACAATTATACCGTCCGATTATAAAACACCACTCTTAACTAATAACCACTTGAACGCGCACAGTAATATCGCTACTATAACTCTCGAACCGCAAGGTCAATAATTCGCTCTAATACTGAAACTTAAGGCCGCTGCCGCCATGTATTTATAACCGCCGAAAATCTAGATGATTCCTAATTGCGTCTTAGCGTCCGTATGAACTACATAATTAACTGCGGCCTTGACACAGTCCGCACGGCTGGCGGCATCGAGAAGACTCTCGCAAATGCGTCTACAAGCACGTACTCCACACAGTAGAGCGAGATTCTTCTGGCACATTCGACAAATACGTAGATTGTTCTGTGATGCCGTAACAGTATTTATTATGAATTTAATTAAGTTTTTTGAACAGTGTGCGTTTTACTTTATTTATAGATATACTGATGCTTATTTTGTGTACACTCAATGAAATTCTCATTTCACACCTAGTGAGTATTAGAGATGATAACCTCGGTGAATGGTATACAGCTTCTGCTTTTGACACAGCCTCATGGTGGGTGTACATCATTACGGTTGGGTTGAAGTCGTCGATATGTTAGCATACAATATGGCGGACAATTACACACCGGCTGCCATCCTCACTGTCCACAACATCTGCTGACGTCAACGTCTGTCGCCATCCTTACATGATATACTGACTATAAATCAATAATTTTACAAGTCTTATGAACTCTTACTATAACTACAAATAATGTATCCTTAATTCAGCTTAGTTGATTATTAACTATACTGAATTTAGCTTTGATTTATTTTTTAGTTTTATTAAATTCTTCAACTGTTATCTGTTACCTTTAATTGGCTTGCTCTAGCATATCCCGTTCAGATACACCTATTACTTTTGTTGCAAATACTGGTGTATTTTATAAAATATAAATGTATTTTATGTAACAATAATTATTTACATATATATAATTATACATGGCATTCATATTTAATAATACATGTGTACATTCATGTATACTTATTAAATATAACTGGCACAGCTACAATATTCTATATATTTTTTTGCATCATGATGTGTATAATTTCTAGCCTTACGGAGTCGTTCAAACGTCCCAAATGTTTTCTGTCTTATGTTATGGATGGATTCTTGTTACAGTGTCTTGGATCTAGATTAGAAGGACTCGCAAAATAACTCGTAAAATCATATAAATATAAAGCTCACTCGTATAATTATATAACTCACAAAGTATATAATTTAATAAACTAAAATAATCTAAATAAAATTTAATATACAAAAATAACCTAACACCCATTAACTAATATTAATTCGGTCTGTTTTGAGCAATATTGGGGAGACATTAATTGAAATAATATTGTAATAGTTGTATTATTTCAAACAACTTTTTTCAAGTGTTAAAATTTTCCTTGTAAAAGTCTTGTAATATTTACACAATAAGTAATACAATTCGTTCGCATGCCTAAATGTAAAGTTGGCTGAACATGCACATGATAAGTACATAACTAAGGATAATAAGGTTTCTGTAAATAAACTATATAAAACACTCTTATATAAGATTTGTAAATATATCTAAAATAGTGTTTCGTGCTAAAATGTATATCAAACAAGCCTGTCTGTGAATGAATGAGTTTTATGTTTCTGTACAATTCAGGGTAGTTAAATTGTACTCATGAGATTAATGAATATCATTAACGTAACTGTGTACTATAAGAGGAGAACCGTGTGAACTATGAGACACCAAACCCATGACTATAAGCTTTGTATTCTACACGAGGAATCGTGTTATTTAATAATGTAATATAATATGTCACGAGTATATACTATCACGAGTATATTATCACGAGTATATTTGAAACGTGACATCATTGTATTTAATTATATCTATTTTACGTTAATAATAATTATTACTAAATTTAAATTGACTGTTGGGCTATTTGACTGTGGCCCAAGATTTTCAATTAAACTAGAGTTTCAGCAGCACCACTGGCTGCCATCTTCAGTGGATGAAACGAGTCAAACCTAACGCGGTTGTTGTACGTAAGGCTCACATTGACTGTGTATACTGTGTGTGTCGCTGATCGAATTGACAGTGCATTTGTTTCGCAGATCGCATTAACAGTGCATTTGTTTCGCAAATCGCATTCACATTCCATTTGTTCGCAGATCGCATTCACAGTGCATTTGTTTCGCATATCGCATTAACAGTGCATTTGTTTCGCAGATCGCATTGACAGTGCATTTGTTTCATTTGTTTCGCATATCGCATTAACAGTGCATTTGTTTCGCAGATCGCATTGACAGTGCATTTGTTTCATTTGTTTCGCAGATCGCATTAACAGTGCATTTGTTTCGCAGATCGCATTCACAGTGCATTTGCTTCGCAGATCGCATTCACATTGCATTTGTTTCATTTGTTTCGCATATCGCATTCACAGTGCATTTGTTTCGCAGATCGCATTGACAGTGCATTTGTTTCGCATATCGCATTAACAGTGCATTTGTTTCGCAGATCGCATTCACATTGCATTTGTTCGCAGATCGCATTCACAAAGCATTTGTTTCGCAGATCACATTCACAGTGCATTTATTTCGCTAATCGCATTGATAGTGCATTTGTTCGCAAATCCCATTTACAGTGAATTTGTCGCAGATTGCATTGACAGTCTATATTTTCAGCCTTAACACAGTACTGTGGTCCTAACGTCCGATACCCGCGTTAGGATGGGCTCGTTTCTTCCACTGAACATGTCAGCCAGTGGTACTGCCTAAACGTCTGGTTTAATTGAAAACCTTGGACCATGACCAAAGAGGGCGACAGTTAATTTTAATTCAAATGCCACCGGCCGTAAAAGCCTTCAAAAAAGAATAATAATTATGACTGTTTACGTCTTAAATGTACACTTACAAGTTGATTAACTATAGGATAAACGAATCTGTAAAGAAATTAATTAGAACTTATAAAATAAAGTGTATATCCCTGTTCTTTGGTAAATTTATTGTAATATTACTAGCACGTTATATCTGTGGTAGCAGGCTCTGGAGGGTAATCTGTCTACAGCGGTAAGTTGCAATTTTCATTAATGTCATACACACTGAACACATACATTAGTATGGAATAATCCACTTATCTGGTCTCGTAATTTAAAACAACTATACACTCCATGACGTCATGCGCCAAATAAATGCTAAACAAGCAGATAAATATTTCAGGTAGATTATCAATTATGTAATTTTAATCCGTGTAGTATACATCAAAATATGTGTAGCGTTTAATCATGTATATGTTTCTATAATGATAAGACTGATCAATACATTTATTTAAATTATGTTTTTTAACGGTTGTTACAGAATCTGAATATTATTTAATGTAGCTCAGTGCCTGCGTATGTGTTTAAACTTTGTACTGTTTTGTCAGTTGTAAGCAGCCTACTAACATTGCACGGCACGCGCGGATGACGTCACGCTTTTATCAAACCTTGCAATCGGCCAGCCTAGCCGACTGCAAGCCGGTATTAGTTTAGTATATAACACGACTCCGAGCGCAACTCTCGTTAAACACTTCTCTTACAGCCGCGGCTTTTGGCTATTATTCAGCATACATTTATAACATTCAACTTTAATCGTCTACCTGCGTCCATCTACCATGGACCACGATTTCATTCAAAGTTGATTTCGGGCATTATCGCCTCAAAATGCATCCGCACGTGCCGATCGTAACTAACAAACCAAATTATTCAATAAACGCATGTTCAATATCTCAAATACAGTCCACTTCTTTCTAACAAACAATCCAGCCTTCCTTATTAGCGTCTTTGGAACAACTCGCGATTCTTCAAGAGCTTCCAAACCGCAACAGTATGTGTGCTGAGGTTTCTTATGTACAACAAACTGAAAACAGTCAATTGAGTTATTTAAAATAATTAATTTGTATGTTATTTTACATTCAGTAAGCAATTATATTTAATTCATGTAATGTTTTACAACACTTATTATTGTCTTTACAGTAGAAAATTATTGAGGCCGAATCGTCACCGTCGTTCACAATCGCCGACAAAACTTACAAGTAAATTTATTTAGTTTAAATTGTACAATTCATTATAACTTTTCTTAAAAGTGTTAAAGTCTTAAAAGAAAAATACAATAGATGAACATCATCGTCATCATCACCATCATCATCCTTGGAACACGCCATAGGCAAGGTTCTGCCTGTTCCGCTTCAAACTTGCTCCAGCCATCTCATCCTGGGTCTACCCACTCACCAGTGCCCTATAGGTTTGTATTTCCTGACTTGTTTGGCCAACCTGGAATCTGACATACTTTTTAAGCGTTCTTTCCACAGTTGTTTGGAATCTTTGAATTTTTCATTTAAGTTAGACATTTTTAACTCTCCTCTTATAGCCTCATTCGTTATACGGTCAAGTTTAGAACAGCTTTTAACTACTCTTAGGAACGCCATTCCCAAGACCTATATTTTCTGTCCTGCTTCTTGTTTGTTGTCCATGATTTAGACTAATAGGACAGAACACGGACTGCTATAACTTTGCAAACTTTAATTTTGTATCTCGGTGTACCTTGTGTCTAAAAATACGGTTGAATGTTCTACAGATAGTCTGGAACTTACCACAAATATCATAATTCCCATCATAGTCAATATCATTCCCCAATAATCACTGGTTTACCAAAAAAAAACCTTTTTTTTGTCTCAAAGACTTTATTGGCTGATATATGTAGTACGTTTTGCGCTGAATTCAAAAATGCTAACCATTTTTCTCTATCACGTAATGGTTTCGTGTGACAGCTAGGTAAATATTTTACATTAATAACATTTACAGTAAAGAAATTAATCAATGTTCAACGTACCTAAAAGGTGTTAGTTGAAAATTTCCTGGAGTACTTTGCATCAGGAACATCCCTTTTGAGAGTCCAGCAGTAATATGCTAACATATTTGAGCTCCACTTCCCTTGATACTTTTTTCCATGCTTGAAATGTCTTGATGAAAGCGTTCACCGTGTTCATCCCTTACGTCTCCCGGTTTTACGGAAACATATCTAAGTGAGAGTGAAAAAAGTGGATCTTGTGAAACATATTGCATCCTAAATGTTCATATGCTTTCAGCAGCTGATTTACTAGATCCCTGTAGTTGTCAGATTTGTTGTTGCCTAAAAATTGCGTCACTACATTCTTGAAAGAAATCCATGCACTTTTTCTAAGTCATTCAACGGTCCTTCAAAATTTTCATCTTTTATTAGTTCTCTTATTTGTCCTTACGAAAATTCCTTCTTTAATTTTTGCATCACTAATTCTGGGGAACGTTTCCTTCAAATACATAAAACCTCTTCCATTTCTGTCCATTGCCTTTACGAAATTTTTCATCAAACCTAATTTGATATAAAGAGGTGGAAGATAGTTTTTTTGTGATCAACTAAATGAGCATTGATAACATTCTTTCACCTGGTGTGAGCTATTTACGTGAAGGCCATATCTTATTTTTGAAATGACTTTTGCTATCTCTGCTGTCCTACTCACATAAAAAGCAGCAAAATTTTGTGTATCCAGTCTGTAAACCTAGCAGCATAGCGATCACCTTAAGGTCTCCACATATGTTCCAATTGAATTTTTCATACATTATCTTGTCTAGAATAATCTTCATATTTTCATAAGTTTCTGTCATATTAATAGCATGTGCTAGTGGAACTGATGGAAATTTTTTTCCATTGTGAAGAAGGACAGCTAGTAGGCTAGCTTCAGACGAATCATCGAATCAATAAACCAACACCATTCCTCTGGGTTATGAGAATGTCCTAGAGTATCCATCACTGATAAAATATCATTACAGTACACAAAATCCCCTTCTTGAGAAAAAGAGTTCTTGAAATCCTCTTGACGATTTCGAAAGTAGCATACCTTAGTTCTGCGATCAAGAAGGTTCCACCTTTTTGGTCGTGATCCCAAAAGTTCTGCCTGATTTTTGGGTAAACGTAAATCACGCACTAAATCATCTAGGTCTCCTTGTATCAATAAATGAGGCTCGTTACAAACTTCAAAACTTGGATCGTGTCGATCAGAGTGATCTTCATTCTGATCCTCTTCAGAGCTTGGATTTTCATTTATATCGATTAATACCGGGTGATTTGGTATTGGGAGATCATCACTGTGGAGAACATGTCGAATCGCTGAAGGTATATTGGAATATTTCTTTGTGTGTTTCGACCTACTTGTTATTCCCGTTGTATTTGTTAAACAAAAATAACAGTCGGAAGAATGATCTTTTGGCTCTCTCCACACCATGGGAACTGCAAGTAGCATATGGCGAGAGCCGTTTTCCCACCCCGTTAAAAGCCTTGAACAAGTAACACAACAAATATGGGGGTCCAACTCTTGTCCTGATCTCCTACCTTGCAACCAAAATAAAGTTGACAGCACTTTTTTATTAAAGGGGTAAAGTCCCGCCTTTGAAGTTTAAAAGTCAACTCACCGCACACATAACAAAACGTGTCCGGATGGTTTAGGCACTTGCGCGGCATTTTTGAGTTTTCACACAAATAAAAGCTAAATGCAGAACAATAACAGTGTTTGTGATAGGATAAACAATACGAGTTGTTTATAAAAGAATACACTTGCACGCCTCTGTATGTTCGTAAACTAAGCACAACATAAACTCCAAGCACACTTCTGCACAAATGTTCACCACAGCCACACATATTACATCACAGCAGGAATAAACGAATACCAAACATTTAGAAAACAATCTACCAGAGTGCAGCAAGTATAACTTCGTAACTAACGTTGTATATCGGCAATACTGAGGCAGCGAAAGTTGAAAACGTACATATATGTGATTACTGAATTTGGTCCATCAGAGGGAAAACGTATATATACGTGATTACTGATCAAAGGGCTAACCGAAGTCTATATGTCACATGTAGTTTTTGTTTTCATTTCCTCAAATAAATAAACAATACGTGCTCCAAGTCAATACTGTAGTAATATTTATTGCAAAATAATACAATTTCCAACTTAGAAAATTGAAAAAAAACGTTATTCTTATATCTATAAAGCTATACGTGATAGAAAAATTTTGATAGCAAAACTGGATTCTTCGTATGAAAATACATAAGAATCACATAAAAGTTTGTCTGGGACAAAACATGTGTTGACCAGTGTAATTAAAATAGCTCACCTGTTCTAGAATTTGAACATTAATCATTATATTTGTTTTTTTTGTTTCTTACTTTGAAATGACGCTAGCTTTGTTTTTATAGTAGAGATTTTTATATTGTATTGTTTGGAAACCTGACGAAAGTTAAAAACAATTTTTTTGAACAAAAGATTATCATATATAAAATATAAATCTAGAAAATACACCAGTTATGTATAAGGACATAAGTACCTTAGTGAAATGTATATAAGTGCAAAATATTTCTCAAACCTATCTACAAAGTAAAGCCGACCCATCAAACATCCGTCAGAAAACGTCAGTGACAAACGATCTTGTCTTAGTATGTCTGTCAAACTCTTTCATTCATCTTAAGGTTTACCGTACTTTTATCAACTCCACTAGAACGCTGTCAACGTATGTCTTGTTTGTGCTAAACGTTAATACAGCTATCTGCAAGAGGAAAATGAATTTGTATGAATGTGTCAGCTGTCGTTAGTTGTCGCCCCTGTTATCTGACAACACTGCTTACCGGGAATAGTGATGTACTACGCGGTGTGTAAAGCCGGCGTACACAAATCCACCTTCATACCTCCCGCAAGGTGATCACTCATTCGGTAAAATCTTAGTAACGTATTTCAATGAGACAAACATTCACATGTATCATAGACGGGGACATACATTTACATATATATATAAAACTCAAAGTCTGAGGAATTTATGGATACTGAATACAAATCCACACCGTTACACCGATTGCCACCAAATTTTGACCAGGTAACCTTTGACACAAGGCAAAAAATACTGTTTAACGTGGAATTTGAAATTTTGCCTCGTTCGCACGATTTAGGCCCTTTTAAGTATACCTTTCCGTTGACGAGTATAAAGATGTCAAAAACACCATGGAGACCAGAATTAATTACCATAGTAACAAGTAAATAAACAAATTATATTTAGCGGCATCGGAACTGTACCTTTACCCGTTCCTCTAGTTTTTAATGATTTTAATATGCGATTGTATCGATATTCTTTAATTTTGTATACAGATACGTCTACATATTTTGTAATTGTCTTAAACAATTATAAAATTTATGTTTATACGTATTTCTGATGATGCAATGAATAAGTAATCAAATATATTAAATACTACTACTAAAGATGTCAACAACACTATGGAGACCAGAATTAATTAACATAGTAACAAGTAAATAAACAAAAGCTATTTAGCGGTAACGGAACAGTTCATTCATGCAGTACATTTTCGATGTTTTATATAATATGCGATTGTATCGATATATTACGATGTGGAAAGTGTACTAATTGTAAATTGTCCTATTACTAATGCAAAGCGAAAATACGTGTTGTTTTCAGTTATGAGGACAGGTGACAATGGTTTTTAGTTTTTAGTTTACTGCTGAAATAAATAAAAGCCATGGTTGAGGAAAACGTAACGTCTAATGTGTTATACAATGCTTCTAACACAGTAACACTTAAAATAAATAATTTAGCTATACACGCAGAAGAAGCGATTGAAAGACAAGTTTTTCGGGCAAAAGTGTTAAAAATGGAGGGAATCCAGTGTAGGAGAGAGAAAAACGCAAGTTCAAAGTGGACTGAAGACAGGAAAAAAAGACACATTGAGAAGATGAAAGAATATTTGAAATAAAGAAAAGAACAAAGAGTAAAGAATTGAAATTGACATGTCGTCCTTAGATAACCGATACAAAAAAAATTCGCGTTTTTGATTTAACAGGTACTTTATAAATATCTCCAAAGGCTTTAGAAACGGGTATTTATAAATTTCCAAAAGCGCTTGCACCAACATAATAATTTAGTACAAGTTAAAATAGTACAAGTGTTGAAAACAGCTTTGGAGGGAATTTGTCTAAGGAGTACAAAATTGTTATACAAGATGACAGAACGCCATATAGACAAGGACAATAAAAATTATATTAAAATTCTTATGAAAAATCAAATATTGCGTACGAAGCCGCGGGTAACAGCTAGTGTACAATAAACCTAGTGTTGATGTCATTTGCAAAGGGATGTAATTATGATAAGACGCAATTTTATTATGATAAGTACTGCATGTTAACATACTTTAAGACGATTATAAACAGTAAAAAACAGCAGTGCAGTGTAGTGTGAAAGTGAATAAGTGTTGTGCCCATAGCGAACTGTGTGAAGATAAACAACAGTACGCCAATTAACAAACACACTATAAGTCATTCTATTAATAAACAAATTGGAATAACTCTTAATACGTAATTATAGTCTATTAGTACTAAGTAAATTTTAATAGTATTTCTTGAAGTGACGAGCTAACTATTTATGCAATCACATGCTATTGTGAACACATGGGTTGGAAAGGTCTAAAAGCCAGAAGTTTAAATACCCCAACAAGTGATCGTTTTCCTCAGTCAACATAGAATGTACTAACTTGTAAAAATAACGTCATGTGCCTACACCTAAGAAAGCTAGGGTGAGTTGTGAGTTTCTCACAATATCTCACAGTCTGTCATATTCATTCAGAAGTCTGCGGTGGCAAGTTCGAGCTCCAACTAGGCTTTTGGAAGACGGAATGTATCGTGAAGGGAGAGTTTAAATTTAGTACTACAAATTCAGTCACGGCGTTCGAGATTCTCAACCACTCGAGGATTGTCAACGACAGCCAGCTATGAAAGAGGACTAAGGTAGGAGCAACGTGGATGGACACAACGCCCACGAAGAAACATTGAAATCGACATCCTACTTTAGGAGGACAAGGGCCGGTGGAAAGCGTAGGACGAGGCCCGCGAGCTTGTCAGGGCAGATGCAATTTAACCAGCAAATTCAGAAGAGTGAAATTATAAAACTGTTTATAAAACTATAAAATAAGGAAAGACTATCTTTTTTAGTTGATAACTGTCAAATATATCAATATTTTTGTTTTTTAGAACTCATAATTTTCTTATATAAACTCTGTATATTATACAAAAAAGAAAGTATAACGAATAACAAATAAGTGTATTTATATCACAAGCTGAATTGGAACTCTTAAAGTACGTATGCTTTCGTTTTGAAAGCTTCAAGTGGGAGCTTATCTACTTCACAAATGGTAAAAATCAAATAAACAGAAAAATAGATTTTATATCGACAGTTTCTTACAGTGTCAAGTGCCAGTGTCAAATACTAACCACACATTACGAACCTCCAAATCTCCATGACAGATATCGTGTACTGACCCTCGGATGGCTGCGTCGAATAGTATTAATAATGCGACGGGCAAAACCGAAGTGGATACTAATGCTGGGAAGTAAACTTGTTTTGTATAGCGTATTTAATATTCCAGTACTGTTTACTTTTTGTGCTGTGAAATTTTTCTGTAAGGATAATATTTTTGACATTTTTACCAGCATTACCATCGCACGCACATGGACACAAAAACATAGAAAATAGTCACGACATCCGTATATTCCTGAGCCGAAAATGAATACGGGATTACAACACAGAGTTACAATTAATAAATGTTTAATGTCGGTGAAATAATTATATCTCTGGCCGGGGAACGATATTTACATAACTACAGCTATAGGATACATAGTTACATAATATATACCCTCTTTTAGTGACTATGTACTGTTACGACATCACAGAACAATCTACGTGTTTATCGAACGTTCCAGAGGGATCCGAAATGTAACGTGTGTGGCGTACGTGCTTGTCGACGCATTTGCTAGACTGTACCAGACTTCGCGCGGGCGCACGGACTGTGTCAAGGCCGCAAGTAATTACGTCGTAACTATACTAGCGCTATCGCGCATTATGGAATAATCTAGTAATTTGGGGAGATATAAATACCAGTACTCAACGACGTTCAGTTTCATTAATAGTCGCGATATATTACAGTGCGGTTCGAGTTTATTGTCGGGGGTTTACAAGTGATTATTCTGTGCGTTCAAATGGTTATTAGTTAGGTGTTGTGTTTTATAATCGGACGGTATATTGTAATACAATTGTGTTTAATATTAGTGGACATTTTATTGCGTGTGAACATTTTTTATTTGATTTGTTGTAGAAGACTGTGTTGTTAATTACAAACTGTTTAACTGTGAAAATTAAAGCTGGTAATTAGTGACTTAATTGGTGTCTTGTATTTTGTTTTCCACTGTACTTACGACTATCAAGTAGACCGTCGTAACAGTATATTACCCAGAAACGTCACTGTCAGCCGCATATTTACAAAGTGTAAGATCAGACTTAGCCTGACAGTCGACTACAAACTAAAATATAAGATAATCATAAAGCAAATTAAACAATACAATTCTATATATATATATATATATATATATATATATATATATATATATATGTAGCACCAATGTTCCTTTGTTTCTGCTTGCGTGTGTCATTTATAAAGAGTAAGTAATTTAGAAATACAGAGATTGCTTGATTTAAATCAACTAAATTGGGCCTGTATTATCAATCACGTCTCTGACGTCCAAGACAGTTAAACGCACCTACAAGCTTACTTAAACAAACAGTGGATTACAAACCGAATTGGAGACGTTTGTACGTATATACTTGTATAAAGTTCGTTTGTGTGACTTTAAAAACTACTAAAATTGGTAACTTGTTAATACAGGACGTATAATAAAAATATTTTTAATATTCTAGTATTATCGTAATTCTTTGACCAATTAATGTTTGGTACGTTCGAGGCTTACACTAATACCTCCTTTACACGCTAACAGAAAACGTTTAGTTTGCACGTAAAGACACTTAGGCGTATAAATATATAAAAAGAAGTACTTCAACGGATCACGAACGTTCAGATAAATTAGGCAATTCAAGGCACGTAACGACGGTATAAACGATAATAAATTCAATAAACATACGACTTTACCTGACAAACGGTTTTCATTGTTCAGGTGGAAATTCTGTTTAAATTTTATTTTTTACCCTTCAGTGTGTTACAACATCAGGGTGTAATTACTTATACCTTTATAATTTATGAATAATAATTACTTGTAAATTTAATAACTTTATAACTTTGACCAAAATAAGTACATAACCAACTAAAGTAAATTAAAACAACTGACTTCAAACTGCGTTCAAAAATGTTTGCACATAAAAAAAAAATTAAAAATATAAACAAGTTATATAGTAGACAAGTTTTGTTAATAATACTCTGTTTTAATCTATGTATACAAAACTCAAAGTCTGAGGATTTATGTGTACTGAATACAAATCCACACCGTTACACCGATTACCATCAAATTTTCCACAGATAACCTTTGACACAGGGAAAAAAATACTGTCCAACTTAGAATTTGATATCTTGTCCCGTTCGCACGATTTAGGCTCTTTTAGTAATGCATTTTCGTTGACGCGTATAAAGATGTCAACAACACCATGGAAACCAGAATTAATTACCATATTAAAACGTACATAAACGTATGATATTTAGCACCATCGTAACTGTAACGTTACCTATTCCTGCAGTTTTTAATGTTTTTAATATGCGATTGTATCAATACATTTTGTAATTTTGTATACAGATACATCTACATATTTTCTAATTGTCTGAAACGATTATAAAATTTATGTTTATACGTATTTCTGATGGTGCAATGAATAAGTAATGAAGTATATATTAAATACTACTACTAAAGATGTCAAATCACCATGGAGACCAGAATTAATTACCAAAGTAACAAGTAAATAAACAAAAGCTATTTAGCGTCTTCGGAAATGTACATTTAACCATTCCTGCAGTACATTTTCGATGTTTTATATAAGATGTGATTGTATCGATATAATTTACGATGTGGGAAAGAAGAAGTGTACTAACTGTAAATTGTATTATTACTTAATGCAATGGGATAATACGTGTTGTTTTCATTTGTGAGGTTAGGTGACAACGGTTATTGGTTTTTAGTTTACTTCTGAAATAAATGAAAGCCATGGTTGAAAAAAACATAACGCTTGATACAATGCTTCTAACACAGTAACACTTAAAATAAAGTATTTCACGTTTTTGACTTAACAGGTACTTAATAAATAATTCCAAAAGCTTTATACACTGGTACTTTTAAATCTTCAAAGGCTGTTGCACCAAGACAATTATTTAGTACAAGTTAAATTAGTACAAGTGTTACAAACAGCTTAGGAGAGAATTTGACTATCGAGTACAAAATTGTTGTATGAGCTGACAGAACGCCATACAGACACAGACAATAAAAATTACATTAAAATACTTGTTAAAAGTCAAATATTCGCGTGCAAAACTGCGGGTAACAGCTAGTAATATTAAAAACTATGTTCTAATTCATGTTAGAATTGGATACGTTCAACACTAGTTTTCTAACGTTCAAAAGAGTAATTAGGACCACTTTTAATATAAAAATTCTCTTCTCAATTTTACCTCAGTCTGCACTAGACAATCCTAGATATAAAGAAAAAACGTAAAACAACAATAAAAATAAAATGCTTAGGTAAAAGTATGTAAAAGTAAATAGAGTTCTAGCAAGTGTCTGTTTGCGTGAGTATGTCTTCGCGAAATGTTAGAGAATGTGGCTATAAACAATCAAGAAAACACCCACTACAATCTACTGTAGAATGAAGCTCATTTCATTTTGTGTGAATAAAAAACGTACACATTTTTAGCGGTGAATTTTGACACAAGAAATTTTTAGAAACTAAAAACAGTAGCCTATTTGTCTGTTGTCGGTCAGTTTTAACATTTTATTTTAATTCTACGGATATTTTGTTGTCTCAAGTCTGTTGTTGCTGCCAGTTTTACATTTCTATTAACTTTATTGATACTTGATAATTATTTGTTTTCTATCGTATATACTACAAATAATAGTGTTACGACGGTCTACTCGATCGTCGTAGGTACAGTGGAAACAAAATAAGCACAAGACACCAATTAAGTCACTAATCACACCTTTAATTGTTATAGTAAAACAGTTCGTAATTAATAACACAGTGTCTACAACAAATCAAATGAAATTGTTCATACGCAATAAAATGTCCACTAATATTAAAACTCAACTGTATTACAATTATACCGTCCGAATATAAAACGCAACACTTCACTAATAACTACTTGAACGTACACCGTAATAACTCAACCGCTCTGTAAATATATCGCACTAATACTCTCGAACCGCACAGTCAAAAATCTCGCATTGAACTGAAAACTAAAGCCGCGACGCGATGTATTTATAGTTACGCAGACACACCAGAAGCTTCCAAACTGCGTCTTATCTCTCGGGAACTACGTAATTGCTGCGGCCTTGACACAATCCGAGCGCCCGAGCGAAGGCTGGCAAAGTGCGAGAAAATTCTCGCAACATGCGTTTAGTAGCACGTACACCACACGCTTACGTCGAGATCTTTCTGGGACATTCGATAAACGCCTAGATTGTTCTACGCTGTCGTAGCACGGCCCCCTCCTTAAGCCTGTTCGTCCCGAACTGGCAAAGCGTCTTCGAAGTAATACTCGACCAGGCGATCTAGGTGGCCATCCTTGCGAAGGATAATTTTCCCGTTCTTCGAATTCAGTCTCGTGTGATCCGAACATGACGTTCCCAGGAATGCGAATCTTTCGCGCAACCACTAGCTTCGCTGGAATCACTCTCGTCGCGTCATGTACTAATGACCTAAATACCACTGGCTGATCCAAGTTTGTTTGGTTCTCGTCAACAACCTCTTGCGTAACCTCATCTTCAGCCACTTTACCCTCGGCCGCTTCTATCAGCTCAGGAACAAGCAAGAGTTTTGTCTCGACACCCATAGTTGGCTCTCCAATCACTTCTTTTGTCGTTATACTTATTTGTACTTCCTCTGCTAGTTCTTCCTCCATTTCCGCTTGCAACAGGGAGGTTTCCTCTTGACCAGACTTGTTGAATTTTTCTTCGACTAATGCCACTCGCTTAATCGAATGGTTGGTAGACCCTGTCATTTTAGCCATGCAAAGCTTTATCTTCTCGTGGCCAACTTTCAGGACATTCTCTCTTAAGTCCACAACGAATCCGTAGGCATTCATAATGTCCGTGCCAAGAATCACTTCATCGACAATGTCTGCAACGAGCATTTGGTGGCTAAACTCAAGAAGACCCAGGCGTACACGTACGTCTACCTTTCCTAGCACCTTGACGGGGCTTCCAGTCACAGTCTGTATTGTACAAGAGCTAATTAGAGGATGGCGGTTACAGACTAAGTCAGGGCGCACAATGGACACTGTTGCGCCCGTGTCAACTGTAAATGATGTTGGTTTACCATCCGCAAATCCATTAACAATCAAGTTTCCACTGATCTTATGTAGCGTGGAAACTGTGTGCTGTTCTGGGCCTTTACTTCTCCAATTGGTGCGATCAGTCTCTTCTCTCGGTATTTTCTTCTCCCAACAGTCTACCTGTAGATGACCACGTTTCCCACAGTTGTAACATTTCGGTCTTCTGTCTTTTTCAAATCGTTGCGACTCCCTTGAACTTTTGAATTGTTTGTCCGACAACACTGTTTTTCTGCACCCATCGTAACGGTAATGTGATACAGGGATCTTCTGACTGCAACGTGATGGCACAAACCCATTAATGTAGCGGGACGCTGACTTGGCAGCTTCAAACTCTAGGGCGTGAACAAGAGCTTCTGAGCTATCTCGGTGTCTTGCCATTCGTAACACTTGCTGAAGTTCACAATCTCCGATGCCATCAATAAATGTCTGCACCGTAAACCTTATTCGGAAGTCTTCTGGTGCTTCAGGATAGGCCAATCTAATCAATCTGTCGATACTTGCTTCAAATTCTTGAAGACTTTCCCCGGAACGCTGTCGTCTTGTTCTCAACTGAGCGTAGTACACCTCTCGCAAATGTTTATCACCATACCGTAATTCTAGAGCTTTTATCAACTCGGCATAGGTGTTCTGGCTGTCAGGTGGCACTTTCTGTAGTAGTTCTGCCGCGGGTCCTTTTAATGCAAGAACAAGTGAAACAGCCTTGTCTTTTTCTGTCCAATTATTTGCGCATGCAGCAGCTTCAAATTGGCGGAGGTACGTTGCCCAGTGAGTGCTTCCGTCAAAGGTTGGAGCTTTGACATGAACTGTCCCTACTGCAGGCAAAGTGACTTTCTCTGT
Source organism: Magicicada septendecula (assembly GCA_034769895.1). Classification (NCBI taxonomy): domain Eukaryota; kingdom Metazoa; phylum Arthropoda; class Insecta; order Hemiptera; family Cicadidae; genus Magicicada; species Magicicada septendecula. The sequence goes on along the minus strand of CM068372.1, from coordinate 107,768,420 downwards.
TAACTTATTTTCTGTCTTGATCACTGGTACAGTCTGTTCAGAAATTTGTTTTGGTTGAATCTTCATGCACTGTTCAACTTCAGTTTTAATTTGTTCTCTTATGTTTGCCATTGAGTTTTCTACTGCAGATATTTTATTTGACACAGATTCTTCTATAACAGATATTTTTGTAGACATCGATTCTTCAACAGTCAAGACAGATTTTTCTACTTCAGCTATTTTTAATGTCATTGACTCTTGTACCTCCGATATTTTAGTAACTTGTTTATTAAGCTCACCTCGTAGGATACCCAATTCTGCGGTACTGTGTTCTTGCAACTGTTTCTGCATAGTTTCAAAGAGAGCTTCCGTTTTATCTTTTTGTCTTTCTTCTGTTTCTAGCATTAGTGCTTTCTGACGTTCCTCAGCTTCTTCTCTTTCCTGCCTGCGTTTTTCATCCTGTCGTTTTTCTGCTTCTTCCGCCTCCTGTCTGCGTTTCTCCTCTGCTTCCAGCAGGAGGGTTTTCTGTCTCTCTTCCGCTTTCTCTGCATCCTGTCGTCGTCGTTCTTCTGTCTGCAACAACAGCGCCTGGAAATTTTCCATCATCTGACTGGCATCCATTGTTTTTCGATTAATTACGAATTACACTCGTCTTGTACAAAGTATCCACTGTTTCCACTGTTAACCGTTCTATCCCAGTTCTGACACCACTGTTACGACGGTCTACTCGATCGTCGTAGGTACAGTGGAAACAAAATAAGCACAAGACACCAATTAAGTCACTAATCACACCTTTAATTGTTATAGTAAAACAGTTCGTAATTAATAACACAGTGTCTACAACAAATCAAATGAAATTGTTCATACGCAATAAAATGTCCACTAATATTAAAACTCAACTGTATTACAATTATACCGTCCGAATATAAAACGCAACACTTCACTAATAACTACTTGAACGTACACCGTAATAACTCAACCGCTCTGTAAATATATCGCACTAATACTCTCGAACCGCACAGTCAAAAATCTCGCATTGAACTGAAAACTAAAGCCGCGACGCGATGTATTTATAGTTACGCAGACACACCAGAAGCTTCCAAACTGCGTCTTATCTCTCGCGAACTACGTAATTGCTGCGGCCTTGACACAATCCGAGTGCCCGAGCGAAGGCTGGCAAAGTGCGAGAAAATTCTCGCAACATGCGTTTAGTAGCACGTACACCACACGCTTACGTCGAGATCTTTCTGGGACATTCGATAAACGCCTAGATTGTTCTACGCTGTCGTAGCAATAGTTTTAAACTCAATGTTTTGGTAATCATTGAGATGAACGTATTTCATTCCAGTATTTAAATTTGTTTCTATATTATACGTCATAGCATGATTTATATCGTGTTTCCTCATACATACTGTTTTAATGAAACTTCGTTAACTTACTTGAATTTACAAATATTTGAATTAGAATTTGAATGTAAGGTTCAATTAGAAATCTTTGTGTGGATAAATCATTAATATTGTAGCGTGACAGAAAATCCACTACATTTCAAGTCATATGAAATCATAAAGTTTAATTACATCAACAAATGTTGTAATAATATTATTTGACATTTAAATAAATCAGAGGAATGAAACACAATAAGATAAAAATCATCACTACATAATATATCAAAACCACTGTTAAAAGAAAGCAAAGAAAGTATTGAAGCAACTCATCAACTCATAGTATAATACCAGTAAGTTACCCAGGAAGCTCAGAGCAGTAAACCAGTTACATAAGACAATATCCCGAAAAAAGAGACTCAATCAAAGAGTGGTGAATACCAAAATACCCTAAAAACAAGAAGAGGGAAAAATAAAGTTTGTGAGCAGGAAGAAAACAATACCCTGAAACCTGTATAGAAGAATAAAATCAGTTCAGTGAAGAAATTAAATACTCCAAACTAAACCTCAGTCGTGATAACACCAAGTACCTTGGTTTACCCAAGAATGAGGTAAGAAGACCAGAAGAGTGAAGACTAGACGAGGGACAAGAATGAAAACTAGAAGAGGGACAAGAATGAATACCAGAAGGAAGATAGGAAGAAGGACAAGAAGGAAGACAGGAGGAGAGGAAGACATAGTATGAAAGAAACACCGTAGTAAAACCTATTATTATATAAACTACTATCAATCCCAAACCCACAAAAACTATGCCAAAGAAAGTATAACATACCCAAAATCTAACAAAAAATGTAATTATTGAGAAAACTAAAGTGTTGTATAGCGTTATAAGAAGTGCACCGGCTAAAGCTATTGTGTAATAAAGAAAATAAACTAGTCTTAACGGTCCATGATGACTAAAGGTCTGGTCTGAGATAATAAGACTCAGAATATCAGAACCAACAGTGAAAGTGAATTTGTATAATTGTTTTAAAAAAAAAAAAAAAATGCAATAAACTTAAAGTTGGTGATACTATAACTTAGTAGTATGCTATATCACAACTTTAAAATCTAAATAATAAACAGCATAATAAAATGGAAGGTTTCCAGTATTTTATTATTTTAATGTAAGTCTTTATTTACAAGACATTTGTAAAAAATGATAATAAATAAAGTATGGGAGTTGGTGTTTGCTGATGTGGGGGATCACAATAATAATGATTTAAACCAAAAAGGACTGGTACTAATATAGTATGAATAAGTGTAACATGTTTAAATAGACTGTTATTTCACAATCCTAAAATCAATGTGTTAAATGAATGTATTTGTAAGGTTTATTAGAAAATAAGATTTATGTTATGTGTTTTAAAAAAGAATTATGTTTAATAAATAATAACCTACATACCAGTAATAATGTTCTAAGAGGTATGCTATGTTAGATTAAAAATAGTTAAAAGAGATATGTTTAAGCTGTATCTGCAACATGTTAAATTGTGCAAATTACTAAACAATGTTCATAATTAATTATTTTAATAACTGTAGTGTTAATTAACTACTACACAAAACAATAAGTTATAGATCATGTTATTTTCATATAATTGTAATTATGTAAAGTCAGAGGAGGAATTAAGTTTAAATTATTTGAGAAAGAAAGAAATATAAAATTCTAAAATCTAGGCCATTGGTGAAATCAGAGAACCAATATAAAATAGTATAATTCACTAATAAATCCTGTAAACTACCCAGATTTATATAAGATAACACAATTAACTACTACTAGGAATGATCCTATGAATTAAAATGACAATAAGGAAATATACCTTAACATTTTGTAAATTGTCAAAATATATAAATTAATTAATTTTAGAGAGCAATATCAAATCTACAAATTAACACAAAAAACCAGTTCAAAGGTGTAATTTATATGTATTTAAGGAAAGGAAGAAAAATATGACTAATTAAAATTTATTATAATAGTATTAATAATATTTAAAATGGAAGGAATTTTGTATAAAGACGGAAATCCAATTTTGAGCCTATATTTCCAAAGTGTGAACAAAATTTGTTAATTTCCACAAAATGTCTACAGATATGGACTATAATACATCATTTTAAAGGGAATAAGATGATTAAACTAATAATAAGATTAGTAATTCATAAAAGTAAGGAATAAAATAGAAAAATTCCATATATAATGTAATATTTTCTAATGTGTATGAAGTCGAAAAATGTTAACAATACTTTTTCAAGGATTAACTGGGCAAGATTTATGACCAAGTTAATTAGTCTTTTGTTGAATATCAAGCTGAATAGGTGTGTGACAAAAACGTTCTTAAAATCGAGTCGAACATGATGCTAACGTTTAGCCATTGAAATCAGTGAACGGGAGTTAGACAAATTAGACACTTTTTGAAGCCAATGCTATAAAAACATTCACGACAATAGTGAAAACAAACCTCTAACTTCACTATACGAGTGACAGTAAACAGTAAAACATTATATTACAACTGATTCACTCTACAAACCTAACCGTAACTTGAAAACTTAACCGTAGTAGTTGAACAAATAGAAAATAAACTAACTAACGCAAGTTTACACAGAACACTTCACCAGAATACACCAAATAGATTAACAGACATATTACACCAGTGCGGGGACATTTTAGACCTTGATGAAGGTAATTTTATAGTAATTTTCTGACTCGACGCATATGCAATAGCCAAGACCAACCCAAGGAGCGGCCATCTTGAAAACGAAACCTGCCTACTACATCGTAGTCACTGACGTCACATCAGTCTTCATTGGTTCGACAAAACATTTATTCTAATATCATAACCTGAATTATTTAAATACTATTAAATAGTAATTATTGTATTTATGTGTTAATTGTTAATGTTATACTTTCTCGTCACCCTTCTCTGACTATTAATCCTAATCGCTCAAAGAACCTGTCTTTAATATAATATAACATAAAATTTTGTTCTGTATGACACAATCGATAATTCCTGAGACAGAGTCGATAATTGCTCTCCATCGATAAAATATCGATTATTTATTTAAAATTGTCAATAAATCTTTATATTTCCATTATTTTGTATCTGTACTTATTTCACAGGGTAATTTAAGGGTATTTATAAGGCTGAAGGTATTAAGTGAGAAGAATATATTCTATTTTGAACAAGATATTGGACCAGTAAGGAAAGTCACCAATCGATTATTACCTGGAGTTAATCTATTTAACTCCAGACTTGGTGCAAATCTTCAAGAAGTGCTCGACGGTCAATAAATACCTACCTGTTATTAAAATTTTACCAGAATCTTTTAAAAAACAGATTGATCTTGCATACATACCTCTATAAACATAAACAAAATTATTTTATTGTTTGGAAATTCTATTATTATTGAAATTTCCATTTTATTTTTATTCTTTTGTAACGACCGGCATACAGCGGTCTGGTGACCAAGTGGCTAGCCCAAACAGTGGGGCTTGATCAGATTACAGCCATATATAGGGTCTTCTTACGAAGTGACGAACCCAACACGGGGCTTTAAGGAAGAAGGCAGCCACCTAAAGGTCGTCTAGTTACAATATTTTGTAAAGTGCTGATAGTTTATTTCAGGAAAACATTCTTAAACAGTAGTTTTTTAAACAATCCTCAATTTTTATGTACATAAATATAATTGTAATATTATTTCTGTGTGTGTGTTTTACACTTTTTACATTTGAAAGGATTTAGGGCCACTTTACACTAGATTATATTATTTTAGGACTTTGACATAGAAGTGGGGAAAATTCTTAGACAGTCTTTAATTTCATCGACCGATGAGGACACGTAACAATTAAGATAGGGTTGGCGCGGTAGAACACAGCGATTAATGATGTATCCTGTAATCCAGTCGATAGCAGAATCTAGTCCCATGCCTACTGTCCAATCTAAATTCTAAAAAAATTATAAATCTAAATTCTGAATTCTTCCCCCACATTAATTCCAGATTGAGGTTTTTAGAGCTGTTTTATAGTTGTCCTAATTTGTTTACTCAGATATTTCAACTTACATTCTGACAATTACGTATTAGAATTAAAATCGTCGGCACATGCTTAGAAGTTTAAAAATGGTAAACGTATATGAGTATAATATATAAATTAAATTTCAGAATCGTAGTAGTAAAATAATAAAAGTGTAATACTGTTAACAGTGTATAGATAATAAGTTACTTTTATGTTAACAAGTTTGGCTTTTTAGTGTTAACATTGCATGTGTAAAAAGTTTTGAGAAAGAGTTTTCTTTTCCTCTCCTTCTTTTTCCTCTTTTTCTTCCTTTTCCTCCGTGAAGCATTAAACACATTTTGCGCCCATGGTATATCTTACACGACATTACCTTCACAGAGTGACAGTTCGTAACTAACCACGTGCAGTATGGAACTTTGTATTTAAATTCCATAAGTAGTAGGTATACGGGGGAAAGATTGAGTCGTCCTTGAGCCAGAAGCACTGAGCAGCATGAACCTTATATTAAGTGAGATCTGCTTTGTAAGTTACCAACCAGAGCTTAGGACAATATAAAACGTCCTTCAATGTAAAAACTTTGGGTAAAATATAAACTTAGCGCAATCAATCAGTAAACAAAAACAATAGGAATGTACTCAGTTCACAATTGCCTAATAACAGACAAAAATATATGGAAAGAGACAAAAATAAATAAAAGATAAGTCACACGTGACTAATCTGACCAACACAATTACGGTGTACGCAATGCAATGTAATACGTGTTCTCGTAAAGCCAGGCATGCGTGCGCTTCAAACTGAAGTTGTGAAAGAAATAAATTACGTAACACATCTGAAATTATATAGCGCACTGACACGTCTTAATCGTAAAATTCGTATTGGAATTTTAGGTTACAAAAATGTATTGCTTCTTTTTCTCATTCTTCATATTATTCTTTTTCTTCTTTCACAAACGTTTGAGACGTGTAAAATTTTTGTATAAATAGAGTACCTCAAAAACATGTTTATTAACAAATATAATTAAACGTAAAGTACTCTATAGCACTTAGTGATTTGTATTTTCCTTTGCCTACTACTCCTCTTCCTTCTTTTCCTTCGACTTCCTGTCAATTATCGACTTTATCCTCTATATTTAAGAATAAATTCAGTGATGTTTTTGAAAGTCAAAAGTCTTTTTTCAAAATGAATTTGCCAACTCTTCAGTATAAAGAAATCCTCAGACTTTAAATTTTATATATATATATATAATTTAATTTTTATAATGAATTTACCTCAACATATTTGAATTGATAATACCATACAAGGTAAATAAGACTAGAAATATCTTGAGGTAAATTCATTATGAAAATTAAATATAATATATACATCAAGAAACGGACTGTAGCAAAAAGTGTTTGAATATATATATATATATATATATATATATATATATATATATATATATATGTATATGCGTACATTTTGATATAAATATACACAATCTCTATAGCAGAAAAAAACAAAATGGTAAATATTTGTTTAAGAATCGGAAAACGTTTCCGCAAGTGCTTCTATGTAAAGGGGAGGATGATTTGTGGTAAGGGTGCATAAAATGCCAAGAGGAGATGACGGAAACACTTTGTTCGATACTCTGTTATGTAGGTACGGGAAAAGTACTTAGGCCTACTACTATTAGACCAAAAATTTAGAACAAAATCTAGAATGAACTGTTAATTACTATAGCTGACACATCTCTTCACTGTAACTAGCATGGTAACACCAGTTAACAATTTTATATCAAATTGTAGAATATGCGTAAGCTTTAAGATTTTGGAAAAGTCCTACCATTATATGTGTAAATTATAAAAAAAGTTTGTAAATTTCAATTTGTATGTATTTGAATGTATTGGTTTACTTTCTTATCAATTTTCTTAATTGATGTCGTCTCGGGAACTAAGTCGAGACAATGGTACCGGAGGCTCTTAGCTAATGAGACTACTTGCCACTTCAAATGCGGCAACGGTTGAGATTGGTCTAGACACGCACTGTAGATGTTTGTCAATTATTCTTCTGGCATTCGATCTGAACGATGTATACTAGGCCGTCTACTGACATAGTTTTCTGAAATAAGAATCCAGCGGCCAATCGGCTTTAGTTTAGGGACCTGACGATATCATAATACGTTAAGGAGTGATTGTTATTGTAACTTGCGGTTTAGAGAAAAGTTGTGTTACGTAGTTCAAAACTGTCATAAGGTGACATTTATTGTTGTATGTTGAACGATTTTTAACTTTAAGAATTCTGTAAGAGTGTTTTTTTTTCCTTTTGATTATAATTATAGTTGAATTAGCAATTTCATGTGGTATCAGTTATTATCTTATAACTATACAACTCGTCGACTAACCGTACAACAGTCAAACAATATTTAGGAAATATTAATTACATCAACTCAAGAGTAACTATCGCCTTCTTCAAACAACCCGTGATAATTCCGTTTGTGACTTCCCAACTTACACCATCTCATCTATACTACACTGTGTTCATAACTGTGCCTGTCTTGTCACTGTCTGAGATTGCTCCTTAACAACACACACAACATTCCTGTACCTTATGTACACAGTTAATTGGATACGTCACAGGTGACATGTGGATTGCAACTAACTTGGCAGTTAGGTATATTGCGATACACAACAGTACATTGTTTACCCAATCTTCCTATCCATAATCGTATGGAATATTAAATAACCACGTTTACATTTTTTCATTACAATTAACAATCTATGTCTACATGAACAATCTATGTCTAGAAATTAACAATCGATATTTCTCTTCTTATAAATCAAGTTAATTCTGTAGTCTTACCGCTTTTTCTAATTCATCAAATAGCTGTGTTCATCTCTATTCTAGAATCTTTAAATAAAAGCTAAGAATGTAATTTTCGAAGTGAATATAATAAATAGTGTTACGACATCACAGAACAATCGACCTGTTTATCGAATGTTCCAGATGAATCCAACCGAATCTGTGTGGCGTACGTGATTCTCGACGGATTAGCTAGACTGTGCAGAAGCCGCGTGGTTATTAGTGAAGTCTTGTGTTTTATAATCGGGTGGTATAATTGTAATACAATTGTGTTTTATATTAGTTGACATTTTATTGCGTGTGAACAATTTTTATTTGATTTGTTGCAAGAGACTTTGGTGATAATTACGAACTGTTTAACTGTGGTAATTAAAGATGGTGATTAGTGACTTAATTGGTGTCCTGTATTTTGTTTCCCAGTGTACCTACGACGATCAAGTAGACCAATACTAAGGAGTAGAGTACAGATGTTGTTCTAAATAAAGAAGGAAAAGAGAAAAAAATACTAAACCATATAAAAATTAACTAACCATTGCTGGTTCCGAAACAGAAATCAGCGGGTTGGATTAAAATTAAGGAAGCGTCTTGATTTAATGAATTTTGAAAAAATATTCAACATCTTTGATCGCAATTTACTGTGAAGAAATAGCGTAACTACTACGGGTGGGGATGATTACAGGGGTCAATCCTACCCAACGCTATTAATAATTGCAGAAAAATTCCAAAGTTACTTAAAGTAAGCATATCTCTAAGCCAGTTGCGCGTGTTACAATAAGGCTCATAAATACTTGAAAAAGTAAAAAAATTACAACATTTTTAAATTAATAACATAAAATTACATTTTTCCTTAATAATGGCAATAACCAACATTTGGTATATAACATACTCACCTGCAGTGTTAGAAAATGAATTACGCACCCGTCAAAAAAAGGAAGGCAGAGCCTGTTAAAATATCTTTTTTATCTTTTTTTTTGCCCATTGTTTTCACTTACATGGTTGTCTATGTCGTGACTCGTCTAGTCTATTTAAATTATTATTTAAATATAATTCAACTCGATACAAAATACTAAATACATATAAAATTCATATTAATTTTAAGTTATTAATAACACTGAGTGCTTTAGCAAATAATCATTTCAATGAATTTTTTTAGAGAGAACAATTTGTGAAAAAGTTAATTAATTGCTGAAACGTAAAATTTAATTAGAATTTTTACGATTGCAATCCGAATGTTGAGTTCATCAGTCGCTAATGTTTTTGTTGTGGAATAGAAAATAATTTCCTTCATATTTTTTCAGTCTATTTTAATTGTAATTAGAAATTTTGTACAATAACGTATATAATTATACGTTAAGTATAAACAAGCTTTAAGTTTAGTTTACTTAAACATCCGACACAATGGATGGAGTAAAATAAATATATATTAAAACAATGTTAAAAATATTTTTGGTGCCTTCTTATTTCTAGTTTCATGACAAAATATTAAATTTAATAGATGTAAACACCAATGTTACTTTTAAATTACTATTTCAGTGTATGGTCATGTTATGTTATAGTTACTTTATCATCATAATCATCAACATCATCATCACCATCATCATTATAATCATAAACAGGATGAAACCAACATGATGAGACAAAAAGTGGTTTGTTCCCGCCCTAAGACTAGAGCTGATCAGTTCAAAGTTTATCGGACGTTCTGCATCTTCTTTAGACGTCCTTTCGGAATTTAATACAGTAGTTTTTTGAGTATGCAGCAGTTTTGTTACTTTATCATAAAACTGAAAAAGTCTCTAAATTAATAAACTGTAATTTATACCTTGCATCGTGTTGTAATACATATGAGATTTTTAATATAAATATTATAAATTCTGAATTGTCCTTACTAAAACTCTCTGATTCAAGACTTTTAACTTTTAGTAACGTACACCTGCCTGTAATTATCTTTGAGTGTTTAGCCTTACTTGGTGCATTTGATCAAGTACTTGTGTAGTGGTGTCTTAGGCAACAGCCTAACATAAAAATATTCTAATACTTGCGTTAACTTAAAAACTAGTAGCGAATCTGTTTTAAAAGGGTCTTGATGATACTCAAATGAATAAACGGTGGCTTTAAAAATAGATCAAAGTTTTAAAAACAGTTGTGATTTGAAGCTTGTGGTAGAAAGATTATGAGCGCAACCTATGAAATTCGTCGCATCCCGCATCTCAGCCGCCAATGTTTTTTTTTCCAGTCTGTCTCCTCAAAATTCCTGTTCCTCGTTCCCTATTCCATATTCTGTATTCAGGTTCTTCGTGGCCTACCTTTTTTCCTACGATTCAGCGAGTAATATCATCCTTGGCCTTCACTGGTTGCTCATTAATTGTATAATATACAAAATACAATGTTGTATAAAATACAACAGACGTATTATTTCTGTATTATATCCACTTACAATACGCAACTATCTTATTAATATTTTCTTTAACATTTACTCACTCCTTTATTATTTGATACCTTAAAGGGTGCAACCGAGATATTCGACAATACCTTCTCAAGCAATCCATTTCAACCGTTGCCAATTTTTCTTTATTCCGTTTTGACATCTGTTAACACTCTGATGCATATGTTGCAACTACTACGATATAGTTCAATATAAATTAGTTTCAACATTCATCCTAACTTGATGATCAGAGCAAAGGGATTTTAAGTAGTAACTCGTCCTTGAGTAGGTGTGTGGTTATTGCAAATTCCTACTTGGCTGAATATGCTCCCCTAATATTTATATTTATTGGACTGTTTCATAAATCCACCGTCTAACACGTCACTTACGTAGTAAGGATGATTAGTGCAGTATTGTATTGTTCCACAAATGATAAAATAATTAGGTGCTACAATCAATTAAGTTTGTTTAGACAAAACCTCAGTAGAGTGAAGAAATTTGTATAAAACTGCTCCACTAAACCGACATAAACGTTCTTATAAAGTAAAATTACAATACAAAATGATTGACTTAAATTACGACCTGGAATAAGTGATTGATTTTTTCGACGTAGAGAGTCCAGTCTTATGCGAGTTTTCACGCGTGTGAGAGCTCAAATAATTTGTAAAACAGAAATAAAGTAAACAACGTATTTCTAATAAATCGTATACTGTATAAACATATTTTTAATACGTCAAATTTTCTCTACATTTTACAGCATAAAGCCCGTGATGAAAGGTCGACACTAAGGGAAATTCAAGTTTATGGTGGCACAATTTGAACGCTGAGAAACATGCACGATTTTACCCTTTATTTAATTACACTTTATTTAAGTATTTAAAATTTTCTAATAAATTTATAAAGTAAAATCACTACAATGACCTTTAATGTGTACGAAGACTTTAACTCATGGTTGTGTAATCGCTCAATGAAGTAGAAAATTTGAATGTTAGTAGAATATATAAAATAAAAATCCTTTAGGGTCAATAAACTATAAAAATGAGTTTTATTATATTTTACGGTTATCAATGAAAAAGGGTGAACCACTGTAAAATTGTAGACGTTTACATGTACACTCGCGCGCGCGCGTACACACACACACACACACACAAAGACGCTATATGAATAAGCATTCACTGCAGACTTGATCATTGTAAATTAGTAAATAAGGAACATCATGAAAAATGTTAATTTTCAGTATTTTTAGACATGTAAAACAATTTTAAGAGCAGTGACATGGTGCGTCAGGATACATAGGCGCGTGTGGGAGGGGACATAATTATTTTCTGAGTTATTCTTAAAAAAAAAACACACATTTAGAATAACTATTGGAATAGGGGAAATTTTGAGATGGCACTTGTATCAGAATACTGGTAACAAAAACACCTTCCTGATGGCAGTAGTCATTTTTTAAAGCTAGTAGCTGAAAGTGTGCCTTTTTAAGTAAAAAGTTTGTATAGCTCATAAAATTGGTCGTAAAATATTTCAGGTTTTTTGAATATAAATTGTTTTGTTCGATACGTTTTTGTACAGGAAAATTTACTATAATTATGTAAGAAAATCTTACGAGGAGATTACCGATGAACCAATCAGATTGACGAAATTCAATTGAAAAAAAGACTGTAAACGTATAGATCAGTCTTGGGAAACAATCACGAGTAAACGCAGCTCTAGTACATGACGTAAACGCAGGTCTGCCAGTTGCGACAAACGTAAGTTAGAACATTCTTATAGAATTACTACAATACTTATTATGAATGTGTGCTATCCGCAAAAGTGCAAGATATTCCTTTAGGGTATATAGGCACTTCAAGCTAACTGGAATGGTGTAAGCCTAACATACCAGTTATACGGTAACAGTATCAATTCGTGTGTGAATTACACATAACCGTGCTTATGAGAAATAACTACCCGTCCGAAAGCGACTCTAAAGCCACACAGAGTAAATTAACCCACGTATTCTTTCAGACAGGATGGTTGACATTAAAGGGAAGTAAACTTATATTACCTATAAACACTTGAAGGAAACTTACTTAAAAAAATAACCTAACGCAAGTTACATTGATGAAAACTTTGTACTTTAAATAAGACAAAAATAGCTTTCTAAATATTAATTTATTTCACTGTGCAAAAATGTTTAGCGTATGTTTCTAAAGTGAACAAACAGCAGATAGTCAAAAATATCAACAGCGTCATCAATAAATCCTTTTATTTCAATAACATCTTATCGTGACTACTTATTCGATGCGACCCTTATTCACCGGAGCTGGAAAACGAATTCATAAATACCTCAAAACCAAAGATAGTCCATAAACAACGATTTTAATACATAATATTAACAGCGATCAAATAGACCGTTACAAAGTAAAGTACACAAAACGTAGACATTATGTGAGTGATCTGGCTGGAACATCTGATAACGTTTTATAGCGCAGACAGTTCTATTTAATAAGTGTCCTCACGTGCACGCAAGTTCAGATTCTATTTATAAAATAGAAATGAACAGTGTATCTAAAAGCACAAACATTATAGCTTACAAACATTATAGCTTACAAACATTATAGCTTACAAACATTATAGCTTACAAACAGGTTTTCGTCAAGGGAAATTTTCTTTTTACTTTACAACATAAACGTTTTCCTGTTTTCTTTCTCATTTTTTCACTCTTCCATACTCTTTGATGTTTTTGTATTTCTACTTTCCTTAATCTAAGAGAATATTCTTCTTCTAAAGGAAAAGCGTTTGTTGTTCTGTTGCCAAACCCCTCATAATTGTCAAGGTCTGTAAATACTCACATAAGTTTTACTCAGACCAAATTTTTAAAGTCATGCTAAACTGAATAAAAAATATTTTATTATTTAAGACGTATTAACTTCAGTAATATAATGTTCAACTTATAAACTAATAATTATAAGTAATAAACAAAAAGTGTTGAAATAAAAGGCAAATACGCTTATTTTAATTTAGACATTAAGCAAGTAAGTCAGTTTAAAAATTGATAACCAAATCCGGTGTGTTAACAGTTTTTCAATTATCTATGAATGTTAACAGTCGCAACAATAGAAACTGGTAAGGTTTTATTGCAATAATTTTGACTAGTTATGAAAGGACAAATAGTCATAAAAGGGTATATCCAACCAGATTCACAGTAACAAAAGCAACAGGAGAAGTTCTGTATGCAAATATTTGTCTCCATAGTATGTCAACATGGTATGCCTATGTCATGTTCTTTCTAATCCAATGTCTAATCCTTTGCCTAATTTATCGAAATCGTGTGTTTACCTCCGTAACTCATTTATTTATTTACAAAAAAACGATCTAACATTCTAAAAAATACATAATTTCAAAAACTACCAAAGAATCTTTCACCTTGCACGCATTTGAACCAAACATTCATGCTTACAGATCTCTAAAAATTAGTTTTATAGTTTAGAGTGTAATATTCAAAAAAGTATTTTAATTTTTAGAATATGTACTCAAATCATATTTAAAATACTTACTGTGGTAATATTCAAAAAAGTATTTTAATTTTTAGAATATGTACTCAAATCTTATTTTAAATACTTACTGTGGTGTGGAAACAACACAAGGAAAATTCTATTGAATTACTGTGTAGTAGACTAACTAAAGCCTATAATTATAGATGATGTAATGTAAGTTATAATTTTAATTAGAGTTTATAAAAAATATTAATTTTTTCAACATACAATAATTTTGGGAATTTATTTCAAAATAGTAAAAATTTTGGGGATAATTTATTTATATTTTGTAGGGTACCGGTAGTCCGTATGCGGTACTGCGACTTAAAGGATTAAAAAGGGAGAATATTATGAACGTAAAATTTTACTTTAAAAAAGAGAATATAAATTGGGAAATTACAAGGAGAATGATGATATCAGAGAAGAATCGATCATAACTTAATTGAATAAAAAATAGAAGATTATAAACTGAATTGAATTACCATTAAAATAGACAACCCGATGATAACCTTGTACAGGACGCGTTACCGTTATACAGCAGGTGATAATAGAAATCCTGGAGCCTCAAGACTCAGATGGGCACAACAGATATGCGAGGTGGCGATAACATAATCAATTATGTTATGTAACATAACAAATTATGAATAAGAAGACGGATGCGGGTCCTGCTGCTGTGATGATGACGATGATGGCGGTGATGATGATAATTATGAAGATGATGACCCTAATGGAAGTGTTATGGTTTTGTTGTATCTTTAATATGACGTTAGTAGATGCGCAGATATTACTGCTCCATGTGGAGGCCTTTCTTATCGTAAAACTAAGTATATATTCCTGCGACTTATTAGTCAATTTTTCCCGAAGCTAGAATAAAGTAAAAATTGTGGCTTCTTTTCCAAACATGCCAAGACGCTCTCACACACCTTAACATTGATATAAATTTATTGTATATTTTATTTTATTTGCACACTATAATTTTAGCGTTTTCCACAATTACCATACGTGTCAAACCATGATTTTTGTATATTTATATCTTGCAGTCTTTCTCTCTAGCAAACTGAATCTCTCGCAATAATCGTAACAGTTACGATTAACTCAATGAAACTCTATATATATAATATAAAATAAATTCTTAAAAAGGTAGGAATCAATACAAAAACCGCCTAAAAGTTAAAAGATTAACAAAAATCCGTTTCATCCTTTTCTGAAACTCTAAAGGTGGACAGTAGTATGGTAATTTTCGTATTTGTAGGTTGGCTAATCTGTACGCTTGCTGAATCGTTCTTATCTCGTTTTTATAACAGTCACAGTACTACGAGCCTTGGCCGGTAGCGGACGTTCTCACGTTTGCTGCCTGACTCTGTCATTCTCATTTCTTGTTGTCACGACAATTATTTAGGCTTTAGGCCTTACAACATTATACATGTTGCATACTTGCAATATACTAGCAATACCTTGCTAGTACTTGTTCTCATGTAATTGAGTGCCGCGTACTCGCGCCTCAATTCATACGATTTATACAATTCATCATACGACAATAATTTAGGCCTTAGGCCACCACGTTTCGATGTAACTAAGGTGCACAGATTTGTGCCGCATCAAAATGTAATTTCATTTCCGAATCACTTCTCAAAATTTAATCTTTAGCATTAGCCAACCTCTCTACAATGAATTGAGTGTAATATTGGAGTAACTTAATAAATCTATTTATACAGTCCACTATCTTTATCATTTTGCATCCTGGCGATAATACACCAAGTTTCATTCTTTTTATAAAAAGGGGCATATGTGCTGACATACAATACATTTTTACGCGGTCCACATGGCTGCAGCTCAACTTAATATTTCATTTGGTCCTAACATGACCGATCAACATTCTTCTTAATAAATATTTTTTGGTCCACTCGGACCGGATCTTAATCATTTTTTGGTCCCACGGGCCGCATCTTAAACATTTTTTTGGTCGCTCCGTGCCTGGATTTTTTATTCACCCTTTCATTATTCTTCTGCCCCAATTTCTGGCCATCACGGGCGACTCAGCACATTCGCTGATCCGACCGTGTCGTGACTTAACCAGCATTTCTTTCGTCGCCTTTGAGCCTCCTGACGATATTACTGCAAGATCATCCATGTGCTAACGTCGGTACTCCAGTGTAAGCAGTCATCTCTCCGGTCTGTGTGTTCGTTATCTTCTTCCACGGCCTCGACGCTTCGGGACGTCGCACACCAGGTACCACATCATTAACATCATTATCAGGTGCGTACAATGGCTGAAGAAGGCCTCGAAGTGTTGGCCAGAAAGAGAGGCGGCTTAAAGTCTGCCATAGTGCGTATTAATTCGGCTATCAGTAACTTTGACAAGAACACTAATACCAAACATTTCTTAACAGTCAGACTTGAGAGTCTAAAAAGCTTGGCAACAAAATACGATGAGGTACAGTCCGAAATTGAGCTTATTTTAAAAGACATAAACGCTGCTCAAGAAGACCGAGTTGAGGTCGAAGAGCTATTATACTCGACAGAAGCTAATATCTTACAACTTATAGAAACTTTTAACGTTCAGACTGTATCTCCCGTATTGACAAGCAATACGCAACTAAAACCAATAAGTTTGCCCTGTTTCACAGGCAATATCATAGAATGGCAGCATTTCTACTAAATATTTTTGGACTTGGTGCATGCCAGATCTGATTTAACGTCAGTGCAGAAATTACACTATTTGTATTCGCGTCTGAAAAATGAGCCGCTAGTTTTAATTAAGTCATTACCTATCTTTAATGAAAACTACACGATAGCGTTGAGTTTGCTGTCCGCTAGATATGACAATAAATTCATACTAGCAAAGTACTATATTCAAAATTTACTTTAAGTAAAGTCAACAATAAAGGACTCTGTCCAAAGTTTGGCAGAATTCATAAATACGATAACGTCTTCCGTCAGTGGATTCATTCGAGCTTATGACTGTACAATTATTGTCAGCGAAACTCGACCATACTACTTTTAAATTATGGAAGGAGTCTATAGACCCTGATCATCTTCCTAACTTTCAAGGTTTCACTCAGTTTTTAAACGCACGTAGACAGCTTTTAGAAAATACACTGCCTATCGATGCCGGACAGCAACTCAACAAGCTAAGTTTAAGATTCAATAATAAATCTGACAAACATAAATCACGAAACGCTGCTGGCGGTACTGCATTTTAAAGTCATCACTCAGCGTCAAATAATTATTCATGTTTATGCTGTAAATCTAATCATCCAATTTACATGTGTGATAAATTTCGTGCACTAAGCACATCAGAACGAGGACAATTCATATTAAATCATAAATGCTGTACTAATTGTCTGAGACCAGATCATTTCTCATCTAATTGTAAGATTAAACAATCATGTAAGATCTGTTCAAAACGACACCATACATTGTTGCACCTAAACAATGTGCCGAAGCCAGTCTCTGCCAACAGCAGTAATTATTGTTCGTTCAAATTATAATCCACAAATAATATTCTTTTATCAACAGCAATTGTGTTTGTCATTGACCAGGCTGGCAACAGACAAACCGCAAGAGTTCTTTTGGATGCAGGTTCGCAAATAAATTTTTGTACGGAATCATTTGCCAAGAAATTACGGCTTAACTTGACTAAATCCAACATACCGATTACGGGTATAAATAATACCGCGTGTTATGCCACTAATCTCGCGTCTATACGCATTATTTCTCGTTACCAAAGATTTAGCTTCGAGGCAAAATGTGCTGTCTTATCTGCATTAACCCATAAACTGCCAGCACAATCTTTTGACATAAATCAATTTAACATTCCAGATAACATTTTTCTTGCTGACCCAAATTTCAACATCTCATCCGAAATCGACATACTGTTAGGGGCGCAATTCTACCTAGATTTAATCTTAGCTAACAAATACGTCCGCGGTTCCCATTTTCCTGTTATACAGGAAACAAAGTTAGGCTACATTCTTGCAGGCAATCTGCCCAAACACTGCCGCTACAAGGGTCCTGCTGTTTCGTTCCTAGCTAGGAACAACGACGGTCAAATTCTGGAGTCTCTCGAAAAATTTTGGGAGACAGAAACTATCCCTGATAATGCACCTATTAATAACGAGTCACCTTGTGAGGAGCATTTCGTTAGGTCTACTCATCGCAATCAAGAGGGTAGGTTCGTTGTTGCGCTACCATTTAAGTCAGACAATCCCCAGTTGGGTGAGTCCTATGCTACCGCTGAAGGAAGATTCTTGAGTTTAGAAAGCCGGTTCATGCGCGATTCTAAGCTTGCGCTCGACTACGCAAACTTTATTCAGGAGTATAAGGATCTTGGCCACATGACGCTTATCGACAATTGCTCTATCAATCCTGGGGTTTCAAATACCTACTATCTGCTACACCATGCGGTCTTTAAGCGTTTTAGTTCTACGACAAAACTTCGCGTCGTTTTTGACGGTTCGTCCAAAACTACCAATGGTCTTTCTCTCAATGACATCTTGTTGGTAGGCCCGAACGTAAAACAAGACCTTTTTTCTATTCTTTTGCGATTTCGTATGCATAACTATGTTCTCATTGCCGACATCGAGAAGATGTATCGACAAATTCTGGTAGCTGAGAACGATTGTCATTATCAACGTATTCTGTGGCGCGACTCTCCCCTCGAACAGTTTAAACACTTTGTATTACGCACTGTAACATACGGCACTGCTAGTGCTTCGTTTTTGGGTACTCGCTGTCTTAATCAAATTGGTAAGGATCACGAAGCTTCTTTTCCTGACGCAGCGTCAGCTATAATTAATGATTTCTATGTTGACGATTTGTTAACTGGAGCAGACAACATTTCTGATCTGACCAACTTGAAATCTGACTTAGGTACGTTGTTGAGTCAATACGGTCTCACGCTGCATAAATGGGTATCAAATGAACCCCAGGTGGTTGCAAATCATGTCAATTTATCACTCCCTTTAAACAAACAGGGTAATGTACGTACCTTGGGCATTCTTTGGAATAACACTACCGATTCATTTTTGTTTGACATCAAATCATTCCCCGTTGAATCAAGCATCTCCAAGAGGAAAATCCTATCGATTATCGCAGGCATTTACGATCCGCTCGGACTTGTCGGTCACATTGTTTTTCTGTACAAACAGTTTATGCAGCAACTCTGGCTGTGCAATCTTGGTTGGGATGAGCCAATCTCCGGGCAATTACGCTTGCATTGGCATTCATTATGTAATAAGTTGTGTCCGATCAGTAAAATCATTGTCCCACGTTCTATTCGTTGCAAGTCTAAGGCAAGGATAGTTGAATTACATGGGTTTTCGGATGCTTCTGAAAGGGGTTTTGGGTGTTGTGTTTATGTTAGAGTCATTTATCAAGATTCATCGGCCTCTTGTCACCTTCTGTGTTCTAAATCTCGAGTGGCCCCACTACGACAGGTGTCATTACCTCGCATTGAACTCTGCGCTTGCTTATTGTTATCACGACTCGTATTCAAGGTCGTCCATGCTCTTCATTTCTTTATTAATAGCGTTCATTTATATTCTGACTCTATGGTGTCCCTTTACTGGATTCATGCCCAGTCTTCGAGGTGGAAAACCTACGTCGCTAATCGTGTTGCCGAGATTCAGCGTCTTACGCAAGCCTACATATGGCATCATATCAATTCTCGTCATAATCCTGCTGATATCATTTCTAAAGGATGCCACCCCGACGTGTTGCGCGATTGTTCGCTTTGGTGGCATGGTCCCGCCTGTTTGTCTCAATCTTCCGAGTCCAATCTTTTTCCACCCTTTTTACCTTCTAATCTGTCGTCAGTTGAATTCACTGCGGAGGAGAAACAAACCCCCAAATTTTCTCTAATGTCTACCCTGGCTAATTGATCTTTCAAAGGACATTTCTTCGTTGCATCGTCTGACACGCGTGTACGCTTACTGCTTTTGATTCATCAAAAATATTAGACTCTCCAGTGCTGAGAAAATTTCGGGCGCTCTTACCCCCGTTGAAATTCATTCCACTCTTAATTTTTTCGTAAAACAATCTCAGTCGATCCACTTCGCTGCCGAGATTAATTGTCTTCGTAATGGGTCTTCCGTCTCTGTTAGGAGTAATTTGTCTTCTCTGGACTCGTTTCTTGATGAGTCTGGCGTAGTACGCGTCGGCGGGCGCTTACAGCAGTCGCAATTACCTTATGACAATAAACATCCTATTGTCTTTCATCCCTCGGCTCATATTACTCGCCCCATTATTGAACGCGAATACATTCGTCTACTTCACGCTGGTTCTCAACTCGTGCATCACTCACTTCGTCAGCGTTGGTGGATTATTAACGCCAAGATAGTCATTCGCTCCATTATTCGTAGATGTGTCAAGTGCCTCAGGTTTAGTGCCAAACAACAGGTTCAGAGGCTTGGTATTTTACCATCTCCTAGAGTCACTCCTTCGCGGCCGTTTCTATTCTGCGCAGTTGATTATGGTGGTCCCTTCATGATTCGTCATGGCGGGCAGAAATCTAGGACTTTGTCAAAATCGTACGTGTCTTTGTTCATCTGCTTAGCAACCAGGGCCATTCATTTGGAATTGGTTTCCGACCTCACAGCCAACGCGTTTATAGCTGCCTTACGTCGATTTATGTCCCGTAGGGGCATACCCAGCCAGTTATATTCTGACAATGGCACGAACTTTAGGAAGGCCCGCAATGTTTTACATGACCTTTACAATCTTTGGCATAATAAGGATGCCACCTCATCAATGAAATCCTTCACGACCTCTCAGGGTATTTCATGGTCATTTATACCGCCCTCGTCACCCCATTTTGGTGGTCTTTGGGAGAGCGGTATAAAGAGTTTAAAGCATCATTTGCGCCGCGTGGTAGGCAAGTCTATACTCACCTTCGAGAAGTTTACGACAGTTTTGTCTCAGATAGAGGCATGTCTAAACTCTAGCCCATTATTTGCCATTTCATCGGATCTAAATGATCCGGTGCCACTTACACCTGGCCATTATTTGATTTGCGCGCCATTAATGGCGATACCTGACCCAGACTTATCTCACGTTCCCATCTCTCGTCTTGGACGTTGGCAACTTCTCCAGAAGTTTGTCCAAGTCATTTGGAAGGCTTGGTCTCGCGATTATTTACATCAATTACAACAACGTCACAAGTGGAAATTCGCCAAGGATAATGTTTCCATTGGTGACCTGGTTTTATTGATGGAGGATAACTTACCTCTTTTATCATGGAAATTTGGGGTAATTACCGCCACATTTCCCGGCCCAGACAACTTAATTAGAGTTGTAGACATTCGCACGCCTACGGATATTTTACGGAGATCCGTTCATAAGCTATGCTTTTTGCCAGCCCGGGACGAGGCTTGAACAAGGTTACTATAATTATTTAGCACAATGCTAGTTTACTTGGCCACTGGCTTTCGTTACTTCATTGTACGACCATTTGGTCAACTTAATTGTGATATGTATCATCACAACATTTTAATGTTAATTTTGCATCATTGCGTGTTTTTATACTAAATTTGCATATGATTTGTAATTTACAACCATGCATTGTCCTATTATGTCTGTACTTATCATAGTTTCATGGTGGTATACTTTGCTATTTTTGTATTTATGTGTTAACAATTTGTGAGGCATATTATGTCCTACACATTTACATTTTGATATTGGTATTGGGTATGTGTCATGTTATTGGTGGTATTGCTTTGTATAAAAATTTGTTACATAATATTCGCATGGTTTGCAGTTACACAACCATGTATGCACTTTCTTGCAAATTTGTCAATATGTGTGATTTTATTATTCTATGAATGTATTTTTCGCAATTGTTCAACTCATGTCTTACATTTGTATAACCATTTGTTGTACTTGTCACTTATGCTATTGTGCCTTATTCATATTTGTAAGTAACTAAACTGATTTCTATTGTATTTATTATATAACTTGTATTTATGTAAACCACATTGTTTTCCGCATCTACTGTCTATAACCACGCCACGCCCATATTTTTATTTATATATTGTATTTTATATTGTATTTTGCATTCTGTGATCACGCATTGCACAATTATCATTCATGCTAATTATGACATACATGTCATTACAATTTGTGCTTGCAATCAGTCAACTATGTATAACTTGTTTTCACATAACAATTTATTGTATATTCCTGATACTTCAGGATAGCATGCATCGTTCAACTATATGGCGTCATGCTAAATTTATGTCTCTACATATACAATTTATAATAATTTTATTTGCGCATTGTATTCAATTCTACTTGTGTGGGTCTACTGGCCTCAACTGGTTCAAGCTAACCACTATGACTTGCATAAATGGTACAATTTATCGGGCCCATCATGTGATGAGTCACCGATTATTCATCATTAAACATTGTTAAATTATGTATTTTCATGTTTTATATCGTTCAATATTGTATTCACAATATGTATTGGCAATACATTGCTAACTTGCATTTTTTTCATGTTTGATTCAAGCTGCACGCGAACTTTGGCCTGCTCAACACTTATCATCTATCAAGCTTATAGCTAAGCAGTTAATGTCATAACTGCTATCTAAGACTACAACTCAAGGTTCAATGCAGTCTACTGAGATTAACCTTTATTATTAAGAACTCTGTATTTTTTTTATTTTTACAATCAGTTATTAAAATGTATTAAAAATCTTTTGATTTTTTGACGGGCAGATATGGACAGTAGTATGGTAATTTTCGTATTTGTAGGTTGGCTAATCTGTACGCTTGCTGAATCGTTCTTATCTCGTTTTTATAACAGTCACAGTACTACGAGCCTTGGCCGGTAGCGGACGTTCTCACGTTTGCTGCCTGACTCTCTCATTCTCATTTCTTGTTGTCACGACAATTATTTAGGCTTTAGGCCTTACAACATTATACATATTGCATACTTGCAATATACTAGCAATACCTTGCTAGTACTTGTTCTCATGTAATTGAGTGCCGCGTACTCGCGCCTCAATTCATACGATTTATACAATTCATCATACGACAATAATTTAGGCCTTAGGCCACCACGTTTCGATGTAACTAAGGTGCACAGATTTGTGCCGCATCAAAATGTAATTTCATTTCCGAATCACTTCTCAAAATTTAATCTTCAGCATTAGCCAACCTCACTACAATGAATTGAGTGTAATATTGGAGTAACTTAATAAATCTATTTATACAGTCCACTATCTTTATCATTTTGCATCCTGGCGATAATACACCAAGTTTCACTCTTTTTATAAAAAGGGGCATATGTGCTGACATACAATACATTTTTACGCGGTCCACATGGCGGCTGCAGCTCAACTTAACATTTCATTTGGTCCTAACATGACCGATCAACATTCTTCTTAATAAACATTTTTTGGTCCACTCGGACCGGATCTTAATCATTTTGTGGTCCCACGGGCCGCATCTTAAACAAAAGGAGCAGTCCCGTTTTTCACCGCCACCGTAAATACGCTCCTGCTAATTTCCAGCTGTAGTGAATTAACACTAAGTAAATAAATCGGTAATTTCTCTCAAATAATTTAATAAATATTAATTTAATTAAAAAATTTCTTTTTTAAGAGCGAGTAATTACTGAACAGTTACAAACCTACACATTACCAGCCATCCAATTTGTTTAATTTTCATCGTTGGTAGCTTGTAAGTTTAGTACTTGAATTGGATAGTGTTCAGATTAGATTTTACTGGAAATCGATACATTTTAAAAATTAAATTTTTACGTGCTGAAATAACTTATATAAGTTTAAACTAACTGTAATGTTGTTTCTGGGCTTTACTGCCTTTTCTGATATGTGACAAAAACATGAAATGGGATTTACTCAGAAATATACGCCTGTCAGCCTCTGTGTAGTACATCGTTGTCTCAGTAAGTGCTGTTGCCAGATACCCGATACGACAAGCTAAAGCCGAGGTGGCTGTACATTATGCAAACTCACATTTTCCGTAACACAGGGTGTCAACGACACGTTTACTACTTTGACAGTAATGCAGTGGATTGGATAAACGTGAGCCGTAAGAAGAATATATAAATGTGACAGAATTTAAAGAATGTGACAGTCGTTTGTCAATGACGTTTTGTGACGGGGCTTTTTCTTTGGAAGCTTTACTTTAGAGGCTTTTTTTAAGAACCAATTTTTTTGTTTATATTAAGAACATATCTTTTATTCATACTAATAAAAGGTATATTGTATTCATTTTTTTCAAACACTGAACGCTTTATCATCATCATCTTCACGGAGTAAACCAAGGATGGATTGTTCCGGTCTCGAATAGGGAAAGATTATGTCTGATCACTACAGCGCTTCCTCAGATGTCCCACACCTCTCTATCCCCTCGGCGTATAGTTCCAGATTTGTCTGGGGATGCGGCAGTAATCCATTCGGCAAAGATGTTCACACCAATTCAGCCGATACTGGGCGATCCTGTCGAGTATACTCATAAAATTCAGTTCCTGCCGCATCTCTGTGTTTATTCTATCATCATGGAGATACCCTGCCACGTGCCTGAGAAATCTCATTTCAGCCGCTTGGATGCGACTGGCTTAGCCTTTCGTTAAAGTCCAATTCTCAGACCTATAAAGAAGTGTGAGAAGAGCCATCACCTTGTAGAATTTTAGGCGAGTTCCTTTACTTGCTGACTTAACGGTTCACCAAATAGTCCCGCACATAAGGTTGAACTTATGCAACTTATTCACAACGTCGTTGCATGCATTATAAGACACGGGATCAGTTCCACGAAAAGCCATCACCTTGGTTTTAATTGTAAATATCTGCAATCCAGAGTCTTTGCAGATTCGATTTAACAATATATCCCCATCTGCAATCTGTTTTCAGAGTCCGACAGAATAGCCTGATCGTCCGCAAACAACAAAGTGTTAATTGTAGAGTAACCAATCATGATATATTTTGGAAGACACATCTGACAGTTTTGTATGACATCGTCAATATATAAATTTAAAAGAGAAGGTGATAAACATTGACCCTTCAGAAGAGAAAAATAATTTTTACTGCAGAAAAATTATTCCTCAAGTCAATTCTGTAATGAATTATCCCTGGCAACAATAAAGGTCGAGTCCGTAATGGTCTAATCCGTTTCTGCAATGGATACAAACTGTCAGTAAAACCGCCCAGAAAAGAAAATTCCTTTCACCTAGGCCAGTTAGTATAATAAGTAAAAGAGAGAAGTCAATGTCTTTTATCTACATGAAATGGTTGCTTTAGACAGAAATGCTTAGCAAAGGAGGACACAAACTTAGGTAAGATGCTGTTTATTTTATTATTATTCCGGCTGTAAAATGTTTACATATTTTCCGGAACCAAAGATTATAGAAGTGAATGAATTCTCAGTTTCCACTGCTGCTTGTCCATCCAAATATTTTCTTCAATTTCTCGTTCCCTCAATATAGTCTCAATTTTTTACATCCAGCTGATCGATGGTCTTCCTCTTTTCCTTCTTCCTGGTTGGGCCTATTCCATAACTGTTCTTGCCAAACTTTCCTTTGTCAATCTTTTGGTATGTTCATAAGATTCCGTTTATAAAATTGTTTTTCTATATTCCACTTTAATCATGCGAAGAACAGACAGACACACACACACAGGTATGAATTACTTAGAAAGTTATTAAAACTTTAATAATTGTTTTATATAGTCTTTTCTCGTGAGGGCTCACATCATAACTCAATTTGTACGGTGGCAGTGATTTGATATTTTATACACTCTCCTTCAAATCTATTAGATTAGCTACGGCTGCATAATCACCAAATGCTAACATAAAACCTAATTAATGGTTAAAACTAATATATTACAACGATACACGTTGCTGTATTTACTGTAACTTAAATGTGTGTAGCCCCACGTTCTTTGGGAGCCAATTTATACAACGATACAACGTTATTAAATGGAAGTGTGTCGGGCGCACACTCATGAGCGACAAAATTATACAACGGTAAATAACATTTCTAACAACGTGTACGTGTAATTAGAGGTTCAGGTGTAATTATAATAAAGGTAGCCTTTTTAGGAAATTCAATATATTCCCCTTTATTAATTTAAACAAACAATAATAATATATATATAAATAATAAAAAAATAAAAGATAATAAAAATAAATAATAATAATAGTAAAAGAAATAATAATATACAAATAATGATTACTTCGTCATACGGTATTCATTATACATGGTTTAAAAGTTTCTTGAAACTGTAAACTCATCACCAACATACATAACGCTTATATCGTACATATAATATTATTAATTTTAACTAAAAACATTTCTTCATTATGTTATACTGTCTGGACTACTCAGTCTGAATGTGTGCTTTCAATATAAAAATATTTAACTAGGTTTGTTAAGTTTCATTCTTTGAACAAATCTAATTAATTCTTTCAAATGTGCATTAAAATATTTTCAGTAAATTATCAATTCAAAAATTATGCTTCCATAATTACTCTACAATTTAAATTAAAATATTTTCAATAAATTATTAATTCAAAAATTATGCTTTCATAATTACTCTACAATTTAAATTTAAATATTTTCAATAAATTATTAATTCAAAAATTATGCTTTCATAATTACTCTACAATTTAAATTTAAATATTTTCAATAAATTATTGATTCAAAAATTATGCTTTCATAATTATTCTACAATATAAATTAAAATATTTTAAATAAATTATTAATTCAATAATTATGCTATAATTTTTTTATACAAGACATTTATATTTTTAAGTTATAAATTACACTTTTTTTTGAAATTATTGTCTTTTTTTGACAATGTTTATCAATATTTGATTAAGTCTTTTGTTATGAGGAATACATGACTTTATTTCACCTTAGTTGTAGCGGTTCCTCAGCATACCCTCTCCTGGTCCTGAGTCCTTGATGTTGTGAATCCTACATAGTCATAAAGTTTTGGATCCTTTCCTCTTCCTCCGGGTCCTCTCGGAAGTCCTGGATCCTTTCCTCTACCTCCGTAGGTCACTTGTAGACATCTGACGATTTCTTTGTTACGGTAATTTTTAATTACTGTTTTCCATTACTATTTTAAATCGAAGTATTTATCGTAATACTTTATAAGTTATGCTTAAGAAAAAGTCTTATTGGTGTTAGACATATTGTCTAACTCTGTCCAAAATATTTACAATTTCGCGTCTCTGACGGACATAGCGTTCCGCCACGAATGAAGACTGTTAGAAAAGAGAGATTAGCTCTCCTGGGCTTGTATTTATATTCACAAAGAAAACTGCAGCTGTCGATTCAGGAATTAGCCTGTCGACAGTTGAACCATGCATGGCGTGATAGCTCCCACTCTCGTCGTATTTCACATTTTTGCACTTTTTCGCCAATCGCACTGTTTAACGCGGATTTCACGGCGATACAGTATTGTCTAATTTAATGACCTATGTGATGTGCAATTATCATGATGCTCGTACCACTAGTGTAATTATAATGCTTTAAAAATCGCTCAGAATTCGTACTGATTGTCCGAATTACGTAAAATTCACACTGCATTTGTGTCTGATTTTTACACATTTTTAGAAGTTTTTCCCTTCTCGCTAACTCCTATGGTTTGCTTAATATTAAGTATATTCTTAATTTAGCATTGACTTGGGGTGAGGTTGCAAACTTTCAGGCTCAAACAGGCTTCACGCACACACACTATTTACTTGTGTACACGCATGCAGCGGTAATCGCGTGATCCTGCGTTTTGACTCCTGTCTGCAAGCCAGCTTCCAATTTCACACCTGCTCGTGTATTATATAATATTCAAATTAAATTAAATATGTATTTTATATTATATATGCGCATTACAGCCTATGGTTGTATTGTCGAAATATATCTATTTGACTTCATATATTATATACCGAATACAACTTAATGAAAATTTATTTTTTAAATAATATTAATTCAGTATATTACTATTTCAAATGCGTAGTCGTGTATACACGCATACATGTACATGAACATGTATACATGATAAAAATGTTTAAGCCAGTAGGACGCGATAAAAATATGACTTTCCTAAAATCATATAGAAGAATATTTTATATATTACTTTATTTGAAAAGACGATGTCAAGTAGTTACTACAGCTAGTAATTATTTCGATGTTTCAGCTTTAGGCAAGAATGTCTTTAAAACAGCGAAACTCAGAAATCATCCACACAACAGTATATGCATGTAAAACAATTGTAATTGCTTGCTGTCATAGGAAATATATGTTGCAGTAAAGAAAACTGAAAGACTTTAATATACAAATGCTTTAACTAAAATATTTCATTTTAGGAATAATTAACGAAGAAACTTTGTTCTTAGTTAAAGTAGGTACAGTAATTGCTTTGACGAAGTCGCCAATTAAATGGCTGCTATTTAAACGGTAAATTGGTAGCCTTTGATACCGACTGGATACTTCAAAGGTTTAGAGAAAGCTGGTGGAAGTTTCGTTGCGAGGATTATAGAATATTCATTGCTAAACTCAACTCAACCTTCAACTTTGTTTCAGTTTAAGTACACAAGTTTTGTACAAAGTATGAAAATACGAAGAGACTGTAAAACTATCTCACCACCTTAGTTATTAAAATAAAAAGCATCAAAACCTAACAATGGATGAATCAATTAAAGGTTACAATTTTAATGTGAAATAAAACGCATTGGGTTTTGATAAACTCTTAATGTATTTATTTCGATATGTTGTGTAGACATTGACATGATAAGTGGTATAGGCTAAATGGGTGCCACGAACGGCCCAGCAGATTTCCGACCTTTTGAAGAAATTTTCCATCACTTTCCGGCATAACTCCTGCGGCAGTTCATAAATAACATGATGAATCTCGTCCTTTAGCTCTGAAATCGTTTTGGGGTTATTGGCATACACTTTTGATTCAAATAACCCCAAAGAAAATAAGCCAACTGCGTGAGATCACACGATCTTGGTGGCCAATGTTGATCGCCGAAACGAGGGGAACTTTGTGTGCAACAACTGTATTGTTTCTCGTACTGTGTGGCAAGTGGCACCGTATTGTTGGATCCACATGTCTTCGACATGAATATCATCCAATTGGTGCTAAAAATAATTTGTTATCGTCTCTCAGTAACGTTTACCATTGACTGTTACTACATTACCACGGCGATTGTCAAAAAAGTACAGCCATATCACGCCGCCGACCCAAACTCTGCACCAAACAGTGACGGATGCATGTGGTTTTTTTCGATGCATGGTTGTTCGAAAATGGCTCGTGGATTCCAAGTCCTAAAAATGCGGCAATTTTGTTTGTTTACATACACATTTAGTTGAAAATGAGCTTCATCGCTCTTATAGGCCTGCTGTAGGAATGGTCCAACTGCTGGGAACGATGGCAAATAGAGGTCGACGGATTGTCATGGACACTGGCACACACTGCGGCGATATTTGTGAGTGACCGGCCACTACGAGGACGTACTGATCTTTGCACTTCCAACACTGACCCGGTTCTATTAAATTTTTGATGAAGTTTTAACCGCGGCACGAGATGGACGGTTATGGTATACGTCTATATAAATTTTAATTGTCTGAAACGATTATAAAATTTATGTTTATACATATTTCTGATGATACAATTAATAAGTAATGAAATATATTAAATACTACTACTAAAGATGGCAACAACACCATGGAGGCCAGAATTAATTACCATAGTAACAAATAAATAAACAAAAGCTATTTAGCAGCATTGGAAATATATCCTTTCCTGAAGTACATTTTCGATGTTTTGTATAATATGCGATTGTACCGATATATTACGATGTGGAAAGTGTACTAATTGTAAATTGTCCTACTACTTAATGCAAAGCGAAAATACGTGTTGTTTTCATTTGTTAGGTTAGGTGACAAAGGTTTCTGGTTTACTGCTGAAGTAAATAAAAGCCATGGTTGGGGAAAACATAACGTTTCATATGTTATACAATGCTTCTAACACAGGAACACTTAAAATAAAGAATTTAGCGTTTTTGATTTAACAGGTACTTTATAAATATCTCCAAAGGCTTTATAAACGTGTATTTTTAAATCCCCAAAGGCTGTTGCACCAAAATAGTAATTTAGTACAAGTTAAAATAGTACTAGTGTTGAAAACAGCTATGGAGAGAATTTGACTAATGCCTACAAAATTCTTATACGAGTTGACAGAATGCCATATAGATATAGACAATAACAATTATATTAAAATACTTATTAAAAGGCCAAGTTCGCGTGCGAAGCGACGGGTAACAGCTAGTAAAACGAATAAATAGAGAAAATAACAAAAACAGTAGAGGACAGAGGAGAGCAGAGACTCTCGTGTTGTTATCTTATCGGTAACAACTGTAGGCATTGCAGTCAGGTAGTTTTAATCACGTACACTATAAATTTTGTTTATAACTGAATTTTGACTGCTCTGTTTTGTGCGAGTAACTGTCTCGTACATACTAATACGTTTGCAGTCGAGTCAGAATATCTAAACAGAAACACGAGTCATTTGTGCATAAAACATGCGATACGTGTCCTGGAGATTAAGTGAATTGCAATGCCTAGTGAATCGACTTACGAAGCTATTCAATTTCTTTAGCGTATACATAATTAAAGATGAGATACAGTAGGGCTTGTATCTGATGCTTAAAAATGAGCATATCTCACTAGTATTAATTTTATGAAACATCTTATCGAAGATTATACAGATCATATGAAACTTTATTTTGATCATCAGCTTCTGTAAGCCATACACGGTTTTGTTAAATTTTATAGAGGAAGTTGTGTTCCTACAAAATATCTTCTTCTTCTGATAGCTTCTATCAGTTTCGGATATTGGATATCATACAGGCTATTTTAAATTGTTGCACTGCTATACGGAATATGTCAGTTGTATTCATCCCAACCAGGTTTTTAAATTTTTCAGTCATGATATTCTCGGTCGCCCAACTCCTCTCTTTCCAAGTACTTTTCTCTGTAGTATGGACTGCAAAAAGTAACATCTCTGTTCATTTTTCATGAGATGTCCCAGATACTGAAGCTTTCTTATCTTCACTGATTAATAACTTCTCTATTTTCCTTCACCTTTCTAAGAACTTCAACACTAGTTATATGTGCTGTCCATAAAATGATCAGTATTCTACGGTAAAGCCACATTTCGAAAGATTTGAACTTCTTAGTTGTGGCTTCAGTCCAAGTCCAAGTAGAAAAGGGCCGAGAATACGTAGCAGCGTAGAAGTCCCATCTTTGTGTTATTGTTAAATCGTGACTTTTGAACAAACTGCTCATTCTAGTGTACAATTCGGAAACTAAACTGCCTATACAATTGACTATACAATTCTGCTTTTTATTTCTTGAGGGTGATCCCATTGTTCATTGACTACAGTACCAAGATATGTAAATTGGCTTACACGTTCAACTGGCCTTTAGTTTATATTAAGGGTGCAGTTTGTGAACTTGTTCTTAGATACAAACATTAGCTTCGTTTTATTAACGTTGATGTCTAGACCATATCGATGGCTGCTTTCTGTCATTCTATTCATTAGTTGTTGCAGCCCCTTTAAGCTATCTGTGAATATGACGGCATCATCCTCATAACGTATGTTATTTATTCTTTCACTAGTCAGAAACATTTCCACATCACATTCATCTAAAGCTTCTCTAAAAATACCTTCCGAATAGATTTGAATAGAAGTGGAGATAATATACATCCTTGTCTTACTCCACGCAGAATCTTTATGTCTTCAGTCTTCTTTTTTCTACTCTAACCACTGCAGATTAGTTCCAATACAGTGTAGCTATTATCCTTAAATCTTTTCCATCTAAACCAATATTTTTCAGAATATCCATCATTTTGTGATGTTGCACTCGGTTAAAAGCCTTCTGGTAATTAATGAAACATGCAAAAACTTCACAGTTTACATCTCTACATCGTTGGAGTTGGAATAACACGTGAATACTGAATAGAGCCTCTCGTGTACCTACTGCATCTCTGAAACCAAACTGTGTGGCTGATACTTGTTCTTCACAGACTTTGTATATTCTCTTGTAGATAATCTTGAGGAAGAGTTTGAGAAGGTGACTCATTAAGCTAATAGATATATGTGCATCACATTGTTTTGCTCCTGGTTTTTTGGATAATGTAATGAATTCAGATTTAAGCCAATCAACTAGGATGTTTCTTGTGTCATATTTATGGTTGAATACCGCAGTCAACCATTTTATACCTTGACTAAACTTTAAAAAGTTTAACACACTCTATCTGCACATTATCCGGACTGGGGGCTTTAACATCTTTCATTATATTTATTGCTGATTTTACTTCGTCTGTGATTATTTCTGGTCCGGTGGCATTGTCAAACAAAGTGGGTTCTGATCTAATATCATAAAATAATTGTTTTATATAACTTGTTCATGTGTCAGCAGAATATAAATAAATAAATTTATATTTGTGTTTACAGTGCATTTACATTAAATTACATTTATAAAACATACCAGGAAAATATTACAATAGAAACTAATCTGTTCACGTTGAAATAAATCTTGCATATTACGATGTGTTATAGTTGTTTTTGTTGATATATCATAGTATATACGTATATTGTCGAGGCTGGTTAGTGATAGATTCGAAGCTTAGAAAATTAGAAAATTATAAATTGTAACGTTAGGTGAAGAACAGTCTGCTTTTGTCAAACTAGATCCTGCATTACATCATTGCGCGCGCGTGTCTGTGTGTATAATACAGAATGCAACTGAAGTGTATAAACAACGGGCCAGGTCGTAGGATTCCTGTCGGAATTTGTTCAATAACACTGTCCCACAAAGAAAACTTTTTGGTAATATAGACAAGCCTTTGATAAGATAAATAGTTGTCACGTTTCAACTGCTTTTACTGCTGTGTTACCGTTGCAAAGCTATTCTGGTGTACATGTGTCTGTTTGTGTATGTGTGTGCGCGGACGGGCGCGGGCGTGCGTGCAGCTCTTGCATGATGATGGCATTACCACGTAGATTGCTGTGTATCGTTGGACACTACCTGATGAGGCTGTCGAGAATCAGAGCGACATAGTAATCCCGTCGGTAATTATCTAACGTCTTTCCTCTCTTTCTACATTTTCCGAGTTATTTGCAGTCTGGTGAAAATCGACAGATCAGATTCCGCAATCTTTTTCCTCTAACGTAGAAATATTGTTTTTACGACTTGTTTTCTCGTCAATTTTTGTACAAATAACAGAGTTGATGTGCACAAAACTGTCGAGCACACTGCGTATTACAGGAGCTCTAGAATCCACTAGAAACAGTGTCGTTGATGACTGGCCTTGAAGACAGTGCGGTGTCCGATGCGGTCTGGAACGGACTCGATTGCTGACTCATGGTAAGTGTCACGTAATTGTGTTTCATCTTAGGTACGCACACAAACATTACAGCTGTGCTAACCGAGAAACGCGTACAACAACATACTCCATTGTTCGAGAACGTTACTAATTACGTTACACTATCCAAAAAATGTAATTGGAATATTATTTATTTTGAAGTTCTTGATACACTTTTACTAACGTATTTGTTGTGTGTTATTAATTATAATCACTCACGTTCTTTAATGTGTGCAGTTTTTTTTTACAGCCAAGTTGTAAAATCAATACACGTTTAAAGATAATAGTAATATCAAATTTTTACATTAATCTCGTTAACAAAAAGATAATCCCATTAGTATAATTAAGCCATCTGTGCTATAACTACAGTGAAAACAATTTAGACCCCTGGGAATACGTTGACAGACAATGTGGAATAAGGATAATGGACTGCACAATCTTGCGTCTGCATAGCTGGACTACAAATACTAGTAGTGACGTTATTCCACGCTATATCAATATGTGTTCAATGTTTGCAAACCAGAAATAAGTACAGCTTAGAACTGTGTGTGCATGTGTTTGCTCATTCAAAATACAAACAATTGTTACTTGTTTGCAAGAACTCGTTAAGGTTACAATAAATACACTATCGGTACTCTTTAACTTCCATTTGTGTCTTAAAATAATTTACTTTTGTCATGCAGTTTTTAATATTCACTACACTCACGCGCGTGCCCCTCACATACACAAAACATGCATTTATTTATGACAAATGGCAGATGTATTTATACTGTCTCGCTTTAGCAGTGGGAACAGACTAATTGGCACCAGAAGGCTATTTATAACATTAATTACAGTTTAAAACTAGTAAGCTCCCTGAGCTGCAAACCTCGGCCACTGTTTTGGTCAAAGCAAATCTGTTTTAGGGAAAATATATTCGATAACTTGTAGAATCTAAAGAGATAATACTGCAACCTTGATTGCTTTTCTATGTTTCTAGTAGAATAACAATATTTAAAACCACATTATCATACAGTAAGCACAAAATAACGCTCATTGTCTACTACTGATTTTATAAAATTTATTTTAAATTTGAAACAATAAAACATGTAAAAATTGTAATATTCTCAATTGTTGTATTCTGCTTGTTATCAAAATTGATTTCTAATAGAGTTATTGTACAATAACATTTATACAATTTTGGTTGAATTACGTAAATGTAATATTTTCAAGTTAAATTAATGTGACATTTTATTGTTAATAATTATCTTATTTTTCTGAAACATTTACTAAGTACCTCAAAGACTCCCCTCACGTAAACGTTAACTTTTAGAACAAAAGTTGTTTCTGACATTACCTGCAGAAAATATTTTAAAACTAAGGAAAACTGCGGAGAAAATTAATTAATCTTACAGTAAATAGTTCCGCGAAGTGAGTGTTAATTACAAAACAAAGACCTTCAGCTTAAGTGGAAGACAGTCTTCCTAAGAGTAGCTCATTGAGTGTTTTCGTTATGAAATCATTTACATTACATTCTTTAGTGTGCATCAAGTTATTTGCTAGTTATAGCGTTAACTTATTTCACTCGCCTATAAAATGAACTATGTTCTTCCTACTTTTGAAGGTGACATACCGTACAAGGTATTCTGTTTGTTTTATATAACATATGTATGTTTGTATGCACATAACAGGCTATCATATAAATTTAAACAGTCGCTATAATTATTCTACGTCTATGTAGCCTAATAAAAGGTATTTAACTTTACAGTTAACTTAACCTAAACATTCTTGAATAGTAATTCAACTGCCTCTAACAGCGGTTAAGCTGGAATCTGGCCGAACCGCGCAGCCGGTTAATACGCTCGTTTAGAATGGACAAAATCTTACGGAAGTCTATACTAAAAAAATCGCGAGATAGTACAGTAACGCAAGTGAAGCAAGCCGGTACATTTATTATATTTTTTTTTGTAGAACGAACAAAATAATGAAAATTTCTCTAAGTCAAAAGTAAAACAATTCTAATCTAACAATTATTAACGCAAGCTCTTTCTTTATAAATTAGTAAAGTTAAATTTAGTAAGGATAAAGCCAGAACAATGTAACGCTTATAGAATTTAATGAATTATTAATTTTACACTTAATTTATTTGACTATAATTTGTGTGTTCTTGTTACTTCAAAACAAATCTGCAATAATTTTAATTTGATTCCTATGAAATTAAAAAATAATTAAAATAACAATTACTAACGACATTAAATTAATAATAATAATGATAAATATATACTACAAATTTTATTTGTAACAATGATCACATAAATTATTTGAATTTATTAATACTTTCGTTTTGCTGGTTCATTTCACAGTTCCTTTCATTTAATCACATATAGTTTTAAATATATTGTCGCTTTTTAAAGACTTTCTATATTTTCTATTTCGTACGTGTTCTGATCAGTTTGCAATTTCCACACTTTTTTACAATCTTCGGTCCAGCCATGAAACAGTTGTTTCTGTCTTGTACTCAATCCGATTGGTTTCCAGAAGGTCATCTCCGTTAAGGGGTGCCGCTTTCATTCTTTTAACATGTCTATAACGACGTATTCTTTAGTCACTTACTAGCTTTAGTAAATAAAACGTGTTAACCTCATTGTATTTGAAACATCAAATAAGAAAGAATTTTTCACTTTGATAAATAAACTTTTATTTTATTATACTTTTATGTTCGTAAATAAATTTGTGATTTGTAAATAAACAAAATGTAAAGTAAATACTATTTTGATTCTCACAGATTATTTAATTTTGTTACCTACATAAAGCATTAACGAGACGTCACACATTTCATGATGTGTTATTTCCAGATATTTAAAAAACTATGTGTTTTTCTCGTTCTATATCTATTATAACGAATGAATTGTGTATGTCAAGTCTTTTGTCGGGTGTTACTCTCCGCGCACTTGTACTTACGAATTGCCGGTTTCTCTGCGACGATGTTGTCCTGCAAACACAACTTATGCTAATATGTGTATGTGGGCGCCACTTGGATATTTGTTCCAAGAAATTATTAAATTAAAAATTGATTTTTGAGTTGTTAAATTAATTATAGAAAAAAATGTGAACAAGACAATTTGAATTGCAAATAACTATGTTTAATGATCTTTCTTTTCATAAAAATCGTCTGAAGGACTAACAATCAAATTAAGCAAAATTGCAGAGTTACGAAAAAATTATTGACAAGATTTTAATTAAGTATCGGCTAATAACTATTTTATTGCTCAGTTGAATAGCATGAATTTAACCCTTGAAAAACTTTATACTCAGGACGTGACTCCTTTGAACTATCAAGACAAATAAGTGGGATGCTTTACAAAATTTGTGTGATTTGAAGGTGTTTGACATGTGTAGTACAACTGTGTGACAAGGATACCAGGTAAAAATGATTTTAATTTTGGAACAACTCACGTTCCGGTGGGTAAGTATTTCCTTCACTGGACACTGTTCTTGGGGACGATTCCAATCTTGCGCCTCTTC
Source organism: Magicicada septendecula (assembly GCA_034769895.1). Classification (NCBI taxonomy): domain Eukaryota; kingdom Metazoa; phylum Arthropoda; class Insecta; order Hemiptera; family Cicadidae; genus Magicicada; species Magicicada septendecula. The sequence goes on along the minus strand of CM068372.1, from coordinate 107,731,332 downwards.
GTATTTACGTTCCTCACTCACTGGTAACTATTTATAAGTCAAATTACGGTTTTAAAATTCCGCACAATTGAAATGAAAATCGTACTGTTTCTATGCTTTGAATTCTTGGCGGCGAGAAAACAGCTGACTGCCTGGCCTCTCTATTCTGCCGTCTCAGCGCTAGTTCCAACTCAATGTAGTAGGCTTTGTTAGTAATTTGGTTGGGAGTTTGTCACAGTTTGTTTATTTTCGCAAATACCAGCAAAATTGATTCTTCTCTATTAAAATCGGTCCTTTTCAGGGCCGCTGGATATTTGCCTGTGTGCGTTTCTATTAAATATGGCGTGTAGTTGCTCTATTCAACAACACGTTAGCGTTTAGCGATATACTCCTAATATAGGTTAAGTCTGTCTTATGTCTGTTACGGGGAAAAGCCTTTCTGAGTTTTCGGGTTGAATTCCTCTTCTTCGAGTTCGCCTGGGATTAGATGATCGGATTCGTAGGTGAAGTGTCTCTTGTGGATTCAAAGTATAAAGTGTTTTAGGTGGTCATATATATAAGTATAGTTACTTTATATTGTAGTTCAACTTTAAAATACAATTTTGTTGCATTTTGATAACATTAAATTCATAAATATTACAATTTTATATGTTCATCACATGTTTTCAGTTTAACACAGTTTTTGATTATTTTAATTGACTTCTAATCAATTTACAGCTTTCTCTATTTAAAGTAATTTGTTTGTCTTTGTCTGATTGACATTTACATATAGTTTTCATATTAATTCTATAATAATTAATTTTCACATAAAATCTGAGTGATTGGTCTCAACTCCAAAACCTTGATTTTTTTGTCATAACATTTATATATTTTTTATTTTAATTTACATCCTTTTTAATGATGTATTCAAATCATTTAATACATTTATTTTATTTGTATTATAAAGTATAATAATAGATCTTGTCTATTATTTCACAATAAATGGGTTTTTTTGCTCTATTCAGAGTTACATTTCTAATATGTTATGACCTCATATTGGTCATTTCTGAGATTATATGTTTCTCTTACAATACATTATCAGTTTTATTCTGTTCTTCACTTAAACAATATATGGGGTTTAAGTCTTGGTCATAGTCTTTGTCGTATTTACATGTTAATGATATTAATTATCGGAAAATATTACAACATTTTTTGGATTACTTGGGTTCCATACTGTTTGTTTCACCTTCCTCTTATGATAATTTACTTTGCAATTAATTTCCTTTATAAAACGTTCTGTGACGTTACACTATTTATATAAATTTCTTAATCTATATACCTGTAACAAAGATAAAATCATAAGCAAAACATAAGAGAAAGCTCCCTAATTTTAAAAAACATTTTCTACAATCTTTTGAAAAAAGGTGTAACAATTTGTTTATCTATTACTATTATTTTACGTAAAAGTGTAAAATGTATACATATAATAATTAACACCAATTGTATACACAACATTTGGCAGTTGTAAATTTTGTGGAAACAACTGGTATTAATTATTTTACACATACATATGAACTCTACTTGTCTGAAGAAGTACTGTTGAAGAGTTGAGATTCGTCAGTTGATCGTTTAACATGCATGCTATGATAGACTAATTTAAATTCATCCTAAGCCGTGATACTCAGGCGCACATACTAAATATACTTACACTTACATAAATAGATAATTGCATATGCGTGCACTGGAAGAAGTAAAATTATACCAACTACCAGCCGTTGGGAGAAAATGAGATTTCACAGACACATTATATCAGTCACTGCAGAGACGAAGACCCAGTTTCATAGTCTTCTGTACGCGTTTGTGTGTGTGGCTTACTACGTATTCAGTTCTGTAATCGCTTGAGGAATTCAGCCAGAGTGAAAATCAACTGACAACACCCGTGGGGAAACATAACAAACTTTATCAACGACTCGTCTGTGATAACGTTATTGAGACATATGCATTCAGAAATGTATTCTCCCTTAGCTTAACTTGGGCGTTAAGACACATGTGCTTGATATAAACGCTAATCTTTCTTCCCTACATGTAATCGTTACAGTGGTGTCTAAATATGAAACTTTTATTAATTTAAAATGAAGGATAAAATCTTATTAAATTTTGAACATACTCATTGAATCATATCTCCATCTGACGTTTTGATATTTATTTGTAAACATTTAAGATTAAACCACTTACATTAGAATATTTTCAAATCAATATCATCTTTATTATGGAGTGTTTCTATTTTAAGCTGAGTAGAACTGTATACAAGAATAAACGATTTTTAATTCACCCCTTCCCGGAGAGGTCAACGGTTTGTGTTTACATACCACGCGCTTATACTAAGCACCATAATAGAGATATTTTTAATTTGCCAATTTTATAGTCATATAAAGATAATTTTATAAAGATAGTTTGCCTACTTCTGTACAGTGTAATTGTAAAACTAGTTTGCCACTAATTTTAACAAGTATTCAGTTAACGATTAACATGGAATAATTTTGTCCTGTTCGACTTTGATGATTCATTTTCAACTACTACTCAGTTATTTCATAATTCTTTAAGCACAGTTTGTTTTATTTGTTAAATTTTTTTAAATAATATACAATATCGGTTAAGATTCTAGACGTTTAGAAAGAAATTACCAATTTGCTTATAACGTAAACTGTTATTTAATAATAACTTGTCAGTTTTAACCCTGATTCGATGATAGAAATTTAATGGTCAAGGTGTATTCAACTGAATTACCATAACTAGTTTAATTTTAAAGATACTTTTTATATTCTATACTTTCTGCCTTTTATGTATTTCTGTTATTTTATAGTAAAGGTAAAGTACTATTTGTTCACACACATAATCGACTTTAAACATAGAACATTGTTTGTTTGAGGTATTATTAAATTAAGTTAATAATTTGCTTTAAAATTAAGTAAATATTATTCTATATTAATAAATAATATTTTATTTCTCGTGGTCACAAACATGCCTTTACTTTCATAATAGTATTCAAGTAAACAATATCACCAATAAATACCTACAATAAATACACAAACACCTGTCGTTAAAAGCAAATTTCAATCTAATATGTAGCAACAGTCCCCCACTTATAATACTGTACATCGCATGAAGAGAATTCAGTACATCAAAGGAAGTGGAGTAATAAGCACGGGAGAAATCAACCCGCCTGTAGATTTTGTCCAGTGTATATATTAATGTATTCAATGTATTGTACTTCCAAGTTTCTAAGTTTTATATCATCCTATAATTTCAGTACGGTACTCTTTAAGGTCATGCTTTCTTTATTTCTATCCATTGTTTTTTATTTCCTTGACCAGATAGTTCAACAGTTGATTTGGTAGTGTGTTGATGTCTGATGAGACATATTTGACGTGTCCATATCCAATTAACTGCACATTTCTAACGTCGCCTGTGACTGTGTAATTCCCAAAAATTCTCTTAACATGCCCATTTTTATACTTTGTCTTCCAGATCTCGCCGGTTGCTTATCTTTAGTAATCATATTGAGTTGTCATCATTACTTTTATATGTAGTTTTTGAATGGCCGAGTCTCCAAAATGTACGTTATTACATGAACAAACCTGTGAAAACAAAAACAGTAAATTCAAAGATGGAATAAACTCGATTAAATTGGAGAAAACACAAAACACAGAAAACAGTTAATTGTTAAAACATAATTGTATAAAAACAAGGTAATAATGACTTCTCTTAGTATGTTATTTATATCGCCAATGTCTTCTGTATTTCTGAAAGAGTATACGTCAATTCGCGGTCTAAGATCTTAACAAGGAGTCTCGTCATTTTTAGAGTAATGTGCAGAACTGTGTTAAACAAAGAATAATTTAAGGTTCCTCCAAGCTGGTTTCATCAGCTGGGGATGTTAAAAATGACCTAGATGAGTAGATAAGCAACATGGATCTGTGTATATTTGATCGTTTAATATTATAATGTCTCAACTGCTTTGACCAAAATGCTATGAGAGCAGTGTTCAAGTGTAAAACTCAGCTGTTCATTAATGGCGTCGTAATATAAATGGTAAAGAAATACATTTGATGGCATCGTGTTTATGTTTTGCGTTAGCCAAATATCAGTCAATATGAACACGACAAAAACTTTGGAATGCAGTCAACACAGGTCGCGTTTCCTTGTTTACTTTTTTGGACGGAAAACAGATGGCGCTGTGTAACAATTCATGATCACGCATGGAATAAACCTCCAAGAAGGGACGCTTTACACTCAATGTGATTAAAATACTAATGTTTCTCGACAACAAAACCAACAGATGAAACGTGCTCAGAAAGTTGTACCAAACTTTATAATATGGAACAGTATTTTACAGCCAACCGGCTGGACTCAATTGAGCGACACAGATTTTATCTTTGACAGTAAAACATCATTGTAAATTACATGATTAAAAGTGTTTGTAAAAAGGTTCATACAAGACAACAGTCAACAGAAGCATTTTAAAATTAAATTAAATATGTTTGTTACATAAAACTGACACATATGTTGAAAGGTTAAATAATGTTCACTTGACACGAACAGCAGAACAAAAATGATTTCTTTCTTCGTCGTTGTCCATAACTGTCTGTACTGTATTCAGTTGTATACAGTTATATTATGCGCAGTAAGTAAGGTAATAAAATGGTAAAAAAATAACCAGAATAATAAAAATTAAGCATTCCTTCGAATGAACGGGTCGTATACAAGTTACAAGACACTTCGTTTACTTACAAGGTAAATAGAACATTTACAATAATTTTACCTTTAAACGTTTAAATTCAAAATTAAAACGCATAATAAAAGTTAAAAACAAGAAACCGTTATGTTTTTAAAATTCAATCTCATTTTGCACTTTATTTTGATTTACTTTTATAGATGAAAATTGATTTATTGACCTCTCTTTATTGCATTTCCCCCTTACCCAATTCCCATTGGTTTTCACCTCACTTCTTTATAAACAATTTTAACATTACTTTTGCATTTTATTCTACTTCTCCGTGTTCGTTTTCATAGAATAATTTACAACTATTTAGAAAATGGGTTTAATTTGAATCGGTTGCTTACTTACCATTTAATTTTGCTGTTACTCCCAGACCAAAGTCTAGGACACGCCTGAACATTTCTTTTTTGGGAACTTGAAAGAGTTGTAGATATATGCATATCGGAATAGTTTAATGCCATTTTAGACGTAGACGCAAACTCTTTTCCGACAGCGATAGATGGTAGCCTAAGGCCTTGTCAGACAGGAAATAAGTGTTTATCACTTTTTTTGTGTATGACGTAAGAAGCGCGTTGTGTCCAAAACTGTATCGGGACTGCCTTTAACGTGTTTTTCGCATATGATCGCATGTACGTTGACCGCAATACCGAAATAATTTACTCTTTAAAGTGTACAAATTTTATCACTAAACGTATCGTTACAATAAGAGTAATTTTGACATAAAGTACAGAAAATCCATTAATAATCAGGTAAGCATAAACGAAAATAAAATTAATCTTTCACGAAGAGAGTATTCCCAGAAATTACGTTTGTATTTGCATACCATAAAAATGTAGTCTCGTTCAAAGGCAACTTTATCAGTCAAATAGCATTGACTTCATTAGATATATTTACGTTTTTCTGTGTAATATGGTATTGGCTTACTTGTTAGTAGCTCTGCGGAATTTATTTTACCATCTATTTTTGTTTAAAACAAAAGCTGATGCGTTTTAATTCCGACGTAACATTTGGTTAAAATTTTATGTTATACTTATTCTTTCCTCCGATTTCTAATATTTACTCCGTCTGAAGTTTCTAATTTTTATGTCTCTGTGTATAAGCGTTTATACCACCTGCACAAATGAAGCATAATGTTTAATTAAATTAATTAACTGATAAAATTTGAACAAAAATGTAAAAAAAAATGATTGCAATTTTAAAGTCAAAACTCAAGGCAACAATAAATTAACTTGTAATCGCAAGAATATTAAAAGAAACATGATGCACGTGAGAAATGTCAACAATTGTATTAAAAAAAGAACAACAAATTAAATCCATTACACGCTGACAGACAATGAGGTATACCTATATAGTTAAAATGTTAAAAATTTCACTTTTCATTTTGTAATTCGTACGAATAATACTGACAACCCTCAGTATAAAACACTTAGTAACTTTTGATCTTTAATTCGAAATAACATAAGAGTTATTTTACATAAACATATTATATTACAAAAATAACAGTAATACATAAATAAATCTCGTACATATTTGGACCTAGAATATAAATATAAATTGGTAAAATTATTATGCAAGAGAATTTTTACTAGGTCGCTTGCATCAACCTAATTTGTAACTTCATACTAAGAAGAAAAGAAAAATTATACAACATATAATTGTTTAAAAATACTAGAGTAAGTAAGTATTCTGTAATGACAATGAATTTAGTAGAAAAATTAAAAGAAGCCGTAGGGATGTTGAATTAAGGAATGCACCAAAAGTTTATTATAAAGAGTTTTCTGTAATCATAAAATCAGTGACGATTCAAACAACAACCAAACAATTTTAAAATTATAGCAAACACTAGTATGCATTTACGTCAAATCAACCATAAGTACAGAAAGGGAGTGCATTGTCATTTAGCTTCACAAAATCCATTTGCATAGAAACTGTACCAGAAATTTCAGTTTTTTGTAATGGAAAACTCTAGCCTATTATTCTTTAAAGGATTCCTCGTCTCCTTCTTTTTGAATATAACTTATATAATTCTCTGGAGGAAAATATAATATATGAAAGTTATAAGGGTAAAAGTGTGTAAAAGTGTAAAAGCACCAAAACATTACAAAGCAGTGTGTTAGATTTTTGAATACAATAGGCAAACTTGAAAATAAAACGAATTATAACTAATGTTTTGTAGCTGTTTAATATAACTATATATATATATATATATATATATATATATATATATATATATATAGGGTAAAGCGAGGAGAGATGGCCCACTTTTTGAATAATACGAAAATAATTAATATTTCAACCATTTTTAAGTAACTAATAATATTAGTACATAGGTATAGACGTTTTCTGTGCATTTTATACATGCAAACCCCATTTAACAAAGCTTTCTTAACGTTTCAACAACTTATTTGGAACAGTATCTTTGGACCATCTCTCCTAATGGGGTAGGTGAGATGGCTCAAGTGGTGTAGGAGAGATGGCACAGTAAAAAATTATTGGTTAATTGTGGTTTTTCAGTAAAACATTTGTAGTCACGTCATAATAATGTATTATTATCAAATATTACTTACAGTAGTTTTACAAATATTGACAATTATGATAAAATATTACCTAAAAATATTTTTAAATTTAAATCTCAAACAAACAAGACAAATTAGTACATAAAATTAATAAATGATAAAACTTATTTTTTTAAATTACATTGTTTCTTTTGTGATAGCTTTCTATTCTGATTTTCTTTTCTTCCGCATAAAGCACACTTGTCTTCGTAAATCGAACAACTTTCATGAAGCCACCTTGTACACACCACACACTTTATCCAGTCACTATTGGATTGTGTCTTAGAATAGTCTTCTAAACACTCCACACATTCATTGACATCAAAATCTTCACTTTCATGCTCTGAGAGAAGATTAATTTCCATTTCGTCCTCTGAGGTAGAAGAGAAATCTTCAAACTTCTTGCTTAAACGCTTTTTTACTTTCTGATGTTGTTTTTCACCTTCAGCATGTTTTTCTTTTTTCAATCGAATATTTGGTTGATTTCTTTGCTCATTTTTATTCTTGAGCCGTAATTTCTTCTTTTTTTGTTCAACATATTCCTTATCAGTCAGGTTTTGGGCACTTTGTTTTCGTTTTGATAGAGATGGCTTGAGAGCATTTGGAATAGGCGAAATCTGTTTCAAAACTTTGGTAGGAGTCGTTGCAGGATCAATGGTTTTTGTAGGTGTTGAACAATTATTGGAAAGCTTATGAGGAGAATTATTAGAGTGCAATAAATGGGAAGCTGTTGAGGTGGAAGGAAGAGGGGAATAACTTGTAAGATTATGTTTTGGCACATTAGGAATGGGCTCTTGGTTTAGATCTTCCGTAGGCAAATGATTCTTGTCACATGTTAACAGAAAAGCGTGGTCAGGTATTGCTTCCTTATTGAGAGGATAGACCCCTGTTGAACGAAATGCAGTAACACCGTTTTGGATTGTAGCAGACCGGTTCCAAGCTATGGAAAGAAGGTTCCCAAAATCTTCTCTACCTAATCTTCCCTGGCCAAGTTTGTTTTTCATCATATTATTACAAGCCTCATTAAACATTCTCTTAAATGGTCCAAAAAATGCACGGTCTAAGGGCTGGAGGTAGTGAGTAGTGTGACTCGGTAAACATAATATAATGACATTATTTTCTCTGGCCAATTCAAGAACCTCGATACTCATATGAGCTGCATGTCCATCTAAAATTAAAAGATTTATTCCAGCCTGTTTTCTTGGCAAAAAATGGTTCAGAAACCATTTCTTAAAAAGGTCACTACTTATGTATGCACTTTCTTTTCTCATTTTAATGACAGTACCGGGTGGAGCACCATACGAATATATTGGTTTTGAGTAGACACCTTTGAAAATGCAATACGGAGGAATAAAAATCCCCTCTGCATTGCAACACGCCAATATACTAATTGTTTCCCCCCTTTCACCGGACGTTATTACCCCAACGTTTTTGCTCCCTTTCTCTGCCAATCTCTCACCTGGGTCATTATTCATCTGCACACCAGATTCATCGCAGTTCCATATACAACCAGGTTTATTAGAGAGATCGTTATCGTAAATAACTTTAGACAGGAGATCAAAGTACTTGTCCACCTCCTGCCGGTTCATACCGCTTACTCTGCTGCGGCTTACTCCCTCTGCTTTTCTAACAGAAATATCTTTATTTCTTCTTAGAAACGACTGGAGCCAGATCTTTCCGGCTTTTTGTTGTTTGCTGCAGAATGTGTGATTTTTACCTAGAAATTCCGCCAAATCGTAGGCTATACTTCTAACGTCAGACCTAGTTGGCGCAAATCCGACTGACTGCAGTTGTTTGATGTGATTTGCTAACTTCATTTCAGCTTCGTCACCTAGTTGGCTTGAAGGTCCCATAGATTTCTTTCGTGAATCAGCGGATGCCAGTCTGTTACGTAAGGTAGTCTTCGGTATGCCGTAGGATTTCGATGCTTTACCAATACTCATTTCCTTATTTTTGACAGCATTCATAGCAAATGTAAGACTTTCTTCTGACCAAGACCCTCGATTACTCTTCCTTACGTAAATATTGGGCATTTTGGAGTACCTAAAACCAAGAGAGTACCAATTGACTTTAGTTTTTAAGTTTACTTCCTACTCCTAAAATATTTTCAAATGTGCCATCTCTCCTCCCGTATACTCAAATACAAGAGTGAGCCATCTCTCCTACTATGTAATGTGGGCGAACTCTACTAAACTGGTAGGAGAGATGGCCCACCTATTTATGCGCCAAATGAAGCATGTCAGTTTGTAACTGGCACTGAATACATGGTTTAAGATCATCCTAATTTGTAAATTTGAGCCCAGGTACCACTTATTTTACAACTAAATTATGCTACCAAAAAAAGTGTAAAACTACTACAAAAATTGAGCCACTTACCTAAGTGAATACGACTAAAAAAAGTAGAAAAACAGACACAATTCGTGACACACACACTCACAGATTGAACTAACTACTCAGACTGCGACGCTTGACCTTCACAGCTGGTTTCCAAACCATTCGGACTCCCACCACGCCTAAACATACAGGGGTGCCAACTCTCCTACCTATGCCATCTCTCCTCGCTTTACCCTATATATATATATATATAAAGGACAAGAATTGTTTGTATATGACTAAGTATTGTTTGTTTAGGAAGCCAAATGACGCAGGTCGGCGTTTTATCATTGGGATATTTGTTTCTTACAACATGCAGAAGGAAAGTTTCATGCGGAGCGATATTTTTTGTATAACGTCATGTAAACTGGTAGCTAAATGATAACACATGTAGGAACGTATGTCGCTAATATAATTTCTGAACTTGTCAAAAACTTTACAGCCAAAAATGCTTAGTCTTTTTTATATACTTTACCGCCTACATATTGTCCCTTCAAACCCTAGAGTCCTCAGATCTTTGGATTACAAAATCAGATCTGATCCCTATTACTGTACAATAGGGAGGCGGCAAAGTTTCCGCTTTGGGGAATTATGATCTAGCATTATTAAGTTATAATTTATTAGGCTCTGATGAAGCGTACCGAGTACTGTTGTGTACCGTAATCTGGCTATCCATCTAGCAAATTGCAACCTTCCCGTCATGCGTGACAGATCCAATTAACTCCCTGCATAAATTGAGGAACCTCTGTGTGTGTGAACCCTCAGAGTAGACAGTCTTTATTACAGACAGCATCGAGATTTAAGTAACACAATGTAGTGCAGACAAGGAAGTGAAATTTATTACACCAGGTGCACAAGTTATTTTCTAAAAATTAAATTTAAGCGAGTATAATTTTGGTTAACTGGTTTAACTATAATTATACAATTGGTCATTTTGTATAATCAGACAAAAGAATATTTAAGTTTATGCGCTCACTTACATAAACATACAGACATAATTTATATATTTTCACAAATGTATTGTAAATTCTTAGATGGATAGTCTAAAGGAATTTTAAATAACACAAAGAGTTAGCGAAATTATATATATTTTTAGATTTCTCAATCTGACCCGCTTTTAGAGCAATAATATTTGTACATAAATTAATATCATATCAAGTGGTATTCATCACTAACAATAATAATCGTTTGATTGAATAATAAATTGCCAAATTTATTGATCACAGTAACTCTTAACATCACTTCCGACTAACTACAAACCACAACCCCGTAACTGTAAAACAATCATCACATCCCTTTCTGCCTGCTTTTAGAAAGCCGCAGTGTAAGTAAAAAGCGAAAGCATGACACGTTCTCGGCACAACCAGAATTTCTGCAGAAGTTTGGGTAATATTCTTAAGTAAATTGTGATCCATAATTATTTAACGGATCATCAGTTTTCTATCATAATATTATTAGAGCAGTGCATATGGCGTCTGGCTATTTATCTAAAAACTTCTGTTTCGATTCACGGAACATAAAAAATTTCAGACACTGGTAATGGAAATGAGTTATATGGAATAAATAACATTTTAGAGTAACATTAGTAGTCATAAAATTCTTCTTTGATAAAAAATAACTATTACTTTTAAATTAATTTTGTAAACGACTTTTTTATATTTATTCTTTAATTAAGAAAAAGTTAGGTTATTTTATTTTAGATAAGTAAAAACACGGTACAAGTTGCGAAAGAGAATATTGTTGCCCACTACCTGCGTTTCAAAATTAAAAATTGACCTGACTTTAATTAATAATGACATCATGTAACTCGTAATAAAATGTGTTGTGCATATAGTGTGTCTTTGTTTACGTTTAATTTTAAATTGAGTTACAAAACTCAATAAACATTTTTCTGTCCTGTTACACAGTGGTGTAAAGTTTTGTAGGGATGCCAAAGAAATAACGATTTTAGAGACAGATGAAGAATTTAGAAGTAGAGGACCAGCAAAAAACAAACTCTGTAACAGCAGAAAGATGAAAGAGCTTTCTCCACGTCAAAACTAATTCAATCAAAAAATATTTTCAGTGAATATGTCTGTTTCTTGTGTAGTTTTTTATTTGAATGATGTGTTCAGTCGTAGGCTTTAACCTTTACAAAACGTTAATTTCTGTCAAAGAGTTTATTTTAAAGTGCTAAATCGGTGATGTTATATTTTTAAATTCATTAATTAAAAAAACGTTTTTAATAAATGTAGAAAATTAAATTGTTTTGAAAAATTCTGTTACAAAGAGCTACTGTTTTATAAAAATATTTAGTTTTTTGCAACAGTTTCCCAAGGTTAAGTAAAATATTCATAGTTTATAACTCTATTATTTATAACTCTGTCCTCTCAATTTACTTAAATTTTAATAAAAACTATGGTTATAAAGTAACTAAACCTTACTGATTCACTTAAAAAAACATAAAGAATCTGTAAAAATTATTCTAAATGCTTGTGAAATGTGAAATTAGATTCCTTTCAATGTAACATAACTAAGTTATCTTTATTTAACCTGCAGAGAGATATCATTTAAATATCTAATATTAATCATATTTATAATAATCATTTTTTTAGTTAACATTATCCTAACGTAATTCAATATTTTTTAGAACATGTCTTGTCCTATTGATTGGAACAGAGAGAGAGGATGTTAGAAAGTTCACCTATTTAGGAAATAAAGTCACAAAAGTCGGAAAAAGTAACAGAAAAAGTATGAGCAGGATCAGACAGGCTAAAGATCCATGTAACAGGAAATTGAAAACAGTGACTTCTAAAAAAATAGCCCCGGAAACAAGAAAGGGGTACGCGAAGAGCACATATGGATATCAGATGTAGACAAATGGAACAGATGGAAGGAGAAGACTGGAAATGTGGTGTTATAAGACTGAAAGTAAGATACACAGACAAGGTTACAAATGATGAGATTTTAACTGTAGTTGGAAGTTTATGAAATACGCAAAAGACGTCTATATTACGCGTCACGAGAATTTGTTATTAACAATAACAGAAGGTTACATTGAAGGGAAAAGAGGAAGAGAAACACCGAGACTATAATACATGAAACAGATTGTTAGTGATGTAAGTTGTAAATTCCTATGAGGAGATGAAAGGAAAAGCACAGAGAAGATCGGTGTGGAGACTGCTACGAACCAATCTACTGTTTTACAATCTACTGTTGTTTCTGTGAGCACTTTTATACAGAGATAAAGAAGTGTTCCTCTTATTTATTTATTATTAATAATTTATTCTAATGTTTATGTTACTCTATTAAGCATATGCGTGTTTTTGTGTATACAGTATATGTGATATATTTGATGTATATTCGTGTTGTATTTGTTAACTTAGTTTAAATCGAATAGGTTATTAACAGTTACATACAGTTTGGAGGAATTGACCCAGTTCATATGATTTTTGTGCGTGTAAAGGAATTTTGTGAAATAAATTTATTCGCCTACCCATATTAATTTGTTAAAGAATATTTTGTCCATTAGGAAATGTGTATGTCTGTTTACGGTATGAAAAATTAAATCGATTTATATTTTTGTTGGATTAATAGATATTTTGGGTTTAAAGTAGCATAACTCTTGTTCACATTTTACTGCAGTTGGGGCAACACATTTAATGTATGTAAATTATGTGATAACGTGTGAGAAATATATAAAACGTTACAACGTAACTTTAAATCTTTATTAGATTTATAAGTAAACTAGAAGCGTAGAAACTTTAGATTTCTAAAGTAACTCGATTAAAAACCATAAGATTAAAAACAAAGTTAAAATAGAAACAACTATTTTATAGATATAAGAATGAAAAGTTTAATCTGCTTCGTAATGCAAATTTTTCTAATAAAAAATCTAAACAAAGTGTATAACGGGTTCAGCCAGAGAATCAAAAACCCAAGCGATGTTGGCAAGGATGTTTGCAGGATCTGAATAAAGCTGTGGAATCGTAACAGTTGTAGCGTCAATTTAGCTGATTCAGAACAGAGAACAGTCGGAAGAGTAGAGTTATTGTATTTGTATATAATTTTTAATTATATGTATTTACTTGTAGACGGGTCACTGTTTGTAAAGCTTATACTTTGTAACACCTAATTACTGATTCAGCTTCATGTTACATTTTCACAAGTTACAAGTTACAAGTTATAAGATTCATGTCTCAAGTTAACAACTCCCATAAGTTGTCCCTACGGTTACAGGTTTTATGGAAGGTGTAAGAGCTGCTGCGTGACTAATGATTAAGTAACTGATATGCTTCAATTACAGATAAATAGCAGAAGAATTTATTACTGTCTAACTAATGGTTAACTAATGATTGGCGAAAAAATAAGCGTATCTATGTATTTTTGGTCATTACGTTAAACATCAAACCGACATACTAAATGAACTCCATGTAAAAGATAACAAAAACAGTAGAGGACAGCCACACACATGTTGTTTGTTATCTTATCGGTAACAAACCGTTAGTACTACGGTCCGGTAGTTTTAATCACGTAAGCTATAAATCTCGTGCATACGTGAATTTCGATGCGTTGCATGTGCGAGATACGAATAAAGTGAAGTAAAATCAGCTAAAAGACAGCTTGCATTATTTGTGCCCAACAGTACCAATACCATTCTTTTACCGAATGTACGCAAAGAAATGTTGCAAAAAAGCAGATGTACTTAATCGTATTCAGTTTGTACATGTAAAAATCAGGAAGCGTATACATATTGTAACGAAACAGAACCCTGTAAGAATAATTATAAATGAGAATAATGAAACCTATTCAGGGATGGAACCAAAACCAATGATCAACAACTAATAAACAGAAACCATCAAATTTTGAAGATAATGAATGAACCAACTTTAACTTAACAACACCAACCATTGACCTGACTATGACTAACACAATATAACCAGACTTTACCCAGTAGGATAGGGCAGTAAACCAATAAAAATAAAATAAAGAACTATAATCAATATTAAATAAATAAACCTAATAAAACAATAAAGAGTACAACTATGTCATAATGTAAAATGTGTGTGAAGCATAGGTATAATAGGCCAATAAAAATCTGTCTTATTATAAACTAAAGTGAGAAAAAGGGCACAACCCCTTATAGTGCTATAAGTGATAATAAACACAGAAAAGGTGGCCTAATAATAATAATAGTCACATAAACTACAGTTGAAAAGTGTGCTATTATTTAGATTAAGAAGTGGTCAATCATAATTGACAGTAGTGATGTAGGATTTATCACACAAACAATTGTTTAACAGTGTGCAATTAGTTAAGGTAGTAAATTATAATTGTTAATATAAGGAGTATCATTAAGAGTTTTGTTTGTATTATAAAAGTTTCTTGTTACCAGCAAATAAATTTAAAATAATGTAATATCAAGGGGTCATAGTTATCTGTCATTCGCCATTATAAATTGTTTAATAAGATAACTGGAAAATCCACTAAATACTAAATTTTACAGGACTAAATCAGGACATGTTTAGTATAAAATTATTTGTAATTTTATTCTTATTAACCACATAAACATTTTATTAACTATTAGTGTATAATGATAAAATAATAAGTTAAAGGAAAATTATAAAATGTAATGTAATTGAGGGGTCTTGGTCATATAACATTTGAACTGTACCTGATGGGCCAATCAGAATCCCGGACATTTTGCTCAGTTTCTATGACAAAAAAAAGAAGTTAGACACTTGATTGTTAACCACGAATGAATACGGTTGAGGACTGTTCGCAGAAGAATATTATGTAACAAATTTTAAAAACCGGGAACCAAAGTTAGAAGAATAAATTATAAACAAAAAATCAGAAAAATAATGAATTATTAACAGAAGTCATCTAACAAAATATGAACGACTACCAGTAAGAAAATAAGAAAATATCAAGTTAATAACAAGAAGAAGCGTAACTAAATCTAACTAAGAATTGTAACGTCTTCTACAAATATTTTAACCAAACAACTTTAGCAACCCAACATGAACAATCACTAGTAACACCAATAACTCACACCACAATTAATCACTGATGGACGTTTTATAAAGAAAAGAAAAACCTGTATATAAGAATTAGTGAATACAAAGTGAACATATTTATTTAAAATACATTGGGAACGATTTCGCACACATTAACCGACTACGAGGCGGCCATGTTTATGACGTCATATCATAACCAGAATGCATTGCTCATTTAACGAAACGAATATTGCAGGCCATTTTATTCAACCTTAACAATTATTTATAATATCACATTAGATCATAATAATTAAGATTAAACTGTAATGTACTCTATATTGTTTGTTAATAATTAATGGAACCTTTCGTAGCAGCCAAAAGAATTCACACTTTATATTATATTTAATTCATTTTTACTATTGACCGTGAGATAAAGAATCGATTGTTGCTAGCGTGTAGCTCGAAATGACAATGTTTCTTAAACTGAATTAATTTTGCAGAGATTAAATATTAATATTACAAAAATCATATCGACGTGTTTTATGTAAGGTACAATCAGGATTCGTTCTATATTCACTGAGTCTATGAGCCGCAAGAATATTAGAAACTACAAAACAAAAATTAACCTCAACGAATAGGGTTACGATGAAGATCGAATGTAAACGATGAGAATTTGTTTTGGGACAATACAAACGTTACATTCAAATTGGAACAGCCGGACTGAATATTTCTCTTCAGTTAATTCTCGAACTAATCGATAAGGAAGAGTCATTCAGAATAAATAAAATTATAATTTAATAAATTCAACAACTACGAGGAATAAACACGCAACATAAATATCAACAGAACAACAGATACACTTAGAGCAAAAGTTTTTTTATTAACAACCAAAGTTTTATTACATATTAAAATTTAATAATACACGAATAAACGTTTAAATATAATATTTGAAATGGATTCATGTCTATTCTGTGTGTGTGTGTGTGTGTGTGTGTTCCCCCATGTAATACGTAAGAGCTGAGTTGTACGACTACACTGTCTAGCGTTCTGCACTCAATAAGGCTCACTGAAGTCTCCTTGGGAATGCATCCTTATCCGCATAAAATGGACTCTGACTATTAATACCCTACACAATCTTGAGTTCGCATCTTCTGCAAAAAGAGAAGGACTATTTTCTACAACATACTTTAATATTTATTGTGTTATCAATGGCAAAACCACTCCACGTTTGTGAATTTGTGAATTAATGTAACTCCTCATTGAAAATACAAACAGTTTTTATGTTTTCTGCAAGCACATGTTGAGAAGAAATCCACCAGTGCGTATACTTAATAAAATATTTCTTATTTTATTTTTTCTAACAAAAACTGTTTTTATACAACTGGTTATGTTTGAGTGTGCGTGCGTTGTGTGTGCTTGCTTGTACATTTACAGTAGTCTCTCTTTTGAAAGCAAAAGTTCTCTATTACTATAGAGAACTATGGTAATACAGTCATATTAATTGTTTTATATACAAAAATTGTATTATACTGTATTATACTAGGATATAATAATATTATTTTACACACACACACACACACACACACACACATACACATTCTACTTATTTACTAATTTTTCTTTGATATAATAATAATAGTATTGTTTCCGTTCTACTGAGTATTGTTTAAAAGGGTTGAGTTCTGATTGGAAGTAGAGTATATTTTACAGTAAACGGTTACTGTAATTTTTTTATTGATGAGGCCGATCTATCTCTTTCTATGATGCTGAAGAATGTATTTAAGTTTGCGGAATGTTTGCTGTAAGTACTACAAAAAAAAACGCAATAATTAACCAGCAAAACCACTCTTTACTGTACTGTAATATTATTTGTAACTAATAACTAACTTGTCCAGAACAGTTTTACTAATATGAGAGGGTAATTTGCTGCTTAGCAACTTAAAACTGGGTCCAAATTTTTATTTTGCAGTAGCGACTGTCAAAAATGTAGCTGTAATTTATCTTTAAGGCAATCTTATATACTCTTATATATTCCTAATTTCTACCATATTTTAAGTTACAAAACATTTTATTTTAATAAAATCCTATTGATTTTGAGGGCGTAGCAGATTGAATAATTCTGCGTTTACAACGGTTTCGGTAGCACAGTGTATAATTCAACAATGTACAAAAAAGAAACATTTACTTAAAAACATGAGGCTTGGTTAGTACTATAGTTTTTACCTTACTGGACTCTTAGCTCACTTCTTAAACTTTTCTTACTTCAAGTCCATCCCACTTACCTCTGCACCTAGCAAATCTATCTAAATCATATACCCTTTATAATGTCTTTTGTAACATTCTTTGTAAATATTGTCTTTACCTCAGCACTGGGGTGAATTGGCGGACACCGTGCCAAAAATTTTCTGACACTGAAGTTTGCTTGCGATGGTAGGGCCAAAATGCCTTTCTACAATAACAGTCGAACACGACCCAACAGGCCAGCTAGTAATAAATATCTTTCTGATATAACAGCCGAACACGACCCAACAAGCCAGCTAGTAATAAATGTCTTTCTAAAATAACAGCCGAACACGACCCAACAGGCTACAGCTAGCAATAAATCTCTTTCTACAATAACAGCCGAACACGGCCCAACAGGCCAGCTAGTAATAAATGTCTTTCTACAGTAACAGTCGAACACGAGCCAACAGGCTACAGCTAGTAATAAACATCTTTCTGCAATAACAGCCGAACACGACCCAACAAGCCAGCTAATAATAAATGTCTTTCTAAAATAACAGCCGAACACGACCCAACAGGCTACAGCTAGCAATAAATGTCTTTCTACAATAACAGCCGAACACGACCCAACAGGCCAGCTAGTAATAAATGTCTTTCTGATATAACAGCCGAACACGACCCAACAAGCCAGCTAGTAATAAATGTCTTTCTAAAATAACAGCCGAACACGACCCAACAGGCTACAGCTAGCAATAAATCTCTTTCTACAATAACAGCCGAACACGGCCCAACAGGCCAGCTAGTAATAAATGTCTTTCTACAATAACAGTCGAACACGACCCAACAGGCCAGCTAGTAATAAATGTCTTTCTACAATAACAGCCGAAAACGTTCCAGCAGGCCAGCTAGTAATAAATGTCTTTCTACAATAATAGTCGAACAAGACCCAACAGGCCAGCTAGTAATAAATGTCTTTCTACAATAACAGCCGAACACGGCCCAACAGGCCAGCTAGTAATAAATGTCTTTCTACAATAACAGTCGAACACGACCCAACAGGCTACAGCTAGTAATAAATATCTTTCTGCAATAACAGCCGAACACGACCCAACAAGCCAGCTAATAATAAATGTCTTTCTAAAATAACAGCCGAACACGACCCAACAGGCTACAGCTAGCAATAAATGTCTTTCTACAATAACAGCCGAACACGACCCAACAGGCCAGCTAGTAATAAATGTCTTTCTACAGTAACAGTCGAACACGACCCAACAGGCCAGCTAGTAATAAATGTCTTTCTACAATAACAGTCGAACACGACCCAACAGGCTACAGCTAGTAATAAATTCTTTCTACAATAACAGCCGAACACGACCCAACAGGCCAGCTAGTAATAAATGTCTTTCTACAATAACAGTCGAACACGACCCAACAGGCCAGCTAGTAATAAATGTCTTTCTACAATAACAGCCGAAAACGTTCCAGCAGGCCAGCTAGTAATAAATGTCTTTCTACAATAATAGTCGAACAAGACCCAACAGGCCAGCTAGTAATAAATGTCTTTCTACAGTAACAGTCGAACACGACCCAACAGGCCACAGCTAGTAATAAATGTCTTTCTACAATAACAGCCGAACGTGACCCAACAGGCCACAGCTAGTAATAAACTTCTTTCTACAGTAGCAGCCGAACACGACCCAACAGGCCACAGCTAGTAATAAATGTCTTTCTACAATAACTGTCGAACAATACCCAACAGGCCAGCTAGTAATAAGTGTCTTTCTACAGTAACAGTCGAACACGTCCCAACAGGTGACAGCTAGTAATAAATGTCTTTCTACAATAACAGCCTAACACGACCCAACAGGCCACAGCTAGTAATAAATATCTTTCTACAATAACAGTCGAACACGACCCAACAGGCCAGCTAGTAATAAATGTCTTTCTACAATAACAGTCGAACACGACCCAACAGGCCAGCTAGTAATAAATGTCTTTCTACAATAACAGTCGAACACGACCCAACAGGCCAGCTAGTAATAACAATATATTTAATAATGTTTACGCCGGCCGTGAAAGCTTAAAGACTTGCATCCTTTGTTTTCCTATTGTTTAAACATTTCTGTCTTGTGTGATTCCGTTTTATATCGAAAACGCAACAACGGTTGTTTGCTAAGTTGCCATTTTCACTCCTTTCCAGTTTTTATATTTTCTTATAATCTATGTTTTAAACCTAAAGAAAATTGAGTCAATCATCAATTATATACGTTTTATAACTTTAGAACCACTTATTTACTATTGCAAATTGTGGTATGTAGACATGATAACAAAAATACTGGGAATACGAGCTAGCAAGGGACGTGGTTCTTTGTCTTATCAGTGGACAATCATAATGCAGTCTGGAAGCTGTTGTTATCACGTACGCTTTTAATTTTACTTATGTTTAAATTTCAATTACACCTTCATGCGAGATAAGGATATATTAAACCAAATAGAACATAACAGTAACAAAGGTTCAAATTATACGTGGTCGGGAAATTAAATGTAATGATAAAACGAGGCAGTTATAAATAAAACTAATAATGTATATTAGTGCAGTTTTAATAATATACGTGTATAATTACATAAAAACACAACCACATACACACAAGCCAACTTATGTGTTTGTCTACGTATACATATTAATAAAAAATAAATTAATTATTCCTTAAAAAATGCTACTAGTTTTATCCGGATATTGTTGTTTCGAGTAAGAATATATTGTATGATGCCGTTTTCACGCCCAGCTGCAGTTTATCAGTTTCTCCTGCTTAACGAGTGAGTAAAGTAAACGTGCAACCAACCAATTTTCCTTGAACTCGGCCGTTGATATTTTCAGAACCCATAAAACGTATAATTTGTATAATTTAATTTTATCTTCAAAGTTTCATTACTCATGAACTAAAACAGATACTTCAGTAATTATCTTCTGTTATTTACATATTGTCAGTCGCCGATCTAAGTAAATATTTTCCTCAGTTTTATGGAGAAGTTTGTCATGTAACAAAGACGGTATGTAACAGTTTTATGGAGACTTTTGTCATGTAACACCTTCAAAGACTCCACCTAAGGATCAGTTCTTACTTCTGAGAATTCTATGTATCAATTTCAGACGTTTTTTATGCCATAGTCTATGAACAGCTGTGATTTGTCTATCCATTTTGCTGAGCATCCTTCTCTTACGCTTATAAAACAAACTTCTCATTTGACGGGATTTCCGACGGGTGTTGCCATTTTGAAAACTTATAATACAAACTAATCAATCAAAATGTTTCTGTCATTTAATACAACGATTTGGCATTGAAAATAAATAACAATAAATTCCCTCCCCACCGAAATGCAATGTATGTTACAATTATCACACGCCTCGTACATATTTTGATAAAATATAAACTAGTTCAATAGTTTTAACAATCATCACTAAAATAATATTTACAAATTAATATCTTATAAATAAGAGAACAATTTTTAAAAAATAATTGTATTACTTTAAATTAATACTGTAATCGATAATTTAGTTTATTTGACACCGCATAATATTTAATGGTATATTATCAAAAAATGTATTCTTATTGCAAAGGAGCAAACCATTTTTGTATTACTAAAGACTATTCAAACTATTCAACGGAAACGTCAGTAATTATATTACAGAAAGGAAGGGATACAAATTTTGTAAAAAAAAAATAAAAGGACTTGCAAAATTATATATTTGTTTATTGCATAAGTAACTAAACATAAAACAGTAATTATCAGATTGTACAAAAATAATTGAAAAAACTAAAATGATAAACCAGTCCTGCATTGCATATCACAGTACTTACGAAAAAATTTCAAAGAGTATGAAGGTACAGGAAATCAGAAAATGTTTTGTTAATTGCTGACAATAGTTGGCAAATTTGCATTCACATAGGTCTCATATAAATGTAAGTTATCTATTAACACTGCAATGAAAAGATCTAAACTGTAATGGAATCTTATATTTAAAAGAGCGTTTATACGTTGATACCGCTGTAGCTATCAAGTTTATACTTTAAAACAAATACGTTAAAATATGAACGTTATTTAAGCACTTAAACTCTCCTAAAACACATACATGCGTACTGTAAACACTTCGTATGTACTGCAAACATATATATAGTACTGTAATTATTTGCAGATATTTTATTTCTATATGCCATACATTGTGGATGCCATTTAATGTACTGTTATTTTATTATTTGTATGGTATTTCTATCTGCACATGAAAAGAAAACTCTATCTCAGGGTTAACAATTATTAAGTTGATTTATATTATTTAATACTGTGTATGATTTATTCTTTTCTTTAATCCGTACCAAATAACGTTAGTGTATAAATTTTTTAATAAATGGCAAGGTAAGAATATCTACCATATAAATGTAAATAGCTTGAATCTGAACTCTTCACAACTGCAACGGGTTCAATTCTAGTTGATGTTTATCATCTTAGAGGTAATGTTAAGCTCCGTGGTTTGTTCCTTCTCTGGGACTTCTTATTAGATTAAATGTTGAATTATATTTTCTTCTATGATTACTAAATTGATACTTCTTCGGAATATCGAATTTTATTGTATTGACACTCAAACTATCTTCCAGTACAGGCTTCTTCTTTTAGTTCGGCGTTCTCTAAATGATATACTCAGACTTCTTGAAATATTGTTGTTTATTAAGTTGTATACAAATTATGATTCTTTCAATGTTATAGATTTATACTCTCGTATGTTTATTAAATTCAATATCAATGTTAACTCCATTCCTTTAAAGGTTTCCTTTATTAAATACAAAATTAAACTCTTTTATAAAAATTAAACTCTTTTAATGTGTATCTTATTACATATAAAATTAGACTTTTTGATGTGGCTCTTCTTAAATATAAAATTAGACTAAACAATTTTTCTTCTATTTGAATACAATTCAAATCTAAGAATTTACAGTTTGCCATTTAGATACCTAACTTCATTCCTCACATCTTTCCATCATATGACTCTTAACAACGTATATAATTTTATTAATTATTATTAATTACATTTATTTGGTTTTTTACATTATCCATATAATTAGTATATTTTAAATTACTATTCTATTAATCTTTCGTTTTATTTGAATGTTTATTTCCAATTTAATATAATAATTGTCAACACATATTTCTTAATGCTGTTCTATATAATATTGGAGTCTACCTCTATGTTGGTCGTGACTCACAAATCAGTTTTTCTGTCTACACATCTGACACATGTTCATAATACTATTAATTTTATACCTTTTCTCTTTTAAAATGATTATTTGATTCTTATGTACTGCGGTGTATTTTAACAGCAGTACAAAAATATATATATATACATATATATGAATACATACAATTGTACTGCATACATTTGTTTAATAAAAAACGGAAAATAAATAAAAAAAGATATGATCGAAATAAAGAAAATATAAATACACATAGTAATTAGTATCAATACAAAAATTTTAATAATTATTCCTTAACATGTGTTTTTATATTTGTTTTATAATATTTGTTTTTAATTAATACGTGTAAACAATATTTAAAATTTATTAAAAAGAAGTAATTATTATTTTTGATTAAAATACTCCAAGTAAATATTTTCCTTTTCACGTATTAAATATTTAATTGATAATTGTGTATATGATTTATAGTGTTTACATTAATTATTTAAATTGTATACTTTATGTCAGACATACAAGTAGCTGAAACATTTTCATACTTATGTTCTGATGTCTGTTTATGTTTGTTGTTTTATATTATTCATGTGTGATTTTTAATGTGTAATATGTCTTTCTCCTGCGTAAACAGCTTTTTAACAAAATAGGTATTTAAATTTATAATTCAATATTTGACTATTTTAAAATATATTTTCTTAAATTTATTGCTTTTGCTTTATATACTACTCTATTATTAAAACTATTTAATATAGTAAAAGTTTTAATATACTAAAATCTTTCTCTTCTCAACTAACAATATGAATTTTTTGTGCAACAATAAATATTCAACGAAATGCAGAGAAAATCCTACAATATAGCCGGTAATTAATTTACTACGGCTGCATTCAGTATATGTCTTTCTCCTGCGTAAACAGCTTTTTAACAAAATAGGTATTTAAATTTATACTTCAATATTTGAATATTTTAAAATATATTTTCGTAAATTTATTGCTTTTGTTTTATATAGTAGTATATTATTAAAACTATTTAATACAGTAAAAGCTTTAATATACTAAAATCTTTCTCTTCTCAACTAACAATATGAATTTTTTGTGCAACAATAAATTTCAACGAAATGCAGAGAAAATCCTACAATATAGCCGGTAATTAATGTACTACGGCTGCATTCAGTATCACCACTAAAACGCCGTTAAAAGAATTTAACATTTTATTATATACATTTTTGTGTGTGTGTGTGTGTGTGTGTGTGTGTGTGTGTGTGTGTGTGTGTGTGTGTGTTATTACGGACGTTATAATGTGGGAAGAAAAACTTGGCTATAAACCAGCGGTTGTGATGACTTGAGATTTTACTAGAACATTTCATCTTCTACTGCAATGGAGGAGACCCAGTTTTAAAGTCTTGTGTGTGCGTACGTATGTCTTATTACGTATTCAGCTCTGTAATCGCTCGAGGAATTCAGTCAGAGTGAAAATCAAGTGACTACGCCCTGGGGGAAACATAACAAACTTCGTCTGTGATAGCGTTATCCAGTAATCTGCATGTGCGGGTTCGTATGCGTACTCTTGCGATTAACCTTTACTTCTAAGACATGCGAATATTATATACACATATTAGAGAGTGCGTGAGTGGTGTAAATATGTGAATGTGAATCCGGTTTGTCTCTACAAATACATAACATGTTCAGCAACCCTCTTCATTTGAGTTTCCATATAATTTCCATTTGTTCTGAGTTGTTCGAGTTTTAAAACCGTTGACCGTTGTTGTTGCTGTCGACTTTAAGTAAACGATTTGGCAAAACCCTTCTTCAGTAGTTCTTGAAACATTATCAGCTACAAAGGTGAATTTCATAGCTTTCCTTGACTGCTTACACCATTCATTTTTCCAGATCTCGGGGTGTGCTAATCGCCAATAACTATGATCAGTCGTATGAAAACTATTAAGGCAACTTCTAGAATGAAATAATTTTTTCGGCTTCCGTAGAAGACACCAGAACTAAGTCCAGTAGATTGTGATGGAGTCACACCTTTTAACGTCCTTCACTTCAATCCTCTTGAAAAACACATTTCATAGCCTCAAATTTTACTTTTGCAATATTATTTTACGTGTTTATTATTTTAACTGCTGACTCTATTGCTAAATAAACAATTCTCGGATTTACGTTTAAATCCGAGTAAAAATGTATAGTAAAAATCTGAATTTATTAACTCTATTTCAAGAGAATAGTTTTGTTTTTTAAACTTCTGAACTGTCATTTGTCTTGGTAATTAACAATAATATTTATCATACACATTATATATTGCTTCGACTATCACTTGTCAAAGTAGGATTACATTTATTTTTACCATTAATTACTTGTAATAGTACAAATATCATCTAAAACAATAGTAAAAAGTAATAATAAACAATATTTTTTAAGTAGTCGGAATCAATAAACAGGAAGTTTATTTAAAATTTCTTAGCAGTTTCGTAGTAAAAATGTGTGTACCCCAGCTCCTTTAAAAATATTTTGTAACAAATACAAATTGTTGTTTAAAATATTAATTTTGGCATAAGAGTCTGCCCTGACAGAATACAAATTGACTTAAGCGAAACGTTTAGCTATTGTCTTGGAGATATAAGGTATTAATTAGTACAAATTCCTGTCTTTTGTTGCCCTTTTTGTTTTTAAACATGATAATGTTTTTAGGCTGGGGGTCATACCACAAAATGCGTGATGCAAAATGTGTAACGTCATCTAAAAATGTAACGCTCCAGGTGATGTTAACACTATGTTTTTTTCACACTTTCGATTCCCCACAGTCTAGAAATCTGATTTTTAAAGCCTAAAAACATTATCATGCATCGATGTTTCGGTTTCGTCGTCATTTTTGACATGATAATGTCTTTTGGCTGGCCATCATTTGAAAATTTCTGTAACGCTGTAAACTGTAACGCATCACGCTGCATGACGTCATTCTTGCGTGACGTCATTGGGATTGTTGTAAATAAACGTTTGTTTTGATACGTCGCAATATATATAATGTGTTAAAAATAATATCACTGCAAACAATTAAACCAGATTTATAAAGCGTCCTGAAAGTTTAAAATCAAGTGTTAGCACAATTTACCAGCCGGGAATCGTTAACTAAAACCGCGACCGCTAACATGCTAACGTCGTCGCAGATTAAAGACCTAACAAGCAAACAACACTGCATAGCTGTAGATAGGTTATTGTCTCTAGTTAATGGTTGTCTTCGTATGTGATTCATTATGGTTACTGACTGACTGATTGTTTCTTTTGCGCAAATGTTGCGTTTAGCTGGCGGCTGAAAGACATTATCATGCTCTTAAGCTTTTACCATTTGGTAAACGGTACTGTATCTTTTTTTATCTTAATTTTCTTCTTACTTCTTAAAAATACTTTGACTATAAATATTTTATTGCTTTCCATTTTTATTGTTTCTTTTTATATCTTGTATAAAAATTTACCTGCGTTTAGTTGTTTACATTGAATGCCTTAATATCTTCTTTGAATCCTAGACATCTTATTTCTATGTTTATTGTTCTGCGTCATCAACATTTAAGTCTAAACCGTTCTAATTTGTACCGCATCTACTATATCCCGTCACACCTATATTTACCCCTTAGACGGTCATGCATATTCTGCAACGCTACAGCTTAAATTTCGCTAAGACTTTTAAACTCGATAAACTGACTAATTTTTCTCTTCATTCACACCTATTTGTTTATACCTCATTGATTAAAGTAAATAATTAAAGCATTTTTCTTATGATAAGAATAATATGTTTTGTCTGCTAAGGATTATGAGACAATTGTTTTCAAGAATCTTATTTTCTCCTTATACGTTCTGTTCCTTTGGTTAACATTGAATTTACGCAGCCGTGTAGATATAAACAGGTTTTGGGCGGTCACCTTGGAATATTATGCAATGTAAGTAGAACTTTTAAAGGTTCATGTGACAAAGATACGAACCAATTAAACTAAAATTTGTTGGTTTGCAACGACAACAGGAACACGTTATGTAAAATTAAAATCATCTGATTGCTCTACTGCGTTCAAGCTACGGTTACAGCTGACCACATTCACATACTGTACTGACTAACCTCTAAATCCAGTTACGTGTATGAAATGAAAAACGTCAAACAAATTTCAGTTTCATACTTTTGTACTCGGTTTTATTAATGATAGTTCAATGCTTTCTTTGTTTTGTTTACCAAGACTGCATCTTTTTTACAATGGACTGAAAGGTTTCTTACAACTGACAATTATGAACCTAAAACAAAATTTGATATAAATTGTGAAACGTCCCTCAAAATTATTAAACCTTTTTTTTTGAGGGGCGTCACTTAATTTTTTAAAACTAGAAGCGTGGCCTAGATGGAAAAAAGATGCGCTGAGCCCAGTGTGACAGGACTTGCAATAAAACACTTGCATAACGATAACAGCCTTTTATTAGTGTTCATTTTTATCATTATAACATCCTTAATACAATGTGCCCGGTTAAATTCACAATGTTCATTTCATAGACATGTATCTCTCAAGTATTAATAACCACAATTGCCAATATTAGCAAGAATTAAATTTTTTGAACCATTGCATAATTAACAAACAACAATTATTTAAACACATTTAAACGCATTGTTCCAACATAAGCCGACATGACTATGTATTAACTTTCATCCAAATGACATTTTCTAAATCACAGTTTCAATAAACAATGACTAAATCACGATTATATAGATACATTATGAATTCAATTTATGCTCAGATAACAATACATCATCACTAACAAGAAACATGTAATGTGTCGTTTTATACTTGCCAAATAATTTTCTAAACCAAAATTATGCATTACAGGAATAATGTGTAGATACATCTTGACACCATCACCATATTCTTATACACACCAGTTGCCCAGAAAATTGAGTTCTAATACTTCGAGACTTATTCTTGCTCAAATTCTGTAATAGCCCATGATAAAGTACCGGTTCTCACAAGAAGATTTAGAAAAGAACTACCACATAATTATTTATCAATTCATTAAGTATAACGTTGTTAATGACATTTTACCTTCATAAGGGACAGTTAATAAAAACTAATAGTTTTAAAATTTTACTTGCTAATTAATCACAGAAAAAAAAAGGCCAGTGGTGTTCTATAAAATACAGCATAGTAATGGACATATTTAAACAGGTGGATTCTTTAACTCACTTAATTACACAATTCACTATATGTCCACAGGACATGTTACAACAGAAATTTAATCATTGAATATCTGAAGTTACTGTTTATGAAGATATCTTTCATTGCATGCTTTAAATCCAATGAAGTGCTGTGTTTGTGGATTAATATAATGAATAGTCCCACCTGTGTTTAGAAGATTACGTGTTATCCAGAATTCGAGATGATGATGACCATGGTGAAACAACTGGTGAGTCTGAAATCTGGATGATTTATTTTATCTTTAGGGCAGTATTCAGGCTGGTATTGTAGGGATTTCTGGAGGTCTGACGGCGTTGGGGATCTTGCAGCGATGCTCTGTAGACGAAGACTGATGGCCTGTCTCCATCCTCGGAACCCCTTTCTCCTCCCGACTATGCGGGAATCCTGCAAAAACTTTTATTTGTAGATAGCCGTCAGGAAAATACCCTCACACAATTCTTTCTCGCCCCAGTAAACACAGATCACAGACACACTGTCACAATTCTTTTCCGAGAACTAAGTGTTAATAGAAATAGCATTCCTCACAATTTCAATATCAAATTTCAGAATTCAAATCCCATTTACATTTAAATATTTATTACATCGAATTATTACTTTACATTTGAATGTAATTCCAACGATATCTTCTATTTAATTTTCAAACAAGCAAAGGCAAGTCGGCCACGTGTTCTTAACTATCCAAGACGCAATATTTAAGTCACACACACACAAATACATACATATAAACATAATACCCACACAAGCCCTTAGTTAATTAAGATTAATACAACACTTTTGGCTCACCTGAAGCTTTTTAACTAATTACAGTCTCATTTCTAAAGATGGATCACAATTTGCGACGCCGCCAGACCAGTGTCCCGTAGAGTGCAAAACTAGAAATGAGGAAGAATGACGGTTCCTGCCGGCCGACCACGAGGGCAGAAAATTTGAACAAACAGCTGACGAGTCGCGGTGGACTTGATTACGCTGCCCCAACGACCGCGACATGACGGTCAAGGCCGAGCAATATAGCCAAGCTGTTGCCTCGGCCGCGCGTAACCTTTGGTACCGATGATATACAGTCGGCATTGTCGCCACGAAATATGGCCAGGAAATTTAATGTTTAAATTACAACGGCACAATTGAAGTAACCGCTAGGTTTAGTGATAAAATGAAGGTTAACCATTAGTGTTTGCAAACCCAACAGAAATAAAGGAAAACACTGCTCAGTAAACGTGTATTGTTGCTAACTTTATTGGACGCAAAACAGAGAGCGCTGTATCTGTAGATATAATCACGTTTAGAGTAAACGTCCAGTAACTTCAACTTTAAACTCAACTCGTGACGGCGATTAGAAAATTCAAATACCGGACGTTGACCAGTTAAATGAAGACGTGTTGTTTCACGATAACAGCATTGTTCAGACATTTGTTCTAAATGTTACAACCTCTCTAGAAATTTACACCTAACACGTATGTTACGTACGTGCAATGTAGCTTATATTTTCAAACCACGCTTATGTTTTATGCATTTTAAAGAGATTAATTGCAAATAAAATTTAAAATTACACTAGACTATAACAACTTCAAACGAAAGTACTGTAAAAAGAGAGTACATTCTTGTAGTTACATTATATTTGACTATGTGTTCTATTTTATTGGATCGTTGCACTAGTACTTCACACAAGTGTAAGAACTCGAATACATTTAATTTAGTAACATGTGTACATTTATATTTACTTTACGTTGTGTACATATTTAGTACACAAACGTTTAGTGTATACAAAATATGGAGAACATTTTAAACTTTCAAATAAATTAAAAATTATGTAACTTAAAGCAATTATAATTTGTTGTCGATATTTACAATAATATCTATATTAGACAAGCACATATTTAACAAGATAGATGACAGTTTCATGATACAATCTTTTATTCTGCAGGTATTTTTTTGGTAGATTAAAAGAGCTTATACCTCATTGTTAAGATAAATGAAAAAGTACAACTTAATTTTAACAATTGTTAACAAAACAAAATCCATTAAACATTAAAAAGTATAATCGCATTTTGACGCCAAAATTGGTTTGGTTACGAAGAGAGCTCTTTTAAACCCTTAATTTTATAATACAGTTACAACTTTTGTAACATTTGACTTAGTAATAAGACTACAAACACAGAAGGAAGGTTATTATAGTTGCTAATTGGAATGTTTCATCTTTGTGTGACAAAATCTTTGTGATTAAGAGCAAGCCTGACTGCGTTTGTCAGTCTCAAAGTAATTCTTTGCGGTATAATTCTTTGCGGTTGGGTTAATCACTTTACTCATCATTAAAAAAGTTTTGTTTAATTTATCCTATTTTTGTTTTATTATAAAAGTTTGTTCCACAGTCCAAAATTATATTTATCTTTGCGCTGCGCTATTGTATTACTGAAAGTTAAAAATTATGCATTCTCTTTAAAATAGCTAAGTATTTTGAAAAGCAAAATTATACTAAACACAAGTAATTAACAACCATTTCAAAATTTTCAGTTTAAATTGAACAAGGAAATAAAGCAGCTGAATATAAAATAATTTGTAGTGAGTTGTCCACTAAAGGATACATCATTTTTTGCTTGTTGCTCTTTCATGTGGAAATATGTACAGCGGTAGCTAATGTAGAAATATTGATAACTATTTTTTCTAGTAAGCATTTAGTGTCAATAGTAGACAACAATATTGTGTCCAGCAGAAGAATATGGTATTACGAAATGACAAAGATTTAACAATTTTTTGTTGCTTGTTTTGTTGTTGTTTCCTTTTCTTCTTTTCCTACTTCTTCTTCTTTTTCATCCGTGTCGTTCCTCCTTCTTTTCTTTAACAGCAAGAACTGAATGACGCATACTACACAATCAATGAAAAATCTGTAAATATTTATTAAATTAAATTTGTAAGCCGTTTCAATATCTGTAAAAATATTACATCAAAATAATGTTAAAACTAGTGTAACACTTGCCACTTTGATACTGACAGAATAAGTAAGCAAATGTTTTATTTTTTATTTTTAAAATTGTATTTCTTTGTAAAATATTAAAAACACATGTAGATGCTGGCCACATTCAAATATAATCCTTTGATCACGTCTAATCTAAAGGCTCTGTATTCCTTTCGTCACATCTTTACATTCGTTTCATGGCAATTGTTTTTAGCTTGTCATAATTTTTCTTACCAAGTTACTCTCTTACCAAATAATGTTTCTTATTTTCGTTCAGCTATCCAAATCAAGTACATGATTTATTTTATATATATATATATATATATATATAAACTTTCACAATATGAACTTACTTTCATTTATCTTTCCCAAACGTTTTGAGGTGATGTTCCTCTTCCTCAGTGGGATTAAATACTGAATGTCATTTTAACAGTATAACGGTTATGGACTGGTGTGTGTGGTGGGGGTTGATGGTGGGAGGGAATTGGCGCTGAGGTTCAAATTGTGTGTTTGAATCAATGTATGGAATAGTGTATGTGATCTTATAATGTAATTGTTCATTTAATATGTTGTTTGGTTGTAGTGCATGATGTCTGTATATTTCAACAGAATAATGATTTATTTGTATTTCTGCCAACGAGCTATAAAAATTTCTTCTCTTTACATATACTTTCTTTATGACTATTATTTTTTGACGTAATTTCTTTGATCATTTTTTATTTTCTCTATTTCCTTATTTTCCACCACAAAAA
Source organism: Magicicada septendecula (assembly GCA_034769895.1). NCBI lineage: Eukaryota > Metazoa > Arthropoda > Insecta > Hemiptera > Cicadidae > Magicicada > Magicicada septendecula. Next base: position 107,699,299 of record CM068372.1, on the reverse strand, counting down.
GCTTTTCCATTCTATTGAGCGCATTTTACATTTTATCCGTATTTGAGAACCTTTAAAGCCATAAAGGCAACTTCTCTTTCCCTATATGACTTCACTTACATTCACTACATTACAGTATAAGTGTAATTTGTGTACACACCTGACTCAGTGTTTTGCTTGTGTGTCCACAGTTGTACGCGCGGCGACTTTGTGAAGCTGTTTCTGCACGCGGACAGCGGTCTAGTCAACGAGTACACGCCGTGGTCGGGCGTCATCTGTGGCGGGTACAATGACATACCGCATGTGTTGTACAGTTCCGGTCCCGCCGTCGTCCTCGAGTTCCACACGGACGCACTCAACACAAACTCCACCGGCTTCGTGGGGACCTTCAAGTTCATTGACCGCCGTGAGTACCTCATTCACTCATACAGTACAATTCAGTTAATTTGTTTGTGAGAGTACATTCTCTTTTACGTCTAGAAAAATGTATTCCTATGTTTTATATCTTCTCTAGAATATTTGTGATACTATACGCACTTTACTTTACGCAGTATTTAAATTGTTCAAAGGTATCCTGAAATGGTTATAACTTACCTTGAAATTACCTTAAATGAAACAACGTTGAGTGATTCAAAATCTTCTACGGTGTAGAGTCGTAGACGCAAATTATTACACAAAGAATTAAGTCGCTTCAATTTTTTAATATGCTGTTACGACATTACAGAACAATCTAAATGTTTCTCGAACAATCCAGTGGAGTCCGGCTATAATGTCGTGGCGTACGTGATTCTCGACGCATTAGGTAGACTGTGACAGAAGCCGCGCGAACTGTGTCAAAGCCGCAATGAATTACGCTCTAACGTTTCCCTTTATTGTTAATGCGTAGTATGTGGAATAATCTAGATTATCGGCGGGTATAAATACAACTACTGGACGACGCGACGTTCAGTTTCAGTTCGAGTTGCGATATACCTCAGTGGGGTTCGAGTATTGTGGCGAAGTGGTATGTGTGCGGGACTATTGTAATACAATTGTGTTTTATATCAGTTAACAATTTTATTGCGTGTAAATAATTTTTATTTGATTTATTGTAAGAGACTATTTTATTGAGTACAAACGGTTTAATTGTGATAATTAAAGCAGGTGAATATCACTATTACTTTAACGACTCGGAACACTAGGTTTTTTATAAGTAAAAGCAAAATGTTTTACACGTACACACAAAAGGCCGAAAACTAGACACTCTAGAACAACTGGAAATATACAAACACACAAAAACAAATAAAAACGACATCCTAAACGAACAGACACAATTCAAATCGCACGCATTATTCGAACATATCTCACCCACACACACAGCATCGATCTTTCGAAATTCGATTTCGTCACCCACAACAAGAAGTACAGCGCTACCTGCGGCAGCCTCTGAAGAAGCCTTTTAAAGGTGAATACCGGTTAAGGATGTAAGGTAAAACTTTTTGCTTTTACTTATAAAAAACCTAGTGTTCCGAGTCGTTACAGTAATAGTGATATTTAGTTAAGTAACAGACACGTCATGGACAACGAAATCCAAGAATAAAGCAGGTGATTAGTGACGTAACTGGTGTCTTGTATTTTGTTTTCCACGCTACCTACGACGATCAAGTAGACCGTAGTAACAATATAAATATTCCCACTTACATATGAAAACATTTTTTACGCAGGACGGTAGAAGAATATTACGTATTAAAACATTACTAAATTTCTGGGAATGTATACCCACATGAACCCATATTCGTGTACAATTTGTATTATAGACTTGAGGAAGGTTAACATGCAATGACATGGGCGGATTAATCTAATAATGTGATATAGGCCCTAAATCTCTACACAGGATTTGTCCCCTGTGATAGAGAATTCTGGAAACAAGTAAATAGTGAACTTACTTTCACCAAATTGGTACCACAAAAACATCAGGCTCTACTGATAAAGGCAGTCTCACACAATTGCCAGTAAAATAAAGAGAGATCGTAGATCACATGGCTACTTCTTTATGTTACTTGCCTCCAGTTTATTCAATTTTTAAAGTACACAACCCCCTATTGATTTTTATTTTTATAACTAGCCTATTAACACAGTTGGATCTGGCTACGTTTAAATAAAACCAGTAATAATTAGCTATTTATGAAGCGATAACACGGTACACATGGTGATATTCAAAACGAGTATACAAAGATCAAAAATATCATTTTGCCAAACAACTATCAGAATCTTTTTTCAGCAATATGACTGTAACACAAAACACAGGTATTCCCACATACTACAAATATAAAAGGTAAGCGAAGTAAATAACTTTGTTCACACTCTTATTGTAACTCAGAACCAAATACAATACAATTAACTTTGACGTTTCAGGTACTTTATGCAAGAGGTGGCGATGTATATTTTGTGGCGACTGTTGAAAAATAATTGTATGGACGGAAAACTAATTACAAAGTATTATTAAAGTTAGTTAGAAGAAGGGATCGTCTAAATACTATTGAAAAAGAGAAAGCGATTTAGCAGGCAATTTTATACAGTAAAATGAGTCATCTTTAAAGGAAGTGTTGTATAAACGAGGCTAAAAGATAACTCATAACTTATAACCGCACTTCTAAATCAGAGGATGGTTCTCGAGCTATTTGGATTGTAAAAACCTATGAGTGATGTAGCGACTGTTGAAACAGACGTAGTTAAACAGACAATTCATTGTCTTTTGAGAAACAAAAGTACTATTTAAACTGAGCATTGAAAAATATGACTTGTGTACTTTACAAAAATATACTACAGGAAATAATAAATAGTACTGCATGGCGAAGAAGTGGAGTACTACCATATTAAAAATCAGAATGCAAACATAATAGCCAACGTATTTGTTTAGATTTCAATCTATATTTTTTAGTCTGTAAACTACTTACAAGTGACAATACACAATGTATTATATATTACAAATTATAAAAATATTTATTATTTGATATGAAGTTAAGTAAACTCGTTAAGGAATGCAGAATGCAGTGTACAGGCATGTCAATGAAGTGCGTGCGGTATATCTTTAAAGCAATATGTAGTAGTCATTCTCACAAATGCAATCCTTCAAATTGTCACTTAAAGCTTAGAAAGACATGGGCAAGGAAAAGTGTGGACATTGAGATTGCCACTTTATGCGTAGCAGATAGAATTGTATTTCTCTCACTTTCATAAATTCTAAAAGTTGTGAAGCACCAACACGGTATACTGCCGCAAACAAAGAGGTGAATTCCAGCCCCTTCCTACGTGTCAGCATTTGTACACGCAATACTTAATGTCAGCTGCACTAACCTAAAAGTACCCTATATTATTCCCCAAATATAAAGCATCAGTAGTATGTATTAAATGGTTCTCTTATCGAAATACTGGTATTTCTACAGAACGTAAGTTTTTAAATGGATATCGACAATGTTATATACATACATTTGTTTATTATTTATTTATTTATTATTGTGATCCTTTACAGCAAGTTCTCCTGGTACTAACCGTATGCTACCCCAATGATTCTCTATTTAGTTCATATTGTTACGTAATGCTGAAAAAGTGTTGCGCCATTAGAAAACATTCTACGTGTTTCTCGGCTATACCAGTTGATTCCGACCGTAATATGTGTGTACGTATATATTGCTGCTACTTTGAGATGAAGGACAATTACGTGATACTTGTCACCAGTCCGCGCGCGCTGTGTGCAAGGCCGTAGTAAATTATGTTATGGTGTTTTGTAGTAGCGTTCTTCACGCGTAATATGGAATATTCTGGTATTTCGGCGGGGTATACATGCAAGTACTCAGCGACGCTCAGTTTCAGTTATTGTCGGCGATTTACACAGTGCTGTTCGAAGTACTGTGGCGAAATGTTATGTGTTTTATAATTGTGCGGGACAATTGTAATATATTTGTGTTTTTGTATTAGTTGACATTTTTATTGGGTGTGAACAATTTTTATTTGATTTGTTGTAAGAGACTATCTTGTTGATTACAAACTGTATAATTGTGATAATTAAAGCTGGTGATTAGTGACTTAATTGGTGTCTTGTATTTTGTTTTTCCACTGTACCATACGACGATCACTAGACCGTCGTAACAATAAAAATAAGTGCAGTTCATTTTACTGTACCATATAAATTAACTAGGCTGTACCTCCATCCTGTAAGGGGTCGTATAAATGTACTGTTTGTAGCCTCTACCGTCGATTCACTGCATATTCAAGTATTTATCTTAGGTTTTACTGTAGAAAGTACATAATAAATAATATCTTGCGTTTCAGACATAAGGGTAGTTGGATATCCGTTCTACATGTAATTATATTTCTCATTTTTTAAAGATGTTTTGCCTTCATCTTTTTTTTGAGCAATACAACAAAAACTTTTAATCTCTTTGTAACTGATCTACACTTACTGAAACGTTGTACGACTTTATTTGTAATATTTACATATAAGGTTACTTTTTTTTAAGTTTACCGTCAGGACAGTTACCTCGTATTTAGGCTAAGGTGTTCTTCGTTGAGCCCCTTAATTATCTCTATCTTAACAATATTTTTACTACAAACAACGTTTATAAATCACAGTTTGTAAGACATATTTTTTAATTTTATTTTTATGATATTATTTAAATTTCAAATCACGCTTTAGGCTACGGGTAACAACACATTTCTCATAATTCGATCGACTTTCATTATTTTTAATTGGTATTGTAATTTTTTTGTAATGGTAGTGCAATTTATTTACTTTCTGGTGATAATTTTATATACATTTGTATTGAAAGTCGTAAAATTGATGTTAATTGTTACTTATTCAAGTCGTCGAAATAATAGTATTTCTTCTTAGAAACACTGTGGGCTTAAGTTTTGCCTGTCTGTAAGTTTTAAAATATATATTATGTAGCGCAAGTTCTTCTTTTCTTCATATGTAAACGTTTGTTAAAAATTTTAAACAGTTGTCATTTCTGTCATAATTGGCAATTTGGCAGAGGTGTATCTATTTAGTCAAACTCTTCTCATTGTTACAGTCGAAAAATGTAATAATCACTTACGAAATAGAATAATTACTCATATTTATATGTTTCAGTATTACTGGTTTAAAAACGGATACCGATATTAGGCCTTTTATTAATTACAATAATATATTATTTTCTTTTGAAATGTAGCTTTCCTAAATGCAATCAATTTTATCAACTTTTATGATTCTAATTAGCCTAAAATGCATTTTTTTACATAATAATAGTTTATAAATATGGAAGGCGTATTATAACAAAAAATTACAACCTGAAGAAAAACCTGAATTTTAATTTTTAAGGAAAGTTACTAACCTGTCTAGAGAAGGTTACAGTACGTTATTGATAATGAAAATATTTGTAGTTGCAAATTTTTTTTAATGCTATTACACTACTCCAAAATGGTAAACATATTAAAATTGATCCTGCTATTCGTTCTATTTATAACTTCAAGCTTCAAGGTATTCTCAGAACTGTGTTTCCGATAGTGTTGCTAATTTATTAATTCACTTTCCTCGAATATATCCAAATTTTTCTGAACAATTTGCTGCATACTCTCTTTTAAAAAGGCTCAAAGACAAAATCAACAGAACTCAGATGATGATCTAGGAGTCTACAGGTCCTTTGAAATCATGCAGGCTTTAACAAAACTGGTTAAGAAACACTGGCTGCATCAAGGGATTTTATACGGGGTATTTTTGTCTTATTCAAGGTTTCTTGATGTCGTCAAAATATCAAACTATTGCAATAATCGTTTGTCACCTCATTATTAAATTTTGCGTAAAGCAAACAATTTTAGACACCATACAATATGAAGCGTTCAGAGATATATGGCATTGTAGAACGCCAATCTGTTGATCATTATCCTAGGTCCCCACGAAGCCGGTAGAGTTGGTATTGAGTGCGTCCGTGTGGAACTCTAGGACGACTGCGGGATGGGAACTTTACAACACATGGGGTATGCCATTCTACCCGCCGCAGGTGACACCCGAACACGGCGTGTACTCGTTGACTGGACCGCTGTCCGCGTGTAGGAACAGCTTCACAAAGTCGCCGCGCGTACAGATGCGAACACACAAACAAAACACTGAGTCAGGTGTGTGCACAAGTTATATATTTAGTGTACTGTAGTGAATGCAAGTGAAGTCATATAGAGAAATAGAGGTTACCTTTATGGCTTTAAAGGTTCTAAAATACCAAGAAAATTGTAAACTGTGCTCAAAAGAATGAAAAAGGTTTTTGTGGGGGAAGATAAGAAAATAGAGGAAATAAGAAATATATCAAAACGAAATTGTGTCAAAAAATAATAGAGTCAAAAAGAAAGTATACGTAAACAAAAGAAATTGTTATAGCTTTTTGGCAGAAATACTCGTTATTTACCAAAAATATTTTTCTAGATAACCCAGTCAGCATTGCTCTGAGCTATTGCAATCTTACACTACAATGCTCTTCATTTCATCACAGTAAATTAGATGAAGGTAAAACTGTGAGCGAGAAAATATCTCTTCTATCGTAGAAGTTATTGTTTCCATCAAGGGTTTTATCAAATTATATTTTACAGAGAAGACAAATTTCAGTACTTTTACAAGAACATTACTCTGTATTATGTTTTTCCCTCTTGCCTTTCTTAATCAAAAGCAAATCTGAATCCGTTATCATTATAGATTTTAAACAATACGCAAATAATAAAACAGAATAAAATTGTATACAGTAAAGTTGATGAATGTTTTGTAAGGTAAAAATACCTTATTCTTATTTAAAGTTTATTGATTGCTTAAGTCTTGCTAACTGTACCCTCGTTCACCATTTTTATTTAAAATCAAACATTCTCCTGTAACACGTTATATATTTTTAAATATACATAATTATAAATATTTCTTTACTTACTTCCATTTGGTTATATTTGTTGATGAAACAATCTGTTTTCCTTATTTCCAATGATTACATAATCTGATTTTGGATTTTTATTATTGTTGTTTTCTTGGTTCATCCTCTTCATTCACGCACTTAATATTAGTGATAAACTGTAACTTTCCTTGTGAACACTTAGGTTTCTTAAAGTCCTCGAACGTTTCGGTGTGCTATTCACCTTCTTCAGTGAGGTTCTGTATTTAAACCTCACTGAAGAAGGTGAATAGCACACCGAAACGTACTATAGTGTCTCTCCTGTCTGAGACATTATAACAGAGGGAACCAGTTTAATTGGTTACTTTCAATCAAACCGGCTGCCGATGTTAGTACAATTACTTACCAACAAATCTGAAAATATGTAGAATAGGAATTAGGATTAGGTTACGCAAATTTACTCACTCTCTGGTTATTTAGCAAAAACATCTCTTTATTATATTTTCCTGAATAATAATTTAAATATTATTGTTATTTTATTTTATTACGTTAAAAAAATAAATTACTCAAAAGTAGTGCATCGAATGCTCTTACGTCTTTTTAACATGTTACTCTGGTGAGCAAAATAAAAATTATATATTTATTAACTACATTAAATACCTCGGATCCGGGTTTTAACTTAATAATGCTCTGCAATAAGTCAACATTATGCAAGCTATTGGAATATTAGTTTGACAAATTTCGAATTACCCTTTCCCCTTAACTATAATCAGATTACTATCTCATTATTGTAATTACGGACACTACTATGTTAACATTTACATGATTAGAATGAGTCTTTGCAAAAAGATACTGCTTTTGTTGCCATTGTTAAAAATATAATGGTTTGGTTTCACCTTGATACTATGTGATCAGCGGCAGGTTCTCTTGTTTTTAGTCTTCAGTTGCGTTTCCTAGAAGTTCTACGATGTCGTTCGGGTGTCTCCATTGATTTTGTAGATTCTTAGTTGCGATCATAACGAAAGGATGCTGTTACCTGAAGCTCTTGAGTTTGTCGTTGTTGCTTCACTCCTGATGTACGGTGTTCACTATTTTACATTTTGCTTTTAACTGCACTAATGTTACTCTATAATGTTTGGATAGCACATACTTTACAATTTAAACATTTCGTTTCCTTTTTTAAAGAGATGTGTCGGCTAAGTTAATTACTTTTAGTTATTTCACTACATTTCAACTACATAACTCGTTTTACTTTCACCACATTTCAATTACTTGTGGAGTCTGTCACCACGCAAGATTACCTTCAGTTACATCGTTATTAATTTTTTTATATTTACACTTTTTCTTCACGACACATGGTAAAGCTGTTACCTTGTCTCTGATTCTCGCTCGACTGGGTTTGGTTTTGCGGCGGTTAGTAGGGAGAGGGAGCTGTTCGCGCGGAGAGAGAAAAGTAGTTCGTACTTTATTATTATTATTATTATCATACTAATTAACTACTATTAATAATACTACATTTTCTTTATTGAGTTAGGTATTTCTTATTATTATTATTACGTCTTTTTATTTAATTATCATAATTATTAATTTTCGCTTCCATACAGAGTAATTTTCATGTCCGTACTAGAATTTTACAAGTTGATACAGGCATATAAGTACACAGGGAAGGGTTAAATATTTTCTCACATGTCATTTTGAATAAAAATTATTTTGTGCTATTTAAATTCCTTTTAAATCGTCACAGTACGAGGACTTTAAGAAACGTAAGTGTTCACAAGGAAAGTTACAATTTATCACTAATATTTTGTTATTGTATTTTACAGCATCAATAAAACATTTGCCATGTATATAAATGGTGAAGGAGCAGTATTCACAGGAAATGTGTGTGCTCATGCACGCGAATAAGAGACTGAAAAGCATGTTAACTAAATCCTTAAATTTGTAGTGACCATCAATCAATTTAAAATTTGTGATTATAATTTTTGACCAATCTTCACTAACCCTTCAACGGAAAAATTCATATTAACTAACTTTTATTAAAATTTACTTTTTTGAAAAACACTTTTTGACAATTTCCGTTAAGCAAACTTACAGGCCTGAAAGTTTGTAAAGTTTTTAATTGTGTAGCAATTGAACTGAAATATCTTTTTAATTATAACAAGTAGGGTATACAGTTTACTTTGCTAACATCGTAAACATTTGTACCGTTTGAAAATTGTATATTATCGCTCAATTTTTTGCTACTGTTAGGGGTCGTTTTCCCAAATAACAGCTGAGACGTTAATCATTCAGTTATTTGTGGGGTTCCGCGCCCTGAACTTAAGGTGCTGGTGTTTGCGCACGTTGCCATTGTTCTGTGTCTGCCGTTTGCTCTACAGCTATGCTGTTTTCTCTTGTACTCATTTTTATGGTATTTTCATCATTAGCAATCAGACATCGAATACGTTGTTTATGATTCTGGAGAGACCAAAATTATGGAATGTAGCTAAGTTGTCTACTGGACTCTTGAGACAGTTATATTTTTGGTTACGGTTACATCCTAAACGAAATAAATTATAACAACATTTTTATAGTTTGACATATTTGTGTGTGTGTGTGTGTGTGTGTGTTATTTTTGTTCATTTTTAAGTCTAAACTTTCTACTTGTTTTAAGTTGTCGCATCCTCAGTCGTTAATCCGATGGAATACCATTGTTGTTTTTAGGACAGAGGACGTCATATCTAAGAAAAGTGAGATACTTGGTATCTATAATGATACAATAAAACTTGGTTGTCAACTGCAGATGATTACGCTTGGCTGTTCATGAATAAGATTGGTCTTCTTCAAAATTTCTTCCGACAATAATGTAAAAACTTAAATTCACTGTAAAAACTTAACTACGGTGCGTAGTATCTTCTGGTGAGTCACCAAAGTACTCGCAAGAAAATATATATAAAAATATTTTTTTAAATCATCAAATAAATTAACTAATTCTTTTAATGTCAAACTATGGATTACGTTAAAGTATGTACGATCATATCAGAATATCTGCTAATACGTTATTATACTTGCATATGAGCAATTCTCACGAGGTGTTCCTATTTTATTGATTGTTATTTATAGTTTCTATGTAAAATTACTTGTTAACAAAAGAGAGAAGACAAAACGTTTTTTAAAAATTCTGACCGTACAAAACTACTGGCTAAATAGAATTCATTTACGGTAACGTATTAGAATTTATCTAAGATTTATCTTAATAAAACCTTAAGAATATTCATCTAATGTTCAATGAGTACTAACTGGCGCTTTAAAGTCAATTCTTATATAGTGCTAGCCCTTATACTACTTGTATCCGCACGAACATTAATTTTAAACGTGTGGTTTCATCATGAGCAAACACGTTACGATGCATTAAATATCTGTGCCTATAACACTACACAGTAAACTTACATTATGTATTTAGCCTTTAATGCGTCGTTAATATCTGTTGTACTTGTACTATACACTCTACGTCTAAATTACAACTCAAGAGTTTTGGTAAGTAATGTGAGCATAAACCCGAATTACCCACAAGTAAGAACACTTATTTAATGTTATGTTATCCGAACTTACAGTTTCGCAAATTATAGTGTCATTTTCTTACTTTACGATCATTAGGCAGGCGGTGCACCTCTCTCCACTAGGCAGGTAAATTGGCTTAACTACTTTCAATTGGTTTTACGACCGTAAAGTACATCCACCGAACGTTGAAGTTGAAAACTACGGTGTAATAAACGCTTTTAGGTTTAAAAAAGTAAACCTAACATATGATATCAAATGCAACATTAGGTGTATGTCTGAATCAGGTAATATGAATTGTAGATCAAGAAAAACAAGCAGATCCAAAGAGTTTTAAAAGCATAAAAACTGTTGGTAAGTTTCAAAGCTTATTATTTACCTCTGACAATTGTTTCAGACTATTAAGCTATTCTCAAAGAGATCATAGAAACAACTAAACAAAGAAAGTGGGGGTGGTGAACATGTCTTAAGTGTGTGTATAAGGATATGTGTGTGTGGGGTGTATGTTGGAGGGGCTGGAGAAGCTAGTGTAGTTTTACAGTCACTTGACCTTCCCTATACTAGCTTCTCCACTCCCTCCAACATACACCCCACACACACATATCCTTATACACTCCCTTAACACATGTTCGCCGCCCTCACTTTCTTTGTTTAGTTGTTTCTATGATCTGTTTGGAAATTGCTTAATAGGCTGAAACAATTGTCAGATGTAAATAATAAACTGTAAAACATACCAAGTGTTTTTAAAAATTTTGTTTAATCTTTGTAGTACAGGTTTCACCATGTGCCATGTTATTATGTTTACGAGGTATACGTCTACAGCTTATGGTAAGACTACATTTAAAAATTATTGACAGCCAATATATTATTTCTTTTACGGTCTTGTAAGATGAAATAAGCTTTTTGGCTTTGATCGTTTATAGCCTTCATTCCTGCTGCGTGTCTGTTGCGGCCGTTTCAATCTCCTCATCTTTTTCTTATACAGTTCAAGTTAATGTCAGTTGTAAACATTTTGATTATTGTTGTTTAGTAGATTTCATTACCTCTCTTAAATTTAAAACTTGATGGTTAGTTGTTATTATGGGCTGCAATAATGCTAGTTGCTAATTCTCTGTATCTTAATAATTTTTTGTTGTTGCTGATCTTTGTCATGTTCCATGCATCTTAATCGATCCAGTCATTTTCGTAACGATTAAAACTGACAATTTCAGACACCTGCACAGAGCTCATAATACATTCTACTTTTATTTATTTGACTTTTGTCAAGAAGTGATTCAGTTGTCTCCAGTTACACGTGGTCGCTAAAATTGTTCGCCTCCTTAAAACTAGAAACAATAATCCAAACTTAGTTCAAAATTTCTGTAGGGAAGCAACCAACAATTTAACAACTCCGTAGATATTTTATAATAATAATAAATTGTTTATGTAGATTACAGTACTAGAATTCTTGTTAATAATCAGTAATATTTTAAATATAAAAAACAAGTACCACAAATCACTATCGCAACCGCAATAATTTTATCCCTTTTCAGTACTTGCTAGAATAAATTTACTACAATTTCGTGTAACTGTTTTAAGTATTGAACACTTGAATATGTACTTAATTTAGAAAAATAATTTTGTAATATTCTGAATTATATTCAACCTCTGTTGCACGTTAAAAGCTTAATTACATTTTGAGATTTCGTGCAACAATCAAGGGCTGTCGGTTCTTTTAAAATGTAAACTATCGAATGCGCATATGACACGTTGGATTATGGCAATTAAGGAGTACGATTTTAGTATAAAATACTGTAAGACTAGTGAAAATAAAATGACCAATACGGTAAGTCGTTATCCTCCTGTTGAGCAAGAGAAGTATTCTGCGGTTAAAAAGCAATTCAATATTTTAGCAGTTAAGTATGTGTTATCTGATAATTTTAAAACGCAGCTTAAAAACATCAGTGTAGAACAACAACGTGATAAAAACTTAAAAAAAGTTAGTCAAAATATATCAAAATACAAATATCAAAATATATCAGTTACATATATCAAAATGTAAATAATGTATTGTTTAATCTAATTGATGGTCAGTGGAAGATAACATCGTAGAGGACCTGACTTGGGCATGTTATGAGAGTCTGGCACATGCGGGTGCATATAAGTGCTACTTAACACTAAGAGAATAATATATATGGATGAACATGTCCAGGAAAATTAAATCCATATTACGTACCTGCCATACTTGCTAAACATCGAAGTATCCCAACCAGCATACTCACGTTGAGATGGGTAACATAGTGACGCGAAATAAAAATGAGTTATTATGTATTGATTTTCTAGGACCATTACCAAGTGCAGCTAGGGGAATGAGGAGTCTTGTGGTCTGAACAGACGCTTTCTCAAAGCATGTGAGTTTGTACGCTATTGGGAGACCTACAACAGAACCAGTTCTTAAGGTAACTCTTGAAAAGTATGTTCCGAAATATGGTCATGTGAAAAAACTATTATCAGATCAAGGTAAGCAATTTCAGAATAAGAAATGGCAATCTGAGGTTGAGAACCATCACATACAGGCGGTATTAACAGCGATCCGGAGACCTCGAGGTAATCTTCAGGAGAGAAGCTTAATTATAAAAAAAGACAATACCTTAACGGGGCGGCAACATTTACATTCTGGCACACAGAGGTACCAGCAATAACACAAGCAAAAGTCTCGACAGACAACCGTTGCGCACAGTAGCCAGGTCAGACAGGGCTTACAATAACAATTTGTGTGTCGAACAAATAATGCTAAACATTGGTATAGCCTAATAATTTTTTTGTAGCATAATAATCGTACCTGTGTGTTAGTACTAATAACTAATGTTTGCGTGACTACTTAAGTGAAGGAGAAGTATATATTTCAAGACGGTAAAATGTGTGTACGTCAATGTGAATAATAGACTCATTTAGAATCTAATGAAAAAATATTTCTAATAATTAGTATTTCTAATGAAAAAATATCAAATATTATTGTGCTATTATATTTTTATCAACAGAACAAATACCGTGATATATTAACTGCAAGAACCGTCAATTCGAATAAGTGTTTCTTATAAAAACTGTGATAACACGAAAGCAAAATAATAGTTAGTTCAGCATGGTTTGGCGCGACAATGGGATAGAACATGAATTGTCAATATTCCACCGCTGAGCGCTCTACGCCATAATTCACACACGAACGGAGATGTTTTGCGTTTTATTCGTTTCGATATTTTTATATTTCTCAGACAAGTCTCTTGCTTATACCGAGAAAAGTGAAATACACCGTAGTTATATATTACATACTTTTACCATACAGATGTACTGTGTATAATTTAGTTGAAATATTTTTGCAAATTGGAAAGATAATTTGGAAAGAAATTTTAATATTTTGTTTTAAATTATGGCATGGTTTATATTGCTAATACTTGTTCCCATTTTAAAATATTTCATTTTAGTGAATTAATTAACTCTATAAAATAATTTTGATATCTTTCTGGTTTTGGCCCAAACGTGAATAAAGTTGGTTTGTTAAAAAAGTTATAGAAATATTCCAGTTTCTGAAGTTCCTTAAATTTAACAAAACTTCTTAGTGAGCAGGAATAGCAACGTTATCTTCTTGTACTTCCATTGAATTTATTAGTTATCAGTAATTCAAAACAAACACTTTTAGACGACATTCACTTCTAGAATTATATCGGTAAACAGTGTATACTTATAGTGTGTTTTGTATTTTCTTTCCTTTAATTTATTCTGTGTTTTGTTTTAAAAAGTTTCGTTTAGAAATAACATTTAATTATAATAATAAATTTTATTTTATTTCTGAGTATGTGGTGCTAACAGTTTATAGGTTATAAAGATGCGATCTTAATTTTTGTTCAAGTTAATGGAAGTTGGAATATCCTATATCAACCCAGTTTCAGTACATACGTTCTTTTAACGTCAGCAAAGATATTTGTACATTTTATTTTAGTATTCTTAAAGGAACATCTGTTTTATATTATTTTATTAAAAAATTTTAGTTTTTTTGGATCTGTTGTAGGTTTTTTTTTGTTATTCTACAACTTAACCAGTTACGTATTGAAAATAAAAACTTATCTCTGAGAGCTACTGATCTTCACCTACTTCTGAACTTTCACCATTCCTTTTTTTGTTCCTACATATTAAACAAATTTTAATTTTCAATCTGTTAGGTAAAAGGAACAAAATGTTTTTTTTTCACTCACAGTATTATCTGATTCAATTTCCTGTAACGGCGAAACCCGCTTACTTATTGACGCAGTATCCAGCCAGAGCGGTGTTACCTTGGACTAAAGAATACAATGAATAATAAACAGTCGTGTGACCAAACGCTTTGGTCTTTATGTTTTTCTGTCTTTCTTCCGCAGAATAATTTATCAATTCAATTTTTAGACTTAATCATAAATACATTTTAAAGATTAAGGACTTGATATTACTATTATCACCAACAATATCATGTTTTTAGTAAGTGACGGTTACAGGTAGTATTAGTCAAGACACATTTATCAATTAACCGGCAAGTAAAACAACGGAATAACTACGTGGAACCCTTTTTTCAGGAAGCAGAAAAAAAACATTCTACAAATTTCTCTGTCGGTTTGATTTAAATGTTTACAATAGGGAAAACGTTCACCATTGTGTATAGAATGTACCTTTGCAACCTTTGCTTAATACCCATTTGTATGTTGTGTTTGACTTTTTATTTTTAAAAGTTAATCTCTGTTGCCACTCAATAACATTTATTTTATTGTATTTGCTTCTCAATTTTTACCCTGGCTGGGTAAATATACTGTTGTTGTGACTAGGTTATAATGGTTTTAATAGTTACACTGACGTGCCTCAAAAAAATGTAATAAGAAGTTACAATTGATCTTCACTTTCAAGTATTCACCTCAATCATGTATGTGGCCAGCATCTTCTTTGCCAGTGTTTTCCGAGAGAAAATACTGTTGTACAGTTTCCTATACTCTTATAGAAAATGTTTAATTACCTTCATGACACCTTTAACCCTTTTCTTGTTGATACACACTGAGACGTGATATGGTTTATCAGATAGTAAGCTAAATCATTTACATCATTTAAATCGTTCAGTAAATGCAATTTCTACTAAAAGATATTTTCAATTACATCACAAGAAAAAAGTTTAACTTACTGCGTATTGTTATTGCGAAACACTAGTAAATAATTGTAAACAAACCGACCACACTAAACATGTGTACATAAAGACAAATATGTTAAAATTTTACTCGTTAGCCAAACTGAATACTTGTACAGAATAGTTAAATACAGTTATGTACACAATAGGAAGAGTGGAAGCTGAGGCTGAGCTGATCCAGCCACTGGCGCAAGCTTAACATAAAAAGAGACTACTCGGCAGTTATATTCTTCTTCCATTCAACACTGAGCAACCAGGCAGTTTTGACTAACTGGAAATGTAGTAATATTCCCCTTCTTGGCCCAATCGTTGCACTGGTCATTAATGAAAAAAGTGGCTATTTCAGTTTATGTTTTATCAAAAAATAATTAGTAATTTCATTCTTGATGCTACATATTTTGTCTGATTATTATCGCTTGTACTGCTTTTGTTTTATGATATTGACTGATGACTCGTTGGGAAAATGGTGAAAGATATTACTACAAAGATTTTTCAAAACATAGAAACATTTGGTAAGTTTCACAGATTATTATTTACCTCTGACAATTGTTTCAGCCTATTAAGCTGTTCTCAAAGAGATCATCAATCATCATAGAAACAACTAAACAAAGAAAGTGACCCTCGCCACCCTGGTGAACATGTGTTAAGGCTGTGTACAAGGACGTTTGTTGGGTATGTATGTTGGAGGAGGTGGAGAAGCTAGTATAGCTTTACAGTCACTTGACCTTCCCTGTACTAGCTTCTCCAGCCAGTCTAACATACACACCCCACACGCGTCCTTATACACAGCCTTAACACATGTTCACCACCCTCACTTTCTTTGTTAAGTTGTTTCTGTGATGAGTTCTTTGAGAATAGCTTAATAGTCTGAAACAATTGCTATAGGTAAATATAAACTTTGAAACATACCAAGTGTTTGTATGTTTTTAAAAAACTTTGGAGCTGCTTGTTTTCCTTGATCTACAAACCATATAACCTAAATCACACATACACCTAACGTTGCATTTGATATCATATGTTAGGTTTATTTATTTTAATTAACACAGCGTTTATTACACCGTAGTTTTCAACTTCAACGTTCTGTGGATGCACTTTACGGTCGTAAAACCAATTTAAAGTAGTTAAGCCAATTTACCTGCCTAGTAGAGAGAGGTGCACCGCCTGCCTAGAGATCGTAAAGTAAGATAATGACACTGTAACTTGCGAACCTGTAAGTGGTTTGGGATAACCTAACATTAAATAAGTGTTCTTACTTGTGGGTAATTCGGGTTTATGCTCACATTACTTACTAAAACTCTTGAGTAGTCATTTAGACGTAGAGTGTATAGTACGAGTACACCAGGTATTAACGACGCATTAAAGGCTAAATACATAATGTAAGTTTGCTGTGTAGTGTTATAGGCACAGATATTTAATGCATCGTAACGTGTTTGTTCATGATGAAACCACACGTTTAAAATGAATATAATATTCGTGCGGATACAAGTTGTATAAAGACTAGGAGTATATTACAATTGACTTCAAACCGACAGTTTTTACTCGTTGAAAGTTAGATGAATTCTCTTAATCTTCTGTATTTAGATATATCTTAGATAAATTCTAAAACGTTATCGTTAAGGTTAACGTTAGGTAAATTCTGTTTATCTAGTAGTCTTGTAATGTCAGAATTTTAATAAGACTTTTTGTTCCCCCACTTTTGTTAACAAGGAATTTCACATTCAATCATTAAAATAGAAAATCCTCCTGAGAATCGCTCATATGCAATTAGAATAATGCTTACCAGATATGTCTTAGCAGATATTCGGATATGATTATACTTTAGCTTAATTCATAATTTAACATTCCAAATATTAGTTAATTTATTAGATGATTTTAAAATATTTTTATAGATATTTTCTTGTAAAATTTAATTTTAAAAACTTGCCTGAAGATAACTACATATCTATAGTAGTTGGAAAGTTAAGTTTTTACATTATTCGCGGAAGACATTTTGTAGAAAGCTAATCTTAATAATGACCACTTATCTACAGATGACCACCACGTTTTATTGTGATTTATATCGATACCAAGTATCTCACTTTTCTAAGATGTGACGTTCTCTGTCCTACAAGCGACAATGTGACTGCCTCGGATTAACGACTGAGGATGCCACAACATAAAACTAGTAGAACGTTTAGGCTCAAAAATAAACAAAATTAATATACGATAATAATCATTTGTCAAATCATTAAAAATGTTGTTGAAATGTATTCAGTTTAGGATTTAACCGTAACCACAAATATAACTACCTTAAGAATCCAGAAGACAATTTTGTTATATGCCATACTTTTGGCCTCTCGAGAATCATAAGCACCGTGTTTGATGTCTGGCTGCTAATGATGAAAATACCAGAAAAATGAGTACGAGGGGAAACAGCATGGCTGTAGAGCAAACGCTGCACAGAACAATGGCAACATGCGCAAGCACAGGCACCTAACTTTCAGGCTACGAAACCCCACAAATACATGAATTATTAACGTGTCAGCTATTATTAGGGGAAACGAGCCATAACAGTAGCAAGCTATTCGGCGATAACATACGATTTTCAAACGGTACAAATGTTTACAGTGATAGCAAAGTAAATTTGTTACCTTATTTGTTATAATTAAAAAGATATTTTAGTTCATTTGTTATATAATTTAAAATTTTACAAATTTTGTGACTTGTAAGATTGCGTAACGGAAAGGATGAATTAAAAAAAAAGTAAAATTTAATAAAAACGTTAGTTAATACGCTTTTCAGTCTCCTACTCACATGCATGCGCTCTCATATTTCCTGTGAATACTGCTTTTTCACCATTTACGAGAATATAGATATATAGATCGCAAATAATGTATTATTTATGCCATGAAATACTATAACTAAATCTAAAAACAGATATTGTAATTATAGGACATAAGTAAAACAGAATGCTCCATCAACAAATATAACCAAATGGAAGTAAGTAAAGAAATATTTATAATTTTATATATTTAAAAATATATAATTTGTTAAAGGAGAATGTTTTTTTTATTTTAAATAAAAATTGTAAACGAGAGTAGCCTACAGTTAATTCTTAGTAGCAAGGTTTAAGTAATCAATAAAGTTTAAATAAGAATGAGGTATTTTCACCTTATAAAACATTCATCAACTTTACTGTGTACAATTGTATTCTATTTTATTACTTATATATTGTTAAAATCTATAAAAAGACGGATTCAGATTTGCATTTTATTGAGAAAGACAACGGAGAAGAATATAATAGAGAGTAATGCTCTTGTGAAAGTAATGAATTTTGTCTGCTATCGAAAATGTAATTTGATAAAACCCTTGATGGAAACAATAACTTTTACAATAGAAGATATATTTTCTCGCATAGAGTTTTAACTTTATCTAATTTCCTGTGACAAAATAAAAAGCATTATAGTGCAGGTTTCCAATAGCTTAGAACCCTACTGATTGGGTTATCTAGAAAAATATTTTTGGTAAATAACGAGTTAACATGTCGCCCACTAATTCTGTGCGGGTTGCTTACCTACTAATCACATTTTTAAAAATGAAATAGGCAATATACTTTAATTTTTGGTAACTCGTATTTTCATAACGATTGAAATTTGTGTAAGCAATTATTTTTATTTTTTGTTATAACGTTTAATGATTGTTTGTCATAATAACACACACTAAAGTAGATACAGTTAATTTTCAACTGCAAATGTAGTTCAAACATCTTCTAAAGACGGGAAAATTGTAGTTTCATGAATGGACAGCCTACTACAGTTTGTTCCAGTTAACAATAATAACATGTGTCACACATATATCACTGTATTAGGCTTGTAACGGATCACTGAAATTGACGTTTTTACTTACAATTTGGACGTAAAATATTGTACGCTAACTAAACTGAATACTTTGTCAATGCTGTTGAAATACACGGCCTTAGGTAGTTTCCTAGCACTAAACAGTTTCTCATCCAGTTTCCCATGATATTTACTCAGATTGTGTTACAAACTATGCAAAAGGTTGTAATTTTCTCGAAGGAATTATCAAAGTTCAGAATAAATTTAAAAAAAAAACAAATCGAATTTTATATCAGAAATAACAACATGTACTTTTATTTCATACCACCTACTGCACCGCACCTAGGAAAGTTATTTTTAAGGGAAGCCGCCATGAAATGTACACAATTCCATCTTCGTCGAGTGCTACAACTTATTTACTATACATGGACTAAATGGTCAAATTGTTGCACTTGCTACACAAGTAGAATACATGATACATAATTACAAGACTTTTCACTCGGATCCCTTCATCACGGATTTCCTTACCGATACATAGGGCTACTAGATTTATGCAACATCTCATCCCCTACGTTAAATTATTGGCACTTATTCTAACAATTATTTTAAACTTATGGCGGCTTTAGAGACGCGCATGCATGAACTTGTAAATGAACTTCCACATATAATCATATATAACTAAAAGCATTCTTGCTCTTGTACAGGAAGCTCGGGAAAAACAGTATACACGCATTCTGATAAAGACAGCATCGTCCAAGTTGTCCAATGAAAACACTAGAAAGGTTTTACGAGACTTGTTGCCAAGATTATTTGTCTGCCTGCAAATTAATCTTAGCATTCGTTTGTTCTTTGAAACTATTTTTTAATGGATTAGGTCTGTACCGTATTAAAGGTAAATGCACTTATTTTCGTTTCATGTTGTATTAAATATTATTATTATTTATCATATAGTTAAATAGTTATCATATACACTGACAGGTAATGTGTGTATCTGAATTTTAATCATTCTTATCCTTAGAGCTTGTTTTTAACAATTTTATTTAAGTAAATAATCTTTGCTGGCATTCTCTTTCGGCTCCCTGACAGCTTACTCTCAGAAATAAATTTTTATTTTGTTTGTACACATTTATTGAAATAAAATAAACTTTGCCCGAGCAATTTTTACTCGGTTGTCATGTCTCCTCTCTAGTAGCTTACTTGCCGCATCGGTACTTGTATGTACCAGGGTGGTTTGAAGCACAGTCATATAGACAGGAGTGTCTAGACAGGTTTGGTCTAGAAAGGCTTTGTCTAGAAAGTTTAATTTAGATTGAACATTATGTTGAACGTAATTTTAACGCATGAAAGTAGATAAGTAAAAATTTTAAGAACATTTAATTTGGGCATAAATTATTTCAGACATTTATTAAAACTCTGTACATTAATTACCGTGCCGGTATTGTCTTAATGTGTGTTGCCTTCTTGGGGGTTGTCAACTCAGTAACGATAAGATTTTCACATTTTACGTACTCACCAAAACAAAACTACGTATTTAAAAATATGTGCAACGACATTAAAAGTAGTTGTCCTACATATTTAGAAAATCTTATTGTATAACCGGTCAAGAGGAGAGATTGACTAATTTTAACATGTTTTAAAAAACAGAAGTTCATAGCATTATTTACATAATCAATGCAATTCATGTAACTGGTGACTTTAAGTTGAGGTATATGCTCCAATAATTACGTTTCCCTTACTGCAACTACCACGATATAAATTATAAAATTAGTAGTTTTATTATTATTATATAAATAACTTTTCAATTTAATTTAAGTTTACTTATTAAAATTACCACAACATTTGTAGTACAGCAGTATAAAACTTCAATGTGTGATAGGTGTGTCTTACGCTTGATGAACATTAGAAAGTTGAGTCAAGTTACCTACATTAAACGGAGAGGTGCACCACCTGTTTAATGGTCGTAAAGTAAGGTAATAGCACTATAATTTGCGAATCTACAAGTTTGCAGTCGTGGTTTAGGTTAACATTAAATAAGTGCGCTTATAACTCGTTTGAGTAAGTTAGCATTATCCATTTAGCGTTAGCACCATTAATACTTGGTGTACTTGTTAAATGGGTAATTTGGGTTATGTGCTCATATTATTTAGTAAAACTATTTCTAGAGTAACTTAGATGTAGATTGCATAATACAGGCAGCGTTTATTCCGTTCACTTTAGGGTTAATCAGTAATTGAAAATTGGGATTTTTTGTAAATAGAAGGTATAGATTTTACGTGCTTTAGATTTGAGTATGAGATTAGAAATTAAGTTTTAAAAATTGACATAACATTATTACTGGCTTTGTTCAGTCAGTTTATGTTTCATCCGTATGCAAATTTATTTTCTCTAGATATATTATTCGTATTGGAGGTTGAAAGTATATTATACTGTAGTCGTATTATATTATTCTTGTAGTTGAGTTTCTATGTGCACGATTTCTATATATATCATGTATACTACTAATTTTGTGTAATATTATTTTGGTGAGTAATATTATGTTTTAATACTATTTTTGGGTAGATGCAGTATATGATTAGTCACTCTACAATTGACGCATTGCTGCTTGGGACGACCAGGCTATTCTGTCAGACTCGGGAAACAGATTGCAGATGGTTATACATTTGTTAAATCAAATCTGCAAAGACTGTGGATTCCAAATATCCACACTTAAGAGCAAGGTGATGGCTTTTCATGGAACCGATCCCGTACGGGCAAACACTGTTATAGACAGTACTGTCCTGGAACAAGTTAGCAATTTTGAATACTTAGGCTACATTGTGGTTAGCAACGACGTTGTGAATGAGTTGCATAACTTCAACCTCATGTGCGGGATCATTAGGCGAACCCTTAAGTCAGCAAGTAAAGGAACACGCCTAAAATTCTAAAATGAGATGCCCCTTTGCACACTTCTTTATGGGTCTGAGAACTGGACTTTAACGGAAGGCGTATCCAAGCGGCTAAAATGAGATTTCTCAGGCACTTGGCAGGGTGTACCTTCTATGATCATAGAAGAAACACAGATATACAGTAGGAACTGAATGTTATGAGTATACTCAACAGAATTGTCCAGTATCGGTTGAATTGGTGGGAACATCTTTGCCGAATGGATAATTCCCGCATCCCCAAAAAACTATGAAACTATATGCCGAGGGGATGGAGAGGTGTGGGACGTCCGAGGAAGCGCTGGAGTAACCAGCTCTAATCTTTGCCTGTTTGAGACTGGAAAAACCATCCTTGGTTTAATCCTTGAAGATGATGATGATGATGATGATGATGCATTATGTGTTTTGAAGTGGGAAATGGCTTACAAAACAAAAACATAATTTATACTGCAACCTTAGGAATCACAGTCACCTATCTCCCTGAAACGTGGGAGATAAATCAAAGTACCTCCTGCAAACTCAAACCTGTGGCAATAAACTCTCTATAAGATATTTCAGGGCTACAGGGTCCTATGCATTAGAAATGAAGATGTCTGGAGGCTAGCAAATAAACAGTTATAATTTGTTTTAACTTAATTCATAGTTTAGGTTTAAACTATGAATCCTCTTAGCATATTTAAATTTTAACGGACAATCCTTTTAGCATATAAACAGTTATAATTTGTGTAAACTTAATTCATAGTTTGTCATCTCAATTATTTTCTGCTCATTTCTTCCACGATTTTTTTATGTTGAAACCTACCGGTAACACTAACTAATTTATTTGTATGTAAGACATACGTAAATGGTCTCGCAATCCTCTGGGATCTGGTTAAACATTTCTTGCCACTGTTAGAGAACGTGTAGTAATGGTCTCACCAGACAACTCCGAGACTCTTTTCCAAAAATCGGATGTCTCCTACTGAAACATTATTTACTTTTAACAACTATTATTAATTTATACATAAACACACACACACACACACACACACACACACACACACACACAGAGGAATAACACCTGAATATTAGTTTTCATGTAACGTACAATAGAACTGCCATACAAAATTCATTTTTACTATTGATTTGACTATAGATCTCGACGAAAAATTTATACGTGTTTCATTTATACGCAATAAAACTTTGATAAAACGAAATTTATTATCATTCAATTATAATAAAATAGGTACATCTACAGATATTATATGTGTTAATATTTATTCCAGAATTAATTTAGACAATACATTCTGAACAGGGTACAGAATTTTGTTCTTGTTTTCTAGTCGTGACAACAAGAACATTTTTTTTAGTAGAACCAATTTCAGTAAATAATTATTACTACAGCACCTTATAATAATTTGTCACTTCATATAATATGTCAACTAACGTAACATTAGAGGATCGTGAAGTGTCGATCAGAAACCGCAGACTAAACGAACTGGAGATTTCTGTGCAATAAGTTAAACTGAAAAATGTATCGTAAATCGTCTAAAAAAGGTATCGGTTTTACAAATGGAAACGGTGATTTTGTTGACTCGTCACAAACTCTAAAAACTAATTCTAATACTTGGGTGGGAGTTACGCCTTACCAAAAAATTTCAAAACTTGGTATCTTCTATGGACAGTTTTTTACTTAAATTCATGAAATTGATTAATTTGTTTCATAAAAAAATTTATCGAAATGTGTCTATTAAGAATTTTAATTCAAAAGAAAAAGTTATTTATAATTAAGAACAAAATTATTTTTATTATATAGGGTGATTCAAAATTCAAAATCTCTCGGACGTTGATTCTATGGCTAACAGTAAGAATAAAAGTTCATATAAACATAGGTCTTAAAACGCTTCGTTAGCAAGTTACAGCTCGCAAATCAGTTTGCCCTGATTTCTGCTCCCACGATAAAATGACGCCATACTGAAATTCTTGCGGTATAAAGTGAAGGGTAAATTTCGTGGTTTCTTATGGTTTTTAATATGAGTAATTGAATAAAAGAGGTGCTCTTTCTCAATTAGTTTCTGAGAAACACTGTGTAAAACCCAAAACACTGGAGTCGAAAAACACACATTTTTAGATTTTTGATACAATAACTTCGTTAATATTCCAATTAACAAATAAAAATTTCTACCTAACCTTGTAGAGAATTTAATTATAAAGAATTTGATGTGTACATGTTTTTTAAAAATAGGGAGAAATTTGAGAAATATGACTTTAATGAAAAAGAAAACAGACCAAAATGCGCCAGAAAAGTGTTACAATTTACAAGAAATGTCAGTGTAAGTTTTCAATCCACCCACACTTGTGTAATGAAAACCCACATGAGACTGCTCCAAGACATTCGTAGTCCTTCAGTCTTCGACTGGTTTGTACCCTCCCCGCATATACCCGTGGTGCGTGTGGTACTGAGTCTCTCATCAGGTATATGGGACCTACCAGTTTAACGCCGGATCCGAACGGCATAGTTGGGGAAGGTTTATACTAACGGTCGTATCTAAATCAGATGGCCCCCGGCGGGAATTGAACCCGCGCCGACAGCGTAGCAGCGCCACACGCTAGCCACTACGCCACGACCGCTCCCTCCAAGACATTACCAACATATTTTTTTATTTAATGTGTTGTGTGGTCTTTTTGGTGACATTCTCGTAGGCCGTTTTTTTCTTACCATCACGGCTTAATGGAGGACAATACTTACATTTTTTGTAAACGCAACTGATAGAACTCTTGCAGATACTCCACTTGCAGAAAGAGTGCAGATGGTGTTTTTTGTATGACGGAGCATCTGCTCACTACTGCAGTGATGTGATGAACCCTTTAAATAATACATTCGGTAAACGATGGGATGGCCGAAACGGGCCAGTAAAATGGCCACCTCGATCTCTCGATCTCACGCCAGCAAACTTTTTCCATTGGGGTTTGATGAAGTCGTTAGTTTTTTCCGCTCTTATTAGAAGACAAGAAAAATTCGAGACTTCGCATAATAGAAGCTGGAACTACTACTAGGAATAATTCAGATGCTATAAGACGTGCACGGTTTGCCTGGATTCGCCAAGCTGAATTCTGCATTCAACAAAATGGCGGCCACAGTGAACAACTGCTTTAAATGAACGTTTGCAGCTTTATTATCAATTTAAAAGTATTGATATTTAATTACTGGAAGAAAAATCAATAGTGTAACCATAGCGAGTAGAAGAGAAAGTGAGATAAATCTGGACGCGCACTATAGTCGTGAATAAGGCTAGCGGTGAGCACTTTAAACTTCGGCGCTTCGCTCGCTTGTTGTAGTTGAGGCGCTAAGCCTAATAGCTACGTGCAAAAAAGAGCTGTGTTGTTAAAGGCGTGTTCGTGCGTCTAATTGCATACATCGTGTTCAGTTGCAATTAAATATAGGTTTGAGTTATTTACAAACTTTCAGAGTAATAAACGTGAGATAATATATAGTCAAAATGCTCAGAATGTAGGAATTATTATAGTAATGATTTGTGAGTGTTATTTTTCATATACGGGTAGTTATTAGTTTCAGTCAACAGTTCGTGTAAAAATTTTTTTGGTAGTGCAGTTATATTGAAGTTGTGTGTTATATATTTTAACAAATGCCGTCCTGTTTTGTACCTTGATATAGGAATGGATATAGCAAAAATTCCTAACAAAGAAAATCATTTCTTTAGACCTCCCAGGGACAAAGATCAGTTTGCTAAGTGGGTGAGGGGAATTCCTAGGAAGGACAAATGCATTACTTATAAATCTTACATCTGTCAAGTACATTTCTCTGATGATTTGATTTTGAAAGTAGATTCATTTGTTGTAAATGATAAAAAGGTTGAAATTTCAAGACTGAGATGGAGCTTAAAGCTTGGCGCGGTACCTCATATATTTCCAAATTTTGCTACATATTTGACAAAGCCTCTAAAACTCCGAAAGTCACCCGCAAGAAGGCAAATATGGCAAGTACAAACAGTCCACGAAAAAAGCAATTCCACAAACTGTTCTGTGACAGAAACAGTGAGTTTCTAGCCCCAGACTAAAACACACCAAGACGATCTATTGGATGAACAAAACCAAATCATGTTGCTGAAACGGAAAATACAAAATCTAACTCGTACTTTGATACGAACTAAGAATAATCTGCGTTGTGAGAAAGCAAAAGTTGCTTTACTAGGAAAGAAACTTGCCAGAGAGGAAAATGACTCCTATGAAAAAGGGATGAAAAATTTAAGTAAAAAACAGTATATGATTGTAGAATAAAAATTCTAATTTGTCAAATACCAAAGGAATGATGTCCAGTAATGAGCTAATACTGGAAAGTTTGCTGCTAAAAGTAAAATCCCTAAAGCGATACATACATTGCTTTCACCATGATTTATTGCCACTTCCGTCAGATAGCCACCTGAAAAGACTGTGTAAAGGTTTAAAATGCCCATACGGGGTAAACACTAACGCTGTAAAGCCATATCAAAGTTTGTGAGACAAGAAACTGATGAAAATAGACGTCTCGGCGTAGTAATATTCGACGAACTGAAGCTAAGGGAGGAAATTCAGTTTAATGTAACCTCTTTAAAAGTTGATAGCTTTGTACGCTTTGGTGATTATACACCTACGGAGGACATGAAAACTTCTCTGGCGAACCATGCCCTGGAATTCATGTTTGTGGCTCTGTTATTCAACTGGGGACATCCTGTAGCAGTGTACGCAAGCAGGAATGCAACCCCTGTTGATATTCTGGCAAAAATTCTGATACAGGTTATTTTGGAGTTAGAGCAGCGAGGTGTAAGAAGGATTGGATTTAGATCAGATGGTAGTCAATCTAATAAAAGGCGTGGACGAACTTAGGAATCTGTGGGAAAAGAGGTACGGTAATATTAAATGTAGTATCGTCCTCCTAACCTGCTACTGTGTAGACAAAAATAAAAGAATACGGAACTATCAAAGAAACATCTCATTTAACGCACTCTTCAAATGGTTTTTGTCATATGCTGTTGCAAGCAGAAACTACTGTTACAATAAAACTTAGTTCACCAAACAGTATGTGAGGGGGATATGTTTTATGAATTTTGGATGAAATCAAAAAAATTAACGTGCCCGCAACGGGCAGCGTAAGATGTGGCCGAGAACACACACTTGACATTATAGGCAAGCTAATTTTCAAATATATCCAGTCCCGATTCTTTTTCCGTACGTAAAAATGCGTAGAGAAATGATCAGTACAAAATCAGCTAAATCCTCTCGGAAATTTTCGAACTGCTGACAACCTAGGGTGAGTAAATTGTTTAAATCTTATATACTTTTGAATTTATACGTATTGCAGTGTATCGTAAATATTATTTTAATTGTTATAACATTAAAAACATTTCATGACAGATTCAAATAAGTAAAATTCTGTTTGTGTTAAAACCTATCTGCGTGCTTCACGCTCCCGTACACATGATATATATACATACGGTGTGACGAACCACAATAACTAGCTAAGTGATCTCACTTTCTCTTCTACTCGCTATGGTGTAAGTTTTTAATTTGTTTTCAATTACATTTGTTGTGAACACGTTTACGAAATTCTTTGTTTTGTTTAAAATGTAACATTTTTCTAGCGCATTGTGGTCTGTTTTATTTTTAATTAAAGTCGAATTTCTCAAATTTGTATTTGTTTTTAATAGACATTATACAAATCAGTTTCTTTATAATTAAATTCTCTACAAGGCTAGGTCAAAAGTTTTATTTGTTTATTGGCAAATTAACGAAGTTATTGTATCCCAAGTCTAAAACTGTGTGTTTTTCGAGTCTAATGTTTTGGGTTTTAGATATTTTGTCTTAGAAACTAATTCAGATAGAGCCCTGGGACATCTTTTATTCAATTACTCAAATCAAAAGCCATAAGAAACGACCAAATTTACCCTAACGAACCGTTTTAAGACCTATGATTATATGACCTTTTTTCTTTATTTGTAGCTATAGAATCAGCTTCCGAGAGATTGCCGTGCAATTTTGAATCACTCTGTATACAGAAATATCAATTACACTTGTAGTCAAGTTATATTACTACATTGGACATACAAAATCTAAAGTAATGTTTTTTCTGCGTAAAACGATAAGTCGCTCTTAGATTTACCTAGGAGGCACTACTCTAGATGATGTTACACATTTTAAACACTTTGGATGTGTCATAACCTTTAGAGAGAAATACAACATTTTACAGGTAATAGAATTTACTGGTACTGACACGCTAGCAGACTTGGCGGAGAAGTGATGATCATCACAGTGACAGAGAAGATGACGTTAATGATGATGACGATGATCAGGCTCTATACAATTACATTAATGTTGAAACGGGTTTTTTTACTAATTGTGTCAGTTTTAAAGGCTCCAATTAACTTCAGAGTTGAAAGACTAAACGTAATTTTATCAAAACAATCTTTAGTATAATATATTGCTACAAAGCCATTTCAATCTAGGTCGACGAACTCAATTGAGTCATGTGGTTTAAGTTACTCCAACTGAGAAATTCTTGCCAAATAACAGCGTAGCGTCTACTAGAAGTTTCACTTCAACAAGTAGTGGCAACAATTTGCATTAATTCAATATATACTACATTAACTAACTACTTGTAATAATGTTGACATTAGTATGTATTTAATTGATGAAATGTACATGATTTTTGACTTGTAACCATCTCCAGCTTACTACCGGATTTAAATATACATAAATGTTATTTAGTATGATAAGTTTACCTTTATATTTGTGTCCAATTTTTAAATTACTCTACACTGACCTTAATATATATTATACCAATGGAACCCTCTGGAAAAGGCGAGACCGTAATTTTACAAGTTTCCCGGATAGAGGCGTGTTTCTGCCAAGGCCGCGCTTGTATCCTCTAGAGTTTTCGAGAAGGACGTTAAGGACGCATATTATGGAACATTATTGTAGAGCCCTGCAGCCTATATATAGGCTAGAGCTGCCGCTTAAAAGTTAGTTTACGTTAGGCGATATATCAAGTGGTTATTGTGTTGAGTTCTATTAGTTGACATTATTATTTCGTGTGGACAAATTAAGTTGAACTATTGTACGAGATGATTACAAATATTTATTTATGATTAATTAAATCTGGTTATTAGCGACCTCATTGGTGTCTTCATATCGTTTCCACTGTACCATACGACGACAGTGAGACCGTAGTAACAATATAAATTAATTAAAACTACTCACAAACCCAGTACTCCTGTTTCCACTATGCCCATAAAACACTAATGGAGAATATTAATGTTCTTCAATTTTCAGCCTCGAGTCGGGACGCAAACTTATAAATATAGCTTACCATATAGGCTTAAAAACCATTTAATATTCAAATCAAATCGTCAACAGCCGCTGTGGCCAGAGTGTACAGCCACCGACTCAACGCCGAGTGAGCGACGGTAAATAATTCGACACGTCTACCAAGTTTCAATTGCCTCCTATGATGGCGGACAAACTGATAGAGACACATGTTGCCCTCTTGCCTCTAGAGTGAGCAGTCGGCCCTAAAAGCGGCCTAAAGTTGTCCGCGTATTAATTAAAATCGTATTACGGGGGAACCGCCGCTTTAAAGATCTGCAGGATATCGCAAGTATCATCATCTGGCCAAAAATGTACAAGGGATATCCAGAAAGTAAGTTCTGTTTTTATATAATGCCGCGGTATCGATGCAGTTACGCTATTGCGCATGCGCGGCCAGTTTGCTGATTCGTTGGCAAACCAAAAACGGCATTTGTAAACAACTGTGCACTGAGTAATCTTTGTTAGACATGTTTATAATGTCGAAGAAATTCAAGACACCCGCCGCGTGTGTAAGTACGTATGTGATTCAGTTTTTGAATGAAAAAGGCTTTAAAATAATTAAAATTCACCGTCAAATCTTCAATATTATGGAGAAGAATTAGTGAGCGATTCAATGGTACCAAAATGGGTACGATGTGTTTGCTTAGTCCGATCCAAAGTAAGCGACGTAAGATGTTTATCCGGGACATTTCTATAAATCATAGCACTGTACACACACTGCCGCTGCAACGCAACATTTCCCCACAAAGTTTGGCTGGCAACAATTTGATCATCCGTCTTACAACCCAGACCTCACACCAAGCCAACATCACCTTTCCAAGCATCATAAGTTTTTCTTTGGTGGCCAACGTTGTCAAACAATCTGTGAATACATAATTCAAATCACAGGCGGGAAATTTCTCTGACGAAGGTATACAACGCCTGGTGCCTCGCTTTGAAAAGTGTTTAAAAAATGACGAAAACTATATAGAAAAGTAGTTTTAGGTGTGTACATTAAATAGCAATAAAAATATTTTGTAAAAATATTCTTAGTTTTCTTTAGTACCCCATCGGAACTTACTTCCTGTATAGACCTTGTAATTGGAGGACACTAGTTGCCCCAGGTACACGGCAATGGAAAAGCTTGTAGAAGTCAGCAAAGAATGCGAGGTAGTGCAATGGATTCTACGGAATGAGTACTGCAAAAATTTTTTAATAGGAACGATAAGATACGTATCACCTTATCGTCATGTTGAACATCGTCACAAAAATTCCAGTTAATTTGTTACCTTCTTTTATACATTTGGCTATTTATTTTCTTCAGTTTTCTCGTAAATACCGGTAATTCACGGAACCGTAAAATATATTTCAACGTTTGCCGTAACATAAAACCATTTAGATCAACATATAATTTAATTTGCACCCGTCGGTCAAAGGTTGCATTTAATTCGTTTTTATGTAGTCCTCAAAGAAGTCTCCCATATTTTCTGTCGAGGAAAATAGTGCACTCTACAATAAAAAATTATATAAATTTTTATTTAAAATTTTAATTATAGGAAAATTTTATAAAACATGACATTTTAAGTACTTTAATAATTCCTTTGTTGATTGCTTTTTATAAACATTTGACTTACTCTTATACGCTGTTTAATATTTCGAATCCTTTTCATGATACTAGATAATTAGGGTATGACATTTGTAGGTCTGTATTTGTTACAATATTGAGAAAATGACTCTAACTGATCTCTTATTGGAAACAGCAGTGTAGATTTACACAAGAAGAAATAATAAATATTTTATTCTAATACGATAATTTAGTTGCTTTCATGTATAATTCAGTTACACAGTTAAAACACACATGCCCATGGAGACTTAAATATGTGGTAAAAAACATAAAATTAAGTAAATTCACTAAGGTTTCAGAGAACAAACAGTTTATTATTGTGTATCTAGAGTTTCGTTACGCCTATGAAATAGCCAACTTGCGTATTACCCTAAGCACAGACAGCAGCAATATATACAAGGTCGCCGGTTCTCGTTTCAATTATTCACCACGATGCGAGACTATGGTGGAACCATCTCGTTCCGCCTTTCACCATATCTACCTCGACAGAGTATGAACAGCTGTTTTCCGACAGCGGCCAGCCAGTTTGAGTATTGTGATTCAGTGCGTGTTATGTGAACCTCTAACTAATTAGTGTTTAGTGTTAAGCGTATAGTTTAAATTTTTTTGATGCGTACGTTAGTACTTGGGTGGCATATAAGATTAGTAATGAGAGTGTGCAATGGTCAATTCCGTACACTTGGAAAATTGTTGCATATGAATGCCTTTGTTTATTGCATTCAGTAATCCCATTCAAGTATGAAAAATGATTTTTCTAATGTTTAATTTTGATACTGTTATACGATGATGATCCGGCCGACAATAACTTTAGTTTTGTTAGTAGTTAATATATATTCAAGCCTTACTAATAGGTAATAACTATAGAATAGTAAAACAAGAAAGAGTGCAAAAAAAGGAAAAGGAAAATGAGTAGGAGGACGAGGAGAACCAGGATGGGTAGTAGATAAGAAGAATAAGAAGAAGAAGAAAAAGGAAAGTTATGAAGAGGGTTAATTTTTTATTAGGCATGTTTTTGAAGAGACATAAAATGTTTATATGTAAGAAAAAGTTATTCGTAATTTATATCGACCCCAGCTTATCAGTATATACACTTTTCACTTTTCTTCCGCTTGATATGAACATCATGAGCAATGTTAATTCAATTATCTGAGAATCAGTTGGGTTCAATTGACTTAATTCAACATAGTAATATGTAATGGCTTACAAAATGAATCCATTTTAACGGAGTGCTCAGTATGTAATTACATCATTCGATGGGAACAAAATTCATTTCCTGATGAGTTGTTTTCCCGAACGAAGTTTTTATCTTTATCCAATTTCCTGTAATGCTGTACGATGAGAAGAGAACTGTAGAGAAAGAACCCCATCCTCGCAGCAACCTTGGTGTTGCTGTTATAGGCGAAAGCATTTAATTGAGAACAACAAGACAGGACAGTAGTGTTGAGGTTTCTTTCGTATGTGAACAAGTCGAATAAGTTATGCTAGTGATCTAAGATTACTTTCGACACACACACACACACACACACACACACACACAATTTTATAAAGACACATAAATAAAATATGTACAAACATAAACAGATATTCATCACATAATCATACGCGTTCGCGCGCGCGCGCGCACGTACGCATGCCAGCACAGTTATTTTTTTTACGTTTGTCTTTAGGAAATGATTTGACAAGCTTAACAAAATGCGTGTTTGATTTGACTTGTTTATTTGAATTAAGAATTTATTATTTGATAGAGTATGAGGAGGTTAGACAGATAGTGGATAAAATTTAATTTTATAATGGTTAGAAGATTATCTATAAAATTAAAAGTGATTATAAATCAACGATATGTACACATCTTTTTGTAGAAATTTCAGTACGTTTTAGTTTGCACTGTTTGTGTCTTTTAATTCTTGTTTAAGTCGTTCAAAAAATACTGTTTAGTCTTCTATATTTCATACACGTAACTTCTGGACCTGGTATAATTTAGTTTTTAATATATTTACAATTTGTTATTTAATAATAGGTACATTTTAATTAACGTAATTCACCCAATACAAAATTCAATACAAATATCACTTAATATTTTAATGCATTTTTACTAATATATTAAAATATGATAGAAACAAAATAAGAATGTAATTGTATTGAACATTGGCAGATTAAAGGTTATTACAATTTATAAATCAACTGTACACTTTAATTCAGTTTATGTTTATCAGTCATCTGTGAACGATTTCGAACTTTATGAGTAAAACTTTTGTGACTCTGTATTTAGATAAACGGGTAGATTGTTAAAGCTGGAATGTTGTAATGGAGAAATATGATCTACAAACGTTTTTTGTATTAGTTCCTATTGCTGCAGAAATAGGTCTCCTTCTTCCAGTGTGTCCAATTTTTCCTCTAAGATCAGTTTCTGGCTATTAATTTGTTTAAATAGTATGTCTCCCTTAAACTATTTTTTTGAAATATATTTTGAATTCCTCTGTTTTCTTATGACCATTACATCATCTTTTCAGATTTGTTAAAGCCTTTTTTTAGAGGTCAATTGTTATATTAAAAATGTTAAATCGGTTTTATAATTCCGACTCAATCATTGTAAGATAAAATGTAGAACAGCCTGCTGTTTTGCTAGCAGTTTCAATTAAACCAAATTCACAGTATTCGATGAGATACTATGGTTCCAAAAACAATGCATTTTTATAACTGCAGTAAAGACAGTTATTATTTAAAAAAAATTATATTATTTGTATTTTAGGTGTGTTCTGAACAAGCATCTGTAACTAAAATTATTGTTTTGCAAATTTCTCTAATTATGTATAAGCTAACATGCTTAATATAAAGATAACGCATGTCGCTACCGCTTGGAATCCTCTTCCTCCTTTGGTTAATTTCAGTTATACAGGAAACATTATTTTAAATTACATAAACGGCGTATAGTACACAAACAAAAATGTTATTTGCAGTGTTCACTAGTAAAGTTTCAGACATTGTAAAGCTTTTAGCAAACCAAAGGTGGCCCTTAGTAGGCAAAAATACCATGTTAGTAATGTAAATTGCGTATTAAATTTGTTATACTTTACTAGTTTTCAAGTTGAAATTGGCCCAAAATTTTGCAAGTTTACAAGTAAAGACACCTTTAGTTTTGCATAACAGAAATATTTAAGAATACAAATTTTAGTTTCCATAAAGTCAATATCAGTAAAAGTTTATATCAAAACTAGAAATATTTGATGAATTTTGATAGACGGTGTAACAGAATTTAAATATTGTATATTAATAATATTTAATATTAAAAATTTAAGTATTGCCAGAGTAAAAATAAAACTCAAGATACAACCAGATGTAACAAAATTAAAAAAGTAGAAAATCGTGCACGACTTAGTAAGATATAAACTTTAGAAAAAATATAATAATTGAATTATTACAACTAATTTATCAGAAGTAAATCTGTTTATATGTATAACTTATTTATAAACGAAAACGTTAATAGGGAATATACGATAACTTTGTGGAAATGCAAATTTTCCACATATATTTATAAGGGCTAATAATACACGGCTTAATTTCTGATAGATAAAATTTGAGTAATTGTTGTGTTCAGAATGAGACGTTGCTATCTGATTAAACAGATTTAGTACTACTACTTTACTTTTATTCTCTTTGTTTTTACAAATATTCATGATTTTAGAAACTGTTAGGAAGTACTTGATTAAGCGAGACAATAGAGCAAAATATAGCACATAATATGCTTGTAAAAAGGTTTGAATTTTGTCCGCTGTTCTAAATGTAATTCGATAAAACACTCGATGGAAACAAAACTTCTCTCGTAGCGGAGATATTTTCTCGCTCACAGTTTTAACTTTATCCAATTTCCTGTGACGAAATGAAGAGGATTGTAGCGTAGGAACGCGCTATCTCACAGCACTGCTGATTGTGTTATCGCGGAAAGCGTTTTATGGTGAATAACGAGTGAACACCCTCTGCGCCCACCCTCAGGTCGCTTTCTGTTTACCTATCCGTTACTCTCTTTATAAATAAACTGGAGAGACAAGCGCACAGGAATACATTACCACGAATTTCAGTGGAGCCGATTTAATGTGATGATCATTGCCAATGACCCGGATTTTTTTTTAATTGCTGCGATAAATTACTTAAGTTAATTAATATTAAAGTACGTATAGTTAAACTGCATTTTATTTTATTATTGACAAGTTAATTGAAAGCGAATGGTAGTAAATACGTAAATAATCATTGCAACAATAATATTAAAAATGCCGGAATTATATTTGAGAATATAGATTTATTTGTTTCTGTGACGATTTCATTAATAAAAATATGGTAATTATTAAATTGGTAATGTGTAGGCTGAGAAATTTTAAATTTTTAATAAAATCGCACATTTAAACTAAATCTTATTGCTATCATTAATAAAAATAATATTTAATAAAAAGTCTAATAATAAAATAAAAGAAATACGATTGTACAGAAAGGGTAAAGCTTGTTAATTAATCCTGCATAGACAGGCACTAACCAGAATTAACTTGATTTCCGACCCCTAAACAAACTAAATATACTTGTAAATTTTGACATTATTTAAATAATTAAATAAGACCACTGTAATGTATTTTAATAACGTCTGTAACTAAGAATATCTCTACTTAATTAAATAGTCAAACTTTAATCCTTTAAATAAAGAAGAAACATGGAACTACTTTTATGTTGATTGGTAAATGTCGCGAGATTACTACTCTCATCCCAAACTATTTTCACGCACTTGCAATGGAGCGGTCAACCCGTAAGCTGCGCACAGCAGTAATGTGAAACGTTAAAAATAGTTTGTTTCCTAAAGTGATTAATCTGTCAGTTAAGACACAGAGGCATTCTTTATACTATTAAACAATGTGTTGCGTTAATATAGTTGAACCGCGATTCATATAAATATGTTGTAAACGAGTAAGGAAGAATAATGAAAATTTAGCGCCTATGACATCTCTACAAAAATCCTAAAATATAAAACTTATGTAATTAAAACTGTGGTAAGACCATAAAGTGAAGTGCAACAAATAAACAATCATGTGAAGTAGATACAGGTGAATAAAACTTTTGTGTTAATCATTCAAATCAACGAGCTATTACTACCCGTTAGCCAAGAGCAGTGAACCAGGACCCGCAATGATCTAAAAGACTTCAGGACTACACCATCCCCGGATACGAAGATAACGAGAGATAGCTGACCTACATCAAACATGCTGCAACCGAGGACCGAGGACTGGAATAACGAGGAGCTGGAGGATATCCAAAAGGTGACAGGGAGGCATGCCTTCCGTGGTTATGAAATACTAAATATTATATCCAACAAAAGACAATTAAATTAACAACATTAAGACATTTTAAGTACTGACAGTAATTGTATTCTTATTCTTAGTAAAAGAGTTATAGACCTAAACTGAAAGCTTTATTGTTTTAAAAAGATTAATAAAGTCCATTCTTCAAATGCCACAATTTTAAAGATTGTATATGGCGAGGTGACCATTATTAACGTACTATATTCAATCCCGGATCCGGGGAATTAATTAAATAGATGTACATCTTATTTTGAGGGCCCTTGTAAAAGAATAAAATATAATCATCTTGTAAACTGTAAGCTGTTGAACCATATATGTTGAGAATTTTAAGTAGAGCAATTAATACCATATGTAATAAAGAGATGTCATCTGTAGTACCGACTAAACTGAGTGCATAAATCAACAGTCTCCCCCTCCCAGAATCCTTTTATATTAATTGTTTTGGTGTTGTGATTAATTTTCAGCTCGTCACAACGAAGGCAGCCTGTATGATTGGCATTTCTAATTAATGCAGGTTCCCTAGGTTATAACACAAGTTAAGATGTTATAAATTGCGCCACTCTGCTAATTTGTTTAAATTTTGCTTCTTCTTTGTAAAAAAAAAATTGTGTCTTGTGTGTTTAAGAAGTAATTGTGTCCCAATATTCCACACACACCCTGTTGATTTATTCACTCAGTTACTCTAAAATGTGTCTAAAATCTTAAATAAAATAAAACGATAATTATTATTATAATAGTATAGTAAATAAGTAATTTGAATTATGATTTAGATATAGCAATGTACATAATGTTAACTTAAGACGCCTCAAGAATACGAAATAACATCAGGTACGTGCTTGTCAAAAATTTCATTCATCAACATGTCGGTTTGTAAACAAAATCCGACCGGTTGAATTCTTGTCCGCGCCTGTGTGAAACTGTCATAGTTACCCTCCCGCAAGTTGAGTTAGACAATACGCCACCCTCTTTGTTAGTTCTATTGTTATAAGAAGCGTGTCTTTTCCTGTGTTTAGTAACCGAAGATTCCCCCTTTTGTCGAACGTATATTCAAGCCTGCGTGAGATTTCTCTCTCTCTACCAATGTAAAATGATAAAGGTTGTCAACACATTTTAATTGTTTATTTGTAAAAAAAAGGGTAAGTATACGATTGATTTATATTTTTAAATTTTTCTTGTGTATAAAAAAAAGAAAGCATTGTATAGAATTTAATGCAAATAGTAGAATAATTATTTATAGCCACTCACATTACGAAAATGGCTGAATTTAACCCTGATCTATTATTAAAAGATGAGCTGTGCTACGAAGCAATTTTACGAGGTCTAAAACACGTGAATGTAACCGTGTCTGAATTACGAAAATCATTACGCCAAACCGGATCAGATATACCCTCGCAGTTAGATAGATTGCGTGAACTCGATTATGACAGCGAACGAGAAACCTGTTATGCGAAATATAGGAAACTGACGGTATTATCTCAGAACCTTCAGGACGAAAAATCACCTACTGTAATATTGCGCGTCACGCAACGAATAGAACATTTAACCCGCCGGTTGAACAATTTATTAAGCTGGCCCGACGTGACCGTAATCCCCGCCGATGTGCAGAAATTTGCGGATGAGGCATTACGCCAATTACCCATAATTATCAACGACTTACGACGAAAGTCAGACTCATCTAGAATGGAGGAAATTGAGCACTACTTACAAAAATTATATATTTCCCCAGTTCAATCCCCTACTTTAGAACACCCTCCCTCCACCTCGAACCAAGAATCACCCACCGTATCGAAGATACAACCAACTCATGAACAGTTACCTAGTAGAGAATTAAATACCCTAACTATATCAGAACCCCTACCGCCTAATGGTCACCATACTCGCACTAGTCAATATGCGATTACAAATCCTAATGCAACCATCAATCCTTCGAAAAGTATACCAAACGTAAATTTTAATGTAGACCTCTACGGAAAGATTTCCCACCCAGTAGAGAAAATAATTAATGAAATTCCTTACACCGATGGCTTAAGTATCACGATACTGTTGACTTTTATCAGATACCTACTGCAAATAAAAGATCTACAACAATTGAACGATTGGCAAATACTGCAGGTAATCCTACCCAAATGTAAACTACCTTTACGAGATCGTGTACTAGAATCATTAAACTCGACTCTTCCAGTAGAAGAACTTCATACTACCATAATCAAATATTTTATCCCCACGGGAATTTATGAGGAGATCAAAAGAAATACCGTACTTCGAGTACAAGGAGCCCATGAAAGACTGGCCCACTATATTGCAGACATCAGAGAATCTTCACGTCTACTGCAAGTCGACTGGAGTGAAAAACAATTGGTCGATACTATTCTAGTAGGCTTATCTCCTGAAGAACGATCCCGTTTAGCACTAATAAGTAGACCCCTCACTTTCGCTGACCTTGAACAATGTAGTGTTCACTCGTCAAATGTGTGGTACGCAGATCAGCACAGAAAACGCAAGCCCTAGTCTCAGATGCAAGAAGTCTACGAGAAAGACGACCATTTCGGCGACCAACCTATGTTCATGGCCATGGTAAGTCCAAGGAGCCTCAACCTCGACAGGAAACCAGTGAGACCCCACGTAAAGAATATGTATGCTATAACTGCGGAAAACCTGGACACCTCAGTAGAAACTGTAAACGGAAACAGTACAATCAGAAAACTCATTATCCAAAAAACATGTAAGGCAGGGAGATCCGAAACCCTGTGTCTTCCGCAGCATCGTGAAAACAGGTAAACTCCTGAGAGACAACAAATTAAAACAAATTAATAATAATAACAAAAGAAAATTAGACCCCTATGTTAGAAAATTTATCGATAAATGTAACGCTATTAATAAATGTGATTTCAATAAGTGTCAATTA
This sequence comes from Magicicada septendecula, assembly GCA_034769895.1. Lineage (NCBI taxonomy): Eukaryota > Metazoa > Arthropoda > Insecta > Hemiptera > Cicadidae > Magicicada > Magicicada septendecula. Next base: position 107,659,799 of record CM068372.1, on the reverse strand, counting down.
CCGTATATACAAATTGACCTTGGTGTTACATCCACCCTCGGATTAATTGATCCGGATCAACGCGAAGTTTAATTAGTCAAGAGCTAGCCAATAAATTATTTAAACACAATTTAGTTAAACGCAGTCAATCAGTAAATATTAGATGCGCTACAGCTAATAAACAAAACCTAATGATAAAACTTATCATCACGTTTAAAGTAAAAATTAAAAATCTAACGTGGTATTTTCCAATGTTGGTATGCGACGAGTTAGGACCCGAGTTCATATTGGGAGCTGATTTTATCAGTAAAACAGGAATAATTCTAGATATTCACGATAAGATATTTTACTTTGGATTCGATCGTTCACGGAAATATAACTTGGATGATAATGCAAATAACAGAGAAAGTACTAGCACCACTTCTACACATCTAAAGCATCACGAATCTGAATTAGGTCATCTGGAAAGTAAAGATAGACGGATCATACAAACTTTAATAAAACAATTCTCCAACGTCCTCACCCCAAAGTTAGGACTGACGGACCTGATAGAGTACAAAATAAATTTGAGCGACAATAAAGTAATACGTTTAGCCCCATACAAGTTATCACCTCCAAAAATGGAAGTAATGAGGAACCAAATTAATAAATTGTTAGAACAAGGAGTCATCGAACCCTCTACGTCATCTTATTCATCACCCGCGTTTTAGTACCCAAAAGTAACGACAAACGTAGACTAGTTGTGGACTACAGGCAACTAAATAAACGGATAGAATTTGAATCTATACCACTTCCCGACATCCACAGTGCTTTTCATTATTTTACGAAAGCAAAAATTTTTACCATTATGGATTTAAATCAGGCATTCCACCAGATACCCCTCTCGGAAGAATCAAAACGTCTAACCGCATTTGCCGTCCCTTTCAACCTGTACCAATTTACGAGGGTACCCTTTGGTATATCCCAAGGTAGTTCTGTATGTAGCAGATTATTAGAAAAATTATTTCATGACATAAAATTTAAATATGTGTATCACTACTTAGATGACATTGTTATCTACAGCGAGTCAATTGAGCAACATCTTAAACATCTACGTGAAGTACTATCCCGATTGGAGAAAGCTGGATTAACCGTAAACCCCAGTAAAGTAAATTTTGCTGTGACACAATTCTCATTTTTAGGTTACATCGTAAAAGCCAACGGAAAGGTAAGCATAGACCCCGAGCGAACCCGTGCTATCAGAGAATTCTTACCACCGCGGGATGCGAAAGGAATAGCCCGATTTTTAGGAATGATAAATTATTTCCACAAGTATATCCCACATCTAGCCGAAATTGCAGCACCTCTAAATACTTTAAGAAAGAAGGGAGTTAAATTTGAGTGGAATGAGCAACACCAAACCGCATTCGATAAATTAAAAGAAAGCATCATATCACCCCCCCGTACTACAATTAGCCGATTTTACAAAACCGTTTGTAGTGCAGACAGACAGTTCAAGTGTAGCCCTAGGTGCAGTAATATATCAGGAAGTAGGTAACTCTAGATTACCTATTAGTTGCGCTTCACGCACCCTGACAGACCAAGAAAAGAAATACTCCGCGTACGAATTAGAATGTTTAGCTATCGTTTTCGCTTTTGAGAAGTTCAAACCATTTTTAGAACATAAAGAGTTTTTGTTAGAAACAGATAATCAAGCATTATCTTGGCTACTAAATCACCCAAAACAGTTAGGTCGTATCGGAAGATGAGTATTAAGATTAAATTGTTTTATATTCAAAGTACAACATATTAGAGGTACCCAAAACGTAGTTGCCGATACACTGTCACGTATGTTCCAGCCGAGTAGTAATACTTACGAAAACAAGAGTAGAGAAACGCCGATTATTAATACTTTAATTACTGAATTTCCTCTTGCATTTACGGACTTAGCCCAGTATCAACAACAAGACCCACGTTTGAGACCAATTATTGAACAACTCGATAAAGGAAATAAGTCAGAGAAATACATATTAAGTAAGAGAGTGTTATGTTGTAGAATAGCGAACGGAAAATATTTACGAATAATCGCCCCTGATATTATTAAACCTATGCTGATGGAATACTATCACTCTTCCACCATTGGAGCACATATGGGAATAAATAAAACCATACATCGAATTCGTAAAGAATATCACTGGGAAAATATGAACAGTGAGATCGCTAATTTCGTGAAAAGGTGTAAGTTGTGTGCACTCAGCAAACCAGGGAGAAACAGCCAAATAAGTCAATTAATCTCAGAGATTCCTGCTACCCCGTTCTCCAAAATTTATTTAGACTTTTCAGGACCCTACCCGCGTTCTAAATCAGGAAATACAATTTTATTAATTTGCGTAGATTCTTTTAGCAAATTCGTCTGGATGTACCCCATGCGGCGAGCCTTAGCTTCTACCACAGTAAGTATATTACAGCATAGATTATTTAAAGAATTCGGTACTCCAGTCCATCTAGTGTCGGATAACGGACCACAGTTTAAGTCCAAGGCATTCAGGAACATGTGTTTCATACTAGGAATAGACCACATTACCACTACAGAGTATCGTCCGCAAGGTAATATAGCTGAAAGGTATTTGCGAAACCTAAAATCTGCTTTAATAGCCTACCATGCTAACGATCATACGTCTTGGGACCAGAACCTATCCTGGATACAATTCGCCTTTAATTCAGCCTATCATGAAGGACATAAGTCTACACCATTCGAATTATTGTTCAAGTATAAACCTAACCACCCATTATCCACTAAGTGGAAAATACATGAGTTGTTACCCCTTGAAATTAGGGATAAAAATATTAAGAAAATATGGAATGAAGCGCGCGCTAATTTACGAGCAAACTTAGCGAAATCAAGGAAATATCACGAGCGAAATAATAATAATAATGAAGTAAAGTACCAAATCGGTGAGTTAGTAATGTATAAAACACACCCTACGAGTAGTGCAATCGATAAGACAACTTCCAAGCTATCATACCGATGGCGCGGTCCTTACCAAATTCACAAATACTTAACTCCAGTAACTGTAGCCCTGTACGAACCCTCTACTCAAAAATATGTACGAAGAACACATATTTCGCAGATAAAACGTTATCACAAAGAAGGAAATGGTAGAGTGCAAGTTAAATAAATGTAAAAAAAAAGGTATATATTTTGTACTCAACTGCAAAAGAGTACTTGAGTAACATTTGGCTACCTAATCGTATAAATAGGTACGAGGCCTGACCAACCTTGAATCCCATTCATCGAAAGTAGAGCAAAGTAAGAAGTCAGCTGACATCAAATATGAGGAATAATTAAGTAACAAATTACTTAAAGAGTAATTCTATAACTAGAATAACTCACAACTAAAGAAAAATCCGGTAGTAGTCATAAGTAGTAGAGTTAAGAAAAATTTAGAATGTTTACAATATGTTTTATAATGTGTGAATTTTATGTAGTATTAGAATTAGTCTGTAAAGTATGAAGTATATATATATAGATAGTAAGAATAAGCAAGTCGAAAGTGACTTATGCAGCTCGTAATTACATACAGAGAAAAACTGGTGAGAGAAATTTCACACGGGAAATCCCCAAGCATACTCCCGGTACATTGCTGACCAAATTATCCGGAGTCTGTGTTTTTAAACGGCGGAGTATGTGAGGATTTCATTAATAAAAATATGGTAATTATTAAATTGGTAATGTGTAGGCTGAGAAATTTTAAATTTTTAATAAAATCGCACATTTAAACTAAATCTTATTGCTATCATTAATAAAAATAATATTTAATAAAAAGTCTAATAATAAAATAAAAGAAATACGATTGTACAGAAAGGGTAAAGCTTGTTAATTAATCCTGCATAGACAGGCACTAACCAGAATTAACTTGATTTCCGACCCCTAAACAAACTAAATATACTTGTAAATTTTGACATTATTTAAATAATTAAATAAGACCACTGTAATGTATTTTAATAACGTCTGTAACTAAGAATATCTCTTCTTAATTAAATAGTCAAACTTTAATCCTTTAAATAAAGAAGAAACATGGAACTACTTTTATGTTGATTGGTAAATGTCGCGAGATTACTACTCTCATCCCAAACTATTTTCACGCACTTGCAATGGAGCGGTCAACCCGTAAGCTGCGCACAGCAGTAATGTGAAACGTTAAAAATAGTTTGTTTCCTAAAGTGATTAATCTGTCAGTTAAGACACAGAGGCATTCTTTATACTATTAAACAATGTGTTGCGTTAATATAGTTGAACCGCGATTCATATAAATATGTTTTAAACGAGTAAGGAAGAATAATGAAAATTTAGCGCCTATGACATCTCTACAAAAATCCTAAAATATAAAACTTATGTAATTAAAACTGTGGTAAGACCATAAAGTGAAGTGCAACAAATAAACAATCATGTAAAGTAGATACAGGTGAATAAAACTTTTGTGTTAATCATTCAAATCAACGAGCTATTACTACCCGTTAGCCAAGAGCAGTGAACTAGGACCCGCAATGATCTAAAAGACTTCAGGACTACACCATCCCCGGATACGAAGATAACGAGAGATAGCAGACCTACATCAAACATGCTGCAACCGAGGACCGAGGACTGGAATAACGAGGAGCTGGAGGATATCCAAAAGGTGACACGGAGGCATGCCTTCCGTGGTTATGAAATACTAAATATTATATCCAACAAAAGACAATTAAATTAACAACATTAAGACATTTTAAGTACTGACAGTAATTGTATTCTTATTCTTAGTAAAAGAGTTATAGATCTACACTGAAAGCTTTATTGTTTTAAAAAGATTAATAAAGTCCATTCTTCAAATGGCACAATTTTAAAGATTGTATATGGCGAGGTGACCATTATTAACGTACTATATTCAATCCCGGATCCGGGGAATTAATTAAATAGATGTACATCTTATTTTGAGGGCCCTTGTAAAAGAATAAAATATAATCATCTTGTAAACTGTAAGCTGTTGAACCATATATGTTGAGAATTTTAAGTAGAGCAATTAATACCATATGTAATAAAGAGATGTCATCTGTAGTACCGACTAAACTGAGTGCATAAATCAACAGTCTCCCCCTCCCAGAATCCTTTTATATTAATTGTTTTGGTGTTGTGATTAATTTTCAGCTCGTCACAACGAAGGCAGCCTGTATGATTGGCATTTCTAATTAATGCAGGTTCCCTAGGTTATAACACAAGTTAAGATGTTATATTTCGTGCCAAATGGTATAGAACATTGGTTTTATTCTTGCATCTTCTGTTTTTTAATAACTTTTAAACTTTAGTAAGCTGAAGAACTTGTTTAAATATAATGTAATAAAGTAGTTATTTCTTATTATGTTAAAACAAATATAACTTTTATTTATTTTTCTAATTTTGGCTTTCAAAATCGTTTGCTTTCATTTACTTCAATTATAAACACTTGTATTTTATAGTCAAATTCAATTTTTTTATTTTCAAGAAGAAGTCATAAACCAAGGAGCTTGCCGAGTGCAGTAGAGGGCGATAGTTACGGATTAGAGTGCCTGGAAAACAGAGTGAGGCACAGAATATCAGGGAGAAACAGGGAGAAATAAAATTACTGAGTAAATAGAAACAACTAAAGAGAGACAACTAGAAACTGAAGAACCGAAGAAAGTGGAGAAAGTAAAAAAATGTTCAATGAAAAAATGCTAACCTCTGTAGTTATCCGTGTTTATAAATGCAATTTTTATTTGTGCATTAACTAACTGATTAGAATAGAAAAGTGAAACTAGAAAAAAAAATATAATTGCAACTATTTTAAGTTATAGAAGAAAATCCTGTGATCATTTGTACAGGGTGATGAAGAATTTGTTTTCAAAAGCGGCACTGAAATGTAAAACCATTGTCAGAAGAGGCGTCGATCATCCGAGGATGAAGATGTTTGTCAAAAGAAATTTGTATAACCCGGTCCTTGTAGAGAAGAAAGTGAATAAGACAATACAGATACAGCACCTTGAGACACTTTCAGTCTAATGTATTATTGCCAGTTCCCATATAAACTTGTGATTAGATATCATGGACTTACATTTTATTAAAATAAATGTTACTTTCCTTCATAAGTTGTTTTTATAATTAATTTCTTTTAACTTCCACAGGATTTGATAACACACTCTGACTTGACATGGGGTTTTCATGAAAATGTATGCTTGTACATTTAACATTACACAGCTGAAGATTACTAGTAAAAATGAGTTATTTATAAACCATTATCGGTGATTGTATTTAATATATCTACCGGGGTGTTTGGCCGTGGTCTAAGGTTCAAATTCAAACCAAACGTTAAGCCTCTCGGTCTGACGTACAACAACCTGCGTTAGGTTGACTCAAATATCCACTAAAGATAGGACCCAGTGGTGCTGTTGAAACGGTTGGTTTGACGGTGAATCTTAGACCACGGCCAAACTGCCCGGTAGATATTTGAAATACAATTGACACCGGCTGTGAAAACCTTAGAACAACATTATCGATTACGTTATTATTAAAGGTTTCACTTAAATATTTTATACATATTATTAGCTAACAATACAAGTAGTATTTACAGTATTTCTTTTTAAGTGATGCATTTTGTTTGTTATAGTAGAAACTAATTTCCTGAATATTTTCTCATCATTACGACAGTTTCTTAAAACATACCTTTCAATATTGTTTTCTAAAAATATTGATATTCGTCAAATATTATTCCTTGCTGTTTCCAATGTTAATACTGATGTTACAAATATTACTATTATTATTTGTAATAAATTAACGTTACTTATAATCACATAAGTGTTTATAAATTACTTATTTATTATTCAATTATTACTTACTACTTAGTACTATTTATTATTATATTTATTACTATAAATAATATATTTCAACGATAAATATTTGCATATACGCCATACAATTTTATTTTCGTATATATAAGTAATACCACTTTATTGTAAATTGTTGTAAGTAGTTTTGAATAGTAGAAAACCGGAATAAATCTGTTGTATGAAACAGACATTACAACTTGGGGTAATGACATTAAAACTTGGGGTGACGGAGCTGCTCGTGTGTAGAGATGTAGTTTGTGTGTTCGTGTTTAGGCAGCTGAGAATTCATTCATGAAAGACAGTAAACTATCTAAGTGGATAATGTTTTTTCAATGTATGTGTGACTCTGGTCAAGGTGTAAATAAATACCAATGATTTAATATATTTTTCTTTTGAATAAAATTTGGTCTTTTAGAACACATTTTGCAAACCGATCAGTGCCGTACAAAAGACGCGTATATAGAAAAAAATTGAGTGCAAATTATTTGAAATAAATTTACTAATTTGATAGTTATTCAGTTAGGTACAATTGATTTATATTAACGAGTGAAAAATTACGAATCCTATGCAACTACTGGTTAGCACATCAACGCAGTTATTAGTTTAAAAGCAGACGTAAAAGTCACGGTAAAAAACCGACGGATATCAATGACGAAATAAAGTGTAGACTACCACTACCCTATAAATAGCACGGACAATTAACTTTTAGCAAGAAAGAAAGAGTCTGGAAATAACGGCGGGAGATGGTTTTATTCTCGTCGTAGAATCTTCATCATCATCAATCAGAGGGCAACAAAAATACTCTCTCTCACACACACACACGTACACACAAAACGATCGCTATACGAACACCAGAATCTGCTCCATCATTATCCAGCGAGTTACACACACACACACACACACACATACACGTCTCTCAGCATTAGTGGCACAAGTTCATACACACGTACAAGTGGCAACGTCAAAGTTAAACACGCTACAACATAGATCTTTTACCTCTGATTTTGACAATTTTATTAATTTTTGTATACACACCAACTTATTATGGATACACTCGATATCCATTGTTGTGGCAACCGTGCCACGCTTATTATAATTCGTGAACTCCATACACACGTTGCCACAATACGTTCGTATTCATGTCGTGTGTATACAGCGTTGCCAATTTTCTTCGGGCAAAGCGCGCCAAAACTGACTCATAGCAGCAAGACACTTGCAACTTGTTTACGGCTGATACTATGTTGTTGACAGTCTACAAGAATTTTTTTCTCATTGTCATGCGGGTCTTTGCTTAGTTTGCGTGGTATAACCATTACGCTTACTTTTCTTAAAATTTTTCCAACGAATAAGAGCAAATGTTTTAAAATATTCTGAACATTACTGATTAATAAGCGCATTGTGTTTTGCATATTTTTATTTATTATTTAATCTTGTATTAAATATAACAGAAGCTTATATTGTAAAGTACAAACGAAGAACGTATTTTAGTGGAAAGGGTGCAATTATTTCAAATTATTGTTTAGTTAGAGTGTCAATGACAACTATATTTTTAGATAGTTTTCCGTATAAAAAAGTCTGTGCAATTTTTGAATAATATAATGACAATTGTGTTTTTGTCCCCGTTGTTTTATTATTACAACGCTAATACAGAAAAATATTCTCATGATTGAAAATTCAGTGGTACAACGACAGTAGCTTACCGGAAATTTACACTTTAGTTTAGATTCTTTAAGTTATATGCGATTTTCAGATGAAGAGCGTAAAATTTTGTAACTAACTGGTGGTTTGGTGGGGCAATACCGCCAATTTATTGAGAATGTTTAAAGTTATTTCAATGAAATGAGACACAAATTTATTAAGAATTCCTTTCATTTAATATTTCAATAAACTCAGAAACAAACTTTATTCCCACCAGTTTTGCGCTGTTAGTCGTCGGTGATAAAAGTAGCCTAGGTGGTTGCGTCGTTCTTTAACAGTATTTCTGTGTATACGACGTTCTTTGTATATGCCGTATCACCATCTTGGCATAGATCGAGTCTACACTGCAGTAGGCCTACTCTGTCAAAATCCCCTGAAAGTAAACACAGCTCAGCTCTGGTTGATCAGGTTGCAGTTGTCGTTTAACGGACAATCAATAATTCGGGTTTGAGTTTCTAAACATATTATTTTATTTTATTTTATTTATAAACTTATTATTTGAAATAATTTTCATTATTTCCATCCAATTAATTTTGCAAACTATATGGTTACAACTGAATATTTCTTGCATATAAATCTGCTGGGAATATTAAAAATATTTCCATCATGCTGTGTTTCCATCACAGAAAAAGTTCTGTTCCCCAATCGAAGTTTCCACTCCACAAATTGTTGTTAATTAGCACTGACACACATATTTTAGGTCAAATACTATATGGTCATAAAGGTCAAAGTTTTGTTTGTTTGTCCCGCCTTTGGGACTAACGTTAAGACCTGTCTAAACTCTCCACTAAAAGTATCACTTTTCCATCCGTCTGAACTATACTTAATAATGGATGTCTCGAAGTATACACCGAACTATACACTTCATTATGTTTCGAAGTAAATGATCCATACTGCTACTGCAGAGATCGTTGACATCTCATCAATTAAAATAACTGACTCTTCGTGTAGAACTGTAGCGTTTCCTGACATAGCCTTAATGGAAGAAACTGAAGAAGGCAACACTGGAACAAGAAGATCAAATAACTAATGGAGTATAATTCCTGCAGCCAAGAATTGCACAGGTTTGCATGTCCATTTTGTTGCTAATGCTAAATGAGCCTGTTCACTAACAATATTCAGAATATTTGCGAATACGTAGGTCATGCTACGTTCTGCTGGGGCTTCTAAGAATAACAGCTTCTCAATTGTCTCGCCTGCTATGGCCCACATAATTTTAATTACAACTAATTTCTGTTTTTCATTTAATTTGCTATGTATATTAGCACCATGACTGGCCTCTTCATTCACATTGCGTACAGGGTTAATAAGCATTGGATTATTTGGTATTGGCAAGCCGATGTTCCTTCACTCCAAACCATTACTTCTTACAATGTAATCTATATCCTGCAATGCTGCATTTCCTTCAAGGGCCTGCGTATCGTCTACATTAGTATTTTGATAATCGTTTACACTTGAAAAGGTAATGTTGGTTTGTAGAAGTAGCACATTAATGAGAACAACTCTCGTAGTTGACACGACATGTACAGTATGTGCTCTGCATTTCCTCCCAACATTTGTGCCAATCTGTGTCAATTTCAAGTAACCCACATGCAAGAGCCGCTCCTTTGTATGGCTTATAAGTTGCGTATGTATTGCTGTAGCTGCGTGGACATGCGAGTGATGTTCCTCCTTTAATATGAAGTAGTAACATACGTATGTAAAATCTGTTATGATCGTTTGGTGCGACAGTGTACATTCTCCCTATCATTTTGCAACCATCTCTCTTTCCTGGAATCCATTTATTATCAGCGAATCCATAAAGTCCTGAAATACCAGTATACAGGAATTGACAAGCACAGGGATCGCATTGATTAAAATCAAACCATGATTTCATCAATGTTGTGCGTTTTGTTGCAGGTCCTTGGATTGCATTCTCATCCCCTGCCCTAATACACATTATAATATCCATCTTCAAGCACAGCTAAGCGAACGATTGTATGTGACTGATCATGCATTTATTTTGAATGAAGGCACAGAATATCTGATGAGAGCTAAAGTATGGCATATTCGCGTATGTTATAGTTACAACATATCCAGTTAATGATCGTCACTGACGCTTCTTGCGAATTGCATACATGTTGAGTCACATTATTTATACATGTATTGGAATAGGTTTTCAATATTGATGTGAGCATTGTACTGTAGAATTAGGAAGTGATTGTAGAGAACGAATCACGATTATCAAATGATATATTCCTTTTACTTCAACAATTCCGTCATCTCCTCTCCGGTACTTTGGATAACCATTGTTATTTTCAGTAGTTTAATGTAAAACGTTGCTCGGTTATTATGTGTACACATTCCATCAATCATGAAAGGAATATTAGGATTACGAGCTCTACAAGATCCATGTATCATAGTCGAGATAACAATTTTATGAATCCTTGGAAAACTGACTGGGTCAGGTATTTCTCCGCACACAACTTAGGATAAGCATGAGGTAGTGTATTAATCACGTTTCTGGGATTCAATAATAAATATATAAATAATAAATATGTGTAGGATAACAACTGCTCACAATGAGTGATTTTTTAGTAAATCATTTTTATCACTAGTTGAGTTTATAACAAACACTCCAGAAACCTATCACGACAATCGGCAGATTTTTCATTTTCACCAAGTTAAGAAGTTATATCTGTCCATTTCGGATTGCAGGTCATAGTTAAAAACCTGTCCAGTTTTCCAGATTTGCGTACTGTACGATCGCCATCAGATCCTGGTACCGAAGAGTCATGTTACGTAGTCTGCTCCTTCATGTTCGATAACCTCGGCCGTGTAGTGCGTAAGGATTATTAGCTAGAAAGCTGCCAGGATTGTAAGTAACGAGTGTTGAAACTCTTCGTATTCATTACGAACAATACGTATGTCATATTCTGCCAAAGAATAAGGTTTGTCGCCAGCAAGTGGTAAATAATCGGAAATATATCTGTGAATCTGTCCCTAAATTTTTAAGGAGTAGAAACCTGTACCAGGGATATGATTTTCGTGACCAAAAAGTAAGAGAATGCCCTCACACTCATATTTCCGGATGGTTTGGACAAAATTAATGCTGTTAAGAAGCAATTCTTTCAGTTGCGTACTTACCTGAGTTCTGGAAGGGAATTAGGCCGTTATGACATTAGGAATTGGAATAACTGACTCGTTAACGAAACGCAAGGAATGACAGTAAAATCATTAAATATTAATTCCATTCAGACAGTGCTTAAATGTGGTAGATTCTTCCAATAAAAGATTAATGAAAGACAGATGGGCGTACGATGTACCTGCCCCGCGATAACACTCAATACGTGTGTATAGAAATTCCTTCGTTCAAATTCATTACGAAAATCACTGTCGCGTTTTGCTCACGTAACAGTACTCATCGCAAATAGTGTACACACAAGCCGACTCTATGTGAATATGTGAATCTGCCAACAGACAGATGGCAATGTACTGTAATTCTCCCTCCCGCTCGATCGTCTCAGTATATACAATCCAGTACTTTACTTTTAAAAGAATTTGAAGCACAAAATGGAACTGTACAAAACTTATTTTTATATATTAAATACATATATATATAAATAATATTTAAAATTTATATTTACTTTACCTCAAAATGTTATTTTTCCCTTATTTTGAACATGTTTCGTTACCCTTAGTGTTCCCATCATGAGCCTCCTAATTTTGAAAATTGTGGAGTACCTGTGTGCTGGTTGGCGGTTGTTATGACTTCCCGTTGGTTTTTGGTTTTTCAATAAATATTAAATATATTATATACATCAAGAAATAGACTGTAGCAAAAAGTGTCAGCCATGGCACGATGTTAATTAAAACAGTAAATTAAAAATAAATAACTATTGTATGTATTTTTTATTTCCCAGTTAAAGGATTGTCGAATTAGATAAACTGAAGTATTGATTTAGTAAAATACAGTACGGTTTTAAGTAAAAAAATATATGATTTTCTATTTGAGAGACAAGGTTGAATTTTCGCATTGTTTTTTATGAATCATCATGTCAAAAACATGTCAAGCATGTACAGCTGCTTGGTGACTGATCATACTAAGCAAATGAAATATCTTGGCTTCATAATAGACAGTAATCTCTCATGGAAATGTTTTATTTGTAGCCTGAAGAAATAGTTATATACATTCTTACGAAAATTCTATTTGTTACGAGATTTTTGTCCCGAAATAACTATTCCTCGATAACATCCAGACAAGTCCTGTGATCAATTCACGGCCGTGTAACTGGTTAGTTCGAATTGCTTACTACAATTTGTCATGTATAAAAGTTTTCGTACTGATGACTAACAAAATTGTTGCATGAAGGTATGCAGCAATTGTTGTCAGATGTGGTATTATCAAGGAGAACTATGTAATAACAGAGATCAGCTGCCTTGTGTATACTATGCACACAAGCCAGTTGAAGACATAATACGCAGTCCTGTTCGAATAAACAAACTCGTATTCATTCTTTTCAGGTCTTGGATATGTAGTCACAACTGTTATGTGAATATAATCACCAGACAAGTTGAACAAAAGAAGACAATGCTTTATGTCCGCGTAAAAACGAGTGATATTTGAAAGTAATAATGTGTATTTTAGATAATTTATTTACATTTTCTGATAAACCTAATTTTCATTATTAAATTATACATAACAGTATAACAAGTATTTAAATTACTACTCCTACTTTATTATATATTCACACAAATATATGCATGACAATCAGAAGCCTCTGATATAATAACTTATTTAATTACGCAGCACTTTCCGAAACTGTATCTATGCGCCAATCAGATTATACCTTTAGTGAGACAAGATAACAGTTTTGAGTACACGTTGCCGCTGTGTAGTCACAATTAGTATTCATGAATCCCAGCTTTAAGTGAATCGGCCTATCGTGTCGTCGTCATTTTGCTGTCGGTATAGTCGTCGTTTAATGATGTACAGTAACATGACAACAACGTAACTACACACATAAATAAATAACCATTGCTCCCGACTGCCATCCTTTTGACCGAGGGTGTATTAGATTTTTAACCGTTTACACATAGGCCTACACAATGATCTTTTTCTTTCTTATTTGGCAATGAAAGTACTGTAATTGATAATTAAGTTCTTTATTTGGGATCAGATTGTAATTTCGTGTAGACCTATTTACGTTTTTGAGATTCCAAAAACACATGTTAGAGTAGAAACACAAGGAAGGAAGAATACCAGGCAGCCCAAGAAGTAGCTGCAGAGAGAGTATAGACTCGGAACTGAAAGGGGCCTTGAGACCACTGCGATAGGTGATTGGACATTGGACATCAGACAATGATGTAGTCTAATACGTATTTTATTTGTGTGTGTGATATATATATATATATAGAGAGAGAGAGAGAGTGAGAGAAAGTGCGTGTGTCTTCGGCGGGAGGGGGAGAAAGGAACGTTGAAAAACTCTTATGTTATGAATGCTTAAGCTTACAAATTGTTATTATTATTATTTTTTTACTATAAAATGTTCATATTATTTTAACATAACGCGATTTTCTGGAACATGTTTTGTGGAAACGTAAAAACAGACAGCTGATGTACAGTTGCATGAGTTCGGACGTAGATGTGTATATATGTGTCAGCCCAAACAGGTAGTATGTTTTGTAAACATACACGCTGTGCCATTAAAACATTAAGAATGTTATTTGACCTTGAGTAGAGAGTCCTGTTGGAGGGATTCTGATGAATGAGAAATCTTGTCTCTGTGCTGGAGACCTGTGATGTTACGCTGAATAGACAACACATTATCACTCTACACAGCAGTGGCTGACGTGTATTAACCATTTCTGAGTTCGCGATACCACAACTCAGATTAAACTGTGCACAATGTTTGTAGAAAAGACGGACGTGTGTGACGTAAACGCCAGTTTGCAAAATGCATCATCGTTCCCGCCAGATATGTAATCACGTTTCTCGTTTATCTTGTCTCAGCCAAATAAACATTACTATGAGTTTACCATATTCCAGTGTCCTTCATATTTCATAAACACTTGAGAAAATAAAGAGTGAGAGAAAGTGAGAGAGGGCGTGGGTGAGAGAGAGGGGGGAGTGAGAGAGAGAGAGAGAGTGAGCAAGAAAGTGAGAGAGAGGTATACAGACAGAGGGGAGCTGTATACATTTTTTACCATACTTCATTTAGTTTAGAAGTCACATGACATAATTTGTATAAAACATCAATTAAACGCGCTGCCAGAACGTCGCATCCTATATATAATGCGACTCAATACGTCACGTTTGTACAGTTCTCATAAGTTCCTTTTTGATAACTACTATATTACTTTTTTGTAATATTTACTTGAGTACGAGCATTAACACACAATTTGCGTACAAAAGTAATTAAATGCGGTTATTTAACAGAATACGAAATTCCTTAAATGATTATAAAATACACATTATAAGATATAATATAACTATTATGAACATGTAGCCATCATTAATTAGTAACCTGATACGAGGCACAAGTAGGCATACATAGACTTATACCTAGCAACATCAGCGCTCACATTACAGGCCTACTTAGTACTTAAATGAACGATTATAACGCGATGTAACACATTTATTATAAATTATGAAGTATTATAAAATATAAAGTGCCCTGAGATTGTGTGTCATTTGCGATGAAAGAAGACCTTCGCTTTAAACTAAGGGATAAAAGGGAAACGAAAAAACTTGAATTAACATTCATTCATCAGCGTTGTGCACATCCGTATCTTACTGAAATGGAATACAAAAGTGTTAATAATTTTCGGTGTTTCATTAAAAAAAAAGGGTATCAGAAAATGTGCTTGAGACTAAAATATTCTTCCGTTATCAATACAATGTGTAAAGTGTGATGGTAATATGTTAACAAATGTAAAAGGATAAAGAAACGTTACCTTCAGATGTGGTAGAAGGAATTGCAGAGCTACAAAAAACATACATGCTTACACTTTTTCGGAATAGCGCGTGTTCCTGCATTATCTGTATTGTGTGTGTACTTGGATTTTGAAATATCAAATTTCAGTCATTTCAAAACAGATCGACATAAACAGGAAAACTACGCAAAAATTAATAAACGAATTCAGGGAGATCCTTCCTGTCTGGTTGATAGATAACAGCTCAAAAATTGGCGGCCCGGGAGATACTGAAATTGATGAAAGTGCGTTTGCTTAAGGAAGTACAACAGAGGCCGAATAACAAAAACTCGGTGGGTACTTGAGAGCATTTGCAGGAGAATAAAGAAATTGTTCCTATAGGTGGTGGATAAACGTGATGCAAACTCACTAAATTGTGTAATTTTAAATAATATGGAACCAGGAACCACTATAGTTGCAGATATGTGGCACGGGTACAACTCGCGAGTACCCATACATACCCAAATGTAGGGGTATATAGGCCTACTTCTGTCTGTGAACCATTCGCTTAATCTTGTATGTCCTCGCAATTCTGCTGTTCACACACAAACGATCGAGAACTAATGGTCTAAAGTTAAGCGTGATATGCGGAGAAGAGTCAGCAGAATGTCTATTAGTATATTTCAGATGTATTTGATTGAATATATTTGGAGAAAAGTGTTTTTCTGCAGAAGAATGGTTTAATAAATTTTTAGCGGCTATTGATTATTTTTACACGCAATTTTTAAATTGAATGTACAGTAATTTGTGGTCAATAAATTTAGCTATAGTACAAGTAAATTAGAAAAAATCTAAAAAAAAATAAAATAAAAATAGATGTAAAGCAGGTATCCGACGACTTCTAGTACCCTCAACCCAAAACATTTTAATATTGTGTGTGTGTCTCTCTCTTTCCCTGCCTGCGTCTCGCGTCATCTTGCTATTTAATCTCTAACACAAATAGAACTAATATAATACAAACTTTTATCCTATCTCACAACCCTCTGTCTTCCTCCTCTCCGTCTGTCTCTAACACAAGAAGTAATTATTATTATGTACATTTTTGCACATTTGATCGCTCTCCTTTCTTCTATCTCTCTCTCTTTCTCCCCTTCTTTATATCTCTTACTAATAAAAATATAAATCTTATTACCAAAAAAATACGTACAGTAGCTTTCTGCCATTGTCTGTGTATCTGACTCTTGAATCCCATTTAGCTCTCTCTCTCTCTCTCTCTCTCTCTCTCTCTCTCTCTCTCTCTCTCTCTCTCTCTCTCTCTCTCTCTCTCTCTCCCTACTTATCCTCTCTCTCCTAATCTCTTAATTACGCACTTTTATCCTTTTACTATTTCTCTCTCTCCCTCCTCTCTCACTCTTTATCTCCATCTATCTACCTATCTATCTGTCTGTCTGTCTGTCTATCTATCTATCTATCTATCTATTTACCAATCTCAATCCCAAACAGAACTATAGACTATTAACAACTACAGAACTACAAACTAAAATTATAAAATTTTGTTAACCGCAAAAAAGATACAAATAAATGTTTTATAGCATTACTTCGAAATACTGTATGTATAATGATGAATATTGACAAAAAATATAACTGATTATATTTGTTATATAACTAGTATATGTTTATTACGTTTGGCATTACATTTATTACTTTTGACTGCCAATTGCATAAGAAATTTCTCTAGTAAATGAGATCAACGTTACATTATCGCTCGGTGTCGATGCATGTGAAAAAATATTAACATCCTCGTTAATTACGTTATTTGGTCCGACGAGAAGTGGTCAATTTTTACATAATTCGAAAGGCCAGTACGCTACGTTGGCATGCTTCGTAAAACAAAATAATTATATTACCACGGTTAATAGAATAGTTAAAATTATGATGTAAAGGTAGCGGGTGAAAGAAGGAACAAAAATAACTGCCAGGTCATTCGCCTGCAGTTAGTCACTCTTTCATAAAAACAAATAAGCGTCAACGAAAACTGTGCAATACCCGTGGTTGAAAACTGGCAAACGTCGCTGGAAGCAAAAACGGCGAAATTCGAAAAAGTATACATTTCAGATGCTTAATTGTTGGAAAACTGAAAAGACGCCCTATTGTCGTAATTATGAAAAGATGCCATAATGACAGCGTTTTGTACAAAAAAAATTATTTGCTTATTATAAGAGTATATTGAAATATAAAATGCAAAACAAATAACATATTCACAAGAACATAATGTTACAATAAAATTTCAATATACTCTTCGTTTTCAGGTAGACGCCAAAACGTATACATTTTGAAAACACGCCATTTTGATACATTTTTATAGAAAAATGTATACACACAAACACACACACACACATATATATATATATACCATTTATAAACATAAAACATATAAATCATATAGCCTTATATAAAAAACAGCTTTTATAAACAATAGATTTTAAATTTGTATAACTATTTCTTTGCACATTCTGTTCCTGAAGATGATAGTAATGTATAATAAAACTGTTGAAACAGTGTAATAAATAGTAAAAAACATTCTTGTTGAAACAAAATATTATTTATTTTTTAATGTAAAACTATAAATCTGGTGTTTATGTTTGACATAATGATATGTTCAACACTACAGGGTATCTCCGTACTGTGAAATATGATAGCTATTTTATATTTAATTAAACTTGATACTTTAAGAAAAACTGTATTTTTACCGAGGTCCTGGAAATATGACCTGAAGAATGAGCCACTTCCGAAGGTCGTACGAAGTACATAACTTCCGCAAATTTGTGTCCCTTACTGAACTATAGCCTATATGTACATTTCCAAAAAAGTAAATTCTAAAAACAAACGCTGGAATATCTTGAATGTACCCATGGTTGAAACTTTCAACATCAGAAGTATCAAAATCAAATGAAAATTTTATGCGCATATATATAAGTAAATACAATAATTATAAATAATAATACGAATGGAGTAGAAGTAATAAAAACAATAATTTTGTTTAAAGGATGGCCTCCACATATCCCCCTATAGCCTTCTTAAAGATTTCTAACAGGGAAACAGAATTTATTCTGATGCAAACAGAGCGCAAGAACACACTGCTATTCTCAATTTCTCTTCAGAGAAGCATCTTCCCCTTTCTGAACATCGAAAATTCTCGCAATGCTGAATCATACTCGTTTTCTTAAACTTTTTATGTTCTGTACTCTTTTGCTTTAGGCATTTTATTACCTCTGTAGTAAACCACTAAACCTTACCCCCTGACGAATACCGACTGCTACGCTTATGTTCGTTTCTTTCCGTAAAATGTTCGTACAGGTTGATTGCGTTTCAGTACAGCTGGCAACCAGACACATACTGAGAAACAAATATTTATTGAGCAACACGATTTTTACGGAACTTCCTTCGCGCCAAACTATGACGTGTACAACTGAATCTTTATTTATGTTTGTATTGTTTAAAAATGCTGACCTCGTTTGTCATTTCCACTCACAGCTGATACGCTCCAGTTACGTAAGACTGTACACACTTCGAAAGCAGTTGATCCAGTATGAATCGAATTGTTCACAGATGCCCGACAATCATTGGAACGAAAACACATCGATAATTATTAACAAAATGCCACATTATTAAATACATAGTCTTATATGCACATTAAGTACACACGCGCTGAATATTTAATAATTTAATGAATAATGTATAATGATACTTCAACTAACAAACTTAAAAATTATTTAAAATTCTGTTTAACTTTATAACAATCATTTTTTTGCAGCAGCAGCGACAGAGCAGTGTTCTGTATATTGGTTTCATTGGGCTTTACCATAATATTACCATGTGTTAATTTCCTTTTTTTTTGGTGGAATCAATTCTCCTCTGTAGCACGATATTTCTTTTCTAAGAAGTCGAACAGCTAAGCACATTTTGAACTGCAACGCGAGAGCGAATTTTGTCGTTTAATCACTTCCAGTTCTTCTAATATGGCTACACTATTAACTAATTCAATTCAGTCCCCTTTGTGTGATTCTTTTCGATTGCCCATAGATGTCATAAAACTTTCTCTTTTGCTGACTTGGGATAATATTTCTTGTTTTTCCGTCGTATCAATTTCGTTCTCCGGATGCACAAACAACCGATCGTCACCATCGTCTTCGATATTGTTACAATTCGACTGAAAACTACGCCCTGCTTTGTTAATCCTGCAGGACATCATGAATATGTTTACACATATTCCACTTAATACAAGTTCTACACACGTGCATGAATATTTATGTATACTCACATCACAGTCTACACAGATCAAATTGCATTTTCACTGCACATCATTTTCATGTACTAAATATATGTACCTCTTTCATGCCAGAAGACGACGGTACTTTCCACCCATTGCCTGTTCCTTCTCTGATAATTGAGTTACTGTCGATTTCTCTGATAGGCTTATGTCTTTTTGTAATGTCTTTCAACTTTGTAGTTTATTTGCCTTTGCTTAAGATAATAGGACTATCAAACAACTTATCGCGGACGAAAGACATTAGAGCAACTATCGCTTTGTCCAAATGTTTTACATTTTTGCCGTGTAAATATATATATTTAATTGTATGATGCATTCTTTCGATATGCATGTTGGTGTTCAGACCTCCTTGAAGTCGATGGCAGTAGGCCCAAGACTGAATATTTTTTGAGAACGTTTGATCAAAATAAGTGCCGAATTCAGAAATGTCTTTATCATCAAGTAGTCACCTAATTGCTTCAGGCAGATTTCATTCGAATGCAGAAGAGTCTCTTTCCTGCATTAATGTCCTGACTATTCTACTATAAACGTAACCCTGGTTCTCTTTGCTTTTTACTTTGGAACTAATATTCCTTCTCCAAGCCCTGTCAACGTGCCAAGTGCAGTACAATTTCATTGCCGGAGCTTGCATTGTTGATATCCACGCATTATAAAAGGATTCATCCAAATCGGACATAAACATTTTCGGTAAAACTTCGCCTACTTCTGCCTTGATATACTGAAAAAACAAAGAAAGCACTTTTTCGTCAGTTCGATTTAATATGAGGAAAGCACATGGAAATCCCTTTCTCATGTCGTTTAAAACAAGTAGGGTTATTAGTTAAAAACCGTTACTGTTCAAACCGTGGGTGCCATCAATGCATATACAAACACTGCCATATTTCTTCAGTATTTCACTCTGTGCATTGTTCATTATAATTAAACAAAATCGTCTGTTTTTAAAGTTTGGCCAGTTTCTCTGATGACCCCTTGAGGCTTATAAAATAATACACAAGTCTGATCACTGGAAATGACCTCGTTGACCAACGCTTCAACCCTTGTACCATCTTCTTGACGTCTCACCGACTTCGAGCATAAATTATATGCGTGCTCGATGTTGTACAGGTGTCTTGCTTCGTTAATAAATGAATTCTTTTTAATTTACAGCCTGTCACGGAATCGCACATTTTATTAAGTATTGCTTGAAGTGGTACCATCTTCAGTTTCAGTGACGCGAATGCTTGCCGGACAGACAGCATTGATTTTGTTACTTCCCTGTAATTTTAAGTGCCGACTACCTTTACTTTCAGACACAAATTGCCCGGACCTATGACATATATAATAATGTCTCTTTGTGCTGATGGTAGCAGAATGGGAGCCACGCTTTTTAACGTATCTTGAAAATGTTTCTTTTTCAATGGCTTGTTTTTAATCCAAGAAACTTTCTAAGGATTTAAATTCTTTAATTTCAGACTTTACTGATATGTTGTGCTGCAATTCGAAGTGTTCAAGTTCAATCGCTGCCGCAAGAACACATAAGGGATAAGGGGCACTTAACTTTATTCGGTGCTGATACCCCTGCACCGTGGGATTTGCGTTCATGACGTTTAAATGTGTATCAGTGCTTTAACTGTTTATCACAGATGTTACATTGTTGTGTACGTGACTTCAAGTTGCTCAAAACCGGCATTCCACTGTTTACTTCTTCGGGATGTAATTTCGAATGCTGGTTAAGATTATCTACATTTTCACAATTCTTACCGCACTACGAACATAAGTATTGTTTAAGCTCACTGATTTTAATAAACCAAAAATAAAAAGGGAATAAATACTAGATTATGAAAATCTAAAAAAAATCACAAAAAATTAACAAATGAATATCACACAACAAACTCGATAAACACACGCACGGATAATGTAAATTAAATAAAAATGTATATTATAAAACGAACTACGAAGACATTTGATACTTACAGTGATATTAAAGAATAAAATTATAATTAATAGATGATCGTCGCACACTGTTAATTAACACACGCACAGATAATTAAACTGAAGCAGTAAAGTAATATTTTAAACGTGAACTATTGTCATGCTGGTGTTACTGTACTATAATTATCGACATACTATTACTTAACACACGTACAGTAGGCCTATATTAAACGGCACGTTGTGTCTTTTACGGTACATTTGCCGCCTAATTCAACATCGGAGGATTTCGTACCTGCTCATAGCATTGGGTAAAAATTGGATATTCGCTCCTTACTCAGCTCTACGAAGAGATATGGAAGTAAACGAAGCAGTTGGTATGCGTCAGGGACTAAGGTCTAGTTAGAAAACCAAGCTGGATCCTTCTTTTACAATAATTTCCTTACTGATACGTGCTTTTTAATAATAGCAGACAAGTTCTCGTTTAGATAGTAAGCTGCTGCGTCAATATCACAAGGTGTGTAGACTTTATTCCAGTCAGCTGTTAAACAGCGTTACAGATCTTTTTCGGTAATCTCAATTCTAATTCTCATCGGTACAAGAGATTAATGGATCGCAGTAACTCAGAAAACAAGGCCTTGAAATCAAGTTAAAAGTTTATTTAAAAATTTAAGAAAGTTCCCGCCTTGAAATGAAGACAGAGGCTCGGGCAAAGATATTGAAGGGTAGGGACCAAACGAATTCGGTGAGAGAAGGAACCTTCAACTCTCGCCTGATAGCATCATATCTGACAAACCAGGGAGAGTTTGAGATGTACCAGAGGACCTGGGATTGGAAAGCTTCCAAACAGGCGACAATGTTTGGGCTGAATTATGCCCAAAAGGCAGAGGCTGCAGATGTTAATATTGCTCTGAGAAAGATCAAATAGATGGTGAGTTTAGTGCGCACAGGCACTGAACTCCGATGAGTGAGAAAGGGATATATTTAGGGTTTGACGCCGCAGGCACACTGGAGACTCAGGGAGACGTGGGTTTCAAAGCTTAGGCGCCAGTCAACAGTGACGTCCAAGTATTTTACAGACCGTTTCCACACGATTGGACTCCCTTCTAGGGAGAGAGACTGGAAGCGGGAAGTAAATTTACGAGAAAAGGCGATCGCCTCGGTTTTCTCCACATTGATCGCCATTCTCCACTTCCAAAGCCAGTCTGGAAGTTGGACGAGCTGACGTTGCACCAGGCAAAACTAAGGTTCGCTGAGCTAGCATGAAACATGGCGTCATCGCATAGAGCGATAAATGACTCCAGGCTGTACAGACAGGTCGTTCGTGTACAGAAGGTACAGAACGTGGCCTAGGACAGATCCCTGAAGAATGCCTGCGACGATCGGTCGAACGGATGGGTACGACGCGTACTCTACAGACGCGGTCGCAAAGATACGATCGCAGAAGATGAACGAAAGAGACAGGGAGAGGGGATTGGGCTAGTTTGTAGAGAAGGCCTTCGCCAGACTCGATAGAAGGGTTTACTCATGTCGAGCAATACAGCGACGGAGGACTGACGCTTGTTCTCGGCGTTCGTCAATTGGGTAACAACCCTGACGAGTTGAAGGGTCGTCGAGTGCTCTCTGCGAAAGCCGAATTGCTACTGCCGAATGAAACCATCCAACAGGGGCGCATATCGGCTGTGCAGGTGCCGTTCGAACGCTTTCGAGATGACTGGCAATAGAGATATTGGGCGATGATTCTCGGTAAGTAGCCCTATACGCAGCTTACGAGGTTTGGGAATCATGGCGATTTTTGCACGTTTCCACAGGCTGGGGAAGTGACACAAAACGGACCACAACAACAGTTATAAGTGTCACTTACTGCAAAAATCACACAATCTCAAACACACTCAACTGTCAGTTAGCAAACGCAAACAAAAAATACTCGCCACAACAATAATTACATTTATCGCTAACGATAAAGATTACAAAACCTCAGCAACACTCAGGTGTCAACCAAAAGGAACTTGCTGCCACAACAACAAATTCGTACGTATTACTAAATAGCAGCGATTACAAAAGTCATCTGTGTATTATCTCAACTTCTACATGACACCAGATACACTGAATGAACTGTCTTTGTTTCAACAGCTGACTCGTGACTAAAGACAATCCGTTGACCTTATAATCTTTGTTTATACACTACCGTGTCTTCATTCTTCTAACTTTAAAAAGTTCAAAAGAAACGTATCGCGTATATTAAACGTTTTTAAAAACTGTAATGTAGCCAACGAATTTATTTAATGTTGGGAGGCGAGGTGTGCGATATGTGATGCTGAGCGATACGAGCGCGAGGACCAAAACCTGCGGAATAAAGGTCGGAATTGCAAATGATACATAAAATTCAATTAGTGGAAAAAAATCAAAGACGGCAACAATTTGTTAAAGAAATTTAGGAACAAGTCAAGGCAACGTAGTGAAAATTATGGAGTCACAATAGTGCAGCGTACAATAATTAAATATGCACTGGACACAAGCGTGAGAGAAGCAATCAATCGCACGAGTATGTTGAGCGAACATGACTAGCAGATAGATGAAAGTTACAAAACTAAAATAAAAAGGTTGTTTGTGAATAGGACATGTTACTAACCCTTTATTTTCCTGTAATGACTCTGTGATGATTGTGTAAGACTGACTAAATGAGATGACCAATTTAGTCATTTGCGGTGTATACAATAATTCATAATTGTCCGCAAGATTACATAAAAGAGCTACTAAGCAGATTTACTGAATTATATTATCAACAGCATATGGTAGCAGAAAATATTTAAATAATATTTTGTGTAGTTTGAAAACGCTAGTAACGTGTTTTATTTATCATTTCAACATACGTTTACTTCCATTAGAAATTACACAATTTATAAACTCTTCGTAACAACTCATTTGTTTCTCTGAAATCAGCTAAAAATCCCGCCAAAAAGTAGACTGTGTTTACGTCTACTTGAATTGCTGCTGGCATTGAATGTTTTGTGTATATACTGAGAACGTTCCGTGTTTATCTGAACTGCTCTACTGAATAACAGCTGCTCATTTTACACTTCTACTGTTTCTTCAAAACGCAAATATTGGAGATATAACAGTCTGATTTACTTTGTAAGTTTTGTAAAAGTCAATAAAATTATATAATATGTAATCAATGAACCATACAACACTGCAGTATCAAAATATGGTTATTAATTTATTATACAGAAGGTTATTATTTGAGTTTAAAACACACGAAGACACTAAAACATGGCTCTATTTCCACTTAATTGTATCTATTTTTTTTTTTTTGCTAAACGTTTTAGAACCCACAGTCGTCACATAAAGGTATTTTTATTTTAGTGTAGCAGAGTGATTACGAAATTACACATTAGCAATACCGCTGAAGCAAACGTAATAGTTTATATATAATATATAAGTCATTTATGTAATATGTGTATCTACGTTGTTCAGTTTAAATAAAACACAAACTCTATAAAAGAATTTACTAAGAAAAGATATCCTGAAACGACTATTCGCTGTCATAGAATTTGAAACTACTTGAAATTGATTAATCCGATTAAAGTAAACAAAGTTCGATTTCTTTGCCGATTGATAGTATAGCTTACGTTGATTGGCTACCTTCAGCAACTTATTCACAGGCTTATCTTGATAATTTATTCTCCTTTAAAGTCGAAACAAATTCTACCTTTAAAATTATAATCGCTATTAAGAAATTTTAAGTGTAGTAAATAAGATCAAAGTAAACAAGTTTAAAGCTTACGAATGTTCGAAGAGGCAGCAAATATATCGAATATATGGCAAACCCATAACTGCTGCAAATAAAATTCTTAGGTTGAAACACAAAGAAGAGGTAAAGACAAAGAAGAGGTCTTTTGTAACTTCTGAAAATTAGGCCTACATTCATAGTCATCAATCAGCTATCCATAGTGTAATGAAGACAATTATCACGGATGTGAAGGCGAGAGTAACATTTAAGTACACGTATATACGAGAAAGAATGATAAAATCCTTAGACTCAACGCTGACATAACGGATATGAAGAGAGTTTTAACAAAGCAAAATGTATCTAGTATGTTTACATAGTGTTAATTTGGAAGAGTTGATGCCTGTAGATGACACAAAAAAATAATAGTGCTCCTTGTTTAAGTGATATCAATTTGAAGCTGTTGAAGTATAAGAAACTAGTTCTATACTAATACTCCATTTTATCAATATGTACTATTGAACACAAGAAATCCACACACATAATTTCTACGGATTACTGTTTTGATTGTACAAAATGGGGATCCAATGAAACCAATATTGTAGAGGAATCAGTCTTCCATCCACAAACGTAACACAAACTTTATACTAAAATAGTAAATAGGCTAGAAGATTAAAATAAGTTTCGTATGTTTTCATATCAGTAATCAGACTGGCTTTAAGAAATAAAAATATTGTACAAACGCAATTTTTATGTCATAACAAGTACTGGAGAAAAGGTTGTAAACTTAGCATAAATTTAAGACCCACTTAGATTTTTACAGACATAGGCAAAGTATTTAACAGTATAAGTGGACCTGTCTTATAAAGATTTTAGACCAGATAGCATTTTTGGGCAATTTAATGTATATTATTTACTGTTTTATATTATTATTAATAATAACAACATTTTTTAGAAGAATTTTTTTTTATTATTTTGTGAATTACAGTGTTCTGATAGTATTCAACTAACATAATCAGATATAAAATTATATTGATAGTGATATAAAATATTATATATAATTTTATATCAGATGATGATAGTTGAATACTAACAAATCATAGTAATTCACAAAAAAATAAAAAAGTATATTCTTGTAAAAATGTTGTTATTATTATTAATAATATAAACGGAAAGCAAAACCTTTCTAGAAGTGTAAATGTCCGCCATTATAGCATTGTGACCATGCCGGTGATCATGTATGGAGTGGAAACAAAGTGCTTTCAAAACTTGGAACCTCTTCTTAAAATTGAACGAAGAATTCTTCAAAAAAGTAATGGGTACAGGCATAGACCCAAAGAAGAGCTGTAAAGCGATCTGGAAGCTCTATGCTGTGGAAGCGCTATACACCAACATTACTATGCACCACAAAGATAGGGTCAAGACTATCTGATGAACCTTCAGTCACTAAGGAATTGCGACAAGGTTGTGCTATATCACCCGCTTTATTTAAGTTGTACTTGAAGGACAGTTTTATTTATTTATTCAGCTTTGGAACGTTAGCGACGCACCTGTCGCAACATGGAATACTATCAAAGATGAAAAGCTCTTCATTTGCATGGTTACAAACGACAGCACACGTGTAGCAGAAATACAAAATCATATAGGATAAGGGAAACAAGTGACGGGGCAGTGCAGTCCACTTTATAGAGCAATCAACTAAGATTCGAAACAAAAATTTGCGTACGAAGTGTAGTCCGTTAGCTGTGTATTGCGTGTGACCTTGGCGTTGCATAATGTCAGTGGTGCGGATATTCTGGTCCACTACGTTGTTTTGCGAGAAAGAATTGACACCAATTGCTGCTCAGAAGAGACTTATTGTTGCACAGAGGAAACTGTGTCAATAATAGCCTAAATAAAGAAATTCTTAGACTCACTTGTTACAGACAGAACCACGTGGTTGGCCAAAAATTTCCAGCCCCTTACGGTAAAAGTTAATTACCTGCGGTAGCAGGCGTTACTCTCTTGTTACGCCTGTCACTGCTAATGTTGTATATCTATAGTAGTCTGACATATTTATGATGTGCAAATTCCAGAGCCTTTTTGAAGTCTATGCGACTGTTTGTGTGTTTTGCCACAGTGGTATGATTCTTTGTGCAGTGATGTCTGTGGTCAAAGGCTCTGCAGTACGTTTCGTGTTTTATTATAGTCTATTGTTTTGTACTTGTGTTTTCCCTCTCCTCCTATCAAGTGTCGTCTTTCAGCTGTATTATTAACTACTTTTGAAAGCTCATAGGGGATTAAGAAATTTGTGATTCTCTTTTTAAAAATGTCTTGCATATAAAGAATTTGTTGTTCTATTACCGTCTCCTCGTTTATGGTTAGACAACATGCATTCAAATTTCCGTCCTGTCTCGCTTAGGTACACTTTGTTACATTTTTTTGCATTTTATATTAAGAAAAACTCCGCTTCTTTGTAAGATTGGCATTTTCTATGTTTTATTCCTTATCTTACCAAATACTCTTTCACATTTTTAATTGCTACATCTATTCCGTATTTTTAAAACAACATTGTATAATTTTTCTGGTATATGTTACTGCATAGTTCCTTTGTTTTAGTTCATTTTTAGCTTTCTTCCTGTTAATAGAACAGAGATTAACGGTAATACCGGGTTAGTACCATCCATTACACTCCCCGTTAAAAAAAAAATGACAGTCGGCATTAAAGCAACTGTTATAAATAGTAAATAATTTTTTTTATCTGACGTCAGTGTAGTTACGTTGTTGTGATGTTTCTGCACATGAATTGGTCGGTTTCATTGAAAACGATAAGCGATAACTGTGGATTTGAAACACCAATCTCATCTTACTAACAGAGGAATCTGATTAGTGTACAGAAGCAGGTTCGAAAAGTGCTACGCAATTAAGAGCACATTGTGACAACAAATGCTTCCGAATATTAACCTTCTGACTGAGCGAGGTTTGTGTGGTGTGTGCACGTAATTTTCATTTTGTGTAATAACGTAATTAAAATATTTGCCCGGGAAAGCCATTATTTTATGAAACTGACACAAACACACATTTTATTTCTTTCCTTCTCTCTCTCACACACACACACACTCTCACTCTTTCCAGCGTTACTACTAATTATCAAAGATTCTAATATTAAAGAGAGTATTTCTTATCGATGAAATAGCACAAAAGTACGGACATGACGTCCTAAGACTGCTCCCGCCGACTACAGCTGTAAGTTAAATTCTATCGCTCTGGTATGGGCACGCTTAGAAGAAAGATGAGATAACGAACGAGCGTGTGGCAAAAAATGAGACTGATAACGTTTCTTTGAATGACGCTGTCCACTGTTTTACCGAGACGACTACGCTAATATGTAAGTTTTATCTTGTTTCTGTCGACATCACAATGGAATGCATATACTAAGCATCTCGTTGTTGCTGTCCTTCATAATTAACTGTACATTGTAAACAAAGGTTGCTTGCTATACTTTCCAGAACACTAGTGCTGTATGCTGTATTAAACAACAGCATCTCAAAAGAAATTGTTATGATGAAATTTTCTTGGACCTTGATACCCAGATTGCGATTAAGAAAATGTCAGCGAAGAGTTAGAAGTAGGCTGTGATAGACTGCGACGTTTACTGTTATTATGATTATGGTAATTGTTATTTTCATTATACGTAATAAACACCTTAATTCGTCGCAATTTCTCTTGACAGTTGTGACACTGATCCTTTTGCAATACTGTACTATTGTTCAAGTAGGCCTATAGGCTCCTAATTGCATCAATGAGTGTCTCAAAATACATCTGGCTTATAGAAATCCCCATAAAGTTTTAACTCTATCAAAGGCTTTTTCCGTAATCTATAAAAGCTATGTGTGTTTCTAAATTGAATTGCCGACGTTTTTCAATGTTTTGCTTTAGTATATATACACGTCAATGCATGAACGTCCTTTTCTAAAGCCCAACTGTACTTCTAATAATATGTTATCGGAAATAGTTTGCAGCCGTTGATTAAGGGGTCTACTACATATTTTGTAACTCCCATTGGAGAGACTTATGCCTTTATAATAATAGATACATCATTTTTGTTTCCTTTTCTGAAAAGAGATATAACTTTTGTCTTTTATAACGTTAATATCCGCAGCATCTCTCGTTTTTATTCATGCGTTTTATAAGTTTATATACCATATTCTGTCTTTCATGTATATCATTTTTGTGTAAAATGATGTATTAAAATTCCATGTACTAAAATGTGTGGAAAAATAAACAATTGTAATAGTGCATAAACGGTTCCATAGTTCAATTGGTTTGTTTCAAAGCTAATAAAGTACTTAAGTACATGAGTAAAGATATGTTTATCTGATGTTTGTATCCGACTGATGTTTAGATAATCTCTTTAGAAGAATACCAAAATTAATTTTTGTCTATTTTTTTGTCACGGGATTAGCTAAAAGTGTTAAGGATGAGAAGTTATATATCATATTTTGTTGTCTTTCACTGTACTCGACACAAAATTTTCTTTGTCCATTGGTTGTCTCCATAACGGTAGTTCCACACTTTTGTCTTCTCTTAGTCCTTACCTGCAGACTTCCTGTCACTGGGTTGTACAGTCGCCGCACTTTTAAAGATTTGTTTCTAAAATTTACTTGTATTTTATTTTTCTCTGTTAACATTGGTATATCCTAAAATACCATAAGCGGATATTGTCATCCGCAACGTGTGAGTTGAAAAATTTTAGGTTGGTAGGTTATTGGCATGTGGGTGAACAATTGATTTTCACACGTGCACGGAAACGGTTTATATAAAATGTATATTACACCTAATTTCATATGTGTTTATTGCCTACGCAACAAATGTAATATATTTGCGGCACTAATTCTAGCTTATTGTTTTATATACTTCATATAAAGTACGTTAAGGCGGTTACACAAGTTTATAAATGCAACCTTAAATATAATGTGTCTAGCAAAAATTACAGTGACTTTTATTGTATAAAGGAAATTGATTCCATTTGGATTATTGGGTTAAAGCGCTGTAATCCAAGAAGGCTTTAATCCAAGAACGCTGTAATGCACCTTCGTTACAGCCACACTACTCAAAGCACTCCGCGTCACTCATATGGCACACAGCGGACAGTTTAGATTTAGTTTCCCGCTAATTTTGCGAATTTCAGCGTGGCAACGTTGTATAATCTGTCTGGAGACCTTGACATTGCAATTATATGATGACAAGAATGCACGCTAGGTTCGTATGAGTACAGTGGCGTGTGCGTGCCACAGATGCGGTGGTTTGCATACACTCACACAACCATGCATTTTCCTACTTTGTGGAACAGTAGTCGTAAAAGCTAGAAAAAATGCTGAAATGCCGAAACGTTACATCTAGGTTATAGTAGGAGTGGTTTTATACTCTTACGAATACATAGGTTACAAAAAAATATTTTAATTTAGGCGAAAATATAACTTTTATTAGTGGCACGCGTTTTACGTTGCCACTAATACTGAGGTTGCCACAGTACGGTCTCAGGTCGGCGGAAAATGCCACAACTAATGACATACAGACACACACACACACACACACACACACACACACACAAAACGATAACGTCGCCACGATAACAACAACGTTGAAAGAATGTGAAAAATGAAAAATTATCTAATTAAAGGCAGACAGTTAATAAACTAAGGCATGAGATAAACAAACAAAATTAAATACCTAATTGTATATAGTGTAAATACAAATAATTTTCTAATTATTTATTTACATGGCTCATGTATATATATAGTTATTTATTTATATTATATTTAATAATTATAATAACTTTACGTCAAGATGTTTTTTCTTATTTGTAAGATATTTCGGGATACTTCGTGTTTCCATCATCAACCTTCCTGAATCTTCACAAGATTCAAAGTTAGGAACGCTAAGGATGGGAACACAGTGTCCCGAAACATGTTCTAAATAAGAAAAAACATCTTGACGTAAAGTTATTATAAATATTAAATATATTATATATATAAAGAAATAGACTGTACCAAAAAGTGTTTGAACACACACACACACACACACACATGTATGTATACGTATATATTTGTTCTACGATCATTTTTTAATAATTAAAATGTGTGTACAATAATTAATGCTTATTAAACTGAAGTAAATATAATTTATAATTAAAGTTTGACAAGTAAGCTTTTCCATTTATGTAATAAATGTTTAAATAATTTTAAAGTTACAATATACTATTCATTATTATTTTAAATAATAGTATGTTGATATTTTAAATAATAATATTACTGTTATTTTTAGAAATAATGGCCTGTTTTTGTCTCAGAGAAATAGCTGAGAAGAACTAGCATTGGTTGCTTAAAAAAAGCCGTTCGTCATGCAAGGTGGTATTGTTGCCAATATTACAGAAGCTGATTACGGCTGTGTGTCATAAATGTAATATTTATGAAATAAATGAATAATCACGTATTATCCTAGAATGTTGCCTGCTGTTCTAAGTACGTCTTCCATAGGCTGATTCGAACACCATGGTTCAAAAAATGAGGTCTGTGGTACAAAGTAACAATATTGTTAACGGAAAGTAATCTTCCAATTGGAAATATATTCTTTAAGTGAAGTATGTATGAATTACAGCATTAACATCTTCCTTCAAAAAATTATTACAATGGGATTCCTGGGAAACAAGTCAGTTAATACAAAAATAGTAGTGAAAGGTAAAGTCATCAAACAAGATGACGTTTTAACTAACTTGAGTGTGAAATTTGTACGGACTCGACAGTGATCTTGATAACAAAATCAATACGTTTAGTCGTATTTGTGATGTAGTAAAGTGACGCTATAACAAAAACACAAAGAGACACAAGAATAGTGTCAAATGTAGTGACATACACAACGACTAAAAATATTACCATAATTGTGTAATCTCAGCGCTTGCATACAGGCTCGACCACTTTGTGCGACGCCCGACGTTTGTTTACAGCCTCACTGAAACCAATACTAACTTAATAGTATTTATATTAGTATTTAATAAACAAAGTCATATTAAGTTTCAAATTTATTTAACGATTTATTAAAAATTATAATTCTGTAAATGGCAGTTAATTTATATAAATAAATAACTCTCGAGACATTATAAACAAAACAATAAAATATATTTGTGTTTCAAAATATAAAGTATCATAAATTATTAATTTAATAATTATAAATTATTTAAATAATTGTACATTATTAAATAATTAATAAATTCATAATTTTATTATAAATTAATAGTCCTATTGCCGGAGTTTACGTATAACTGAATATTATCTCAAAGAAAACAAATCAAGTTGTCTCACCGTACAATTTTTGAAGAGATTCTGCCAATTTTTTTAGCGAAGGTAGCAACTTCTCACTGAACATAAACCAAAATACCCTTGCTAAATCCATAGGAAATGGGTGCAAAAACGAAAAATAATCTCTAGCTGTTTCTTAGAACCTGATGAAAGTGTAACTTGATAAAAATTATTAATAATTGAGAGATGAAATATATATATATATATATATATATATATATATATGATAACAGTATTGAAAACAAATTAGAAACAAATAAAACTTTGAAAACAATAAATATGTTGCAGAATTGTCTGTGATATTTCATTTGAATTGCAAGTTATCACTAACTTGTTTTATTAATGAGAGTTACCAACGTAGGAAGTTAAAGACTGAAAACTATAAAGAAGGAATGGAGGACCTGACTGTGAATATCAGTCTTCTACAGCATTAAGATTTTAAGTGCTATAAGATTTCTGCTTTCTGGGAATTTTATATAACATAGTTCACTCAGTGGTCCTAACTAAATATATATGACATATGACATATTATGTAAATAAATATGCAACTGAATAAGTTTGATATCTTTTTAGTAACTAATCTTCATTGTTTTAAATTTTGATATTTGATTTATTATGTGAAACTATGTTATTGTTATACTTTCCTCCCTCTTTTCTTCTTGTTTGTCTATACTCACCTCTCCACAGCTCTTACTCCTCACTCTATTTCTCTCTTCCTTCTCTTCTCTTCTAGCTCTTTTCTTTCCCTCTCCCTCGTGCTACCCAAGTATAATTTACTTGCGTTTTAAAAATGATAAACTTATCTTAATTTAATTTTTAAAATAAAAACTCACGTTAAATGTGCGTAGTAAAACTTTACTCATAATATAATCAAATTATAAGTTTGTTTAATGAACATAATGTTAAAATTTAAAAAGATGTATTCTTTACAAATGCATGTTAACATCTTCAAACGTAACGGAAGACTAATTGTTCCATAGTATAGAGGCTACCAAACTATACAAGCAATAAATATAGTGTTTAAGAAAACCATTGTTTATTTGATAAGTGCTTTATTTTCATTGTTTTTAAAAAATTAAATAGCAATATCTAGAGACCAAAATATCTGTATAGTCTTATAATTAATTTGTACAAATTTTTGGTTAATTTTTTTTAATTTTCAAACTTGTATATTTTTTGACACCATATAATAATTGATTCATTCTCTCATAGTTACTTGATACAGAATTTAACGAACGCTTTCCGTAAAATTTACAGAACCGATTTTATATATAAGAACGTACGTATTTTATATTATTGTATTTGATTAAATATATAAAACTTAGTTTAAGACTAAACAAGTTTCAGTATGCATATTAAAATATAAATGTTTACAGATACACTTCT
The DNA here is from genome assembly GCA_034769895.1 of Magicicada septendecula. NCBI lineage: Eukaryota > Metazoa > Arthropoda > Insecta > Hemiptera > Cicadidae > Magicicada > Magicicada septendecula. The sequence continues at coordinate 107,625,679 of CM068372.1, read as the reverse complement.
GTGCTTTACGTTGAACTTCCTAATATATTTAAAAGCTTTATCTCGTTCGAACAGATTTTTATTTTTGCTTCTTCCTTAATTTTTATCAGATTTAAATTAGGTTCTTAAAGTAAATAAAAAATAATATTTAAATATTTATTTTCTCAATATTGTGACATTTTTTTGCCATATAGACTTAAATTATTTTTTATCTAGTATTGTAAAGATTATATGAAAAGGTTTTGTGAATTCATCCTCCTAAATAATAATCTCGGAATTTTTTTATTACCTTTTGTTTAGATACGTTTTCCTAGTCAAATGAATTACTATTTACTGGACTTATAGTATTGGTAGTTTTAAATATATCATATACAGTAATCAAGGTAAAAACGGTGTTTGTCATGTTGACTATAACTTTAGTAAAATTGCAATATATTTTAGTTGTTACGCGATAATGTTTATTAAAGCATAAAGTTGTGGTTACTGAACTGTGCAAAATTAATAATTATTGTAGGTGCCGCTTCTGTCGTACCAAGTAAAATTAAATTATCTATGCGGAAGGATAAACTACCTTAGCTAATACCTAATGATAGCAAAATAAACTAATATTAAATGTAATCTAGTTATAACTTTGCAACTGTAGTTAGCAACCATATTTGCCAACCATGATATTATGGTTGTATTTAACAAATGTAATTACTTCTAAGAAATGTAATTTATATAATATAATTATATAGATTATATTAATTGTGCAATGTGTTTTCATGCAGTTATTTTTGTTTTTAGTAATTACCAACGTTATTTTTTGAGACAATAATGAAACAACCATTTTAGAAGTAGCTTTGTATGTTTGAGTTGAACAATGCTTACTATATGTTAACTACGTACTTCATTCCTTACAAAACTCTGTACAGCAAGGTAAGCTATCACCTGTATAGCAAACATTGCTGTAAGCAAAGATGAAATGTTTTTACCAATTCTTATAGTATCTTCTGTTTTATGACGGTCACTAATTAGTCTCTATTAATGAACTAATGTGAAGTTTGAGCTAAACGTAAATTAAGAATTCACTTAGTGTTAATACATTCCTTCTTGTGCACTAGACCCTTTACTAACTCTGTACACCAAATCAACACAATCGTTGTCTTTTTGAGCAAAGTTTCTAACATTTTCGTCGTACGTACGTATCCTCACATCTCTGCGGAGATTGATAATCCGGCAATTGCTCGAAGCACTGAGTTTTGGAATCTTTGCATTCTCTGTATATTTTCCTTATCATATATATGATACTACTTTATATAGTAAAATAAAACTGATAAAAATGGTACACAAACCATTCATGATAAGTTTAATTGATGTTTTCGCTTTTTTTACTCTTCTAGTTCTAAGATATAAAACCATATGGTTTTTTGTATTTGCATCTATATTATTAAATTTAGTATAGTATTAACTTAGCTGTTTTTACTATTCACTAATTAATATTGATTTTAGTTTCCTTACTTGGTTGCGTAATCTTGGTTCCACCTTTATCTTTTATGCGTTTTATTTATTCTTAAAGACTATATAACAATTTAAGGATTTCTATTAAAAATCAAGTCACAATTATTTTATTTACTTTATATAATATAGAAACTTTCTCATGTGAAAACTTACTTTTTTTCGTCGAACGCGTTTCGGCGTCGTATTCGCCTTCATCAGCTTGGAAACTGTTCCTTCCAAGCAGCAGTATGAAATATACAAACACCACACAACACAACCAAACGACATACTAAACGACCAATTACAATATAAATTACATACATTTTTCGACACAATTATACAAAAAACAAACAATAATTTGGATCCCCACGCCAATCTCCTTCTTCCACACACCACCCCCACTATACCTTCCAAGCAGCAACCGTTACTAAGTACTGGCAGTCTGTTTCCAAGCTGACGAAGGCGAATACGACGCCGAAAAGCGTTCGACGAAAAAGACAAGTAAGTTTTCACATGAGAAAGTTTCTATATTATATAAAGTGTAGTGCTGTGAAAGAAGATGATGAACAAACAAGACAACTATATTTTATTTAGCTTTTTATTTGCGTTGAAAGTTTTGTATTGAAAACTTGATATGTAAAAGAACTGTTTTGTAACTAACATTATTGGTAATGTTCTCTGTATTTAATGTGCTGAATCACCATTACCAAAGACATTTGCAGTGGTTTACTGTGATGGCCCTGGTGTCTACCACTGCTCTGTACGCTTTAGGTAAATTATAGACTTGTCTAAAGATCAACCCAGAACAGACAACAACCCTCACACTTGAAAAACAAAATGAAACCCAAGATTGAATTTGGTCTTAAAAAGAGAATAATAAGTACCGGTAATATGTGAAATCATGAGAAAGTGTATATTATATTTTTCTCCGATGATATAGATTTCAAATTTCATCATCCCACCTTCCTCTTCAACATCACGTACAGGTCCTCTTCTAGATACGAATACAAATATATATTTTAATTTTGACTTTTTCAGGTTTTTAGGTTTTTTGGAGGTTACATTCTAACTGAAGAGCAGAGTTGCATAATTACATACTGACCACCAAATACATAGTTGTGTCATCGTCAAAAAGGCGTGCGTGAGTGTGTGTTTGTGCACGCAAATGTGAGCGTGTCCGAGTATCAGTAGTAAATATCTTAGGATAACAAGTTTTAAGTAGTGACCAAGCCTTACAAAAAAGATGAAAGACTAAATTAATAGGTCTACAAAAGGCCTATTAATTTGAGAAATAAGGGTAGAAGAAAGTAAAAAGTAAAATATATTTTATAAAGATAGTTACAATAAGATATTAAAACGATACATAATTGCATAAATATAAATTTATTTATGTTTGCGTAGCCCCACAAATAAATTTTCTATCTGTTTATTTAAATTTTCTGTCTGTTTTGTGCTTAATTCATCGACCGAGGCACGCATCATCGTCTGGAATACTTCTACGTCTAAATTTTCTGGAGTCGTCATGTTGAAGTATTATTAAAATATTTATTTAGTAGTAATTCTTTAACAATTATTATTGATAACCGTTCCCTACTTATTTATTTATTTCTTTATTTTTATTAATAGTTACATAGACAAACAATATTATTCGTGGGCGCCAGCTGTGTGATTACACAACAATTAACATTACATTCAGGTACTGTTTAATATAAATAATTTTTACATATTATACATTTTTCATTTAACACACTCTTTATATTTTAGAGCAACCATTTAGCTACATAAAAAATTTTAATAGTTAAATGATGGGGCTCGGGCCATACGTTCATGGGCTACAATTTATGTAACAAATTTTTGTACCTAAATTTAGGCATGTCGTGCCCCACGTCCAGGGCGACAAATTATACAACGATACATAATTGCATAAATATAAATTTATTTGTGTTTGCGGAGCCCCACGATCAGGGACACCAAATTATACAACGATATAACGTTGTAAATATAATATAATTTACATTTGTGATGCCCCACGTTGGAAGCGATATTTCTTATGCAACGATACGCTATCCATAAAAATAGGCGTGTCTGGCCTCACGTTCAAGAGCGACAAATTATGTAACAATATAACATTTAATTTGGGTTTCAGGTGTATCTGTAATAAGAACTCTATGTAACTTGTAACGGTATTTCAAATTTATTTGATATTATTAAAATTTGTGCACATGGCACTTACTTCGACTTAAAACATTCGTTATTATTTCGTTATTATACCGTAAGGCTTATGCTGTATACATTCTTACTGACTAAAAATTCTATTCTACTAATTATTGTATTAACGAAAAATCTCACTTCCAGACTACTCAGTCAATTAGTGTGTTTTAAAATATCAATATTTAAATATTTTCATATATATTTGCAATGAAACTCAAAAATATCAATAGTTACTGAATTTATCTTTTGTTTCTCAGTACTGATTTATATCAAACGCTAATTTTTAATTAAATGCTTTGTATTCTTTTTATTTCAATACTAATTTGAGCTCTTGTTTACGTTAATCTTATTTCAATAACAGCTATGATTTTAATTCTAATTTTACAATAAACATTGACTCTTACTTTTAAATAGAACAAGAATGTCCTTAATTGTCTTGACGTTAATTGTTCGATTAAGAGATAAATAAGTTGTTTATCACCTTATCGTCGTCAATCATCGCAATCATTGGATCCCTCTGTAATCGTCCTCGTCTCGAACTTCAGCATCACTCGCTCTTCTCCTCTTGTCCAGCGTCGCCTCTCTCTTCTTCTCTTGTCCAGCGTCGACTCTATCTCTGTCCAGCGCCTCCTTTCTCTTCTCCTCTTGTCCAGCGTCGAATCACTCTCTGGAACTTCTCCTCGTGCTGTTTCGGACGTCAGTTGATCTTCTTATGTGGATCTTCTTATGTAATTTTTGTTACTACTTAAAAATTGTTTATTTTAAAATCCAGTTACATAATTGTATGTCACTGGAATGATGAAACTATTTACAAAAATTTAAATATTCTGTGCGGACGGGCAGAAGCTCCCGCTGCACCTTGGATGATTTAAGAAAGAGAACCACTGTAGCTTGTGTGTCCTATTTATACCCATGTCTTGGTCAACATCTGCAGTGGTACGAAATCGACATGTCAGAAACTGTCTCTGAGTTCAGTTCCCCCACTCTTTGTCAATTTCGCTATTTCTTATATTTCCGCGAATTGCAGAGTCCTGTAAGTATACTCTTATACTTATCTTATAACTATTTTTACAACACATGTTCACTGTAATTTTGGACATTGCAACTTAACTCTTTCGATTTGTACTCAGTTATTTCACTGTTACACTCGTACGGTGTGGCACTTTCACGTGGTTTTCGTACACAGTATTTAGTAAATTTTCTTACATTTTATTGTGTTTTTGGATGTTACTTCTTAATTATAGTTTATGAATAATTACGGAAAAACAGTAATTATGCAATTATTCATCTTGGGGTGGTAAACTCGCCTGCATAGACCTGCGTTCACACACACACTAGCAAAATACTGGTGTACACACTTTCAGTTACATTTGTGTGTGTGTGCACGTCGATTCAGGTCGAAACACCTGTTCATATTTTTGTCTGAGCCAAGCTTGCAATCCCTGACATGCTTATTTCTAATACATTATTAATTACTTACAGTTTATTAGGTATATTTAAATTTTTATACTCAATGCTCAGTACATAACTTATTTGTACTGTCGCAATATATTAGTTATATTCTTTTCGTATTTCATGCAAGATGTATATTGCTCGCCTGTGGTCGTTTTCTGAATTGGCGAATATAGTTTGGTCATCCGTGAAGAGAATGGTTTTCAAGCTTTCATTCGGTGGATTTTAATACCGTCAGGGGATTGTTGTTTAATATTTTGAGGAGAAGTAATAAGAAATGATTTAGACATTTTTGCAATCAATGGAAGGATTAAAGAATACAGAAGAAAATGGATTCAACACATAAATAGAGCGGAAGAAAATAGAATACCGAAAGTGGCGAAAGTTTGATAGACCTAAGAAGAGGTAGAGTGTGCCATAAGAACAGGCCGAAAGCCTAAAACCGTTAAGAAGATGATGATAAGTTACAATAATACGTTACAATAAATACAAGTAATAATAGAAAACAAAAAGGTGTTTTTATAAACAATTAAGGGTTGTTTAAAAATTATGGTCGCTTTAAATATAATTAATTTTCTCGTTGTTTTAACAGGGACATTAATAGGTAAAACTAGGTTCAGTTTTAGGAATAGTAATGTTTGGCGCCTCGACTGTAATTCAATAAACTACGTGACGCAAATAAAACTGTAGGAGAAGACGTTTTCCGGCTCAGAGTTTTAAATTTATCAAATTTCCTGTAACACGAAGGTTGTAAAGCAAGCAAAGACGCCCTTCATTTAACAGCGACCGTCTCGATGTTGGGGTGTTATTTTACCATTCGCTGCAATCAAAAGAAAAAACATAACAAATCTTAAGGCGCTTTCATTTTTTAATGTAAGCTAACGTTAATTTTAACCAAGAATACAGTCGACTTTGTTACAGATTTTATATATTTTTAATAGTGGGAATTTGAAACGCTGTACCATGGATAATATATTGAGTAATAGATTGATAGCAGTTTTGTTTTGAGTTAGAGATAAAGATGATCTTGCATAATAAAGTCAAGATAAACTCAAGGAAAATAAAAAAATAACATGAAAATTATGGATTTTTCATAAACACTGATAAAAGATCTTACTCCAAACGACATCACCTTCATCAATGAGACACACACACACACACACACACACATATGAACACAAACAACGATAACTTCGCCACGGTAACAACATTAAAAATGCAAGAAATGAACAATTAGGAATATTTATATGCAATTAAAACATTATCGCAATACGTGTGCATAAGAAGTTCGCAGAGTATCTTACAATTAAAAGATAATGAAGAGATAAAAGCCTATAGGATTTACAGGTACATAGTAGTGTTTATCAGTGAAAATGAGAAATTGAAATTTGACAAGAAATTGGTCGGGGCTGGAAGGAAATTAAGAAGTTAAATATAGCTCAAGAAAGTATTAAAAGGATTTTACTTTTTCACAATTCTGTTTTAATTTAGGAGTAATTAAATTAATTAATAGTATTTAGTTATCTTTATGTAATGAGCTAATTCCTTTTTAACTAATAAATTGCGTTAAAAGTAAATCAACTTCGAAACAGTTTCTGTCTTCTTCAACGCCTGATTTATTTAAAAGTCTGCTATTTAGTCAGGCAAAGAGTTGAAAACATATCTGTGCAATTTGTAGGTATCTTCATGTACAATTACTGTTGTGTTTTTCTTGGAATAAATTAAATATTTTTTTTTATTACAATAGGTCACAAGACGGTATTATTCACAAGTCGATATGAGGCTCGGCGTAGCCAGTCCGTACTCTGTATCCGTACGGAAATTATCCACTAGTCCGATGTAGGAAATTAACTCCAATAGCTGAGGAAATTGATTTTCTCAGGAGTAGGCAACGGAAAGTGTTTGGCGCGTTAGTGAAGTGGGCAGTGATTCTCTTGTAGGCACAACGCCAGCGCCCCACAAAGTAGCCGATTGTGTTTGTACAGCCATGTGTCACGCCCACTACTACATACACTGAAATTAATAAAATTATTAATAATACAATGAAATTATTGAATTTTTAAATCACTTGTATTTTTATTGGAAATTTTGTGATAAATTTAAATTATTAATTTTGTATGGCAGAAACATTTATTCGCTTTAAAATTATTTTCATATTTAATGTAATTACTTCTACGTTCCATAAGGAAATGGAAGTATGGTATGGCGAAAAAAATCGTGTTCGAGATAAGGGCTGATTCTGACTGTACTGCCCTCAAAACATGAAGAAAAGTCATTTTACTTCCATTTTCCATAAGGAAATGGAAGTATGGTCATTGCGAAAAAAAACGTGTTCGAGATAACGGCAGATTCTGATTGTACTACCCTAAAAAAATGAAAAAAAAGTTAGTTTTTCGAAAAGTCTCTGTATTTGTCTGTCTGTGTGTAGAATTTTTCTATGGCAAACGATAACACCCTCAAATTCAAACACAATCAAATACCTTTTTGCAAACAACCATGAATTGTAGAGGACTCAAGGACTATTGTTTTTGGTGAAGATTTGTTAAGGGGAAGGGGTAGTTTACCGGCAACATTTTACTTTTTAACAAGAGTAAAGTGCTTAATTTTGATAAATAAAGTATCCTTAAAAGAAGGTCATAATAATCCACTGTAGAAGGGTAGATGAAATATCTATAAATAAAAAGGGTATTTGAAGGGAGAAGGGGGTAATTTTTTTTATAAATTAAACTGGTAGTTTATGAGGGAGGAGGTACTTTTTTAAACGTTTTATATGTGTACTACGTTATTGACAACAAAGAAGTAGTTTCTATGGAAACATTTCATTTCACTTTAACAAAATTCTATATTCTTCATTTTAATTTAAATCACGTATGAGTGAAAATATATCGTTCCTGGCAGGCAAGCATATCTCAATTATGTAATGTTTACTTTTCCAAAGTTTTATTTTTGTGATTACCGCATTACAAAGGCCGGCAGGACACACACACACACACACACAATTAGCGTTATTTCTGGCCTCAATTATGTTTATTTCCTTATGTTTGCACGCTTTTTAAATGGAAAGTTCGGAAACCCACACCAACACAACGCGTGCAAGCCGAAAAGCTGGACAACGATTTGCTTCCTGTGCATCGCTGGCCAGTGTAACTGCACGTGTTTACAGAGGAACATTTCATAGACAGACTTTTGGTCTTTAGAGAACCCTCTGCAAGATTCTCAGGGTCTATTACTTAGTAATTAAGTAAGAAAACATTTGTTATGGTATGAGCCTATCAAACTATGTAGAGGTCTGCGAACCTTAAACAGTTGTTGTATGTAATCTTACTACAGACTATAAGTAATATAAAAAAAGCAATTAAAATAATATTGAACCCATAATTACCAAATACCTAATGTAAAAAAAGGTAACAATAATGAAAGTAACAGTTATTAATGTTAAAAATCAATGTATAATTTTCAGAATATTGTGAAATACAAGTGTTTAGGAAATATATCTTGTTATAATATAAACATTGAGGAACACATGTAATTTATATAAAATAACTATGTAACTAATCTAATAAGATTAAGCAATGTGTACAATACTTATAAATAGTGGAATATATCCCTAGAAATTAATTGTGTACATCAAGGACAAGTAAAAATAAGTTTTGAATAATTCATGTTAATTATAAATTGTAAAAACAACCCTGTGACCCATAAAACATGTTGTGAATCCAAGAGCTTTACCGAGTTAATATATAGAAAAAAAAGAAAATTGAATATAAATCTTAGAATTAGACCATGGAAGTCATGTATGGTTCTCCATACCGATATTGTGAAAAGTGTCTGTGTGTAGAATGTTTATATGGCGAACGATAACTGCCGCAAATTCAGACAGAATCAAATAATTGTTTGCATCACCTCTGAATTGTTGAGGACGCAAGGCCTATTGATTTTGGTGAAGATCAGTTAAGGGGAAGGGGCAGTTTACCAGCAACATTTTATGTTTTGAGAAGAGTAATTTTTTCTATGGCGAACCATAACTGCCGTAAATTCCAAAAACAGAATCAAGTATTTTTTGCACACTTCCCTGACTTGTGACGACCTCAAGGCTTAATGATTTTGGTGAAGATCGGTTGAGGGGAAGGGGTAGTTTACCTGCAACGTTTTATGTTTTAACAAGAGTAAAGAACTTGAAAATTTATTTACACTGTTTCAAACAATCGTCATTGTTAAAAATAAAATAATTTTGTTGCCAGGCAAAATAATTATATGTTTTCATCTTAATTTAAATCGTGTATGATTGAAAACATATCTTTCCTGGCAGGCAAGCATATCTCGATTATGTTATGTTTGCGTATCCAAAGTTTTATTATTGTGATTGCTGCAATAAAATGGCAGGCGGGACACACACACACAATTCGCGTTATTTCTGGCTTCACTCATTTTTATAGTTTTACATTTGCACGCTTTTTAAATGGAAAGTGCCGAAACCCACACCAACACAACGCGTGCAAGCTGGAAAGGTGTCCAGCGTGGACAGCGATTTGCTTCCTGTGGATTGCTGGCCAGTGTAACTGCACGTGTTTACAGAGGAACAGTTAATAGAGAGACTTTTCGTCTTTAGGGAATAAACCCTCTCCAAGATGCTCAGGGTCCATGAAAGACTTCGGAGCGCTCCTTCTTTTCCGCGTGTATGTTCTGTGAAACGTACACTGTAGATTCTCAGCTTTACCCTGAGCAACGTTCCATAGAGAATGCTGAAATTTTTGTTCACGGTGTACCCTCACACACACTAAAACCTGCTCTGATGTTTTGATTACGGACATCATAATACTAAATCTTTGTAAACTTGAGCACTACTTAATGGAGATCAAACACTAACTTTTACAAGCCATTAATTTTATGCATATTTTGAAGAAATAAATGTTTTAAAAAACATTCTGTTTATTTCTATCGTAAATAGAAATAAATAGAATCACAAACTAATCTGTATACTTATTTCTATCATAATATGAGAATTATAAAAAAATGTATGCATGTGTGTATGTATGCCTCTACTAGAAAATTGTTTGCTCCTCCTGAAAAATATTTTGACCTCTCTGATGACTAGCTATTTACTAGCCTGTGTGGAATATAGGTTTATGACATCGATCAGAATGGTAGGTGTTAAACAGAAGACACAAACGTATTAAGGAAGAAATGTTTTGCTCAGGAATTTGTAATTATACGGGTAAACAGAATCGTCGTTTAGGAAATCAGAAGACGAATGGAAAGAAAGAAAGAAAGAAAGAAAGAAAGAAAGACTCGATTTTAAAAAGAAAAATGACTAGTATAGTATTGACAGGAAAGAGCATGTGCTTTTTCTAATGTTATGTAAAATTATCCCTTAATATCATCTGTGCCTTTCCTGTTAACTATGCTGTACTTTTTAAATATATGTGTACTTGTATTAAATATGTTTCTTTCCGTTTTTTATTTTCTGAGAAGCTCTTTGTAATGTAGAACTAATAGTTGGCATGATTTTCCTTCTTTAATTTATGTGGAGCTAACAATTTTACTTCCGTTTGTGTTGATTTTGTAGTTTTATTGCTTAAGAGTTTGTTTCAACTAAGAAAAAGGATAGAAAGATAAAGTAATATTGAAAACAGCGCAAATAGTGATTACTAGCATTTTAATTAATCTAATCTAATCTAAACGTTTTATAGGCACTTAACAGATGTTAGAAAAAATCAATTATATGAGTTTGGTTTTAAAATTTGTCAAAATATTGTTCAAATTATAAGAAAAAGTAGAGTGAAAAATTTAATCCCAAAATAATAAGGAAAATACAGTAATAATATAAATGAAGGACAGAACTTTATTCCATGCACAATGTGCAACAAAACACAAACTCGTATTCTCTTTTACATGTTAGAGACTGATTGACCGTTAGTTCGCCGATAAATTAATTTTAATAAAATTGCTAACGTTGTAAGTATTCGTCGTTTGGGGTATAGTTTTTACGCATCACGTTGTATGCGTCAATCTGTAATTATACGTCGTTTAGGGTTCTGGGGAGCTAACGTCCCGTTTAGTTTTCTTTAATATTTGTATAAGCTTTTGCTTAGTGTAGTATTATTATTGACTTATCCCGTTCAATTCAACCTAGCGTTGAATCCAACTTGAATAAGTCCGGTTGATGCACAAGAAATTATTTATCGATTATTAAACTCGCAGGGTCGCTATCTCAATCCAATATATACGGACTTACCGTGTTTGTATTCGCCGCTGCTTGTTGAGTTGACCAATCAAATTCCTTCACCTGTTTTCAACTAGTCTACTGAAATAAACTGACTGACTCTGTTTTCTTATGTCAACAAATATTTTATTCATTATGTGCTCGTTCGGAATGAGCAGAAGTATTGTTTACAATTGGATTCAGAATAATAAGCATGAGACATTTAGTTTTATAAAAATTTGCCTCAGGGTGGCAGAACTGTTTACAAATTTAATGTGTCTAAATGTTTGTTGGTTAACATTAGTTTAATACCTTCGTGAATTCTTTGAGCTGATAGAATACCAAGTCATCAAATAGAACTATCATCAATTGTTATCAAATAATTTGATGTTGACTACAATTCAGTCACTTATAATTAATACACAAAAATAATAACCATGTGTCTAACCTGGACATTACAGGTTAGAAGAATTGTTAAATTCAATTGATAATAAATACTTGAAGTAAAGTTAATTAATGTCAAAATAATTCTTGACAAGACAATTAAAATGAACAATGATATTATATATTTTGAAACAGTGTCATTTGGTAGAACATCTGATTCATTGTTTAGTGTTATATAAATATAATTGCATGGCTGTAAGTAACCATATATCCTAGCAACCTTGGTTATTATTCACAACAAGAAATAACATTGAAATATTATAATGGTAGGTTCCTTTCCTAAATCATAAAACATAAAAACATTGAAATATTATATTACCTTTCGTTAATAAATCAATCATTTGACAAGCCTCAGTCATTGGCAATTGTTAGTTAAATTAATTGATATATAATAGTTGACAACTGTCAATAAGTGTGGTTAATTCACACAAAATAATTATACAAAGAAATTAATTGCAAGTTTAATCAATTCACAGAATTAGAATAATCAAATATCTGAGGATTGTCATTATTGTTGATTAGTTACTGTTACAAGTACATCTTAACCTATGTTCATTGTTAGTAAATGTTTCGATTATATCGTTTTTCATTATTTGATTAAAATGGTAATAATAATTTATACTCCCTTTTATTTTATAACTTTAATCCCGGAATTGCTCTGGATTATACACTGAGCAATCCTTATTACGCACTGTTACACTTCACACCTCTGATACTAAAGTATATTCGCCATCACAATTTTAGGTTAGGTCACTCTGTTTACATCGGTGACGCGCACACTTTACTAGATCAGCTGACTTTTTCTCTCGACTGTCGGCATCTTCTCGCTTCAAAGATGATTAAAAAGTGACCAGAACGCAAGCCTCGCTCTGCCGTTCCGTTCAGTAAACGTCCAAAATTTGGTTAAATACGTAGATTTGATTGGTTGGCGATCTTTAATTTGGTGCACATACCCCTCGGCGTTTTATTTCAATTGTTGAAGCCGGCGTGGGTCTTTGGTTTCAAGAGTATAAACATTTTTATCAATTTGACACGAATTCTTTATAATTGTAATAACTTTGTTAATATGGCTTCGATTTTAAATCTGAGCATATCACTGGATTCGTAACACTTGGCTCTTTATTTTGAGTCTACTCATGGTGTGCTTTGATTCATTATTAAGGACGTTACTGTTTGTGATTAGCACCATTCACTATACACTATTATTTTATATTTAATTCTTTATTATCACTATATAATGGCACTCATACCCACTTGAGGGCATGCCTTCCAAGTTCACTTACACTCCTTAGTTGCTATTTCCTTAAATTTCTTTACAAAATACATTTCTTATGCTACTATCATCTTACTCTAGGTTCTTACATTTGTATATACATATTTTACCTATTGGAAAGTGTTTGTTTACTTTCTATGTGTTTCCAGTTGATGATAACAAAGGGTTACAACTACTGATCACCTTGGTTAGCTGGAAAATTAAGTATTTTTTGGTCGTTTCTGGTTAATTAAGTGGTCTCTATTTATCATCATGAGATGCCTATTTAATGTTATTCTTATTTAGTATTTATGTTCTTTTGTTATTATCTTTTAGTTACAATAGATGAGTAATAACATTGTCTTTATAATGGACTTGGTGTGTTTAATACACTAGACTTTTCCATATTGCATTTGTTTAAATAATACTAGTTACACCTGGTATCACATGACAGGTGCACTTAAATACAATTGTAATATATTATATTCTGTCTTATAATCTTTGTACACTAACACAGTAGTGGTATTACACTCTATTTGTGGTATTGACATCAACCTTTCGTTTCTATTCGGTTTTATAATACGATTTTATACAAGTTTTATATAGTGAATTCCATTTTGTGGGTTTCGGTTCACTTTCTTTGTTTACATTCTTATTTAAAGTTTATTTTGGGTATCTTATTTTAGTACCTATAGAAAGATTGTTATTTCTACGTGTTTTTACATATAAGACATGGGTATTTTTTTTCCTACTACTAGTTGTGAATTCATGTGAATATTACCTACATCATAGGTTATGTTATTTTGTCATTTGTGCCAACAATGTGTATGTTAGTTTGACACACATTGGTATTCTTTTAACCTTATTTTTTACATGTTTGGTTTTAATAATGATAACTGATAACCCTTTAGTTACTCTCTTGCTTTTTATACATGATTGTCAGAATATTTGACTAATGTTTGCTGATATTCTGAGACAAATTAATACTTCTTTTGTTACATTGGTGCTGTGCATGTCTTGTTACTATGCTTACTTTACAGCTTCTAATCAATAAGTATTAATGTTTTTTTCATTCCTTGTATAACATTTCTTGTCTTATTCATTTATAACATTATTTATAGTATACTGGTCATCTCAGTTAGTCAGTTTTCTGTCTATTTCTTCAATCTGTAGGTTGGTTAGTTATTACACATACGGGTAGATGTTGATTTATAGTTGACTGGCTCTTGGAATCTATATGCCATGGTTGTTGGATGTCCTTCTCGTAGTAGGTTTCTTCACTCATTCTTCCTTCTTCTTCTTTCTTCCTTCTTCTTTGATTCTTCTTTCTTCTTTCTTGTTTTGTTTGGTTCTTCACTGACCAAAAACTATTGGGTGGTTGCTTCCTGTGGTACAATCATTGTGTGGTGCATTTTCTCTTCACTATAATGTCATTTCATTTGCATTTACCATCAGTTTATTGACTCTTATGACTGTGAGTTTATATTTGGTGATAGGTAGCTCATGCAGCGTTGAGCTTGGCATTTTAGACAAATTATTTGTCTTGTCTCTTTGACTCAATAATTGACATGTGTAAGCATTTTGTTTCACTGAAATCTTAGGGGTCATATGCATGTTACAACGTCGATTTACTAAAGCAAGTGTAGACAAAAACAAATTTCGGTAAACAGATTAAATTTAAAATATAAAATTACGTTGATGTTTAAAAGCTGAAACCTTTTGTATGCTTACTAAATTTAAATATTTGCATATTAATATGAAAATCAGTACATTAATTTTTATTATTTTTAACGGTTAATTTCTTTCAGTAAATGTTTTACAAATAATATGCTGATATGTAAATGTTAGTAATGTATGCTAGTTAACATGACATTTACTGTTCTTTTAAATAAATAATGTAACATTTATTACATACTTTTACTGTTTATGTTCGTAAATTTTTCATAAAATTTGGCTTTTTGTTCCGTCCAATACTCCTAATATTTGGGTATTTATAGTATCTGCTTTAGGTACTTCTTATAGTCAATTGAGGTAGTTACACAGTCTGCTCTTTTAAAGCTAAATAATTAGCTAGTCTACCCAAAATTGCATTTTTCAAGGTGGACACCTATTACAGTTATAAAATACACTGCAGACGTTTAGGTTAAAATATCTCTAAAGAAACAAGAGTGATAATTTTTATAATTGAAACGAATGTTATATGCATACTATACTCTGCTTCTTACAGTCTGAAGTTTTCCCTACATTAGTGTTGTAGTGTTAATAATGTATTCTAGTAAATGACAAATGACTTGTAATTGACATATTTACACTAGTAAATGATAAAAGTTACTTAGACACACAGCCAAAATCAGCAGCAAAAGTAAAGGGACGCAGTGCCTCAAAAAAGAATGTAAACGTAAAAAACCTAACTCACTTTATAGTCAATTACGTTTCTCATCATATTTTAGCTCCATCAAAGATTAAATATGCAGTTTATAAACATAAACCGCAGGTGTCTACAAGGGAGATGAAAATCTTATTAAAGCGGAGTTGCTAATATTACCATATCAGTAAAGCAAACGTGAGGTAATTCTGAAAGGGGTGTGTATTTCACCTAAATAATATTGTATAAGACTGAACATTAAATATATACATTTCACATTAAAAAAGACATTAACTTATAAAAAAGTTGATTATAAATTATCTATATATATATTGTAATAAAACAAATAAATATTATAATTTTATGGTGTATTAATTTAATTGTTTAATTAATTAATTGATTAATTAATTGATTATTAAATATGTTTTTATTATATTTTTTAATTGCTTCTAATGTGATTAAGTTTTGTGTGTCAAAATATTTGTGTCAAAAGTGTTAATCTAGTTATGACACTCGGATCAAGTATTCTCTCTTCTAACCCAGCTCCATCTTCTTCTTCTTCTTGATATATTTTTCTAATACTTCTAATTTATGTTAAGAAGAAAGAAAAAGCTAATGTTTATAATACAAATAATAATAAACACAAGTATTTGAACAATTCTGATATTTATTTTTTTAAATTGTGCGCCAAAATTACGCACATCGATAATGGCAGTGGCTGAGACTCATCTCAGGTCGATAGTAATAAAAGACAAAAATATAATATTACAAAATTAATTAGTTGAGTTCTTTTAACTGTCGAAATGGTCAGAGAAGCGCAAGCAACAAGATACAATACTTACAATTACTTCAATCTTAACTATTATTCTATAAAAATATCATGATTCAGAAAATAATGTCAATGAATAAGTAAAATTCGAACCAATTCGTAGAATGACATCACGTAATCGTTCGCTTCGACAGGCTGTGTCCCGTTCGCTCTGCAAATACAGTATGGCTGCCGTCCGCTTCTGTTTTCTGATACTCAATGCTGACGCTAATGTTACTTCTCCCTCAAATATAAATGTGAATCTCGTACTCTGCGATGTTGTAGTATCTCTGGCTAATTATTTGAAGTGTTCACTCCTCCTCGTCGATGTTGTTTGGTGCTGGATTAATTGTGCTGTGTTCTGTGTTCAAAAAATCTGTTGAGTTCGTTGTCCAGATAATATTGGTATTGAATAAATTTTCAATATGGCGTTTGATTTCTTGTGCTCTCGGCTTGAATCGTATTATTATGGTTGTTCGTTTCAGTTTCGTTAATGGATACGTTGTTATGTTGTTAAATTTCAGTAGTTAACCTCTGTAGTATATTTCAGGTTGCACTTCAATTTTTTACAACCATTTATAATTTTCAGATCTTCCGTCCGTAAATTTTGATGTGCACACATTCACGATTAACAATAGACTGATGACTTAAAGTCGTCGTCTTAGGTGGTAATTTCTAAAATATCTTATTCTCCTTCCCATTGTCTGTAAACATCTACATGTCTTGGATTTGATTTCAACTCATAAAAATACATGACAAGTTTTCCTATTTATTGCTGTAACTTAATTATTTATTAATTTTATGAAACTTTAACTATCTAGCAATATTCTTGTGCTAATTTTACATAATTCAATATATAACTTGACCTATTTTAAGTTCAAATAAGCCCAAAATTTACATTTTTTTATATTTCTTATAGGCCTTATAATTTTTTACATAATTAGTAATTAAATGGTTTATAAGTGATTTTATGTTAATATTTCCTTTAAATAATTTTATTCACTTCATGGTTATTGCTTGTTGTTAACAATTTGTTGTTATAATACTCCAACATTGATTAATTTACATTTTGTCTGAATTGTGTCCCTTTCTAGGCCTAGTATTACATATTTCCAATAATGTTAATTTTATCCTTTTGTCATTACATTTACTAATATTTGTTTCTGTGCTGATTACATTTACATATCTTTGTTTTACATTGACTAATTTCTATTAATTATATTCAGTTCTATTGAATTTATTCATTTGGATTTGACTCTATAGTAGTAGTTGATTTTGGTCTAAAATTCTGTTGTGTTTTTCTATTGGGTTTTTTAATTAGTTTTCCCTATTATTCTTTATATGGTTTACAATTAAAAAAATATATATATTCATATTACCTTCTTGCCTTCTCTGCCTTAACAAAACTTTGAAATTATTGAACATTATTTAAATACAACACAATATCTTATATCTATTATTTTTATATATCACATAATTATAACAAAATATCTTATATCTATCATCTTTAATTATCTTATTTAGTTATAACAAAATATCTTATTTTTATCATTCCTATACATAATTTGATTAAAATAAAACATCTTATTACTAATAATACTTTCAGTCATTAACTGTCCTTTGTATTTATGTTTCCTTTTGTAACAATTTAACTATAATAAAAACATCTTATATCTATTATTTTTCATTTATATATAATCTTTAAAACATTTTTATTACTAATAATATTCTCAGTTATTAAACTGTCTTTTATTCTTATGTTTTTTATATTGTATCACTCTACACTAATGGTAGTCTTTTTAAATAATTTTTATTTCCTTCTCAATTTTTTATTATAGTATGTCACTTGTTATTCTCTGCACTCACGGTAATCTCTAACTATTATTATATTTTATAAGGGTGTTTCACCTTTTATTCTCTACACTAATGGTAGTCTTTTGATTTGTTTCTACACTATGGTAGTCTTCTGTCTGTTCTAGTTTGTTCTTAAATTAGGCTTACACTTATTTTACAATTTAATTTAATTGTATTGTATCTTGTAACTTGAGTTACTGGGTCTAACATTTATTGGTTTTAATTCTGTTTAAATTGTGTATGTATTCTTTCATAATATTTTGGGAATAGCCTTTCTTGTTTCTATATTCCTTGTATGAAACTTGACATAGTTTGCCTCTTCTTTCTTATTCTGTAAGTATTTCTATATTTTTGAGTTTTCATGTTCTCATTTTTCATTAATTCAATGAATCTTACTTTATTATTCTTTTTCATTTATCTTCTCATTTACTGCTCCTTAACCTACTGGGTATATTGATGTTGTACTGGGGTTTTATATAGTTGGTTTCTTTTATATGGACCAAGAGTTTTCTTTATTATTGAGTTTATTTTTATTAATATTTTATCGACTATAAAGATCAGCTTCTTTAATTCATTTTTAACCATTTATTTTTCTCACTCAATAAATTTTAAGGTGATAATTCTGTTATGCTACTATATATATATATATATATATATATATATATAACTCAAAGTCTGAGGATTTATGTTACTGAATAGAAATCCACACCGTTACACCGATTGGTACCTAATTTGAAATTTGATATTTTTTGCAAAAATACTGTCTAACTTGGAATCTGATATTTTCCCCGTTCGTACGTTTCAAGCCCTTTTAATTATGCCTTTTCGTTGACGCGTCTATGATGTCAACGACACCATGGAGGCCAGAATTAATTACCATAGTAACAAGTAAATAAACTAATGATAGTTAGCGGCATCGGATCTGTACCTTTATCCGGTCCTGCAGATTTTAATGTTTTAAATATGCGATTGTATCTACATATTTTATAATTTTGTATACAGATACGTCTACATATTTTGTAATTTTCCTAAACGATTATAAAATGTATGTTTATACGTATTTCTGATAATGCAATGAATAAGTAATGAAATATATTAAATATTATTACTAAAGCTGTCAAAAACACTATGGAGACCAGAGTTAATTACCACAGTAACAAGTAAATAAACAAAAGCTATTTAGCGGCATCAGAACTGTACATTTATCTATTCCTGCAGTAATTTTTTGATGTTTTATATAATATGCGATTGTATCGATATATTACGATGTGGAAAAGAAGAAGTGTACTAATTGTAAATTGTCCTATTACTTAATGCAAAGCGAAAATACGTGTTATTTTTATTTGTAAGGTTAGGTTCCAACAGTTTTTGGTTTTTAGTTTACTGCTGAAATAAATAAAAGCCATGGCTGAGGAAAACATAACGTTTAATGTGTTATAGAATGCTTCTAACACAGTAACACTTAAAATAAATAATTTAGCCTTTTCGATTTAATAGGTACTTTATAAATATCTCCAAAGGATTTATAAACAGGTATTTTTAAATCTCTAAAGGCTGTTGCACCAACATAATAATTTAGTACAACTTAAAATAGTACAAATGTTAAAACAGCTAGGAAGAGAATTTACTAATGAGTACTAATTACTTGTACAATGAGTACAAGTAATTTACTTGGGCTAATGAATACTAAATTGTTATACGAACTGACATAACGCCATATAGACATAGACAATAAAAATTATATTAAAATACTTACTAAAATTCAAATATTCGCGTGCGAAGCTACCGGTAACTGCGAGTATAAGATAAAAGTAAGTTTAATATGTCGCAAGAGTGTTACGTTAAATATGTGTTCCACGATACGCCCAAAAATGATGACAAATATTATTCAGAGTCCGTTAATATAAAGATTATCGGAACACGAATTCTTTTTTACCTTTAAATTAAATTGCTCCTAACTGAGAGCATTTTTAAAATAACACTGATTAATTAATTGTATTAATATTTAAAATAGAGACGCCAGGTAATTTTTAATTTTTAAAAGTTAAGTTTTGGCCATATGAGAAAATAAAATCTAAACTGAGACTAAAATTATTTGTAAACGATTAAAACGTATAAAAGACTTAAACTCAACAGTATCACTACAGTCAGGAGAAGTAAAATTAATTACTTAAAATGGAATATTTTTAATGTGACTGCGCAGTCTGTGTGTCGTGTCCGTTGCAATCACTGTTTTCTGTTTATCGACCACGGTGATCTGCTAATTTCACTGACTACATGATTCTGAAACGTAAGACGTTTCAGTTAATTACATATAGCCACAAACTCGAAGATTATCGTCCTCTAATGTATCACCACTGGATTCGATTGTATAACCGTCGTTGCAATCTGAGATCTCCACAACGCCAAATACCTAACCTTCTCTAGGCACAACCTCACCTTTCTTCCTTATGAGACTATTGAGGTGTTTGTGTACCTCAGTAACTTATCACACTAGTGGAACATTGTCACGAAGTGCATAGGGAAGGTCTCAAACATTGACATGAGATTGTCATAGATCTGACGTTGTTTGTTTGTGACTGTTAAAATCGACACACCGGTCAGTAATCAGCAATACATATCTCTTTAGCATTATCTTGCCTAAACCTATACTATCTCAAAATTGTACACATTTGGTTATATATGAATGTACAGGAAATCTTGTTAAATTTTTCTACGTTAAGTTATGCAAATTAAAATTTTCCAAAATGTGGTTTAACCGTAGAATACTGAGCATTTCATGAACACCACATATAACTTATGTTGAAGTTCTTAGAAAGATGATGAAAGAAAAGGAAGTTATTAACATAGCGAAGATAAGAAAGCTTCAGTACCTTGGACATATCATGAGAAATGAACAGAGGTTCTACTTATTGCAGTCCATACTACAGGGAAAAGTGCTTGGAAGGAGAGGAGTTGGGCGACCGACAATGTCATGGCTGAGAAATTTAAAGACCTGGGTTGGCATGAATACAACTGACTTATTCCGTACACCAGAACTGAAAGTTAAAGTAGTCTATATGATATCCAACCGAAACGGATAGGAACTATTAGAAGAAGAAGAAATTTTTGCAGGTAGGAAATTTAATCCTTACTGTTAGCAAACGCAACAAAATACAGGAAGTTCTAAATATCTTTATTTTGTCGTAAAGTCTTTTTGCAACTGTACGTTAGATTAAAAACAACAATTAATTGTGGAAAACTACTTAGTTTTTACTGAGTAATGTCTAATTCTAATAAAATAACATGTAACATTAGGACTATTTTTAGGTTTTAATGTAAGTATATAACTAAAATTTCAATATTATATCTCCTTGAACGCACTGTGTTATACAGTGATTTTGTTGTTTCCGTTGGATTTGTTTTGTAGTATTCTGTGTTCTACAACGACTTGTCCTTTCCTTAATTAAATCAAGTCTAGTCATATTGCTGTTGTGCTCAGACATGTTTGTTTTATTCACTAACACTTCACTTGAAAACACTTCACTTCTACGAAACATCGCAGATTATTCGTATTTTTACTGTAATCCGCTTACATGTTTCCACCAAGTTTTACATTTTACAAAAGAAATTATTGCAAACAAATCTTTATTTTTACTTTTGTTTATAAGGTACATTCTCTTCTAAATACTGTATTTTTACAGACTATAAATATACAAAATACTTTATGTCTTTTAACTAAAGCACGACGTTTTTCTTAATTTCTTATAGAATGCTGTTACATGTGACTAATCAAAATAGTATTTCTAAACATATAGCTTTTGTCTGTTACTTTTCATTTTATGTCATTTTTCTGTACCATTTCTGCGTACTTTGTAACTTGTATGTCTTCACCATTTGAGCTAACAGTCAAAATGAGTTTACACTCTACATTTTAACTTATTTTACTCTAATTTCATTTGTACATTTTATGTTTTACTTTCTCCCATCCAACTGCATGTAGTAGATAACTCTGGAACAACATCGAGTAGATCATAGTTCAAAGACTGGGGTACATATGCTTGTGCCATCACGTGTGATACAAGGCAATATTCAACACAAACAGAATGTACTCACGTTCTCATTATACTACACTCATAGCGCTAACGATCTGTTTAAACGAAGTGCGTTTCAAGAAAGTTTCCAGTAAATTTTTAAATGAAAATTTTGAATTTCATAAAGTAATTGGTTCGAGTGAAGTGTACAGTAAGGTGTAAATTTTCTGGATTTACAAGTTGTTAAAACGAAGTTAAATTAAACAATAAATACTCTTCGTTTTCCATTTTTTATATAAAACCAACAAATGATATATGCCTAAAATATATTTTTATTTGTATAAGGTTTTTACTATTTTGTCAAATATGACTTACGTTTTTGGAAGCATCGAAAAAATTCAAATTTTCATAATGTTCATGTGTTATGGGCATGATAATAGTATTTAGCCAGTAATGATCATGTTTGCCGACGTTTATTCAGCGACAGTTAATGTAAACAGTATTTGTAACTTATAATAACATAGTGTGACAAATATTCGTTGTGTAGTACGCAAATATTTTTGGAAATCCTTTAACATACATATTTCATTATAAAATTGTATTTATTCATGTCAAATGCATTGCTAACATCAGACCAAATATTGTCTTATATTCCACATTATAACCAGTTTATTGTTTACTTGACTTCATTACATCAAAACATCATTGTTACAACACGCGCGCGCGTGTGACTGCCAGTATGTGTGTAATATTCTTGTGAAGGTATAAACATAGCAAGATTTATTTACGCCTGTATAATACGTTTTATATTTCTAAAAAATAAACAACAGTCACCTAGTTTGAGAATCTGTAGGAATAGGCAACTTTACATTGAAATCTAAAAAGTTCTTTTTTTTAATTTTAATTAAGGAAATATGAACAATTTTTATTTTGTCACAAAGACAATAAGAACATAATATAGAAATTGAGGAAAAGTAACTTGATGCATTACGTTAACACAAAACATAATTAACGGATACAGTAAATAAAGAAAAGCTGTTTAATTACTATTTTTTCAACGGTAGACAAAAAAAGGTGAGATTTCCCTGAGTAATGTAAAACAAGAAACAGGAAAATAATTAAACTAATTTTTAACTTTGTTACTGGTAATTTCTAATTGTCGTGTAAGTCTTAGAAATAGGGTAAGTCTTAGAAATAGTAGAAAAACAAAATAGTCTTGTCTATTTGAAATGACCTGTGACATCTAGTGCAGTAATTGTCTCAGTGGTGACCTCAGACGTCAAAAAATGCAAACAAAGCAACAGTATAAAAAGAAAAGCCCAACTTTTACAATATATGTAAATTGCTATTAATAAAATGTAAATTACAATACAGACTTTTCGATTCATTTTATTATAAAAATTTTGGATATGTTTTATGGATATTGGAATTTCGTATTGGTAAATTGCTGATGACTCGTATAGAAAATTGTATTATATATAACTATGTATCGAAAAGTGTCTATTATACATATTTAAAGCTAAAGCTGACACACTCGTGCAAACAGAAACAACACTTTTGTATAATAAAAATTGTCGCGTACCATTTGAGTGAAACTGCGTACGTCTCAATATCACTAGACGGTGACTAACTTAGTTTCCCTCCTTATCAGACCACACGCGTTGGCGTGTACTTACGCAAGATGTGTTTGTTTGAAAAGCAACGTCATGCTGGTCACGTAGCAGGCAGACGTCGTACTGATTATTACAGAAGGAAATGTGCCGCTGTGTCTGGAGATGTGCCACCAATGCACGTGAGACACCCAAAGCTGTCTTACTCAAATATTTCGGGTTTAAGAAACAAACATCTATACGTTAAAGAGATTTGTGTGTTATGTTAATACTTTAAGCCTAATGTTGACAGAATTACTAATTTTTATTTATAGTCACTAAAACCGTGCAATTAATATCGTTTAACGACTCGATATTGTCCTTTGATACTTTTACCCAATTTAATGGTTTGTAACTTTATACCAATAATGTAATTTTACATAAAAATTTTAAAATGATGAAAATGGTTTTTACAAGGAATCTTGTTATTAATCAATTTTGAGAAAGTTATGTACATCTTCCTTCTCATGCAAGCAATCGGAATGAGTGTGTATATGCGCGTGTGTATGCTTGTGCGTTTAAGAAACAAACATGTATACGTCAAAGTGATTTATGTTCACCTTCTCCTTAAACTGAACCTCGATACGGATTATTAATTTTGTTTGTGACCTAAAATCCTTCAGTTATTATCGTTTCAAGTTACAATATTCTTACGTGATATATTTATATCATTTAGAATTTTATGTAATTTATTCAGGTAATTTAATTTAACAAAAGTTTTAAAAATTACTAAAAATTGTTTTATGAAATTTTTTTTTACAAGAATTTTTACGAAAAGTATTCAAATTTTCTTCTCGTACAACCTAATATTAAAATATGAGTTCATTTTTCTTCATAGTTTACGGTTGTTCCGATGCCTTGTTTTCACTTGCTTCTCTTATATGCTTAAAGAGGAGATGTTACCTATATGTTTAATATAAATTAACGAAAACTTATAATAAAATAAAACGTGAACCTAACAATAAAAAGAATCTCTAATATATAGACACAATTAAAACTAAAGACCAAGAATTATTTTTAATTTCAACGACAATTTTTTTACAGGGTGCAAGTTTATAATAACATTACATTACAATGATAAAATGATAATTTTCAGTGTAAAAACTGGGCAAACTGTTTTCACTGTTTAGACTGGGCAAACTTATAAAGAAATGAGATTTCAATTTTTTAATACGTTTAAATAATGAGACGGCGCAGTATAGGGAACCTTGATACTGCTGTGTTGCCTAGTTCCTTGCGGAAAGTGTTCTGCACTGAACTACGGCAGTGAATAGTTAAACTGTCAATAGGGAAAGAAGGCACTACACTTGCAATATTATTACTATTGATGATATCGCTGGAATAAAATCATATTATAAGTATCCAGCGCTTCACATTCCACACTTGACTGTAAATTACAGTTAAAAACTTAAGTGTGTGTTGGTATGTGTTGTTAACGTCATGAGTATCGCTGATATATCACAAAGCGATATAACTTGAGTTCATTTACTAATGCTAGCAAAACTAATGTTTCGTTAATTAGAAAGAGACCGGAAGACTACCGATGGTCCTCTTGTGTAGTAACATAAATCTCCTGAGCCGTTCTCAGCAATTCTGAAATATTTATGTTATTCATCATGCAAAGGTCTATTCAAATACCACATTTATACACGAAGTGGAGATTACCTACGTTTACAAAAAAGGAAAACCACTATCGTAGAATTACCATATTTATGTTACTTCCTTCATTTCTTCTTTGTTGACTTTTTACTTTAAATATTAGCCGTTCTTTTTCTTTATAAACCTACAACTGTCTAATGATTTCCATTTCAATGATTAGCAACATATAATTATTTAAAACATAGTCATCGCCGCGTGGTCATTTTTCCTGTCTCACTTTAATCACTTCTATTACCATCAGCTCTTGGTACTTCAATTAAAGTGATGTTAGCTCGAAAGACTCGTTTTAGAAATGTGATATTTACTTGTTTTTCCAAATATCTTTATTGTTTACATTTTACTTTAACCTTAGAAAGCTAACGTGTTTATAAGAAACGTTAAAGATAACGTTTCGTCTGTGAGACGATGGGTAGTTTTCAATTAAAAAAACGTATTTGTTATGTTCTAAATTTCTTTCATTATATTAATAATGGAAATTTATAATGATTAAAATATTTTTACGAGACTAATATTGGCTCAGTACATTGAAAACACCAATTGATGTTCTCCTTGATGTTCTCTACACATTGCCTCGGTACAGCGGCCGCAAAAGTATTTTGTCATTCGGTCTTCCCTTCGCTGGACAATATGCACATATTTTCTTTTTTTGAGATTCTATAATGTTACTCTGAAGTGTAGAAACTGTGACACCAAGAATATCAGCAACCGACTGGCGAAGAGGGCGACTCAGATTTGTCACTTGAAATCGGCGCTGTAGTCATGGTTGTACTAATTGACAATGAATGTTTTTAGCAAAACCTCGTCTACAAACTGGCTTTTCCCGATTTTTTACAGTATTGTTCACATAAATTACATAACTGTTTAATAATATGATTTTTATCATTTCGTAAAACAAGCACGGGGGCCACCTTCTTGTTTTTCGCCTGCAAGACATCTGATTGCACATTTGGTCCAAAGTGTTTACAGCATCTTTAGTGGCGTTGTAACAATAATAATTTATGGTTTTTACTGTTTTAATTAATCTGTGGTGTTCCTTGGCATGTGGATATTAAATCTTAATAAGATCTTCTTTTTCGTCCTGTAAGATACCATAGTTTTGTGGCCGTCAAAACAAAATATTGATGTACCAACTGCTCTCTCACCAAGGTGTTTCATTTCAGTAGGCCTAGATATTTCAGACTTGTCATGGCGTATGGTCCCATCGGTTGTTAATTTGTATGGAGGGGAAAGAAGTTCATCTTCGTCAGTTTCTGCATTCAGATATTGTGAAATTTCACTTTCAGTGAGATACTGCGAATGTTTTTGTTTTCGTTTCTGCAAATCCTCACACATAATCAATGTAGTATAATAAAAATAAATGTACAAAACATTTACAACTCTTTAAAATTCTTCCCCTTTTACAATATGCAAAAAAAACGTGAAAATAAATTATAAAATGCAAGATATTGTGTTAAAATTTCTAAACTATTCGGGTCGAAAAAATAACATACAAGCTAATGTTTCGTCTGCGAGACGACGCACTCGACGTTATGCAAAATGTAAAACACACAAACGCACTTCCGATGTATTATCGGGCCTCTCTCGAGGGCAAATGAAGCTAGCGAGGTGATCGCCAATATATGCAACCTGGGAAGACTGGCGGGCACAAAATTATCAGACGCGTAGTCTGACAGACGAAGCCTTAGCCTTCCAGGGTTAAGAGCGTCAAACTTGTCACACAATATAATTTTTCGTACACACGTTTATCCCTTCCTCTGGTAACACTCATTTAATATAAATCAAGGTAACCACGTGCGCGCGCACACAGGTGTGTACTTGAAGAAATGTACTGTACAAAGGATATCGTTATACACTACTCCTGTATCATTTCAACTATCGGTGCAGTTCACTTTCAGACAAGATGCGTCTCGCTACGCTTATCAGGCGACAGCCTTGTTGTCTGTGGCCGTCCCGTTCCCTCCCGTGATTTTGTTTTGAGTGTGCCATTAAACTAGGCAGATAACACGCAGACACTGAGGCGATGATTGTGTGTGTGGGGTGATAATTTGGGCCAGACAAGGGACAGTATCTAACATGTGAGTAGTATAAACGCGCCTTTTAGTTTTGGCTTATCTTAACTTGTTTAACTACATTCCTTTAATAATACAGTCATGTGAGCTATAATTTCTTAAGTTACATACACATACAAATAAAAGGCATAAAATATTTTTTGCCAAAAATAGATTTTGCGGAATAATGTTATTATAATTCTACTAAAAAAATATATTAGTAATATTAGTCATTTAGTAATGAGGCTTTTGATTCGTTTCCATTGCTTTAAAAACCAGGTTTAATTTATTTACTTATAAACTTAAATTATTGCTGAATTACTTAAAACAAACAGAAAAATGACGAAATGATGTTGTATAAAGATTTAACAACGTTAACAACCACGTCTTTGAGTAGCAGTATTTCAAGGAAAAGCAAAAAACGACTATCAGTTGCAGAACACTGCTTGTCAGAGAGATTTACTTGAAAAGAAAAATTGTTATTGCCGAGTATTGGGTTAATAATTTGGTAGAAATTCCTAATATGATATGCGTATTTTGAGCACCGCGCTCTGCGGTTGCAGTATCTGACCAAACCGGAAGCTAATAGTAAGAAATAGACCCGTTTTAATTGTGGCTTAAAATTTTGATCCTAATAAAATTAATGAGGAAGTATCAAATGATCGGATACTGGGGGAAAGCAAAAGTTTGTGGCGATGTATAAAGACAAGACGGGACAAATTAATTGGATACTTTGCTGATTGAGGATTTATCGAATGGACGGTAGCAGGAAAAGAGGAGATTAGAGTGTTTGTTTAGAAAGTGGGTTACTGCAAAAATTTAGAGACGAATTTGTCTCAAAGCACAGCTCAAAACCAGTTAGGCGACCGATGGATGAGAAGGTGGAGGAGAGAGACAGAGAAAGAGAGAGACAATAAATTTCTTAATTTTAAATTTGCTAATAACATATGCCCTTTACTTTAATTTGCTCCAATTATATATTTTATTATTTACACAACGTGCAAACGTGCAACGAATAATATTTAATCTATCATACCGAAATCAATTTACCTTAATAGTGAAAGTAGACTTACAAGACCGTTGTTTAATTGTTAATGATATATTACAAACTCAGTAGGGGGAACATTAAACGCTAGATTTATTTCACGTTAGGTTCTTACGTAGAGGGAAATTTACCTTTCGATAGGCATACCTTAAATTTACATTATCGTTAATGTAGTTTAAAGATCCCCGTGCCCTAATAACGTTTAGTTTCTCTCAAACACACCTGGGGTTTAAGATTAGAAACTGCCGCTCACCTTAACTAGAAAATTAAGTTTTGATTAGGAGTCCCACTGCGTATCGAGCAGGAGCTTTACTGCTTTACATTTACAGCTTTGTGACTGTATTATTGAATACGTTGGAGTACTCATTTTAACAACATATGCTTTTTTGTTTTTAGTAAACTAAAATTTTATTAATTATTAACTAAAACTATATGTAAGTGATCATTAGAATATACAGTGTTTCAATCAAGTTTCGTTATTGTAAGCAGCACAATATAATTCATTCCTGCAACCAGTAGGGAAAATATCATTATTTTCATAGAAAATGTGTAAACATATTAATTTAAATACCTAATTTTTCAGACTTTACGGCGCAAAAAGAAAAGAGAATCGTGTAAAATGTAACTGTTTTATCATTTATTTATATAGAAGGTGATGAAAACAAATTCATATTATCCTATTCAATACAATGTAGAGCAACCTTCAAAACTTACGTCTTGGATAATAACACAAGTTAGCCAAAAAGACTTGTAGAGCTCTCGGCAGCTCCGCACAACCGTAACGTGTCACCTTTCCGCTTTACCACACATTGTTTCTGACAATAAACTCAAAGTGCATAGATAATTAAGTGGCGGGTATAGCATTATTGTAGTCACACAATTTTCTGACTGATCCAAAAGTCAACTTGGAGATTGCAATTATCTCAATCTGTATGAGACTCCAATAACCTATAGCAACCTGTAAAACTACAAAATATAAACTAATTAATGTTTTATCCACTATTATGTAGAGACATGTTTAACAAACAAAAAGTCTTAGCCTAATTGGTAGATATTGCACAAGACAATGAATAAAAAATACTGAAAACTGTCAAAGATTAACCTTCAATTTTTACCTACATGTTAACTATAAATTTATTTAGTAACTAATTTCCTACATTAAATATAACAAATGACAAATCTTTTAAAATTTCTATTGTTAGCATGATATTACAGAATACTGTACGCTATAAATTAAAAATATAATTTTTTATACTTTTAAGTTTAATTTATAGCTTAAAACCTTTGTTTTTCGTGTTTCTATTTGTCGCCTAAATAAAAAAGCCAAACAAACCAGGAATAAAAAAGCAAACCAAATTCCGCTATTTAGTGTGCTGGGTTGTTATATGTAATACAGAGGCCTCATACCACTAGCTCAGATTTTGACAGACAGGGGCTAGAGACGCAAAAACGTACTCCGGTATATTTTAAAGGATCTCTCTAACTCCCGTTGGGCTTCACATTGCTGCGGAACGCTGAAAAATCTAGCTCAGATCATCGTACTGACATTCGCTCATTCGCTAAGTGTCCTGGCTTCTTTACGGTTCTTGTGAGAGATCCCAAGAAATTACAAAGGTATAAAATATTACTGCTATGTCAGTTGTGACCGTAGCCCTACAGCCAGTTTCTCTAACTAGCTGATGAACAGAATAATCTGTATACCACAATTAAAGTGTAATTATTTGTCTCCCCAGCGAAGCGTCCACAAGTTGAAGAGCAAGAAAAACCATATTGTACGAGAGTATCTTGTTGACTTCAAAGTGTTATTTGTGACTCGTTAAATGTGGTAATTAGTTATTTCATTGGTGTCTGCGTTTGTTTCCACTGTACCATACGACGATCAGGGAGACCGTCGTAACGATATAGTGTATCATATACGTAACGCAGGCAAATGACTAAATGAAATTGACTGGATATAACTCCTTGATTTACACATAATATCTTTAAAAATTGTTACCTTGCAGTGGCTACTTCTTCCATACCCACAATGCATAACATGCGGGGATAAAAATGTTGTCCTTTCAAATTGGGAAACCCTCTATGTGTTTCCGATACACATATATCGTACTACGATTACTGCTGTACGATTAAGCTAATGTGTCTTTTAACCTTTCTCATAATTTATAGTAACCTAGTACAAACCAATATACTTTATAGATTTATTAAATTCATAACAGATTCTTAAAAATCAGCTTCTACAATTTTAAATTTAATATACTCTCCAATATATATAAATACTGTTTTAATTTTCAGTATATTAATATAAAAATTTCCGTTTAGCAAAGAAAATACATTTGTAATCATTTTAAAATATTTTGTAACTTTTTAAACATTAATAATCACGTAAAATTGTTTGAAATTTCAAATATTATGATTACGGTAAATGGTATAAGCATAAAACTAACTAGATGTTTTTAGTTAAGTAACAAAACCTCCAAGACAGCTCAAACAAGGACTGCTGACTTTTTTTAATGCATGACATAACGATCTGTTAACCAAAATTAATATTTTATTACTAAACTAAGAGTGATTGATAAAATACAAATAAAAATACACAGCGTGTATCATCAGTCAACTAACATAACAACTTTATTTTCTGTTTTTACGTTCTTTCAATGACAATCTACACAGAAACGCCACTTTAAGTCTTTAAAATTGATAATCGTGTGAAATCATATGGCTTGTCGCACAAAACGTTTTTATATGCCGTAAAAAAATCGAGGCCACGGACTTTTATTATTACGTTTATTATCGCCACTAGATATTTTGCTACTATTCAAGATAGAATATTGATGTCGCTTTATATGTTATTAAGAATCACAAGTTTCACTACAAATTGCATTCATTTGACGTATTTATGTAAAGTTTCTACTATCATTTAATATTTAGCCTTATAAGTTAACTTACTGAACCAAATTGTCTCACAAACATAAAAACAGCAAAAAAAATAATGTGGTGCATTTTGGTGTTAGAATGTAAGGAAACCTACCAAAATACGTATTTATTAGAGCAGCAGTTGGCAACTCCGCGCCAACGGGTCGATAAGGTTTTACGCGACCGCGAACTAATTTGTAATTTTATTTTTTTTAACGAAGGAATGGACCGTATTATATCTGCTTGAAAGTATTGTATTATAAAATAGTACAAGGCATTTACCGAACCGCGATACGTCTTTCCCCAATACGACTTTAAACCATTTTTTTTTTATTAAAGTTTTGTTAGTTTTAAAGTGCGTGTTCAAGATGAAAGATTGTTGATAACATACTCCTAATGTAAAAATTTTAGCAAATTTTAATGAAAAATACTGCAAAGCTTTTCGATTCGGTTAGGTTAGGTTAGGCTATTATAACGTCGCTAGGGTATTATAAAGGGAAATTAATGTTTGTAACGCCTAGCTACTGAACTCCTCACTTTTCTATTTTCCATTGATGGAATGGGGAGGGATGGGCCCATCGAACTCATCGAACTGGTCCTTAGTTATATATGCGCCCCCATAAATTCAAAGGTTGTCTATTACTGCATGAGAGCATTCTAGAAAGTATGACAACTTATAATTTGAAAAAAATGGGATGCTAGTCAAAGAAATTTATGCAAAACCAAAGCGGGGAGAATAAACTATTGAAGCAGGTGCTGCCAGTAAACGTGGCAAGATAAAATACCTAACTTTGCGATAAAAGAATAAATTCTGTTTTATTTGAATGTAGATACTTAACAAGCAAAACATTCCAGTTGGTACGGAGACTTACGTCATATGTCAGGAGACATGGCTTAGATACAAATATGTCTACAATGCCTAGGCTACAACCATGAATATTCCAGAGGAGATTACCATTATGTTCCACTATCTTTCTACTTTATTTGTAATTTGGTGTGCTTTAACGATAGTAGAATGCTTACTTGTTGAGATAATATCACTTGTATTTGTTTAACCAGTATTTTAATATTTCCAGCAATAATTTACGGGGGGGAACGAACGGAAACGGACCCCCCCCCGAGGGTCGAAAAAGTTGACGAATTCTGTAAAATCTCTTAACTTCTAGAGTGCTTTATTAGTTTCTTAGCTGTGTACGCTAATATTCTAGTAACACTATTTTAAATATAAAAACAGGTTTATTATACAGAATTAGCGTATACATTTAAAATGTGAAATACCAGCTCTGTCTGAAAAGTTCTCGGCCTAACAATGAAAAACGAATTTATAATTTCAAAAGTATTTAAATTTTGTAACAAAATCTCTTTTTAGCGTAACACATTTATTCCAGTGATGGTCCAATGCTACTATCTCGTCCCTGAAGTGGTTTCCTGTAATGCCTACAAAATACTCTTCTACAGCTAAAATCTCCTTGATCTGATAAAAATCGCCGACCAGAGAGAAAGAGTTTTGGGAAAAGATGGAAGTTTGAGGTAGCCAAATCTGGCGAATAGGGAGGATGTCCGAACAATTCATAGCGGAGATCTCTTAATTTTTCTATTGCCAAAACACTTTTGTAGGCAGGTGCACTGTATTGATGAAAAATGATTTTTTCTGCAAACCGGGTACTTTATCGCAATTTTTTGTCTAGTTTAGACAAATAGCAACGGAGGTAAAGAGGAAGGACAAAAATTCGTGGAAGTACGAAGTTAGTGCTGCAATGGAAAGGAGACGACTAACGGACAAGGCTCTGAAAGGTAAGAATATATGCGGGCCTAAAAGCAAGAAGCGGTGACGATTATGGACAAGTCGCGTGTCCGTGTGTCTTTGCGTATGTTGGATTTATGTATACAGTCTTGCTTCAATAATCTTAAACAATGTATCTTTTATAATCGTTAAGACGGCGTCAGCAAAGCACAGTGTGAATAAATAAGACACACAATATTTGCATTCAGTTCACCTGAAGACAAATGTCGTTGTAAACTCTCCAGTTAAAACAATGCTTCTCAGAAAACTAATATTGCATCACTGAAGATAAACTTCGTTTACATTACTGAGATTAGAAGTTTGCTTTAAACTGAGCTCAGTAATCGTGTTTGAGGAAACAACTATTTGATTTATCAAAGTAATTTCAAAACGAGCTTTGTTTTATACATGGAAAGTTGTATTACAACCATTTGCTTTGCTATTAGTCGTCGTGATTTATTGTACTTTAAATTTGTTTCACTTGCAATTCAGAATGTACATAATAGTATTCGTCATCATCATTATTACTTGAACCCTACACCATGCTGCAAAAGATGCTTGTGTGTGATTTCGGCTGTTCTTTGTATTCGAAGGAAACTCCTTTCCCCGATTTCATGATTCCT
This sequence comes from Magicicada septendecula, assembly GCA_034769895.1. Lineage (NCBI taxonomy): Eukaryota > Metazoa > Arthropoda > Insecta > Hemiptera > Cicadidae > Magicicada > Magicicada septendecula. The sequence continues at coordinate 107,591,900 of CM068372.1, read as the reverse complement.
TGTAAGTTTCCCTAGGTACTTATAGTTCTGACTTTCCCAAGATATTTGTACTGTCTTTTCTGGCATTTATCTCAGAATGTTCACTATAAAATTATTATGTATTCCTACATGTGTTTTAATTTTTATTAAAACCAGATTTCACGTTTTATTAAAACTACATCTGTTTTACGTAATTTAATTCCTATAATATGGCTTCCATTTTAGCCAAAACATATTCTGTCTGCTGCTCCTGAAATTTGAATGTCTAACTTCACTTTTGTAAAACATGTGTTCCTACTAACGTTTTGCCAAATTTTTCCTTAGAATTATCTAAAGTTACATTTGGTAATTAATACATCCAGTTCAAAAATTTTAATTTTTTTAAAAGAAATTTATTTTGTTTTTTTTCAATATGTGTTATTGTCAATACTTTTAATTTTTGAGAATTAGTACTGTTTTCTTTGCTGGATATGATTATTTTCTGTTTAAAAATCGATGTTCAATTTTTCGTTCTGAATTAGACTTAATACTTTGCCTGATTTCCTCTTTTTAAATTGATTTGAAACAAACACTTTATATTATATTAACTTTCAAATATCAGTGCTTATGAGTTTTAGAGGACGCTTATAAGGAGTAAAAAAACTAATAAAAGATATTGAGATTAAATAAATCATTTTAGTTAAACTATGCTGGCTAACATTGTAATACTTCTATTCTATACATCTAACATTTGGTCTGTGCTACAAGACAAATTGTAAAAAACAATCCAACGAGTAGTGGATCTACAGTAGTTACACAAAGCAGACACACGAAAATCAACTCCCGATTTTCAGAGATGGGTGTCCTGTTTAACATGTAAGAACGCAGAGTCTCATTGGATCCAAACTCTGACAAACAATGGCAAATTACTATCCATGCTAGTTAGATACGATATTTAGAGATAAAAGGGAACACTCAGTTAACTTGTAAATTAATTTTATTAAATTGAATTCATCGTTTAAATTTACGTAAACGCAGACAAAAATAAATGTTGCTAGCAGAAGTAATAATATAAAAGTTCCTTTTTTAAACAGTTACAAAACTTGTTGTTTGAAACTGTAGAAACAGTTATTTTTTGAAATCATTAAATTTATTTTTTTAATAGATTTTATTATTTTATTTTTTATAGATGAAGCACTTTGCCTATCATTATTACTTTTGGTTATTTTGTAGAGAACTGAATGCTATAGAAGTACCATCATAATGACTAAATCTTACCACTCTACATAATTATTAATTGTCATTTCTTGTCTATTTATTGTTATTTCATATAATATAGTGTACTTTTAAAATGATTATTAGTAAATATTTGCAGGCTTTTTGTGATTTTTAAAAATTATGTAGTTTCTTTCTGTCTATAAGCCCGGTTTTTTGGAGCTGAAATTACACTTATATGCTTATATCCAACTTGTTTTAGTTACCCAGTCTGCTCTCATAATGCCAAACCTTATGCCTGTATGTCCATAATCGTATGGTGTGCTCTTATTACGCATTAATAACTTCACAACCATCTCGTGTATTTAGAATAACTTTGATTGAAACAAGAGTTAAATAATTTAATTACTTAAACGAAGAGTATTGTTAAGTACTCATCATATGCACTCGATTCTCTGTTTCTGTCAGCCTTTGCATTTTACTTTCGCTTATTAATCTTCTACGTTTATACATACATACTTCTACAATGACAAAAGTAGTCTAGAAACACAGACAAAGAAAGAAACAAAAATAACGACAGTATCTCGCACGAAATGGCGAAAATATAGAACTAACTCATTTTACAGTCAATTAGGTTTCTCATCATATTTCAGCTCCACGTTGTATTAAATATGCACTTCATAAATATAAACAGCAGGTGTCTGCAAGCGAGATGAGAAACTTATTAAAGCGGGGTTGCTAATATTACCATATCAGTAATTCAAACGTGAGGTAATTCTAAAAGTGGTGTATTTCATTCCTCAAATAATATCGTATAAGAGTAAACTTCACATCGCAAGTAAAATGAAACGAAATTTTCCTTTATAAAACATTAAATTATTAATTAGAATATAATTAATTTTAATGACACTAGATGTTAGGTTTCATCAAATAAAATCCATTTATTAGTAAATGGGATATACATCACACGACTATAACGTTAAAAGTGTGCTGCATAAAATTTTGACACTTACCAGCAAGCGCTGCCCAAAAAAACTCATCGTTGAGTTTTCAATTAGAATTAGAAAGGTTGGAAATTAATTTATTTTAATATATATTAAAATTCAGCTTTTCGAAATTGATGGCAATTTTTAGTAATAACAATGGTAGACTACTTGTTTTCAAATTCAAATTACTGATGTGCGGTTTAAGTGATTTTAATTTAAAAGTGACATTTTAAATATACGAAAAATTAGAAGCAGTAGCAAGGTTACAATTATTTGTAAATTGTTAAAAATAAGACTAATAGCATGGTTACCTTATCATTTCAGTGGCATACAATTAACGTAAAAGTTTATTATGAAGAAAAGACTCTCTTAATTACAACTGCGCATTCTCTTTACCATGTATTGTACTATGTATATGTACCATGCGCAATTCTTATTTCCTGTCTTTTTATCACCGTAATCCGACAATTAAATTTACTACAGGATTGCTAAAAGTAAGGAGTTTTGGTTAAATGACGTGTCATTGAAAACTCGACCATTCAAGTGGCATGCATATATCATTATCATTATATGCCATTATATATTATCATATATATATATATATATATATCATATATCATCGCTGGAATTGATGATATAATTGGTCTTGCAATCTGAGAACTCCACAACTCAAAAATACCAAACGCTTGTCTGGACCTCAATCGCCTATCAGTACAGCTTTGTTGCAAAATAATACGTAAAGGCCTCGCACTAGGAAAAGGACAACGGTAAAATGTTGGTAGAAAACATGGTCTTTGTGGATTTAGAAACTATAAGAAAACAAGGGGCGATAATTTTTATAAAATTAGATCCATTGCTTAAATATAAGTGAACGGAGACAAAAACAGATTTTTGTAACGAAATAATTGTAAAAATAAAAAACATACTGTTTAACAGTTACACACTTTTTTGTTTAAAGTGTGATATTAACTAATTTAAAAGCTTATTAAATTTTAATTTTTAATATAAATACATCGTATTGTCTTTCATTTTTTAATTTCAAATTTTGTATGGAACTGAATAGTAGGCTGTAATGATATTAATAATGTGAGTACTGTATTGTTATTACTTTTATAATTATTATTAATATTATTATTATTAGTATTCGTATTATTAGTATTAGTATTATTATTATTTTAGCACTATATCTGTATAACTAAGGTTTGGATATTATTTTGAATGTTCATCACTTCTTTCACAGCACTTTAACAATTAATATTTAAGGCACTTTCACTTGTCAAAAACTTACTTTTTGTTATTTCCTCAAACGTCGTTTCGGAGTGGTTTTCTTCTTCCTCAGTGAGGTTTAAATGCGGAATGCGTCCAGGCGTTGATAATCTGTAACGGTTTTTAGGTGACTGGTTGTGTGTAGGGGTGTGGAGATGAAAGGGAGTTGGCGCGGGATTCTGAATTGTATGCGTTGTGTATTATTGTGTCGAATAGTGTTGGATTTAAATTGTAATTGAACAATTAAACATACTCAATGAACAATTACAATTTAAATCCAACACACTATTCGACACAATAATACACAACGCATACAATTCAGAATCTCGCGCCAAGCCCCTTCCATCTCCACACCCCTACACACAACCAGTCACCTAAAAACCGTAACAGATTACCAACGCCTTGACGCATTCCGCATTTAAACCTCACTGAGGAAGGAGAAAACCACTCCGAAACGACGTTTGAGGAAATAACAAAAAGTAAGTTTTCACAAGTGAAAGTTCCTTAAATATTAATTGTTAAGGTTCGGAGTTTTGACGATATCTATTTATTAGTGATAGATTTATCTTTGTATTAGTTTATTGTTTGCATGAAGACGACCTCTGATTCTATAGAAGTCCAAACGTAGTGTTTATTAATTTTAACTTACGATGGCTATGTTCAAAATCTTATAATCTATAATTGTCTTGTATTGTCCTTTCAAATAGTATACTCTATTATTAGATTTCTTATCATGTATTATTGATTGTTAGTTAACGTTTGTAGGTTTCTCTTGATTTTCAAAAAGGTTCGTAATAGTCAAAAAACATAACTCGACATTATCTATTTACGCCAAAAGTTCTGACTATTCAAATCGACATATAGACAAACGTGCCAGTTATCGGCGTCTTTCTCATATTATTTTGGCTACTAAACTAAAATATATTACTTTTTCGCAGGTATCGTAATAATCGTAAAGAAAATTGTATCTAACTTTTACAAACGTTAAGAATCTTATTTCCTATGGTAAATATGGTAGATATTTTTAAAAACCTTATTTTGGGTAAAACGTTTTGCGTCTGTACATTAAAGTAGAAACAACTATCAATTTATAAAAACTACAGTGTTTTATAATGTAATTCTAGTAAAGTAACAAACAACCTAAGGATTACTTTATTAGCCATCAATTTAATTATATAACAACTAATATTTCAATATTTTCTCCCGTTGGAAACCAGCACGCTGTTGTTATTATGTATGATTCTATTGGATTTGTTGCTTAGTATTCTGTGTTCACGACACTCAACGTATCCTTAATTAAATCAACTCTAATCACGTTGTTGTGGTGCTTACACATGTTTGCTTTATTCACTAACTCTTTACTAGAAACACATCACTTCAACAACAACACTGATTCTTCATGTTTTTACTGTAATCCTCTTACATGTTCCCACCACGTCAGCAAATGAGTCCTAGTACATAACAATGCTTCAGAATTTATTGCTAAGAAGATTTTACTTTTGTTTTCCTTTTTAAAATATATTTTCTAGTACTCATACTTACCGGGTATAAATATACATATATAAGAAACACTATAGGTTTTACCTGATGTCTGTTTTAATGCATGGTATTTTCCTTAATACCTATAAATTGCTATCACATATTATGGCTAATACCATAGAGCTCTAAACTTTTAATTTTATTGTTGCTTTGATTTTTTCATATATTCTGTTTTACTTTGTAATTACTTTACTTACAGATTTACCTAAAAGTTTAGATTAGATCACATTACTATAAATATTTGTACATCTATATATTTTAAATTTTGTTGTATGACCTTTGAACCGCTGTGCAATGGGATAAGTATAAACAAAATCTTCCGCTACTTGGATTTATTACAATATAAAATGTAATTAGTACAATTTGTAAACACAAGATATAGTAATATACAGTACATATTACATTATACTTTTTGAACAAGTGTTTAGGTAAAGTTGCCTTTGCCTTTGATTAGCTTAATGTTAATCATTTAATTTTATCGACCAATTTGTTAAATAGGCGATAAAAACATCTATTGGGTGTCTATTGCTATTGATCAGCGTTGTCATCTATTATTTTTGCATAGTTACATTCTTCTTCTCACAAGATTCCAGATTCGACATCCACTGCAATAGTTCAGAGTTAGATATTTTAAATCAGATTCATAACAAAGTAGACTGTATCAAATGAAACACAAAATTTGTATATCCTAATTCATTAGTTTCCTTCTTCTATAGTCTACATATTAGTTTTGAGTCTTAAGTCAACGTAATCTAAAACTTTTCAGGCCCAGGTATTTTTATTTCAACATTTGAGAAGAGTATCTCAAAATTGGGATATTTAAAAGAAATATTTTTCTTGCAATTTCATAAAAAAACTTTCTATGGTTTCATATAATTTATTCTTATTTAGTACAGTAAGTTCATTTCTCTTAATTCCTTTGTGGAAAAACGTTAGGGTTCATGTGCAGCTTGTTGTGCAGTTTGCGTTTGTGTATGTGCAGCTTGATTTTGTTTCTTTCATAAATATTTTTCTTCAATAATGTACAAATAGTACAAGTATAGTATATTATAATAGTACAAATTACCAATTTAAATATATTTTAAATTGTGTAGCCCCACGCTTTTAGGAGACAAAATTATATAACAACACAATTTGCATTTTATAATGTGTTGAATTCATAGGTGAAATTGTAATAAGAAGATGATACGTTATTAAGTTTAAAATTGTTCCATTATTTATTTATTAAACAAAATCTTTCATTTCGCATATTAAATATTGACTCATTATATCGTTTGTACGAATGTTTCGTACACAACTTATTGCTAACGAATTACATACACAAGTTATACATAAATCTTATTATCTAATTTGAATTAATAAAATATTTATTTTGCTCTCAGCTTACTCATTGTGTGCTTATCTTTTTGCAATTGCTGATTAACTTGCTTCAATAATGAGTTTACTTGTATTCAAATTTCTTTTATATTAATTTGTTTTAACTTTCTACTGCATATGCATTCTCCTTTATCAACAAGACTTTACTAATTACGTTAATTTAAAAATTAAATATTTCTCTTATCTATTATATACGTTACTCTTAATTACTAACTTTAATAAAAGAAATATTATTCTAACTTTTATTCTGCTTATACATTTATGTACAATTTATTTATTTTAATACTGGTTGAATGTCTTTCATTCCAACTTTAATTAGAGTCTTTCAATGACTATAATTATAATGGTTTTTTATTACCTCGTTTGACGTGGTTAATCATCCGTACGTCCTCTTTTGGTCCTCTGGTCGTGTTCCTCCGTGTCCTTCTGGTCCTCTGTTCGTGTTTTCCGTGTCCTTCTGGTCCTCTGGTCGTGTTCTCCTGCATGTATTGTTTAATAGTCGTCTCGCCTCACATCATATGCTGCCGGTGTGTCCATAGAGTTCATCATATGTACTCTGCTGCTCTGGTTGGACACCTAGTTTGTCCTGTGACTCTTACTATATATGTGAATTAGCGTCGTCGATTGACATAGCCTCCCGTGGCAACGGTTGAATCGAGAAGATGAAACTTTGTTAGCGCGACCTGGTATTTATAGTCAGGTCATGCAAAAACTCATGTCTGAACAATATTAAACCTGTCAGATTCTGTCGAAGCGTCACTTTTCCCACTCTGGTTCATTTCACAATTTTCGCCTATCTTCGCAAATTACTAAGTTTGTTTCACATAACTCGATGTTCAATCGATCACTAATTTTTATATATTTACTATACGTAAATTACACTTCTTTATGTTAGTCACAAAAAGAGCTATTCATTTTTTACGTATAGTAATTGCGCCTTTCGTCACATCGGTACGGTCTTTTAACACGTTATTCACCTTTAATTTCTTTACACTTTGGTGTCTTTTGTTTTACCCTAATTTACCCGTACATAGTTTTCTTATAATTAAAATAAAACATACAACTATTCTACTTGAAAAGGGATGGTTACATTTCAGGAACGGACAGGTTTCACACACACAAACAAAATACGCGTGTACACAACGCTAGCGACAGGTGTGTCAAAAATGCATGTCCATGCAATGAATTCTGCGCTCCCTACTTTTAACTACAATCCAGCTTATGCAATCTGAATCATGTTTATTAATTCATATTTATTTATTTTTATTATTTATTTCATTTATTTTGGCAATGCACAGTACCGTTAACGGTTGTAATGTTGCAATATATTGAATTCAGACAGAGCGTTGGTACAGTTATTATTAATAACCAGCTTAGTTCAAAATTTTGGATACTATTCAAACCGTTACTTTAGCTAAATAATGTTTGATAACATCGTTATAGAGTTGTAGACCCTAAGTATGTATGGTGAGCTTGACTAAACCCCTGATAAAGTATATAAAATACCAATTGTGCGAATCAAAATTTTTAATTTTTGTTTTGTTTTAATGTTTAAAAAGAATGGTTTCTAAGGACTTTATCGCACTAAAACATTTTTGGATGGAAAAACATATTATATTTATTTTAATTAAATTTCGAAACAATGTTACTGCTTAGTAATCTCGTGACATTCCACGTATCTCGTGACAGCACTCCGCTCCACTCGTGATAGTGATCGTGATACGCTCCGACTTTTCCTGGATTGAGGCAATCTCGTGATACGGCAGGCATACTAGTCACATTTAAAATTATAAATAATATATAAAGCTGAAATCATACGGTCAAAAAACATGAAAATTAAAAACGCCATTAATATTAAAATCGTACGGAGGAATCCAGTCCAGGAAATAAAAACTCTCAAAAGATTTAGTAGAAAACAATTTAGAATATTTATATTTAATGGAAGTCTTTTTAAGTAATAAATGTCAAAATTAAATAAATTACAGAACCGCCTATACTTGGAAAACAACACAAAACATTAAAAAACTACAGTACGGAGGTAAGGTCCTACAACGTATACGCGTCCATAACCTAACAAAATATGTACCATCGTATTCAGTATGTATTGTAACGTTCCCCTTTCTTCTGTTACAAAATAATAATGTTATAATTTGTTAAAATTTGAAATAAAAAACTTTATTTTGTAATAAAAATTTTGTTTTTTCTGAAAAAATATTTGTTCGGGTTTTTTGTTATCTGTACTTAGGAAATAAATTTCGTTATTATCCGGTGTAAAAATTTTAATTATATTATGGTTGTTAGGGTTGTGGTGTCACTTTCTATGAATAACTTCTGTGTTAATATAGTTAACTCCGGTACTGGTCGATAGACGGCTCTTCTTCTTCTTCAATATGCTCCTTATTTTCGTAAATACCGCCTTTCGGTTAGTCCGTGTTCTTGAATTAACTTATTCCTTAATTATATTTAAAGACAAATTCAACCAATTTGCATAATTAGAGTGTTTATTAACCATTTATTAAAAATATCGATAGTAATCGATTGTTGACAACAGTATCGACTCGTTACTCAGGGCCGGTCGACAAAAACTTTACATTAATAGTGTATATAAAATATTGTTCTTTTAACGGTTATGTTAGAATATCCAGAGAAGGGTAGGGCCAAGAAAGTATAACATTTACAATAAAAATGTCTTAAAACTAACAATTACAAAGTTATTAATCAATATAGAAAGTTTATATAGTATAATATTCGAACCAATGTAGACTAGACGTTATTTGTTCCACCTCGAATAGAATGCTGGGGAAATCAAACTGGCCGACAGAAGTATGCGTAGTTGAATGTCAATCACCTCGAAGAATATTTCTTGCAATAAAGATGTCCTTTCACTGTTTCTTCGTCTCAGCAATTGTGGATATTAGTTCTGGAGTTAAATGAGTGTTCCTGGTGTAGTGTTTATTAGTTCACTTGGTGTAAATGTGTGTTATTATGTCTATTTCACTTTGGTTAAATGTGTCGTATATAACCCTTTTGTTTCGTCCGTAAAATTTATTTGTACTGGCGTTAGTTCAATTATTTAGGCGTATGTGGTTCTGTTTATCTGTAGTTCACTGTTTATTGTTTTTTTTTCACTGCTTCTCAAGTTAAAAATCAAAATTAAAAATTTACAAAATTTGCACTGAACTCGATTTAAGTATTAAATCGCCATTAACATAGGTTATACGGAGCAAAACCTCGTTTAAGTGTTCGCTTCAACGGATAATAATTAACTGTTCTCATTTCCTTCGTCTCCTGAAATTCTTAGCAAATTTAATATAGATTATACATTGTTTCAAATTACCTTAGCTTCCGATACATTTTATTTCAATACATTATACACGGAAAATATTTTCGTTATTATTTAACTGTATGAAATACTAAATACATATTCGGTTTCTTTAATCTATTTTGCTTATTTTGATACTAATTAATATAGTTTTACAAAGTTTTTATTTAAAAAAGTTATATTTCTTTCGAAGTAGGCTTAAATTTGGGTTTCCTGTCCTTGTCCAGATAATAGCCCTTTTCTCTGATATAATTATTATTATACTGAATCTAAGATTTATATAATTGTTTATCTTTCCTTAATTTCTTGCAATTTTGTTCATTAGTTATTGTTTTTAGATATAATTCATTTATCTATGACTCCTCCTCTGAAATTTTAGTTAATACATTTCATTTTTATTTATAATTTTACTTATCTTCTGACAATATCTTTATAAAGTATAAGTTACATTGTATTACTATATGGTGGGTTTATCTTACATAAATTTCATCAGTTTAGTTAGTTTATAGGACTAGATTTGTACTTTATAATGTAGTCTAAATTTACTATCTGGCCTAGATTTTATCTGTTGTTACTTACAAAGTTTTTAATAATACCGTTAGTTCATACCCTTTCCTGACCTTCTATTCTAATATATTATTCATTAATAATTTCTTCTTTTACTACTATAACCTTTAGTATTGATTTTAAACAATTAAAACATAACAATTATTTAACATTAAATCTGGTATTTAGAAGCATACTCTTTTTTGTACTGATTATTTACAGCAACTTCTAAAAAACATTTTACTATATAGGAATGATATACACATTCAGATAAGGCATTCCTAATTCAAACTACTAAACAAAATAACATTTTATAAACAAAAGGATTAATCTGTATTTCTAAATCCTATTTATAGAGTTCATATATTGAAATTGAAACCTAACATTTTGTTCCATTTAATTTTTAACACTCCCTTAATACTATTTCGTTACAGTCTTATCTGTTTTTCTTAATTTTAGGGATGTATTCCCGTCACTTTATGTACTAACTCCAAGCTATCTATTTATATTATTTATTCCATTGAATGTTCTCATATAAACAGTGGCATTTTATTAGAAAGAGTATTCATTGCTCCTTCACCATATTATTTGATTAAATATCATTCATGATACTACTTTTAAAAACACTTAACGTTATTTAAATGTACAGTAATTCATGTACCTTCTCAAATTTTATTTATGATAATCTAATAACTTGCACTTGTCCCTGGTTATTTCTTGATACTATCACTAGTCCTTTCACAGTTTTATAATATCAAATTGTTTAACCATGGGGGAACTGTTAAGATTTGTCTATTTAAATTATACAATAACTTTCTTGGGTGCACTTCTACTTAGCACTTTAAACACTTTTTATTTTTATTAGTTTTACATGAGTTTATGGTTTGTTGGGGAGTTATACTTTCTATAGTGGCATTTACTTTCTTTAGGGGTTTTTGTTTTCTCCCTATTGGGTTTCTTTTGGGTATTGGTCGTGTTCTACTTCCTCTATTCTATGTGATCGTCACTTGTCCCTGTTCATTAGGTATCTTTGTTTGTTTTGGATATCTTCCTTCTTCATTCTTGGTTTCTTCAGTACCATTTCATTATTATTTACTTTTGTTTATACTGGGCTGTTTACTTGGTCTGGGTAGCTTCCTTACCTACTGCTATCCTACCTGGGTATTATTGTTATTTTAATTTTAGTTTTCTGTGGTTTTATTTTGTTGTACATTCATATTAGTTGCAGATTTTATTCTTTATTTTTACTTTTTTTTGTTATAATGGTAATTTATTGTGCTTTTTATTTGGTTTTCATTTTGAGTTTTCTGGATATTCCATATACTTGATTTTTACTAACGATCATCTGGTAATTGATTTAAGTGGATTATCTGTCACGCTACAGATTGCTATCCTCCAGAAGTGATTAGTTCAGATCATACTTGGTTTGTCTGAAATAATTACTTATGATACTTATTATAAATTATATTTCTTTACTTCCTTCGCATTTCTAAGTTTTTTCTTCTTTATTTTTGAGCTTATCTATATTTCATTATTAACTCGATTTTTCTTGATAGTAATAGTCATCTGAGGTTCATTATTTTTTATTTATTTTTTTTTCTTAACTTGGTTTTTTATCCTTGGGATATTTATTCCCTAACATTCCCTAACACGTGAGCTGGGGCAGTTCAGAGGGGCACTGTAGGCTTCACTACTCTGCTGGCCATACTACGTCATTTATTGAGTACAGAGGCAAATCATCTCTGCTCAAAACATAATAATACTGCTGGATTTATCTACAGACAGTTATTAATAAAAATTACATAAGAATAGTCCACCTTATGACTATATAAAAAAAAATTAAATATCTTTGGATACTTCACTTCGTCTTTGCTCAGATCTGTTAATATTTCGATTTTAGTTAATTTCTATCTCAGTTACTTTTCTCAATGGTTAGCTCTGCTGGCATTTTATTTCTTCTTATGGTTGGAAGCTGGTTTAATATAATTATCTCTTGTTATTCAGTGTAAAGTTTTTATTTATTTTAATTCTCTGTTATACCTTGACTGTTATTACAGTCATCTTCTGGTCATTGGTAGCATATATTTTGTATTATATTTTTGTTTTTTCTCCATTCTTATGAATCGTTCGACTAGTTTTATGTTCTTGCAATTACTCTTTTAATTGTCCTTCTTATAATTGACATTTATTTTATTATCATATTTTTCTTATGGATTTATTTATACATAGTTATTTCTTCCTTTTCAAAATTTTATTCCGCTCTTGCTTTTTATCCAAATGCATTCTTCAATTATTAATTCCATGTGGTCATTGTCTCTGCTTATTTTGCTTAAAAGTCTTATTAATTTCACTTAACAATAAGTTTATTCTTATTCATTTTAATTGTATCAGTGGTTTTTACTGTCATTTCTTTATTCTCAAACTTTTTTCATAATTGGTTCCATATGTAATTGTTTGTAATGTGAACTTACTCTTCCTTTTGAATGTTGCGGTTATTCTTCAAAATTCTTTTTCTTTTCTTTTATATTCCATTATTTGAGTTTCATAAATGTTTGGTAGCAAGTTGTACTTACTTGGTTTTTTGAATTTGTTTTATTCAATTCATTTTCCTTTTACTCCCAGAAAGTTTTTTCATAACTTGTTTTTTGTAAATTGATTTTACAATGTATTTGAAATTCGTTGATTTTATTCTAAATTCCTTTTCCTTTTCTCGCTTAATTAATTTCATAAATCATAGGTAGTAAGTTGTGCTTACTTTGTTTTTAAATTTTTTTCTTCTAATTCTCTTCTTTTTATTTTTTATTCCAAAAGTCGTTTCATAAATATTAGGTAGTAAGTTGTGCTTACATTGTTTTTAAATTTATTTGTTTAACTCTCTTTTTTTATTTTTATTCCAAAAGTCGTTTCATAAATATTAGGTAGTAAGTTGTGCTTACATTGTTTTTGAATTTATATGTTTAACTCTCTTCTTTTTATTTTTATTCCAAAAGTTGTTTCATAAATATTAGGTAGTAAGTTGTGCTTACATTGTTTTTGAATTTATATGTTTTACGCATAAATTCTTTTATATACATCTATTTACTCATAATATTTTTTCATGGAAGCCTGGTTATATACACCTTTGATCCTTTCTGAATCCATTTCCTTTACTTCATAAGTATTATTGTTTTTTATATTGGAGATTAAATATGGTCCGGTGTATAACAGCAATAACTTCTTCGTTATTCCTTCCAATGTGCTGGGTAGTTCACGATTTTTTAATAAGATTTTTTCTCCCTTTTCATAAGTTATTAATTTACCACTAGCCTTTCGATACTTATTTTGCCGTTTTTCCTGGTCTTCTGCCACCTTGTTGTAGAATTTTACTTTGTCAAATTTGTAAATATTGTTTATGGGGAACTCTAGGATTTCTGCGATCTCTCGTAGGGGTTTTCCGTACATGGCGGAGTATGGGGTTATTCCTATAGCTGGATGGTATGCCAAGTTGAGGAATTCCTCCGTGGCTTCTAGATAGTCTTGCCACCTTTTTTGTTGATGGTGACAATAAGTTCTTAGGATCCTCCCCACTTCTCGTAACACCCTCTCTGCCGGATTACTGCTCGGGTGGTAGACCGAGGTTTTGTATGTACGAATGCCCATTAAGGTAACACGCCATTTTCTACCTTTAAACTGGGTTCCATGATCAGTGATGATCGAAGATGGTTTCCCCATGTTTGGGATATACTGCTTCGTTAATATCCCCAGAATTTTCCGGGTAGTTGCTCGATTAGTAGGGTATAGCTTAACAAACTTTGTGAAGTGGTCCATTATGATTGTTAAGTATCGATATTGGTGTCGACCGCCACTACGGGGAAATGGTCCGCAGATGTCTAGGAATACCTTCTCCAATTTTGCTTGGGAGGTTATAGGAATCATAACACCTTCCTTCTTCTCGTTATTTGTTTTTACGAGCTGGCAGATTTTACAGCTTTTAATATACATTCGGACTTTCCTATTTATGATTTTTATCTGGCAGCTCTCCTCCAGAGCTTTTATCACCTTTAAGGCGCCCATATGCCCATATCGTATGTGGTAGTTTACTATTAATTCTTTTTCGATCTGGGTTGGAACAACCACCTTCCAGGTCTCCTCCTTCAGTGATGTTTTAACGAACAAGATTTGTTTGTTTAGTTGGGAATATCGAGCAACGGTTTCGTCTCCTTCTTCTAATCGAGTTTTAAGGTTTCTCAATTTCGGGTATACTTGTTGGTGGGTGCTCATATTTGTTAATATTGTTGTTAAGTCGGCTCTGGTGCTAAGAAGATGGTATATTTTTAGTACGCTTTCCTTCTCCCCTTCGACAGTTTGCTCTTCCACATTGACACGGGATAACACATCAGCTACGACATTCTTTTTACCTGGGATGTATTCCCATTTTAGATGGTATTCTTGAAGTGCAAGTATCCAGCTTGTTAGTCTGGCATGATTCAATTTGCAGCTTTTTAGGAACGAAATAGATTTATGGTCTGTTCGGACTGTAACAGGGTAACCCAAGATGTAAGTACGGAACTTACCGCAAGCAAATACTACGCTCAGTAATTCTTTTTCAGTTACAGTGTAGTTTCTCTCGCACTGGTTCAAAGATCTGCTAGCGAATCTAATTACTTGGTGTTGACCCTTCTCGTCTTCTTGATATAATGTCGTTCCCAGGCTGATGTTGCTGGCATCGCAATTCATAAAAAATGGTAGTTTAAAATTTGGGTGGCGAAGTATTATTGTTGCCAGAAATTTGTCCTTAATAAGTTGGAAAATCACATCCCGCTCTTGACACCATATCCATTTATTTTTTTGATGACAATTGAGTTTGAAATTTTGCGGTTAATTCTGAATATTGTTCCTGGAACTTGCGATAGTAATTACAGAGTCCCAGGAATGACTGTAATTGCTTTCGGTTTTTGGGTGCCGGGAATTTCTGGATTGCTTCCACCTTTTCTGCCGACGGTGAGATTCCTTGATCGTCCTAGTTAAAACCACAAAATTGCACTTCTCTGGCAATAAACTTGGACTTTTCTAACTTCAGCGTGACGTTACTGACAGATAACTTCTCAAGCACGTGTTCCACACGGTAGCAGTGTTCCTCCCACGTTTCTGATGTTATTAGTAGATCGTCTACATACACGGTGGTAAACTGACGTGCTTCCTGTCCCAACATCTGGTCCATGCAGGTCACAAAGATGGCAACTGAGTTTACAAGTCCGAAGGGCAATCTTTTGAATTGGTAATTGCGCCCCTCGAATATGAAAGCCAGATACTGGCGACTCCGTGGGTGTAACTCCACCTGCCAGTAACCGCACAACGTGTCCCAGGTACTGAAGTACTTGGTACCGTGGAATCGTTTCAGGATTTCTTCAATCTCACCGGGCGATGTTCTATCATTTATTATCTATTTGTTTATTTCCCGTGCATCCAAGCAAAGTCGGACTTGGCCGTTTTTCTTGGGAATAGCCACAATAGGGCTGGTGTATGGGGATTGGCTATTTTCTATTATATCGCTATTAATCATCCGGTTTATTTCCGCTCCTACAGCCTCCTTTCGTGAATGCGCAATAGGGTAGGATTTTCTATTAAACTCCACTGTATCTCTGAACTTAATGGTACATTGGTAATTTTTTACCTTGACTGGCTCGTCCGAAAATACTGAGCGGTACTTTTCATAAATTCTGATCAATTGATTCGCTTGATTAATGGGCAATTTCTCCCTAGTAATTCCGCTCCGGAAATCCCTTATCTCTTGTATCTTTTGGGACCATAAATCTTCGTCCGTGTTGTCGTATATTATGGGGTTAATTATTGTTTAACTTTTCATATAGTTGATGTTACGAATTTGCTGGTGGATACTGGCTGGGAAGTGCTATCTCGCTACCGACTAAATCGGCCGTCCATGTCAGATCTCCGGTAAACAGCGATACTTTCTCTGATCGTAAATCAATGATAGCAGAGTTTTTTCTCAGCACATCGCATCCCACTAATATATTGAAAGGTAATCCTGCCGCAATTAGGAAGATCATGTTTATTGCTATACCCTTACTAATCACGTTTAACGATACTTGCTTTCTTATAGTTTTGTTTTGGCGACCAGTGGCACCTATTAATACGATATTATTGATTGGTAAAGTCGGCAATAATTGACCATATTTCTCTTGGATTCTCTCCAATTCTATTGAGTTGATAATAGATACATTCGCACCTGTATCAATCATTAGCTGTGCGAAGGTTCCTTCTATTTCGGCATTAACATAAATTATTTCATTATTTATACTATGGAGGCGAGTTTCGTCCTCCTCCAGTAGTTCGTTTCGTATGTTTTTCAAGTAATTACAACTAATAATTTTAATATTGTTATTATTATTTGTTCTTGGCAATTCTCTTTTATACCCAGGCGATAGGAGCAACAAAAGGTCCTGACTATATATTACTGCCTCCTCCCGTTTAAATACTCATTATCCTGGTTATTAATATTTGGACCAACGGAGGCGTCAGTCGGGAAACCTTGAGTGGGTTCCAGCCGTTCCGTTCGCTGTTCGTATATTTGTTCTCTATTTGGTTGCCGCTCTGGGTCATCTAGACTGGTACTTCGCCTAGGCGGATTATACCTTGAATTATCACGTTCTCGGCTTCTGCGTCGGTCTTCGTATTCATGGAAACTGTTCCGCCGTAGATGGTTGTATCTGCGTTGATTGTTTCCTTCGGCGCGTATAAAATTTACCCGGGGTAGGGAGAACCTGTTGTTATTATTAGTATTGTTATTTGCGTAACCCCTATTGTTATTATAATACCGTTCGGTATTATTAGTATGGTTTGGGTTTCTCTGGCTATTTATATTTGGATTTGGGTAATAATTGGCTCGATTACCGGAGTACCCGTTATTATTTCTGTTAATATTTTGATTCACATTACCGTTATTATTATTATTATTACTACCGTTGGTATTGTTCTGATTATTATAATTGGGATTATATCGGTTCCCTTGGTACCCACTGCTGTTCTGATGATTATTGTTGTTCGGGTACGGATTACTTCGGAATTCTGGCCGCTCATTCCTTCTTCTGCTTTGCCTATAGTATTCCTCATTCTCATAGTTTTCTAAGAGTTCCGTCATCGCCTGGATGGTCTTTATTTGGCTACCCCTTCTTGCTCGTATGACCTCTTCATCATAATGGTAGGAGAGCTTATTTACAAGGCATTCTTCTGGTGTGGCCGGTTCCAGGTGCTTCGTCAGGCATACCTTCCCAAGGAAGTACGCGGTCATCGTATTACCAAATTGTGTCTTATATCGGCCATGGCAGATGTTGTCCCTTATTAGGTTTTGGGTGGTCTGCGACCAATACTTGGCCTTGAACAAATTCTTAAATTGTTGGTAATCCTCTATCTCACTCCGGTTTGCCACCCACCAGTTGTCCGTCATTTCACGGAATGATTCGTCCAACAGCTCTCGATTATTTAACCACCTATTGCCTCTATGTTTGACCATGTGTTCCTCGATCCGGGCCAAGAACTCCATTGGCTTCCTTTTATATTGGCATAAGTTCAGCCATTCCCTCTTTTCGTTGATGGGGATATTTGTGAAGTTGTTTGGTCGGTTCCGAATTGCTTCCATTTCCTCCTGGCTCTGCCGCACTTGACCAGTGATGTTCGTCATTACTACCTCCATTCCGTCGCACCTTTCAGTAATTTGGGTTCGTACTTTACTTAGTTCTTCCTGACTTTCCCTTCGGTTCTCTTATGCCTTCTTGCGACTATATTCTTCGATATTTGTGACCTTGGTGTTCACCACTTCCTTGAATTCTTGTAATTCCCCTTCAGTTAGCCGACATCTTTCATCAACTTCTCTGATCTGTTGATTTATAATTATTGTTCCTTCTTCCAACTTTTTATTGATAGATTTCTTATTATCCTTGAGTTCTTTGTTAATTTCTTTTCTTAATAGTTCCATTCGATCGTCTAACTTGTCTAGATTCTCCTGGTTAACTTCCCTTAATTCTTCCCTTAATATTTGGTTATCATCTCTTAATTCTTCCAACCTCTCCCCCATCTTATCTTCCATTTTCTTGTTATTCTCCTCCATTTTCTCTTCCATCTTCTTGCTATTCTCCCTCAACTCTTCCTTCAATCGTTGGATGTCGTTTTCTATCTCCTCCCTAGTTTCATCAATTTTTTGATTGGTGTTTTCAATTATATTACTCAATTCTTCTTTTGTTGCTTGGTTGTCCTTCTTCAATTCTTCTTTTGTTGCCTCTATGGTCTTCCTTAATCCTTCTTTCGTGGATTCTATTTTCTTATTTATTTCATTCAAATTTTCCTTCAAGGACTGTTGGTCTTCCTTCCTTTCTTTACTATTTTCTTCTGTGGTGGAATCCATTTTCTTATGCAAGTTTTCCTCCATATTCTTGCTATTTTCTTCCATTTCCTTGTTACTGGATTTGATTTCTTCCATCATCATCCTGAACATCTCTTGTATGTTCCCATTCTCCGTTCGTGATGGATTCTCGGGCTGTTCTACCCGTTCCTCCCGGAGATTGATTTCCCCCGTCTGTGTGGGCATTTCCGGTTGTTACTTTGATTGTGCTGATGATTTTGTTTCCTTGGGGTAATAACGTTTCTACGTCCTCCATCGGTGTTGCCTCCTTATCCTCCATATTAATTTCTTTTTCGGCCTCTGCCGCTCTTTTCTTGGATGTGGCACGACGTTGCATTTTTCCTTTTTCTCTGGCTGGATAACCGCTGCCAAGCTTGAATTAGAAATTGGGCGAGTTATATTAGTCCTTCAATCCCTAATTAAAGCCCTTTAGTTGGACGCCAATTTTGTAACGTTCCCTCGTCGTTGCAAAATAATAATGTTATAATTTGTAAAAATTTGAAATAAAAAAATTTTATTTTAAAATAAAAAGATTGTTTTTTCTGAAAAAATATTTGTTCGGGTTTTTTGTTATCTGTACTTAGGAAATAAATTTCGTTATTATCCGGTGTAAAAATTTTAATTATATTATGGTTGTTAGGGTTGTGGTGTCACTTTCTATGAATAACTTCTGTGTTAATATAGTTAACTCCGGTACTGGTCGATAGACGGCTCTTCTTCTTCTTCAATATGCTCCTTATTTTCGTAAATACCGCCTTTCGGTTAGTCCGTGTTCTTGAATTAACTTATTCCTTAATTATATTTAAAGACAAATTCAACCAATTTGCATAATTAGAGTGTTTATTAACCATTTATTAAAAATATCGATAGTAATCGATTGTTGACAACAGTATCGACTCGTTACTCAGGGCCGGTCGACAAAAACTTTACATTAATAGTGTATATAAAATATTGTTCTTTTAACGGTTATGTTAGAATATCCAGAGAAGGGTAGGGCCAAGAAAGTATAACATTTACAATAAAAATGTCTTAAAACTAACAATTACAAAGTTATTAATCAATATAGAAAGTTTATATAGTATAATATTCGAACCAATGTAGACTAGACGTTATTTGTTCCACCTCGAATAGAATGCTGGGGAAATCAAACTGGCCGACAGAAGTATGCGTAGTTGAATGTCAATCACCTCGACGAATATTTCTTGCAATTTCTTGCAAGATGTCTTTTCACTGTTTCTTCGTCTTAGCAATTGTGGATAATAGTTCTGGAGTTAAATGAGTGTTTCTGGTGTAGTGTTTATTAGTTCACTTGGTGTAAATGTGTGTTATTATGTCTATTTCACTTTGGTTAAATGTGTCGTATATAACCCTTTTGTTTCGTCCGTAAAATTTATTTGTACTGGTGTTAGTTCAATTATTTAGGCGTATGTGGTTCTGTTTATCTGTAGTTCACTGTTTATTGTTTTTCTTTCACTGCTTCTCAAGTTAAAATTTAAAATTAAAAATTTACAAAATTTGCACTGAACTCGATTTAAGTATTAAATCGCCATTAACATAGGTTATACGGAGCAAAACCTCGTTTAAGTGTTCGCTTCAACGGATAATAATTAACTGTTCTCATTTCCTTCGTCTCCTGAAATTCTTAGCAAATTTAATATAGATTTTAGGGATGTATTCCCCGTCACTTTATGTACTAACTCCAAGCTATCTATTTATATTATTTATTCCATTGAATGTTCTCATATAAACAGTGGCATTTTATTAGAAAGAGTATTCATTGCTCCTTCACCATATTATTTGATTAAATATCATTCATGATACTACTTTTAAAAACACTTAACGTTATTTAAATGTACAGTAATTCATGTAACTTCTCAAAGTTTATTTATGATAATCTAATAACTTGCACTTGTCCCTGGTTATTTCTTGGTACTATCACTAGTCCTTTCACAGTTTTATAATATCAAATTGTTTAACCATGGGGGAACTGTTAAGATTTGTCTATTTAAATTATACAATAACTTTCTTGGGTGCACTTCTACTTAGCACTTTAAACACTTTTTGTTTTTATCAGTTTTACATGATTTTATGGTTTGTTGGGGTGTTATACTTTCTATAGTGGCATTTACTTTCTTTAGGGGTTTTTTGTTTTCTCACTATTGGGTTTCTTTTGGGTATTGGTCGTGTTCTACTTCCTCTATTCTATGTGATCTTTACTTTTCCCTGTTCATTAGGTATCTTTGTTTGTTTTGGATATCTTCCTTCTTCATTCTTGGTTTCTTCAGTACCATTTCGTTATTATTTACTTTTGTTTATACTGGGCTGTTTACTTGGTCTGGGTAGCTTCCTTACCTACTCCTATCCTACCTGGGTATTATTGTTATTTTAATTTTAGTTTTCTGTGGTTTTATTTTGTTGTACATTCATATTAGTTGCAGATTTTTTTCTTTATGTTTACTTTTTCTTGTTATAATGATAATTTATTGTGCTTTTTATTTTGTTTTCATTTTGAGCTTTCTGGATATTCCATATACTTGATTTTTACTAATGATCATCTGGTAATTGATTTAAGTGGATTATCTGTCATGCTACAGTATTAACCGACAATTTAACTAAATTTGATACTTAATAGAGCGAATTACAATTATGGTAGAATCAAAATGCACGTCCTATTAACAGATACAGACATGTAAGGAATATTCCTTATCTTTCACTTCAAAACGTTGCAAAACATAATCACGTGTCACACTAGAGCCTACAATATCTCAAACTGAACATTAGAATCGGCTGGACTCAACTGGAGAAACTAGCCATTTTTGTGGAGCACTGGTTAACCCGTGACAAGCTTCACAAAATTATCACAAGATTACATCTGTCACGAGTATACCCGAGTTCACCATAGGTAGCAAATATAATAGTATAAGTAGAAAACTCACGTAATAAAAAATTTAAAGTGATTTTGGCAATGAAATATTTGTTTTCATTTATCACTGATGTGCACAAGAGCAGGGAAACTGAAATAACATGAAAAGCTCTTCTGTTGATAAGTTAAGTTCAAAAAAGTGTTAGTCTAAATAACAACATTATATCGTTTCCTTCAAGACACTTTTGGATGCATCATAATTTGTAGCAGTGTTACGTTTGTTATTTATAGATCTTAGCAGATAGTATATGACAGGAGTAACATTTGTAGTTTTTTTAGAGAACTATTATTCTGTTAATCTCATGACTCTATAGGGTGAACTACTTTGTTCACTGTTCAAACACCAGATATTACACTCATTTGTCAGTTTCGTTCTCCAACACTTGAATTCAAGACTGTCGTAGTTCTGTCTTTGCACCGAAGACAAGGCAGTAACAAAAACACAACCCAGTTAGTCTTCAATTTACAACGAAACACTTTCATCGTAGTACCTTCTTTTCGCCAAATTAGTGCTTACTGGTCAAACAATTACAGTAGTTTTCCAAAAGTATGACGACAATTATATAAGAGCGGCATAAGCCAAAACATAAAGGAAACATTCGTTCTCTCAAAATAGTGACGGTGCAACAAGACTAGACAAAAGTAGAACTGTTACTGGGCTAAGTTACTGTTGCGTTTTTTATCAGTTTTAAATTTAATGTTTATTTACACGATATTCCTTTGAACCTTTGAAAGCTGTTTTTTTCCGAAATAAGTAACGCTATAAAAATTTACATAATAACAAATTTCATAATTACAAATTTACTAAATTTGCGAATATAGTACTGAAAATTACATCTCCGATCCTTTTATTTTATTATCTCTTTGATGTGTTTCTATTTCAAATTCAGCGGTGTTTGTAATTCACGTTTTTACATAATAGATCACCTTATGGTATTCTCAATTAAACTGGACCGTAACGAATGGGCTTTACATTTGGTTGAGACAATTGAAAATATACCTGTAAGACTGATCTTGAGAAACCATTGGGATCATTGCAACCATGTTTCCTGTATTCCAAAGTAATGTGTCAAAATATTATACGTACATATAGAAAGATTCTAAGACATTTAATCTTGAAAGCAGTACCGCTTAAAACGTTGAAAATATTTACAGGAAATTAATATCTCTTTTAGTAATTTCTTAGTGCAACGACTTTGTAACAATTTTTTACTACTACTTTGAGTCTATAAAATAAAAAATTGTTGAATTCGTTTAAGAAAAATAAATATCTAGATAATAAAGACGTTTGAAATGTATAAGAAGTTGATTTTCTTATTTAAATAATGAGAAAAGATTCTGGAGAATTCGAAGACAGCGTATCAGTATCGTGGTTCACGTTTCAGATTTGCAATACTCTTGTTTGTCTGTACACTACTCAAAATATATACGTTTATTTATAAATTAGTTTAAATTTTCCTATAATATGTTTATAAGCAAATCTCTGATGTAATATATTTGCCAACCTAACAAATTCGAGGCGCTTTTTAATTCTACACCTTTTGATTACCCGTGGCTAATCAGAAACTTTACAGCCTTACTTTTGAATGTAAATAATATTTGACGCTTAGAAGATTTTTAAGACAGCGAAGTAATACGTTAAATATGGTTTAACGTAAAGGGAGCATAATGACTTCTGTTGTAATGAATACAATTTAATTGACTCCAATGTAATGGTTACATTTGTATATGATGTAATAGCAGAAACTAAGTAATTATTAATACTATTACTATTGTTGCTGTAAATTTTTTATTAATAGTGGTCTTACTATTATTACTTGTTTAAATTTATTTATTAATTAAAAGATACTTGTTTATATTCTTATTCGTATTACATCAATAACGGTCATCATAATATTGTCATGAAATATATTTAGACTGTGAAAATGGTCAATCTTTACTTCCTTCTGCTTATAAATATACTACAGCAAAAACTAGAAGACAGCACAAGTATATTTTTGTGTTGACAGTTACCATGCGCATACACGTAGAATGTGCAGTCCGGTAGCTGTTGTGTTCATCTAACACAACAGTCAATGACTTTGTAGTAAAGTATGAAGTTTACCTCTTTCCTACGTGATGCACGAAACATTCACGAAACGTGATATCTTCATTTATGTACATTTATGTTGAGAGTAAACATGTATTGTTATATAATACATAGGAAATATATAAACTTATATTATTAATTATTATAATAAGAGTGTACTTTATAAGTATGAGGTAACGAGTAAAAGTAGTCTGTATATGTAATATTGTGTTATATGTCAGATTGTTAAATAGCACGAATAAATTAAAAGTGAAAATGGAAACAAAATACGCATTTTAGATTAACATAACATTTTTAGGCAGAACCTATTGCTGGCCTAAGTTGCTATGGAATGTTACAACAAAGTGAGGGAGACCTAACCTGACTACTTCTGGAAATTTAAAAATACCGGAAGTTAGATGGAAGTAATTTCTAATGTTTGTGTAACGAATTTAAGGTACTAATATTATTAATTTATAATTACTTAAATCAACATTTTCTGTTTTTATCCATACTTTCAAATCAATTGATTAGCAAATATAATTTATTAAATAAAGTAACCAACACGTGTGTGAACTTTCTCTCTGTAAGTCTCCAAGCCAATGAGCGAAAGGTAAATGTTAAATAATTATTGGTTACGTTTTGCTTTCATGTATGGAGACCAAATTGGAGTATCTAAAGTAAATCTGCTTTGTATACGTATATGATTGTCTTTATAATTATGATTTCAATTTATAATTACAAAATTTTATGACTTCAAAATTTTATTACTTAAGGACCCAGTGTTTTATGTATATTGTAACGAGATATAAAATCTGGTATATTAATTAATTAATGTCCTCCGTTGGTTTACTTCAATTTGTAACGAAAATAAATGCTTTACTGTCGTTATAATAATCATAGAGTTAAACTCACCCGTTCTAATGTTCAAATTTGAATTCTCTGCCACACAGGTATTACCAACCCTTCTTGGTCGTCCAAAATTTTTAATGTTTATCATGTGAGAAATGAAACCCAAATTATAGTAAAGATTATAACAAAATCAAACATACAGTGAGAAGTTCAGTAATGTTTTTATTATCACTTCTTATGTTCCTTAATATATTACAAATCCTTCCAAATTATATAACGAAATCTGTGCCGGCATGTATAATTATTCGCGGTTGGCTATTCTGTTTCCACATGGGATTCTCTTGTTTACTTTTTATAAATATCTCAGGTCGTGAGGTTCTTGAGGCTACAGAAAATGTCATTAAATGTACTAATAAAAGTACAAAATTGTACAATTAACATACAAATATTATACAAGTTGTGAAATAATTACAATTATAGTTATAACCTATATTTAATGAAAATAGTGTTTGTAGGTTAATTGATTTTAACTAATATTTAATCTTAAAGTTTCTTCACATAAGTAATTATTATAACAGTGAGATTACTTTTCAGTTCTAAGTTTTCATTAAATAAAAGGAAGTTCAAGTCTTTTATCAGTGAGTGATAACTAGTACTAACAGTGTAGTTTCACTTATTATCTTTTCGTGTTACTGTTACAGTTGTATTTAAGGTATACTTAGCAATTCTCTTTATTTTCAGTCCGGATAGGATTCCTTTAGGTACTGCTCATTTTCTTTTGGTCAATTAGATACTCCTATCTTCTTTTGGTATTTAATTTTTTGTGGTTATTATTCATAGCTTCTCGTTTTGGTTCAATATTCCATCAATCATTTTATATATTAGACATTTTTCCTTCTCTCCAATGGTCTGCAGTTTTTTTTATCTGTACTCATCAGAAATTAATAATGAATTAATGAATTTATTATTGTGGTATTTAATCAATGTGGTTATTATTTATTGTTCATCATTCTGGTCCAGCATTCCATCAATCATTTATATATTAGATATGTTTTCTTCTCTCCAATGGTCTGCAGTTTTTTAGTCTGTACTCATCAAAAGTTAATAATGGAATAATAATTTTATTTACTAGAGATCTTGGTTGCTAATGTTCAAATACTCATTCTCATTGGTTGCCAAATTGGGAATATTATTAAATATGGCTATGGTTCTTCTATACAAAATTACTAAACACCTTTTAAAATAACATAATTTCCTTATACTAACTGTAATACTAAATATAATAACATCATTGTATTCCATTTTCCCTTATACATTAATTTGATATCCAACATGACTACTTTTCTTCAAATAATAACAAATCCATACAGTTAAAATTTGGTTTTCTTTGGTAAATTAATTCTAAACTAATTATTTTATATCTATTTTTGTTTTCCATACTCTCACTGTTAAACCTAACAGGATTACATGCATTATTTCATTAATTGTTATTGTTTTTGTATTAAATTTTACATTTTTCTTGTTCCCAAATATAGGCCTAATGCCTAGAATAAATAATTCTCTTTATCTTCATTTATTACAACTGATTATGTTTATATTGTTAATTTTAAGTGTTTTAAACATAATTACCATAATAGAATTAACTTAACTATAACATTTGATTAGCTTTAATCATTATACAATATAACATAACTCTTTTTTAAAAAACATTTTAGGCCAATGCAAGTATTCAATATTGAACGTATCTTTTCCCTGGTCCTGTTGCTCATTAATTGTAATATTACATCTGATTAATTATAATCATAACAAAACACAATATAGATTGAACATTAAGTGAGTATTAGTATTCCATATTGAATATACTTACAGTATACAGTACATAATTCCCTTTACCTATGCTTAGTAAATAGATTATGTGTATGTGTGTGTATTAATCTTAATAGCTTTAAATAAAAATCCATTAGCACAAATAAAAAAATATAACACTGGATTATTTACTATCATTATAACACAACATAATTATTCCTTTAAACATTTAAGGAAGTATCAGTATTTTATTTTTAACAAACTTTTTTTATACTGTTGATAAACATTTTATTTGTTATAAAACTATTCAATTACTCCTAACTATAATTACTTCTTGTAACATATAGTTTGTTTATTATCTCTGGGTCCTATTCATTGTTTATTAGGTATTATAATACTCACAGGTTTACTTTTTTCTACTTTCAAGTCATTAATGCTCACATCACTTTTCTTTCTCGATTATCACTAGTTTATTTCACTTTGTAACTTCGTATCTTTATTTTATCAACACTATTCCGTTATTATTATTATTATATTTATTCTTATCTTTGATTTTCACGTTAAATTATCTAATGTTTATTTACTATACTATTTTTATTTTACAGCTCAACTTTGTACTTTTATTATGGGTAAATTTTGTTATAATACTTTCTGAAATAGGGCATTTGGACTCATGATTTTAACTATATTCCTTTATCACTTTTCCAATCTATTGGGTACTGACATAGTCATTGTCTTTGTCTGTGTCAGATTTTCAGATTTAGTTTATT
Organism: Magicicada septendecula; assembly: GCA_034769895.1. NCBI lineage: Eukaryota > Metazoa > Arthropoda > Insecta > Hemiptera > Cicadidae > Magicicada > Magicicada septendecula. Next base: position 107,564,877 of record CM068372.1, on the reverse strand, counting down.
GGTCTTGTTCTATCAATTCTGTTTATTAGCTTTTCAGTGTACAGCTTTTCTTCATTCATTTAAAATTGCAAATCTTGTGCTACCTTATGTCATGCTACAATATAAACATTACATTCGGCCGACCTTTTCTATGTCTCTTCCCAATTTATTTCTGCATAAGTCATATGTAAATGTTTAAAGGAAACACATTTTAAAGGACTCTTCTCCTGTAACTCAAGAAACAACTGTAGTAGTCAAGATATGGGAATGTCTTTTCTTTTTGAATAATGACTTTTGGTATTAATCAAAGATATGTGTAAAGATACTGTTTTGCCGTGTTTGTTGTTTGTCTGAAAAGGGAGAATATTAGCATTTTTAGAGGTAAACAATCTGAAGTTATTTGTTACGCTTTGACTGAACAGTATATAAAAACGTTTTATGGAAAAGAGATAAATCCAAAAACGTGTTAACAGACAGCGTAATAATAGAAACCGGCTGCTCACCTGCCATTTTCTATATAAGTACAGAAAAAAATATAAGATTCTGCTAACGTAATGTAATTTAAAAGTCTAGAAAAAGTAAGTTCTTTTTTAGCGATACCACTGGTAATTTCTCGACCGCTGGTCCTTTCATACTACATGAACGGTTTTTATGTGGCCTATACCTCATTTCAAGTCCTACCGACTACCTAGTGTTCTAGAAAGTCAGGAGTTATGTAGAATTTAGAAATGGTGGACGTAAAAATTGTCTTATCTAGTTTGAAATCACTAGTGCGTGAGCAAAGTTACAATAAAACTCAATCCTGTAACCCTGTAACATTTCTGACTGAAACATTTATTTTAATTTTGTAATGACCATTGTGTAGCTTTCTTGATGACGATCATATTGTTATGACGGTCTACTGGTCGTCGTATGGTACAGTAGAAAACAAAGTAAAAGACACCAATAAAGTCACTAATCACCAGCTTTAATTATCACTATTAAAGAGTTTGTAATCAACAAGGTAGTCTCTTAAAACAAATCAAATAATAATTGTTCACACGCAATAAAAATGTCAACTACTAGAGCCCCACACAATATAACACTCCGCTACAATACTTAGAATCGCACTGGAATAAGTCGCCATTAAAACTGACTAAGCACCACTGAATGCCTATATTTATAAACCTCTGAAATTCCAGTACCATCCATACTGCGCGTCAGCACTACACTAGAGCGTAATTGCTTGTGGCCTTGACATAGTACGCGCGCCCGGCGAAGTCTGGAAAAGTCTGTCTAACGCATGTTCAGTTCACGTACGCACACAAGATTATAGCCGAGCTTCACTGGAATAGCCGAGAAACACGTAGCATGTTCTGTTATGTAATAATATAATTAAGTAATTACATTAATATTATTGAAAAAGCTAATTTTCTGAACGTCTATATTTCGATTATTAAAACGTAAATTAAAACATAAACGGTATAATTTAATCCAAATAATTTTCTAATAATTTGATGGATCTTTCTATCTATGATCACTGATTATTCATATACTAGCAGAATACCCGTGCTTCGCTACAGAGTTTCACGTTGTACGTAATGAAAATGTTAGTTTAATTAATAAAGTTCAATTAAAGTAGGCTTCTTAAAAATAAATAGCTGTTGCCCACAACTTCGTTCGCGTGGTCTTCAATTTAATGCGATAATATATTTAGAACAGAATCTATTCTATTGGGTTGCCATAGTAACCAGATCTAAGAGCTTTAAGACCGCAAAGTACCCCCCAGAGGATCGTATCGAAAAAACCACCTGTCCTATGTTGGTTCTCCCGTTGCGTAAAATATTTGTGCCAAGTCTGGTTGAAATCGGTCCAATGGTTTAGGTGGAGACGTGGAAGACCCCAAAGGACCGCCCAAAGGATCGTATCGAAAAAAACACTTGTCCTATGTTGGTTCTCCCTTTGCGTAAAATATTTGTGCCAAGTTTGGTTGAAATCGGTCCAGTGGTTTAGGAGAAGATGTGGAAGACCCCAAAGAACCCCCAAAAGGACCCCATCGAAAAACACCTATCCTATGTTGGTTCTCCCGTTGCGTAAAATATTTGTGCCAAGTTTGGTTGAAATCGGTCCAGTGGTTTAGGAGGAGATGTGGAAAACCCCAAAGAACTCCCCAAAAGACCCCATCGGAAAAACACCTATCCTATGTTGGTTCTCCCATTGCGTAAAATATTTGTGCCAAGTTTGGTTGAAATCGGTCCAGTGGTTTAGGAGAAGATGTGGAAGACCCCAAAGAACCCCCAAAAGAACCCCATCGAAAAAACACCTATCCTATGTTGGTTCTCCCGTTGCGTAATATATTTGTGCCAAGTTTGGTTTAAATCGGTCCAGTGGTTTAGGAGGAGATGTGGAAGACCCCAAAGAACCACCCAAAGGACCCCATCGGAAAAACACCTATCCTATGTTGGTTCTCCCATTGCGTAAAATATTTGTGCCAAGTTTGGTTGAAATCGGTCCAGTGGTTTAGGAGAAGATGTGGAAGACCCCAAAGAACCCCCAAAAGAACCCCATCGAAAAAACACCTATCCTATGTTGGTTCTCCCGTTGCGTAATATATTTGTGCCAAGTTTGGTTGAAATCGGTCCAGTGGTTTAGGAGGAGATGTGGAAGACCCCAAAGAACCACCCAAAGGACCCCATCGAAAAAATACAGAAACCTTCACGGGCGTGCGCACAACAACTCACCGAAGTTTCATCGCAATCGAATGAATGGTATAGGAACGCATACGGGACAAACAAAGAAACATTCATTTTTATATATAAGATGTAAACTATACCATTTACTTGACATAAACCGTGATAGCTAACCTAATGTACAACATATATGTATTAATTATACACATAAATGTTCCTCGATAGACACTCTATCTATTGGCGAAAACTTGAATAAAATCCGTTCAGTACTTCCTGAGATTAGCGATTTCAAACACAGAGAGAAAACGGACCGACTTTACTTTATACTATGTATAGATAAAGTTAGTTGGTTGTGCTATTTGTATTTAAATACCTTCTACAATTAAGCTCGCACAAGGACGAAAACACAAACAAAAGTCTAGTGTCATGAAAGTTTTCTTGTATCATTTTTACTTATACATTTGTGTCTCCGTATGTCACACTGTCACCAGGCAGTGACTAAGTTAGTTTTTGTTACATAATTTATAAGATTTTGCGTTTTGTCATATAATCTAACTGTACATCGGAGCATTGTATCACTTCTTTGGTAATTCTTAATTACTGTAATACAATACGACACTGACGACACTGTAAGTGTGTGATGCAGATAAACACACACACACACACACACACACACACACACACAAACACACACACACACACACACACACACACACGCGCGTGTAAACTACCAAACTATACAAAGGATATTGTTCTACACTACTTCAGTTTCACTTTGCCTATCGGCACAGTTCCCTTTCACAGAGGCACACCTAACAGAATAGACATGTGTCTATTTCGGCTTATCAGCAACAGCCTTTATGTCTGTCGACATCTCGTTTCCGTACCTTAAGTGAGTTTGTTTCCAGATTATCATTGTACCGAGCACATTTCAGGCACACTTCATGATTATTTAGGGCAATGTCTACAGAATGTAGGTAGAATAAACGCGAATGTTGGGTTTTGTTTATCTCGGCTTGTTGAATTTTTCTTTTTTTAGTAATTGTCATGTAAACTTTAATTTCATAAGTCAAACACACACACACACACACACACACACACACACACACAATATTAATATTATAATTTTGGTTCGTGTGTGAGCAATGTAATTATTTTAAAATGGTAAAATTTTATTATGCTACAATATTTTGTTTACTTAAATGGCTCTGGTTAGAGTGACTTTCTTGAATCCATTGGTTATAGTGAAAGTGCCAATGACGTTTTTATATGCTTACATGTCAATTAGAATCTAAAATTTCGTTATCTTCCTTACTGCATTCAATGTTGCATTATTTCTGCTAAGACTTTATAGTCTTATTATCTTTCAATAAGAACATTTTCTTAAAAATTAAATTTTTATTTATTTGGATGGTTATTTACAGTTTTGCTTTTACACTTGCTTCCATTTGTCCATACGTCAGCTTGAATCTAGTAAATTAACGTAGATAAGCGTAATGTGTAAAACCTAACGCATTTATCATCAACCTGCTAGAGTGGATGATATACCGCAAGCCATGGGCAAATCAGAAAGACCATCAAAAGCAGAATAGGATAAGTAGAAAAGAAGCTTTTATCTACAAGAAGTAAATTTATTATTGTAATTGAATACTGAAATAATAAGATGGAGAAGTTTATAACATTATGTCTTTTGAGCACGCAGCTATTCAGATGCAAAACGTAACAAAAAGGGGAAACTAAAAGCTGGAGAAATGAATGTCTTAGCACTGTGATGCTAATGGAAAAAAAACAGGTGAAGGGAGTAAAAACTGAGCGAGCTCTGGAAATAATCGGAGACAGAAAACGTTTGTAGAGAAGTATAACAACAGGACGAGGCAGACAGGACTGATGAACTTGATAAACTGATAAATAAAGAGGGAGAGAAATAAGAGAGAATGTTCACTTTAATTGTTAACTTAAATTTCTGTCAATTTATTTTTTTATTTCATTAACTATTTAATTGTTTATTTTATTTTTAATTGTTTTAATTTTTTATAAGTTACATTTTTTATATACAAAAGTCAATATGACACCGATTTATTATCGTACCACACAAATGTGTTGACGTAATGAACTTTATTTCATAGTATAGGTAGAAAGACGTACAAGCCAGTGTAAGCATTAATTACGCATTTGAAATTTGATAGGGTACACACGTCCAAATTGTACGCTTATTTTATGTTAGGTTCATACGTTGAGGGAAATGTACTCTCTAAGAGGCATACCTAAACTTTACATTATCGTTTATGTATTTTATAGACCCTTGCGCCCTAATACGCTTCTCTCACACACACCTGGGGTTTAAGATTAGAAACTGGCGCTCACCTTGAAGAAAATTAAGTTTCGTTTAGGAGTTGCAGTGCGTATCCTACTGAAGCTTCACTGATATTAGTTTGAAGCTAATTAACTGTATTCTTAAACACGTTGTAGTATTCATTTAATTAAATAAAACTTTAACTTTCATGATCCTATAGTTTTACAAATAACTAAGTAATTTCAAACGTGTAGGGAAATAATAATGTATACAATTTATTCTAACAAGTTATAGTATTATAAGCAGGAAAACTGAATGAATTTGCTACGGAAAAGTAAATTTTCATTAGTACTTCCATGTGTATTTTGTGTGGTATTATTCATATAATTAATCTTCACACTTATCTGCTAAAAACGTAAATAGTAAAAATGTATAAACGCAATTGTATATGTAATTTATTTCTATTCATTGAGATTAAATTGAATTGATATTTAATAAAATGTAAAAACATTTTTAAAACCGATATCTCTGATAAATTCAGTTGTTCAAAATTATACTCAAAATTTCTGAAGAGAATCAACATTCGCATATCTGATTTACCGTTTCTTACAATAGCCATGAAATACATATTTACATAAGTACATAGTTGTTGCATCGTCTGCCAGCAAAAGGATAAAGCTAGATTTATTAATAAAGACATCAAGTAAAGAGTACCCAACTATAATGACTGAGGGGAAGGCGACAATAATATAATATTTTTTCTTTTTTACGAGAACGGGTCGTAATTTTTTTTTTACTGAATGTAGGTCGGGATTAGACTACGGAAATACAAATGTTTGCTTTAATGAAAAATGTTAAAATTTGTATAAAATATTAGGTACATTAATAAAATTATAAAATTAGTGGGGTGAAGATTTGTTTTATAAAATTATTAAACTATGTAAATTTTTGTTATTACTCCACATGTGATAAAGATAAAATTGTTGCTATAATATTGTTACGACATGACAGAACAGTCTACGTGTTTTTCCGAATGTGCCAGAAGAATATCGCTCTAATGTGTGTGGCATACGTGACTCTAGACGCATTCGCGAGACTTTTCTCGAAGCCGCCCGCCGCGCGGACTGTGTCAAGGCCACAATTAATTACGTAGTACACACTGGTGCTAGGACGTAGTTTGGAACGTTGTGGTCTGTGAGCGGAGGTATAAACACTTAAGTTACCTCCTTAAGGAGGCAGCGGCCTTAAGTTTCAGTATTAGTCGCGATATATTTACAGTGCGGTCCGAGTTATTATCGGGCGATAGTACTATGCGTTCAAGTGGTTATTAGTGAAGTGTTTAATAATCGGGCGGGATAATTGTAATACAATTGTGTTTAATTTTAGTGGACATTTTATTGCATGTGACAAATTTGTATTTGATTTGTTGTAAGAGACTGTTGTTAATTACGAACTGTTTAACTGTGATAATTAAAGCTGGGGAATAGTGACTTAATTGGTGTCTTGTATTTTGTTTCCACTCTACCTACGACGGTCTCGTCGCAACAATATACTTAGCGTTGTATGACCAAGAAACGTTATAAAACAATTGACCATCTATCAAAGCTGGGAACAATTTTGGTGAAAAATAAATTCACGATAACAAACGTAATGTACGTAACATGATGAAAAAAAGTATATATCCGAAGCTACAAATAAAACATTTAAAAATTACAAATTGTGGAAGAAACCAACAAGGACGGTATTTAATAACTATGACTCTTAGTTGAGATGGCAAGAAAACTTTGGAGAGTGAAAACGAAATGACTATAAAACGAAATAGCTTAACGCGTATTGTATTGGCCTACTTTAATAACTCAGAAACGAATAACTAATGTCATTTGTTGAGTTAGAATACTTGAACATAAATAATGGTAGAAAATATATGTGTAGTTTTAATACAATCTACAGAACTACTGAAGGAAGACTTATAGAGGGTCGTTCGGTCAGTAAGAGGTAATTTTAAATTTTATATATTAATTACAAGTATCTAACAATCTAGTGTTTTGAAAACTATTAAGATCGGAATTCAATTTTTCTTTGGTCTGAATAAAATACTTTGGTCTCTTCTTAGTCTATCGGGGACTAGGCAAATCACCTGTTCCGGTCCCAAACGAATAAGTCCACTGCACCAATGATTCCTAGGATTCCTATACTGTTCTGTCTAATGGCTTGAATTGCCAAACTTCCTTATACAACATGCCATCTGGCATCCTATTCAGATGAGCAAGCCGCCATAATCTCTTTATTTTCTGCAAAACGATATTGGATGTTAAAAAGTTTAGCTCTTTGCGAGTGTCTTGATCGTAGAACCTATCTCTTCGTGTGCAGCCTTTAACATACAGCAAGAATCTCATCTCCGATGCCTGTATCTTAATGAGATGTTTTATGCCAAAATTATTGTATAAGATGTTTTTTTCTTTCAGGATAATACAATAAGATTGGTACAGCCATTACTTTATAACATTTTTGTCGAGTCTCTTTTCTTGTTTTCCTTGATAACAAATCCTGTCGTATATTGACTCAAACTTATCCAACTTATAACTAACATCATAATTAACATCATAAATGATGATATCGCAGGCAAGAGAGCGGAAATATAACACCTAGTTTATAGTGTAATTATCGAAAACAAACTTAGTTCGTAAGGGGTATTTCACCATAAATGATATAGCTTTTAGCTTCTGTACAGAAATTTTAATCTTGTAATTCGAACAGACTTTCTGTGACTTCAACATCAATTTTTGGAGATCGCATTCATTGTTTGGATGATTACATGAACATCCGCAAAAATTACTGTATTCATGCATGCTCTATTATTTACTTTTATTCACGGATCCACTCGTATTTTCTACTCTCAAATTAGAAAACTCTCCAAATAGGTAGGTATCATCAATATAGATGTTTGTTGGCGTCACTAAAATTTATTATTAAGTAATATTCGTAACATAGTTTTTGCATTATACGCGTATAATCGAATGAATTCAAACTGGCCTTATGTAGAAACTGTTAGAGAAAACAGCGTTTCTAATCGCATTTAAAAGTTATTAGTCAAAAATGGTAAACATAGTTAAAATTTGATTCGCATTACCAAGATATTCCAAACTACTTAATATTTAGAAATGACACTACATTACAAGTTAATACATGATATATTTGCTACGAAGATGACAGATATAAGTAAACGCAACATTTGAGCACATCATTTTAATTACGTATAAACAGAAACACTAATAACAGCAAAGACTATTTGCTTATTTCACCCTCGTAATGTATGCACTACACAACCAGAAACGTAATACACACTGTATGAACACAGCTACGACGATGCAAGTTTTACGATGCCGGAGTAGTAGATTTAATTTCTCGGCGCCATCTGCTGTTCCCGGCAGACATTAACCGGTCGACAGATAACGTTTAGATCAGCTGAGATGGCGGCGGTTTGAATATTTTATGTTCAATTAATTGTGATTTATGGTCACCCAGCACTGCAAGTAGCGCAACACAACGTTACGTTTAGTACAACTAGACCAAGAGAAGTTATAAGATGCAAGAAGGAAGAAACAGTAAACACAGTCCTCGTACTTCAGGTTACAATGTCGTCCATTTCCTCATTCCAATACATACATATGTCTAACACGATACTTTCGTTACATCTCTCTTCTCTTCTCTTTCCTTCTATTTTATGTATCCGTTGCTTTATGTTGTACAGTAAAATGGACTTGGATTATCAGGAAAACCTATACACTACTTCTCCAAAAATTCTTTTATATTTTTATGATTATTTCTTGAAACTGAATATGATATAACAGAGAAGATTAATAAATTTAGGAACGTTTGTAGTACGATTAATAAAAATCTTATAAATATAACAAGACACAGCAGAAAGATTAAATTTTATAAGACACCTGTAATAACCACGTTGATTTATGCGTGTGAGGCGTAGGTCATAACAAAAAAGGAAAGAGGCAAGATTCAGAATGCTGAAATGTAGTTTCTTCGAAGTACTTTAAATTATAGAGTGTACGGTAGAATAAGGAAAGGAGATATCAGAGCAGAACTCTAAGTAAAACACATAAATGAAATTATTTCAATTTGCAGAAGCTAGTGGTGCAATCATCCGCAAAGGGTGACAGAATCAATTGCCGAAAGCGTCATTGAACTGTAAAGCCATTAGTAGTAGAGACGTGAGTCGTCTGAGGATGAAATGGGTCCCGGAACAGGTTTACATTACCTAATCCTTGAAGAGGATAAGATGAAAACGAAGGAGGGAGAACATCATTATTTTTCTTAGTCTTTACATCAATAATTCTTGCATGTCTTAAAGCACGATATATATGTTTTACCGTGTTCTTGTTTTGGGTGTCAAAAGCTTGCACAAAGTCCACGAATGTCCGCGCATTACACACCCAACTAACATTGTTTCGTATCATTTCACAGCACTTAAATGTGCTTTATAAGCCTAAAAATACTTAAAAATAACCTTTTTAAAATGTTTCTTGTCAACTAATACATAATATTTAAGCCTACAATCTCTACTTATTGTGTACTCATTCTACTTATATGCTATCATATGTTTTACGCCCTACTATATTACATATGCAATTAGAATGTCCATTGAAATATACGTGTGTGTGTGTGTGTGTGTGTGTGTATGTGTGTGTTTGTGTGTTTCGAACGCAGTCAATGTTAAATATGTCTGTCTAACTCATTTCCCGAAACTGTTTCAATGTTAGATGATATATGTTACCATGCACACTAAAGTCAAGATACATTAAATTTACTTTTCTGTTGCAACTCAAGAAACGACGGTGTCAATCAACATTTCAGAGTCTGTTGATAAACATCTGTACAGTTTCTAAAAAGGGTTTAAAAATCCGACTATCGTTGCAGCAAGATTGATTTACGTATTGTACTTCTTAGTTGTCGCAAAAGGGAGAACGTTAAAAATTTAAGACCTAGCGAAAGTAGACAGCTTTACCTAGACAATCAGAAAACTTTTGGTCTAGACTTATTTAAATTATATTTATATTTTTATGATTTGAATGATATGGATGGCCGCTTTGTACAGAATTAAGGTTGTTGACGTACAAGGTTATTCAAAAAGAATGAATATTTCACAAATAAATATTTTATTAAAGAAAAATTATTCAAAATTCACACCAAATTACAAGTATAATCAAGTTATAATCAAGTTTTATTTGCTGCCTTACGAGTGTTAAATGTGGCCACCACTTGCACTACGGACAACATCAAGGCGATATGAGGATTCTTCCCAGACCCGTAGCAACATATCACGATCCACTCAGTTGATCGCTGTTTACGGTCATCGAGGTGAGTTGCGGTGCAAGAAAAACTTTTACATATCCCCACAAGAAAACATTACATACGGTGAGATCTGGAGATCTCGCAGGCCAAGCACAAAGAGTCTTGGGCCCCCTTTCGACCAATCCATCGTTGGGGAACTTGTTTGTTCAAAAAAGCTCAAACCATCTTTTCCAGTAAACCGGTGCTCTATCATGTTGTAAAATGAAGTCATCTGAATCTGCTTGCAGTATAGGGAAGAGCCCCTGTTGAAGCATTTCGAGACAGGTTTGTCCTGTAACGGTGTTTTTCTCGAAGAAAAACGGACCATAAACCTTGTCCTCATCCACAGTACAGAAGACGATCACTTTAGGTGATTCTCTTTAGTGCTCAACTTTTTTATATGAGTGATTTGTTCCCCAAATGCGCACATAGTGACGATTTACTGTGCCATTCAAGTGAAAGGTTGCTTCATCACTGAAAATTAAACGTGAAATTAAAGTTTTGTCTTCCATCATCTGCAGCATTGAAACGCAAGATTCCATTCGCTTCCTCTTTCCGTTATTGGTAAGTGGCTGAACCAGCTGCAGTCTGTACGGTTTTAAATGCAAACGTTTTCTTATCACACGCCAGCTAGTGGGTTGTGGATTCTCAAGCTCATTGCTAGCTCGATTTGTGGACTTCCGTGGGCTCCTCTCAAACGCAACACGAATTCTCTGCAATGTCCCTCCGAAACTCGCGGTCGTCCTGGACTATTTTCTTTCCACGGACTCCAACTCGTTTCAACCTGCCGAAACCACCGTCGAATGTTTTTTGGAGAGGGCGAATTAATGTCGAATCGCCTTTGAAAATCACGCTGCACTGTGACAACCGATTTTGTTTTTGTAAACTCGAGAACGTAGAACGCTTTTTGCTTTTGACTCACCAGTTCGAGTTCAAACAAATAAACAAGGATTGCCTAGGAAAGGACGCGACTACTATAGCGCCTGTGTGGTAGCCATTTTAAGCTTAGAAACCTGCTCTTTTAAGTGGTCAGTGACTCATTGCATGACAATGCTTTAGAACAGAAAAACTGCGTTATGAAATCGGTTCATTTTGTTTGAACACTTGTATGAAAATAAATAAATCTTGATTATTTGTAAAATACTTGTGATTTGGTTGGAATTTTGTATTTGTTTTTCTTAATAAACTATTTTGTTCCAAAAAACAAAATTTTTTTTTTTTTTTTTTGAAACACTTTGTATAATCACCAGTTTTAAGTCCAAGCAACTATTCTTGTAATGCAAAGGTAAGCAGTAGAGTATGATTTGCAAGTAGTTTTGATCAAAATTTCTTGTCCAGCACAAAACAATACTGGATGAGCAGTGCCAAACATGACATTCAGTCTTCTAACAATAAACATCTGCCTGAGAAAATTATGTTTATTTAGTGTTGATAAGTGTGTAAAGATTTTCGACATTCTTTCCGTATGAGTAGGGGGAAACTGACAGTTCATTGCCGGAAGTGACGTCACACGGCGGGAAATTCAAAAATTGTGGTGGTGGGGGTAACCATGCGGTAGTTGGCTTTCGGCCATGTTGTCGTCGGCCAGCCTAAAGTGGGGTAATGTGTGCGTTGATTGGCGGAGGCGTGGCTATGTTCGCCGTTCGCCGTTCGCCGTTGACGTCGTCGTTGACGTCGTCATCGTCGCTGGGCGGCGGCCTGGTGGTGGCTTGATGGCCGCCCGTCGTGGTGGGTCGGCGGCGGCCATGTTGGAAAAGCTGCGATGTTGTCGGGTTGTGGATATGTGTAGTGGTTAAGGTACGGCCAGGTTGCCGATTCGTGCATGTGTTATAGTGTATGGGTATGTATATGTAAGGGGTTTTTCCGGAAGTTCGGCCATGTTGGAAAAGCGTCGATGCGGTGTTGCCAACTGTCGACGTTGTCGGCTCGGTGTTATAGTGTACGGGTTGAATATATGTTTCGCCATTGTTGCCAACTCGGTGTTATAGTGTACTGGTTTCGTATATATTTACACTGCCACGCCGATATCGTCGATGTTGTGTTTATGTGTTAAGTAAATATATTAACAGATTGAAAAAAACATGGTTACTCCCCCACCACAATTTTTGAATTTCCCGCCGTGTGACGTCCAGCAATGAACTCTCATTTTCCCTGTAAGAAACAAGAAACGCACATGATATGTAATATCTGAACGCGCCAACCTGTTGGTCTACGGCTCGCTATGTCGAGCCCTACTTGTAAGAAACACACATGATATGCAGTTGTCAATTCACTTATATAAAACACATGCACACGCAATATTTATGTAATATCTGAATAATAGGACGTTGCAAATGATGTAATCGGCTCCCACCATGATTTTCACATGTGGAGTTATTTTTTACAACAGAATGCTGACAGACCACCCGTTATGACTGGTGGGTATGTAATATAATAGGGACGTGTTTATATGTTAAGTAAATATATAAACAGATTGAAAAAAATACGTTCGCAGCAACCTGTTGGTCTGCGGCTCGCTATGTCTAGCCCTACATTTGTTGTTGTAAGAAACACACATGATATGCAGTTGTCAATAAGTAAATATGTAAACAGATTGAAAAAAATACGTTCGCATCAACCTGTTGGTCTGCGGCTCGCTATGTCGAGCCCTACATTTGTTGTTGTAAGAAACACACATGATATGCAGTTGTCAATTTATTTATGAAATATCTGAATGCACCAACCTGTTGGTCTACGGCTCGCTATGTCGAGCCCTAATTGTAAGAAACACACATGATATGCAGTTGTCAATTCACTTATATAAAACACATGCACACGCAATATTTATGTAATATCTGAATAATAGGACGTTGCAAATGATGTAATCGGCTCCCACCATGATTTTCACATGTGGAGTTATTTTTTACAACAGAATGCTGACAGACCATCTGTTATCATTGGTTGGTATGTAATATAATAGGGACAAGCGGTAGTTGGCTCCCACATGCATTTTTTTGAATGTGGCAATTGACTCCCACGTGTATTTTGCAGCTGTCTGGACATCTGTTTAGCGAGTCGCTAAATTAATTGCATCCGTCTGTCTGAGCGTATAATTAATTGCCGCCGTCTGTCTGAGCGTATAATTAATTGTCGCCGTCTGTCTGAACATATGTTATCGTTGCGTGTGAACGAAGTTAGGGGCGTACATAAGATACTATATATAAGCTGTACGAACTGCTCTCAAAGGCACATAGTTCGTCGCGAGACTCAACTGGAACTCGCACAAGGTCAGTTTGATTTTTAAATATTCTTTAATTTCTAAAGTATATTATAATCATGTAATTATTGTTTAATAAAATTGATATTTTTTAGAATAGTGTTAATGTTCCATGGAATTTTGAAATTAAAAAACAATAAAAAGGTTAAAGCAATACTGTTTAATTACAAATACTTAAAATACATGTAATCAAAATATATTACAATTTAAAATACATAATATGTAAACGCACACAGTAGTGAAAATTACAAAACTCAATTGCGCTAATAGTTGCAATTATACTTTCTGGCACGTCTCTCAACGAATGAACGAATAACGCACGTGCACAGCGCAATATATAGGGAGGTAGTTGTGGAGGTGGAAACCGGAGAGGGGGGAAACCACTCAACGCACAGTAAGCGTTTATTTTTAACCGTGTGAACAGGACACGAGCTGATTTCTCACGGTTCGATGGGAAGGTGGGGAAGAGGGGAGTCGGTTATTTTTTATACGTCTAGACAGCACTCGTGCTTGTTCGAACATGTCGACGACGCTAATTTATTTTTAGACAGGTGATGTATTTAACTGTGTGAACAGGATACGACTTGATTTCTCACGGTTCGATGGGTAGGTGAGGAAGAGGGGTGTCGGTTATTTTTATACGTCTAGACAGCACATGTGCTTGTTTGAACACGTCGTCGACGCTAATTTATTTTTAGACAGATGATGTAATCGATAGAAAGCCGACGACTGTTATTTTTTACGTAAGCGCTAAACAATAATGTTAGTAATTTATCAGAAACTTATTGATTATTCTAAAGTCTGATACAACCCACTCGCGTAAAGCGTGTACTCTAGTATTTGTACATATTTCCAGAAATAAGCGGTGCGCGAGACAGGCTGTTCCATGTATTGATTGTAATTGATCGAGTTTGGCACAACCGAAATCTTCTAAATTTATAATATTAAAATGCACGATACGCTTCTGTAGAAATCTTTTTTTTTGCAATCCTTTTACGAACACGAAGTAGGAAGGAAACGTATACTTTTCTAATATCGGTACAAGATGTTCGTACGATGTGTCCCCGTCCGTCCACGTTAGTCCATGATAATGGTCTGTTAACCATCAGTTTGTCCTCACATGTTTGTGATTCGAAACAATCGTGTCTATTGGATGTGTAAATATCCAATTCCTGCTGGAAAATGCGGTGACGTCCATAACGGCTAGTTCCTTAACGAGTTCGCTTCTATCGTTGTCGATGAAACAGTGAAAGTCAAGTTGTTGTCGGTATGTGCGTGACCATGTTGGAAAAGCGGCGATGTTGTCGGGTTGTGCATGTGTGCTGGTTAAGGTTCGGCCACGTTGCCGATTCGTGGTGTGTTATAGTGTATGGGTATGTATATGTAAGGGGTTTTTCCGGAAGGGTGTCCATGTTGGGAAAGCGTTGTCGGCGTTGTCAACTTGTGCTGGTTTAGCGACGTTGTCGGCTCGTGCGAGTGTTATAGTGTATGGGTTTAAGATATATTTACACTGCCACCGGATATCGTCGATGTGAAGAGGTGAATTGCATTGTTGCCAACGCGTCGACCACGTTGTCGGCTCGTGCATGTGTTACGTGGTGTGTTATAGTGTATGGTTATGTATATGTAAGGGGTTTTCCAGGAAGTGCGGCCATGTTGGAATGTTTACACTGCCGCCATTGTTGCCAACGCGTGGTCAACTCGGTGTTATAGTGTACTGGTTTCGGATATATTTACACTGCCACAATTGTCTCGATATCGTCGATGTTGTGTCTATGTGTTAAGTAATTGCATTGTTGCCAACTCAGTCAAGTAGTGTAAGAGTGTGCTGGTTAAGGTTCGGCCACGTTGGCGATTCGAGCGTGTGTTATAGTGTATGGGTTTGGATATATACTGTGTTTTCCGGAAGGGTGTCCACGTTGGAAAAGCGTCGACGTTGTCAACTTGTGCATGTGTGCTGGTTTAGCGTCGGCCACGTTGTCGGCTCGTGCATGTGTTATAGTGTACAGGTTTCAGATATATTTACACTGCCACCATTGTCCGGATATCGTCGATGTGAACAGGTGATTTGCATTGTTGCCAACTGGAGAACTGTACTGGCATCGGTCACGTTGTCGACTCATGCATGTGTTACAGTGTACGGCTTTCAGATATATTTACACTGCCACCCCATTGTCCGGATACCGTCGATGTGAAGAGGTGAATTGCATTGTTGCCAACTCGAGAAATGTACTGGCGTTGGTCACGTTGTCAACTTGTGCATGTGTTATAGTGTATGGGTTTAGATATTTACACTGCTGCCGTTCGGATTTATTACTGCGGTGCAAAATTGAATATCATTTCACTTGTAAAAATTGATTATCGTGCATTTGTGCAATTGTTCTGATTGACATTTCACTTATGAAACATGCATGATAGAAGGAAAAAAGGATAGTTGAAAATAAACAACTAAGCAAAGCAAAATTTACATATATTGTAATCAAACACACATAAAAATATACAATAAACTACATTCACACACACATACACACACACACACACACCACCGCCACAAGATGTTCGAACGATGTGTCCCCGTCCGTCCACTCAAATCTATAATAACCAAAGGTTTGTTTTTACGTGATTGTGATCCGAAACGATTGTGTTTAACAGAGGTGCAAATATCAAATGCCTGCTGGCATATCCGATGATGTTCATAATGGCTAGTTACTTGCCGAGTTCGTTTCCATCGTCGTCAACAAAACAGTGAAAGTCGTCAAGTTCATTGAAAGCTGTCAGACCAAGGTACAGCATGCCATAACCGATCGTAACGATATACCCATAACCGCAATGTCAACCAGCCTATCGTTAACGAAAACATTGCCACGTTAATTGACAGGTGTCAGACCAAGGTACAGCATGCCATGCCACGTTCATTGAAAGCTGTCTGACCAAGGTAGTGCATGCCATAATTGATCGTAACGATAACCCATAACCGCAATTTCAACATGCCTAACGTTAACGAAAACATTGCCACGTTCATTGGAAGCTGTTAGACCAAGGTACAGCATGACATAACCGATCGTAACGATATAACAACAACCGCAACGTCAACCTGCCTACCGTTAACGAAACCATTGTTACGTTCATTGAAAGCTGTCAGACCAAGTTACTGCATGCCATAACCGATCGTAACGATATACCCATAACCGAAATGTCAACCTGCCTATCGTTAACGACACCATTGCTACGTTCATTTAAAGCTGTCAGAGCAAGGTACTGCATGCCATAACCGAACGTAACGATATATCCATAACCGCAATGTCAACCTGCCTATCGTTAACGAAACCATTGCCAAGTTCATTGAAAGCCGCCAGAACAAGCTACTGCATGCCATAACCGATCGTAAAGATATACCCATAACCGCAATGACAACCTACCTATCGTTAACGAAACCATTGCCACGTTCATTGAAAGCTGTCAGACCAAGGTACTGCATGCCATAACCGATCGTAACGATATACCCATAACCACAATGTCAACCTGCCTATCGTTAACGAAAACATTCCCACGTTCATTGACAGGTGTCAGACCAAGGTACAGCATGCCATGCCACGTTCATTGAAAGCTGTCTGACCAAGGTAGTGCATGCCATAACTGATCGTAACGATATACTCATAACCGCAATTTCAACATGCCTATCGTTAACGAAACCATTGCCACGTTCATTGGAAACTGCTAGATCAAGGTACAGCATGCCATAACCGATCGTAACGATATACCAACAACCGCAATGTCAACCTGCCTACCGTTAACGAAACCATTGTTACGTTCATTGAAAGCTGTCAGACCAAGGTACTACATGCCATAACCGATCGTAACGATATACCCACAACCGCAATGTCAACCTGCCTATCGTTAACGAAACCATTGATACGTTCATTGAAAGCTGTCAGACAAAGGTACTGCATGCCATAACCGAACGTAACGATATACCCATAACCGCAATGTCAACCTGCCTATCGTTAACGAAACCATTGCCAAGTTCATTGAAAGCTGTCAGGCCAAGGTACTGCATGTCATAACCGATCGTAACGATATACCCATAACCGCAATCTCAACCTGCCTATGGTTAACGAAACCATTGCCAAGTTCATTGAAAGCTGTCAGACCAAGGTACTGCATGCCATAACCGATCGTAACGATATACCCATAACCGCAATCTCAACCTGCCTATGGTTAACGAAACCATTGCCAAGTTCATTGAAAGCTGTCAGACCAAGGTACTGCATGCCATAACCGATCGCAACGATATACCCATAACCGCAATCTCAACTTGCCTATCGTTAACGAAACAATTGCCAAGTCCATTGAAAGCCGCCAGAACAAGCTACTGCATGCCATAACCGATCGTAAAGATACACCCATAACCGCAATGACAACCTACCTATCGTTAACGAAACCATTGCCACGTTCATTGAAAGCTGTTAGACCAAGGTACTGCATGCCATAACCGATAGTAACGATATACCCATAACCGCAATTTCAACCTGCCTATCGTTAACGAAACCATTGCCAAGTTCATTGAAAGCTGTCAGACCAAGGTACTGCATGCCTTAACCGATCGTAACGATATACCCATAACCGCAATCTCAACCAGCCTATCGTTAACGAAACCATTGCGACGTTCATTGAAAGCTCTCCGACCAAGGTACTGCATGCCATAACCGATAGTAACATTATACCCGTAACCGCAATTTCAACCTGTCTATCGTTAACGAAACCATTGCCAAGTTCATTGAATGCTGTCAGACCAAGGTACTACATGCCATAACCGATCGTAACGATATACCCATAACCGCAATGTCAACCTGCCTAACGTTAACGAAACTATTGCCAAGTTCATTGAAAGCTGTCAGACTAAGGTATTGCATGCCATAACCGATCGTAACGATATACCCATAACCGCAATAGCAACCGGCCTATCGTTAACTAAACCATTGCCACGTTCATTGAAAGCTCTCAGACCAAGGTACTGCATGCCATAACCGATAGTAACGATATACCCATAACCGAAATCTCAACCTGCCTATCGTTAACGAAACCATTGCCAAGTTCATTAAAAGCCGCCAGACCAAGGTACTGCATGCCATAACCGATAGTAACGATATACCCATAACCGCAATGTCAACATTCATATCGTTAACGAAATCATTGATAGCCAAGTTCATTGAAAGCCGTCAGACCAAGTTACTGCATGCCGTAACCAATTGTAACGACATGCCCATAACCGCGATGTCATCCTGCCTATCGTTAACGAAACCATTGCCAAGTTCATTGGAAGCCGCCAGACCAAGTTACTGCATTTCGTAACCGTTCGTAACGATATACCCATAACCGCAACGTCATCCTGCCTATCGTTAACGAAAGCATTGACACGTTCATTGAAAGCTGTCAGACCAAAGTACTGCATGACATAACCGATTTTAACGATATAACCACAACCGCAATGTCAACCTGCCTAACGTTAACGAAACCATTGCCTCGTTCATTGAAATCTGTCAGACCAAGGTAGTTCATGCCATAACCGATCTTAACGATATACCCACAACCGCAATGTCCACCTGCCTATCGTTAAAGAAACAATTGCCAAGTTCATTGAAAGCTGTCAGACCAAGGTAGTGCATGCCATAACCGATCGTAACGATATACACATAACCGAAATATCAGACTGCCTATTGTTATCTAAAACATTGCCATGTTCATTGAAACTTGTCAGACCAAGTTACTGCATGCCATAACCGATCCTAACGATATAACCATAACTGCAATGTCAAACTGCCTATCTTTAACGAAACCATTGCCACGTTCATTGAATGGTGTCAGACCCAGATACTGCATGCCATAACCGATCGTAACGATATACCCACAACCGCAATGTCAACCTGCCTATCGTTAACGAAACCATTGCCACATTCATTGTAATTTGTCAGACCAAGGTACTGCATGCCATAGCCGATCGTAACGATATAGCCATAATCGCAATATCAACCTGCCTATCGTTATCAAAACCACAACAAGTTCATTGAAAGCTGTCAGACCAAGGTACTGCATGGCATAACCGATCGTAACGATATACACATAACCGCAATGGCAACCTGCCTATCGTTAACGAAACCATTGCAAAGTTCTTTTAAAGCCGTCAGATCAAGGTACTGCATGCCATAACCGATCGTAACGATATACACATAACCGCAATGTCAACCTGCCTATCGTTAACGAAACCATTGCCATGCCATAACCGATCGTAACGATATACCCATAACCGCAATGACAACCTTCCTATCGTTAACGGAACCATTGCAAAGTTCTTTTAAAGACGTCAGACCAAGGTACTGCATGCCATAACCGATCGTAACGATATACCCATAACCGCAATGTCAACCTGCCTATCGTTAACGAAACCACGTCAAGTCCATTGAAATCTGTCAGACCAAGGTACTGCATGCCATTACCGATCGTAACCTTATACCCATAACCGCAATATCAACCTGCCTACCGTTAACGAAACCATTGCCACGTTCGTTGAAAGATGTCAGACCAAGGTACTGCACGCCATAATCGATCTTAACGATATACCCATAACCGCAATGTCAACCTGCCTATCGTAAACTAAACCATTGACACGTTCATTGAAATCTGTCACACCAAGATATTGCATGTCCTAACCGATCGTAACGATATACCCATATCCGCAATGTCAACCTGCTTATCGTTAACGAAACCATTGCCACGTTCATTGAAAGTGTCAGACCAAGGTACTGCATGTCATAACCGATCGTAACGATATACACATAACAGCAATGTCAACCTGCCTATCGCTAATGAAACCATTGCCTCCTTCATAGAAAGTTGTCAGACCAAGGTACTGCATGTCATAATCGATCGTAACGATATACCCATAACCGCAACGTCAACTTGCCTATCGTTAATGAAACCATTGCCAAGTTCATTGAAAGCTGTCAGACCAAGTTACTGCATGACATAACCGATCGTAACGATGTACCCATAACCGCAATGTCTACCTGCATATCGTTAAGGAAACCATTGCCACGTTCATTGAATTCTGACAGACCAAGGTACTCCATGTCATAACCGATCGTAATGATATACCCATATCCGCAATGTCAACCTGCTTATCGTTAACGAAACCATTGCCACGTTCATTAAAATCTGTCAAAGCAAGGTACTGCATGTCATAACCGATCGTAACGATTTGCCCGTAACCGCAATCTCAACCTACCAATTGTTAACGAAACCATTGCAAAGGTCATTGAAAACTGTCAGAACAAGGTACTGAATGGCATAACCAATCGTAACGATATACACATATCCGAACGATATACCCATTACCGCAATGTCAACCTGTCTATCGTTAACGAAACCATTCCTACGTTCATAGAAAGCTGTCAGTCCAAGGTACTGCATGCCATAACCGATCGTAACGATATACCCATAACCGCAATGTCAACCTGCCTATCGTTAACGAAACGATTGACACGTTTATTGAAACCTGTCAGACCAAGGTACTGCTTGTCATAACCGATCGTAACGATATACCCATAACCGCAATATCAACCTTCTTATCGTTAACGAAACCATTGCCAAGTTCATTGAAAGCTCTCAGACCAAGGTACTGTATGTCATAACCGATCGTAACTATATACCCATAACCTCAATCTCAACCTGTCTATCGTTAACGAAACCATTGCCAATTTCATTAAAAGCCGCCAGGCCAAGGTACTGCATGCACTGTCGGACCAAGGTATTTCATGCCATAACCGATCGTAACAATATACCCATAACCACAATGTAATCCTGCCTATCGTTAACGAAACCATTGCCAAGTTCATTGAAACCGCCAGACCAAGGTACTGCATGCACTGTCAGACCAAGGTACTTCATGTCATAACAGATCGTAACGATATACCCATAACAGCAATGTCAACCTGCCTATCGTTAACGTAACCATTGCCCCGTTCATTGAAAGCTGTCAGACCAAGGTATTGCATGCCATAACCGATCGTAACGATATACCCATAACCGCAACCGAACGCTCGACGACTGTTTTAGTTAACAGTGAACAGTTGTTACGTTCATTTATGCGAGCAGTCGGGGGTTATGAGAGTTCGAATACACTATCTTCCACCATGTTAAATGACGGGAGGTGGGTGGGCGTAGTCACGGAGTTGGGGGATGTCGTCCATGTTGATAAAGTCGTCGCCCATGTTGAAAAATTCTTCGACCAATCATCGATGACCTTCGGGCGGCGGTCAGGCTTTGGATGGCGAATACGACTACATAACATGATCGATCGATCGATCGTTACGATCGGTTATGGCATGCAGTACCTTGGTCTGACAGCTTTCTATGAACGTAGCAATGGTTTCGTTAACGATAGACAGGTTGACATTGCGGTTATGGATATATCGTTCGGATATGTGTATATCGTTACGATCGGTTATGCCATACAGTACCTTGGTCTGACAGCTTTCAATGAACTTGGCAATGGTTTCGTTAACGATTGGTAGGTTGAGATTGCGGTTATGGGTCAATCGTTACGATCGGTTATGACATGCAGTACCTTGCTCTGACAGATTTCAATGAACGTGGCAATGGTTTGGTTAACGATAAGCAGGTTGACATTGCGGATATGGGTATATTATTACGATCGGTTATGACATGCAGTACCTTGGTCTGTCAGAATTCAATGAACGTGGCAATGGTTTCCTTAACGATATGCAGGTAGACATTGCGGTAATGGGTACATCGTTACGATCGGTTAGGACATGCAATATCTTGGTCTGACAGATTTCAATGAACGTGTCAATGGTTTCGTTTACGATAGGCAGGTTGACATTGCGGTTATGGGTATATCGTTCAGATCGATTATGGCATGCAGTACCATGGTCTGACCGCTTTCAATGAACGTGGCAATGGTTTCGTTAACGATATGCAGGTTGACATTGCGGTTATGGGTATATGGTTACGATCGATAATGGCATGCAGTACCTTGGTCTGACAGATTTCAATGGACTTGACGTGGTTTCGTTAACGAAAGGCAGGTTGACATTGCGGTTATGTGTATATCGTTACGATCGGTTATGGCATGCAGTACCTTGGTCTGACGGTTTTAAAAGAACTTTGCAATGGTTCCGTTAACGATAGGCAGGTTGTCATTGCGGTTATGGGTATATCGTTACGATCGGTTATGGCATTGCAATGGTTTCGTTAATGATAGGCAGGTTGACATTGCGGTTATGTGTATATCGTTACGATCGGTTATGTCATGCAGTACCTTGGTCTGACGGCTTTAAAAGAACTTTGCAATGGTTTCGTTAACGATAGGCAGGTTGTCATTGCGGTTACGTGTATATCGTTACGATCGGTTATGCCATGCAGTACCTTGGTCTGACAGCTTTCAATGAACTTGGTGCGGTTTTGTTAAAGGTAGGCAGGTTGATATTGCGATTATGGCTATATCGTTACGATCGGCTATGGCATGCAGTACCTTGGTCTAACAACTTACAATGAATGTGGCAATGGTTTCGTTAACGATAGGCAGGTTGACATTGCGGTTGTGTGTATATCGTTACGATCGGTTATGGCATGCAGTATCTTGGTCTGACACGTTTCAATGAACGTGGCAATGGTTTCGTTAAAGATAGGCAGGTTGACATTGCAGTTATGGGTATATCGTTACGATCGGTTATGGCATGCAGTAACTTGGTCTGTCAGCTTTCAATGAACATGGCAATGTTTTAGTTAACAATAGGCAGTCTCACATTCCGGTTATGTGTATATCGTTACGATCGGTTATGGCATGCACTACCTTGGTCTGACAGCTTTCAATGAACTTGGCAATTGTTTTTTAACGATAGGCAGGTTGACATTGCGGTTGTGGGTATATCGTTAAGATCGGTTATGGCATGCAGTACCTTGGTCTGACAGATTTCAATGAACGGGGCAATGGTTTCGTTAACGTTAGGCAGGTTGACATTGCGGTTGTGGTTATATCGTTGAAATCGGTTATGTCATGCAGTACTTTTGTCTGACAGCTTTCAATGAACGTGTCAATGCTTTCGTTAACGATAGGCAGGATGACGTTGCGCTTATGGGTATATCGTTACGAACGGTTACGAAATGCATAACTTGGTCTGGCGGCTTTCAATGAACTTGGCAATGGTTTCGTTAACGATAGGCAGGATGATATTGCGGTTATGGGTTATCGTTACGATCGGTTATGACATGCAGTAACATGGTCTTGCGGCATTCAATGAACTTGGCAATGGTATCTTTAACGATAGGCAGGTTGACATTGCGGTTGTGGGTATATCGTTACGATCGGTTATGGCATGCAGTACCTTCGTCTGGCAGCTTTTAATGAACGTAGCAATGGTTTCGTTAACGATAGGCAGGTTGACATTGCGGTTATGGGCATATCGTTACAATTGGTTACGGCATGAAGTAACTTGGTCTGACGGCTTTCAATGAACTTGGCTATGATTTCGTTAACGATATGAATGTTAACATTGCGGTTATGGGAATATCGTTACAATCGGTTATGTCATGCAGTACCTTGGTCTGGCGGCTTTCAATGAAATTGGTAATGGTGTCGTTAACGATAGGCAGGTTGACATTGCGGTTATCGGTATATCATTACGATCGGTTATGGCATGCAATACCTTATTCTGACGGCTTTCAATGAACTTGGCAATGGTTTCGTTAATGATAGGCAGGTTGAGATTTCGGTTATGGGTATATCGTTACTATAGTTTATGGCATGAAATAACTTAGTCTGACAGCTTTCAATGAACTTGGCAATAGTTTCGTTAACGTTAGGCAGGTTGACATTGCGGTTATGGGTATATCGTTACGATCGGTTATGGCATGTAGTACCTTGGTCTGACAGCTTTCAATGAACTTGGCAATGGTTTCGTTAACGATAGACAGGTTGAAATTGCGGTTAAGGGTATATTGTTACTATCAGTTATGGCATGCAGTACCTTGGTCTGAGAGCGTTCAATCAACGTGGCAATGGTTTCGTTACCGATAGACTGGTTAAGATTGCGGTTATGGGTATATCGTTACGATCGGTTATGGCATGCAGTACCTTGGTCTGACAGCTTTCAGTGAACTTGGCAATGGTTTCGTTAACGATAGGCAGGTTGAAATTGCGGTTATGGGTATATCGTTACGATCGGTTATGGCATGCAGTACCTTGGTCTGACAGCTTTCAATGAACTTGGCAATGGTTTCGTTAACGATAGGCGGGTTGAGATTGCGGTTATGGGTATATCGTTACGATCGGTTATGGCATGCAGTACCTTGGTCTAACAGCTTTCAATGAACGTGGCAATGGTTTCGTTAACGATAGGTAGGTTGTCATTGCGGTTATGGGTATATCTTTACGATCGGTTATGGCATGCAGTAGCTTGTTCTGGCGGCTTTCAATGGACTTGCCAATTGTTTCGTTAACGATAGGCAAGTTGAGATTGCGGTTATGTGTTTATCGTTACGATCGGTTATGGCATGCAGTACCTTGGTCTGACATGAACTTGGAAATGGTTTCGTTAACCATAGGCCGGTTGAGATTGCGGTTATGGGTATATCGTTACGATCGGTTATGACATGCAGTACCTTGGTCTGACAGCTTTCAATGAACTTTTCAATGGTTTCGTTAACGATAGGCAGGTTGACATTGCGGTTATGGGTATATCGTTACGTTCGGTTATGGCATGCAGTACCTTTGTCTGACAGCTTTCAATGAACGTAGTAATGGTTTCGTTAACGATAGGCAGGTTGACATTGCGGTTATGGGTATATCGTTACGATCGGTTATGGCATGCAGTACCTTGGTCTGACAGATTTCAATGAACGTAACAATGGTTTCGTTAACGGTAGGCAGGTTGACATTGCGGTTGTTGGTATATCGTTACGATCGGCTATGGCATGCTGTACCTTGGTCTAACAGTTTCCAATGAACGTGGCAATGGTTTCGTTAACGATAGGCATGTTGAAATTGCGGTTATGGGTATATCGTTACGATCAGTTATGGCATGCAGTACCTTGGTCAGACAGCTTTCAGTGAACGTGGCATGGCATGCAGTACCTTGGTCTGACACCTTTCAATGAACGTGGCAATGTTTTCGTTAACGATAGGCAAGTTGACATTGCGGTTATAGGTATATCGTTACGATCGGTTATGGCATGCTGTACCTTGGTCTGTCAGCTTTCAATGAACTTGGCGACTTTCACTGTTTTGTTGACGACGATGGAAACGAACTCGGCAAGTAACTAGCCATTATGGACATCATCGCATATGCCAGCAATCATTTGATATTTGCACCTGTAGTAAACACAATCGTTTCGGATCACAATCACGTAAGGACAAACCGTTTGTTAACGGAGCATTATTATAGATTTGAGTGGACGGACGGGGACACATCGTTCGAACATCTTGTGGTGGTGGTGTGTGTGTGTTTGTGTGTGTGTGTATGTGTGTGTGAATGTAGTTTATTGTATATTTTTATGTGTGTTTTATTACAATATATGTAACTTTTGCTTTGCTTAGTTGTTTATTTTCAACTATCCTTTTTTCCGTCCATCATGCATGTTTCATAAGTGAAATGTCAATCAGAACAATTGCACAAATGCACGATAATCAATTTTTACAAGTGACATGATATTCAATTTTGCACCGCAGTAGTAAATCCGAACGGCAGCAGTGTAAATATCTAAACCCATACACTATAACACAAGCACAAGTTGACAACGTGACCAACGCCAGTACAGTTCTCGAGTTGGCAACAATGCAATTCACCTCTTCACATCGACGATATCCGGACAATGGGGTGGCAGTGTAAATATATCTGAAAGCCGTACACTATAACACATGCATGGGTCGACAACGTGACCGATGCCAGTACAGTTCTCCAGTTGGCAACAATGCAAATCACCTCTTCACATCGACGATATCCGGACAATGGTGGCAGTGTAAATATATCTGAAACCTGTACACTATAACACATGCACGAGCCGACAACGTGGCCGACGCTAAACCAGCACACATGCACAAGTTGACAACGTCGACGCTTTTCCAACGTGGACACCCTTCCGGAAAACACAGTATATATCCAAACCCATACACTATAACACACGCTCGAATCGCCAACGTGGCCGAACCTTAACCAGCACACTCTTACACTACTTGACTGAGTTGGCAACAATGCAATTACTTAACACATAGACACAACATCGACGATATCGAGACAATTGTGGCAGTGTAAATATATCCGAAACCAGAACACTATAACACCGAGTTGACCACGCGTTGGCAACAATGGCGGCAGTGTAAACATTCCAACATGGCCGCAATTCCGGGAAAACCCCTTACATATACATAACCATACACTATAACACACCACGTAACACATGCACGAGCCGACAACGTGGTCGACGCGTTGGCAACAATGCAATTCACCTCTTCACATCGACGATATCCGGTGGCAGTGTAAATATATCTTAAACCCATACACTATTACACTCGCACGAGCCGACAATGTCGCTAAACCAGCACAAGTCGACAACGCCGACAACGCTTTCCCAACATGGACCCCCTTCCGGAAAAACCCCTTACATATACATACCCATACACTACAACACATCACGAATCGGCAACGTGGCCGAACCTTAACTAGCACACATGCACAACCCGACAACATCGCCGCTTTTCCAACATGGTCACGCACATACCGACAACAACTTGACTTTCACTGTTTCATCGACAACGATGGAAGCGAACTCGTTAAGGAACTAGCCGTTATGGACGTCACCGCATTTGCCAGCAGGCATTGGATATTTACACATCCAATAGACACGATTGTTTCGAATCACAAACATGTGAGGACAAACAGATGGTTAACAGACCATTATCATGGACTAACGTGGACGGACGGGGACACATCGTACGAACATCTTGTACCGATATTAGAAAAGTATACGTTTCCTTACAACTTCGTGTTCGTAAAAGGATTGCAAAAAAAAGATTTCTACAGAAGCGTATCGTGCATTTTAATATTATAAATTTAGAAGATGTCGGTTGTGTCAAACTCGATCAATTACAATCAATATATGGAACAGCCTGTCTCGCGCACCGCTTATTTCCGGAAATATGTACAAATACTAGAGTACACGCTTTACGCGAGTGGGTTGTATCAGATTTTAGAATAATCAATAAGTTTCTGATAAATTACTAACATTATTGTTTAGCGCTTACGTAAAAAATAACAGTCGTCGGCTTTCTATCGATTACATCATCTGTCTAAAAATAAATTAGCGTCGACGACGTGTTCAAACAAGCACATGTGCTGTCTAGACGTATAAAAATAACCGACACCCCTCTTCCTCACCTACCCATCGAACCGTGAGAAATCAAGTCGTATCCTGTTCACACAGTTAAATACATCACCTGTCTAAAAATAAATTAGCGTCGTCGACATGTTCGAACAAGCACGAGTGCTGTCTAGACGTATAAAAAATAACCGACTCCCCTCTTCCCCACCTTCCCATCGAACCGTGAGAAATCAGCTCGTGTCCTGTTCACACGGTTAAAAATAAACGCTTACTGTGCGTTGAGTGGTTTCCCCCCTCTCCGGTTTCCACCTCCACAACTACCTCCCTATATATTGCGCTGTGCACGTGCGTTATTCGTTCATTCGTTGAGAGACGTGCCAGAAAGTATAATTGCAACTATTAGCGCAATTGAGTTTTGTAATTTTCACTACTGTGTGCGTTTACATATTATGTATTTTAAATTGTAATATATTTTGATTACATGTATTTTAAGTATTTGTAATTAAACAGTATTGCTTTAACCTTTTTATTGTTTTTTAATTTCAAAATTCCATGGAACATTAACACTATTCTAAAAAATATCAATTTTATTAAACAATAATTACATGATTATAATATACTTTAGAAATTAAAGAATATTTAAAAATCAAACTGACCTTGTGCGAGTTCCAGTTGAGTCTCGCGACGAACTATGTGCCTTTGAGAGCAGTTCGTACAGCTTATATATAGTATCTTATGTACGCCCCTAAATTCGTTCACACGCAACGATAACATATGTTCAGACAGACGGCGACAATTAATTATACGCTCAGACAGACGGCGGCAATTAATTATACGCTCAGACAGACGGATGCAACTAATTTAGCGACTCGCTAAACAGATGTCCAGACAGCTTCAAAATACACGTGGGAGTCAACTGCCACATTCAAAAAAATGCACGTGGGAGCTAACTACCGCTTGTCCCTATTATATTACATACCAACCAATGATAACAGATGGTCTGTCAGCATTCTGTTGTAAAAAATAACTCCACATGTGAAAATCATGGTGGGAGCCGATTACATCATTTGCAACGTCCTATTATTCAGATATTACATAAATATTGCGTGTGCATGTGTTTTATATAAGTGAATTGACAACTGCATATCATGTGTGTTTCTTACAATTAGGGCTCGACATAGCGAGCCGTAGACCAACAGGTTGATGCGAACGTATTTTTTTCAATCTGTTTACATATTTACTTATTGACAACTGCATATCATGTGTGTTTCTTACAACAACAAATGTAGGGCTAGACATAGCGAGCCGCAGACCAACAGGTTGCTGCGAACGTATTTTTTTCAATCTGTTTATATATTTACTTAACACATAAACACGTCCCTATTATATTACATACCCACCAGTGATAACGGGTGGTCTGTCAGCATTCTGTTGTAAAAAATAACTCCACATGTGAAAATCATGGTGGGAGCCGATTACATCATTTGCAACGTCCTATTATTCAGATATTACATAAATATTGCGTGTGCATGTGTTTTATATAAGTGAATTGACAACTGCATATCATGTGTGTTTCTTACAAGTAGGGCTCGACATAGCGAGCCGTAGACCAACAGGTTGGCGCGTTCAGATATTACATATCATGTGCGTTTCTTGTTTCTTACAGGGAAACTGAGAGTTCATTGCTGGACGTCACACGGCGGGAAATTCAAAAATTGTGGTGGTGGGAGTAACCATGTTTTTTTCAAACTGTTAATATATTTACTTAACACATAAACACAACATCGACGATATCGGCGTGGCAGTGTTAATATATACGAAACCAGTACACTATAACACCGAGTTGGCAACAATGGCGAAACATATATTCTTCCCGTACACTATAACACCGAGCCGACAACGTCGACAGTTGGCAACACCGCATCGACGCTTTTCCAACATGGCCGAACTTCCGGAAAAACCCCTTACATATACATACCCATACACTATAACACATGCAGGAATCGGCAACCTGGCCGTACCTTAACCACTACACATATCCACAACCCGACAACATCGCAGCTTTTCCAACATGGCCGCCGCCGACCCACCACGACGGGCGGCCATCAAGCCACCACCAGGCCGCCGCCCAGCGACGATGACGACGTCAACGACGACGTCAACGGCGAACGGCGAACGGCGAACATAGCCACGCCTCCGCCAATCAACGCACACATTACCCCACTTTAGGCTGGCCGACGACAACATGGCCGAAAGCCAACTACCGCATGGTTACCCCCACCACCACAATTTTTGAATTTCCCGCCGTGTGACGTCACTTCCGGCAATGAACTGTCAGTTTCCCCCTACTCGTATGCGTTACGATTTGTGTTAATGATAATCGTTGTGACTGATATGAAGGAATAACAATAAAACTTGTTATGATAGCGCTCTTCCCACACTTCTTTATGGGTCTGAAAATTGGCTTTTCACGAAAGGCCAGGCCAGTCGCATCCAAGTGGCTGAAACGAGATTTCACAGGCACGTGGCAGGGTATACTCACCATAATCGTAGAAGAAACACAGATAGGCCTATACGGCAGGAACTAAATATTATGACTATACTCGACAGGGTCGCCCAGTATCGGCTGAATTAGTGGGAACATATTTGCCGAATGGATGACCGCCGCATCCCCAAACAACTATGGTACTATAAGCCCAGGGGACGGAGAGGTGTGGGACGTCCGAGGAAGTGCTGGAGTGACTAGCTCTAATCTTTGCCTATTTGAATCCGTAACAAACGGATCCTTGGTTTAATCCGTGAAGATGATGATGATGATGATGACGAACACTCTTGCTCAGTGTTCCTTATTCAAAATTTATATTTGGATTATTGCAATGCAATACAGTCAATACGCTTTGTTGAATATCTTTTTTTACAATTGTCTTGATCGATTTTTTCTTTCCAAAAGTATTGACAACTCCTAAATAAAATTAAGTGATATATCTATTTGTAACAAAAGACTTTATCAGTAACTTTTCGCGCAACGTCTTGCATACGTACGCAAATACAAACAAGTCGTTTGTGTAATGAAACTTGTAGTGTATCATTTGAGTCTATATATGTACGTCACACTGTCACAAGGCACTTACTAAGTTAGTTTCTCTCCTTATCGGACGAGATGGGTTGGCGTCTACATACGCAAGAAGTGTTTGTTTCGAAAGCGTCGTTATTCTGATCACGTAGCAGGCAGACGTCGTGCTGATGATTACAGAAGGAAATTTGCCGCTGTGTGTGGAGCCGCCAACGCACGTGGGATACCCAACGCTGTCTTATTCAACTGTTTTGGGTTTAAGAAACATAACGTATACATCAAAGGGATTCACGTGTTTTGCTAACACTTCAAGCCTAATCTTGTTAAGAGTTACTAATTTTGTTGATACACTAAAAACATAGAGCTACAATCATTTTAGTTTAGATATTCTTACCAAATATTTATAGATTATTTAGAGGTTTATGTAATTTATACAGATAACTTAATTTAACAAAAGTAAATTGTTCTATCACATTTTTGTGTTACAAAATTTTCTTTTGGAAAAGTGTGTACCTTATTTTCTCTTACAACAAAATATTAAAATATGTGTTTATTTGTGTATAATATGTGTTTTCATGGTTTACCGTTGTTTCCCTTGAGATGCTTTCCTTTCAAGCATTTTAATTTAAATAACTAAAAATCAATTATAACTAAAAGTAATCATGTGCGTAACAATAAAGAGAGTCTTCAAAATAGGGACAAAATAATAAATGAATAAAAATTGACAATTATGTTTTAATTCAACAAAATTTTTTACACGATTCAATGTTTATTAATAAAAAATAATCGCACTAACATAACGTCTAATTTGGAATGTAATTTACCTGACAAACCTAGGACATGTGATTCCAATTTTTTTAATACGTTTGAGATTTGGAGACGGCGCAGTATAGGCAATCTTGATACTGACGCTTTCTATGACAGTGAATTGTTAAACTGTTGATCGGCAAAGGACGTGCTACGCTCGGAACTATTATTATTGATGTTATTGATGAAATAATATAAGTATACACTAAACTTGTGCAATTAATATCATTCACATTTTGATATGTTAGACAATTTAAGGGTCTAAATTTTTATTGAAAATGCATGTTTGTTCGCGCGCGCGCGTGTGTGTGTGTGTGTGTGAGCCTTCATGGTGTATGGTTCTTTCTCGCTTTATTTTCGTGTGGTCTATACAGAGAGCGGTGGCATATTCAGAATAATTTTAAATAATATATATAAATAAACGTTTATCAGTGAACCAAATGATATGAGCATTAAAATAAACAGATTTTGTAACAAGTAAGGTAACATTTAGTATAACAGTCATAACACAGACGTATGACAAGATTAGGGTAACATCTTCATTTTTATTAGGTTTGAAATAAAAATTAAGCTTTATGTTTTTTATGCTTCAATGTCCTCAAAAATACATTAAAAAACTGGCAAAAGCTGTAATTTGCTATGAACGTGCTTCCTAACAAACTGAGTGCGATGGACGTTAATCGGGCATTCTAACATGTGAAGACGCACCGTTTCAACATATAATTTTAGCTTTGCGTTTTAAGTAAATACGTCTTGTTCATTTAGAATACTTTTACATATGAAACGGCGCAGTTTATGCAATCTCGTGTCTATTTCTGTTTATCAGCCGACAGCCTTTGTTTTCTCGGCATGTCGTTTCCTTCCATCTGCCTATTGTGTTTGTAAACTTTGCTCACTCCATGTATGTTACGTACAGAATAATGTTAATATTATTTCAAATATACTTTTCTGTAACTTGGAGTAGCTGTAATAGAACTTATTTTTGTTCCGTGTTTATTTTATGGGAAACAAGTTTTCAGTTGTTTACTCCCTTGTATCATAACCGTCCTCCTACAGCTGCTTGCTGCTTTCATCCTTGTTACACATTTACCATATAAATGTTACTTACATTGTCGAATATTCAGGTTCCAATAATTTTTTATTTTCATTAAAAACTACTTTCAGTATTGTTACTTTTAATTATACTTCTGATTATATTTCTTTGTGCTTTTACCTTGACTGTGGTATAGTAGATAAAAGCAGTTTGTGGCAGTAGATAGTAGTGTGGTGATGTTTGACTGAAGCAGTCTTATGAAATTTTGGTAAACACTATACACTGTAATCTGAGTACATTACTATAGATATCCATAAGATACAACAGTGATGTTTTGTGGCTGCCACATTTTCAGAATTATTTGTAGTAAATCATATTTCCTACAGTCATTGTTTCCTAAAATATTTAAATATCAAAATTTATTTTTACTGTCTTCGTTTGTGTATCTGTATTTACAAAATTTCTCACAACTGGAGGACCGCTCCAAACCAGTCAGTCAACTAATCAGAACACACAGAGAACGGACAAAAAGACAGATATTAGGCACACAGTTAAACAACATATATGATTTCTTCAATTTTCTTTAGGTAAACATATTTCACGTCAACAATATAAATGTGTCAACTATAAACGTAGGACATTAATTTGTTGAGGTAATGAAGTTAATTTGAATAGTGTAAGTATGGAAACGTACAAGGCCGTTTAAGCGTTAATTACACATTACAAACTCGTTAGTGGGAACATTAAATGGTAAGTTTATTTTACGTTACGATGCTTCATACATCGAGGGAAATATCCCCTTCGTCAGGCATAACTTAAATTTACATTACCGTTAATGCAGTGTAAAGACCCCTGTGCCCTAATAACATTTAGCTTCTCTCAAACACACCTGGGGTTTAAGATTAGAAACTGCCGCCCACCTTGGAGAAAATTAAGTTTCGTTAAGGAGGAATCCAAATGCGTATCGTGCTAAAGCTTCACTGCTTTCAGTACAAATCTCAGTAACTGTGTTGCTAAAGATTTCGCAGTACGGTATTTATTTTCATAATTAAAAAATGTTTTAAAAAGATTACTATCATTAATCGTAAAATTTTGCAAAATAATTATATAATTAAAAATGTTTATGTAATTATAAGAGCTTGAAACGTTTTGAAACAACTTCCAGCACTATGAAAGTGGAAATAGAATACTTTCCTGCAGATGAAAGAAAAATTTAATTACTATTTTTGTGTCTACTTTGCATGATTTTGACGCCTCCGATATTCTTCCTAGTTTTCCTGGACGTGCCAGGTTTGCCCACGGTTTATAAACTTTTATCCTTATGCCTTTCCTATCTATACGAGTCCTTCGCAGTCTGTCATTATTTCTTCATATTATAAAACGTTTTCAACCTCTCCAACACTGCCATAGATAATACGGTTCAAACTGGTTAAAATGATTGACTCGTATATAAATTTTATTATCTTCAATGTCTGTGGTCCACGACAGTACGTTGGTTTCGTTGCAAATCACAATCTCTACTACTGTGCTGAGGTCGTGGAATCAAGTCAAGGTCACGACCCTGACTGCCTGGTACACATTCCGCTGGTGCCAATAATACAAATGTGAGTGTCTTATGTGTATGTACAAATTATGTGCCCACCATCACCCACAATGTACGTATAACATTCTTGTCAAATATTCTTTACAACCGATTTCCAACGCCTTGATCGTATTTCTTTCAAAATTGAGAGACTGTATTTGTTCCGATGCCTATAATAAGAGGGTCAAAAATACAAACTAATGTATCGTTCAATCTTTTTATAAAATTTTATGAAACCATGTGCAAATTGTACATACTAACATATATGTAGTTATTAAAAACAAGCTACGAATTCTTAATAACTGGTAGGTTTGACTTTTAGTAAGTTATTATAAAAACTTAACGTTAGAGCCTTAAAATACTTTTTACCTTTGTAAACAGTAAACTTTATTGTGCACTTGAAATGCTATACTTAGGGTATTTCTTATAACTGTAACACCCGAGAGATGTCCATGGCCAATAAAAACAAATAGATGTACATGTCAAATAATAAAAAATAAATGTCCATATCCAGGTATATCAAAACTATAATAATTCCAACAAGGTTACTGACTTCATTTTAATGCAGAACATTTGTTTCTATCTAAAATAATTTATATTTTATTTTTAAAGTACATAAATTAAGATGCTCGTGATTGTAAAATAAAAAATAAAAAGCGTTTACCATTTATTAAAAAAAAGGCACCATACCATAAAATGTTACCATAGTTGACATAAAAATGTTATTTTCTGTGTTTATGGTCTTGCAACGACAATCTCTACAGAAACGTCACATGCAATCGTCACAACTGTTAATCGTGTAATATTGTATGTTATGTTACACAAGACGTTTTAATATACCGTAAAGCGAATCCAGGACACTGATATGTATGTTCATTTTATATATGTATACTACAACGAAGTATACGGAAGAACGAACTTCTTTGCTACTTTACAAGACGTAATATTGATGTCACTTTTGTCCGTTCACTACACATCACTATAATCAGACGTTTTACTACAAACTGTTTTTGTTTGTACATAAGCATATACTGACGCAATAGCTTTTAACATTTATCCTTCTGTTTTGATTAACTGAAATGTCTAATAGTATATCATTATACTGCCAACACCTTGTTTTTCTGAAAAAGAAAGAAGATTTCCAGGGAATCATTCCACGAAAAATTATATTTTTAAAAATTGTGTATAATTACAAATCCAAAGAAAATATTTATTTAATAATAATTACTGCCAATAAACATAAAAGTAATAAAAGACATAATAATAATTTAATAATAATTGTAGTCAGTCACAGGCATATCATGGTAGATGACTTTATGTCAAAAAGTCAAAGACAGTATAATTCAGGCTTAAAAAGCAATTAACTTAGCAATCAGTTAAATTAGCTAACAAACAGTTATACCTTTGGACAAACACTAAAATGCGCCATAATTATACACAACTGGAATAATTGTAAAAATAACAATAAGAAATGTATTTAAATATAACCAAAACCACAGTGCTGTCTGTAGGACATTTAACAGGGTATCGGAAACAATATACCAGTGTTCACTAGTTACTTTAAGTTAACAATAACGGACTATTTAAAATGACATAATTTCACAGCGAAGATAATCTATCAAGCCTTTAAACATAAGCTCATAAAGCAAAAAAGGCCATATTTATTTATCAATCACGACCAGGCAGAGAGAAGAAGATTTATATAATTATGTTCGTACTATGTATATACTATGTAAGTACTATATGACTATATGTACTTTCTTGTCTATTATACTATGTAGATATTTATATACATTAGTATAATAGAAAAGAACATTTAGCAGTACATACTGATAAAATAATACCAGCATTATCTGAATAATAAGAAAGCCCGGTTGATTAAAATTGATTGTTTAGCGGATTTAAGATCATCTTATTTTAAAAAGAAAGGAGATAACGAAGTACACGCATTTTGACAGTGAATACATGAAAATTTACATTTTAAACTTTGTTGAAGTAATACTGCTGATGATCTCCGCATCATGTTTTCTAAATCAAAATTTCGTAACGAATCTACCAAAGCTTCAGTTAAATGTAAAATGTACAACAGTAACTACAGTTAAAAACGCAGTAATTTTGCTAACTAGCAGTACTGTCAGGCACTCACAATTAAGCCGGAAAAAGCATTGCGGTAGAGTCTTGTCATTAAACCGTCGTATATAGAATTACCAGTGACAATACTTGATAGAAAAGCAATAATAATATTAACATTAAATAATGGTAATAATAGTAATAATAATAATAATAGTAGTAATACTAATAATAACAACAACAACAATAATAATAATAATAATAATGCGAACATTATTATCATTTATTGTATGTCCTTCAAATATCAGGCATAAGGTATATTGTTGTCAACTTGTACACACGGCCTTCTTAATGTGAATTTCTGTTTGTTGCCGTTATCATAATCATTATCATCTGCAAGGATTAAACCAAGTATGGTTTGTTCCGGTCTCAAACTGTCAGAGTTTAGAGCTGGTCTATCCAGCGCTTGCTCGGACGTCCCACACCTGTCAGTCCCTTTGGGTTATAGTTCCATAGCTGTTTGGGGATGGAGCAGTCATCCATTAGGTAAAGATGTTCCCACCAATTCAGCCGATACTGGGAAATGCTATTAAGTGTACTCACAATATTCATTTCTTGCCTTATATCTGTGTTTCTTCTATGATCATGGAGAGTATACACTGCCACGTGCCTGAGAAATCTCATTTCAGCCGCTTGGATACCACTGGCCTGGCCTTTCGTTAAAGTCCAGATCTCAGACCCATAAAGGAGTGTAGGAAGGGTCATCACCTTGTAGAATTTAAGCGTGTTCCTTTACTTGCTGACTTAACAGTTCGCCTGATGGTCCCGCACTTAAGGTTCAACTTATGCAGTTTATTCACAACGTCGTTGCTTGTATTTTAAGACACACTGTAGTCGAGGTATTGCTCACTTGTTCGAAGACAGTAACAACTAAACAATTTTTGCCCGTACGGGATCAGTTCTACAAAAACCCATTACCTTGCTGTTTACCGTATTGAAACTATAATTGAATGACATTATAAAACACTAATTGTTTTACTAAATATAGATCAACTACGGAAACATAAATATGTGCTTTTACAAAAGTACTAAAATTTGTACGACTTATTAGATTATTAGCAATTCTACTCAGTGGAAGAACTGAGAGTTATAAAATAATATTAAATGTTATATTTTACTACTGCACTGCTGTTATTAATAAAAACTGTACATTTGAGATAATATACTTATGATGGTAGGAAAGGAGAGGTTTACAAAACAAGTCGCATCTTCCACAAAACTTCGAACAAGCATGTTCCTAACGTAAGTTCAGAGAAGGCAAAAGTAGTGATAGCAGAGAATACAAAAGTATTGAAAGGATGAAGTAGAGAACAAAAGAATTTTATTAAAATACATACGTGGACTGAAAGACGTGACTGTTAATGGCGGATAAGATAAATAGCCAATAGGTACGTATATATTAGGCCTATAGTATTTTGCGTAGAAATAACTAACGTCATTTGTATGTATAAATACTGTATATGTGACCAGGTAATATACTCGTAGGAAATATATGTAAATGTATGAAATATACAATGAAATATCAAGTAAAGTAAGAACTATGGAGATTTGGGAGGCGTAGTCAAATAAAGAGTATTAGGAAGGGAATTATACAATTACGTAATAATGTACTTGATTAAGGTATGAGTGATAGTATCAAACGTTTGCGCATAGAAGAATAGAATGTGTATAATAAAAAAATAGAAACATTTTAGACTTTGTATTCTAATAGTAAGTGTCTAACAAACTGCATTTTAGGATACATGTTAATGAGTTACATCAATTGAAGTAAATGAAAAACTTTTTATAATTTTCAAAAATATATTTAACAGGGAACGTAACGAATTTTTCACTACATGCGTATAATGAAAAGAATACAGCCTCTTTTACAGCATCTGTTTAAACAGTGTTCATAATTGCATTCAAAAGTTATGAATCAAACAGGCTCTCTGGTAAATTCTTCTCTGGTAAACATACTTAAAATTTAAAGAGTATTACCAATACCTTTTAAGTTACTTAATGTTATAGTAGATTAAATTGATACCGTAGTAAAAATTATTACGAGGTATATTTACTGTATACGAGGTAAGGTGAAAACTTACGTAGAAATATAACCTACATTTGCACAATGTGCACACATAGTTTTAATTACGTTTTAACAATATGACTAATAACAGCAAAAATTTTTTACTTATTCCTTCAAAACAGTGTATGTGTGACAAAAGCCACAAATGCAGGAATTAGTACAATGTGACACACATCGTATAAGCAAAGCTAAGATAATATAAACTTTACGACGCCGGAGTAGCAGATTTAATATCTCGACCTTGCGAGCGCCATTTGTTGCTCCCGACAGACATTAACCGGCCGGCAGATAACGTTTAGATGAGCTGAGATGGTAGCAGTTTGAATATTTTATGTTCAATTAATTGTGATTTATGGTCACCCAGTGTTACGAGCACTGTAGTGCAACATAACATTACGTTTCCTATGACTTGACCGATGAAAGTTGCACGATACAAGAAGGAATACTGGATACAGTACATATTATGAGTTTACATATATCCATCGTCTATCTACATGTATCCCATTCCATTACTTACATATTTATCTTACACGACAATTTTCTGACATCTTTTTGTTCTATTTTATAGTTATACGTTGTTTTATGCTGTTTTGTGAAGTGGATTCGTCTTAAGAGGAGAAGGTGTAGGGTTCTTCTCCATACAGTCTAATTAAAATTGGTTTTTGACATTATTATTAACAATATCTCTTATAATAATATTAATTATCATATATCAAAAAACAATACGTTTTGACAATACAAGAAATAACATTTTATACAATCTATCTACAATTATTTGCTAGATATATAGTACAAATTTCTATGTACATAGGGACCTAGGTTGTTCCTTCGCCACCCAGTTTCTACATGCCATGTCATAGCACGAATTCTCTTCTAAATCTGCCGTTTCATGACATGATCAATTTGATCAATGTAAGGTACTTGATCAATGTACCTACATTGGAAGGTAGATCTCAGACAATTAAAAGCAGCTTCTTTCCTATCCTACGATTTTCGTCTTCATTCTTCTTCCCCGCGGTAACTTTTGCATACCGACCACTTACGGACTGCCATTGTTTATGTCCAACGACACAAACTGTGTTGTATTCTCTCTAATACCTGGTGTCTTGTTCCTTTTATTCTTGATTTACTGTATATTTTCTTACGAAAACAGGTTCTGATGCAGCAACTTT
This sequence comes from Magicicada septendecula, assembly GCA_034769895.1. NCBI lineage: Eukaryota > Metazoa > Arthropoda > Insecta > Hemiptera > Cicadidae > Magicicada > Magicicada septendecula. The sequence goes on along the minus strand of CM068372.1, from coordinate 107,525,078 downwards.
GATTCCGATAACTGCTAATTGTATCCTTCACGTTTGCAACTCGGTTTCGAATGCAGTTTCACGTACAAATTTTCTTTGCTTCATTCCTTATATTCATGACCTATAATATCAAATCGAAACAATGAAATTTCTTCCCTTTTCGGTCATAGGCGTCCGTTTATTTCATTGTACATTTGCTAAAACATGCTAGCTACACATGTCATATGCTATGTTAAATAGCCTCAAGGTATTTACAAGTTTTAACTGTTTTATGTATATATAAAAAAACATGTATATAAACATATACATATAAATATCCTTTCCATCTTTGTTTTCTACAGTTGAATGTTTTGACTAATTCTTACTGATTTTTGACCATGCTACCTGAATAGTTCCCTATCATTAAATTCAGGTTATCATGAAAATGGGTCATCTAAATCGTCTCCTATGCCTACTTGATCTTTACTGTACTTTAGATTTATATGGCGAGAAAAACTTTCTTCTCGACAATTATAATTTAAATTTACATTAAAATAACTTAAATTTGCAGTTCCTGTTGCAATACCATTTCAGTTTTCTAAAATATACTTGAGTTAATAACAGAGACTAAGGTGCTTTTCTGAGAAAATAAAATTTTTGTAATGTAATTTGTTATTTTTTTAATTTTTAAGCATATGATAAGTTTTCTAATTCCTCAAAATTTTATTCCATTAGTATGAAGATTTTTAGAAGTAAGAAGTTATTAAAATAATATTAAAGTGACTATCATTGCTTCTATGATAGAAGTTTTAGTTTTTAAATGAATAAAGTATTCATGTATATACCGAGAAGGAAAAACTCAATTTGTTTATGCAGTTAGACCGCGAACTCCTCCGAATCTACTCAACCGAATGTTACAAAGTTTGCATACATATCCGGACTGTATTGTAGAGTGCACAAAAATAATTTTGATTTCTCTGAGTTGTTTGGTCCAAAAGATATTACGTTTTTAAAATCTTAGCTTAAACGTGTGAGATAAAGAGAGATAGAGATATCGTGGCCCACCTACGGCGCTCTGAGACACCGGCCGATTTCGGGGCTCGCGTGCCGTTGCGTGTGCGTGTGCGGCTCCACCGCCCCTCGCTAGCTGTCGCTCGATAAGATAAGATTTTGCTGTATTGTCTCACACGTGTTTAATTCAAACAATAGTAGAGCATTGTGCTATGGTGTAGCCAGATGTATGGATTGGACTTAAGTGTTGAACAAGTGTCAATTTTTAGACTAGAATCTATGTAGTCGCTGATGCAACTGCCACTTTCCATTACATATTGTAACGAATCACAGTTCAGGTAAATTTTAATCGAAATTCTATTTAAATCATTATTCTTGTACTTCTTTATTTAGTTTTCCAAATTCTATTAACATTATTATTCTTATAATTCTTATTCAATTTTGTACTTTTTATTAAATACTTTTTTCTGTTATACGCATATTCTATACATTATTATTTATCAATTTATATATACGTATCATTTATAGTATGCCACGACGGAGAAGAGGTCCAAATGTTGGTTGCTTAATTAAAACTCAAAGACGGATGAGACAGCAACAAAATATTGCTGCAGCAATACTGTTGAAGGCCTTGCAGAAAATAACATGAATCATGTGTTATATGATCAAAACAACACAGGATATATGAATCTTCAGAATGAATTTGAAGATTACGATCTCTAGAATTCTATTTGGCTGCGATGCAATTCTTTTAATGGCTCCTACTGGTGTGGCAGCTAACAATATTGCTGGACAAACAATTCATTCAGCTCTAAGAATAAATACTTCAAAGAGAAGGGGAGGAACTTTCAAAAATTTAGAAGGTGAATCCAAAAATGCTTTTGAAGAAGAATTAAATGATGTGAGGATCGTCATTATTGGTGAAGCCAATATTTTGGGTTTGAATTTGTTTTTCAAAGTAGATATGCGACTCACACAAGCAAAGTAGCGTTCTTCAGCTGTTCCTTATGGTAGCCTTTGCTTGTATTTGGTCGGTGATTGATCCCAACTTCCACCGGTTTGTAACAGGAGTCTTTACAATATTGGTAATAATGTTCAGACCATTCATTCGAATCTTTTATGTAAATAGTTCAAAAAAGTTTTCTTTTTAACGGAGATTATGACACAGCAAGGTGATGATCAACAAAATTTCAGAGACTTTAAATAGAGTGGCAAATGGAACAATCACTGAACAAGATTATCAGCTCTTATCTAAAAGATTTTATGTAAACAATAGCGGGAAAAATTTAAAAGATACTGTCTGTATAATGTCGAAAAATGCTGAAATTGAACGCTTTAATTATGAAAAACTGGAAAGCAATAAACAACCCGTGGCCGTCAATTAGAGATCAGGGCAGTCCATAATTGCCCAGAAGCCTCTCTAGCAAAATCTGACGATGCCCAATTACGTTTATGTAAAGGTGCTTGAATTATCCTTAGAAGAAATCTTTGGGTCACAAAAGGACTAGACAACGGTTCAGTTGGGACAGTAACTGATATTATTTATGACCCGCCAGTTGAATGCGAATTATAACAATCACATGCCAATATGTATACTTGTATCTTTCCAAAAATATAGACCAGTTCTGTAAGAGAATTCAATACCTATTTTACCAGTAGTGGCATTATTAAATAAAAATGAAATTTCTTGTACTCGCAAACAATTTCCGTTAATGTTAGCATATGCTGTTAGTATACATAGATCGCAAGGGATAACATTAGATAAGGCAATTGTTCATTTAGGAGACAATGAATTTCAGGTTGAATTAACGTATGTTGCTCTTTCAAGAGTGAAAACATTAGAAGGATTATTATTAAAAACCGGCGTTTAATTTTGATAGACTGCTAAATATTTATAGAAGTCCATCAATGGACGATCGTAGAGATGATTTGCAAAGGTTGTGGAATATGTCTAATGATAATTCATGTATAGTGTACTATAATGTAGTGTATTCAATAAAAAGGGTGTATCACAAAAGTGTATATATTTTGTTGATTGTAAGAATATTGATAAATACATTATTACGAATCTCTTTATCTAACGGATCAAAGACGGTTGATTGTAAAACTATTGATAAATAAATTATTACGAATACCAAATGCTCCGCCCATTTGTGTCAGTGACGCTCCTAGTATATTTAAAGATATATAGGGCCTATATTAAAATGTACATACATTTATGATTTACAAAACTGAGAATATTCATAATGATATTTTTAGAAAAATTTAGTATTTTCTAGTAATAAAGTGAACTGAACCTTAGGTTTTACGATTAGAATATTCTTTTTTCCAACTTTAAATTACAAATCTTCTACTAAGAATAATTTAATCCTGTCAGCAAGTTCTAATATTTTTATTTTTATTTGTAAAATTTTTATTTTTACTTTAAGTTTATTAGATGCAAGGCATATCATGCGATACAAATCCAATAAAAAGATTTGTTTTAAAAGTAATGGAGATAAAACGGCACTTATCAGCTGTCAGAGGATATAAAAATTTTATTTTCACTGTTTACGTGTTCCAACGACAATCTTTACGTCGGCGCCGCATTAAACTTTTAAAATTGCTAATCGTGAAACGTCATAATGTTCGTCGTCACAGAATGCGTCGTAAAATGAATCCATGGCACTGATCTAAACGCTTTTATTACGTGGAATACGTTTTCAGTTATTTTGCACGAAAAATAGTTTAAATTGTCTACTTTAGGTGTTTATCGTATATTAAACGTTTTACACACGGTATCAAAAATAATGATGCATTCGGTATTTTGCATATTTTGATACCAAAAACGTACATAGTAATACATTTAACGCATGTCTATGTTTCAAAGTGCTTAGTGTTCTAAGTATTTCTATTTTTGAGGCTTCCTTATTCATTTATTCCAAGACCACCGATGTCTTTCTATGTTTGTCTACATCTGACACCGATGATCCTTTGCGTATGCCTGCCATTTTTTTCAGGTGATTCACGTCTGTAACATGTTTTACCTACAGACGTTAACATGGTGTCGACATCTCAGGTCTATAGTTAAGGTCCGATGATACAATTATTTGTCAAATTCGTTTCTTTTTTTCTCTAAATTTGTTACTACCCTATCATGAAGAGTAGTAAATCGTGTAATCTCACAACTGTGGTAAAGTGTTTGTTGCATATCAGTCTTTTACAAAAAAACGTTTGTCTCAGACTAAATCCTAGACTATGAAGTACAATAAAATTCTGTAAAAAAAATTCGAAAATGTGATAACGGTTAGGAAATACATGTTAGCCAACGACATTTGTTGAGAAGTTACTTATTTCTGCGTTTTACTCAAACAAATCATTATCATGTTTATTAATGAAACAGGGAAACAAGTGTAATATAACAATTGAACCCTGTAGCTAGTATATCACACTTGTTATAGATATTAACAATGAGGAATTTTAGACTCAGATATTTCACAACACAAATAATAGGACGTAATGAATCAAATTTACATAATACAAAAACTTCGCAAAATAAATGCTACTGATCAAAGTAATACTTGTCAGAGAATTCATTTTTACTTACAGCACGGAATTGCTTGAGTCAAGAAGTAATCAAAGGTGCAAACATCAGATCACTTAAAAGCTGTTGGCAACGTCAGTCCGAATATAGTCAGAATGCATAATATGATTAATTATTGTCACCGCAACAGCAATTACTAACGTCATTGTAATTATTGATATCAATAAATTGAGGGTGGCTCGGTGGTTGAATAAGTCAGGGCGCACTATAGACATTGTAGCGCACGTAAGGTTTAACTGGTATTGGTTAATCGTAATCAGATCTAATTAACAATTTTAATAGTCTTATCAAGAGTGGAAACTGTGTGCTGTACTGGAGCTGTATTTATCCAATTTGTACGGTCATGTCCTTCTCTATGCACTTTATTCTCCCAACATCTGCGTGAAAATGTTTCTTAGATTTGTAAGAGTTCCGGCTTCTACGTCTTTCCCATCGTTCAAACGGTTGTGCCGCTCTTTACCCTTTTACTTGTTTGTCTTGGATCCGTACTGTCCTCCTTTCATTGTAATGAAACTGCGATACTGAAATCGTCTGACTACATTAGGATAACATAAACTCATTAATTAAATACTTCTATGCGATTCTGCAATAGTAGAGACTCGGACTGCTTCAATCATAAAGTTTTTCTTGCTTGACTTTTCAATCGCTAGAACAAATATAAAAGAAAATAGCTGTATAGCCGTTGTTAGGTCTTTTAACAGGGTATTTCAAACGCCACTCACAAGTAAGATTGGATGAGAAAAGTTTATTTCATTTTGCATTATTTTGTAATTTAGTCTTACATGTTGCGCCTAACGTTTGTAAGACTTATATTGATGAGAACAGATTGTAATAATACATGTTTCGCAAACAGTTTGTTTTATAATGTTTTATTGTAAGCATTTTATGTTGATTAGCGTTTAAAGATGATCCCAGATTCTAGGGATTAAACAGTGAAGGGATAAAATTATTACGATGGTAGCAGTACAAGTAGAGAACTTACTCATAGTAAACTCATTAATGTAGAGGGACGCTGACTTGGCAGCTTCAAGCTGGAGGGCGTAAACAAGAGCTTCTCACCTATTTCGATATCTTGGCATTCTTAACACTTGCTGAAGTTTACTGCGGTGACACCACAAATAAACGTAAAGAATGCGATCCGCGTCCGGAAATCTTCAGGTGTTTGAAGATAAGCCAACCTCGTCAATCGGTAAACATTGCTTTAAACTCACTGATACTTTCCCCGGAACATTGTAGCCTAGCTTCCAACTGAGCTCCTCGTACATGTTGCGCAAATGTTTATCACTATTCCTTAATTCTGGAGCTTTGTCAAATCGGGATAGGCGTTCTGGCTATCACGTAACATTTTCTGTAGTAGACCGGCGGCAGGTCGTTTTAAGCGAAATCGAGTGAAACTGCTTTCTATTTCTGCGTCCAATGACTTGAGCATGCAGCGGATTAAAACTGGCGAAGATACGTGCCAAGTGTGTGATTACATCGAATGTTGTGGCCTTAATATTAACTGCCACAATTGCAGGCAAAGTGACTTTTCCCATTGTCTTATTTTCTGTGCCTTTTCTGTCTTTACCATTGGTACAGTCTGATCACCAATTTGTTTTGAAACGCCTGGATTTTCTTTCCTTCCTTACGCCTGCTTGACTTCCTTTTAATTTTTTCTCTTATCTTTCCAATTGAGTCTTCTACTGCAGACAATTTTGTTACATAGTGTCTTCCAAACTCGAGACGGAGACATATTTACATCATAGCTATTTAATTTGACATTTCTTATTTGACATTTTATCTTTCCCTTGTTTCTTCTACATCCGTTATTTTTAATGCAACTGAGCCTTGTATCTCCGATATTTTAGTAACTTGTTTTTTCAGCTCCCCTCCGCAGCACAAGGCTTTTCCATTTCTCTTTACTCTTGTATCAATGCTATTATGTCTTCTCATTCCTGCCTATGTTCTTATTTTTGTCGTGACTCCGATTCAAGCAAGAACCTTTCTGCCACTCTCCTGGCTTTTCTCTTTCCTCTAAATGTTCTCTTTTGTCGCTTTTCTGTCTGTGGTAGCAGCTTTTGGGAAGACTCCATTAACTGACCGGTTTCCATTTTTTTTTTCAAATTACCACTCACTCTACTCTACGAAGTGCCTTCTGTTTCCACAGTTTAAAGTTCTGTCGCAGTTCTATTACGACAGTAACAGAGATCGTTGTGTGGTATAGTGAAAACAGAATAATTGACACTGATGAAGTCACTAATTACAAACTTTAATTAGATAGAACAACAGGTATAAATTAATAAATGCACTATTATCCAATAATTCAAGTTAAATCTGTTCACTAATACAATAAATGCCACCTTATTACAGTTTCGCACTATACAGTTATACTTAAATGTTCGTACTTAATGATAACTTGCCACTAACCCACCTACCCAGTAATATTCCGCACTTGAATATTGCCAGGTCTAAAGTGATCTGAACCGGCCACTGGATGTTTATAACTACCTTTTGTAGTAATAAAAAAATCATTTATCTACAATTGAATAGAAGCATTTTTTTCATGACAAAAGTTAGTTAAAAATTCAATATTTCTTCGGAAATAGCAGTGGTCTCTTTAGCAAAGATTGGATAACAAGCAATAATAATTATTAAAACTACATCGCAAAACTAAGCAATACCTTGTTTTACGGAATAAAGCTAAATAGCGGACACTCATCGGATTGAAAGTACAATGGTAAGGAAAATGACACAGTGGACTGAGAAGGACGATGCATGGATGAAGAAAGGCGTGCTTAAGAAAGGAGATTATATGTGTTTACATTTTATCTGGCGTCGTATAACATTTATTGGTACTCTAAACGTAACGCTATATTGTACTAGAAGCAGTGCCCGTAACACGGATGACCATAAATTACAGTTAATAGAACATAAAATATTAATACCGCTGCCATATCGTCTTAGCGTGTCATCTGCTGCCCGGTTAATGATTGCCGGGAGCGGCGGCAGATGGCGCTGCGGAAGGTCGAGATATTAAATCTGCCGCCCCAGCGTCATAAAGCTTACATTACCTCAGCTCTGTTTCTGCATACCGTGTTATGGCTTGAGCACATGGGGTGCACGTATTGGTTTTATTATATTATAATTATAGAACATGGATTACGTTAGCTTTATTTTTTACATTACTGCCTTAGATTTTGAGTTTCCTTAAATTAAATATTTATGTATACACAAACTAATAAGTTGTCTGCAGCTGAGCCCCTTCTCAGATCTTAGTTTATATCTACATTTATCTTTACAATCCTCGTCCGATGGCGGTGCTCCATCGTGTTGTAAAATAAAGTCATTTGAATGTGCTTGCAGGATTGGAAATAGCCATTGTTGAAGCATATTGAGTTAGATTTGTCCAGTACCGCCGTTTTCCTTGAAGAAAAACGGACCATAAACCTTGTCCTTAGACACAACACAGAAGATGTTCACCTTAGGGGAATATTTTAAGTGCCCAACTGTTGCACGTAGGTAATTTGTTCCCCAAGTGCACACATTGTGACAACTGACTGCCATTCACGTGAAAGGTTGCTTCGTCACTGAAAACTAAACGTGAAATGAAGGTTTCGTCTTCTGTCGTTTCTAGCATTGAATCGCAAAATTCCATTCGCTTTCTCTTGTCGTTATTGGTAAGTGCCTAAAGCAGCTGCAGTCTGTACGGTTTCAAATGTAAACGTTTCTATAGCACACGCCAGATAGTGGGTTGTGGATTCGCAAGCTCATGGCTACGCTCGATTTGTGAACTTCCGTGGGCTTCGCTCAAACGCAACACGAATTCTCTTCACTTGTCCCTCCGAAACTCGTGGTCGTCCTAGACGTTTGCTATCCAGAGACTCCCACTCTCTTCAACTTGTTAAAACGACCATCAAATGTTATTCGTATAGGGCGGATTAATGTCAAATCGCCTTCGAAAAGCACGCTGCACTGTGACAACCGATTTTGTTTTCGCAAACTCGAGAACGCAGTGCTTTTGACTCATAATTTCGAGAGTAAATAAATAAACAAGCGTTGCCTAGAAAAGGACGCGACTACAGCACTCGTGTGGCAACCAATCGAAAGTTAGAAATATCTTCTTTCGAATGACCAATAACTCATTCTCTGGCAATGCTTGAGAAATAAAAAACAGCGTCATGAAATCGGTTTGTTTAGTTTGAACACATATTAGAGAGTAAATAAAACTTGATTATTGGTAGAATACTTGTGATTCGGCTGGAATTTCATATTAGTTCATATTAGTTTTTCTTTAATAAAATATTTCGCTATGAAATCGGTTTATTCTTTTTGAATAACCCCTTATATTTACCATTTTTATGCTAAAGAGACTATTTATTTAATGTAGAAGTAAGCAGTGATTTGAAAATGATTTGATCAAAATTTCTTGTTTAGTACAAAACCCTTAGTAAATGAGCAGTCCAAAACATGACACTTAGTCTTCTAACAATAAACATCTGCCTGATAATATAATTTTTATTTCGTCATGATCATTGTGTAAAAGATTTTCAACATTCCTTCCGGGTACGCTACGAATTATGTTAATGATAATCGTTGTGACTGATTTGAAGGAGTGACAATAACGCTTGTTATGATGTCTTTCCCACACCTCTTTGTGGGTCTGAGAAACGGAGTTTAACGAAAGGCCAGGCCAGTGGCATCCAAGTAGCTGAAACGAGATTTCTCAGGCACGTGGCAGGGTATACTCTCCATGATCACAGAAGAAACACAGGTATTCGGAGGAACTGAATATCATGACTATACTCGACAGGATCTCCCAGTATTGGCTAAATTGTTGGAAACATCTTTGACGAATGGATGACTGCCGCATCCCTAAACAACTATGGAACTATAAGCCGAGGGGACGGAGAGGTGTGGGACATCCGAGGAAGCGTAGGAGTGACCAGCTCTAATCTTTGCCTATTTGAGACAGGAAGAAACCATCCTTTTTATAATCCGTGATGATGAACAATAACACTCTTCCTTATTGTTGCTTATTCAAAAATTTGTTTAGATTATTGCAATACAATACAGTCCCTACGCTTTGTTTGTATATTGTTTTTTTATAATTGCCTGCATCAATTTTTTTCTATGGAAAAGTATTCACAACTCGTATATAAAACTATGTAATATTTCTATTTGTAACAAAACATTATATTAGTAACTTTTCACGCAACGTCTGTGAGATGAAACTTGTTGTGTATCATTTGAGTCTAAACGTGTAGGTTACACTATCATAAGACAGTGACTACTTACGCAAGACGTGTTTGTTTCGAGAGCGTCGTTATGCTGATCACGTAGCAGGCATACGTCATACTGATGATTGCAGAAGGAAATTTGCCGCAGAAGGAAGGAGCCGCCAACGCACGTATGATACCCAACGCTGTAATATTCTAGTATTTCGGGTTTAAGAAATATCAAAGCGTTTCATGTGTTTTGCTAACATTTCAAGCCTAATCTTGTCACTAGTTACTAATTTTGTTTATGGCCTAAAAACCTACAGCTACTACCCTCTTACGTATAAATATTCGTACTTGATATTTTTAGATTATTTAGAGGTTTATGTAATTTCTACAGATAATTTAATTTAACAAAAGTTTTAAGAAATACTGAAAATTGTGTTATCAGATTTTTGTGTTAAAAAAATTTCTTTATGAAAAGTGTAGAACTCATTTTCTCTTACAACAAAATATTAAAATATGTGTTCATTTTCTGCAATCAAATGCTTTCTCCGAATCAACGAAGACGTCAAATATTGTTCTATTTTCTCCAAATCCCTTTTGTTCTTAGGAGGCCAGTGGCATCTCTTGTTCTTTACTTCTTCACGGTTTACCGTTGATTTCTTTAGTGCTTTCCTTTCACTTGTTCCTCCTGTATGCTTAAAGGAGACTGTGCCGAGGCACGGTTTAAGTTGGAATACCTCGGCCTGAATTTAATTTAAATCGGCGCCACCGCGATTTGTTTTTAAATTTGTCAGCGCGCTACGCTTGCTGGATCGTCGGTCAAGGTCGCTGTGGCAGCGGCGTCGACTATCGATATTACGTGCAGCGAAGAAATTTAGTAATCTATATCAGCTGTTACCGTGACTTTGCAATTCGCTACCGTTAGCTGGGTACGATGCACGAGTCCTTCCGTCTCATTTCTACCCAATTCTTGCTGATGTGAAGAACTGGTCCGGCGGTGATCTATTTATCTTTCTCATGCATTCGTGAAGCGCTAAAGCGTCCCAGGGTCCTCGACCACTAGCCGAGAGTGATGGATTCCGATGTGGAAAACTAGATCTTCTCCACTGGCAGAGCAACATACCTAAGCTCCATCGCCGTCGGGCTGACAGAGAAACGCATGACTTCAGATCAAATTCACATCAACCCAGCTCATGACGAATTCTTCAACACATTTCAACACCCTCGCCTTGCGTACATCATCTACCTTCAGATCACAGGTGGGATCAAACTGATTACTTATTTAAACACAACTTAGAGACAACAGTGGACAGTGGACACCCGTGATGTTAAAAAGAGACATTTTGTTAGACGAATTCGCCGCATGCGAATCAGTTATTCATCTTCTTCATTGTTGACTTTATAATTCTTTAATTATATTGTATCAGTATTTAATCTAAATACCAAATGAATACAAGTATATTGCCGTCTAAAAAGTTGTCCTCACACTTCAATAGTTATAACTTAATTAAACAAGGTCTTGCACAGGCAAGTCTGGCTCTGCCATTATGCAGTGGGTTGTAATCATACTACTCTAGTAGATTCTGTTTAAATGCAATTGATCATAGATAGGTAAATGGATCCTTAATGTAATTGTTAAAAAATATATGTGATGAATTGAGTAGTAATTGCAAGTTGTAATTAAAATTTGTGAAGGCATTTTATACATGTACTGTTAGAAATGATTGTATCAGCTGAGGTCATGTTCATGCAAGACACCTTGTTCTTTAATTTAACGTTGTGTCTATATTGTACGAAGGGTCTATAACAATTTAATAATTTATTAACACATGCATTTGTGTATTTCTATATATGTATATTTGATGATGTAACTAAATATTCAGAACAACTAGTACTTAGAAAATTTTTATATAGCTTGGTGATGTATTGAAATAGCCAGAGCTACGGTCACTATACTATTTAATTGTATATCTCAATTAATTGAGCAGGTTGTTAACATGACTTTACATACATACTTATATATATTGATGATGCTCTGAAGTGCTGTAACTTAGAATCACACATGTAAAGACTTGGTTATTAAACACTAATAAAAATTGTTGATGTTGAAACCATCGTTTTAATTGCAAGTTCTGTCACCATGAACCGCTCACATTTTATCTTCCGTCTAGACATATAGTCTAGTTTTAAATTTTAAGTGACGCTCCTCAAAAAAAAAAAAAAAAAAAAAAAAAAAAAAAATCTACAAAATATTGGGGGACGTTGCAAGACCACGTAATAACTATAATTTGTTTAATATAAATAAACAAAAATCAATTATAACTCAAAAACATCATGAGCGTAGCAACAAACAGAGTCTCTAAAATACAGACACATTGAAACTGGAGTCTAACAATTACTTTCAATTTCAACACTAATTTTTTGACAGGATCCAATGTTTATAAGAAAATATCGCAATAACATAACGTCTAATTTGCAATGCAATTCTGCTGACAAACGTAGGCAAGAATGTGGTTCCAATTTTTTAATACTATTAAATTTTACACGACGCAGTATAGGCAATCATGATACCCCCGCTTTGCATAGTCACCTGTCAAAGTGTTCTGAACAGAAATATGACAGTGAATTGTTAACTGTCAATCTGCAAAGAACGTAGTACACTTGGAATTATTATTATTGATGTTATTGCTAAAATAATACGAGTATACACTAAAATTTTGCAATTAATATCATTCACGTTTTGATATGTTAGACAATTTAAGGGTTTGAATTTTTATTAAAAATGCATGTGTGTGTGTGTGTGTGTGTGTGTGTGTGTGTGTGTGTGTGTGTGTGTGTGTGTGTGTGTGTGTGTGTGTGTGAGCCTTCATGGTGTAAGGTTGTTTCTCGCTTTCTTCTCGTGTGGTTCATATAGGAGCCGGCATATTCACAATAATTTTAAATAGTGCACCAAAACACTTGAATATATTACAATATAAAGGTTTGTAACAAGTAAGGTAACATTTAGAATTAAAGCCTATGAGTCATAAAACAAACTTTATGACAAGATTAGGCTAACATTTCAATGTCCTCAAAAACATTTCATAACGCTGCAAAACTTGTAACTTCCGATGGACGTACCTCCTAGTAAGTCTGTGTGCGATGGAAGTAAATCGGACACTCGAACGTGTAAAGACGCACTTTGTGCAAAACATTATTTCAGCATTCCATTTTAAGTAAATATGTCTTGATAATTTAGAAACTTTTAAAGATAAAACGGTGCAGTATAGGTAATTTCATGTGTATTTCTGTTTATCAGCCGACAGTGTTTGTGTCTGTCGGCATGTCATTTCCTTTTATCTGCCTATTGTGTTTGTAAACTTTGTTCATTCCATATATGTTATGTACAAAATAATGTTAATATTATTTCAAATATACTTTTCTGTAACTTGGAGTACCTGTAATAGAACTTACATTTGTTCCGTGTTTATTTTATGGGAAACAAGGTTTCAGTTGTATACTCCCTTGTATCATAACCATCCTCCTACAGCTGCTTGCTGCTTTCATCTTTGTTACACATATACCATATGTAAATGTTACTTACATTGGCGGATATTTATGTTCTAATAATTTTTTTATTTTCATTAAAAACTGCTTTCAGTATTGGGACTTTTACTTATACCTCTGATTATATTTCTTTGCGCTTTAACCTCTACTGTGGTGTAGTAGATAAAAGCAGTTTGTGGTAGTAGATAGTAGATTGGTGATGTTTGACTGAAGCAGTCTTACAAAATTTTGGTAAACACTATACACTGTGTAACGTCACAGAACGTTTCATAAAGGAAATTAATTGCAAAGTAATTTATCATAAGAGGAAGGTGAGATGAACAGTATCGAACCCAAGTAATCCAAAAAATTTTGTAATATTGTCCGATAATTAATATCATTAACATGAAAAAACGACAAAGACTATGACCAAGACTCAAACCCCATATATTGTTTAAGTGAAGAACAGTGTAAAACTGATAATGTGCTATAAGAGAAACAGATAATCTCAGAAATGACCAAAATGAGGTCATGACATATTAAGAAATGTAACTCTGAATAGGGTATAAAAAACTATTTATTGTGAATTAATGGACAAGGTCTATTATTATACTTTATAATATAAATAAAATAAATGTATTAAATGATTTGAACACATCATTAAAAAGGATGTAAGTTAAAATAAAAAAATATATAAATGTTATAACAAAAAACCAAGGTTTTGGAGTTGAGACCAATCACTCAGATTTTATGTGAAAATTAATTATTATAGAATTAATACAAAAACTATATGTAAATGTCAATTAGACAAAGGCAAATAAATTACTTTAAATAGAGAAAGCTGTAAATTGATTAGAAGTCAATTAAAATAATCAAAAACAGTGTTAAACTGAAAACATGTGATGAACATATAAAATTGTAGTATTTATGAATTTAATGTTATCAAAATGCAACAAAATTGTATTTTAAAGTTGAGACACAATATAGAGTAACTATACTTATATATATGACCACGTAAAACACATTGACAGTCAAGTTATGAAACTATTTACCTATACCATACCAGGCTGAGACCAAAAAACAATCACAAAAATAGTCATATTTGACAGACTAATTGTATAATATTAGAGAAAATAAAGGAAAAAGGTACAATCCTATAATGTACAATGGAAACATACTTGCTCAATTGAAGACAAGATTAATTCTCTGAGAATTTTTAAATATAAAAGTGAAAATTGTCACAATCAAAATAACTCATCTGTACAAAACCAGTGAGATGCTAAGTAATATTACAATAAAAATAAAATGTATTAGGATAAACCAGGTATTCCCAAAGATAAACAATATAACAAACTCTAAGTGAATACCTAAAAAATCCCATATATAATACCGAAAAAGACAAATTATTATAAAAAACCAGTGACAAAAAAACTAGGCCATATGTAATGCCTACAGAAGAATGAACTTATTTATATGTTATATGTTTTAATATTTGCTTATTTTATTATGAAAAGATAATTATGTTATGTATTAATGTTATAGCAAGAACCAAGCAACTTCATAACATTTTATTAATTAGAAAATTAGAATTTTGTGCAAAGACTACAAGGTAAGAATTGTATTTTATGTTAATTTATTAGGTTTAATTTGTTTAAAACCAATCGTGAATGGTATCATTTTATTCAGTTGAAAGCAGAGAATCCAAAAATAATAATGGCATGCAGATTGTAAGTAGTTCTGTAAAATTGTTTGACAAATACCAGAATAATTTCAGTAATATCCTTTAGTATGAAGAATAAGAAGTTTTTGTTCTAAAGCTTCTACGGAAGTCGAATTTGTTCTATGATGTTCTATTTGTATATTCTCGAACGTTCCAGAGAAAATTTTACTCAAAAATACCGGAAGGCCATGTTTAAAAATTAAAACAATGCACCTTACAGAGTATAAAAGGAAGACGAAAGTTGACACAAAAAACACTTTATGCTTTGAATCCACAAGAGACACTTCATCTACGAATCCGATCATCTCGTCCAAGGCGATTTCGAAGAACAGGAATTCAACCCGAGAACACAGAAAGGCTTTTTTCCCGTACATGACAAAAGACTGACTTAACCTATGTAAGGAGTATATCGCTAAACGCTAACGTGTTGTTGAATAGAGCAGCAACACGCCATATTTAATAGAAACGCACACAGCCAAATATCCAGCGGCCCTGAAAAGGACCGATTTTAATAGAGAAAATCGATTTTGCTGGTATTTGCGAAGATAAACAGACTTTGACAAAATTCCCCAAACAAATTACTGACACAAGCCTTCTACATTGAGTTTGGAACTAGCGCTGTGACGGCAGAATAGTGAGGCGACGCAGTCAGCTGTTCGCCGCCGCCAAGAATTCAAAGCATAGAAACAGTACGAATTTTATTTCAATTGTGCGGCGTTTTAAAAAAACCGAAATTTGACTTATAAATAGTTACCAGTGCGTGAGGAACGTAAACACGAAGAGGAGCAAGATTGGAATCGTCCCGAAGAACAGTATCCAGTGAAGGAAATACTTACCTGAGTTGTTCAAAAAATTAAAATCATTTTACCTGGTATCCTTGTCACACAGTTGTACTACACATGTCAAACACCTTCAAATCACACAAATTTTGTAAAGCATCCCACTGATTTGTCTTGATAGTTCAAAGGAGTCACGTCCTAATTATAAAGTTATTTCAAAGATTAAATTCATGCTATTCAACTGAGCAATAAAATATTTATTAGCCGATACTTACTTAAAAAACTTGTCAATAATTTTTTTGTATCTCTGCAATTTTGCTTAATTTGATTGTTAGTCCTTCAGACGATTTTTATGAAAAGAAAGACCATTAAACATACGTTATTTGCAATTCAAATTGTCTTGTTCACATTCTTTTCTACAGTTAATTTAACAACTAAAAAATCAGTTTTTAATAATAATAAATTCTTGGACCAAACATCCAAGTGGCGCCCACATACACATATTAGCATAAGTTGTGTTTGCAGGACAACATCGCCGCAGAGAAACCGGCAAGCAGTAAGTACAAGTGCGCGGAGTGTAACACCCGACATCACAAAACAACACACAATTTATCTTTGTTATAACTGTAATATGAGTACACTATTATAGATATCCATAAGATACAACAGTTATGTTGTCGTAGCTGCCACAGTCTCGGAGATACAGTAATTTTGGTAAATCATATTTCCTACAGTCATTATTTCCTTGAATATTTAAATATCAAAATTTATTTTTAATGTCTCCGTTTATGTCTCTGTATTTATAAAATTTCTCACGATTGGAGGACCACTACAAACCAGTCAGGCAACTTATCATAACACACTCACACACACAGACACAGAGAACGGACAAACGGACAGATTATAGGCACATAGTAAAACAACGTATATTGTTTTTTTCAATTTTCAATTGGTAAAAATATTTCACGTGAACAATGTAAATGAGTCAACTATTTAATAAACGTAGCACATTAATTAGTTGAGGTAATGAACTTTTATTTGAATAGTGTAACTATACAAACTTAGAGGGCCGTCTAAGCGTTATTTACAAACTCGTTAGTGGGAACATGAAATGGTACGTTTATTTTACGTTAGCTTCATACATCGAAGGAAATTTCCCCTTCGACAGGCATAACTTAAACTTACATTACCGTTAATGTAGTTTAAAGACCCTGTGCCCTAATAACATTTAGCTTCTCTCAAACACACCTGGGGTTTACGATTAGAAACTGCCGCCCACGTCGGAGAAAATTAAGTTTCGTTAAGGAGGAATCCAAATGCGTATCGTGCTAAAGCTTCACTGCTTTTAGTACAAATCGCAGTAACTGTGTTGCTAAAATTTTGCAGTATTTATTTTCATAATTAAAAAATGTTTGAAAAAGATTACTATCATTGATAATAATTATATAATTAAAAATGTTTATGTAATTATAAGTGCTTAAAACTTTTTGAAACAACTTCCAGTACTATCACCGTCAAAATAGGACGTTATGGCCTTAAAATACATTTTAACCGTTGTAAACATTTAACGTTATTGTCCACTTTAAATCTTATATATAAGGTATTTGTTATAATTGTAACGCCTGAGAGATGTCCATAGCCAATAAAAACAAACAGATGTCCATTGTCCAATAATAACAAATAAATGTCCATGTCCAGTAATAACAAAACATCCATAATAATTCCAACAAGGATTGGTGACTTCATTTTAATACAGAACATTATTTCCTATTTACCAGAATTAATATTTTATTATTTGACTGCAGAAATTACAGTAGGCGTAATTGTGAAAATTTAAATAATCCTACACAGCGTTTACCATTTCTTATCCCACTTAAAGATTTAGTTTTGGTTTTTACGGTCTCGCAACGACAATCACTATAGAAACGCCACATTAAGTCGTCAAAACTCTTAATCGTGTATTATCGTATGTTTCATCACATAAGACGTTTTAATATGCCATAAAGAAAATCCAGGACACTGATATAAATGCTCGCTGTGTACACTACAGCGAAGTATACGGAATAACGAACGTCTTCGCTATTTTACAAGACGGAATATTGATGTCGCTCTTGTGCGTTTACTACACACCACTGCAATCTGACGTATTAGTACAAATTGTATGTACTTCTAAATATAGTGACGTAATATTCCAATTAGCATTTAGTATTTTCTGTTTGAATTTACTTAAACTATTAGACAATCTTATTAATATGTTAAAATCTTGTTTTCCTAATAACAAACAAGATTTCGTGGAAACCTTTCTTTGATATATGTTACAGTTTCCTTAAGAAAAGACGTATAAAATAACGTTCCTAAACAAAATATATATTTTATATAATAATGAAACTTTTACTTGTGAACTTACTTGTCTTTTCTCGTCGAACGCGTTTCGGCGTAGTGTTCGCCTTCGTCAGCTTAGAGACAGACTCTAAGCTGAGTCTGTCTCTAAGCAGACGAAGGCGAACACTACACCGAAACGCGTTCGACGAGAAAAGAAAATAAATTCACAAGTGAAAGTTTCATTATTATATAAAGTGTAGTGCTGTGAAAAAAGATGATGAACAATCAAGATAACTAAAATACGAGTATATATATATATTTAAAAATAGTGGTTGAGTATATATACATAACAATAGTTATTATTATTATTATTATTATTATTAATACTGTATTAATAGTAAAAAATCAAAAGAGCTTCATGCAGATGACTTTGTGTCAAAAAGGTAAAAAAAGAGACGCTATTAAAGCGGCTAAAGAATAATCCTCTTTTGGGACAAACACAGAAACTCGCCATCACCGTATAACACCAGAATATTTAAAAAAAAAAACTATAAAAAATATTTTATAAAATTTACCTTACTGCAATGCTATTTGTAGGACAGTTAGTAGAGTGTCGGAAACAATGTTCTATGTGGTCATGAGTTGCTCTAGCCTAGCAATTACTGACAATTTAAGCAGTCAAAGATAATATGCCAGACCTTTAATAAACGTTTTAAAGCAACATAGACCACATTTTAACTGTGACTAGCTCAGGAGAAGAACTTTCTTAAAATAATGCCATTGCTTATCAATTTTGACTAGTCTGAGGGAAGAACTTTCTTAAAGTAATACCGTTGCTAATCCCTGTAACATTTTTTCTAAACAAAAAAGTAGTAACTAATCTATAAAATTTTCAGTTAAATGCCAAAGTACAATATCTAGAGTTAAAAACGATTTTACTATGTAAACATGCCGTACTCTCTAAGCACTTTTGATTACGCCAGCAAAAGCACTGTGTCTATTACGTCATTAGACCTTCACAAATAGAATTGACAGTGACAACACTTAAGAGAAAAGCAACAATAATAATATTAACAAATAATAATAATACAATTAACATTATTATCACTTATTAAGCCCTTTATATATCAAGCATACGGTAGGTTATTATCAACAGGGGCTTTGGTAATGTGAATTTTTGTTTGTTGCTGTTATCGAAACGATATTTAAATGACACTACAGACCGCTAAACTTTATTTTATTTACTAAGCATGGATCAACATTAGACTACAAAAATATAAATACATGCTTTTAGGAAAGTGTTTAAGATTGCACGATTTATTACATTATTAACAATTTGTTGTCTGAAGAACTTAGTCTTCGAAAATAAAAGCAAATGTTAACATTTTGTTACTGCACTGCTGTGAGTGATTATGTTTGTACGTCTGGGATAATATACGTACTTACGACGGTAGGGGACAAGGAGACGCTTACAAAAGAACTCACTTTTTGTCAAAACTCCGAACAAGTGTAGTGCGACGTAAGTTCTCAGAAGACAAACGCAATGACAGCAGACAACACAAAAATGTTCAAAAGATCAACTAGAGAAGATAAAATTTTACTAAAATATTTACGTGAAGTGACAGAGACGATTGTAAAAGGCGGATAAAAGAAATGTCTCAATACCAAGTATATATTATAGTACTGCAAACAGGTATATATAAATATATATGAACATGTAATATTGGTAGAAAATATATGTGAAGTTGTAATACAATCACATAACAAGTAAAGCAAGAAACCTATAGTAACTTGGAAGGCGTAGTCGCAATAAAATGTTTGGAAAGGGGATAATAAAATTACGTGGTGCTAACGTAGTTCATGAAATGTGAAAAATTTTTACATGTTTCCTCATATAAAAATAGAAGGTGCATACTAAAAGTAGACAACTTTTAGACTATGCATTCTAATAGTGTCTAAAAAACTGCGTTTTTGAACACTCGTTAATTTGTTACTTTAATTAAGCTAATTAAAAACATTTTGCATACATTTCAAAAATATATTTAACGGCGTTTGTAACGCATTTTTTTACTATATGCATATATTGAAAATAACCCAAACTTGTTTACAGTACTTGTTTAAAGAGTATATAATTGCATTCAAAAGTTATGAATCAAACAGGCTTGTTCTGGTACGCATAGTTACAATTTAAAGAGTATTGTCAGGATTCGAATTTACTTAATGTTGTAGCAAATTAAATTGATAGCATAGTAAAAATTGTTACGAGGTATATTTACTGTAGCCAATGCAAGGTAAGGTGAAAACAATGACATGCAGAAACATAACCTATATATGTATACGTGCACATATATTTAATTACGTTTTAACATTATGACAAATAACAGCAAAAATTTGTTACGTATTTCTTATAAACAGTTTATGTGTTACACAAGCCAGAAATGCAGAGATTAGTACAATGTAACACACATTGTATAAGCAGAGCTAAGATAATATAAGCTTTATGACGCCGCAGTAGCGGATTTAATATCTCGACCTTGCGAGCGAAATCTGTTGTTCCAGGCACACATTAACCAGCCGGTAGGTAACGTTTAGATGAGCTGAGATGGCAGCAATTTGAATATTTTATTAATTGTGAGTTATGGTCACACCGTGTTACGAACGCTGCATGTAGTGCAACGTTTCGTGCAACTTGACCGATAAAAGTTGGAACATACGATGCACGAAGGAATATTGATACAGTACATATTATGGGTGTACATGTATCCATCGTCTACTTACATGTAACCCATTACATTACTTACATCTTTACTTAACACGACAATTTCCTGACACGTTTTAATTCTATTTTATTTTTATCAGTTGTTTTATGCTGTTTTGTGAAGTGGATTTCTCTTAAGAGGAGAAGGTGTGGGCTTCTTCTGCAAACAGTCTTATTACAATTCTTTTTCTTAACCCTTCTCGTAATATGTTTTATTATGTCTCAAAAACAATACATTTTGATAAAACAATAAATAAAATTTTATACAACTTTTTTTACAATTATTTGCCATACATGTAGTAAACATGTCTATCTGTAGAGACCTACGTTATTCCTGGGCTACCCAGGTTCTACATGCCCCATGTCATTGCGCCCTAGCGTGTTCAACAATTAAAATGTAATAAAATAAATTCCGTATTATAAAGATTTAATATATTTAAATATACAAAGGGCCTGTATGAAAATTTTCATATATTTATGATTTATAAAACTGAGAATATTCTTACGATATTTTTAAAGAAATTTAGTACTTTCTAATAATAGGCTCAACTGCACCTTACATTTTATTATTAGAATTTTTTCAACTGAAAATTATATGTTTTTTTAACTATAAATAATTTAATCCGGTCAGCAAGTTCTGACATGTTTATTTTTTTTAAATAATACTTTAGGTTTTTAAGATGCAAGGCGTATTATGCGATATAAATCCAACAAAAGATTCGGTTTAAAAGTAATGGAGGTAAAACGGCACTTATCAGCTGTCAGAGGATATAAACATTTTATTTTCACTATTTACGTGTTCCAACGACAATCTTTATGTCGGCGCAGCAATAAACTTTTAAAATTGCTATTCGTGAAACGTCATATGGTTCGTCGTCACAGCATTAATGCGTCGTAAAACGAATCCTTGGCACTGATCTCCACGCTTTTATTACGTGGAATACTTTTTTAGTTTTTTTGCACGAAAAATAGTATATTACAAGTTTTACACACGGTATTAAAAATACGCGTATTTCAATTATTTTATGCATATTTTTATACAAAAATGTAACTCACATACACATCTTAGGATCAGTACAGTAACAAAAATATCTTGTAAAAGAATAGCCGTTTAAAATCAATCCTTAGAATAAATACAAAAGAAAACAACTGTCTAGCCGTTGTTAGGTCTTTCAAACGTTACTTACAGGTAAGACCAGATAAGAAAGGTTTATTTTATTTTGTAATTTAGTCTTATATTTCTATTCCTAACGTTTGTAAGCCTTATATTTTTGTTAACAGATTCTAATAATAAATATTCTGCCAGTGTCTTTTTTATAATGTTTTATTGTACGTTTTTTATGTTGATTAACTTTTGAGGACGATCCCACAAGCTAGGGATTGAAAAGTCAGGAGATAAAACTATTACGATGGTAGCAGTTCAAGTAGAGAACTTACCCGTAGTAAGCTCATTAATGTACAGGGACGCTGACTTGCCAGGTTCAAACTCGAGGACGTAAACAAGAGCACCTGACCTATTTCGATATCTTGGAATTCCTAACACTTGCTGAAGTTCACTACATATGACACCACCAATGAACGCAATGAAAGGAAATCTTCAGGTGCTTCAAGATAAGCCAATCTCGTCCATCGGTAAACATTTGCTTTAAACTCCTTGAGACTTTCCCCGGAACGCTGTAGCCTAGATTCTTACTGAGTGCCTCGAACACGTTGCGCAAATGTTTATGACTATACAGTAATTCTAGAGGGTGTATCAACTCAGCATAGGCGTTCTGGCTATCACGTGGCATTTTCTGTAGTAGCTCGGCGACAGGTTCTTTTAAAGGAAAAACAAATAAAACTGCGTTTTCTTTCTCCGTCCAATGATTTGAGCATGCAAATCGCCGTCAAATTGCCGAAGATACGTCGCCCAATCTCTAATTCCATCGATTTAACATTGTGTGAACTTAACATTAACTGCCACAAGTGCAGGCAAAGTGACTTTCCTCACTGTCTTATTTTCTGTCTTTACCATGGGTGTTGTCTGTTCAGCAATTTGTTTTGAAATGCCTGGATGTATTTTTATGATTGGCTTGACTTGACGTTTAATTTGTTTTCTTATCTTTACAATTGAGTTTTCTACTGCAGACATTTTTGTGACATAGCTTCTTCCAAACTCGAGACAGATATTGTATATAAATATTTTATCACTATTAAAAATTAATTACATAGACCTCACGTTGTTGCGCCAAATATGTAAATAAAATTATCAGTGTAATATTTTAGATATTCGTATTGACATATATAAATTCTTCTTTAACGTCTCACGTTGTAAGCGGCAAATATGCAAATAAATATTTTATAAATAATAAAAATTAATTACTTAGGCCTCACGTTGTTGCGCCAATTATGTAAATAAAAATCTGAGTCTTTCTTAATTTATTTTTAATTATTTTATTTAAATTTGATTTGTTCTTATTAACTGTTTTCTTATTAACAACTCTCGTTGGAGCGCCAAGTTTGAATGCAATGATTTTTACTTGATGTAACTGGTGTAGAGATAATTACGTAGTTTATATTCAATATAAACATAATTAGATAGGTATTTGCTTCTTGAATATATAATTAATTCAAAAACTGATTGAAATTAATAATAATCTAAAATCAAAATATTATCATTGCTCACATTGATAACCAAATTTTCGCCCCAATTTTCGTCAGCGTAAGCACTCGTATTTTCGATAATTTACTAATTATTCTAAATAATTACACTAGCTCTTATATAGTTAACTTCAATATTATTTTATTGGTTTCTTAAACCTTTCCTTTAATATAAAACAAATAAATACTTTCTGACCATTAGTTACCCTAGCTAATCAGTTATTTGCTCAGAGGTTGGCACTATTGAAAAATCTCAGGGTATATGATATTACATACAGGTTAATTCAACTTAAATATTCGAATGTGTGTGTCCTTTTGACTACAATAAGTTTTAGAAAATGTCGTCAGTGAAGTACAAAACATCACAATTCTTCGATACATTATATAAAATAAATAATTGCTTACAACTAAGAAACGAAAGTTTTCGCGAGTGTCAAACAGCGTCAGTCTTTCTTGGTTAACAACAATTTCACTTCTTAATCTAGGTACAAATAAATAATTATCTTACAACTAATAAATCACAACAATATTAGTGTTTAGGGTTTTCAGTGTTTGTTCAAATAATTAAATAGTGCATATCCAGTGTCACAGTTGGGTTATGTTGAAATAGTAATTTGGATTAATCTCACCTATTTTTTATACACTTTCCTATTTCTGGTATTATATTTTCACCATCTAATGTGTATTCAATTTAATTTAATCTGTTCCTACAGTTTAAAAATTCTACTGCACTTGTCACGCCACTTTTACAACGGTCACTCAATCGTTGTGTGGTACGGTGGAAACAGAATAACTGACGCAAATGACGTCTCTACAGATTTTAATTAGACACTAACAACAGTTACATTTCAATAAAACCATTTTTATGCAATAATTCAAGTTAAATATGTTCACTACTACAATAAATACTACCTTATAAAAATTTTGCACTAATTCACTCAATTCACTAATGCACTCCCCACTAAACCGCCAAAATAACTAACATTCCGTACTTAAATCTTATCAGGTATAAAGTGAAGTGAGCATGCCAATGGATGTTTTTATTTATTTCCCGCTGACATTACAGAATTATCTTCCATTTTCTTGGCGGAACGCCGAGAAAATTTGCTAATTTACAGGGGCTGGAACAATCTGCAGACTACGGCAAAGCCCAACTTGAACACAACGTGATGATTTCGCGCGGTTTCTATTCGAGAAACATGTGAAATGCAATCTCGAATCGTCTATAGTATTACTTAATTGTCTTTCTCAGTAATATCAAAATAATTTATGTACCATTTTATAGAAGGATTTTGTTCTATTAAAAATGTTAGTTAAAAATTCAATATTTCTTTGGAAATATTCGTGGCTTCTTTAGCAAACGATGAGATAGCAAGTAATAATAATTATAAAGCCTCCATTGCAAAGCTAAGCAATAGCTTGTTTTACGGAGTAAAACAAAATAGAGGACACTAATCAGATGGAAAATAAAATGGTAAGAAAAATGGCAGAGTGCTCTGAGAAGGATATTGCATGGAGGAGGAAAGGAGTGCTTAATAAAGGAGATTATATGTGTTTACATTGTATCTGGCGTCGTATAACATTTATTGGTACTCTAAACGTAACGCTGTATTGTACTAGAAGCAGTGCCCGTAATACCGGATGACCATAAATTACAATTAATAGAACATAAAATATTAATACCGCTGCCATCTCGTCTTAGCGTGTCATCTGCTGGCCGGTTAATGATTGCCGGGAGCGGCGGCAGATGGCGCTGCGGAAGGTCGAGATATTAAATCTGCCGTCCCAGCGTCATAAAGCTTACATTACCTTAGCTCTGTTTATGCAGACTGTGTTACGTCGGCTTTAGCACATGCGGTGTTCATATTGGTTTTATTATATTATAATTATAGAACATAGATTACGTTAACTTTATTCTCTACATTACTGCCTTGGATATTGAGTTTCTTTACATTAAATATTTATATGTACACAAACTAATAAGTTGTCTGCAACTGTGACCTTCTCAGATCTTAGTTTCTATTTACAGTTATCTTTCCAATCGTCGTCCGAGACGCCTCTATTCGTCATAACAACATTATCTTTGTTCCACCATGATCTTTGGCTCTCGTACATTTCTCCTTTGTTGTGGGCTCCAACTACAGACTGTCATAAGCCATATAACTGTGTACGTACAACGTATCATACAAGCGAAAACATTAACGTTTATAGCGTTTGTGGTATCCAAGGATTCCCATTTCATCTCCTACACTACTGCCAGTTTTTTCCTTTAGTCATTTTACTTTGTTTGAAACATTGTGAGTTTCAATGTTCATGACAAGTTCAAACTCTATTTGGACATTAATTGCACCTGAGGAGTTAGGAAATATGTGTGACATGGATACATAGATAACACCTATGACTACATAATTTAACACATGCATAGAACAAGTAAAACATTTTAACTATTTTGGACGTGACGTTACTTATGATCAAGGTAGAGATATAGAAAATAAAGTCGTAGCTATACTAAGATTGGCGTTATTTGGAACATTGTTTCCTAATATGGCCACAATTTTAAAAATGTCGCAGTATATTATAATTTTTAAAAATTACAAAATCGTATTTATTGGTTTTTTAAGGAAAGTAAAAATCTATTTTATTTTATTTTTTTGACCAGTAAAAATTATTAAAACAACAAGAAGTAGAACGTTAGTATTAACTTGGTTGGATCAGGTACCCTATAATAATATAACAATCTACTCTTTGTTATAACAATCTACTCTTTGTGGCTTCTCTAAGCCATACCACATTAAATAGTAGCACGAAACAATTAAAATATATTTATATCTAATTGACCAAAAAAAATACTAAACAAGTTACAACAACTTATGATTAGGAATAACTAATGTTAGATCATTGGATGCCCTAACTTATTTTGTATTTAACAGATCTTAGCCAGTCCACTACCGTTACTTTCGTTTTGCATACATTAGTTTTATAAATATCTTATAATTCTAAGATGTTTCAGCTTATAAATTCGTAAGTTAGTAATGTTTGTTGTATTTTCACTTCGTAATTTGCATAAAGTTATCTTTCTGCAATATTTCTTTTTTTCTATGTTATAACGTTACAGTTTCACTTTACAAAAATTTTACGCCCAAGCTTTTATATTTTTATGAATTTTTATATTTTATGCAACCGTAAACCAAAACTATGCTCTCGATTACTACTTAATGTTTACTGCATGGATTTAGTGTTGAACTCTACTAGTCATAGACCTGTTGCTCGGGGGTACAATAAGTTTGTCATCAAGTGATGAAGTAATTAAAAGTTAATAAAGCTGGGGCCTGAAATAACGGTGTTTGCCTAACGAGTGGGATGGAACACATGTGGCAAGAAGCCGTGCAGAATATGATTGACTTTAATGTGGGTCGGACCTTCGAAACAGTTCACAAACGGTATGTTTTCCATTTTGAAATCATAAAAATTATTTTTAAATTTGAACAATGTAAATGATTTTAAAATTAACCTCTAACTCTTAATTACGCGCTACAAGTTTGGTAGGGTGCAAATTACACGGTTCGTTTGCTCTAATTTAACGATCATACACCGACGGATATTTACTCCTGGATAGGCAAAACTTGAATTTACATTACCGTTAATGTAGTTTAGCGGTCCCTGCAGTAATAACGTTCAGCTTCCATCAAATACATCTGGTGTTTAAGATTAGAAACTGCCGCTCACCTCGGAGAAAATCAAATTTCGTTAAGGAGTCCCGCCTGCAAGACTACGTTGTTACCACGCTAACGATTGGGATGATTTTTATCTCACCATAGTATACGCACAGTACGGTATCGCACAATAATATATATTTTAGATTAAATTTTATTAATTAAAGCTGTACACCTAAGACTAATAAATAATTATAAAATTCATTAATTTGCTTGTATTCTATTTTTTAACTAGAATGGAAACCATAATTCAAAACAATAACTATTTCTGTGTGTGCTGTTTTATTTCAATTGTATCGTTAGAAATATAATTATGTTTCTAATAATAATTACAAAACCAACGTAATTGTTATGACTTTATACTTTCAACCAATATAACTAACATTAAAAATATAATATTAAAACAAAATATAAACATTCGCTGAAATAGATTACAAAAATAATTCGATTTCTATTCTTAAGTACTTTACCAGCGTGTTCTGACAAATAGAATTCACATAAAAAATACCAAATGAAATAAAATTAATTGTAAAAGTGTAAACTTTTATCGTAATGATAATCTTAACATTTTAAAGGTTTTTTCTGTTTTGTAAATTCTACTGGCTGCGGTAAATGTTTTATTTCATTCCATTATTTTTAGGAGTGGCGCCCTAGTTGCCAGTGCTTACTACTCCTAAAAGGAATGAATACACATACGTTTACAGTACTTAAAGTAATAAGCCCAAAAACACTGTTATCACCACATAACAGAAAACGTAATTTTTTTAAATTTAAGCTACGCTACATGTTTAAATAAATGTGCTCATATTGATTATTTCACTTGAGTGTCAGCACTATAAGAGATATATTAAGATGTAGAAATTGTAATGTTTGATTTTGTTTCCAATTACGTCTTTTCCTGTATTTCAACAAAACATTTAAAAGGTCAACGTTAATATAGCGTTATATTATTATATTATATATAGCCGTTATTACATACTATGACACTACAAATTACACGGGGAATGTACGGAGACGGGTATGTAATTAATAGCAAGCAGAAATTTAAAAAGTTTATTGTACACCGTGTACGGTATTAACCAACAAACATAGGCAGATGTGTGTATTATGATGTGATGTCACGAAGGGTGAAATCTGAGTGTGCAATAAGACATCCTTTGTATGCGTGAGGTAGATGGAGACTTGAAAACTATGCGCCTGCAAAATTATATGTTATTAGTGGAATTGGTGATATATGCAGTTCTTTCTCAAATTGTTCAAAATGACGCAAAGCCTGTTACTACATTCCAAGACAGGACTGGAACTGTATAATCTATTCTTGACATGAATGTATCTCCTGCCTGGATATATCCAAACCTGAGAGACCATTCTCTCACTTTATTAAAGCAGGGTTTCCACAAAATTACAATAGTTTGAATAAATTGTAAATCCTAGAGTTGATACAAAAAAAACTTCATTTTCAAGTCCACTATAAATAGAGAATTTCATATTAAGTTTAAAATAACCGTAAAAACGTTAAGATTTAAAATATTTGTGAGTATATACTATTAATATCATCTTAATTATTTAAAATATATTCTTTTCTCATATTTTTAATTCGCAAGTTAGATGCTAAATTGTTAATTGTCAGTAATTTTGTAACGTCTGTCTGCCATCAAAGGTAAAGTTTTTTTATTATTTAATAAAAGTTTGAAAATTAAATTCTTGGATTTCGTTCTCCATGACGTGTCCCTTACTTAACTAAATATAATTATTTCACTATCGACTCGGAACATAAAGTTTTTTACGGGTCAATTATCAATAAACTTCTACACAAAACACAAAAACAACAGACAAAGACAGGAAACAACAAATACATAACACTAATATACCCTACATCAACAACCAAACTGAAAAAATAGCCCACGAATTCAAAAAAGCAGGATACAGAATCGCACACTAAACTACTAACAAAAGAGACACACACTATCAAAACACACACAGAAAGCACACGAAAAAATTCTATCTACATGGTGTTTATAAACTAAATTCCTCAGACTGCAACAAATTCTACATATGCCAGACAGGACGTAGCTTCAAACAAAGATACATTGAACACACAAAGGCACTACACTCCACTACAGAATCCACCTTTGCAAACCACCTCATTGAAGCAAACCACACATACAAAAACATCGACAATAACATGGACATTCTACACGTACACACAAAAGGCCGAAAACTAGAGACTATTGAACAATTGGAAATATACAAACACACGAAAACACATAAAAATGACACCCTAACCTAAAATGTATTATATAGACACAATTCGAATCACACGCATTATTCGAACATACGATATCGATCTTTCAAAAGTCGATACCGTCGCCAACAACAAGACGGACAGTGCTCCCAGCGGCAGCCTCTGAAGAAACATTTTAGAAGCCAAAACCGGTTCAGGCTATAAGATAAAATTTTAGGTTTTTCCCGTAAAACTTTGTGTTCCGAGTCGGTAGCGAAATAATGATATTTTGAGAATTATATCTAGTTTCTTATATATAGTTTCTCGTAATTCATTTTTCACAAGTATCCAAGTCACTTGAAATTATATTCAAAAACTTACGTTAATAGTTTCGTCAGTGACTTATTTTTTTCTTTACGACGCGTTTCAAGACGCGTTCCATCATCAGGTGTTTCATTCGATAGTTTCACCTAATATAATTATTGTTTACATGTATGTCTGAAGTACAAACGTACTTATGGGAAGAGGCATATAATTAAAATTGAATATTAATTTTTGAAATGAAACTAAATTTTATTCTTTTTAAAATTACACAATTCATTTCACTTGATAATACTGATTCCTTTCTGAAACAATCACTTTATATAAGTAACACGGTTTTAGGATGTAAATGTTTACGTAAGTAAATGCTTCAGACACAGTAAATGTATAAACACAGTGTATATAAACATAACTTGAAGAAAAACAGAGTAAGATAATATTTTCCTCACAACCCACTAAATCTAATCATTTTAATAATTACTAACTTAGTACTAAGCAGTAAATAAATTACAACTTCCTTTATAAAATTTGCAATGTTCGTAACTTTTATCTGTTCTGTATTATCAATTTTAATATGTAAAGACACCTGCCGCAGGTATTCTTTCCAAGCAATCCGACACACAAAGTTTTCGTACCCAACAACTTTATGGCCTTGTTTTTACATCTGCTGTGATCGCCTACTGTGACTACGCATAAAAGTAACAGACGGCGGACACACCACGCTGTGGTGTGATTCAAACTTTTTGTTAGTCTTCTACTAAATTTTACGCCTAATAAAATTTTTATCAGCGTTAAACTGGAAAGGTTTTTATATTTCATTCTTTGAATAGAAGAGCAGTAGACAGTTTCAGAATTATTTTTGAGAAAATAATTCAAAATATTTACCAAGCATTGTACACTCTAACAATGTTTCAATTTTGTAATTTTGATGTACTGTTTCCATTGACTAAATTTACATCTACACCACATAATAATAAAATGTCTAAGTTTGCAGCAAGACTTTACTAGAAACAGTGTCCCATTACGCTTGCTTGCTTTCTTAGAAAGGAATTACAGGTTTATTAATCCCTCAACCAAGTAGGCTAAAAACACACAAAGATAACATAATGTACTTGTATGCGGAAGGGTAGGTGAACAGCTGTAAGGAAGATTACCAAGTAGAACACGAAGTAAGTGAGAAAGGCAAAACAAAAAAATGTTCAAAACACCAGGTACTGCGGGCTACGTAAATTGTGTAGATTTGCAAAACCAGAAATCGTACGGAGAAGAGAAAGTTGGAAAAGGAAATCTAAAGACACAAGGATATATCAAATAAACAAAAATATGGCGTGACCGATCACAAGAAGTTTGGTACTCAAGAAATTGAGTTCACTGTCTACAGTATATATTGATAAATGTTACCATTTATGTGTAAGCAATCCCTAAAGAAGTAAACATACGCATATATTTTAAAAACATTACTTAATAGAATTATCGTTAACAAAATCTTTTTCGTTTCTTCATTTTCTTATGTAATATTTATGCCGACATAGCTAAAAACGTGAATGGCCATAGGTTAATGTGAATTTTATTACTTTTACAGACCTTGGGTTTAATGTTTAATCCTACCGCAACGCCAGTTCACAACAAATATTAACTAGGAGATAACACACTTAGCTGACATGGGAGAGCAGCTTATGAGCATGTTATGTTCTATTAATTATGATTTACGATCAACCGGAATATTAGTTCTCGGTAACATAACCTAAAGTATCAATAACTATTATACGACTCTACACTATCCTTATATATGCTATATTCCATATTTATTTTACGTTTTACTGTATGTCATACTAAGGAAATGAAACAAAAGTCTTTGCTTTTGTACATCTATACGATTTATTCTAATCATCATCATCATCACAGAGTTTCTTACAGCTGTCACCGCTTGAAGCATCCTAGCTTTCATCATTGCCAATCCAAACAGTCCTCTTACGTGAGTCATGATCCACTCAATGCGTTTTCAACACCTTTCCTCCAGGAATGTCTAATAGGAAAGACATTTTTCTTCTTTCTATTGGACGATGTTCATTCCCATACCTTCTTTGGCCATCTCTATCTTGACACGCGTTTAGGTGTCCGAACTAATTCAACATTTTTACCTCTAATTCACTTCTATTGTGTCTATGCCAATCCTCAATTCCGCTCTTACATCTACATTCTTATTCTTTCTATTCTAATTTGTCTACCAGCATCGTCTCCAATAATCCTTCAGCATAGCTGTAAATTGTTCTTTTAATTTACCTCTCAAAATTCTTCCACATATATGATAATATTATTCATCTACTACTGTTTTATACATCTTAATAGTATTACGCTTTGTAATTCCGGGAACTCCATGGTAGGTTATTCAACTGCCTTGTAACTGATTTTGCTTTTCTCATTCTTGATTATATATAGTTTATTGATATCACTATCAGGTGTTATTATCTCTCCTAAATAATTATTACCTCTCGTAGGCCTCCACCACCTAATACCAAGTACTCTTGGATGCATTTGTTTTGGGCCCTATTTCATAAATTTTCTGCAAGCTTTCGAAGTATGTAATTTGCATTTGTTTTACCCTCGGCCAGTATAGCCTCAGCAAAATAAATTTGAATGATCTCCAATCAGTATACTTATTACATCCTCCATGGCGTTAAGGCTTCATACGAATAGACTTTGAACAGCGTTGGAGTTATGCAACAACCCTGTTTCAAACCTTTATTAATATTAATCTTCCTAGATAATTTTTTCCGGCAAATCCTCAGTTACTGGGTGAGATGCAGGTGGCCGATAGCAATTTTCCCACGGATAGATTAACTCTGAATATGCGTTGATACAAATAAGCAGACTAGGGACCAAGACAGTCTCAGCATTGTGTGAAGGGGTATCAGTGATGTGACCATACCTGGTAAAACCACACACGTACCCATTATTGGGGGTGAGTATTGTTGCCATTATGTAAGCGCTGCCTGCTGCTGCCTAGCACCATATGGGAGGTGATCTCAAAGGCTAGGTGAAAGAAGACACCAATGCAAAAATACCATGGGCAGAACAGATCCTGGAAGATGTGATGGAATCAATTAATTTAGTTGGAGGAAACAGCAAAACCAAAATCAAAAGTTTCAGATCTCTCGGTTGGGAGTTCAGACGTAGGGTTAGCTCCTATACTCTGAAAAATTTCAGTAGCTAAATATCCTCACTAACATTTTATTTTAATTTGCAAAATGGATACCTAGCTATTTCAATCATCAATTGTTTACAGTTTTACTATATAGGGCAAGTACTGTAGAAAATTATATTCCTCTATTGGAACTACATACTTAAAGCATGAATATTATTTCGTGCAAAACCTCAGTGTTTTAATGACTAACGGTATACAGAGTTTGAATTCAAGCAGTCACTTCAAGCAAATTGTTTAATACCTGTGTAAGTATATAATCCTAAGGCATGATAAGCGTTTGGATTGCTATGTCGATAACCGTTTGGATTCGTAACAATTGTCAGTGTTATAGATATATAAACGGATTCATCGTCGCCGCCATTAAAAGTCATAAATAAAGTGATAAGAAATAATTTCCTCAGCCCTCTAAGTTTGTCATATTATTGCCGATTAAAACATAAGAAGTATTTAATGCCTTCTTATTTCAGCTAAAACTGGAGAATTATTTAAGCAAATTGTTGAAATAACTTTTGATAGTACAGATAAAAAAAACAAATAACAAAAAGTAAGTGAGAAAGTTATAATCACAAAACCTAGATATATAATCAGCTATGTTTAAACCGTATGTATTTTGAACACATATGGCCTCTAATGTGAAACGTTACGCCAATAAATCGTCAACTTCTCAACAAAGGTAATTCATTACTAATTTTAAAATAGAGAAATTATTCATTATTTCACAACTTTTTATTACACTGATGTAAAACGTCATAGAAACAAGACAACTTACAGCAACGATAATTTTAAAAATAGAAAATGTTTCATTCCTTAATGACTGTGTATATTTTAAATTCATTTACAAATGTACATAATACTAATAATACAAAAGTATATTTTGTAAACTCATTTACAGATCTACCGTAAGTAATACGGTATCTTGTAGATACCACTCTACTTTAATATCAGTAGAAACACATGTCTCACTGTTCTAATATAATGGATGCTACCTAGTCAACAGAGGGACAAATAGTTACTACTGTTAAGCAAGTCGATGCCAATCTGGTATATATACATAAAATGTTTTTTTCGTACTCGGGTATTAGAGACTAAAATTATCTTACTATGTCACGTTGTTTGCCAGATGCATTATTCATCGCCTCAAAGCTTGAACCTGCGCCAGTGTAGTGACGTTATTCAAAATATGGCGTTCCTCTTAAGCTTTCTGACAATAACACAGCTCTCTGCCGGTTATAAACAAAGTTTGTTTACGAGTTTCCAACAACTAGAAAAGACAACCTAGGCTATAATCTTTAAAAAAGAAAGAAATAAAAGTGACTTTAAAGTGTATAAATAAAGGGGACTTTTAGCAGACACGTAATCCTGTCTCACACTTCCCGCTTTCAACAGTGTGTGTCATAAAATATGTTGAAACGAAGATGAGAAAAATAAAGACTAAAATATTAAGACCAGTTCACGCTACCGCGCTTTAACGTACTTTAAGAATTTTTAACAAACGTTAAAATTTAGTTTTGTAAGACGTTTTAGAGAGAGATGTTTAAATTAATTTTTATAAGTAAACATTACACCACAAGACAAACGTGTTACTGAACCTATATTATTTCAACAAATATTCAAAAACGCCATGCTTTTATAAAGTCTTACCTAAAACGTAGATACGGTTTTTGTGATTAGAAATTTCCATCAACAAACCAATCAAATAATTTGCCTATTTATTTACATGTTTATAACTTAAAACGGAGTGTGGAATGTGTATTTGCTAATGTTTGTAAAATAACAATAAAGATTTTCTACAGTAATTATTAATTTTACGTTCTAATCTACTGTAAATATTTGTTTTAATAACAACGATAAAGTTTGATTAATTAACTTGTAGTAAACAAAATACCTTAAAACAATAGAAGGGTGTTATTACAAGATTAACTTCTACATACATTCAAACGTTTCACAGCCTCCGTAATCCAATCGAAATCATTTGTAAAAATGTACATGCTGTATTTGCAAAGGCTTTACTAACTGTAACGTTACACAGAGAGTTATGTGCTTTGTAAAGTATGAGTGGAATACAAACTGCTTAATGATCTTGTTTTTACAACGTCTGCCTTTGTTCATCCCTAACCCTTCCTTATCTCTCGTAACAGTAACAAGTGACCGGTTCTGTCTAGCAGAACACGTAGCAATGGGTTCAGTGCTATGTCAGACATTTTGACTGTCTCGCATACAATTTTTCGTAGGACATCACCATCAACATCGGCCTAACTGTTTTGAATATTGGCTAAAACTTTAGTATATTTCAAAACAGTCAGGCCGAAGACAGTGGAGAGCGGCGTGAAAACAATTATTATGTCAGAGAAATAAATTAAGGGTTTGAACGCGCCTTTTACATTTTATTTACTTCTTTCACGAACTATGCAAATCTTTTGTCAAATGTTATAAAAATTGTTAAACTTAGACGGATCCTCTGTCCGGAACGAATTAAAATACTAATGTCGGAAACAAACGAGTCGGACTCATTGAATGATGAGAGTGTTATCGGGATCTAAAATTGGTCAAAGGTAGCTTAGAATGGGCAAACCGGGTGAAAATGCCTTCAAGAAACAAGGATATATCGCCACTAAATAAGCATCACAATCGTCATCATTTCATTTAAAAAGAAGTAGAGGTAAGATAGCAGCACTGAGACACAAAACTATTTTCCAAGACACAGCGTAGAAAGTAGTCTAGAATATAAAAAAACATTTTATAACTTCATTCTTCGAAACTACTGTTTTAGTTTACAATATTAACAAGATAACAATTACAAAAAGTTATTTTTAACAGTTTCTCAATGTCGTAAGGAACACAAATTTACTTCTTATTTTACGTTATTTAGACACTCGTTTCATTCACATTTAGTTTAGTAACAATTGTAGTTACAAATGATGGTAACTCACATTTGTATACGTTTCATGTGCCAAACCCTCACAGTCCTATCACTGAAGCTTGTCCTCATTAAAATCTTTGTTGTACAGAATGTAGATACGTTTTCTTCTTCGTTTTGTATAACATACGCCAGTGGTGTAGACGTGTTGTTCTCCACTGGTTTTTTGAAGATACGTTTGCTTTTAGCACTTCTCTTTATTGCAAGGCATTAAAACTTACATAGTAGTTTAAGGCTACTATCCTTTTTATTCTACTCTAGACTACTCTTGTGAGTAGAAGAAGTTGAAATCTTACTTCCTGTGTTCTCTGTTTTTATTTTTGGTAATAACGTTTGCAGCACTCTAGTAGAGGCGATAATTTTTTTAGTTCAAAATGTTTACTTTATGTGAGCCGTTTACTTGTGTCTAATTTTTTCGGTGGAGTTCCGAGTTTACATGAACCTAGTTTGCATGTTTAAGGCTGCGTTAAAGTTTTCTAGCTTCACCAGCTTTCTCGGGTTCAAGCTTGCTGTTGGTTTGGTTTCTGCGCACTCTACTTTTAGCTGTAACTTTTACGGCACATCTGTCCAAAAGACATACTCTTGTGCATGCAAAATTTGCATGTCCTGCGATATTATATTTTGTTATATTACAGCGTAGATTTTTCTCTTGTAGAAGGTAGAAACTTCGAGTATGCATTTTCGAAGGGCGTCATAAATTTGCAGTTAAATAGTGTATAGTATGAGGCGGTATACTCAGCATTCGGATATTATTTTTAAAAGCAAAGTATATAACAGTTAAATCTATCTGACTCTTGTGACCGTCAGGAATAAATATAAATCAGTGCTGCTTTGTTGGGAGTGTGAAGCGCAAAAAACGTCGCAAGAACTCAGGAAATATTTTTAAATTTGTTCAGACAATTTGCTAGGCAAAAGCTATGCTCTTAGTGGGTGAATCTATCAATAATCTATTCTTTATACGTAAACCAGTCAAGATGAAGAGCGGTGGTATAAAATTACTATTGGCGCTCGTACAAAATGTTAGCCTGATGTTTTGCCTTATCCCTAAAAGTTAGTTTTCCGAATTGTCTCTTGCCCTTAGGAGATATGACCTGTGTTTGGTGAATGCAGGACACTCCG
This sequence comes from Magicicada septendecula, assembly GCA_034769895.1. Lineage (NCBI taxonomy): Eukaryota > Metazoa > Arthropoda > Insecta > Hemiptera > Cicadidae > Magicicada > Magicicada septendecula. The sequence continues at coordinate 107,488,082 of CM068372.1, read as the reverse complement.
GTTTTGTCCTGTTGTAAATTCTGGATGGAAAAAACCACGTTCTTAATGTACACAGAGTATAACTTTTCAAGTAAAAGTGACATTTAAGTCTTAGTGATACCAAAAGCTTTTATCATACATGTAGACTGAGAGACAACTTCCGAGAATCTAGCCCTAAATTAATTATAAAACGCGTTAAATGTTATTTTTAGTGTCTTTGCTAAACCGCTGGATAATTTAAGTTACTCGATTATTTGTTAAACTAATTTTTTGAACTGCTATTTTTTATAATGACATTAGGTGGTTATCTAAATGTGGAATATATGTTGCTAACTAGAGTTCATAGTATTCAAAAAATTGTTAATCAAATCTGTCGGGTTTTTGATATCTAAATTACCGAATCTAACATGTACTTCTGAACCACTTTTCAACGATTTCAATGTGTCCTGAACTGTGTTCTTTTGAACTATATATTGGATTCCAGATTTTTCACTTTTAAATTCTCCTGAGAGTATTTTGTCTTTTGTTAGTTTTAAGCTAGTATCGTTCCGTGAAATACAGTGAGTTTGGATAGAAACATAGTAAATGAAATGTGTAGGAAAACTGATCAGAAGAAACAGCATGACACAAAATACCCTTACAAAGAAAGAAAAGCAGCTCAAAACGTATAAATAAAATGTTAGAGTTTTAGAAGTGTTATGATATGCTCTGATGTTTGCAGGTGCGAACCACGTACCAGTTGGGTAATAATAGGTGTCAGAAGAACTTGTCATATAAAAACTGAAACAATACGGTCGGATTGTGTTGTGTATGACACGTTAAAAACTTTAAGTACAAAGATTTATCGTAACGAAAGTTTAACGGTTAAGATTATAGAAGCAGTTGTCGTACGCTTGGAGAAACCTCATAATGGCAACTTTTTATAACTAAACACTATCTTATGATATTGCACTCAATTCTCAGTTTGATATTATTGGATTAATATCAACCTGTTCTAAAAAAATATTGTGCGTTAACAGACTGCGATATTAGATACTTTTAAATAATGCAGAAATGAGATTTGATACCAAATAAACAAGGTCATCCTGACAGAAAAGGACTTAGAGAAAACGGAAGAAATGTAACAGCACCATTCAAACCTATTACGAAAAACATTAGTGGATAACAAATGATAAGGCACACGTTATACAAATGACGCAAAACGATTTGGAACATATAGTTTCAAAAGAAAATAAACACTTATTGAAGTGTGAGGCAAATTGTTCATTTAAATGAGATTAGGTAAATATTAAAAATATAACTGAGGGTAGAGTTTAAAATGGGAAGAGAGACCGTTTGTATAAAGTAAACACGAGCACTGTTAAAAGTATTACGTACATCAGTCACACCAAATAATTACAATTTGTTGAAATAATAGACGTATACGAAACAAGTAAGTAAGGAATTAATGGGAGTGATCTTGCCGAATCCGTGTATATCGAACTACACTGATTTACTCAACAAATCACCGCTGTTTAGTGACATTATCTAAACCACGACGTTTGTTTCAAACTGCAGGTTATTCGATCCTTGTTATCGATAATATTTATATAAAGTATATGACCAACAACTAACAACTCGTAAAACTATAATAAATAAAGCTAGCAAAATATTAGGAATAAATATAAATATTAGGCTCACGAAAAACTTCTGAAGGTTGGAAATTAAGAAGTAAGGATGAAATATATCAAAATATAGAAAATATAACAGAAACAATGAGAAAAAGGAGACTATCATTTTTTGGACATTTATATAGGATAAAAGACAATAGGTTGACAAAGCAAATCTTCAAATATCTGTGGGGGAAGACGTCAACATCAATTCGGATTAAAGAAGTCTAAAAGGATTTAGAAAAAATAATATACATGCAAAAAAAGCGATTGAAAGAGAAGTTTTTCTGGCAAAAGTATTAAAAATGTAAGGAGTCCAGTGTAGGAGAGAGAAAAACGCAGGTTCAAAGTGGACTGAAGACAGGAAGAAGAACACAGTGAAAAGATGAAAGAATGTTGGAGAAAAAGAAAATTACAGAGGGTAAGGAATTGAAATTGGCATGTGGTCCTTAGATGGCCGATACAAAAAAAGCTAGCAAAATATTAAACTTATTTGCTTTACTGATCGTGGGTTTCAAGCCTCAAACTTCTATTGTTCACAACAGATATTAACAGAAATATAATACACTTGGACTACACAGAGAGCAGCGATATAAATATTGGAGCTCTATTAGTTATGCTTTATGGTCGTCTCATATTACGTGCTTTTAATAATATAACCTTATGTCTCATAAATGTTATTCAAACCATAGTATTCATTATGCTACGAACATGACTGTTTTAGTTTTAAGCCTTGTGATATTTAACGGAAGTAAGCTATTGAGTCCATGGATATGTTTTCTTTTATTGAAGCTCTTAGCTTTGAATACGTCACCCGCGAAATCTGTGGCCGAGCGTTTAACCCCTTAGCATGCTCTGCCCGCCTATTTCATGAGTATGACTATTGGTTATTGAAGCTCTTAGCTTTGAATACGTCACCCGCGAAATCTGTGGCCAAGCGTTCAGTTTCTTACCATGCTCTGCACGCCTGTTCAACGAGCATGACAATTTGTTACTTAAAAATTTTCTCCTACTTCGATACTAGGGAATAGACATTAAATTATTAGATTACGTTGTTTTCCATACATATTATTCAAAACCGTAGAGCTTCAAGGCAACTTACATACCCTACGTTGTGACGTTATAAAAAATAAGGTGATTTTTATAACTTTTTAGATAGTTTCACTGTTCTTCACCGATAATAAAAAAACTTTCTTTACGAGTTTTAAACATAGCCTGGAGCACGCTCTTTGAATTCTATAAACAGAAGATTAAACTGTAAGGAGAGATGTAATCCTGTCTTACACCGACTGCTTTCAATTGCAAACCTGTTGTGTTAAAAGTTTATTGTACGAGTCTTATGAACTGTGTTGAAATGAACTGTAATAAAGACGAGGACAATAAGAAGTGGAACAACGTGACCAGATTATGCTGCTGTGTGATTGCTAAAACTTACTACATAAACCTTCAATAAATGTTATGATTCGACTTTACGGAAGCAGGATTATACCATTATAGCTTTATAGACGGCATTAAGGTTATGTTACCAAGTGTTCGTTTCCAGACGCCCATAAATCATTATTAATAGAACACAGAATATACACAACTAGGCACAGAAATATCCAAGTCCTGAGAGAAAGTGCGTCAGATCACAGTTGACATTATCATTATCATATTCGATAATAATAACTATGATAATTATAGTAATAACAATAATAATCGTAAGAAGAAAAAGGAGAAACGTGATAATAAAGCCAGGCAAAATCAAGTATAAAATATAAGGAATATATTAAGTGTGTAAACATAATATTGTTAACATTAATTTCCGTGACTTAGACAATATTGATTTATGCAAGTAGTGTCTTCAGTAGCCCCACGTTCGTGTTGTGTATAAACTAACATGGATACGAAGTTACATAGGTTACAATAACTTTACAGTTACCAGATATGTCACATATTTCCGATAATATGTAATGTAAAATATACTAAAAATATAAACTGCTTTTGTATACATACTCGTATTAAAAGTAATCGTTCTTTGTAATGTACTTTAAGATAACACGCTTCTGCATAAACTCAGTCCCTATTCATAAAACTTAAATTCTTTAAGGAAAAGACAGGTTCCCAGACTGCAGAAAAATTATTAACAGGAATCAAATAAGGAAGTTATGTTTTTATATGAAAAGAACAGCATACATTTACATTTTCACACACGCGCGTGCGCAAAGACCTGGACTAAAACTAATCGAATACAGTAAAATTTGATTTAGTGAGTGACATAATAACAGTAAAATAAAATACATTATAAGATACTATTTTGTATAAATCAAAATTTTAAGTTAAAAAGCTTTATGTCTGTTTCATCGACAGAATTTGTTTAAATTGATTTTTAAGCTTGTGTGACAAGTTAACACATGCTGAACTGTTGAAGACACCACAAAATGAAAACACGGCCGTCAAAATTTAATCTCGTGAACTTGTAAACTCAACAGAAAATGTAAATGATCAAATAAGTGAATCGTTATATCTTATTTATACTGAAATAACAACAAATAATTAGTATATTTTTCCATAATTTGGTTTATCTAAGATAATAATTGTATTACATAACCTTTTTGTGTAAATGTTTATTTTTAGTAATAATGACGGAGTTGTATACAATTATTTCATGGTTAACCGAACACTTTAAATTGACAGGTTTAAAAAGTGTTACGGTCTTTATGATGGAACAGGAATAATTCGATGAAAATTTGCTTATTTGACAAGGCTTTACTAAACGTAACGTCACACAGAGGGCTACGTGCTTTGTGTAAGATGAGCAAAATTCCAACTGTTTAATGTTCCTGTTTTTACGTCTGCCTCTGTCCGTCGCTAACCCTTGCTTATCTCTTCTCCTAACAGTAACGAACTTCTTGCAACAGTCTCCTAACAGTATGCGGTACAATGTTGTTTCAAACTTTTGCCTATCTGTTTTATGTTTTAACCTTTATCCGCCTAATACACTGTACAATATTATTATTTTTTTTTTTTATAACAACTGAGTACTACCCATCTAGTAATTTACATTTCACTATTAAAACACTAATCAAGAGATATAACCCATTAGCTATAATCTCCCCATTTAACTAATATCCATCAGATCAAGTGGTTTAATCCGTCTCAGCCTTCTAGCTGCATTAGTTGTATCCAGCAGTCCCGTGTACATGCTGCAAGACGCGTTGCCCATGCTTCACTTCCTGCTTTTTTATTTTTTATTTCCTCAGTGATAAGTTCAATTTTTGAATCCCTGTGTAAGTTGTCGTTTCTTACATACCATGGTGCATCAACAATTCACCGAAGCACCTTGTTTTGAAATTTTTGAATTATATTTATGTTTGATTTCTTTGCACAGCCCCAGAGTTGTATCCCATAGGTCCAAATAGGCTTTAGCACTTGCTTATACAACAGCAATTTATTATGAATTGACAGTTAGGATTGTCTTCCCAAGATCCAATGTACAATATTATTTAACCATATGACGCTGATGATCAAACAAGATTTACTTATCATCTATATCTGGTTGTGAAAGAGAAAGTAGCAGCAAAGTTGACATAAAAATTGTCGTAAGTTATATTAAATGCGCATAAATATTTAGTACGTTATTTAGTGAATGAATATCTCTTTCTTTGAACTTCAAATATGCGTTCAAGTAATAAACGGATGCAAAAAAAACACTCAAAAGTAAGAATTATTGATATTTTGTTTATAATAGAAAACTAAATGTATTATTTCTATTCTCCTGGAAGGTAAGTCTTGTTTGTTTCTTCTTCTTCTCCTCCTCTTCCTCTTTCTCTTTCTGGGATGCTTTCGGTTTACCCTCTAGTATAGTTTAATTGATAACCACATTCTACTTTTGTCGACAACTCTTCCCTATTTAAAATTTCTTATTATCCTCTAGTCATCTTCCACATCTACCATCCAACTCTCCGTTAGTCATCTTTTATTCTGCTTTAAAAGATCCATTAAGCTGGTTTTCTGGTTTCAACTGGCTGAGCTGGATGGACAGCACAGACTACACATTCACTATGCCCGTACCAAAAGCAACTTCGTTGGCCAATGCGACGCTGAGACTTATGTTTTACCGTTAAAAACAAAGGCAAAACGTTAGTTGATTATAACGGTTACAATGAATTCTATACATTTCTGGATATAGTATTTGACCAGTGTCTAGAAGGGAGCAAATAAACCTCAGTAGTATAGATTAATGGAAAGTTCATTAATTCATTCATTCATCCTTGGCTCTACAGCCCAGATCAAGGCTCGGCCTCCAAAAGTAATTGCCTCTACTTATTCCTATTCTTAGCCATCTGCCACCAATTCACTGCGCTCAGCTTCCTGACATCACTGCCGCCTGGTCCAACCATTTGTTCTTCGGTCTTCCAAACTATCTTTTTCTAATTGCTTGTGTTTCATAATTATTTTTGCCTTACGTTCGTCATCTATTCTCTGAACGTGTCCTGCCCACTTTTTTTATTGTCCTGAACGTGTCATCTATTAATTTTGGTAAATAGGACAATTGTTATGTCATTGTACTTAGCATATAATTCATTACTATTTCTCTTTCTCCAGACTCAGTCTCTTAAATTGCCCCATGAATCCTTCTCAGCATCTTCATATTAAACACAGCCAGCTTCTGTTCAGCAATTTTCTTGAGTACCCAGCACCCAAAGCCATATGTCAATAGAGGCCTTACCAATGTCTTGTATACCAATATTATCATTATTGTTTCCCACCGCTATAAACTTTGTTTTATTTTTATTTATAACAATCCCCATACTCTTAGCCAATGATTGAAGTGCTCTAAAGGCATTCTTCAGATTATTTGAATTTCTGCTGATATCTATATCATCTGTCATCATGTCATATAACATCTATGTCTATATCTATGTCCATATGCTAGGAGCTGGACCCTTTTAATAAAATATGTCCTCCAGTTTGTATTAAAGAGTCTCATATTATCTTTTCAAGAGCAATGCTGAACAGTAGACAGGGTAAGCCACCTTCCTGTTTAAGTCCATTCATGGTATCAACAGAGCAGGAGAGATATGACTGAATTCTATTTGGCATTTGGAGCTGGACAGTCTAGCTCCCACCATTCTAATTAATTTTGGAGCAATATGAAGCTTGGTAGAGCCTATCTCTATTAACCTTGTCATATGCGGCTTGAAAATGTATAAATGGAAAGTTAGCTAAAGCAAAAATAGTGTGTTTTTGTACAAGGCTGAGCCTGCAGTAGAGCTGCCTGTCTTACGCACGCGGCTTCTTACATATCAGTGTGCGTTATAAACAGTGCTAAAACAGCCAATACAAACTGAGACGCTAAAGTCGGATTATGTTCGCCTGCCATCGTTCGACGCTACTTTAGGATGGTTTAAGATAAGTTATAAGTTGCGATTATAGTGGCGGCGGCAGTGGGTCGTGTAAAACTTTAGGCTCGCTTACACTCTAAACTTGTAGTAGCCGGTATAAGTAAACTTTACGCCAGAGTGTGTTTCTAATATTTTAGACCCATAGCAACAAGTGTATTAATATCTACCGTTAAAACATCTCCAAAGAACATAAAATATGTTTAAAGAACTTTAAAAAACTTTAAATTTAAATATTTTTACTTGCTACAATTTGTTTTTACTTCATTCCTATTCAAGTGATATGTGCAATTATTAAAGTCAACAGTTACGAATTACGAGTATAATAGTCATGTGTTGTCATCGCTATCAACAAATATCGCTGTGTCAGTCTATATAAACTGGTATGCTCATTAAGCTGCATAATTTGTTCACTATTTTGAAAGTAGTACATTCATTAATGCATAAATATTTTAGACGTTAGATAATTTTTCATTTATCTCTGACACTAAACTCTGACGTATTAACTCTGGCGATAACTTGGGGGATAAGTGTTTTATTGGCCTTCAGATTGCGTCAGAGAAAAATAGATTGTTCTTTTTTGTAATTTACAGTATTCTGTGTAAATTACAGCAATCATTTCAACTTCTTTTTCAACAACCGTAAGATAGGGCAACTTTGATTAGAACTCCAACTGCCTCTAAATGACGATTTATTACTCTTCGTTTTAAAATAGTTGATTTAAATTTAACCATCTAGTTTCACGACAACATATCAACTTTCTTCTCTGTTTATGGTTTTAGACCCGAATTTTGTAAAGCATATTTTTCGTGGTCATACATTTGAGGGATATCAGATTCTACGTTGTGGGGGCAAAAAGGTTAATTTTATTGCGTGCTGTTAAGATATTTTGTGTTTGAACAAAAATGAAAATTATGTCTAAATTAAATTGAAGACATCAGTGCTTTTTAGAAGTCTACGAGATATTTTTCTGTATATAATTTTTAATAGGTTTATATTTTGTATCCAGTTTCAAAGATTTAGCTTGTACTTCACTAACTAAATATAGTTATCAGTGCTAAGTAAAGTATAACTCAACAGGTGAATATTTTCTTTTAGCACTTATCTTTGAACGTCTAAATTTTAGCAAATAGAAATTAACTTATTATCCTATATTGCCTTTTAGATGTTTTCTTGAGACGCGGTTTAGCTACAAGATTACTAAGCCCCTGTGCTGTTTAGTGAAATTGTAACAATGTTCTTTTTTCAGTCTTTCAGATAATACCACTGTATTATTCAAGTTTTATTTACAAGCTTGCAACTTCTGAGTAAGTACTATTTATATCGTGACTATTTTAAAGGGGGGGGACAAAAAAGTAAAATTTTCAATGTGTAAATTGAACACTAATCTTGGAGACCAAATTTCATTCTGTAGTGTACTGAACGCTTCCCACTACTGCGTACAGTTTCTGTTTTAATATGAGTTAAACGTAAAGTAAAGAGTGAAACGTAAGGCTAGTTTATGCGTACCTTGATTGCTGTAACTTACGTTTCAAAAGTTTATGGTTACAAATCTTTTACGAGAATGCTGACGCGAGTACGGAGATCTTTGATATGGAAAAGCTTTGTACTCCTTTTATTAAAATAAGCATTACAAAATAAAACAGTAACATAAGTACCGGTAACATAAACAAATTAGCTGTTGATAAAGGTACGAATAGATACTTTTGACAAACCGAATGTTCCTGTCAATAAACAATGTATTTAAGCATTTTTTAAACAACTTTCTTAAAATATAAAATTCTTTGTAATTATAGTAATATAACCAGACAACTCAACTCACTCATACTTACTATATATATATGTTTCAAAATAACGATAATTCTACCAACACTTAACAATACTTATTTTATTCTTATTTTTCTTTATTATTCCCTTAGGCTTACTTCAACCACTTTCTATACTCATTTCTATCTTAGGCAATGCGTTTTACTTCTAATAAAATGTTCCATCTTTTCCTCAAAATAATCTACTAAGTCTTTGTCTTCCTATTTGCCTTTCTGAGAGTTCCAATGTTGAGCTAATGATGTTCCTTTCCATCCAAACTCTTTACATGTCCAAACTATTGTAATGCTCTCTACACTCCCTCCAGAACTGATTTCAGCTAAAAATATTTGTACTGAAATTGGTAGTTGCATTTCTGTTTTGGACTCTCCTAGTTCTCTAAAAAAACAAGCAATTAGATTAATATTCAAATATAGTAACATGACAGATAAGTGTGTGGCCATACTGAAAACGTAAATATAACTCTAAATCACTTTTCTAACTCGCTTTCTAAATTTATAAAACAAATATTTTATTCTTATAAGTTGTTCAATACTTATAAAAATATAAACTTATTGAAAATTTTAATTTACATTTTTCTAAATATAATTATAAGATGCTTATAAAAATTATAAAATTATCTTACAGAGCATATAAAATCACTTACAGCATTTAAACAATGTCTGAAATTATTCAGTAAACTCGAAAAGTTGGTTATCTTAATTTTATCTTAAAGTATAGATTTTACTAAAGAGTAAGAAAAATTTATATAATATTAAAATTAACCTACTATAAGGATGATTACATATAACGTAACACTACTTATAAAGTAAAATAGAACTCATTGTTATGTTTAACCCTTTTTGTTCGTAATAATTTTATTATATAGATGTGTTGAAAACCGTAGGTAAAGCTGGTGGTCTGCAGTAAGAAAAAATCGTAGTCTTGCATGAAAAATTAAAATATGCTCCATTTTCAAGTCATCTCAGTGTTATAAATTACTGAATTACATTATATAGCAAAAAACGCTATTGGTGGAAACATACAAACAATAATCGTGATTTTGTGTCGCCAATATTCCTATTTCATAGTCTTGATTAAGAACAGTTCCACTCAATTGTTAAAAATATTTGACATAATATTTTCTGTATAAGTATTATTAGTAATCTAATAATAAATTATTTTATGAATCGCCAATTGGTTTCACTCGATAACAGTCATGATTTTCAACAATTTACAATTCACGATATGGTCAGAAGAGTTGTATCAGTAAATACGCTATACCTACCTTGTGAGTATGTTTTACGTAATTTCAGACAAAGGGGTAGGTGTATTGTGTACGGGATAAGCGAGTACAAACTGTTTTGTGTCTTGTTTTTACAACCTCTGTCTGTCCGTCCCTAACCCTTCCTTATCTCTTGTAAAAGCAGCAACTGCCCGTTTCTGCCTATCAAAACACGCAGCACGAATTTTGGAGCAGTTTTAAACTTTTGTCCGGTCTGCTTAGTTTCAACTTTTTACGTTTTGCACAATCTTTTATTTGTTTCTTATTCGTAAAGAAGAAAAGTAATACATAGTTATAGTCGTTGTGTGCAAAATATATCTTAAAATTATTTAACAAAGGTTACCAAGTTTTGTAGGAACTCTTAAAATAGATTTTAAAATATGAAATTGTTAAATATGTACTATTTATAGTTAGGATAGGTGAGTCAGAGTTTGACTGGCCGCTATAGAAAGCAGTTCCTTGATATCAAATTTAATCAACTTTCCAAGCAAGATTAATATAAGAAAATGCTATTCACTAAAGTTATCGGGTATTGTATACTAGGGACTAAATATTTAAAAGAATGTTGTACAACAATACATATATTTGCATATTTGCCCCAGGGCGGTATGTTTGTAAATATTTAGCATTGAAAAATGTGTGATGAACAGTTTTTAACAATATTATGCAGGATAAGAATTGTCAGAAAGCGTACACCTGCCCACGCGAGTGAATAGAGCGTTTGTGTGTGTGAACGCAAGCTACGACAGGCAAGAGTCTACGATAGGGTGATGCGTACGAATTCTCTGTAATCAGGTTTTAACCGGTTAAAAATAAACTAATTAATATGTTTTAAACCTGTGAACAAAGACTTACCTCAATTATAAAAACACCATTACATTAAGGAACTTTTAACGAATATAGTGATGTAAATGTATTGCAGACATTTGCAATAATAAGGACGCCAGGTAATTTAATGTTAATTACTAGTGTAATTAAATAGTAATTAATAAGTTTGTTATATGTGAGTGACCAGGAAAAAATTACGCAAACGATGATATCGCTCGTGCTACTAGGATGTTTACGAAATCGCGAAAATGAATCAAAAATTAATTTGTAATTAAAAGGACGCTTTGCACGAAGTGACAATATCTAACAGGTCGAAAACAGCCCTGAACTTGTCAGATTGCCGTCCAGTATCAGATACCACCGGCAATTTTGGGGCGGTCTCAGAGACTCAAGATATCTTCACACAACGTCACGCTGCTGGTCTGCCGACTGATCGACATCTTCACCACACACACCAAGACTTATGGAGGAACTCTAGACCATCACAAACAACAAACCGTAGAGACAGAGAACACAGCAATATCATCATCATCAAATTCTCAGGATTCAGGACACCCACACACACACACACGCGCGCGCGCGCGCAACGGTAAAGTCGGGAGTACGCGGTGATGAATAAACAATTATATTTTTGTTCGTGAAAAGAACTCTCAAAAAAGAACTTATATATGAACAGTAAAGACTTAAATTTTAAATATAAATACTGTTCATAAATTTAACGGGTAGTTAAAGAAAAGAATTTAATTTAACAAGAAAATTTAAAAATACTAACCTTTTGTTGTATATTAAAATTTGGGTGTGTCAACAGAAATAAATAACAGGTTGGAAGTAAATGTTATATTTTTATTTTGTTTATACCAACAATTAATTTAATTCTTGAAATTGAATATTTTTGTTTGTTTGTAAATGAGTTGATATATTTTTAAAAATTTGAGTCAAAGTCAGACACACTGAAATAAAAAGGTTTACATAATTTGTTTAACATGTCTGTTTAGCTAGTAAGATTATATGGTTGTTTATTTTATATGTCACGAACAGCATAGAAGGTTAACAGCATAGGTTCTTTTATTTGTGTAAACTTACAAAAGAAAATATTTTTATTTATCTAAGATTAAAATTTTTTAAATATTTGCAAATTTTCTATTAATATTAATAAATCATAGAATGATTATATTGAAACGGTTTTAATTAATTATTTCATGTCATCAACATCTCACTCCTCATTGAAAATTATTTAATTATTGTGCAACTACATATACTTGACCAACGAGAATTAAAAAAAATCCTGCGACCTGGCCGGTGTAATACACTTCTTAGTTGCGTTGAGTACATGGTAATGTACTTGTGTAAATTTTTGAAATACTTGTAACGTTGCAATTGTTAACACTAAGGGCTTGCTGACATATTCTTAGTGGGTAAAACTGTAATGTAAGTGAAATTTCTTTAAAAATTTTGGGAGTACGATGACACTGAAAAAGCTGTACGGAGGAAACCAAAAGTCAGACAGAGACTTTAAAACAGGTAAACTCACTATTGACAGTAAGAAGAATAGCAAATGAGATGACAAAGAGATTTGTTAAATGTTTTATATGGCAGTGAAACATGTGCCATCAGAAGGAAAGAAGAAAGGTACCTAGACAGCTTTGAAATGTAGTTGTGGGAAAAAATAAATAAGGTAAAATGGACTGATAGAGTGAGAAAATATGTCGTATTGACAAGAATCAGAAAGAAAAACTGCTCAAAATAATAATAAAAAAGGGAAAAATGTCTTAGTCTGTGGCACATAGGCCTAATGTGCAAAATCTGTCTATAGTTAAGGATCATAAGATCTAAAGATAGAAGGAAAGAAAAAACTGGGTGAGAAAGTTTGAAATGTTAGACGATAGTAAAAACGGAATGAGCCAAACGCCAGGTGAAGGCAAACGCACTGTTCCAAGAAAAATTATGTACATAAAATTGAAAACTATATAGACAGTTTAGTAAAGAAAAATAAAACAAGAATAAAGTGATTTACTAGGATAACGAACGTTACGCGAGGGGAAATACTAGATCATTTATTGCAACTGCGGAAGGCACTGATGAACTCGGCTTCAGAAACCCCGGTGTAGCCTTCCTGGATGCGAATAGAAGTAAATGGGCATGCCCTTCTCGATGGTATGGGTATCGTGATTGGACAGTGATAAGTGATTAGCCAAAGTAATTTCGTAATTGCTGGTAAGGTAGGAATAGAAGGCGAATGATGAATAAACGCAATTCATAGAGCTGAATAGGCGGTCTGGAACCGACAGCGGTCAAGAAATGAAAATAGGCAGCCATGTTGTGACTAAGATCACGTAACTAACTATTTGGCAGTATTGATAAACGAGGAAAAGAAGGACAAATCTTGGAAAACATAACTCAAATCATATAAATAAAATGTTAAAGTTTTCTGTTAAAACTTTCTACATAGCTATAAACTGGTCACGTGTTGGCCGGTATGAGCCACGTAACAGTTGCGTAATAAAAAGTGTCATCAAAAACGAGTCGTATGAAAACTGAAACAACACTGTCAAATTACATTTTTATATGATGGCAGAAACTTTCTGTACGAGGCTTTATCATCACGAAAGTTTAAAAGTTGAGATTACAGAAGCAGCTGTCGTTAGTCTGTAAAACTGTATATTGCTTACGTTTCAAAATCACCATAAGCAAACATAAACATAACGCGATCTTAATTCTTCTTTGTAATTAAATTTAATTTTAATTAATTCATGTTATAATCTGTTAACTACCAGACACTAATGGCTTAAAAAATGAAAAAATGAATGTTAGGACAATGGGATATTAGGTAATAAAACAATGTAGCTTTTAGGTACTAAATAATTTAAAAAGTAGTTTTATCGTAACAATACTTTAAAATCGGAACGGAGTTAAAGCTGTATTGAAAACGACTAAACCGTTAGATTTTGAGATTTAGAAAGAATAAATTAAGATGCTATAAAGTAAGACACTAAATTTTGTTAGTACTTTCTAAGCTTATAAATACAAGTTTTGTCTGTTTAAAAGTAAGGAAAATCGTTTACATAAGTGTCGTAAGTAATAAGAACACTATGGGAAAAAAGTCCGCTATAGCATCGAAAAATAGAAACAGATAAGAATACAAGAATGAACGATAATGGAAAAATACAAATATATTCCTAGAATCTGTGCATGTATGCCCATTAAACGAGTTATCTCTTCCTTCAAGTCAAGTGGGAGTACACCATACACCCTTTATCAAATCCAATCTTCTATTTTACTGTGTTTCAGCAGTCTTCCTCTTTCAGATTACAATCCTGTGTACTCTTAGTCAGTCCACTATTTTATGACAAATGTAGTCTTCTTTTTTTCCTGTATTATACTGTTTAAATGGACCACCTTTTCTACATATAAAAGTTCATGCAAAGACTCATGTAAAAGGCTGTAAAGATTAGATGTTGCCATGAGTGAATGGCAAAACGAGTTCTCAGCTTTAACTCTATCATTTGTTACTTCCATCTGTCTGTGTAAATGTCTGTTAGTTACTCTGTATGTTTACTTTCTTTAAATTGTATAGCAACCCTTTTTGATGTGCTTATAACTTACATATTACTATCAGATATGTATGTTTGTAGAAATTATTAGTTATAAGCTTATAAGTATCTATAGTAACATACAGAAATACGTTATATAAGTAACAGCTACTATTAAGTTATTAAATAAAAATGTTAACTATAACAATAATGTACTACTTTCGTTCTATTGGTATTTTTTATGTAAGTGTACTTTAAACATGTTATTTTAATAAAAACATTGCTAAAAACATGAACGTTTTTTTTGTAATTGGTGTCATAATTAAAAAATTATCTAATACTGACATTTATCGAATAGCCCTACTTATTGCATTTAGTTCAAAATAGTGACTTAGGTCTTATGTTCTGAGAGGTTAACATTATATTATTGCCTTAACTTTTATGGGTTAAATTACTATGTCAATATCTAGTTACGTCCTTGTCCTAATCTAGACAGCTGTAATTTTGTGTAGTCGTGTTATTTCAAGTTTCCTCTCCAATTTCCATTGTCTTAATTTCGTTTTACCTTTCTATCGGTTATTTCTCCACATTTCTAACAATACATACTCTCACCCATTTTTTTGTCCAAACTTTTTTTACACTTTTAGTAGTGTTCCTATTCTATACACTACCAGCAAAGTTTTTGATAACCACTCTACTAGTATTTTAATTGACATCAATTATCTTAGGTTATTATAATTTAACATACAGTATAAAACTTAATATAAAATAACTTGGGCTAAATTTACTTCATTATTACTTTATAACTAATTTTCTTAACACAACTTAATATCATTCCAGTTTTCTTTTCCATTTGCATTACCAGTCATAGGTCCAAATATAATAAATTTACGTATTGCTGTTAGACATTAATCATCCGAAGGCTAAATTAATAACAAACACTGACTACAAACAAAATACACTCTTCATCGAGTGTGTTATACAGCTGTTACCGGGCTGCACTTCTGGAGACAACGACCTTAGCCTATACCCTAATTTTTGCGCCTCCAACGCCGTTAGACACGAATTTCGACTAAGATTTTCTAAAAGTCGTAAGGTCAACATTTTTAAGAGCCTATATGCAATTATGAAAACAAAAAAGGAGTAAGTATTTCCAAGTAATAAACTCCATGTTGACTTGAAAATGAAGAATCAAATTAGTTTTATATATGTGTTAGGAGAAGCATGACTATGTATGATAAAGAAGAAAATAAGAATAAGACTGCTGCTCGTTTTTATCTGGTTCACGGTGACACATGTACACGTCCCTTGATGATTTTGTAAGCTGTCACACGTTAGAAACGTCAGACATCTTCTCCCAAGTGTTACCTTTTGTCTTCAACATGTGTTAGGTTCTTATGTTCTTCAATTCTTGCTACTAAATTGATTCGTCACATTGTAAGCCAATGGTAAAGTAGCTAATTAACTAAAACTACGGCTGCCCTATATTTTATAAAAAGACGTACGGAAAAACACACTCAATTAAATTGCGACTTATACAATTAAATTATACGTACTTTTTCTAATACGAAACAAATATTGTAACGTATCAAAACAACGGTTACGTAAAAAAAAAAATAATAATATAATACGTCAAATGAAAGAGTACCATAAGCATATTTCATCAAGCATGGAAGAAGGAATGGAAGTATGAAAATCAAAATTTTATAATCACGCCATTAGTATATTTTGCTTAAATCACAAATATGTTAATATTATGTATTAGATTATAAGAGAAATGGACTCCAGACGTTTAATCATAAGCATTAAGATATAATTACACCAAAATATAGTGGAAAGAACTTATTTTTATTAAGAACCACTATATAAATTTTAGATAAAGTGAAGTGAGTTATTAATGGACGGAATTATTACTTGTTTGGACTTAAATTGAAGACACAAGTATCCGCAAAACGATGCCACTATCCAAATGACAATCAGACTATTAATAAGAAACTTATAAGTATTATAAGATTTTCGGTTATTTCCGATTGGAAGGGAAAGCGTCATAGCGGAATCTCGAACCCAAAGCATAGACTCTAAAAATTAAAATTTTAATTTAAGAAGGTCTTTGGGATAGAGAGTACCGCATTCTAAGCCAATAGAATGATCTGATTTTACCAGACGAGAGCAGAAGCTTTGATGAGAGGAACTAATTGTCTTCCAGCCACCGATGCGAGCGGAGCCTGCGACAGTCATCCAGAAAAATATTTTAAAATGTGCGCGTATACGAGTGTATAGCCATAACTAACCTCAACTGAACACCAATTTTTATCGTGTGACAGTGTTGTGAGTGATAGAGTGAACCATTAAAAACATGACCAGTGTATAATAAGGGTCATGTTATGTGAAAGAAGCAGGGAGTATTATGCATTAACAATTTAAAAATAAAATGACAAAATAATATTCGTTGATTAACGAAAATTATAGTCGACTACGCTAGCCAAGTAAACACACTTGCGTGTTTAGCTAGTAACGATGAATTATTACCAGGTTAAATGAATAAAAGTTCTCGTCTGATTTAATGACGATATTTAATTAAAATATATTATATTCATGTTTAAATAATAACAATAGAAGCGGTATTAATAATTTATACCGCAAACCATTACTAGTAAAATATAGTCGCTTGTTTGACTATGATTTCAGCAGTACTTGAAAAACAATAACTTAATATGCGAGAACAATCATTACTGTTAATTATACATCTTATTACAAATAAATAATGTGTTTGTGAAGATAGTATTAAGATTTTGTATGATATTAATTATTCTATTTTGTAACTTACTCTCATCTAGGTAAACTAACCTATAACCAAAACGCATTTGTTTGCCACAAAGAGTCACTTCTGTCATGAATAATTCTTATGAATAGACTGGATAATAAGAGTTTTTTTCGTTTTTATCAATTCCAGTTCATAATAATAATAATAATTAAACCAGTAACATTGTTTTAATAGTGCAACGTTGATAGCACGTGTACACAGCTTTTAGCATCAGAATGCAACAAACCTACCGTACGATAGTACGATAATTTGAATATCGTATTGAGGTTAATGATTTTAATTTTTTTGTTTTTTTTTAACTATAATATATGAATAAATATTGTTATTTAATAAAACATCTTTCTATCTTGCATCATGTACATTCAAAGGATTCATGAAATTTTGTAATGCTTATAACCAAAGTAGACATAACCTAAATTACCATATTATCGTACATTGTACCAGTGTTACCAGCTGAAGAAGTTTCAGAAATTATTTAACTTTGTTGTTTTTAAAAATTATTAGTAATTGTTTTAAAAGGGATTTTACTGAATTTCACTAATTTTAATAAACACCTCAATTTGTTACCAGTGAACAGAGAGTCTTTATTTCTATAAAATAGATACAAATAACTTACATTTAGAAACAATTATTTCACAAGGTGGCGGCAATATTCAAGCGGTCAACATTTGAATATTCAATTCACAATTGAGTATCATTGTTATTTTCTTTAATGTGTATATGTCGATATCCAGACAAAGTATTTTGTGTGTTATTAATGTATTTCCAGTGATTTAGAACAACCCATTAAGAAGATACAAGACGTCCACGGATGGTAAGTGGGGAGGTGAATATAACAAGATATCAGTGATTATAATCCTTTTCAACCATAAACATTAATTAAAATTTAAACATTACTAATTCTATCAAATACTAAACAACACTAATCATCGATGGTTACATTACAGAGTGAGGAGTGAAGAAGAATCTACTAAATAAAATAATTAAAAATAAAATACAACACTAACTAATCTAACCATCAATTAAAGTTATATTACAAGAGTGACGAACCCAACCAGGGGCTTGACTTAATATCTATCCATTAAAGATATATTATAATATATTAGTAAACGGTTTCTCAACTTTTTCTATAATTTATTTTTCTTAATTTTCAACATGTTATTTTCGTCAATTATAAATAATGACTTTTATTGTAAATCATTTTCAATGTACATTTGTATTTTTATCATTTATGTAATTTTAGTGAAATTAGATTTTATCTTGAGTGTACATGGTATCTACAAACTACAAATTTCGATGGTCGACATTAAAGAATATAACATCGGAAAACACTAGCTTACTCAACTTACTCATCGGATACTTTCTCAACATACGTGTGACCTTTAACCCTTTTCTCGTTGCGGACAATAAGGACATTTACAACATAGTAATAAGTGTACAATTTAGATGTGCTGCAAAACGTTTTGTCCGGCTACAGTTGTGTTGAAACTGTTATTAAAGTAAACATTTTGTAGTCAGCATGATGACGTAAATTCTTGCTTCTTCATCTTCTTACTGATTGGTGATATCATTGAGCTTCGACAATTACTTACAAATAATATAATGGTGTAGCTACTAAATTACGCTCTTTGGAAACTGTATAGTAATTTGAAGTGATAAATAAACTTAAATATTTAGAAAAAATATATTAATATGATTTGTACATTTGATAATAAGGGAGTATTCTCTTGTACGAAACACCTTCATTTAAAAATGCAATTCAATTATTTTGTGTAAACAATATACGCTACTGATAAAGAATTGATGTACGTTTTAATTAAATATTCTTAACAGACTTGATAACCAAAGGGTATGATACTTAGCCTATCTACTAATTTTATTACTACTTACTTACTTTTATTCATCTACTTATTGGCCCGGGGTAGATTTCCAGGCAGTACCATAAACCGTCTCAATTTAGTGACCTTGTACTTTTAAATTTCCTTGTGTAACCACAGGTTGGTTTGATTTCAAATATTCCACTTGTTATAACATTCACGTTTAGTCTTTACGTAACCTTGCTTTGACAATTAATCAGCATCAAAGAAAATTGGAAATATATTTTTAAATGATTCAAAAAATCTCTTTCCATTTCTTTGTTACTTATGTCACAATCAAACCATGAGGATAGAATAAATATAAGCAAATAAGTAAGTAGTAAAACAAATAAATATATTAAACTTTTATATGAAATTGAATATGTCTTTACATAAAAATTTGAATAATAGACAAATTAGAATCAAAAAATTTGAATAGATTTTTAACATATATTCATCCTAAACTAATATACGGTAGAGAAAAACCGATATAGAACGTAAGAAATGATGCAATTATAATAAAGATAAATGTGCTTAAATTGTGGCTTTCTAAAACCAATAGTTGATAAAACATTATAATAATTATTGAATTACCTCATATAGTCAAATATGTTTTTGAAGAAAGTAATAGTTTTTCCGTTTTATTTTAGCTTGTTTGTTTTAAGATTTTGTTTAGCATGAGATGATTGAAATTAACAGGGAACTTAAAAATAAAGGGTAACGAATATCTTATTGTGGTATAAATAAAGAATTATTTACAATGGGATTGTAAACTGTACGACAGTCACTAGAAGCTATACAATAAAGACAATAACGTTATAATACTAATTTTTAAATGTATTTTAAACAATTACAGAGGACTGAAAAGCTAAGTACATACTAGAATCCGTAGTGTTGTGATTGTAAGCGTGAAACTAGTTACAGAGAAAGAGGACGACATGGGAAAAACGTCTGTCAAGTGTGACATATTAGACGCAAAGCCAAGTCAAGTTTACGCGTGACATTGTTTTTTTGTCTGTGGAAAAACAGAAACACAAGAGTTTATTTAGTCTTATGATATTCCTGCTTTGTCTACAACATTCTTTTTAAATTACTAAATTGTCTAAATATGTAATACGTGGCCACAATAAATACTTTTTGATTGAAAAATAGAATCATTAAGTTACATTAGAATAACACACATTCTCTTAATAACGTTAGCAAAATGATCTGGTTTGTGTAATACAATATTTATCGTAGAAAAGTATCGTAGCGAATTTGGTCAAGACAACGCTGTCTTCCGTAATTCAAGTCTACCCAATCCGAAGTTCTTCCTCTTATTATAAACACCTATGTTGCATACACTGCAAAACTTGCTCACTATTTTGAACAAAGTACATTTTTGTTATATAAATTTTGATATTAATTTCTTAATTACAGGAAAGTTTACAAAAATTCCGAAGTATCTGCCATTATATAACAATTGTAAAGCACACAACAATACAATAAACATAAAAAATTTGAAAGATTCCGATTTGCGTTACAGTTTCTTTTAGTTTGACACCCTGCAAGATTTTTAAAATTTTTTCAAATTTTGATCTTTTTATGGGACCTGGGATCCCAAAATTTTAAAGTTTCCGAAAAGGTAAACTAGATTTAGACGTATAAAACACTATTTTTAATTACATACTTCATATGAATTTTTGCAATTTTATCAACTTTTTTACCAACTTTTAAGCCCTGACATCCAATTTTGAAATTTTAAAAAATTAATAGTATATTTATATTGTAGTTCAAATACCCTCTAATTTGGTACTTGACATAGATTTTTACGATTTTCATTGAAGACTCGTTGGACACTTGGTGGAACTTGTTATTTACAACGATTGAAATAAACACACACATTTGGTAGTTTAACAATTAATTGTTAAAACTTGGCAATTATTTTAGCCGATTACACTATTGTAGAAGAGCTGGTAAGAAAACGGAATACAAAGATTTTTTTAGAAGGTAAACATGTGTTACCAGTGTGTATAAGAAACGATTGAGTCGGAGAAGGGGAGAAGAGTCGGTAGTATGGAGAAGGTCAAGTGACTGTAAACCCAAGTATAATGGAGGTGCAAATTCTAAAACTAATTAAACTAAATACCTGCTTTTAACAAAGGAGGTACAAAGAATTATGTCTGTTCATTTGTGACATTTTCTTATTTCTAATTGTTTCATTAATTTTTTAATTTCTAATAAATCTATTTTGTAAACTTTTTGACGATATGCAGTAATATTACGTTATTTTATCTAAAAAGTGGTTGTGTTTTTATCAGGCGTCTGTGTAACCTGTATATGGTGTATTGTTTAAAATCGCTTGCTTATGTCCAAAAATGCGATTTTTCATAGTAGGGACACATTATAGGACATTTAGATTTACGCAGTAATAACAGTGTAAACATTTTAAAAAACGTATTAATATTATGACGTTAAATATTAATATTTTTATTATACAATCTAGTATTACCCTAATGTTAACAATAAAGATAGTAAAAAAAAATGTCTGGTAACTCAATTAATGTTATTACATTTTACGGTCAAAATAACTTTAATCATGACTTTTGGCAGTTATTAAGGCAAAATTAATTTATACCACTGCAAAAGTTGCCATAAGTAATTCTGTCAATCTGCTGTCTATCAATTTGGTTAATACCTTCATTTTAATTTGTATACGAGATCCAGGTTATGTAACATTTCAAGAGGTGCAAACACTAACCATAATCGGTGCTATTATACCGTAGGGTATAAAACGAGTAGAACATCAGGAGAATACACAACATAATGACGATTAACGATTGGCCAGATCACAGTAAGGAAAAATTAATAAATAGAATGACATCATACAGGATAATTTACAAGCTGGGGAGAACGCGATAAAGGATAGGCTCCCCGAGATATATTAAACAACAAATTTGGTTTAAGATGAGACGAAAAATCAAGAAGGAAAAGGGTATTAGTTTATTTATAAGAAACATTAAAATAGGAGAACAATATTGTTTTCTAAGATGTCTTTTATACTCGAGTAATATAACATTTTCAACGACATTATAATATACTATTTTTTACTGAATGTTTGGTGTAAGTGTAAAGAAATAGGCTATATGGTAACTGGCGATCGACATTATTCATTAATATACTGTTTAAATATTTCTTCTTATTATTATTCTACATATTTTTTCTTATTATTATTCCAATTGTCTCCTATCGCAAGGTGTAGAGGTTGAGCATAGGTCTTGCGACTCTTCTCCGGCCCCTGGGTCTTCTTCTAGTAATTTTTGCTTCAGACTTAAATATTTAATATTGTAAAAAATAATTTTTTTAAAGAATTCTATTAAACATAAGGCACACAATCTTTTTTAAGAAAAATGTTGTATTTCAAGACACTATACACGCAGCGTCTTAAATGTTTAATTAATAGGTATAATGTAATTAAATCTCTTTGCAAAAAGGAAATTAGATAAAGATTAAATCTGAGCGTGAAAAAATTTCAAACCCGTGCGAGTCGAAGTAAATTTGTATTCCTAAAACATAGTTAAGGAAAAGAGTGTTCCAGTTGATGAATTTAGTTAATGAAAGACACGAATCCTTCTCACGTTTACAAAAGGCTAAAGGATGAGTTAAAAATAATGTAACACGTTTTACAATTTAGCGTTCTAATGAGCAATGTGAATTACTAACTTGTTTATTATACATCTTTGTCTAAGTTACTACATTACAAAAATTTTTACAGTAATACTTATAAACGATATTACTTAACAGATCTTTACTGTAAAAATAAAAGTGGCTATTCTTGTGTTCAATGTCCTGTTATTTGCAAATATGTGTTAGAATTTTAATGTTTGTAACGGAAATAATTTTAATGAACGTAAACGTCTTTAGTATTCAGTTTCTTTTCCCAAATCTCGAATTATAAAATACCAAGTAATTTTCGTACCGTACCGTAACTCTTTCCTGTGACTATAAATAATGTTAAGTTACAATAAACTAAAAGTTACCAGATGTGAGAATATAATTTTTCGGTAACACTGCCTTTCCTTCAGCGTTAGTACGGTAAGGAAGTTTTTAGACATTTCATGTTTACAACGCATTTCTGCTTGCAATTTTTTATTTCCTCTGCGGCCACAAAATGTTATGTTTCATTGCTTCCTTACAAACATTTTTAAAATTTGCATAAATGCTTTTATATTTCAAAAGTATTAGTTATTTTTCTTTTCTTTGCTTCTAGGCTTGTCCTTATGAAGTTAGTTTTATTTAATTCTTTTTTACATGCCAATTACTATACAAGTTTCTTCTCGCATTTTTGGCCAATACGCAACATCTACTATAGGGATTAGTCATGTTTGTGTTATTCTTCTTTAAGTCTATTCTGTGATCTCATTTTACCTATCTAATCTAGCACTTTGTTAATAAATGGGTATATATCTCTTATATAAATTAAATCGGTACAATTTAATATTAGAAGAAATGTAAAATATCCAATTTGTTTCTGCGATATTGTGTTGTGCATCATACACTATTGTAATTCACAACAATATTTCTGTTTTATATTTAAATTACACAGTCTGCCAAATTTATTAACATTTCATATACAACGTTTTGACTTATTCAAAGTGATTTGTATATAATAGACTTTTTTTTTATTTTGCACATTTTAAAAATATTTTCTGCTACCCAATACAAGCACATTCTTCAAACAAAATGAAAAAAATTGCTGTAACAAGGGTTTTACGTAAGATTTACGTACAATTACCTGTAAATAAATTTACAGGTAACCATATATTTTTTTCTTCACCTCATACATTTTCAGGTTTTCTATTTCTCTGTTCCTATCTATCTGTTTTAGAGTTTTTAACTCACTTTTGTTAAGATGTTTTTAACAAAATGTTATACATCATCGTTTTTAAACAGCTTATTGTACGGCTTAATTTGGACTCATAAAAGTGTTAATGAAGTCTAAAAAGTTCATTCTAGATTGTAATGTAAGCCATTACATAGGACTCATTGTTTTTAACAGCGTCAACACTTGCATATATACTGTTGATTTTGATCATTTTGGCTACATCGTTTATGATTACAGTGGAATTATTAACTAGCCAATACAAAAGAACACATTTATTACTTCCATATTCCTTAAGGAATGGAAGTATGGTGATGGCAAAAAAATCGTGTTCGAGATTATTGCAGATTCTGATTCTACTACACTCAAAACATGAAAAAAAGTCGTTTTCCGAAAAGTGTCTGTGTGTGTGTCTGTCTGTATGTCTGTCTGTCTGTCTATAGATTTTTTTTCTATGGTAAACGATAACTGCAGCAAATTCAAACAGAATCAAATAATTTTTTGCATACAGCCCTGATTTGTAGAGTACTCACAACCTATTGTTTTTGGTGAAGATTGGTTGAGGGAAAGGGGTAGTTTGCCTGGAACGGTTTTTTTTTATCAAGGGAAATTTTTTTTTGGCAAACGATAACAGCCGCAAATTCAAACAGAATCAAATAATTTTCTGCATACAGCCCTGATTTGTAAAGTACTCAAGATCTGTTGTTTTTGGTAAAGATCGGTTGAGGGGAAGGGGTAGTTTACCTGCAACGTTTTTTTATCAAGCGTATTTTCTATGGCAAACGATAACAGCCGCAAATTCAAACATAATCAAATAATTTTTTGCATACGTCAGTGAATTGTAGAGAACTCTAGGAATTTTGATTTTGGTGAAGATCGGTTAAGGGGAAGGGGTAGTTTACCTGCAACCTTTTACGTTTTAACAAGAGTAAAGTACTTAAAAATTTATTTAAACTTTTTGAAACAATGGTAATTGTTAAAAATAAAATAATTTTGTTGCCAGGCAATAAAATTATAATTTTTTCATTTATGTATTTTTTTCTCAGTTATGTACTGTTTACGTTTCCATTTTATTATTATGACTACCGCAATGAAAAGGCAGGGAAGACACACACACACACGCACGCACGTGCGCGCACACACACACACACACACACACACAATTCGCGTTATTTCTGGCCTCATTCATGTTTATTTTCTTACATTTGCACGGTTTTTAAATGGAAAGTGCTGAACCCATACCAACATAACAAATGCAAGCCGAAAAGTGTCCAGCACCACAGTACTGTGGTTAAGGCTGAAGCAGTAAGTAGAAAGAAGTAGTTTCTATGGTAATATTTCATTTCGAAAATGATTTTAAATATAAATCTTAGAATATGGAAGTCATGTATGGTTCTCCATACAGATATTTTTTATAAATTTATACCCAGAACGGATTATGCTTTACAGTGCAGTACATTACATAGTGAAATCAGAGAATATACATTTCAGAAAAGGGAAAAGAATACATTTCAAAACCTAAATATAAGGAACATTACTGTGGCATGAAGTTGGAACAGTGAAAAAAAATTAAACTGTAAGCAGCCAGTGGACAATAAAACAAAATTAAAGATGTAACATTTGCGCTGGTAACTTCTAAAAATGTGTAGATTTAAAATCCATACTCACCACAAAACAATAATTAGATTTTAATAATATGATAATTAGTAATTTCCTTACATTTATGTATTCAAATTAAAATCAAAACATTTTAATTATAGAAGACGTAAATTAAAAAAGTAAAAGAAAATAAGAGTTTAGTACTAAAGACTTCGTAAAACATTTGTCTTGTTGAAGATTCGACCATAAATAAACGTTTCATTTACGATAGTTGTTTGTATTGTAGCCTATTGTGTTCAGTTTTTTGTTTATTTTAATAGCATTTTCTTTTCTATTGATTGTTTAAATAAATAAAAATTATTAATTTTTAAAATTATTTGTTGATACATACTGGATGGTAGCGCGATTATTTTATTTTCTAGGTTGGCTAATCTGATTTATATCGCGCATCAATTTTCGCGTGGTTGTACCTTGCACAGTGCGTATCAAACGCTCGCGGCGGTCATACCGAGCCGAGCTCAGCTTTCGCTGTCACTTATTCTCGATTTTAAATGTAGGCTTTAGGCCTTACATTCGTACTTATGGCCAACTAGCGCCATAACTTCATTCTAATCTAAATTCGTAATACCGCAACATGCAGTATTAGCCAGCCTCATTCAAATTTACGGCTGTAATGTAATTATTCAAAATATTAAAATTATTCGTATACAGTCCACTTCTTGTTATTTCTTAATGCAGAATTAATTCATTTTACACATCATCTCAATCACTATGGTAGACCAGCCAACAGAATATTTAATTCAAGAAGAATACATTTAGCCCACTTGGGCCCCAATTAATTAACAATTCCTGTCCACGCTTGTGGAACATTATTTCATTCAACAGTTTCGGTCCACTTGGACCGGGACTAATCATTTTTTGGTCCACCGTGCCTGGATTCCAATTAACATTTCAGTCCTCACGGTGCGCATCAACCATTTTTTGGTCACTCCGGACCTGGATTTCCACTTAATATCTTTATATCTGTTTCTGGCCATCACGGGCGGATTAGCGCGTCAGCTAATGCGACCGTGGCGTGATTTGCATCGCCATTTCGCTCGTCATCTTCGGACAACGTAATAGCAAGTTCCTGCCGGCTGTAGTGCTTCAAAGTGGTCATCTCTGCCAGCTGTTCACCATCGTCACCAAGGAGCCGACGCTGTGGGACGTCGCCAACCAGGTACCACCAGCAACAGTAAAAAGGTGCGTAAAAAATGTCTGAAGAAGGCCTCAAGGTGCTGACCAGAAAGAGAGGCGGATTAAAGTCCGCGATAGTGCGGATACAATCCGCGGTAAATTCGTTTGATATTAATGTAAGCACAAAACATTTTCTGACTGTAAGATTGGAAAGTCTTAAGAGCTTAGCCTCGAAGTACGACGAGGTACAGTCTGAGATAGAGCTTATCAGTAAAGACACGAGCGCTGCTCAGGCAGACCGAATCGAGGTTGAGGAAATGATATACTCAACTGAGGCAAACATTTTACAACTTCTTGACACTTTTAATACTCAGACTGTGCCTCCTGTACTATCGACGCCTATGCATTTAAAGCCGATAAGTTTGCCCTGCTTCTCAGGCAACATACTTGAGTGGCAACACTTCTATTCAATTTTCAATGATCTAGTGCATTCAAGATCCGACTTAACACCAGTACAGAAACTGCATTATTTGCATTCCTCGGTGAAGTGTGAACCATTAGACTTAATTAAATCATTACCCATTTGTCAAGAAAATTATGTAATAGCGTTGAACTTGCTGTCCGAGAGGTACAATAATCCATTTATATTAGCCAAATATTGTGTACAAAACCTACTTCAGGTTAAGTCCACAATAAAGGACTCAGTCCAAAGCTTGGCGGAGTTTACGAATACAATAACGTCTTCCGTTAATTCACTGGCGGCAATGAAGTTGTCCGTGAATTCATTTGAGTTTATTACCATACAGTTGCTCTCCACCAAACTTGATCCTATTACTTTAAAACTTTGGAAGGAGTCAATAGACCCTGACAACTTGCCCAGTTTTCAAGACTTTACGCATTTTTTAAACTTGCGCCGACAGCTTTTAGAAAATACAATGCCAATTGAATCCGGACAGCAATTCAACAAACCTAGCGTAAAACCAAACAATAAATTTGAGAAATATAGCTTAAGAAATACTGCTGGCAGCAATACCTTTAAGAGTTATCACGCAGCGGCAAGGCATTATTTATGCGTGTGTTGTAAATCTGACCACCCGCTTTACATGTGTAACAATTTTCGTATATTAAGTGCCGCTGAGCGGGGGCAATTGGTTGCAAATCATAAATGCTGTATTAACTGCCTTAGAGCAGGTCATTTGATAACAAATTGTAAAAGTAAACAGGTCTGTAAAATTTGTTCAAATGGTCACCACACACTGCTGCACGCAAATTACCTGCCGCAATCAGCAGCTGCCAGCAGCAATTATTGCTCATTTAAATTACAGTATAAAAACAATGTTCTTTTATCCACAGCGGTTGTATATGTCGTTGATCAGGCTGGCAACAGGCATAAAGCTCGGGCGCTTCTAGACGCCGGGTCCCAGATCAATTTTTGTACGAAATCATTTGCGAAAAGGTTGCACCTTAAACTAACCCGATCTAATATTCCAATTACAGGAATAAACAACACAGCGTGTTGCGTTACTGACATTGTTTCTATGCGTATTATTTCTCGCTATCAGAGACATAGTTTTGAGGCCAAATGTGTCGTCCTATCTAACTTAACTCATAATCTGCCTTCAATCTCGTTTGACATCAACCGGTTCCACATTCCAAACAAAATTTTTCTCGCCGACCCAGATTTTAATATATCTTCACAGATCGACATACTATTAGGGGCACAATTTTATCTGGATTTAATATTAGCCAATACATACACACGCGGACCCAACTTCCCTATCATTCAGGAAACAAAACTAGGTTACATTCTGGCCGACAATCTGCCCGAACACTGCCACACCCAGGGTCCTGCGGTTTCGTTCCTGGCAAGGAACAATGACAGTCAAATTCTGCAATCTCTCGAGAGATTTTGGGAGGCAGAAACAATCCCTGGCGATACCCCTGACGGCGAGTCGGCTTGCGAAGAGCATTTTGTGCGCTCTACTCAGCGCAACCACGAGGGTAGATTTACAGTGTCGCTCCCATTCAAGTCTGATAATCCCCACTTGGGGGAATCTTACACAAGTGCCGAATCAAGATTTTTAAGCTTGGAGCGTCGATTCAGGCGCGATGCCAAGCTCGCTCGCGACTACGCGGACTTTATCAGGGAATATATGGATCTTGGGCACATGACACTCATCGATCATGGCGCTATCAATTCAGGAGCGTCAAATATTCACTACTTGCCTCACCATGCAGTGTTTAAACATTCTAGCTTGACCACAAAACTGCGCGTTGTTTTTGATGGTTCGTCCAAGACTACTAATGGTCTTTCGTTAAATGACATATTATTAGTAGGCCCCAATGTTCAGCAGGATCTCTTCTCTATTCTGTTGCGTTTTCGCATACATAAGTATGTCCTGATTGCCGACATCGAAAAAATGTATCGTCAGATTCGCGTAGCTGAAGGAGATTGTCACTATCAACGCATTTTGTGGCGTGACTCTCCCCTCGAACCACTTAAGCATTTCGCGCTGCAAACAGTGACCTACGGCACGGCTAGCGCCTCTTTTTTGGCCACTCGGTGCCTTCTACAAATTGCTAGAGGCAATCAAACTTCCTTTCCCCAAGCGGCTTTAGCCATAACTAACGATTTTTATGTCGACGATTTACTTACCGGTTTGGACACTATCCCCGATCTAACCAAGCTGAAATCCGACCTAGGTGCGTTACTTGCTCAATATGGTTTCACGTTGCACAAATGGGCATCAAATGAACCCACAGCGGTCCCAAATCATCACAACTTTTCACTACCCCTAAATAAACAGGACAACGTGCGTACCCTGGGCATTCTTTGGAACAACACTGCCGATTCATTTTTGTTTAATGTCAAACTATCTCCGGTTGACCATAGCATATCCAAGAGAAAGATTCTTTCAATTATCGCCGGAATATATGATCCGCTGGGTTTAATCGGACCAGTTGTCTTTTTGTATAAACACTTTATGCAGCGACTTTGGCTTTGTAAGCTTGGTTGGGATGAACCGATTTCCGGTCAGTCACTTTCGGATTGGCATTCTTTGTGTAACAAATTGAGTCTGATTGGTAAAATAGTAGTCCCGCGATCTATTCGTTGCAACCGTGAGGCGGTTACGGTTCAGTTGCATGGGTTTTCGGATGCCTCGGAGAAAGGGATCGGCTGTTGTATATATATCCGAGTCATTTATCGAGATTCTACTGCTTCCTGTCGTCTCTTGTGTTCCAAATCTCGCGTGGCTCCCCTACGCCAAGTGTCATTACCTCGTATCGAGCTCTGCGCTTGTTTGTTATTATCGCGACTCGTATCTAAGGTTATTCCTGCTCTTTATTCGTTTATTGATAATGTACATTTCTATGCTGATTCTATGGTGGCTCTTTACTGGATTCATGCGCAGTCTACGCGTTGGAAGACATACGTCGCTAATCGGGTTGCTGAAATTCAGCGTCGCACGCAAGCTTATACCTGGCATCACATTGATTCGCGACGCAATCCTGCTGATATTATATCTAAGGGGTGTTTCCCTGACATTTTGCGCGATTGCTCGCTTTGGTGGCACGGTCCTGGCTGTCTGTCTCAATCCTCAGAGTCTAATCCTGTCCCATCCTTCGTACCGGCCACTCCATCGTCTTCGGAAGTCACCGCGGAAGAGAAAACTGCACACAACCGGTCGCTAATGTCTACCCTGGCTGTTGACTTATCGTTGGACTTTTCCTCGTTGCACCGGCTGACACGTGTATACGCTTACTGTTTTCGTTTCATCAGAAATATTAGGCACTCATGTGCGGACAAACTGTCGGGCGATCTGACCCCTGTAGAAATTCATCAGTCTCTCAATTTCTTCATAAAACAATCTCAGTCGATCCACTTCGCAGCCGAAATTAATTGTCTTCGGAACGGATCTTCTGTTTCCATTAGGAGCAAGTTGGCTTCTCTCGACCCGTTTCTTGACGACTCTGGAGTGATACGCGTGGGCGGACGTTTGCAGCATTCCCAGTTACCTTACGATTCGAAACATCCTATCGTATTACCCCCCTCGGCGCATATTACACGCCTTATCATCGAACGTGAACACATTCGTTTACTTCACGCTGGTGCTCAGCTCGTGCATCATTCACTGCGTCAACGTTGGTGGATTGTTAATGCCCGGCTAGTCATCCGTTCCATTATTCGTAAGTGTTTTAAGTGTATTAGGTTTAGTGCCACACAGCAGGTTCAGAGACTTGGCATTTTTCCATCCCCTAGAGTCACTCCTTCTAGGCCGTTTCTATTTTGCGCGGTTGATTATGGTGGTCCCTTCATGATTCGTCATGGCGGGCAGAGGTCTAGAACCTTTACTAAGGCATACGTATCTCTGTTTGTTTGCTTAGCAACTAGGGCTATTCACCTGGAATTGGTGTCCGACCTTACTGCCAGCACATTTATAGCTGCTTTACGTCGTTTTATGGCACGTCGGGGTATACCCAGTCAGCTGTACTCCGACAACGGCACGAACTTCAGGAAGGCCCGCACCATCTTACATGACATTTACAACTTTTGGCACAATAAGGATACCATCACCTCGATTAAGTCATTCACATCCTCTCAGGGGATATCATGGTCATTTATTCCGCCCTCCTCACCTCACTTCGGCGGCCTTTGGGAGAGCGGCATAAAGAGTTTGAAATTTCATCTGCGGCGCGTGGTAGGCAAATCTATATTAAACTTCGAAGAGTTTACGACCGTTTTGTCTCAGATAGAGGCATGCCTGAACTCTCGACCTTTATTTGCTATTTCTTCGGATGTTAACGACCCAGTGCCACTTACACCTGGCCATTTTTTGATTTGCGCGCCCCTAACTGCGATTCCTGACCCAGACCTTTCTCACGTTCCTGTTTCTCGTCTTGGCCGTTGGCAACTACTTCAGAGGTTTGTCCGGGACATTTGGAAGGCGTGGTATCGCGATTATTTGCACCAGCTGCAACAGCGTCACAAGTGGAAGTTTGCCAAAGATAATGTTTCCATTGGTGACTTAGCTTTGCTTATTGAGGATAACTTGCCTCCATTAGCCTGGAAAGTTGGCGTGATCATCGCCACGTTTCCCGGCCCAGATAACTTGGTTCGCGTCGTAGACATTCGCACGCCTACGGGTGTTTTGCGGAGACCAATACATAAATTATGTCTGTTGCCAGCGCGAGACGAGATTTGACATTATGATTATAGCACAATGCTACCTTATTCAGCCTTGGGCTTTTTACTTATTACTTATTACGACCAATTGGTCAACATAATTGTGATGAACTATCACAATATTTTCTTGTCAATTGTGCGTCATTGCACGCTTCTAATTTTCATGTTTTGCTGGCCTCATTTTAAAATTGTAAAGGAGGCGAACAATAACGTAAGGGAATTATTTTGTTTTATTTTGAGGACACATAAGTCAAATGTTCCAGCTTGTTAAGTTACAAACACTCGTTTTAGCATAAGCCTAATTATTTTTGAGTCAGCAACTGTTTGTTTGCTCAAGCAAGTATTAGTTTAATTAATATGCAAGGCTTTATTTTTATTTGTATTTTCGTATGTGGAACATTTGATTCATGCCTCATGTCTTCCTCACTATTGTGTACAACTTTGGTTATTTCTAAATTTATTTTCAATTGTTTCTGTAATTTCAGTATTGTATTGTTCTTTGACATTGGAATTATTTATCTTGTAATTATTCAAATTATTCTTGTTGTATTCACATAAATTGTGTCTATGTAAAAACTATTGTAAGCGTCTGCCGTATGTAACTGCCTCGTCTAATTTATTCATATTGTATTTTATATTTTATTCATTTTGTAAGTAAGCATGCACAATTCTTTATTTAAAATTATGACATACATGTCATAGCTGGGCTGCATTCAGCATCTGGTTTGCTCATACATTGTTACATATTGTAAATTCCTGAAACTTCAGGAATAGCATGTCTAGGTCAATACATGCCGCCCTGCTGAATATACAATAGAACATGCCACTACAACATGTTCAACAACAATTTTGTTCATGATGAACCTCCGTTCATGCATTGTATAATTATGTATTTTTCTTTCATGTTTTATAATGTTACATACTGCACACACTTGTGTCAGTAATATTGTTAACCAGACTTATTCGTATATGAAACATCTGTTCGCCAACCTTGGCCTACAATCGCCTGTCTACAGGCTTATCTTATGCATGCTTATCTCTAAACTAGCGGCAGACTGCCGTTATCTAATATCAACTCAAAGTTCAACTTAGCCTTGAAGCTGATCATCGTTACTAAGAACTGTACTATTTTAAATTAAATTGTAAATGTATTCTAATTTATTAAAATGTGTATTAAAAAATCTTTTTGATTTTTGACGGGCAGCTTATGGACGGTAGCGCGATTATTTTATTTTCTAGGTTGGCTAATCTGATTTATATCGCGCATCAATTTTCGCGTGGTTGTACCTTACACAGTGCGTATCAAACGCTCGCGGCGGTCATACCGAGCCAAGCTCAGCTTTCGCTGTCACTTATTCTCGATATTAAATGTAGGCTTTAGGCCTTACATTCGTACTTATGGCCAACTAGCGCCATAACTTCATTCTAATCTAAATTCGTAATACCGCAACATGCAGTATTAGCCAGCCTCTTTCAAATTTACGGCTGTAATGTAATTATTCAAAATATTAAAATTATTCGTATACAGTCCACTTCTTGTTATTTCCTAATGCAGAATTAATTCATTTTACACATCATCTCAATCACTATGGAAGACCAGCCAACAGAATATTTAATTCAAGAAGAATACATTTAGCCCACTCGGGCCCAATTAATTAACACTTCCTGTCCACGCTTGTGGAACATTATTTCATTCAACAGTTTCGGTCCACTCGGACCGGGACTAAACATTTTTTGGTCCACCGTGCCTGGATTCTAATCAACATTTTTTAGTCCTCACGGTGCGCATCATCCACATACCTTAGAACTTAATTTATATTTTTCAGCATTTTCTATTATTATATACAAATGTAAACAAAATCAGTTACGTGGTACTGCCATTAAATGTATTTTAAAATTTAAAGTATGGAGAGTATAGAACTCACTGTTGAATCCAAAAATTGAGGCGTTCTTAAAGGAAATGGCATCAGCGATTCTAAAAGGATCTGTATTACATTCTGACCCTTAAGAAGTAATTAAAAAAGAGACAAAGTCTACCAGATTTAAAAAAATGCTGCAGGAATTACTACGATTTCAGTTAACATAAAGCAGGTTAGAAAGACATTATAAGAAAGAGAGAGAGAGAGAGAGAGAGAGAGAGAGAGAGACGCTTGGGGACAAAATGTCTGTCTGTGTGACACATTAGACACTTCCAAAGCCAAAGGAAGTTTACACGTGACAGTGCTTCCAGCAGCAAAAACAAAAAGAGTTGATCCCGTCTTTCTACTTTTTCTGAAATTTACACTCAAAATACAGTTTATTTAAAGTATAAACCTCTTTAACTTTACAAAAATATAACAATTATAAAACTACACTGGTTTAATAAAAAGAAACAAATAACACTAGTGTACCTTAGTATACATATTGTACTGTATATTTTCGTCTGCTACGGTAATTGCCCCTATTTTTTGGCGATAAGTACGCGTTGTCTAATTATTTTAGTATTTGTATAATATTTAAAGTGGTGTTTGTATTAAACATGTGATCATGAAAACTCTATCTCAGGGTAGACAACTAATATTTCTATGTAGGTTATTTAATATTGGAAGTAATTAATTATTTTCTTTAGTCAGTACCAAATAACTCTAGTTAACAAAATTTTAAGAAATAAAATTGAGATAATATACCGTGTGAATGTTAGTCGTTTGAATCTCCGCTCTTCCAAACTGCAACGGTTTCAATTCTAGTAGTCCTGTAGTTCACTTACAATTTGTCACCAGCATAGATGTCACTCTGAATAGTATTATTTTGTTCATATAATTCGTTCCACTGTTTGATAGTAAAATATTATTTTTATCCTCTTCTTTGTGTATTTAAGTGCTAAACAAACTGGTTTTCCATTAACATAATAAATATGGTTTCACAAGTGTTCCTAACTTCATGGCTAAAAAACTTAATAACATGAATACAATATTTTTTTTCTTTTTAATTCTCACCTTCCCAATCCTGGTTATATCCCATTTTATACAATATTCTCGTAATCGAAGCGTCCATCTTCGGAGCCTTCCATGAGTCCTCTTACAGTTTTCAAAAAACGTTATTGTTTGATGATCGGTTCGTACTACTACAACACTGTTAACCAGTATGTCCGGAATTTTGTCATAGAAAAACAACATTCAATGTTTCTTTTTCAGTAATGGTGTAATTAAGTTCTGCTTTATTTAGTGTCCTGCTTGCAAAAGCTATCAACTTTAGTTCTCCCCTTTCATTTTTTTAATATAATACAGAACCTAAACTTATTCCGCTGGCATCACAATTCAAATAAAAAATCTTACTAAAATCTGGGTAACTTAGCATGACCCGCTGAAAAATCTATGTTTCACCTCATTGAAGACTTCCTCATCTTTTTCAGTCCATTTCCATTTATTCTTCTTACAAATTAAATGCTGATAATGATATGTTAAATCTGAATAATTGCTTTGGAAGTTTCTATAATGGTTACAGAGACCTAAGAAACTTTGCAATTGTTTCACATTTTGGTATATGGGAAATTCTGTATTGACTGTATATGCCTGTATTTGATATTATAAACCTTAAAAATTTAATTTTGCTGCCTATGAATGTTGATTTATCTAATTTGAGTGTAATTCCATGTTCCCCTAATCTTGTAAGTACCTTATTAATCCTATTACAATGTTCTTCCCAACTGCTTGATGCAATTACTAAATCGTCGACGTACAACGTAGTAAATTCTAAAATCTCCTTGCTTAATACTGCGTCAAAACATTTTATAAATATGGCCACACTATTGACCAGCCCAAAAGGTATTCGCTTGAAATGATAATTTCTACCATTCACAGTGAAACTCACATATTTTCTGCTTTCTGGATGCAATTAATTCTATTTGCCAATATCAAGGTACAGCATCACAACTACTAAAAAAACACTACGTTATTAAAACGTTTTAAAATTACTCCCATATTCTCTGGTGACGTCTTATCAGCAATTATAATCTGATTAATTTGACGCTCATCCAAACACAATATTAAGGACTTATCCTTCTTGGGAATGAATACTAACAGGGTCGTGTGTTTTGACTGACTTATTTCAACTATATTTTCACTAATTTATTTTGTCGATTTCTTCTTGTATTTGCTCTCTTAATTTGTAGGGTATTGGGCATATGACCTCTTGTTGAAAGTTACCTTCTTTCCTATGGGTAACTTGCACTGCACTCCTATTATCTTCCCAAGTTTATCTCCTACTGCTTCTTTCAGCGACCGATGTTCCATTTCCTCATAATTTTGCAATATTAATTTGACTTCAGCCTTCTGCTGGTCTAATTTATCATTCACACCATTTATTTGTTGTTTGATGGTCTCTTTAACTCGGTGTTCTGTTGATCCACTTTATCTGTAACTTCATCTCTGAATTGGTCTAATTTAGCATTTTGTTGGTCCAGTTTAGAATTCGGTTGGTCGAATTTACTGGTTATTTTAGCCTATAACTGGTTACAATTATCATTGATCTCAGTCCTGAGTTGGCGAAATTTAGCAATTTGCTGGTCAAATTTAGCAATGAACTGGTTATGACTAGCCATTATTGCATCCATAATATCATTCATAGTTATTTGTTCAAT
This sequence comes from Magicicada septendecula, assembly GCA_034769895.1. NCBI lineage: Eukaryota > Metazoa > Arthropoda > Insecta > Hemiptera > Cicadidae > Magicicada > Magicicada septendecula. Next base: position 107,451,505 of record CM068372.1, on the reverse strand, counting down.
TTCCCTATGAGGCTGTTCCATTTCAGCTTCTTCCTCTTCAGCACTATTACTTCTTAATTCATACCTTTTCTCTAGTTTGTTAGCGAAGTTACAATATTTAAATTAATTTAATCACATATAACTCTTTAATCTAATTAAATTTAACAAAGCTACATTACTGCAGTATACTTAATTCAGTTTGGCACTATTGCCTATTACTCAATCTAAGTTTTTTGGTGCTGACTTAAAGAAAATTTGTTGCCTTCACGTATGGGCGCCAAATTTGTACTGTATATTTCCGTCTGCTACGGTAATTGCCCCTACTTTTGGGCGATAAGTACGCGTTGTCTAATTATGTTAGTATTTGTATAATATTTAAGTGGTGTTTTTATTATACATATGTGATCACGAAAACTCTATCTATCTCAGGGTAGACAACTAATATTTCTATGTAGGTTATTTAATATTGGAAGTAATTAATTATTTTATTTAGTCAGTACCAAATAACTGTAGTTAACAAAATTTTAAGAAACAAGATTGAGGTAATATACCGTGTGAATATTAATCGTTTGAATCTTCACTCTTCCAAACTGCAACGGTTTGAATTCTAGTAGTCCTGTAGTTCACTTACTATTTGTCACCAGCATAGATATCGCTCTGAATAGTATTATTTTCTTCATATAATTCGTTCCACTGTTGATAGTAAAGTATTATTTTTATCCTCTTGTTTGTGTATTTAAGTGTTAATTAATTCTTGTTATTATTATTTGTGTTTTCGTAGAATTTCGTGTGTTACGTTTCTTAATTATGTTAATAATTTTACTTCGTGTGTGTGAATTGAACGACTAGGCTTCAAGCGATTTTGTTTTTCTTCTAATTTGGGATTATAACATCGATCAGTCATAGATTCCTTTTTGATGATGGTACTGTGAATAATTTACATTAAACCTTTATTAGCATGCCTTACTAAACTTCTTTTAATTAGAATATTTTATAAACTTTGTTACAAATTCAGAATAGGTTACATTTCTTTCGCCTGTTGTACCAAGATTATTTACAAAAGAAATTCGTTTCCTTTTAATTTACTTTTACAGTTCTTTATAAATTTTTAATATAAGCCTATTATTTTCACTCTCTCTCTCTGATGTGTATGAGATTAAATATAAAATTGAACTTTCTTCTTTTTATTATTTATACAAATTGAGTTACTTTAACTCTCACTGAGATGTGTATGAGATGAAATATTGAATTAGACTCTCTTCTTTTATTATTTATACAAATTTAGTTACTTTAACTCTCAATGAAATGTGTATTCTATAAATATGAAACCAGACTTTCTTCTTTTATTATTTATACAAATTTAGTTACTTTAACTCTCATTGAGATGTGTTTTCTATTAACTATGAAATTAAACTAAACACAATTTTTCTTACATTTAAAAACAATCCAATTTCACCAATTTACATTGGCTTTATTAATACATCAATAAATTTGTCACATACATTCTTAATACTCTTCTTAAAAACACATGATAATGTTACTAATTATTAATTTTACATTTATCTGACTTACTCATTACTGACATAACTCATTATAATTTGTCTCTATTATCAATATAAATAAAAGGCAATGTTCGTATGTGTGTGCCCTATAGACTCAAAAACTACTCGACCGATTTCGCTGAAAATTCCACGGTTTGTTCTTATTAGTGCCAGGAGTGTTTACAGAGTGGTTTGAATGAAATCCGAAAGATAGCGCTGTTGTTTTTACAGTGTTAATTTAGTGCCAGGAGTGTTTAGTTGTTGCATAACAATGCCACCCAAAACGACAAAATAATTGTCGTTGCACAAATAGAGACAAGAGAATGAGAGAAAAAAAAAGAAATGAAACAGGAAAAGAAACAGCACAACGAAATGAAGGAAATAGATTACATATGTCACAGTCACGTGCTACTGAATCATCACAACAACACGAAGCACGAAATGAAGCAAGTCGAGTAAGAATTAGAGATTTGAGACAAAATTTGTCATATGCTGATCGAAATGAACAACGTGAAAATGATCCATTACGCATGCAAATGAATCGATTGCGTCAATTGGTAACACTTTATCGTATTGCATTTCAGTATAATTCTGAAATTGAATATGGCTTGCATCCAGTTGTTGTTGTTGAATGTATGAATAAAATTTCCACACATTGCAAAGCATTAAAATTCAAAAATGAAGCACAAGGAATATGTTGTTTGAATGGTAAAGTTATATTGCCAGTATTGAATGCACCACCTGAGCCATTGTTCTCATTGGTTGCAGATACTAAGCATTTTTTGAATACCATACGAAATTATAACACATGCTTTCAAGTGACTTCGTTTGGTGCAACGAATGTAATAACTGACAATTATATGCCAACATTCAAGATTCGAGGTCAAATCTACCATAAAGGTAGAGGTCAAATCTCTTTGTTACCATTTCCGGATCCTGAACACAAAACTTTGCAAATTTATTTCATTGGAAATTCAAATGATCAAGTAAATCAACGTTGTGGAATTAACAAAGCCACAAAAAGACAAATAGTTGAGTCGTTGCAAAATTTATTTCATGAACATAACAAATTGATTAAATTGTTCAAAACAGCCATTGAACAAATGCCATCCGATAACCATAAAATTGTGATTCGAGCTGACAAAACACCTGTTGGGCAACATGCAAAAAGATTTAATGCTCCAACAATCGATGAAGTGGCAATAGTCATTGTTGGAGAACAATTTGAATCACGCGACATCGCACTTCATCGTCGAAATGATCGTCTTCAACGTGTTGCAGAAACTCATCGCTCCTACGATGCATTACAACATTGTTCTGGGAAGGAGAAGATGGATATCATTTTAAAATCAAAATGATAAATCCAGCAAATGGTAATAAATAAATTTAATTAATTAATAATAAATTAATTAATAAAAATAATTAATTAATCACTTTTTAATTCTAGATGAAGAAACAAACAAAAAAGTCATTGCTATGAATTACTATTCATACAGATTCGTGAACATGAAGAAAATCACATTTTAAAATGTCGTCAATTGTTTCATCAATACATTGTTGACATGTATGCAAAGATTGAAACTGAACGTTTGTTATATATTGTAACAGTACCAAAAATATGGTAGTTACATAATATAAACGAATGTAACGTCAAATATGAGAAAAAACATGGGAATATATCTAGATAAACAAAGCTAAGTGTATATAAGTGTGTATCTACAAAAATATTAATAAAAAATCCAACAATGAAGAAGAGAATGCGAATATATCAACATTAATTATAAAATGAAGAAAGAAAATGCCAGAAGCCCAAAACAAAATATCAGTAAATAGACCCAATAGGATCCAACATTGAGGGGAATCAACGAAACAAGGATCAGCAAGCTCCAACAACAATGGAGAAAAATAAAAACAGCAACTACGATGAAAATATGGAATAAAGAAGAAATAAGAAGGACCAGGAAAAGCACCAAGAAGAAGAAAGAAGATGGACAGAAGATATAAGGACTCAATATGAACCACATGTACTAAAAACAGTGTAAGTGACAAAAGAAATGATTATAAGTGTGACAAGAAAACCAGTGTGAAACATTTAAGGAAACACAAACAATTACAGTGTGTACTTAATACAAATGTGAAACCTATGAATAACTAACCATTTCAACTGAATAAACCACACAAACAATTGCAGTGATGAAGTTTACAGTGTGAAAAATATGTTAATTTCATGATGAGGCAACAAAAATTAAAAAATAGTCAAATAAACACAGACAATGAGTGTGACTGATTTAATAAAGTTGTAACCAACACACATAATCATAAGACCACCAGATTAGAACAAATAGAACAATGATATTATTGTTCATAAAGAACTGACAACAAATAAAAGACATTTGTTAAGTATCAAACATAACAGGAATTAAATTTCACAATTGACCAGAAAAACATTACATATAATACTAGAAAGATTTGTGTTAATGTATAAGAAGGAATTGTATAAACATGTGTAACAAATTAGTTAAGCTATTATGTTAATATACCATAATGAAGTCAGTATAGTAGTAGAAAGATACTGCACTAAAACAGATGGTACATTGTTACACAACCCACAAGGAAGAGACCTATTACAACAGAAAATGATACATATTAGTATAAATATCTGATCATCAAATATGTTATCAAATGAGAATTTATTATAAGTAATAATAATAAATATTAAGAAACAATGTAATATAATGCAAAACAATGTAAATAGAACAAGTCAAACATAATGACACAGGGAATAACAGAAATGAGAAAAGTATACCAATTTAGTTAAGAAAAGTACAGTATCAAAACCAATGTAAATGTTTATAAGAGTATTACCAGTAGTGAGATAAATATATGATAATACATTGAGAACAGATTTTGAACATGATAAGAACAGTATTATAACTAAATTATTGTAAACCAATTAACCATGTACATATGACCAGATGTAAGCTAAACCATTGTATAGCAAATTAGTTAAGAAAAATACTGTATCAAATATTGAGAACAGATTGTTACAATTATTACCAGTAGCAAGAGGAAATCCCAAAGCTACTTTGAGAACAGATAATGACCATAAAAGCAGTCATATTATATACAAACATTTGAAAATCAAATGACCATTATAAGGAAAACCAAATGTAAACAAATAATGACCAACCAGCTATTTATGAAAAATATAGCATATGAACTTATATAAAAGTAATTGGAAACATTACCAAAAGTTAGAATGATATCTCATGCTACTTTGGGAATCCAAACCAAATATGACAATAACAATTTAGCTGTTGTATTAGAAAAAATAAATGACTATTATGACATGACACAACATAGACAGAGCCATTACTGAATGATTAGAAAGTTCTGAGCTCATTAAAAGGTAACCATTATATATAGTAGATTAGATACTATGTATGTACACTAATTATAATCATTAAATGATATGATTTATCTGAAGAGACTAAAAAATAAGATGAAAAATTGTATAAGAACCATATGAGAGGTTTGAACTTATGTAAATATTAAATTAACCACAGTCATACATAAATATTATAGTGGAAAATTGTGTAAATAAACATTACTAATAATATTAGATAGTAATATAATCATTTGAGATAAGAAAAATTAGTTATAAGCAGATTTATAAAAAATCTAACATGGACGCTTAGTGACGCCATAGTGAGATTTGTGTAGGAAACAGTTTTTCCCAAATTGTAAAGTAAACCGACTGAGATACAGACTCAAAGTGTTTAGATAAGAAGTGTTTTATTATATTTAAATAAAATATGGTGTAACGAACTTATAAAAATAAGATGCACCAAAAATAAATAATAAAATCGTTATTGTAATAGTAATAATGAACGAAAAATAAGCGTTTTTGGACTTATTTTGACAAGCAAAACGCCCTGAATTCAATGATATCAACTAATTAACGATAGGACATGAGATAAGAAAGTTATGATAGTTTTAAACTTTCAAGTTAAATATTTGTACCAATGATGACGTAAAAACGCCTCAAACCCAAACTCAATTTTGGCAAAAAATTAAATATTTTAATAAAACGAAGGCTTTCGGTTTAGAGAGTATGACGAATCCAGCCAATGGAATGAACGACTTTCAGCAGACTACCGAGAGACGTCTCAGAGGTACCAAACAGTCTACGAGGAACCACCAAACATACAGGTCACGCCGCTCTAGTCAAGGAAGATATAATTTATATTTAAAACTGTGCGCGCCATGTTACGTCAATTCACAACATACGTTTAACCTAAATACAACATTCATACATACGAGTGAAAAAGTGCGGAATTGTGTTATTTGAACAAGTAGGTCAGTGTATAATAACGACCATACTTGCGAGTGAAGTTTTAAATAGGAAACAGGGAGTACAGTTTTATTAAACAATATTTAAACGAAATTAAAAATTATTATGAAGATCTGACTTTCTATACTACGCAAGTCGTACAATGCTAAGTATCGAAACAACAGTAATTAAATTATCAGAATTGAGAAAAGATTTAAATCGACATTATTAAAATATTCGAAAAATATTTTAAATAATTATAATAATTGAAAATAAAATGTTTGAAAATAATGGTTAATAAATACGAGAGTATTTAGTCACTCGTTTGACTAAACGTATTTTTCTCAAGTTTTTCTATGTTTTAAAATCTACTTTACTAATTTTCATACAATCGGAATAAATTTAATTCTGATAATCATGTATTAAAAATTATTATGAATAATATGTTTACGTGTATAGTATAAGAAATATTAGCTAATAAGGAATACTTATCCTTTGTAACCACACCGATTAATTCTAACCTCAGAAAGTGTGGCGGTAACTTGTTAATTTCAACATTACCGATCTGTTCTCAAGTAATAATCAAATGAAATAGAATTGGTAACAAGAGTTTTTTGAGAAATTTTTCTCTTGTGAATAAATGATTTTTGAAGCTAATTATTAAACGAACGTAATACATTTTAAATACTGTACAAGTCAGACAGCTTGACAATAACACTCGAGTATTAGAGATGCGTGCGCATACCCGCGTACGATAATTTTATAAATACCAGACATATGGTACCAAATTTTGATTTTTTATATTTGTTCAATTATTATTCACTTTTGTTAATTCAATATAATTATTTGTATTACATCTTGTAACTGGTATCATGTTACCTCAAAGAACCTAACGAAATATGGTAATTCTCTGAATCAAAGTAACATAACCTATGTAGTTAAATTATTGTACTAACAACAGGTCTACCAGCCTTGAGCAATTAAACAGAGTCTTGTTGAATTTTATTGTAATCAGTAATCAAAAGGTTGTTAATTATTGTTTTTAATTGTAAAAGATTTTATCTCTTATCAAATTGTTAATAAACCTCCAATTTTATTACCACAAAAGGAGTATCATTTCTAGTAAAAGTAAATTCATTTATTTTTAATCAGTTCTGACACAGGTGGCGGAAGATTTTAAAAAGTCTTAGAATAATCCAGAATATTCATAAAAAATTGCTTCATTTACTATTGTGTGCGATGATATATTAACTATTCAGTCTGAATATTTTATTGTTGCATTTGAAGTGCCTGTATTTCAGAAGGAACATCACAGAACTGAATTGAAGCATTCAAGTGTGGTAAGTAAGTGAGATACACAACAAAGTGCGCGGATCATATTAATATAAAAAGGAGTGAACTATTACTGCGTACCCACAAAAAACAATACATTAACACCGATAACTTCTACGATTACAATTACACCTTTAGATAAACAACATTATAGTAGACACCGGTGCGTGTCTACAACCACACGAACACACCACATCACTTATATCTTGTATATCTATAAATTTACATTATAGATTGGCGCCCAACGTCTGAGCACGATTTAAAGGGAAATTACACCATAACTAGTTACCCAATAATCCCAATTCGTGAAAAAGACAGCAGGTACATTACCAGGACAGCAAGATGTACACCGACAGATTGAAATCAAGATCAAAATCACGATCAACGTCAAGGAAGAGGGCGACCGAAAAGGAAAAGGAGACCAGAAGAGAAGAAAAAGAAGCCATGTCAACGGAGGATGTAGAAGAAGTAGTACTGGAAACAAAGGAAAAAACAATTGAACCGGCGGAGGGTGTTCAGCAGCCTATGGAGGAAACGGAAATAATATCTCAGGGAGTCCTACCGGAAACAATACCACCAGAAATCCTACCGGAGGATGAACAACCCGAAGAATTAATACACACCAAAAACAGATACATCATCGAAATGTTAATGAGAATAGAGGAAGGCTTAAAGTCCACGGACCAGAAGATGGACAAATCAATAGAGTCACTGAAAGTAGACAATCGATCATTGAAAACAGACTTAAATAGAATGGAAGAAAGCCAAAAGTACACCGACCAGAAAATGAACAAATCCATAGAATCAATGAAAGCGGACTTAGACCATAAAATAGAAGAGGCCAGTCGATCCACAAACCAAAAAATAGAGGAAGGCCAGAAGGACAACCAGAAACACATAGAGTTGTTAAAAGAAGAGTTTAATAACAAAATAAGTGAGACAAACAGAAGAATGGAAGAGGGTCAACGGAAAACCGAAGAATTGTTGGAAAAGAGAATGGCCATCATGAAAGAAGATTTATCAGCAGAGCTAGGAGAGAAGATTGATCAAACTAACCAGAAAATAGATGGGATCAACGCCAAACTGAATAGAGATGTTGAGACTATACAAGCCGATCATGAAAATATATGGCTACAAATAAGTGTCAACAATAATAAAATGGAAGAGACCGCTAAGGAGACGGCATAAATGGTTGAGAGAAGATTAGGAGAAAGCATCGAAGAAATCGAGAAGCAAATGGCCATTCTGACGACCGAAATTAATGTAGAAATATCTGAAGTGCGTAAAGAAGGGGAAAGTACCAACTTAAGACTAATCCAGACGGAAATGGACATTAACCAACGTATTAATGAGGTGAAGAAAACTCACGATACCCAACTAGATACAATAACACAAGAACAAACAAGGATGAAGGCAGCACAATCCACATTAAAGAATAAGTGTGAAGAAGTTGCTGGAAAAGTAGACGCAATCAAACAGCAGGTACACGATGATAAAACACAATCCACAGAGCGCCAACGGAGAGAATTGGACGACCTCCGGGACGAAATGCATCGTCTACAAACCATACCGAATTTCCTGTCTGGTTTGAATCATTTAGAGGGAAGAGATCAGATTGACTTCAGGACCTATTTGAAAAACCCTTTGGAGTTCCTAGAAAGAATGGAAGAAATCATACAACGGAATCGTGAGAGCAGATGGACTGTCATAAAAGGTATGTTAGACGAATCATTTAAGCACACGTTTGACAACTGGTGGACAGCGACCCGACACGAAGTGATTAATTATGACACCTTCAAAACAGCATTCAAGCAAAAATATTGGTCGGAGGCCACTCAGAATATCATAAGGGACGATATAACCAACGGAAGATTCGACGTAAATGGAAGGCAGTCCATGACCACATACTTTTTAGGAAAGATTTGCCTGGCAAGGAATCTGGAACCGGCAATCCCAGAAGAATGCCTGGTCACGAAGTTGGCTTATCATTTCAATCAGGATATATCCCAAGGAAGACTCAATGCACAAATAAAAACAATCCAAGGAATGTGCGATCTACTTGAAAGTCACGAGAGGGAACGATACTATCAACGGAGTCGACAGGTACCAAGCCAGACATACGATCGAGGAGGGCCTGGGAACAATAATCCCACCATTCATAACAATGGCAATAACCAAGGAAGGAATTTTCATAACCCCCCGAGATTCCAGAATCAACCCACACCGCGTCAAGACGGAGGTTGAAATAATATAAATAGAGGGAACCAAAATAACCATCATCCTAATGGTTACCAACGAAATACGAATTACCAAAGGGGTAATCACTATTACAGACCGTATCAGAATCAGTCCCCTAATCACCAACCAAGACAAGGTAATGGTCATAATAATAATAACAATCAATTTCGAAGAGTCCATTATACCCATGCCAGTCGGGGTGGAAACCACAGAAATTATTATCCAGGAAGAAGAAGCTTCCCACACCAGAACCATCGTTCCAATAATAGCGACAGGGATGAAAGAGAGTCCGGATATCGGTCAAACGGAAGTGACAGCAGTGGAAGTGACAGCAACCACACAAACTACAGAGGTATACCACAACGGACATGGACCGGGAAATCAGGAGCCAGTAGCTTCGACATCTCAGGACCGACGCGAGAATGGTGACATGAATTTAAACACCAACCGGCAGTGAAAAACCCAAGATCACCCTCACTGAACCGGCCTATTGGGTCAAATGTTTTGGCAAAATCATCAAAGCATCGAAATGTGTATAATAACAACTACTTAAAAAATATAAGGAAGGATTTGATGGAAGAAAAGGAAAATACTATCGGCGATACAAGCAATAGTGAAATTGCATACATATCCGTTAAAGTAAATAACACCGACGCCACAGCCATGATTGACACTGGCGCAAACGTATCACTAATAGACAAGTTGGAACTGGACAGAATTCAATCGGAGAACAAAGCCACAAAACCCACATTGCCAATTAGCAATATAATTCTCATCGGTGCTATCGGACGTCAGGATAAGACTATCCGACAGCAAGTACAATTAGATGTATCCAGCAATGGGAAGACAATACAGATGGTATTCCTAGTAGCCAGTGGGCTACCGTTCACTCTACTAATCAGGTGTGATATTTTAAGAAAATACACCGCGATCATCAATATGGATAATAATACAGTGAGGATGAAAACAGAAGGAATAGAGTGGACAGCCAATTTGACAGAATACAGGAAGGCACCCTCAGAGCATGTAATATACTACATCAGAGAAGGCTGTGAACTCCAAGAAGGCACCATCCACCAAGGAATACAAGACAGCCCAGAGGAAGCTTTGTGGTTGGAGAAAATCAATAGCATTGGAGAATTTAAAACCAGCCAGAGTAGCCAAGAAGTAACTTGGGAACAACGGGAACGATTAATAGAAATATACTACCAGTATCGCCACAAATTTTCAGATACACCTGGGAAAATCAAAAATTTCCAATGCGAACTGAAGTTCAAAGACCATACAGAGTTCAAGAGGAAATCATATCCTATCGCCTTTTCACTAAAGGAAGCTGTAAGAGAGGAGATTCAGCGTTTAATAGAGAATGACATAATAGAGATAAGCAATTCACCATACACCAACCCTATTGTCGCTGTGCCAAAAAAGAATGGTGCAGTACGAATTTGTTTAGATGCTCGTGAGCTTAATAAAACCATAATTAATGACAGGGCATCGCCTGGAGAAATCGATGAAATATTAAAGAAATTTTATGGTACAAAATTTTACAGTATATGGGATACGGTATGTGGATATTGGCAGGTTGAGCTGCATCCAAACAGTAGAAAATATACTGCTTTTATCTTTGAAGGCCGAAACTACCATTTTAAAAGGCTACCATTTGGTTTAGTAAACTCAGTAGCAATATTCGTCAAATGCATGGACGAGATACTGGGCCATAACACACTACAGTTCACAACAGTTTATGTGGACGATCTCCTAATAGCCTCTAACAATTGGGAGGAACACTGTGACCGGGTGGCACAAGTACTGAAAAAACTGGAAGACAACAACATCACTTTAAAGCTAGATAAATCTCAACTAATTGCGGAGGAAGTGCAATTCTTGGGGTTTAACCTATCTGAATACGGAATTACACCATCCCAGGAGAAGATGGAGGCAATTCAGCGTTTTCCCGTCCCGAAGAACAAAAAACAACTGCAATCGTTCCTCGGAATATGCAATTATTATCGGAAATTTCAAAGTATTTATTCCGAATTGACAGCTCGATTCTCAGCACAGCTATCATCAAAAGAAAAATGGAAATGGGAAGCAGAGCAAGACTCCACATTTGAATTGATTAAAATAAAATTCCTAGAAACCGTTATGCTGCATCACCCCAATTTTAATAAACAGTTCTTCATGAATTGTGACGCTAGCGACCTAAGTCTTGGTTCTGTACTCTATCAAGAAGACCAAGAAGGGCATCATCAAGTGATTAGTTTCGCCAGCCGTACATTAAACAAGTGCGAACGTAACTACCATACCACAGAAAAAGAATTATTGAGTATAGTGTTTGCATGCGAAAAATTCAGGACATTTATTTTAGGATACACAGTCACAGTAAGGACAGATCACAAATCCATTTCATTTCTAAAAAACTGCAAATTAAAACACGGAAGACTGACAAGATGGACCCTTACACTTCAAGAATACAATATACAATGGGAGTACATACCCGGAAAAAGCAACACAGCTGCAGACGTGTTGTCCCGGATAAACATTGACGCCCAAACGTTTGAAGGAGAGAGGGAAACCATTGCAAGAGTATACCACTTATTGAAGAGTAAATCCGAACTCACTAATATATTATCTGACATCATCAATCATCAGCAACAAGATCCTAAAATAGCATTAATTATCAAAAAATTAACCGACAATAATGCAAACATAAACCAATATTACTGTACTCACAATCAGTTGTTATTCACCAAGCACAACAAAGGTGATGAGAGATGGAAGGTAGTTATTCCCAAAGCCCTAGAAAAGGATTTGACCATAGACTACCACATACGTTATGGTCATATGGGCGCAGTGAAGGTCATAAAAGCTTTGCAAGAGCATGTGCATTTCAAGGACATGAGTAGAAAGGTCAGGAAATATGTCCAGAGTTGTAATATCTGTCAACTAGCAAAATGCAGCAACGAAAAGCGAGAAGGAGTCATGATACCAATCACATCAACTGCAAGACTAGAAAAAGTTTTCTTGGACATTTGTGGACCTTTTCCACGGAGTGGTGGGAGACACCAGTACAAATATATCATAATAATATTTGATCATTACACCAAATATACTAAGCTGTACCCACTCAATCGAGCGACAACCAGTAAAATATTAGAAATAGTTATGAATAAATATATACCCGAAGTGGGTAAACCGTCGATGATAATTACAGATCACGGAACGCAATTCCGAGGACGAAAGTGGCGGGAAACACTGATCCATCTGGGAGTCAAAACATACAAGACATCGGTGTATCACCCCAACAGCAACCCTGCTGAGAGAGTGTTGAGAGAAGTAGGAAGGATTTTAAGAACCTACTGTCACAGCCAGCAGAGGAAGTGGGAGGAGTATTTATCCCCAGCTGAAGACTTCCTAAATCTAGCCTACCACCAGTCAACTAACGAAACACCATACATGGCAATGTACGAGAAAAAACCACCCCGGGAGATCACAGAGATAATTAATTTTCCAATCAGTGCCGAAGTTAAATTTGACAAAACCCGATTCTATAATAATGCAGTGGAGAGAGCAAATAAATTAAGGCTCAAATACAAAAAGTTACAGCCCAAAATCGTCAATTATGAAGTGGGAGACCAAGTGCTTATCAAAAATCGAGAGCTCCCTAGTACTATTGAAGGCATAGCAAAGAAGCTATTACTGCTATATACCGGACCATATACTGTGACAAAAAACAATCTAAACAACACATATGAATTGCAGAACCCTATTACAAAGAAAATAGAAGGTACCTATAATCAAACCTCAATGAAAAAATACATTGAAAATTAAATTATGGGACCAAAAAAGTGTAAAGATAGCGATAAGGATTATTTTATTATTGATAATGTGAAAGATGGAAATATTTGTTATAAAAAATGAAGATGTAATTATGTGTATAACTCTTGACTATATCAAGATGAAAAATGAAAAGTGGCTATGAAGATTATTGTTATTTAAAAGTGGAAAATGAAGATATGATTATAAAATTAGATGTTGACTAAAGAAAAAAGGATGTATTACTATTATGAAAAGTATTATGTGCGTATTAAATGAGAAGTAACTGTATAATTATGTATTGAACATTGAATATATTGTAATTTTATAATGTGAGAAAACATACTTCAAGAGAATTAATGTAAAGGATTCAGAACATTGTGTTATTAATAATAAAGTACTATTAAAATGAATATACTAACTGTAGAAGAAGATTATATAAATACGAGACTGACACATAAGATCTCTGGCACATCAAATATTTCCAAGAGCCTAGTCAACCAGTAATTATAACATCTCACCCGTACTACTATAGAAGAAGATTATGAATATACGAGATCGACAAATAACATCCTTGGCACATATAAATAAAATTTCCAAGAGCCTAGTCAACCAGTAATTATAACATCTCACCCGTACTAATATAGAAGAAGATTATGAATATACGAGATCGACAAACAACATCTCTGGCACGTATGAAATTCCAAGAGCCTAGTCAACCAGTAATTATAACATCTCCCCCGTACTACTATAGGAGAAGATTATGAGTATACGAGATCGACAAACAACATCTCTGGCACGTATGAAATTCCAAGAGCCTAGTCAACCAGTAATTATAACATCTCCCCCGTACTACTATAGGAGAAGATTATGAGTATACGAGATCGACAAACAACATCTCTGGCACGTATGAAATTCCAAGAGCCTAGTCAACCAGTAATTATAACATCTCACCCGTACTACTATAGAAGAAGATTATGAATATACGAGGCCGACACACAACATCAATGGCACAACCAATTCCAAGAGCCACGTCAACCAGTAATTGTAACATCTTACCCGTACTATAAATATGAATAAACTACTAAAGAAGAGTATAAAAAAATACGAGAAAGACACTCAACATCTTTGGCACGTATAAATTTCCAAGAGCCTAGTCAACCAGTAATTATAACATCTTACCCGTACTAACTATAGAAGAAGAGTATGAATATACGAGATCGACACACTCCATCCAAGGCATAACCATTTCCAAGAGCCTAGTCAACCAGTAATTATAACATCTTACCCGTACTAACTATAGAAGAAGAGTATGAATATACGAGAAAGACACTCAACATCTTTGGCACGTATAAATTTCCAAGAGCCTAGTCAACCAGTAATTATAACATCTTACCCGTACTAACTATAGAAGAAGAGTATGAATATACGAGGCCGACAAATTACAACTTTGGCACATATATATTTCCAAGAGCCACGTCAACAAGTAATTCCAACATCTTACCCGTACTATTAAAGAAAAAAAAGAAGGAACAAATGCGAAGTTGGAAAAGTGAAACCAAAATAAGGTATTAATGTAGACAAACCACCACACACAACCACATTGTTTATGATGTATATTACTAGCGAAGAAACCAATACCACATGGAATATAAATACCAAATACAAACCATGAAGAAGAAGAAAAACAAATGTATTTAAGAATTATATCTAGAAGAATGAAACCTGAGATGAAGAATATGATGAGACGACATTCAAGGTGACAACAAAAGAAGAGATTGATCAAGAATAATGAAGAATGAAAAAATAATATAATAACGCAGACAATCATGAGAGTATACCAGTGAGGAAGTGTAAAACAAACTATCCCTATATGTGAAGAATATAGTTTAAGTTGAATCAAGAAAAGAGAGAATAAAAATGTATAAACCGCAGATGCGTGAATTAATCCCAAGGATATTTATTATTTGTCGGAAGAACGACCACTATTATTATTATTATGATGATTTAAAATGAATTGACTGAAGAGTAATGCCAGCAATCATTTATTATTATTGAAGGAGATGATTTGCCTCCATATTTATTGAAATTAGTATGGCCAGTAGAGTTGAATAGCCAAAGTGAGCCGCTCTAAACTGCCCCAGCTAAAATTATGTTAGGGAATTAGGGAACTAAATAAACAAGGGAGATAATTACATAGAGAAGATAAATACGATTCAAATAGAAGAAAGTGAAGGGATATATGGAAAAAACATGTGAATCAACATGGAATGTACAACAATTGATGAATTCTTCAATGAAAAATATATTATAATAATTCAGAATTAATCAATTCTTATAGGAAGCCATATGTAACAGTACCAACAATATGGTAGTTACATAATATAAACGAATGTACCGTCAAATATGAGAAAAAACATGGGAATATATCTAGATAAACAAAGCTAAGTGTATATAAGTGTGTATCTACAAAAATATTAATAAAAAATCCAACAATGAAGAAGAGAATGCGAATATATCAACATTAATTATAAAAAGAAGAAAGAAAATGCCAGAAGCCCAAAACAAACTATCCGTAAATAGACCCAATAGGACCCAACAGTGAGGGGAATCAACGAAACAAGGATCAGCAAGCTCCAACAACAATGGAGAAAAATAAAAACAGCAACTACGATGAAAATATGGAATAAAGAAGAAAGAAGAAGGACCAGGAAAAGCACCAAGAAGAAGAAAGAAGATGGACAGAAGATATAAGGACTCAATATGAACCACATGTACTAAAAACAGTGTAAGTGACAAAAGAAATGATTATAAGTGTGACAAGAAAACCAGTGTGAAAAATTTAAGGAAACACAAACAATTACAGTGTGTACTTAATACAAATGTGAAACCTATGAATAACTAACTATTTCAACTGAATAAACCACACAAACAATTACAGTGATGAAGTTTACAGTGTGAAAAATATGTTAATTTCATGATGAAGCAACAAAAATTAAAAAAATAGTCAAATAAACACAGACAATGAGTGCGACTGATTTAATAAAGTTGTAACCAACACACATAATCATAAGACCACCAGATTAGAACAAATAGAACAATGATATTATTGTTCATAAAGAACTGACAACAAATAAAAGACATTTGTTAAGTATCAAACATAACAGGAATTAAATTTCACAATTGACCAGAAAAACATTACATATAATACTAGAAAGATTTGTGTTAATGTATAAGAAGGAATTGTATAAACATGTGTAACAAATTAGTTAAGGTATTATGTTAATATACCATAATGAAGTCAGTATAGTAGTAGAAAGATACTGCACTAAAACAGATGGTACATTGTTACACAACCCACAAGGAAGAGACCTATTACAACAGAAAATGATACATATTAGTATAAATATCTGATCATCAAATATGTTATCAATTGAGAATTTATTATAAGTAATAATAATAAATATTAAGAAACAATGTAATATAATGCAAAACAATGTAAATAGAACAAGTCAAACATAATGACACAGGGAATAACAGAAATGAGAAAAGTATACCAATTTAGTTAAGAAAAGTACAGTATCAAAACCAATGTAAATGTTTATAAGAGTATTACCAGTAGTGAGATAAATATATGATAATACATTGAGAACAGATTTTGAACATGATAAGAACAGTATTATAACTAAATTATTGTAAACCAATTAACCATGTACATATGACCAGATGTAAGCTAAACCATTGTATAGCAAATTAGTTAAGAAAAATACTGTATCAAATATTGAGAACAGATTGTTACAATTATTACCAGTAGCAAGAGGAAATCCCAAAGCTACTTTGAGAACAGATAATGACCATAAAAGCAGTCATATTATATACAAACATTTGAAAATCAAATGACCATTATAAGGAAAACCAAATGTAAACAAATAATGACCAACCAGCTATTTATGAAAAATATAGCATATGAACTTATATAAAAGTAATTGGAAACATTACCAAAAGTTAGAATGATATCTCATGCTACTTTGGGAATCCAAACCAAATATGACAATAACAATTTAGCTGTTGTATTAGAAAAAATAAATGACTATTATGACATGACACAACATAGACAGAGCCATTACTGAATGATTAGAAAGTTCTGAGCTCATTAAAAGGTAACCATTATATATAGTAGATTAGATACTATGTATGTACACTAATTATAATCATTAAATGATATGATTTATCTGAAGAGACTAAAAAATAAGATGAAAAATTGTATAAGAACCATATGAGAGGTTTGAACTTATGTAAATATTAAATTAACCACAGTCATACATAAATATTATAGTGGAAAATTGTGTAAATAAACATTACTAATAATATTAGATAGTAATATAATCATTTGAGATAAGAAAAATTAGTTATAAGCAGATTTATAAAAAATCTAACATGGACGCTTAGTGACGCCATAGTGAGATTTGTGTAGGAAACAGTTTTTCCCAAATTGTAAAGTAAACCGACTGAGATACAGACTCAAAGTGTTTAGATAAGAAGTGTTTTATTATATTTAAATAAAATATGGTGTAACGAACTTATAAAAATAAGATGCACCAAAAATAAATAATAAAATCGTTATTGTAATAGTAATAATGAACGAAAAATAAGCGTTTTTGGACTTATTTTGACAAGCAAAACGCCCTGAATTCAATGATATCAACTAATTAACGATAGGACATGAGATAAGAAAGTTATGATAGTTTTAAACTTTCAAGTTAAATATTTGTACCAATGATGACGTAAAAACGCCTCAAACCCAAACTCAATTTTGGCAAAAAATTAAATATTTTAATAAAACGAAGGCTTTCGGGTTAGAGAGTATGACGAATCTAGCCAATGGAATGAACGACTTTCAGCAGACTACCGAGAGACGTCTCAGAGGTACCAAACAGTCTACGAGGAACCACCAAACATACAGGTCACGCCGCTCTAGTCAAGGAAGATATAATTTATATTTAAAACTGTGCGCGCCATGTTACGTCAATTCACAACATATGTTTAACCTAAATACAACATTCATACATACGAGTGAAAAAGTGCGGAATTGTGTTATTTGAACAAGCAGGTCAGTGTATAATAACGACCATACTTGCGAGTGAAGTTTTAAATAGGAAACAGGGAGTACAGTTTTATTAAACAATATTTAAACGAAATTAAACATTATTATGAAGATCTGACTTTCGATACTACGCAAGTCGTACAATGCTAAGTATCGAAACAACAGTAATTAAATTATCAGAATTGAGAAAAGATTTAAATCGACATTATTAAAATATTCGAAAAATATTTTAATTAATTATAATAATTGAAAATAAAATGTTTGAAAATAATGGTTAATAAATACGAGAGTATTTGGTCACTCGTTTGACTAAACGTATTTTTCTCGAGTTTTTCTATGTTTTAAAATCTACTTTACTAATTTTCATACAATCGGAATAAATGTAATTCTGATAATCATGTATTAAAAATTATTATGAATAATATGTTTACATGTATAGTATAAGAAATATTAGCTAATAAGGAATACTTATCCTTTGTAACCACACCGATTAATTCTAACCTCAGAAAGTGTGGCGGTAACTTGTTAATTTCAACATTACCGATCTGTTCTCAAGTAATAATCAAATGAAATAGAATTGATAACAAGAGTTTTTTGAGAAATTTTTCTCTTGTGAATAAATGATTTTTGAAGCTAATTATTAAACGAACGTAATACATTTTAAATACTGTACAAGTCAGACAGCTTGACAATAACACTCGAGTATTAGAGATGCGTGCGCATACCCGCGTACGATAATTTTATAAATACCAGACATATGGTACCAAATTTTGATTTTTTATATTTGTTCTTTTATTATTCACTTTTGTTAATTCAATATAATTATTTGTATTACATCTTGTAACTGGTATCATGTTACCTCAAAGAACCTAACGAAATATGGTAATTCTCTGAATCAAAGTAACATAACCTATGTAGTTAAATTATTGTACTAACAATAGGTCTACCAGCCTTGAGCAATTAAACAGTCTTGTTGAATTTTATTGTAATCAGTAATCAAAAGGTTGTTAATTATTGTTTTTAATTGTAAAAGATTTTATCTCTTATCAAATTGTTATAAACCTCCAATTTTATTACCACAAAAGGAGTATCATTTCTAGTAAAAGTAAATTCATTTATTTTTAATCAGTTCTGACACAGGTGGCGGAAGATTTTAAAAAGTCTTAGAATAATCCAGAATATTCATAAAAAATTGCTTCATTTACTATTGTGTGATGATATATTAACTATTCAGTCTGAATATTTTATTGTTGTATTTGAAGTGCCTGTATTTCAGAAGGAACATCACAGAACTGAATTGAAGCATTCAAGTGTGGTAAGTAAGTGAGATACACAACAAAGTGCGCGGATCATATTAATATAAAAAGGAGTGAACTATTACTGCGTACCCACAAAAAACAATACATTAACACCGATAACTTCTACGATTACAATTACACCTTTAGATAAACAACATTATAGTAGACACCGGTGCGTGTCTACAACCACACGAACACACCACATCACTTATATCTTGTATATCTATAAATTTACATTATAATATTCGCATGAATCAGAAAAAACTACGTTCTGAAGAATACATGCATTTGCGTGATTCAATAAACAATAATGGCAATGTCAATGATATTGGGAGAATTACAATATTAACAGCAACATATACAGGCAGTCCACGACACATGCATCAATACGTACAAGATGCAATGTCATATGTTAGTCAATACGGTCGTCCAGATTTGTTCATTACATTCACATGTAATCCGACATGGACTGAGATCAAAGAACATCTATTGCCCGGTCAATCGTCAGCAGATCGTCATGACATTACTGCACGTGTATTCAAGAAAAAATTGAAATCATTAATGTATTTCATTGTTAAACATCATGTGTTCGGAGAGACACGTTGCTGGATGTATTTCATTGAATGGCAAAAACGAGGATTACCGCATGCCCACATTTTGATTTGGTTGATCAGTAAAATTACACGCGACGAGATTGATAACGTGATTTCAGCTGAAATTCCCGATTCAACTGTCGATCCTGAATTGTTTGAAATTGTCAAGAAAAATATGATTCATGGTCCATGTGGTGTTCACAACATGAATTCACCATGTATGGCTGATGGAAAATGCACAAAACGTTATCCAAGAGCATTGCTTCCAGAAACTATTACTGGCAATGATGGTTATCCACAATATCGTCGTCGATCAACCGATCAAAATGGTAAATCGATAATTTTAGAAGTCAGAAACGAAGACATTGAAGCTGATAATCGTTGGGCTGTGCCATATTCACCACTACTATCAAAAACGTTCAAAGCACACATCAATGTTGAATATTGCAATTCTGTAAAATCCATGAAATACATTTGCAAATATGTTAACAAAGGAAGTGATATGGCTGTTTTCAAAGTATCAAGTGAGAATGGATCTAATGATGAAATCAATCAGTATCAAATGAGACGGTATATTAGTAGCAATGAAGCAGTGTGGCGTATTTTGTCATTTTCAATACATGAACGACATCCAACAGTTGTTCATTTGGCAGTTCATCTCGAAAATGTGCAACGTGTTTATTTTACAACAGAAATTGTACGAGAAAGAGCTGCAAGACCACCATCAACATTAACTGCATTTTTTCCATTATGTCCAACTGATACATTTGCCAAAACATTGTTATATTCTGAAATACCAACATATTTTACTTGGAATGCATCAAAAAAATAATTTCAACGACGCAAATAAGGAAAAGCAGTTGAAGATCAACAAGATTTATTTTCACCAGATGCTTTGGGAACATTATATACTGTTCATCCCTCATGCAGAATGTTATTATTTGCGTTTTTTATTGGTTAACGTTCGTGGACCAACATCATTTCAAAATTTAAGAACAATTGATTGTCGTTTGTGTGCAACATATCGAGAAGCATGTCAAAAATTGAATTTACTTGAAAACGATGCACATTGGGATAGTTCACTTGCTGACGCATCAATTTCTGCTCATCCAAATCAAATACGTACGTTACTTGCAATCATATTATCTACATGTTTACCATCAAATCCAAATGAATTATGGGAAAAATATAAAGAGTTTATGACTGATGATATTCTGCATCGACTACGTATAAGATGTTTAAACCGCGACATGCAATTCACACCGGAAATGTATAATGAAGCATTGATTTTGATATTTGGCAAATGTTTGGCAAACGTTAATAAAGCATTAGCACAACTGGGAATGACATCACCTAATCGGTTGGTAAATGACATATTTGATAGTGAATTACAACGCGAACAATGCTTCGATATCAATGAATTGAATGTATTTGTACAATCAAATATTCAAAAAATACTTCAACAACAAAAACAAGTTTATGATACGATAATGGGAGCAATAAATGATCAAAGTGGTGGAATGTATTTCTTGGATGCACCAGGTGGCACAGGAAAAACATTTCTCATTTCATTGATATTGGCAACCGTACGTTCACAAAATAATATTGCATTGGCAATCGCATCATCTGGAATTTCGGCAACTCTATTGGATGTTGGTCGAACAGCACATTCAGCACTTAAATTTCCATTGAATATGCAATACATTGCATATTTCAATAAACACCAACATGCAACATTTCAAAAACATCAGGAATGGGTAAAATACTGCAACAATGCAAGTTAATTGTATGGGATGAATCCACAATGGCGCGTAAAAAATCGTTGGAAGCATTGGATCGATCATTGCAAGATTTACGTAGAAACGAACAGCCATTCGGTGGTGCGCTAATATTATTAGCAGGTGATTTTCGTCAGACATTACCTGTTATACCACGTTCAACACCAGCTGATGAACTGGATACGTGTTTAAAAGCATCAAATTTGTGGACACACGTTAATAAATTTACATTGACGACAAACATGCGTGTTCAATTGCAAAACGATGCTTCTGCAGAACGTTTTGCAAAACAATTATTGGATATTGGAAATGGCAAAATTACAATTGATGAATCAACAGGCTTATACAATTATAAGCATATTAAATTACCAACCGATTTGTATAGTATCACACACTCAAAAGAAGAATTGATTCAATGCGTATTTCAAGATATCACAAAACATTACAAAAGTCATCAATGGTTAAGTGAACGTGCAATATTAGCTGCAAAAAACGTGGATGTAAATGTTATTAACATCATCATTCAACATGTGTTACCAGGCAAAAGATATACGTTATGAATCAAGATGAAGCAGTAAATTATCCAACTGAATTCATGAATTCACTTGATTTAGCTGGATTGCCACCACACATCATAAATTTGAAGATTGGTGTTCCTATCATTCTTCTTAGAAATATTGATCCACCCCGTCTTTACAACGGTACCAGATTAGCAGTCAAGAAATTGTTAAAAAATGTCATCGAAGCAACAATTTTAACTGGCAAATTCAAAGGAGAAGATGTGCTGCTTCCACGCATACCATTGATTCCAACAGATATGCCATTCCAATTCAAACGATTGCAATTTCCAATTAAACTGGTTTTTGCTATAACGATAAACAAATCACAAGGTCAGTTGTTGCAAGTATGTGGATTGAATTTGGAGAATCCATGTTTTACTCATGGTCAATTATACGTTGCATGTTCCCGTGTAGGAAAACCAAGCGATTTGTTTGTATATGCGCCAAATGGAATCACCAAAAAATCGTATATCCAAGAGCATTGCAATGATCTTGAAGGTAAATAATTCATTAATTTCAATTTATTTAATTCAAATAAAATTAATATTGAATTGATATTGTACATTTTATTGTTTTCGTAAAATATTCAGATGGCGCTAAAGCTGAAGAAGAAGAAAAAAAAATCAAAAACAAAACAGCAATGAAACAGAAAAAAATGAATTATCACAAACAATTCAATTCATGTCATTGTAATTGAATAAATGAATTGATATCGAACTTCAATTGTATTTATTTAGTTCATATATATACTCAAATTTAGCAATAGCGAAGCATTGCCGGGTCCGCTAGTATTGTAATATTATTCCCATTTGGTCTTATTTTAATGTTTATTTAATTTTATTATAATAATTGTCATTAATAGTACAATATATATTTTCTTCACTCTGTGCTATATCATACAATTCCAATACCTTAAATTGCCTCTATGTTGATCATTAATAATTAATTAGTTTTTGTTCATAATTTTTCTATCTATTCAAAATATTACTAAATTTATCCCTGTGATTTTTATGAAATAACTATTTTATTTGTATGTACTGTTGTTCATATTTACAGCAGTACAATATGTACGTTTGGTATACTGCATGCATGCATTTAATTTTGTTATGACAGACTGTTATTACACGGTAATTGTGTAAGACTGAATCTCTTTTTAAAATTTTTTTGTTTCAACATCATCATCATCATCATCATCATCTGCAAATGATTAAACCTAGGATGGTTTGTTTCGGTCTCAAGCAAACAAAGATTAGAGTTGGTCACTCCAGCGCTTCCTCGGACCTCCCACACCTTACCGTCCCTTCGGCTTATAGTTTCATAGTTGTTTGGGGATGCGGCTGTCATCCATATGGCAAAGCTGTTCCCAACAATTCAGCCGACACTGGGCATCCTGTTGAGTATAGTTATAATATTCAGATCCAGCCGTATATCTGTGTTTCTTCTATGATCATGAAGAGTATACCCTGCTAAGTGCCTGAGAAATCTCATTTCAGTCGCTTGGATGCGACTGGCCTGGCATTTCGTTGAAGTCAAATTCTGAGACTCATAAAGAAGTGTGAAAAGGGCCATCACCTGGTAGAATTTTAGGCGTTTTCCTTTACTTAATGACTTAAGAGTCCGCCTGATGTTCCCGCACACAAGGTTAAACTTATGCAATTCATTCACAAAGTCGTTGTTTGTAATATAAGACACACTGTAGCCCAGATATTCAAAAATGCTGGCTTGTTCTATGACAGTAATAACAACTTTTGATCGTACGGGATTAGTTCCACAAACATCCGTCACTTTGGTCTTAAGCGTAGATATAGAGTATTGGCAGATTCGATTTACCAAATGTATACTCATTTGCAGCCAGTTTTCCGAGTCCGACAGAATAGCCTGATCGTCCGCAAACAACAAAATGTCAATTGCAGAGTGGCTAATCATAAAATGGTCTGGAAGACACAGCTGCCAGTTTTGTATTTCATCGTCAATATATAAATTAAAAACAAAGGTGAAAAAGGACACCCTTGGTGTACTCTAGAATTAATCAGACCAACTCTGAGAGATGTTCTCGGTTTTGCTGCTTCAATAAAGATTTTATTCTCCACATAAAGACTCTGTGTAGCTCTAATCAGATGTTGTGGGATCCCTTTACTTTCCATTATTGCCCAATGTTTTATCCGATTCATCCTGTCAAACACCTCCTCGAAGTCGATGAAAGCTATGTATGTGGGCAGCTGATACTCTCTACCATTTTCAAAGAGCTAGGCTTTTGTAAATATACAATATAAAGTGATCTGCCTTTTCTGAAACCGTTTTGGCCCTCTGAAAGTATGGTATCCGTTATTTCATTCAGCGGTGCTCTTAACATAATTTATATGAAGTATTAAGAAGGCTGAATCCTCTGTAGTTCCTGCAGTTATTACGGTCACCTTTCTTAAACATGGGAATTACCTTTACAATCCACCAGTCGACAGGAACATGATCAGTGGCCCAGCATAGATTAATGAACTGCAGCGAACGATCATGTAGCAAGGCTGGAGCATATTTTATACCTCCACGTTCAGCACATCAGTGCCCGATGGTTTTCTATTTTGATAACGGTATAGAGCAGCTAACAATTCATCCATTGTTATTGGGTCCACACAATCACTGATATCAGCGAAGGTTGTTACAGTTGATCCTGGATCTATAGCTGCCCATAGTATTCAAGCCATTGTTGTTCTGGGATATTACTTATCTTGAGGTTATCGCTGAATGTTTTTGTTTCTTTCTATAATGAAAAGAATTGCAATTTTTTAATAATAATTATTACAAAATCTTTTTTTGGAAAGTGTACAAAAATCGTTAACATTCCTGTTTTAATTAATATATTAAAACTGTTATACTATTTACGGTAACTTAATGGAAAATATAGACACTTTTAAGCAATAAAGTTTTTCTCCAAAATATTTGTTTTCCGCTCCAAGCCTTTAAATCTTTTATGATGCATAATGTAGTCCATCGAAACACATATAAAGCTATAAAATTTTTATACTGCCATACAGTGTAACTATTTTTAAATATTTTATAATACATTCGATAAATATACTGTAAAGACATATGACCACGATATTTTGGACATCAAAATATGCACAACATGTCATAATAATTGAGTGGGACAAGACCCATTAAGTATTTACAATGAGTGTACCAAGCATTAAAACTACATAAATAAATAATAATTGAAGAATGAACTTACAACTAAAGAGTTAAAACAGTAATGGTAATAATAATAAAACAAGAAAGAAAATGTATTAAATAGTGATTACCCAATAGATCCAATGACCCAATAGATTCGGTCAGTGAGAAACCAAGTAACACTGAAGAACACATATTATAAAAAAAAAACAATAATAATAATGATCTCAATCAATATGGTGGCACAAGAAGGAACAAGAAAATACACTAATTATTAGATAAAAAGGCCAAATGTGAAATAAATTACCAACGACATGTAAAATACAGAATGAGAGACAATGACAGATAGCCAAAACACTAACTGACTACATTAGATGACCTGAATATGACCACTAATCTAGTAAATGAGTAGGGCATCCAATAATAACCAGGAGAGTAAGAGTAATAAGACTATTAGTATAATAAGAAGCTGTAAACAACAGTATGATAACATTTATGTCCAGTATTAATGTAAGGTAATAGAGAACCAAGATTGTAAGATAACAGTAATAATTACCAAATAAGTTATGAAAAATGATAATAGAGAGAAAAAGAACCAATTGATAGATTACAGGTGATGATTAATAACACCGATACAGTTAAAAAGAAATCAAAATTGTAAATGAAAATAAACTCAGTCAACCCATTGTTGCATTATAGTGGGGAGACACGTAACCTAACTACATGTACATTCCAGTTAGATTCATAAGAATTGATAATTAAAACATAATTAAACTAAAATCTCTTGGGCAAAAAGTTAAGTAGATATTGTATGGGGGCCAATACCAAGATAAACTACCTTGAGTAGTATTTATATGGTAATTGATGTAAACAAAATGACCAAAAGCAGACAGAATGGGAATCACCATGTAAAGTTTAACTAAAACAAGTTGTAAAATTAATCAGAAACAAAAAGAGAAATAACTGTATAGCACGAAAGATGGTACATTACTAGCATAATATTGTACGATAATTATTATCACTAATGTAAGGCATAATAATAATAATAATAATTAAATACTTCTGTCATGTGACACTAGCAGCAAGCATTATTACTAAGTTCTCAACACAAGAGAATGCACCAATATAAAACACAAGATTGTAAAAACATGTAATAACTGTAATGAATAATTATGAACAAGATAGTGACTTAAAGGACCACTACTTAATTAAGAATGAAGTAAAGTAAGGTGACACCTTATAGTAAAATCTATAGGCGATTATATAGACCCAAAACTTTTAACAATAAAAACGAGTTGTACCCGTTTACGCCCAGCGATGGACGCCAATTTAACAATAAAATATGCCCGACGTTTTGTGCGTCAAATTAACATTAATAACTGTTTAATCTCTTGATCTCAGGGTAAAAAAATAATAATAAATGCTCATTTCTACTGATAGCTCTTAAATTTATTCACATTAGTTTGCTATTACTTGTAAATATTAATATAGCACAAAATTCTACGTACTCATTAGTACTTGTCAATATATAAAATTAACACATTACCAAAATTTAATACTCATGGCTAAATCGTAAATATCAAACAATAATACATTAATAAACTTGAATACTCATTAAATTGTAAATATCAAAATAATAAATTAATAAAATTAGTTATCCAAACTCTCAATCTAATGGTTGCATATTAATATTAATAATCATTCATCAATTGAGTTTAGTACTTAAGTAAATTATAATGTTTAGCTTCATCTTATAAATTCTTAATATGGATATCTCTTAAGTTGTTACTATTTTTTGTAATTACGGATTCATTTAGAACTTGGAAATAAACATTACTCCAAAACTGATAAAGAATGATAATTTTACTTCTGAACAAACTTTAGAATCGAGTTCTTTAATTCCTTTACGATTACTTTATTGAATATTAATGTGTGTGGATTCTTTGAGATGACAGACAGTGGATCTAAATTAATTAAGACATGTTTTACTATACTTGGTATTCGAATATCCAATCACTCGGTAGTTGCGGTGATGATTCCCCCATGTCGATCGTTCTAGAATCGTGCAGATAACTCCTCCAGATGATAGATGGCACTGGATGAATTCCACGATGTCACTCACAGACACTTCACTCACCAACTCCACGCATTCGGATTATAATTTATGAATAAAAGTTAGCATTCTCTGTTGTACACCGACATCGTAAATCATTTCAAATCTGAATTAATATTACGCACCTTTGTTGCGGTATGTCTGGTTATTAAGTGTTCATGAATGTAGTTTGTGTTGTTAATCGTTCTTAAAAGTTATTGTTGTAAAGTGTTCGTATACACTGAAATTACATTATTGTCTGGTTACTATCTGTTTCAGTTAATGTTCACTGGTAGGCTAATAGTGTGACTCTACTTCATAGTTCGTTCGCTTGTAATGACTGTATTAATTTTTGTTATAAGTTCGAAAACTACCTTCTCACACTGTGTATCTAATTATTCTAAGTTCGATAAAATGCTAATTTCTCCCGTCACGGACTTCACTCCGATCGCGTCCGAAATTTAGTTAGAACTCCTCTCGCTTCCGAATTTTAGTTAGAACCCCTTGAGCGCGTTCCTGTCTCCTTCCTATATTTTCCTCACCAAATCTCCCACCAGACTACTGATTCCAACGACGCCGTGTCCTTATTGGTTTCATATTTTCCCTCCAAGTCCAAATACCACCTATCTTTTCAAAGGCGTTCTCTGATAGGGCTCCTGGTTCCCCACCAGATTCTTCCCTTGCTTCGTATTTTGAGGTCGTTGTCACTTCCAGACAACGCAGCAATAAATTGTATCTGTCGTTTTTTCTAAAGTCTTTAGTGACAACTCTGAGTTTCTCTTCCATTTTCATTGTTTCTCAACTTCGTCGCTCTGCCGTTATTATCTATTGTTGTTCAAGGGCCTCGCCTACCCTTCTTTGAAAGTTGGTTTTTTCTTTTAGTTGCCAGGCAACACCCCATCCTTGAGTTTGGGACGTACTCTCTGCGCTTTCGTTTCCAAGTAAGGTCAAAACCCTGTCATCGACCGCTGGAGTCCTTCAAATCAATCCACCCTTCGTCGCTTTCTCCTGACAGCTGGCGTACACATGTATGCTTGACCATTGTTAAGCCTTTTCTCCTTTAATGGCTCTGTACACATTGTATGTAGTTTCCTATGGAATCAATGTGTTTTCACAAAAAACTGGTGTTCTACGTACCGGGAGCAGTGAACTCTGCTTGTTCACAGGGTATGCGTTGCAGCTGCCTACGAAATTTATGACCTGTCCGTCACTACAGCGTGCTTGCTCGTTCTCCTTTTGTCCCTTACAAAATATGTTTTCCACACATACACCCTTCGTTATTGCTTTCAGCGACATTCCTTACTGCTAATTATAAAATAAAACTTTTCGAAATTTTTTGTGTGTTATATTGTCCCCAAATTTTGTCAGTTTGGATGGACTCTGTACAGCCAAAATTGATCCAAAATTTTGCGCCCTTTTAGTAAGTTTTAAATGCCAAAATCTGCGTCCCAATATGCGTACTTTGTGTTGCCTTGTAGTGTCTCATTCTTCATTGGACCTAGTATAGTGTTGTTTACATTTTCTCGTTGACCTATTCTCAGCGTTACAGAAAAAGGTTCGTTACATAATGGTAAACACACCCCATCCCCTCTAAAGTACTTTCGCTTTCGACATCCTAAATGAATCCGTTTTTCTTTCACTCTAATTAACATGGTATTATATTTACAAATTTATATTTATTCAAAATCTTAAATTAAATTTGTAATTCTCCTTAACTATTCTTCATATAATAATTCAATATCTACAAAATTCAATTACACAAATTATTCGATACTGGTATTAATATTTCTTGCCTTTAGGATTAATTTTCTTTGTATCCTTTAATACATTTAATTTTTATGTCACAAATTACTAAAATATGCATCAATATCTCCACATTAATTGACTTTAAAAAACTTACCACATATATATAGAATTCTTAGTGACCATCATACTTTCTATCATCACTAAATTATAAATAGCACATTGGTATTAATAATAATAATACGTATTTCTATATCCTAATTCACTATAGTTTCCTAACCTATTTTACTATTACTGTCTCTGGTTAGTCCATATTTTCTGATATCTCGCTAGCATTTTCACAAAAAAAAAATTGTTTCTTTTCTATTTACTAATATCTTGGAACACAATTACATTATACAATCTTATACTAAGCTTGTAAATTGTCCTTACGTAAACATGATCTTAAATACATACAACTTGAATAGTTCTCTCACAATTCTATTAATTGTCTTCACATATATACCATTTATACATTTACCCTTCTATCTTCTTCACTCTTATTGACATCTATTATCATTAATTGTTTTATTCATAATCATTAACATGACATTTATTGACTATGACAACTAATCATTAAAATAATTCATTTTATATACTTGCTTTCTTATTTCTATTTTCTTTTATCTCGTGTTACTACTAAGACATTTCATTAATTATTCTAGCAAATTATACAAATTCTTTTACATTTTTGTTAGGCCCCCCTAAGACACTGAATGATATTTCTTCAGTTGCCTAGTATTGAAGATGCCCCTTATCGTACCGTTGCTGGATTCGTCCTGCAGTTTATATGTAGCGTTTCCTACTTTTTGTATTATTGTGTACGGGCCTTCATACAGCGCGCAGAATTTTCCGATAATATTCTGTGTTGCGTCAGATAAATTCACTGCTCGTATAAGAACCTTGTCTCCTACGTCAAAGTCAGTAATCTTATTCATTTGATTTATTCGGGCAGCCTGCCGCTCACCTCTTTCCTTTATTCGTAATTGTAATTTCTCTACCTTTACTCCCTCATCATTCTTCACTATTGGGTCTAAATATTTCTCCCAATGCCTGGTTGGTTTCGTTCCAAACTGGGCTTCATGTGGTGTTGTTCCTATAGTTTCTTGATATGTTTCGTTGAGACACGCTTTAATCGTCTTGATGTACGTCGCCCACTTTGTATGCCTTTCACGTACAAAAATCCGGAACATGTTTCCAAGTTGCCTGTTCCACCGTTCGGCAATATTGGTGCATGGATTTCTAATGGCTGTGTATTTTGGTTTAATGTTAAGTTCTCTCAGGCCTTGTGTCCATTTACGGGATGTAAATTGAGTACCGTTATCTGTCAGTATGCTTTCCGGTTTTCCATGTTGTGCAATATACTGTTGGACTCGTTTTAACGTTATACTTGTTGTAGCTCTACGTACAGCGTACAGCTCTACATATTTCGTAAAGTTGTCTACAACTACAAGTAAATACTTTACTCCACCGCTAGATGTCGGTAAACTTCCATAGTAGTCTAAACTGAGGATTTCTCCCTTCTTTGTAGGAAGAATAGGCCTTGTTTCCCCGGCGATATTTCGATTGCCGCTGTCTTTGCATCTCTGGCACAAGTCACAATATTTGACGATCTTGCTGACACTTCTGCACATCTCATCACATGTGAAGTGCTCTTTTAGCAGCTGCAGTGTTTTCTTCGTCCCGGGATGTCTATAGATGCTGTGAATCTCCTGGATTAGCTCCGTCTGAAATTCCCTTGCTACGTACAATTTCCACCTCTCCTTGCATCTCCGATATAGTTCCTCATTAATGATTTTAAAATGCTGGTTTAATGTACCATTGTTTCCTTCCTTGATCTGGTCAATTATTCGCCTGAATTTCGGGTTTTCAAATTGTACTTGGTGTATTTTCCTTAACTTTGTAGCTGTATCTTTGCTTAGTTTGATTTCTATGGCGTGTATATAATATTCCTTTCTCTCGTCGAGTGGTTCGTTCAGTTCTACATCTTCAGGGTATCGGCTTAAAATATCCGCAACGATATTTTCTTTCCCTTTACAATGGAGGATTTCAAAGTTGTGTTCCTGGATTGCCAGTATCCATCGTGTGATTCTTGTATTATTCAAGTCGCATTTCTTGATGAATGTTAATGCTTTGTTATCTGTGATTATTGTGAGAGGTTGTCCGAGTATATATATCCTAAATTTCTTCAAACACTGTACTATGGCTAATAATTCTTTTTCTGTGGTGAAATAATTTTTTCTGCGTTCTTGAAAGTCCTGCTGGTGTATGCTATTACTGCTATCTCTCCTTTCTGGTCAACCTGGTATAACTGACCTCCGTACGCGTAGCTGCTGGCATCGCACTGAAGATAGAACCGGCGTCCCTGAATTGGAAATTTTAATACAACGGAATCTATAAACAATTCTTTTACCCGCTGGAAATGCTCTTGCATGGTGGCATCCCATCTAAATTTATTACCCTTCTGTAGAAGTTTTAACATTGGTTGGGTATATTCGGCGTACTTGTCGGTAAATTTATTGTAGAAGTTGGTTAAGCCCAAGAAACCTTTCAGTTGTTTTGGGTTTCGTGGAACCGGAAAATTTAAAATCGCTGACACCTTATCGTCAGTTGG
Source organism: Magicicada septendecula (assembly GCA_034769895.1). Lineage (NCBI taxonomy): Eukaryota > Metazoa > Arthropoda > Insecta > Hemiptera > Cicadidae > Magicicada > Magicicada septendecula. Next base: position 107,419,283 of record CM068372.1, on the reverse strand, counting down.
TTTAATTCCATCGGTGGTGAGACAATACCCCAGATATTGGATCTCCTTTCTAAAGAACTGGGATTTCTTCAGGTTCACCGTAATATTCGCCTCCTTCAAATTTTCCAGCAAGTTCCTTAGATGTTCGATGTGTTCCTCCTCGTTCCTAGAGAAGCACAGAATGTCATCCACATATATTATGGTATGCCTTTTTACCTCGTCGTTAATCACGTGATCGAGCCCCCTTGTCAAACTCGCTAAGCTTGTGCTCAATCCGAAAGGTGTTACCTTAAATCGGTATCCCTTTCCTTCGTACAGGAAACCAGTGTGGTCGCGGCACTCTTCATGGAGTGGGACTTGCCAAAAACTATTAGTGAGGTCAATCGTAGACATTACTTTGATATTGCTGCATCTAGCAAGTATTTCATTGATTGGCGGGGGTCCCTCATAATCTGGGATGGTGATACTGTTCACCTTCCGGGCATCTAAGCACAATCGCACACTCCCGTCCCTTTTGATAACAGTGACCAGAGGTTGGACGTAAGGGCTGTTAGCTCTTTCTATGACGCCGTAATCCAGCATTCTTTTAATTTCCTCCTGGACCGCCCTCTGGTGCTTGATGGGAACGGGCCATCCTTTCTGCAGGTAGGGTGTGCTGTCGGTCACCCGGAAGCTATGCTGATATCCCGTGATGAGACCTGGCCGTTCATTGAAGATTCTCTTGTTTTTAATTAACAGTTGACCTAATTGACCTTTCCTGGTTTGGCTGACCCCTTCCCGTTCTACAATTTTCTTGTTGATTTCTTCCTCAACGCCGCCCACCTTTTCTTCCATGCTGAGTAATGGTATTTCACAAAGGCGTTCTTCATCAATCACTTCTCCCTCCGGTTGAAATTGTATCCAACGTTCAGGTATGTTGATTACACTTCTCGACTGATGTAAGAAGTTCATACCCAATATACAGTTCCTTACTAACCTAGGTACTATTAGGAAGACACAATCTACGCTTAACCTATTTCTAATAATTACCTCACAAAATATCTGTTTTCTTATACTTTTTGATTTGCTCCCGACAGCACTAATTATGTTTGTATTATTTACACTTAATATTTCATGGTTCCCCATCTCCCTCTTGTGGTTATTATACCAGTCTTCGGATAACGCGTTTACCGCGCTGCCTGAATCTATTAGGGCAATTACGGGTACATGGTTTAATTGAATTAGTAACTCCTGGCTCTTTATCATTTTGACGTCAATATTTTGAGTAGATTCTTCCATTAGGTTTTCCTTAAGATCAGGAAAAATTGTGGTAATGTTTACCGTTCTGGTGTTTATTTCAACCTTTTCTTTACTTGCCGGGTTCATTGTACTCATCGTCGGAAGTCATTGCCTCGATGTAGACGGCCCTTCGTCTGGCTTCCCTTTCACTTGTCGCTCAATAACAATACTATTGACAGGGTTTTGTTTATTTTCCCCCGCACTGGGTCTGTTTACCTCCCTATGTCGGAAATTCTCCCGCCAGTTGGCACGCGGCTTACTGAAATCGTTATTTTGTTGTCGGGTCGGCTGAGTGTCTCTTTAAAATTTATGGGCTGTCGCTCGCTTTGTTGGCCGTTATTTACCCTCTTGCTAATGTCCATGGTTATTCCCTTAGCAGACCTTCGAAACTATTTATGGTAACTATACCTCTGGTGACCACCGCGATTTGAATTTCTCTATTGTAATGCCGGGCTAACTTCGTTATCATGTGTTTATCCGACAATATAGGTATTAATTGCCGGCTTTTCAGCACACATCTCTCCATGTACTGAATCATATCAAGATTACCGCTTGAATTAAATCTACCGTACTCTAATTGGTCACGAACCCGCTCCTGTTGGGTCGCGCTCCAATACTTACTGGTAAATGCTTCCTCGAACTCTTGGAAGGACTTAATCTGTTCTCTTACAATTCTCCACCATAGAGCTGCTTCGCCGGTTAAATGTCGCCCAATCCAACGAGTATTTTCTTCCCCATAGTAGGTTTCCTGGATTTCCATCAATTCCTTTAGGAATTCCATCGGGAAATTGTCTTCCCCGTCGAACGTGGCTTCCTTATTGCTGCATTCATGGCTCCAGCCGGTCTCTGCTCCATCTCTTCCAGGCGACGTTGCACCCGCTGTTGGCTCTCGCGAACAGTCGTTAGTTTATTTGTGATTTCCTCCAGCTCTCGCCCCTTTTCCGTGGAGACCTCTTTTATTTTATCCTCCGTACTGCGGTGCGCTTCCTTGATGCTTCTTACTTGCTGTTCTACGCTTTCGATTTGGTGTTGTTTTTGTTGTTGAGTGTTGGTTATGGCTTCCTGCCATTCTTTCCTGTCCTTTTCTCGGGTTTCCTTATTTCCTTTCGCCTGCTTCTTTAATTCTTTGCTCAATTCTTTGATTCCGCTTTCGCTCTTCTTCTGTACTTCTTCTAACTTTTCTGACTGTCTTTGTAGTTCAGTACCCACCTGGTGGATTTGTCCTTGTAGATCTCCTCTCATTAGCTCTATTTTTTCGTCTAATTTCTCAGCCAGTTGTTTACCTATTTCTTCATTCTGTTTTTTCGTTTCTTCAATTTTTTCGTCTATGTGTTTTCTTGTTTCTTCATGTAATTTTTTCGTTTCTTCTATCTGTCTTATTGTCTCTTCATGTAGTTTTCTTTGTTTTTCATCTCTCTTCCTTTCCGATTCTTCATTTTGCTTTTTCAATTCTTCAAATTGTTGTTTCATCAATGCCATTAACATTTGAAAATTTGCTTCAGATGACTGCGACTGTGATTGCGGTCCCCCGGCCCTAGTTCCTGCACCGGTTGTGGAGCTTTCTTCATTCATTGCGTTTCCGTCCTCAGGCTGCTCATAGCCCATCTGGTTATTGACATCAAACTCATTTGAATTTCTCCACTAGATGCCATTTTAGCTTGACTTCGGGTTATCATTCAGAGACTTAGAGACCGATATACGACAACAATAATATAGCTTAAGCTACTTACATGTACTTATTTTAAACTTATTGCTAGCCACTGTCTGTCACTGCCCTAGCTTACTATTTTATCAAGCCGTGCGGTGCGGCGCCAATTTAACAATAAAAACGAGTTGTACCCGTTTACGCCCAGCGATGGACGCCAATTTAACAATAAAATATGCCCGACGTTTTGTGCGTCAAATTAACATTAATAACTGTTTAATCTCTTGATCTCAGGGTAAAAAAATAATAATAAATGCTCATTTCTACTGATAGCTCTTAAATTTATTCACATTAGTTTGCTATTACTTGTAAATATTAATATAGCACAAAATTCTACGTACTCATTAGTACTTGTCAATATATAAAATTAACACATTACCAAAATTTAATACTCATGGCTAAATCGTAAATATCAAACAATAATACATTAATAAACTTGAATACTCATTAAATTGTAAATATCAAAATAATAAATTAATAAAATTAGTTATCCAAACTCTCAATCTAATGGTTGCATATTAATATTAATAATCATTCATCAATTGAGTTTAGTACTTAAGTAAATTATAATGTTTAGCTTCATCTTATAAATTCTTAATATGGATATCTCTTAAGTTGTTACTATTTTTTGTAATTACGGATTCATTTAGAACTTGGAAATAAACATTACTCCAAAACTGATAAAGAATGATAATTTTACTTCTGAACAAACTTTAGAATCGAGTTCTTTAATTCCTTTACGATTACTTTATTGAATATTAATGTGTGTGGATTCTTTGAGATGACAGACAGTGGATCTAAATTAATTAAGACATGTTTTACTATACTTGGTATTCGAATATCCAATCACTCGGTAGTTGCGGTGATGATTCCCCCATGTCGATCGTTCTAGAATCGTGCAGATAACTCCTCCAGATGATAGATGGCACTGGATGAATTCCACGATGTCACTCACAGACACTTCACTCACCAACTCCACGCATTCGGATTATAATTTATGAATAAAAGTTAGCATTCTCTGTTGTACACCGACATCGTAAATCATTTCAAATCTGAATTAATATTACGCACCTTTGTTGCGGTATGTCTGGTTATTAAGTGTTCATGAATGTAGTTTGTGTTGTTAATCGTTCTTAAAAGTTATTGTTGTAAAGTGTTCGTATACACTGAAATTACATTATTGTCTGGTTACTATCTGTTTCAGTTAATGTTCACTGGTAGGCTAATAGTGTGACTCTACTTCATAGTTCGTTCGCTTGTAATGACTGTATTAATTTTTGTTATAAGTTCGAAAACTACCTTCTCACACTGTGTATCTAATTATTCTAAGTTCGATAAAATGCTAATTTCTCCCGTCACGGACTTCACTCCGATCGCGTCCGAAATTTAGTTAGAACTCCTCTCGCTTCCGAATTTTAGTTAGAACCCCTTGAGCGCGTTCCTGTCTCCTTCCTATATTTTCCTCACCAAATCTCCCACCAGACTACTGATTCCAACGACGCCGTGTCCTTATTGGTTTCATATTTTTCCCTCCAAGTCCAAATACCACCTATCTTTTCAAAGGCGTTCTCTGATAGGGCTCCTGGTTCCCCACCAGATTCTTCCCTTGCTTCGTATTTTGAGGTCGTTGTCACTTCCAGACAACGCAGCAATAAATTGTATCTGTCGTTTTTTCTAAAGTCTTTAGTGACAACTCTGAGTTTCTCTTCCATTTTCATTGTTTCTCAACTTCGTCGCTCTGCCGTTATTATCTATTGTTGTTCAAGGGCCTCGCCTACCCTTCTTTGAAAGTTGGTTTTTTCTTTTAGTTGCCAGGCAACACCCCATCCTTGAGTTTGGGACGTACTCTCTGCGCTTTCGTTTCCAAGTAAGGTCAAAACCCTGTCATCGACCGCTGGAGTCCTTCAAATCAATCCACCCTTCGTCGCTTTCTCCTGACAGCTGGCGTACACATGTATGCTTGACCATTGTTAAGCCTTTTCTCCTTTAATGGCTCTGTACACATTGTATGTAGTTTCCTATGGAATCAATGTGTTTTCACAAAAAACTGGTGTTCTACGTACCGGGAGCAGTGAACTCTGCTTGTTCACAGGGTATGCGTTGCAGCTGCCTACGAAATTTATGACCTGTCCGTCACTACAGCGTGCTTGCTCGTTCTCCTTTTGTCCCTTACAAAATATGTTTTCCACACATACACCCTTCGTTATTGCTTTCAGCGACATTCCTTACTGCTAATTATAAAATAAAACTTTTCGAAATTTTTTGTGTGTTATATTGTCCCCAAATTTTGTCAGTTTGGATGGACTCTGTACAGCCAAAATTGATCCAAAATTTTGCGCCCTTTTAGTAAGTTTTAAATGCCAAAATCTGCGTCCCAATATGCGTACTTTGTGTTGCCTTGTAGTGTCTCATTCTTCATTGGACCTAGTATAGTGTTGTTTACATTTTCTCGTTGACCTATTCTCAGCGTTACAGAAAAAGGTTCGTTACATAATGGTAAACACACCCCATCCCCTCTAAAGTACTTTCGCTTTCGACATCCTAAATGAATCCGTTTTTCTTTCACTCTAATTAACATGGTATTATATTTACAAATTTATATTTATTCAAAATCTTAAATTAAATTTGTAATTCTCCTTAACTATTCTTCATATAATATTTCAATATCTACAAAATTCAATTACACAAATTATTCGATACTGGTATTAATATTTCTTGCCTTTAGGATTAATTTTCTTTGTATCCTTTAATACATTTAATTTTTATGTCACAAATTACTAAAATATGCATCAATATCTCCACATTAATTGACTTTAAAAAACTTACCACATATATATAGAATTCTTAGTGACCATCATACTTTCTATCATCACTAAATTATAAATAGCACATTGGTATTAATAATAATAATACGTATTTCTATATCCTAATTCACTATAGTTTCCTAACCTATTTTACTATTACTGTCTCTGGTTAGTCCATATTTTCTGATATCTCGCTAGCATTTTCACAAAAAAAAAATTTTTTCTTTTCTATTTACTAATATCTTGGAACACAATTACATTATACAATCTTATACTAAGCTTGTAAATTGTCCTTACGTAAACATGATCTTAAATACATACAACTTGAATAGTTCTCTCACAATTCTATTAATTGTCTTCACATATATACCATTTATACATTTACCCTTCTATCTTCTTCACTCTTATTGACATCTATTATCATTAATTGTTTTATTCATAATCATTAACATGACATTTATTGACTATGACAACTAATCATTAAAATAATTCATTTTATATACTTGCTTTCTTATTTCTATTTTCTTTTATCTCGTGTTACTACTAAGACATTTCATTAATTATTCTAGCAAATTATACAAATTCTTTTACATTTTTGTTAGGCCCCCCTAAGACACTGAATGATATTTCTTCAGTTGCCTAGTATTGAAGATGCCCCTTATCGTACCGTTGCTGGATTCGTCCTGCAGTTTATATGTAGCGTTTCCTACTTTATGTATTATTGTGTACGGGCCTTCATACAGCGCGCAGAATTTTCCGATAATATTCTGTGTTGCGTCAGATAAATTCACTGCTCGTATAAGAACCTTGTCTCCTACGTCAAAGTCAGTAATCTTATTCATTTGATTTATTCGGGCAGCCTGCCGCTCACCTCTTTCCTTTATTCGTAATTGTAATTTCTCTACCTTTACTCCCTCATCATTCTTCACTATTGGGTCTAAATATTTCTCCCAATGCCTGGTTGGTTTCGTTCCAAACTGGGCTTCATGTGGTGTTGTTCCTATAGTTTCTTGATATGTTTCGTTGAGACACGCTTTAATCGTCTTGATGTACGTCGCCCACTTTGTATGCCTTTCACGTACAAAAATCCGGAACATGTTTCCAAGTTGCCTGTTCCACCGTTCGGCAATATTGGTGCATGGATTTCTAATGGCTGTGTATTTTGGTTTAATGTTAAGTTCTCTCAGGCCTTGTGTCCATTTACGGGATGTAAATTGAGTACCGTTATCTGTCAGTATGCTTTCCGGTTTTCCATGTTGTGCAATATACTGTTGGACTCGTTTTAACGTTATACTTGTTGTAGCTCTACGTACAGCGTACAGCTCTACATATTTCGTAAAGTTGTCTACAACTACAAGTAAATACTTTACTCCACCGCTAGATGTCGGTAAACTTCCATAGTAGTCTAAACTGAGGATTTCTCCCTTCTTTGTAGGAAGAATAGGCCTTGTTTCCCCGGCGATATTTCGATTGCCGCTGTCTTTGCATCTCTGGCACAAGTCACAATATTTGACGATCTTGCTGACACTTCTGCACATCTCATCACATGTGAAGTGCTCTTTTAGCAGCTGCAGTGTTTTCTTCGTCCCGGGATGTCTATAGATGCTGTGAATCTCCTGGATTAGCTCCGTCTGAAATTCCCTTGCTACGTACAATTTCCACCTCTCCTTGCATCTCCGATATAGTTCCTCATTAATGATTTTAAAATGCTGGTTTAATGTACCATTGTTTCCTTCCTTGATCTGGTCAATTATTCGCCTGAATTTCGGGTTTTCAAATTGTACTTGGTGTATTTTCCTTAACTTTGTAGCTGTATCTTTGCTTAGTTTGATTTCTATGGCGTGTATATAATATTCCTTTCTCTCGTCGAGTGGTTCGTTCAGTTCTACATCTTCAGGGTATCGGCTTAAAATATCCGCAACGATATTTTCTTTCCCTTTACAATGGAGGATTTCAAAGTTGTGTTCCTGGATTGCCAGTATCCATCGTGTGATTCTTGTATTATTCAAGTCGCATTTCTTGATGAATGTTAATGCTTTGTTATCTGTGATTATTGTGAGAGGTTGTCCGAGTATATATATCCTAAATTTCTTCAAACACTGTACTATGGCTAATAATTCTTTTTCTGTGGTGAAATAATTTTTTCTGCGTTCTTGAAAGTCCTGCTGGTGTATGCTATTACTGCTATCTCTCCTTTCTGGTCAACCTGGTATAACTGACCTCCGTACGCGTAGCTGCTGGCATCGCACTGAAGATAGAACCGGCGTCCCTGAATTGGAAATTTTAATACAACGGAATCTATAAACAATTCTTTTACCCGCTGGAAATGCTCTTGCATGGTGGCATCCCATCTAAATTTATTACCCTTCTGTAGAAGTTTTAACATTGGTTGGGTATATTCGGCGTACTTGTCGGTAAATTTATTGTAGAAGTTGGTTAAGCCCAAGAAACCTTTCAGTTGTTTTGGGTTTCGTGGAACCGGAAAATTTAAAATCGCTGACACCTTATCGTCAGTTGGTTTAATTCCATCGGTGGTGAGACAATACCCCAGATATTGGATCTCCTTTCTAAAGAACTGGGATTTCTTCAGGTTCACCGTAATATTCGCCTCCTTCAAATTTTCCAGCAAGTTCCTTAGATGTTCGATGTGTTCCTCCTCGTTCCTAGAGAAGCACAGAATGTCATCCACATATATTATGGTATGCCTTTTTACCTCGTCGTTAATCACGTGATCGAGCCCCCTTGTCAAACTCGCTAAGCTTGTGCTCAATCCGAAAGGTGTTACCTTAAATCGGTATCCCTTTCCTTCGTACAGGAAACCAGTGTGGTCGCGGCACTCTTCATGGAGTGGGACTTGCCAAAAACTATTAGTGAGGTCAATCGTAGACATTACTTTGATATTGCTGCATCTAGCAAGTATTTCATTGATTGGCGGGGGTCCCTCATAATCTGGGATGGTGATACTGTTCACCTTCCGGGCATCTAAGCACAATCGCACACTCCCGTCCCTTTTGATAACAGTGACCAGAGGTTGGACGTAAGGGCTGTTAGCTCTTTCTATGACGCCGTAATCCAGCATTCTTTTAATTTCCTCCTGGACCGCCCTCTGGTGCTTGATGGGAACGGGCCATCCTTTCTGCAGGTAGGGTGTGCTGTCGGTCACCCGGAAGCTATGCTGATATCCCGTGATGAGACCTGGCCGTTCATTGAAGATTCTCTTGTTTTTAATTAACAGTTGACCTAATTGACCTTTCCTGGTTTGGCTGACCCCTTCCCGTTCTACAATTTTCTTGTTGATTTCTTCCTCAACGCCGCCCACCTTTTCTTCCATGCTGAGTAATGGTATTTCACAAAGGCGTTCTTCATCAATCACTTCTCCCTCCGGTTGAAATTGTATCCAACGTTCAGGTATGTTGATTACACTTCTCGACTGATGTAAGAAGTTCATACCCAATATACAGTTCCTTACTAACCTAGGTACTATTAGGAAGACACAATCTACGCTTAACCTATTTCTAATAATTACCTCACAAAATATCTGTTTTCTTATACTTTTTGATTTGCTCCCGACAGCACTAATTATGTTTGTATTATTTACACTTAATATTTCATGGTTCCCCATCTCCCTCTTGTGGTTATTATACCAGTCTTCGGGTAACGCGTTTACCGCGCTGCCTGAATCTATTAGGGCAATTACGGGTACATGGTTTAATTGAATTAGTAACTCCTGGCTCTTTATCATTTTGACGTCAATATTTTGAGTAGATTCTTCCATTAGGTTTTCCTTAAGATCAGGAAAAATTGTGGTAATGTTTACCGTTCTGGTGTTTATTTCAACCTTTTCTTTACTTGCCGGGTTCATTGTACTCATCGTCGGAAGTCATTGCCTCGATGTAGACGGCCCTTCGTCTGGCTTCCCTTTCACTTGTCGCTCAATAACAATACTATTGACAGGGTTTTGTTTATTTTCCCCCGCACTGGGTCTGTTTACCTCCCTATGTCGGAAATTCTCCCGCCAGTTGGCACGCGGCTTACTGAAATCGTTATTTTGTTGTCGGGTCGGCTGAGTGTCTCTTTAAAATTTATGGGCTGTCGCTCGCTTTGTTGGCCGTTATTTACCCTCTTGCTAATGTCCATGGTTATTCCCTTAGCAGACCTTCGAAACTATTTATGGTAACTATACCTCTGGTGACCACCGCGATTTGAATTTCTCTATTGTAATGCCGGGCTAACTTCGTTATCATGTGTTTATCCGACAATATAGGTATTAATTGCCGGCTTTTCAGCACACATCTCTCCATGTACTGAATCATATCAAGATTACCGCTTGAATTAAATCTACCGTACTCTAATTGGTCACGAACCCGCTCCTGTTGGGTCGCGCTCCAATACTTACTGGTAAATGCTTCCTCGAACTCTTGGAAGGACTTAATCTGTTCTCTTACAATTCTCCACCATAGAGCTGCTTCGCCGGTTAAATGTCGCCCAATCCAACGAGTATTTTCTTCCCCATAGTAGGTTTCCTGGATTTCCATCAATTCCTTTAGGAATTCCATCGGGAAATTGTCTTCCCCGTCGAACGTGGCTTCCTTATTGCTGCATTCATGGCTCCAGCCGGTCTCTGCTCCATCTCTTCCAGGCGACGTTGCACCCGCTGTTGGCTCTCGCGAACAGTCGTTAGTTTATTTGTGATTTCCTCCAGCTCTCGCCCCTTTTCCGTGGAGACCTCTTTTATTTTATCCTCCGTACTGCGGTGCGCTTCCTTGATGCTTCTTACTTGCTGTTCTACGCTTTCGATTTGGTGTTGTTTTTGTTGTTGAGTGTTGGTTATGGCTTCCTGCCATTCTTTCCTGTCCTTTTCTCGGGTTTCCTTATTTCCTTTCGCCTGCTTCTTTAATTCTTTGCTCAATTCTTTGATTCCGCTTTCGCTCTTCTTCTGTACTTCTTCTAACTTTTCTGACTGTCTTTGTAGTTCAGTACCCACCTGGTGGATTTGTCCTTGTAGATCTCCTCTCATTAGCTCTATTTTTTCGTCTAATTTCTCAGCCAGTTGTTTACCTATTTCTTCATTCTGTTTTTTCGTTTCTTCAATTTTTTCGTCTATGTGTTTTCTTGTTTCTTCATGTAATTTTTTCGTTTCTTCTATCTGTCTTATTGTCTCTTCATGTAGTTTTCTTTGTTTTTCATCTCTCTTCCTTTCCGATTCTTCATTTTGCTTTTTCAATTCTTCAAATTGTTGTTTCATCAATGCCATTAACATTTGAAAATTTGCTTCAGATGACTGCGACTGTGATTGCGGTCCCCCGGCCCTAGTTCCTGCACCGGTTGTGGAGCTTTCTTCATTCATTGCGTTTCCGTCCTCAGGCTGCTCATAGCCCATCTGGTTATTGACATCAAACTCATTTGAATTTCTCCACTAGATGCCATTTTAGCTTGACTTCGGGTTATCATTCAGAGACTTAGAGACCGATATACGACAACAATAATATAGCTTAAGCTACTTACATGTACTTATTTTAAACTTATTGCTAGCCACTGTCTGTCACTGCCCTAGCTTACTATTTTATCAAGCCGTGCGGTGCGGCGCCAATTTAACAATAAAAACGAGTTGTACCCGTTTACGCCCAGCGATGGACGCCAATTTAACAATAAAATATGCCCGACGTTTTGTGCGTCAAATTAACATTAATAACTGTTTAATCTCTTGATCTCAGGGTAAAAAAATAATAATAAATGCTCATTTCTACTGATAGCTCTTAAATTTATTCACATTAGTTTGCTATTACTTGTAAATATTAATATAGCACAAAATTCTACGTACTCATTAGTACTTGTCAATATATAAAATTAACACATTACCAAAATTTAATACTCATGGCTAAATCGTAAATATCAAACAATAATACATTAATAAACTTGAATACTCATTAAATTGTAAATATCAAAATAATAAATTAATAAAATTAGTTATCCAAACTCTCAATCTAATGGTTGCATATTAATATTAATAATCATTCATCAATTGAGTTTAGTACTTAAGTAAATTATAATGTTTAGCTTCATCTTATAAATTCTTAATATGGATATCTCTTAAGTTGTTACTATTTTTTGTAATTACGGATTCATTTAGAACTTGGAAATAAACATTACTCCAAAACTGATAAAGAATGATAATTTTACTTCTGAACAAACTTTAGAATCGAGTTCTTTAATTCCTTTACGATTACTTTATTGAATATTAATGTGTGTGGATTCTTTGAGATGACAGACAGTGGATCTAAATTAATTAAGACATGTTTTACTATACTTGGTATTCGAATATCCAATCACTCGGTAGTTGCGGTGATGATTCCCCCATGTCGATCGTTCTAGAATCGTGCAGATAACTCCTCCAGATGATAGATGGCACTGGATGAATTCCACGATGTCACTCACAGACACTTCACTCACCAACTCCACGCATTCGGATTATAATTTATGAATAAAAGTTAGCATTCTCTGTTGTACACCGACATCGTAAATCATTTCAAATCTGAATTAATATTACGCACCTTTGTTGCGGTATGTCTGGTTATTAAGTGTTCATGAATGTAGTTTGTGTTGTTAATCGTTCTTAAAAGTTATTGTTGTAAAGTGTTCGTATACACTGAAATTACATTATTGTCTGGTTACTATCTGTTTCAGTTAATGTTCACTGGTAGGCTAATAGTGTGACTCTACTTCATAGTTCGTTCGCTTGTAATGACTGTATTAATTTTTGTTATAAGTTCGAAAACTACCTTCTCACACTGTGTATCTAATTATTCTAAGTTCGATAAAATGCTAATTTCTCCCGTCACGGACTTCACTCCGATCGCGTCCGAAATTTAGTTAGAACTCCTCTCGCTTCCGAATTTTAGTTAGAACCCCTTGAGCGCGTTCCTGTCTCCTTCCTATATTTTCCTCACCAAATCTCCCACCAGACTACTGATTCCAACGACGCCGTGTCCTTATTGGTTTCATATTTTTCCCTCCAAGTCCAAATACCACCTATCTTTTCAAAGGCGTTCTCTGATAGGGCTCCTGGTTCCCCACCAGATTCTTCCCTTGCTTCGTATTTTGAGGTCGTTGTCACTTCCAGACAACGCAGCAATAAATTGTATCTGTCGTTTTTTCTAAAGTCTTTAGTGACAACTCTGAGTTTCTCTTCCATTTTCATTGTTTCTCAACTTCGTCGCTCTGCCGTTATTATCTATTGTTGTTCAAGGGCCTCGCCTACCCTTCTTTGAAAGTTGGTTTTTTCTTTTAGTTGCCAGGCAACACCCCATCCTTGAGTTTGGGACGTACTCTCTGCGCTTTCGTTTCCAAGTAAGGTCAAAACCCTGTCATCGACCGCTGGAGTCCTTCAAATCAATCCACCCTTCGTCGCTTTCTCCTGACAGCTGGCGTACACATGTATGCTTGACCATTGTTAAGCCTTTTCTCCTTTAATGGCTCTGTACACATTGTATGTAGTTTCCTATGGAATCAATGTGTTTTCACAAAAAACTGGTGTTCTACGTACCGGGAGCAGTGAACTCTGCTTGTTCACAGGGTATGCGTTGCAGCTGCCTACGAAATTTATGACCTGTCCGTCACTACAGCGTGCTTGCTCGTTCTCCTTTTGTCCCTTACAAAATTTTTTTCTACACATACACCCTTCGTTATTGCTTTCAGCGACATTCCTTACTGCTAATTATAAAATAAAACTTTTCGAAATTTTGTGTGTGTTATAAACTAGAAAAGAACAATGTACTAACAGTAACTAGGGCGAACAGTAGTTGCACTGACCATGTATGTGTAATTGTGACACAACAGAATTGTCCAGAGACAAATATTAAAATGTAATTAATAAAAATAGTTAGTAGGATTATAGGCCTAATGCAACCTAAGCATAGGAGATATATTTTGTCAATAATAGTAAAGAGTGTAAAAGGACTTGAAAAGCATAATCTCGAAGAGATGTGATTGTCATTTGTTAGTTTTAGTGAAAGAAAACCTAAATTTGTTAAGAAATTGTATGAAGAGTTAATTTCAAATAATATCTCCCTTAATCATGGACGAAAATATATCATGTGTGGACTCTAAATTAAGAGCCAAATGTTCGCATTGTCATAATAAGCTTAGATTCACAATCAGAGGGGTTATAAGAAAGTTATGTCAATTCAAAGGATTTGGTTTATTTTGGACAAAATGTTTACTGTTTAGCGTCAGTTCGCACTCTTATACCCAAAGTCCCACGCTTGTTGTAACAATTAAATAATTCAGCGAAGGGGGGTATGTGTACTCAAATAAAGATCCTTAGCCAATCAAAAGAGAGAATTCGATAATTTTTACAAGGAATGCAAACGAGAACAGCAGAAACGGACACCATTTTGGAACACTTCTTCGTGACCACTGATGCAAAACAGACGACAGCTCCGCATCGCCAGAAAGCGCCTGTCTAACCTATCTTAGTGCGTGTAATCAAATGTTAACAAAGGGGATAATAACCCTATTTTGTTAAAATCATTATAACGTTTTTTACTTGAAGCTCAGTGAAGACCTAATAGTGCGATATTAATTGCGAAGTGTATAATGCATAGCAATTACGCGAATTAAAGGGAGTAAAGTGATTTTTATTATATTTAAGGAATTTATGAAATTTGACGATATACTTTTATCGAAATAACTTAATACTATGTTTACATACGAACGAACAAGGGGCATTGCACCTTACTGGTTTAATTAATTTGTTAATTACAACGAGAGTTCTCAATTTAATTTTATTTAATTAATTGATGAAAGTTATAAATATGATGTTAGTTTTTTCAATATAAACACTAAGAGAGCTTGAATTAATATTAGTATATCGATGAATTTATTAATAGTTAAACCGATGGTAATTTAACAACAGCTAGCCAGAATTTTGAGAATTGTCAACTGACATGATTAATTATCAGAAGATAATTGAGAAAATAATTTTTGAATAGATTTAAGAAAGATTCTAATATAATTACAATATTTCATTGTTTCATTATTAACAGAATTTAATACCAAGCTAAATACGATTCTAAGAATTAACAGATTACCTGTTTAGAGTAATCCAATATAACGGTTCAGGTGATTCTTCCTGGAACACTGAATTAATTTATAACTTTATTGCGTTTATATTTTATGTGTTATAAAAGAATTACTAATCCATTTAAAGTTCATTGGTGGCAGTTACAATACACCAAAATAACCTATAATGTCGGAACGAGACATGTCTATGAAACTTCCTGTTATTCATTAAGATATAATTAATTTTGTAATCACTCTCCGACTACCCAATTATGGTAGTATAAGTCTTCTGTTTGTTTTATTTGTATTCTGCAGTCTAAAAGGACCCACATGTCAGATAAGTATTTTAACCAAAAATAAGTATAATAATTCTGATAATTGCAAATCAGAACAACCAACCCTGAGACAAAAGATTTCATAAAAATAAATATTATTTAAACCTAAATAAACAAGTAACAATTTGTAATAATTTTAAAGTAACTTAATGAATATTATCAAGAAACAAACCATAATTTTATACGACTAAAATAGAGTCACACGATTTATTTCAGTAGACTAGACTATTACAGATCAGGTGAAAATCTCGCAATGGATGGCAACACTGACAGCGGCAAAATGAGTTTATTTTGAATAACTCTAAACTTATATTGTCATATCAACACTGCGCGGTTAGCCAACTTTACTTCAAGTAAGTAATTATTTAATGAAATAAAAATGTACTTTCAGTGTGAGATCGACTTCGTAGATTCGTCTAGTAAACCGAAGAAACGTCGCACCATATATAAATTCCGAAGAACCAATATAATCGAACGTTTAAAAAATGTATTTAAACAACAACAAAAAACAGTAGCCGAATTAGTTAATAAAAATAATTATAAACAAACTTAAATAAATAAAGAGCTTTGTATTACAAAGTGACACAGACAACGTGTGGCTTTCAAACCATACGACACCTTTTTATACATATACCTTTAATTTATTGTTTATTGCTGTCCACGTTTCCGCAGTGTAGAAACGACGCAGTTCTACAAGGTAGTGGTCGTAATAGCGGATACACATAAATCCTAATTTGTAGGACATAAAATGTTTACACAGCTACCATCTCGTCTCGACGCATCGTTTCGTGGTTAATGGGAACTGAGAGCCACAGATGGTACTTTCATATAGTAGAGACATTAATATAGTCTGTACTATAAAGACGTAATTACCTTAACGTCGTTAATATAGCTATGCGATCTGTCTTATAAGTGGATGGGTTACTATTTGTATCTGACTTAGGTAAAAGCATGTGTCTGTTAGTTGAATAACAATTTTTATAATACCTAGTAATCTACTGAGCATCGGCAAAAGAAATTTCAATAACACTGTATGCAATCCATTAAAAAAGGGAGCTGTAAATAATAATAAGGGATTGGAATATTAATAAGAATAAATATTTAAACCTTATATTAATGAGTAATGGTCAGTTACCATATATTTCTTTACGCTAACTCCAAACATTCAGCAATGTACTCATCATACACAGAATCAGAATTGACATGCACATATTTAGGAGAAATATGGGCTGTTTAAAAGATAAAGCAGGAGAATTTTTAATTTTCTGTTACTTAGTGTTTAATCTTAAGTTCATTACATACGATGCTATATTCAATTTTATTTGTAAATCTTACATCTCTCAGATTTTACAGTAGTTTTGTTTTGGATAACTAACTTAGGAAATATTAAGAGTCTAATTATAAAAAGTACTTATATCATACTAGTTATTTTATGATATCCATCCTGCGATGTGTAGGCGATAAGATATTAACCGACAAAATGAACATGAAATAGATACTAATACTTTTAGATATTACTGGTACAGGGTCAAACACAGTAAATATTAAAAAGTAACGATATAGTTTCTCTGCTAACCAATTATTAAGCAGGAAGTTTTAATTTAATTGTTAAATAGAAGTTATTTTTATGATACAATTACAAACATTTTAAGTACTCGCTTTAATTATATGCTTTACTCTATAATTTTCACCAATTTACAGGAATAGAAAAATAGAAAAAAACGTGTTCAGATGACGTTTAATGCAAATGTTTTGCAAATGACTTGTAGGAATGTGTGTGTTTTTATTTTGTTATGTACGCAAGAATAAATTATTTGTTAATCATGACAATACGTTAATAACTCTTTTTACAAAAGAGGTTGTTTTTATTATTAATATATGATCATAGATTATTTAAAATGTAATTACGCTAGATTTATTTAAAAGACTTCAGCGAGCTAAACTTTGGTATGTGTGTAGTACATTGTTAACACTGTTGTAATATACATCCATAAATTCATAAAAATAAAGTTTAAATTGGTGGATACATTTTTGTTTATTAAAAAGGTTACGTCTGCTATAATATGTTTACCCTATAAACTTGACACTTCACAAAGTGTATACACATACGATTTGTTTTTAATATTGTTTTAAAACAACCTTTTTCTTTACGACTGTATGGTCGGAAACTCTAAATGTTATGCAAATATCCGCTCGTAAATCCGTAAAGACGATATGGAAACAGAAATTCCTTGTCACTTCTTTGAAAGCTCGTTGTGTCTGCCTCTCTGTTTTAACGCTTGTAAAACGTAAGTATTTACAGTTTCCTAACATTGTGAGTCAGATGTACCGTTAAACTGTGACCTTTAAACTGTTATCACACAGTTTGTAAATCGTTTCGTTTTATATTAACTTGTTTTCGCTTTATTGCAGTCGCACCTCTTACGTTATTGCCGTTGTTTCAAAGCAAATTATTTTATACGTTTTACGATACCAGTCATTTTCTACAAATCGTCATAAATGTACATTTTATGTTTTCAATTCTGATATAACATTTACCCCTACAGGTTTTTTTTATAAAGTACACAACGTAAAATATTTGTATGCTTGTAGTACTTGTACGCTCTTATTGTATTAGCCTATAATTTTATTATTACAAAAACTTTAATAGGAAGAATGTAATGAAGCATCATGAGCCTAAGTTACGAATAATCATCAAAACTATAGCTTTTGAAGTTAAATACTCAGTAGGGACTAAAGTTGTTATCGATCCCCGTTTTAGTACGTTTATTGTTTCAACGATGAAATGGGTGTGCAATTGGTAAATGGTGGCAATTAAAACATTTAAGAATATTTAAGTTGTGTTCCAAACATATAATTTCTGTCAAGAGACGACACTTCAAATAACAGAAAAAAATCATGCATTAAATTTAAAATGAAGCTTAAAACCTTTTCTTAAAAAGACAAATACTTAACGACCTTTAACAGAAACATCTAATTATCGTCAGTTGTTACACAGCCTCTTGTCTTTCCTGTTTCTACTCTGCGTTTATTTTTAATAATGTAACATACTTGTAAAGAAATTGAGGAACTTAAGTCTGTTAATTGTTAATAATTTTCAATTTTTTATTGGCAAAATATGATGTATAAAGAAGTGTTAACGTTTAAGGTGTACTTCTTATATTAGAGAGGCCTTAAGAAAGCAACAGATTAAATTTTTGGAACAGGTAATTTTTAATAAATATTTTCTGGGGCTTGCGGTTAGAGTGCTTTTTTAGACCTTGCGATAACCGTTATGTGAAACTGTAAATATGTTACTTAAACACTGATTACAAAAGTGAAACATTAGACACTCACAAAGTTAAAACAATTATACGTGTGACAGTATTTTCTGCTCACTAGAGAACTAAAGAAAACGGGAGTTGATTCCGTTTCTTCGTGCTCCACTATTGTCTGCCAAGTTTCTGTTCAAACAAGAAGTGTCCAAATATCAAATAAGTAACCAGAATGTTTAACCTGTCAGACTGTGTAGTTATAGAATAATTTCCTTTTCTATATCAGAAATATATTCTGATCTCACAAATGCATTGTTTAATTAAGATATAAATAAGGAGTATAAACATCTAAAAATGGGTGAGTATGTACGAGTAAATATGTCAATTATACGTGATAATTCTATTTTAAATTGTAGCAATTTAGTCTGATACTTTAAATTTCTCTTATAGGACCTCATTTTAAACACGATGTCTTTAGATTTAAACCCCACATTAAAATAATGTGTGAAATAATGGTGCATCACCTTTTAGATGTGTGACTAATGTATTCTATCAATATTTAGACCTATTATATAGGATAAAATATTATCTGTTTTTTCTGCGTGTCCTTAAATTTAGGTACTAAGAGAAAACGTTATGTTCGACACATGGTAAAAGAATGTTTAATCATTTTCCAGTACGTTTTTACAAAAAAATTACGTAGATCTTAATCTCAATCTTGTAATTTCTGGAATTAACGGTTGAACATCAGAAAAATCTATAAAATTTTCTATTAACAATTCTGTAAAATTTGCACTTGTATTATAATAGTTTTTCTAGTTTTAAACATTCCCAATCTGCACTAGGCACGACGAGTAATAAAGACTACCAAATTGAATATTTATACCAGCCTGCAGTGAAAAAACAATTTAACAATTTAACAATCCGTAGTTTTAAAGTAATGTTCTACAATAACACTATCTTCCCATTTGAGACCCCTTACACGCAACTCTTACTGAAATTCTCGGAACGTAAAGAACAGGTATCGTCAAATATCCCGTATGTCCTAGACATAGGCCTACTGTAAGCAGGCAAGAACAGTGCTGTCCGTGTAAGGTTACACACTAAGTTTCACAATGTACCGCGTCAGTCAGGCATGCTGGAGAATCCTAATCAACTCCGGAACAATTGCGTCTACTGAGTAACCAAATACGCTGCAAACGTCACGTGAGCTAAGCATGTTTTTTACGTCATCATAACAGTGTACCACAACTCACTCTTTACCGTTTTAATAATATATAAGGTTAAAATACCAAAGAATACACACAAGTGACTTACTTGCATCACATACTAATGCAATGTCGTCACTTTATTGATTGAAGTCATTTATCATTTTTTAGCCTATACAACCAAATTTATAATAAATAAACCTAAATAACTATCAAAAAATGTAATTTAAAAGTAGATTATTTGCCTCGAGTTGTATTTTCTAAGTCTTTATTTCTACGGATTTTCAACTTGTTTAATTTTTATCGTCTACAGACACGTTGCAATGATGCAAAGAAATTTCTGGTAAGTTTTCGAATACAAAAGTGTACTCTTAAGCAAGCCTCATTCAACTTACTTTGCATGCTGTGCATAGCTATTTAATGTAATTTGATTTGTGTATGTGTGAGTGTGTGTGTGTGTGTGTGCGTGCGCGCGTGCGAGAGTGTAGTACGTTTGTTATATTTACTACATAATTCATTCAATTATTAAAGGATATGACCAGCACAATATCTAGGTTATTAATTTCATGTAAAATTACTCAAATACTTTTTTTAATTCAAAATAATTTACTCCAAGATATAAAATAAAAAGATAAGTAATTTTTGAAGCCTTGAATCCAAACATGTATATTTCAATGTTACCATAATACTTTTGCAGATGCAGTTTGAAACTCATACAGCTTTTCTTCTGCGTCGTTATAGAAGAAAATTATAAATCTTCTAAGATTCTTTTCATCTTCCAAAATTTGCTTATCAATTCCAATTTTTTGGTGACTATATATTTATAAGAACATCTTACATTATATTTTTATTAACATTTTGATATAATTATGATTTATTGTAAATTAGAAAATTAACATGTTACATTCTTGATCCTGTAGAAACGAATTCTTGTTCCTATAGAAACAAATAGCTTGTGTAGAGCTACATAAGCATTATAGAGTAATTATGTGACTAGTTCGTTCTATATAGAGAAGTTTTTTGCCTGATATAATTGCATGCGCGCGCGCGTGTGTGATGTAATTAAATCGAAACCTATCAGATATGTAGAGATTTGCAATTAGAAAAAGAGACAAAAATTGTATCATCTTAAAACCCCAAACATAAATCTTCATCATACAGTTTCTTGTATCCAAAAACAGATACAGATATTTATATTAATAATCTATAACAATGTACTATAAAAACCAATTTAACACGTAGTAACTCTGATAGTATCAACTATTTATATAATTTTTGTGAGAAACAACAAAATCTACATAAATTAATGGAAGTATTGCAAGTTATAGCAGCAGAAATTCTATTATATTTTACATTTTACAGCAAGCTACCGTTAATTTTACATTATTGGTGCAGTAGTGGCGTAGTGGCTAGCGTGTGGCGCTGCTACGTTGTCGGCGCGTGTTCCATTCCCGCCGGGGTCATCGGATTTAGATATGACCGTTCCCCCTCGCAAGGCGACGGAAAACCAGCGAGAGGTATCCTGCTTAGTATATACCCTCCCCAACTATGCCGTTTGGATCCGGCGTTAAACTGTAAGTCCCATATACCTATGAGAGGCTCCGTAACTCACACACCACGGGTGTATGCGGGGAGGGTACAAACCAGTCGAAACACTGAAGGACCAAATGATAATAATAATAACATTTTACTAAAACAAATTGTTCTGGCTGACGAGTAAATGAATACAATCCTATATTTCGTATACATGTATGTATACATGTATACAGCTTCTGGTAATTTATGTTGTAAGGCAAAAATGTTTCAAATTAATATAGCGTGTTAACGTAACTAGTATAAACTGCCTGAAAGGATAGGCTATTTACTATTAATTAAGGTTTGGATACGGATTATTAAGATTGACCAATTTATAATTTGACTAATACGATGTTTTAAAGAAGTTCTGATCAAGATCCCGACAAATTTAAAAATACCATTATAAAAAAGAACAAAATTTCTTTTAAAACAGCTTGTATTTATAAGTAGTAAACGCGTGTTGCATTTCAAACGATCAACTTGATAGCTACACGGTGTCATTTGCTTCACTGTGTAGCAGGAAATTGGACGAAGATTAAATCTGTACGTGAAAGACATTTTTATTTTAAAATCTGGTGCGCTGTAGGGAAATTTGTATTCCTGAAGCGTTCATGAAAGAAATGAGCGTTCCTTTTGTTAAGTTCTGTTATTACGCTGTATAAATCTTTCAAGGAGAAAATAATAGAAATTTCAGATAAGCCACGCACAGAGCGTAAAAAATTTACTTATAAACTTAAACAAATGGAAACATGAAAATCAAAGCGGAATTGTCTGGGAATCGAATCCGTATTTAATTTATTTCGCTTCCCCACTCTCAACGCGTCTCTACTGGAAACTTTGGTCTGTATGGTCTGTACATCGTGTTGTCGCTGGAGCAGTTTGCCAATTGATAGCCACATTACCCACGTCATGCGCAAATAAATTGTTTTCGCTCTAACATTTGTAGTATAACGTTTACTTGATACTGTATAAGCTAACACAAACAAATTTACTCGGTTTTTTAGAATCTGTCTGACAACCTTGAGCACAGACAAAATTTGATTATATGGTTAAAGTTAATTTTGTTTTTTAAGTAAGCTCATATAAGTACTGATAAATATCCAGTAGTGAACAAAGTAGAACGTAACATCGTTTGTTGCGTTAACATTTAATATTAATCAGGTTTTTTATCCTTCGTGAAAAAACAACATTTGTTTATAAGTAAGACATATATGTGCAAACACAATACGATAATGGGAGATGGAAATTATAAAACTTTGGAAATATAAGAGTACAAAAAGAGAAGAATAGAATACGCATAGTGGCAAAATGAAGAATGATGTGACTGTGGAAATATGGAGGGTCAAGAAATCAAGAGGTAAGAGGAGAACCTGAGGAATAAGGAAAACGTAGAAGAAACACTTTCTTCTTTCTTCCTTCTTTGGTTTAATTATCGTTTAAGTACATTCAAATTATTATAGTAATAATGTTAGTCGTCATAGTCATCGTCATCAGAAAGATAAAAATAAGAAAAAGGTAGTTTAGGCGAAGACCTGTGTGAAGTCAGCATTTGTTAACCTATCTTGATGTACTTTTAACGGCCGACTTGGACTTAACCAGCCTTAGTTGACATTCCTTTTTCTCTAGACTAATAATTCTTTTGTATGTTAGCTCCTTCCAGCTATCTTAGTTACTACTCACAGATAGCCCTTGTATTTGGCCAATTCCTCTTTTATTTACTTACGAATATCCTTATTTGGTAGTATCTGGTTGAGATTATAAACCACAGAATCGGACTTTTGTTTTCATAATTGTTACTTATTGAATAGGGTGTTAGTGTATTAAAAATATCAACTCTTCCCGCGGTCTCATATACATAAACACTACGACATAGAAGTTTAAAGTAGGCGCACATATAGTTCCCATATCGTAAAAATCTGTTTTATATATGCATCAAAATTTCTCAACTCATAACGCGTATGGGTTTACAGAATTCATAGCTTATGTTATTACAGCAAAAACATTTTAGGATAGAAAATTGTATACATAATACGGAGACCGATACCATAATACTAAACGCAGACAATGGTACCGATTTTTTAACACGTAATTGTAACGATTAAAAATAAGATATGCAGCCGTTATTTTCTACCACTTTGTCGAATATTCGTTTAAAATTAATTAGAAACATAACTTGTAACGTAGTTTGATTCATTATTTGAAATGCTACTTAAATTATATAACGTGTGTGTTGTAATACTTTGTAGTTACCTTAATCCGCATATGTATCGCTCAACCTGTTTGTGTGACTCAATCGTTCAATTTATACGCAGTAAGTTGTTTTTGAATTAACAGGAATTCTGTTTACCTTTCATCTACACTGTCGTGAGGATCATGGCCTCAGATTTTGAGGGTGCCTACATATTCATATAGCACATATATTCGTGTTACATACATTCGTGAAAACAGTATTACGTATTTGTTTAGATTTATTATCTCTATTGGGTGTCACCAAGTTTTCTATACACACTTTCACGTGCACGGATTCATACACTTTTACCACGAACCAATACTGTTACTGCTAAAATGATGTATTATGCTTACACTTACCTAATCGGACATCTTGCAGTTTTGCGGAACAGCACAATTATAACATATCTCGCAGTAACTCTAGGAATTGTATAACTTGTGTTTGTCGCAACTGGCGAACCGATCATCTAAGCGGCATTATCGATGCCAAAGGGAGACTAGGATAACTATTAAAAATAACTTTAATCGACTGAATTCTCGCAATTTGATTGTTTCTTTGGTGACCCCTACTCATGATTTTATACAAATGATAATGTTCTTATCGAAGAAGGCTTCCGAACAAAGCAATTTGTGTGTTCTAAGAACCTGAATATTTTTACAACTAAAAATACTTAAAACTAACATTTTTAACAGTTTTCCCTATCAAGTAATTTACAGTGTTCAAACCTGCAATCTCTACTTATTCATACATGGTCTTTATGTGCTATCGTATGCTCTACATTCTGAAACATTCCTTATGCAATTAAAATGTCCATCGTAATACACCACACACACAAACACATATGTGTATATGTGTATATTATAATAAAAATTTTATAATAATTTTATATTTAAACAAATTTATGTGTGCCGCTCGTGACCGTGTGTGTGTTTTTTCGGTAGTCTCTATTATTTTTTATGAAATCAACAAAGCAGCTTTCAAGTATCTCATTCACTTGGGTAAGAGCAAAAACACCTCCAAACACAATACAGATGTCGTCGTCTAGACTTTAATCAAGACAGATGTGACTTGTTGGAAGAAGTTGTTTTCAGTTTTCAACCACAAACACTTTACAATAGAGAAAAAATCAATTACGTCAAATGTAGGTTTCTGAGCGCAGTCTCAAACTGGCCCTGACAGTTAACATTTTAATGTGCCAATTCTTTCCACTGAACTTATTTAGAAAAGAAAACGTTCAGCTTTGTCCTCGGCTAGTTTTACAAGTATAATTATGATGCTTTATTAAATTTATACAGTTTTTATTGAGTTTTTTTTACTATTGTAGTGTGACTGACCAGTAATGACTACGCTAATATATCTCTGAAGTTGCCTTTTTTAAAACATTATTCTAAAACAAAATGTATATAAGACTTCTGTTTTATACCGCAGGTTGTCCGTCTACAAAATTAAAGAATGTGTTCATATAAAAAAGGGGTCGGAAAATACTCTTCAAAGGCAAACTAAATTCGGCCTATCAATTAATTGTACTCTATTCTGCTCTCAATGCACTCATTTTTACAATTTTTAAAAATTAATATGACAAAATTTAAACACAACGGATTTGGTCAGTGATTCCACGAAAATTTGTTGAGATTATGTTGTATCACATCCACCTTGCTTTAAATCAAGAATAAATCATTTAGGTAAGTACTTACAAACTAGAGATGACCGTGTTAGTGCAGAACAATACGGGCCTAAATCGGTAGGTCGATGAATATTTCTAGTAGAAGGTAGGGTGTAAGGAAAATGATCCTATACCGGCTTATATTTGGTATATCACAGGTGTGGTGTATCTAGTTGGATTTAGTCGGCTGTAATACTGGATCTTATTTTTATACGGTTATATTTTGCTGGTACCTTGAAGTTGGGTGTTGGGGCATCAAAGGCTAGGGGAAGACAACCGCAATAAGGTTACCGGACGTCATGGCCTCTTTACATGAGTTACCTATTGATAGGCTGATATCCTATAATAAGAAAATTAACGTTCTCAAAAATCTTAAGAAAAAACAGCTGGACGGAGTTAATGGTAAACGAATGGACCTCAAAAATGATAAGCTATTTGGAATAAGAGACAATAGATATCTGAAGTATCTCTGACGGCGTAACAGGCAGCACCTTGCTGTGATATGGAGATGATGATGATGATGATAATGAGTGACTCACCCATTATCACCACGTGTAGAACGTGTTTTACACGACTGTTTCTATTTTGCTTCCTGTCTAACTAAACCTAAAAGTATATGAAGTCCGCCTCCCCTACAATAACATGAAGAGGAATAGTACGCCTTTAAAAAGATAAAGTATTGCAAGGAATAACAATGTAGACTTTATGTATAAATACAATAACAATGCAATTTTATACAATGTTCTAATGAGAAAATAAAACACATGATGCTGACTACACTTCTTATTGGGTATTAAAAATACAAAATACTAAAAATGTAAACTAAATTTGTTAATGACTAAGTATTAAGTGACTATAAAAATTAAAATTCCAAGGCACATTATATGGAACTATGTTTTATCAGTTTCTAGACCTGAACATGTTTAGGCCATTATTTAATTACTGAAGGCTTGCGAGACCCATATGCTCTAATCTAAAGATTATTAATACTAATCTGTTTTTCAGTCTTGCAGGTAATGTAAAGGTACTTTCTTACTTTGAGGACAATTTTGTAAATTTGTTTCTGTTAAAAATATTGCAAAAATTTGCCTCATCATTATGATATTTTTGTTGTTACGCTAGTTGTGCGACTTACGTGAATTTTTATGAGCTACATTAAACAAAGCATTTTGTTACTGTAGCAGTCTGAATGAGTCACCCGTACTGAGACGATCACGTTACGTCACTGGCTTATGACTTCGGAGATAAGGAAGCGCTGGTAGTTGGTTTCCTGTCGCTGCGTATGTTGAAGCATTTTAAAACAAATGAATGTGTAGAGTGTGGCTTTCTGAATTTACCATCCGCGTGCTGGTTGATCACATGACGTCACCATGACGTACTGTATACGACATGAATGATCAACTCAGCACAGCCGTAGCGTACTGAGCTTATCATTGATCATTACATGCGTATCTTATTGTTTACTAGCTGTTACCCGCGGCTTCGCACTCGAATATTTGATTTTTGATAAGTGTTTTAATATAATTATTAATTGTCTACGTCTACGAAGTGGGAGTTGACACTAAATTAAGATGTACTTTTCCTGTAAATAATTTACTGCATTAATATAGTTTACATATATCCCATTCATCAATCTATATCAGTCAAATTTACAGAGTTAATACATTACATACACAAGTTAACAATATAGATTTACGTACACATTTCATACACAGTAACACACATTTCTTTTACTGAAGTGTTTCTTTATAGACTGCATTTTTTTTAATTGCCATCAAAACAAATAGAGATCGCTACTTTTGTTAACTTGAGAACACTCTACATACAACTGTCCGTGATAAAAACCATTTAAGTTTTAAATTTACGCCTGCTGTACGTAAAGTTTGCTCTTATGACTTATTGATTGTCATTGCAAACCAGACATTCACTGGAACGTGTTTCCGCGGCATTAATCTCTGCCTGTCTTCTTCGCTGTTGGTCTACGCGCTCCATATGCTCCCCAGGTGTCTCTTCAGCCCTAATCTCAGCCTGCCTTTTCCATTGGTGTTCAAGCCGGGAATCACGTTCCTCGGGTGTATCAGCTGCTCTCAGTAACCTTGCTCGCTTAGCATTTGGATGGACCTGCCCAATGATTTTTCGTTTTTCCAGAGGCATTCCGCAAAGTAAGGTGGTATAATACTCGTACTTCAATGGAGGATTGATTTAAAAGAACGTAAGAATAAGGAAAACCAACGGGATTTTAAAGATGTTTGAAGGCAAAGTTTAAAATGAGTGTTGGTCCGGATTTAGGTATCCTGCCGCCCCTAGGCACTATTGTTACCCCCCCCCCCAAATGTAACTTCTATATATTCAGTTCTCCTTGACTGCTGAAAAACGTTGCTGAAAATAGTCATTTCAACTATCTCTATTGCCAATATCTCATTTGGAAAAAATCGAAAACATGAAATTTTAACAAATAATTTTTCACCTCGTGTCGCCACTAGGCACGTGCCTAGTGTGCTTAGTGGGAAATCCGGGCCTGAGTGTTGTTAGCTGTAACATGAAAGGAGAGTCAGTTTGGTAGGAAGTGAAGAGTAAGGAAAACAAACGGGACTTGAAAGTTATTTGAAGTTGAAGTTTAAAAGGAGTGTATTTAAGGAAAACGAAAACGCAATGCAGAATAAATTAACCGAATAAATATAACTGATACGACGATAAATGAAAAACTTAACAGAGAAACAGAAATGGTAGAAATTCTGAGAAGGTGTAACTCTTGTGGTGTACTGTTTACTTGTCTTTAAAGTCAAAGTAAAAACTGATCAATGCGCCAGATGCCAGATGCAGGGGGCACAGATTCTGTGCGCCCCCATGGTTGCAGCGTCCAGAATGGTCTCTGATGACTACCTGATGTTCTTGGTAGTACTTGGTAGCGGGTGTCGGTGCTTCTGTTTATGATGGGAGCCCCCTTTCTTATTTATTTGGCGGAGAGAGCGGATGGCTGTTGTGGGTGGTCGAATCGCGGAGCGATTCACAACTGCTGATTGGTGCGGAGGCTCGGAGGACTCTCGCGCTGAGAAGGCAGGTTTTGTACGCCCGCAACGGATCGTTACACTTTCTACAGCCCGTCGAGAGTCCCGCGAGACTGCCTCTTGGCAATGCCGCAGCAGGCGAGAGATTGAGTGGGAGAAGACACCCGCAATAGGCGGCGGTTGGCTCGTCTAAAGCGGGCGCAACCCCCAATTCATCTGTCGGCATGCACCGGCACGGAGCAGGTGTGAGTGAATATTAACTGAGAAAGATCAGGGGAATGGGACAGATCGGCTCTGTGAGCTTATAGGGAGGGGTTTCTAATAGGGCTCTTGGGCGTCTACGTTTAACAGGTGGTGGACCTTCGTCCGTACTTAGGTGGCGGAGGTGACGACAGGACGAGTTTGAGGCACGATCGAAGAGTCTGTGCGCAAGAGATCCCACAAACTCGCCAGGCGGTGGAACCTTCAGCCCTCACCTGATAACATCATTTCTGACCTACCAGGAAAAGCTGGAGATTTATCAGAGGGTGATGGATTGGAAAGGTTCCATACAGGGAATATCGTCTTCACCGAGCAGGGATTAATAGGCGGACGCTGCCTACGTTAGGACGGTTCTTAAGAAGAGCAGATCAATTGAGCGCTTCGTGCAAACATGGCTCCCGTTTAGTGAGAGAGGCTGACATCGGGATGTAGTTGACGGGAGAAGGCGATCCCCTCGGATTTCTCCGTTTTGATCGCCATCCGCCATTTTCGTATCCAGTCCGGAAGCAGGGCGAGCTGACGTTGTACCACATTAGCGGCAAAGCTAATGTTTGCTGAGCTGTAGTGGTGCGAATGGTAGGGTGATCAACGCGGTACAACTGATCAACGCGGGCGATCTCTGCGCCTTATATGGGCCTACCTCCATCCGGTGAAGGAGTTGGGAGAGTGGTGCTACAGAAGGTAGGAAACTGCAGAATGTTTAGAGGCAAAGATAAAAGTGGGGGAAGCGTCCCGAATGCTCGTGAACGGCTTACACGAACAGACGGACTGGTGTCGGGTGGAGGTAGAGGGCAAGTGTGCTCGACATAGGATGATGGTAGGAAGAGAGGCAGAAAAAGACAGACCTAGCGATGCCGAAGTGAGGAAGGCGCAATGAGGCACTTGTAGACAACCGGGATGATACATAATTGAAAGGGCCTAAATCATACGAACGGGCCGAAATATGAAATTCCAAGTTAGACAGTGTTTTTTACATTTTGTCAAAGGTTACCTGTGCAAATTTTGTCGGAATCGGTGTAACGGTATGGGTTTGTATTCAATACAAACAAACAAATCCTCAGACTGAGTTTTATTATATAACTCAGTTATATACTTATACTGAGTTTTAAAGAGTTATATATAGATGTTATAAACTTCAGACTGTTTCTGTACAAGCTGACCTACGTATAACATACTCGGCGAAAACGGTCCAAACACATTTTATCAGAAACGCCATTCTTCGTAATGTTTTGTTTCCGTTTATTTAAAATATAATGGAAATTATAGTCTACATATTCAATTAACAACCAATCGCACTGAGACGTTTTTAAAGTGCGGTTGACTTCGTTCGGCTAAATTGTGTCTTTGAACGTCTTCTTTTTGTTCATAAATCGAAGATATTAGGATTTTGTAATCAGTGTTTTAAATATCTTGTTTAAAATTCAATAGTTGTTTGCGTTTTTTGTGCGCATTCAGATTTGAGTCGGGATAATTAAAATGAAAAATTTCGAAGCAGGAGTTGTTACTGGATATACAAAGGTTTTTAAATACTGGAAAAATTCCAGAAAAGTGTATAAAATCATACTAATGTACAAACTTTAACAAACGATGTAAACTTTATGTAATTAGTGACAATAAACTGTTTTATCGTAAATGTTAAAGATTAAGTGGTATAGAAAAGTTAATAGAAATTGTTCACGATGATAATAAAATACAAGAGTTGATAGAAGTAGCACACAAAGATGCTGATTTTAGCAAACAAGCGATTGGCATGTCTGCATATCGCGGAATAAATAGCACTGTAGACGTACTTTCACGACGGTACTACTTTAGAAATATAAAATTCAACGTGACAGATTTTGTAAAAAATTGTGAAGTGTGTCAGAAAGTCACACTTCTATGGGTATCTTATGTACCCGAAATGAAGCCAATTTATGTTCTAAAAAAGTTCATGCAACAAATTGGAATAGACGTTATGAAGTTACCAGAAGTGCAGGGCAAAAAAAAACCATATTGGGGCAGTAGATTACGTTTCAAAGTGGGCTGATATAAGGCTAAACCCTTTAAAAATAATACTGGCATTGAAGTGCCTAAATTTATGAAATTATACTTAGTCATGTTTGCCCTAAAATACAAATTAACGATAATGGTCACGAGTTTGTAAATCAACTTTATAAAGAATTGCATAGACTGGCGGAGACAAAACAAAGATTAACATCATCCTACCATCCGCAGGTTAATGGATTATTAGAGCATTAAATAAAACAATGAAAACAAACCAAAAAAACCTTAATGGGATACATTAATAACTGGGCTGATGTTGTCGAGAGTGTATTACTTGCGTACAGAATATCTAGACACAAAACAAAAGGGATTTTCACTTTTTTTTATGTTATATAACAGAGAACCAGTTTAACTATTAGACCTTGTGGATGAAGATTATTTGACCGATGAAGACAAGGAGCCTCTCCAAGTAGCTGAAGGTACAACGGATGTTCATGAAGTAGAGGAAGATATTAATAAAGAAAATAAGGAAATAAAAAAAATAAAAAATATATGTTAGAAGTAAAAAAGTAATTGATGACGCAGCATTAAAAAATATCAGAAGAGGTGATCACCTAATCAGAAAAGGCAGTTTGACGGAAGACACAGTATAACAAAGAAAAATGATATAATCCTGGGAGTAGAAATTTTTGCTGAAAAATGTTACAAAATTAAAAAATAAATTAACGTTTACTGAACGCACTTTTACACTGTAAGTTAGTTTACTGAACATACAGTGTAGTGGACCATTTACATTTAACAAATACTTTTGCTATTAGTTTTGTCTTTCTGATTGCATGTGATTTACTTTAAGGAATAATGGTTAACACACAAGCTGAGTTGTTTTTTCATTCAAGTGAGTTTACGTTAAATCCGAATACTTTTAATCCTACAGTCGTTTAATTCTACAAGACCGAATACTTTTAATGCTATAGTCGTTTAATTCTACAAGACCGAAGCAAGTGACAACAAAAGTAAGAGACGATACGACCATCCAATTAGGAACGCTTCATTCACCGTGTTTAAAGATGAGCTTCTGGAATTTTGAACTACCGACCACGAAAACATCAGCTCGCACAGTTCGCCAAAATTGGTAATCAGTTTTCAGTAGAAATGACTATGTGCAATTAGTCTCTCTCTCACTCTCTCTCACGCGCAAACACGCGCGCGCGCACGCACACGCACACACACATACACACACACACACACTCATACAAAACACAGAATTCCACACTTTGCGATATATAAACAAAAGAACAGACAACAGTCTGTTGTTTTTAATTATTTACAAGTGAACATGTTATGGATATAAGAGACTTGAAGCACAATTCATAACAGATTAGGTGATTATGAAATACTGTGACCTTTGTCACGTATTTGTCTTGTCACAGTTTACAAGTAAAAGTGTCCTGTGTAATAATAGCCAGCTGTTTGGTCTCACTTATAAATAAATTATGAAATTGTTTATAGTTACTGAAATATTACCGTGTTACAACAGACATTTCCGGTTATACACGTATTGGAATTAATATTTTTAAGTTCGCTACACGTTCCGCTGTTTTACAAGGTTTGAACACAATGGCGACATCGGAAGCCAGCTACCAGCGCCTCCTTATCGTCTTTAATCTCTGACGTCACAACCAGTGACGTCTTGTGATCTTCTCAGCATGGGTGATCTATTGAGACCGCTACAGTTATTACTAAAAAACTAGTTACTTTTTCCAACTATGTCAATATTTTATTCTGTGGCAGTAGCAAGTCAATGTCAGTAACAAGTTATACTAAAAACGGATTATTTTTGTAAATCTAAAAGAAAGCTTTAAGGATAAAGCATGTAAAGTCTAGTTCTTACTTACAAGTATCCTACAGGATATTTGGTTCCCTTCCTACGTTACTGACAATATTTTAGGAATCAGCTCAAGAAACTATGTAAGTTACTGATACACTATTGAAAGGGGTGTAATATTAATTTAAGTATATCAAGTAAATTTGATTGAAAAAGCACCAGGATGAATTCAAATAATTTTGCTTTTAAAATTATAGGAACCTAATTAGCTATGGCCTTGATCTGATCTCCTCATATTACAACCGACTAAACAAATTATAATATAACGATTTACTTTTAAAAGATTTTCTTACCTTTAGTTATAGTGGTATAGTGGTTGTCACTATTACCATAAATACTCATTATTTCTAAATTAGAAATAATTGTTAACATTCATCAGAGAAATTACGTCTTGTGTTTTCTGGACAATAGTGACGTTATAACAAATACTTGAACAAAAAAATTGTTCATTTTACTGTTTAATTTTTATAGATACTTCTGGCAACCCACACAACAACAAAAATTGTAAATCGCGCAAAAATAAATTTTTAATACCACTTCTTGATAAAAATGTTTTACATGTAAAAAGGGGTTTAACATTTCAGTTGGAACGAATATTACTTTGACACGGATCGCAGCTGACGTTAAAAGTATTAAGCAGCTGTGGTGTCAAGTATCAAACTTTTGCGATGATCACCGCTTACAAACTGAGCACTGACGATCGCAGTGACAGAAATCATTTTGCTACTGTTTCAAAGCTTATTGTGTCTGTTCTACAGTTTTATACTTTTAAAACATAAACTTTAACTTGTTTCAACACGACAAGCATCAGGTAGGATTATATTTAATGTCAGAAGTTTGAGCTTTGTTTACAGGCTTGAAAGTTTCTCTTTTATCACTTTTTTATAGGCACACGTTTTTATGTACCCAGCACTCATCTGGTTGTCAAGCATAATTCGTATCGTGCTGAGTTACTTCTACTTACAGTTTGACAGACTTTTTGGGATTTGATTGTTACTTTGTTATTGTATTAATTACAATAATCTTATTGTAGATGTGTTGTACTGTCGAAAACATTTAAAGTCACAAGGAAAGTGAATAACCAACAATTAGATTGAATAGAAACTACCATGACAAGAAATGTATAAATATAAAGTGAAAAGAAAACACAGTTAAGGGTCATTCCTAAAGATAGATCTACACTCTAATCCACGGTGGTTATTAAGGAGATGTTTATTTGCTATCAAATGCTATGATGTAAAATCAACATAACTGCTACTTATCTCTGCAGCTGATTTATCAAATATTATACAATAATTAAAAGCTGAAATACATAGTAACCTCTAAATTCACTGAAAGTATTGAAACATTGTTGCGTTTGCGTTGCCATTTACTTGGCAAGGTTTCATCTAAATTAACGCCCGCACAATAACTTAAAAATCAACAGTACAAAGTTCTAATACAAGACAAAATTAATAAAGGATACGGAAAAATGTGAACTACAGGAGTTCAGAGGCAAAAACGCACGCGCGACTCACACCACTGAGCAGTCTACAGTGGTACTCAAAAGTCTGTCATTTGGCTGTATGTTTCCCAGCAGTGAATATCGTGAACGTCGATTTGCATTACAAGTATAGGCTAGTATTTTTGCATGTTTGTGTTACAGAGTTTGTCATTTGAATTTACGTTTATTAACTATACGAATTGTAATCGTTGATAAGCGTTAGGCCTATAATTAATATTTGTGAGTGTATTTCGTGAATAAATTTACGATTTCGATAGAAATATTTAAACTCAAATTTTTATATAGTGTAGTTTCCAGACTTTTAAAACTACACTAGACATATTAAATTTAGAACAGCGTAGAGCGTGACAGTACAAGAGTTAAATAGCAGTTTATAATCAACTTCTAAGTTAAAGTTCAGTAACTCCAGAAATAGAAGTTGACAAGTAAGAATGAAAAGCCTGCAATTCGCAGTCAAGCGCGCCAATTAGTTGGAAAAGTTATTGAATTTTTTGATGAAGAAAGGAACAATGGGAGTTTTAAGTATCCAATTTAGCTATCTGCTAAGGAAGCAGAAGCCACAACAGGAAAGTCAGAGACCACAATTTATAAGATACGGAAAGGGATAGAAGTGTCAAAATCAACTGGTACAAAACTGAGCACTCCTGGAAAGACACGGCAGGAGAGTACAAGGAAAATCGTTTTAAATGATTTTGTCTCTGACAGAAATGACTTACCTAATCCACAAAAATAACGCCTTACTATTTAACAAAAATCTTACTGCTTTGTAAGATTAACTACTATGATCAGACTACAATGCTAGTCATTCCTACCGACTTGTCAACCTGTCCTTAGTAAAACAACCTATCGCCAACTATAATTTGTGCGTTCTTATTGTAATTACAAATATTATTTCTAATACATTTAAAAATTTTTATAAGCAAATTTATTTTAAATGTCTTACTAAATCCCATGCGATACCACAGTAAATATTATTATACCCAAACTGTGCATTTGTTAAACAATATCAAGCGTTACACAACACAGCGTCCGAATTATACGTAATGCTCAAAATGTTTATATCTTGAGAACATAATATCAAGTTAGAAACGTGCTGTCTAAAACATTTCTTCACATAAAATTACATTCAGTCATTTCTCAAAATTTCATTTGTTTACACTAGCTATCTACTTGTAATAACAAAACGTTTCTCTACCAGCTAACTTTTCATGTTGTAATTCGAAAAAAATCGTTATCAATAGTAACATTACTGTTTACACGTATTACGTGTACAGAAATACATAAGTATTTCGTCGTACTAACATAGTAAGCTATAAATTGAAGTAAAAATAATCCACATAGTTTGATGGACAACGAAAACTTGACTAGTTATGTTTTACAGTTCAATACATTTTTGAAATTGTTCAGTTTATTGCTTACATATTTCTTACGGCCTTGTTTATAGTAAAAATAATACAAAAATTGTTGAAAGGATATAGAATAACAATTTTGACACTATGAAGTTTAAGTATTATAATGTTGTAACTTTAATGTTTGGACAAGTAAATTTTGAAGTCATGTATGAGTTTTAAGTTGACTGTAAAAATGTCAAGCAGCGTAGGAGAACGTATGGTAATCTCCACGCAACTGGCAGTACCAGAGCTGCTACGCTTCCCCTCTCCGGATTCTATGTTAACGTAACCGTGTAGTACATCCTTATATAGCCTTTAGAAAGTATAAAGTAAGGGATATGTCAGTGGCTACGGGATAGATCAGATTGCAAATTATAAAAAGGATTCCCAGCTAACAAAGAATGATTTGTAAGACCCGTTTCAGTAACAACGTATTCAAAGTTCCTAGTACAGATTCAACACCTGCAAAATAAAATAAGCTACGTGTTTTAAAACAAATTACTTAATAAGGGAAGTATATAAAGTATTTATTCTGCAATCTAGATTAAACTCTTTAATATAAAATAGGTAGATTGGCGTCATTTCAGTCAATGTTTTAATGAAGCACAGTCTCTGTCAACTACCGATTGAAATGGTTTCCTCTAATTCTGGTGCTACTGCAAGTGCAACAGGGAAAGTGTGTTATTGCGATTATGCGTTATCCATAATAATTACTCAACCTCTCTAGGTTAACCATGTTCAAAACTACATTAGCAAATTTAACCATGTCTATACCTTCATGACTAGGCCTATACAAGGAAATAGCCTTAATGTCTAGGACTGTTGATTGCCTCACATCTTTTATAATTATTATTTGTATTATAATTATGGTTATTATTAATATAATATTTCAAATTATTAAATCTATTATTGTAACCAACAATAATCGATGTTTCGTTATTAATTATATTTGAGAAGTTTGAAAGGCCCCACTGTTGGATTCACCTATTTGTAATCTAAAAGTTTACGTTATATTTGTAATATGTTATTGCAGATGAGATCTCCTGCAAATCAATGTTAATTTATAAAAACAATTATTTATTATATTTAGTTCAGTTCTGGTCTTCTTTCTTCTTCACGATCCTAGTAGTTGCCGGTCCCAATGGAATTGGTGTAGTATTACGACTTCGTTTGTTTATTGAAAGTGAGGTTTAGTACTTCAATACAAAAGTCCTTCGTGTATTTTTTAAATTTATATTTCAATTAATTTCGACTTCTTCTGCTATAGATCATCTTTGTTTAATGGTAAATCATTTTCATCATCATTCTTTTACTGGAAATAGGTCGAATGACTATTTATTAATTCAGTGAACTTTAAGGGCATGTAGGATTATATTTACTGAGATATAGTTTCAGTAGTTATTACTTAGTTCTTTTTAAATGGATTTCTTTAAGACATTTAATTTGTTTAAATTTGAATCATTTTATTTGGTTCTCTTTTTTATGTAAATTTGTCTGCTGAACTTTACTCATTAGCATATAACAATTGAATTGAAAGGTTTTTTAATTTCTTTTCTGGATTCGTATTAATTCAACTTAACCCATTCACATGTAACAATTGAATGTTGAAATCAACAAAATTTCTTGCATTTCTGTTACCCTAACAACCATTACTTTTTCTGTCATTGGATAATATTTGATATCCTAGAGCCAGAATTAGGAAATATTACTACTCTTATTTAATAAAATACTCGGAGCTTGGAATTACACTAAATCACATAAAACTTTCACTTAATCTGCTTTATTAAACCGTCTACATTTTACTACATTTTCATCTGAATGGACTTATTAAAAAGGTATTAATTTCCTTTAAAAATACTAAATTTAGGCCTATTGGTTTTATTACAAATGTTATAATTTTTTTGTTTTTAATTTAAGTTTTCTTACCTGACCTACTGTACAAAGAGTCACTGGCTTATGGCCAATTATTACAATTTTAAATTCCTGATTTCATTTTATTATTATTATTGAGTTTATCATAGAACCCTTCATCGGTTTTTGACATCATTATATTGACCACTAGACAATTTATTTACAATTATTGTCTTCCTGGCCAAGTTTACAATTATTTTTCTAAGACATCTTCATTAATTATTTAAAGTAAATACCTTTAACATGATATGATACATAATAAACACACTTGTATTTAATTACTTAAATACAAGTTCAACATGAATGAACTGAGTACCCATTACTTAGTACTTCCTTAAAGTAATGGCTCCACACTTACTACATACAAAATACAAAATAAATATCATGAAAACTCAATATCATGATAAAGCACAACATCAGGTACATCTTTATAAAACATTAAATATTATTTAAACAGTTTATTATATTCGAACTCATCCACAGTAAACTCATCTCACTAGATACAGTGTTTATAGTTTACATCTTACTCTAATCACTCCATATTTTATAATTGGCTACATTTTACTAATTTATTACTTAGTACCCCTACTTAGGTATCGTCAATATATTTTTTTGTTAGGGTGAGATTGGCCCTCTTGACCTTAATTATGGCATGCCTTGGACATTGTTTTTCGCTATGTTGACAAAGTTTTTATGTAACGTCGGGAACCTCAAATCTGTTACGTTACATAATACTCCCCCTCCGAAAGAAGTTTATTTTGGCTGAATAAAGTTTAGTTAAAATAAACTTGTAGTTCTTCATACTTTGGAATATTCATTTAATAAAATTATTAATTTGTAATGGTTTCTGTTTTTTCATTGTTTCTGTTTTATTTCGCAATTCAATGGGTTCTTTGGGGTCTATATTCTCTTTCTTTTCTTTAAACTTTTAATTGCACCGGAAAACTGTGTTGACACTCCTTGTGTATCTGGTCATTAATTCTCTACTGGTACCTCCCTCAGTTGTAGACCTGTCCTTTTCTCTGGAACTCATAACTTCTTCTAGGTTTTTACGCTATCATTTCTAATTATCATTTTTATATTTAATTACCTCTCTTGGTGTATAATCCCTAAAATACTATATTTCCCTAACATTTTTCCCTAATATCATAGCTGGTACGGAATCAGAGGGGCACTATTGGCTTCCATTACTCTGCCGTTTCCCTAACTATATCGTCTGAGATCAGAGGAACTTCATCTCTGTCCAGAAAAAAAATAAAAGTTGCACTATCACAACACAATAAACATAACTATTATCTATAAGGTAGCTCCTTCGCTACAAACTTCTATTCAAGGGATGATTACTATTATTTCTGAGGTATCCTAATACTTTTCTTAAATTATTTATCTCGTTGTTCTGTAGTCCCATTTATCATATTACCTGTAGTTCCATTTATCATATTATTCACCAGTATAGGAGTTAAAGCTGTTCAATATTCATTTTAAATTCTTCTTAGTTCCGTGCTGTCAATTAATTATTCTTTAGCATACGTATTTTACTATTTTTAATTCACTCCCATTTACTTCTGCAATTAAACACTGAATCTCCTCCTTATCATAAATTGTATGGCATATTCTTCCTTCATTTAACTCATTTCTAACCCTTCTTTCTCGTCTTTCATGTTTATTAGTTTAAAATAATTTCTTCTGAATTATATAGTAAGGTGTTCTTACTTATTTTTGAATTTTTTGGTTTATTTGTTATCCACAAAATTTCTCTGAAGTATCGTACAATTATTTTATTTCATTTAATAGTTGGTTTAATATATTTTAATTAGTTTCTCATTATTTTCCTTGGATTTGCTTGATCCTGTATCCATAAAATCCGTCCCTTTTCTCTATATTCTGTTTGGAATCTGTTTAACCGTGGTCCATTATTTCCTCAGCACTGATTGTTCGGATTTCTCTAGCGTATAGAATTATTTCCGTCCTTGTGACGTGTCTCACTATTATCTGGTTCTTCCATCTTGTCGCTATAAAATTTTCATTTATGTTCAAGTTTACCATCGTCTTTCGAACTGATTCTTCCGTATTGTTACTTAACCGTTCAAATGGTTCATACATAATCTCCAGAAGTCCTCCATGCTCCTCGGTTAGTTTTGGCTTTTTCGGTCCTTCTAATCTATCTAGGAATTCAATTGTGGTTCGTTTAGAGTTTCTTAATTGCCTTACTTCTCTGTGTTCCGTAATTGGTATATTATGTATCTTAATTAATCCCCTTTTAATCATCTCCAATC
The DNA here is from genome assembly GCA_034769895.1 of Magicicada septendecula. NCBI lineage: Eukaryota > Metazoa > Arthropoda > Insecta > Hemiptera > Cicadidae > Magicicada > Magicicada septendecula. The sequence goes on along the minus strand of CM068372.1, from coordinate 107,379,973 downwards.
CTCCCCGTGTATTCATTAATTTCCTTTGACGTTTCTGCGTTATTTTCATTGTCTTCATTTCATTGTTAACCCGTTCTATTCTTCCTGCTATGTTGATTCGTACTTCGTTTAAATTTTCTTGGGTTTCGCTTGTACCTCCGTTATTCCAACTTTGTTATTATTTTCTACCTGATCTATTCTGGCATCTACTTCTATTCTGGATTGTACAACTGTTTCTTCAGTTTTCTCCAGCCTGTCCTTTGTATCGGCTATCTGCTGTCCAACTTCCTCCATACACTTGTCCATCCTCTGGCTAAGTGTCTTACTGACGTCTTCTATCTTCTCATTGAGAGTTTCCCTTAACGCCTTGTTAGAGTTCTCGATTTTCTTATTAATTTGCTTAAAATCTTCCTTAATACCCTCTTTAATGCTGTCCATTTTTTTATTAATCTGTCTTAAACGTTCTTCATTTCGTTCAAACTTTTCGTTTTGTTTTCTAAAGTTCTCATTATTTTCTTCTTTCATTTGTCTTAAACTCTCATTAGTTTCATCTTTATTCTGGTCAAATTTTTCCTCCATTCGTTTAAAATTTTCTTTATTTTCCTCATTGGTTTGCTTTGAGTTTTCCTCCTGTTTCCTAAATTGTTCTGCCATGAACTTCATCATGTCTTGCCAATTTGGTTCTTCTCTGGCTACCGCTTTATCTGGTTGGTCCCCTTGGGCATCCTCTTTATCACCCGCCGGTTGTTCCATTTCGGTGTCTGTAACTACCTCTGCTTCTTCTTCCCGTCTATCTTCTTCCGTTTCCTGGTCCTTCGCAATCCTTTTAGAAACACCTCTTGTATGCATTCCTGCGCCTCTAATAGTTGCCTGCTCCAGTTAAGTAATAGCGATATGGTCGAATTTTTTACTTAACTAAAGCCTACTCGTTGAGCGGCAATATGTAACCACCAATAATCGATGTTTCGTTATTAATTATATTTGAGAAGTTTGAAAGGCCCCACTGTTGGATTCACCTATTTGTAATCTAAAAGATTACCTTATATTTGTAATATGTTATTGCAGATGAGATCTCCTGCAAATCAATGTTAATTTATAAAAACAATTATTTATTATATTGTTGATATTATTCGTTTGTCGAACATAGACCTGTGTTAAGTGGTTATTAAGTGTTTTCCCAGAGAAAAATCGCTATATTACAGTTATTAAGGTGAATAATTTAGTAATTTTCCCCAACCCTATTCGGTACGTATTATCTAAATTGAAGAGAGCGGAGTGTGGAGAGAGTACGTTAGTTCTCTATTCTCCCGTATTCACCAGCTGTAGGCAAATGAGCGCTGTGGTGGGCGATTAATCCGTTATTCTAGGTTAAGTCGTTCCACTTTAGGTTTTGATCGCTTTCTTTCTCTGTAAATTACACCCTATTGAAATACAATAATTATTCTACAATAACACAAACTCGTCAAATACAATAAGGGTTCGTTATTTTATCTAAGTTTCCAATTCCAACAGTTTCCTTCTCCAGTGATTAATACATCATATCGATCACACAATATAGGATCGATTCGTTATTTAACTCGTGGTTTAAGTTACAATTTGATTATAATTATATTTTATTCTTTTTTTATCTCTTATCTCAGGGTAAGGTAATTCTTTTAACGATTAGTAAGGCCAGGTAATGCAAAATTAAGGTTACTAAGTATTACAATTGTTATTAACTCTTAATATATAAAATTAAATATAAGCAGGTTTGTTACCAAACTGGGTACGATACTTAAGGTGGCCGTGTCTGTTTACAACGGAGTGAAGACAGAATGGTTATGCTACTCTTGACCAAAAACAGCGTCCAGATTTTCAATAAAGGTTTAGATATGATGTCCCGGAGTGTAATAGAAGTTCAGTTCTGGTCTTCGTTCTTCTTCACGATCCTAGTAGTTGCCGGTCCCAATGGAATTGGTGTAGTATTACGACTTCGTTTGTTTATTGAAAGTGAGGTTTAGTACTTCAATACAAAAGTCCTTCGTGTATTTTTTTTAATTTATATTTCAATTAATTTTGACTTCTTCTGCTATGGATCATCTTTGTTTAATGGTAAATCATTTTCATCATCATTCTTTTACTGGAAATAGGTCGAATGACTATTTATTAATTCAGTGAACTTTAAGGGTATGTAGGATTATATTTACTGAGATATAGTTTCAGTAGTTATTACTCAGTTATTTTTAAATGGAATTCTTTAAGGCATTTAATTTGTTTAAATTTGAATCATTTTATTTGGTTCTCTTTTTTATGTAAATTTGTCTGCTGAACTTTACTCATTAGCATATAACAATTGAATTGAAAGGTTTTTTTAATTTCTTTTCTGGATTTGTATTAATTCAACTTAACCCATTCACATGTAACAATTGAATGTTGAAATCAACCAAATTTCTTGCATTTCTGTTACCCTAACAACCATTACTTTTTCTGTCATTGGATAATATTTGATATCCTAGAGCCAGAATTAGGAAATATTACTACTCTTATTTAATAAAATACTCGCAGCTTGGAATTACACTAAATCACATAAAACTTTCACTTAATCTGCCTTATTAAACCGTATACATTTTACTACATTTTCATCTGAATGGACTTATTAAAAAAGGTATTAATTTCCTTTTACAAATACTAAATTTAGGCCTATTGGTTTTATTACAAATGTTATAATTTTTTTGTTTTTAATTTAAGTTTTCTTACCTGACCTACTGTACAAAGAGTCACTGGCTTATGGCCAATTATTACAATTTTAAATTCCTGATTTCATTTTATTATTATTATTGAGTTTATCATAAAACCCTTCATCGGTTTTTGACATCATTATATTGACCACTAGACAATTTATTTACAATTATTGTCTTCCTGGCCAAGTTTACAATTATTTTTCTAAGACATCTTCATTAATTATTTAAAGTAAATACCTTTAACATGATATGATACATAATAAACACACTTGTATTTAATTACTTAAATACAAGTTCAACATGAATGAACTGAGTACCCATTACTTAGTACTTCCTTAAAGTAATGGCTCCACACTTACTACATACAAAATACAAAATAAATATCATGAAAACTCAATATCATGATAAAGCACAACATCAGGTACATCTTTATAAAACATTAAATATTAATTAAACAGTTTATTATATTCGAACTCATCCACAGTAAACTCATCTCACTAGATACAGTGTTTATAGTTTACATCTTACTCTAATCACTCCATATTTTATAATTGGCTACATTTTACTAATTTATTACTTAGTAACCTTACTTAGGTATCGTCAACATATTTTTTTGTTAGGGTGAGATTGGCCCTCTTGACCTTAATTATGGCATGCCTTGGACATTGTTTTTCGCTATGTTGACAAAGTTTTTATGTAACGTCGGGAACCTCAAATCTGTTACGTTACATTATTTACACTTTAAGACGTATTTATTAATATATTGTAGTATACGGTGTAATCGTATTAATAATTCAATGTCTAAAATTATATGATTAGAATTTTCCAAAACTTATCGTTTACTAAAAACAACTAAATTTTAGAGTTGTAAGTTTTTGTGTTATTTGTCTGAAATTATAAGTATAGTGATATTTTGTCCAATTTTGGTACTCGCATCACACATGCTTTCCCAGATCTTAAATTTCCTGAATTACTATTTCTAATTACCTGGGGTTACCGTCGAGTAGGCAATCCATCGTTACTTCACTTGTATCCAGACTTACACGCACGACGATACAACCTGCATGAATGATCATATAGCTCAATGGCTCAATGCATGATTTATAACTACAATTCTTGATGTGTGCAAAACAATTGCTTATAAAAGAAAATTATAGCAGAGTTAAACAAAGATATTTTCTTTAAAAAGGGTAAGTATCACTAAAATAGTTTTTAATTAAATTTGTTTGTAGTTAACATTATAAACTGATTGGTAAATTTCTACGGTAATAAGGAGCATTGATTGTCGGGTCAGATGTGTATATAAGTAAGAGAACTTTGGCCATAAAATGTAATCTGCCAAGTTTAGCTGTACCGTTAGAACTCATCGAACAACGATTACGTCTGTGTAAGCCGTTGCTAACGTCCGATCTATTTCAGCGGACGGAAACTAATAACGTCACAGTGTCTAATGCTGCAGTAATCCGTTCGCTATCCTTTGGTAGCGACTGTGTCCCGGCAGACTTGGATTCCAGTGCTGAAAACAAGATAAGTTTCCAATTATTAACTTTTTAAAATATATATGATGTTATAATCCAATGTTAATATTCTATTTTAATGTTAATAATTTTGGATGTTTTGGGTTTTCTTGTAAGCATTGTGTTTTAAAGGGTGAAAATGGACCTGTGGCTGCGATATTACATGTGGATATTAACCTAGGCTAAGAGAAGCCAGAAGCCTCTTGTCTTCTCGACATAAGTAATTATCAGCGGGCACAGGGGGTGGGTCCGAGCTATAACATATGGCTAAGTTCCGCTGGGGAGGACCCAGTTCAGACCGCAAATATGGGAAAGAGAAACTTCGGTACGGTGGATATGGTGGAAATGGAAACCCACCTTCTAGAGCAAGTTGTATAAAAACAAGCTACTGCCTCCTTAAGGACTAGGGTAAGAAAACCTTCACATGTCACCTGGTCCCGGTCCTCTAAGTTGGAAGTTGAGTCATCGAGTCAACCCATGATTCATGTAAAACACCTCACTGTTAAAAATCCAATAAGAAAGCTCTAAATTTGTTATAAAAAATTAACGGATTAACCTACAAATGTTAACAAACACGGAATATACAAGGCATGAATCAAAAACTAAATAAAATAGTAAATGATCTGAAAATCTGAGTATTGATCTAGCTGTTCTCACTGAAAACTACAATAACTTTTACATTCGCGTACCGAACAAGTCCTGATCAGAAATATGAATATCAGTTATAGTTTACAAGAAAATATTAAAAGCATATAACAACTTGGGATGTAACTAACGAGCAATTAAGATAATAAATATAATCATATGCATTATTAGTAATCAAATACAAGGTGACAGTTCTCGGTGTATATGCAGTCAACAACGATAAATCTGTAAGTTTCAAGGACGTGTTTTGTTATGAATTAAACGAACGAATATGCAAAACTGAACAATCAAGAATAATCAAGAGAGCTTATATTACTTGGGTTTCAGTGGTACAACAGATAAAAGGATTAACTACAAAAATATAAATAGATTAGGTAAAGACACTCTCAACAATAATGAAGGAAGGATCATAATTTGTTTGGCCACGTTCACAGTGTATAACACAGAAGTACGTGTGGGTGCAGAAACAAGAGTCAATGATTAATTTTGTAATTGTCTAACAAAAGCCAATATGTGGGTACAGGATCTACCAAATGTTGTTGTGGTGACCATCCTTAGCATTAAAATGTTATTTTACGGAAGAAAAGTACAAATCAAACGGAGAAATGTAGGCAGAGAGGACAAAATCAAAAAATAAGGTAGTACGTGAAAATCATAGAAGACGAGAGTACAAGAGTGTTTTATCAATAAAAATAGATTGCATTAGAGGGTAATTTTCTTATGAATCTGGAGGGTCATTATGAGTACATAAAAGAAAGCATACATAGCGCAGCACTAGAAGTTCTGCTTCTATGTAAAACAAGCAAAGTTTCCTAAGGCTATATTGGTAGGATGTACAAATTGATACAAAAATATAAGGCAATATAAGATGCAGCACAATCGTTTATATAAGAAATCACAGGCAACATTTCAAAAAAATTATAACATAAAAATGTAGTGAAATCTGGGAAAGAAGCTGTTTAAGAGTAAACACGAATCTGAGATGAAGTATAAGCCCAGAGAGCTACAAGCTTTTGAGAAATATCAAGAAAGAAAGAAGCAAATATTTCATAACGCCACTAACGGAGGAAAAGTTGGAAGACTATTTTAAGAAACTTCTGAAAAACGTTTTCTGTGTCCTAAGGAAATAATTTGGTAATTATATGGGCCACACAGAAAGGGAACAATAGGGTAACACTACATTAGACACGATTAAAACTTACACTCCATAATCAAAAATGGAAAAGCCACCGGCCCTGTTGATGTATATGATCTCTTCCAGAATTGCACAAATAGGGAAACAGTGCAAAGCGAATAGAAGTGTCCTGTATATCAACCATATACGAAAAAAGAGGATATTAATGAATATCAAGGGATTGCAGTAATCAACACAATAATATATGAAAAAAAGTCGTGAAAATTAAAATATAGGAATATGGCACTCACAAATCCGAAGATGAAACAGGTTTTCGGGCAGATTTTTCAACAGTTCACACTTATTTTTGATTATTTAAAATATTAAAAAGTTATTGGCGTATAACAAAGAGGTTCATCTCGTGTTCGACGACCTAGTAAAAACTAATGACAGTGTTCCGCTAACAAAGATGTGGGATGCTCTCAGGAAAACTATTGTGATTATGGAGAACTAATAATCTAATACGAGCAGTAAAATCTTTTAACGAATAATTGTAAGCAAGTATTAAAATAGAAAAAATAGTTTTCCAAGTGGTACTAAATACACTATCGCAACAAGTTATAAAATCATTCAATAAAATTACAGTAGTACATGACACAATAAATAACTAGTAGGCCTACTTGCGACTTTTACAAACAACGCTTTCCAATAACGCACTGATCGCTTCAATTTATAATTCTCAACTAAATGTCAGGTGGGTTGCTCTATATTGTATGCAGCACGTAGGAACAGCATAACTACGGTTCGAAAAATGTCTACGATATTTGAGTTTAGTGTGGTAAACGAATACTGGAAACAACTACCCGGGAAAAATACATTGTGTCCGTGTATGAACAAAGAAAATTCGTTCAGAATGTGATAATGTATTACTCAAGGTAATGTATTCCAAGAATGGCTTGATAGAAGGTGATTAGGCGGAAATAATTGTATGGAGGAAGTTGCTGACATCGTAAACTCAAGAGTTATTAAATTATAAATGTACATATATTTTTGGCAGGTATGCGTAAATAAATATAAAAGATAAATAAGTTGCAAAAAATATGTAGTAAAAATTACTATTATGTATCCTTAACAAAACGTTTCCCATGTTGGAGTAATTCAGTATTTAAGGGTTCTTGCATACTTATGCCGAAAAGATTTAAGATAAGAAGAAGAATAAGCGTAGGGTTATATGCTATGCTAGGGACAAGCAAAGAACAAACATTAAAAGTTATTTTGTATTCGTCAATAAATAAAATAAAATAAATTACCAAACCATCAAAATTTAAGTAAAAAATAAATCTCTTAATAAGTCATGTAGAAAATAAATGGCACAGTAAATAATTTGTCGCATGGCTATTAAATTTATCTGACAGCGACATCCGTGTAAGAAACATAAGAAGCAACTCGATAAAAGGAAAACTTTGTAAACTCTATAAACAAAGCTTCAAGTTTTGACAGGTAGTACATAATCTCACCTGATGGTTGTCATTTTAAAAGAAGAAAAATTTTAGCAGACAGTTTGAGACAATAAACTCTAAAATGATAACAAAGGATCCTTTTGTCCTGTATACGTCATTTTTTACTTTGCAAGCAATGTTTATCATAACAGTTAAAAATTCAATACATAACTGCAATAAAAATTGTGTTAACGAAATTAACTAAGAGCTTGTGAGACACAAGAATGCTGCTTTTCAGTCATAAAGTAAACTACTAAAAGTATACGAGTAGTTTTTTTAGTAACATACTTTGTTATCTTTATCAAATTTGAGTTCACTTTACAGACAATTAAATATTAAAAGTAACTAACTAAACATAAGGAACTACAGACAGAATTATTTTAAGGAATTACAGCTTCTTCAAGAGGACAAGAAATGAGTTGTTTCAAATAAGCAGCAACAATACGTACAATCAATTTTAGAAACATAAAGACTTTAGAAGACGTAGCAAAATTTGATTCTATTGATAACTCTATCTGATTTATAAGTTCTATTTTTAAAAATTTACAGACATTGCACAAATGCAATGCACAGAGAAGGGAATTGAAAATACTTCAATAAATCTAAAAAAAAAAAAATATATATATATATATATATATATATGTTCATTCACCAATCAATGAATTCATTCTTCATTTTCCAATGTACAGATTATAAGTTAAATGTAGTCGCATTCATAAGCGAAGTTTTATATGTGTCCTACTTTATTGACAACAAAGAAGTAGTTTCTATGGAAACTCACCGGTTCCCATTTTCGATCACTCACCAGCGGTCGTTTTCAAATGAGCGACAGGTGCTTATAAACATTTTGAATTTAAAAAAATAATAATTGTTTATGTTTCACCTGCCAATCGGTGTGTTAACGCTGAAAACATATTGTTGTTGTGTGCGTGTCTGAGGCAGTGGCGTCGCCTGGGGGGGGCGGTGGGGGCGGTCCGCCCCGGGTGCCACACTCAGGGGGGTGACAAAATTAGGGCGAAAAAAATTTTAGAAAAAAAAAAGAATTACTAGATCAACAAATTAATCACATCAACATTTCGATTGAAGTGTGCAATCCCAGGAAGAGGGGCGTATTATGTGGGTATCACTAGAGTAATACGAGTTTAAAACGTTTCGGTAAATACGTAATTTTTGTTCAGTTAAATTTGTATTGCAGTCTTTTAATTATCGTAAGTTTGATTGCTTGTGTACTTCGATTATAAAACGACCGAGTAATTTTTGCGTGAAAAATTTTCTCAGTGTATATAAAAAAATCAATTATGAGATTTTTTGTAAGCACTCCTAACCTACCCTTGTTTTTGTAGAAGTTGCTTTTTAAAAGAATTGCGCATTTTTTAAATTAATAATTTATTTTAAAAAAATGCCTTTTTTGGCATTTTAGATAGAATCGCTAGCTCGCCTATCTGCACTTCCGAAGGTTAAACTTTCGCTAGCATAACGTCCTGTCCGTTTGAAGTTTAGATTTTTGTTTGGTCGCGTTGTTTCCCTGTTATAGGTTAGACTTATATGCCGATCCACGTTTTCGACGGCACTTGCTACAAAAACTCGACCCGCTCGCAAACCCTCAATACGCTTATATAATCGTGTGCGTTAGCGTACACTCTCTTCGCTTATGGCTCGTTCAGCTCGCGCACCGCTCGGTCGTCCGTAAGCCGAAGGGTGTTTTGATAGTTGCGTTTCCTGATTTGGCCAATTCTGCGCAGGCGCACCAGACTCCCGCGCCGGAGAACCGCTCACTCTTTGTTTCAGCCCAGTGTTGTGAATGTGATGCGTGTTGTACAGTTTCAGTTCAGTTCAACAGAAATTCAATTTTTGCTGTTTATAGTGGCATGGTGCAGAATGGTCCTTTAATTATTTTGAGTTTCTGTATGTGCACCATTCATTTACTGAAGGTAAGTACTTGACTTGAAAAGCGAGTACCGATACACAGGCCTGCGAATTTAAATTTTTTTTCTGCGGCACGGGGTTAAACAGGTCTCTATACTTTGTTCAGTCAGGGAAGGCGGTTGGATTACCTGCGATGGCTCACTTAACACAAACACACACATGCAGCCGACCCGACGGTACCCTCATTCGGCGTTTAATGCCTACTGGACACTATTGGACACTCCGTTACTCGGACCGACTTTTCTTATGGTTTACAATTTAATAGCATTTAACATAACATTTTTTGATTCTGCGTTGAATTCCAAACAAAATTAGAGCAAACACGGTACGAATCTGACGAGAAATACTGTTCAAAGGTTATATGATATGGCTATAGAACGTATGCAGTTTTGTTTATCTGACCCACGAACTTGTTTTCGTAAATGAATATTTAAATAGGAATTCTGCAAATACCGCCACGTTTTTACACACTCAAGCTAGGACAATATTGTGATGTATTTATTATTTCTTTATGTGATGTATTATTTCGAGGAGGAGGCCCTCTTCTTGACTCAAGAAGGTTATATGCAAAATAATGTAATGCAAGCAAGCAAACACGCTTAGCAATACAAAAAAACTCGGATAAAAATCCAACATTTTTAAATATTGTAAATGGTTTTGTAAATACCGTATGTAGGCCTTTTATATAAACAGTGACGAAGGTGTTATCGACCAAATAACTTTTAATGCGGCCTTCGGCAGTTTCAAAAGTACGAAACGAGCCTTTCAAGCTCGAAACGCAGAAAGCTCATTGGTCTACTGTAAAAGTAAATAAACAAAAGTTAAAATAATATAATTATTAAATTAATAATTATGAAGCGCAAATGATTTGAAATAGTGAAAATAAGATGAAATTTTTAAATATTAAAATTGGTGGAATTTACACTAATGCAACAAGTTGGCATTTCTGTAAAACGTCTGTCTGAGACTAGATGGAGTGCCCATCACGAAGCAATAAAACCCGTCATGGGTAACTTTGAAAAGCTAATCGAAGCTGTTGAAGAACTATGCCAGCCCGACGAGACAGTCGAAACTAGAGGAGCTGCACATATCGTACTGCCTGCAATCAGCGACTTCTCATTTTTATGATACCTTTCATTGTGGGGGCAAGTTTTATATAATAGATTGCTTCATTATCTAGATGGACAGATACAAACAATACTTAAATAAAAATTTTACATTGTTTGAAAAACGGTTTTCAGGAACGTATTACCGTATTCCTTAGCGATCATCCGCTTTAATCTGCAGTACTTACGAAACATTAATTAGACTGCATAAATTTAATAAAAGATGGTAATTATACTTGAGACTACTGGAGGAGAAAGTAGAGCGCCTTTGTTTGTAAATGAGGTCAGTGAAAATGAACTGACGCATTAAAGTGTTCACTGGCAGTAATAATTTGAGACTGTACTCAGTAACTTACATTCATCGTATTTGCTTTTTCTCAATTGTAAAGTGCTTGTGGTTGAGAACTGAAAACAACTTCTTCCAACAGGTCACATCAGTCTTCGTTAACGCCCAGACGGCGACACCTGTATTGTACTTGTGGATATTTTTATACATAACTGCATGAGGTAATGAACAAGTACTTTGTTAATTTCATAGAAACATATGTAATACAAAACTACAAAAAATAAATTGTATACTATTCCTTATAGTAAACACTAGTAGCATTAATTGAGTAAAAAAAAATTATTTTTGTTGGTTATTTATCTATTTTTAGTTTTGTTAGTTTTATTAGCATCCATCTTAACACCAACTTTGTCACTACTTATTGCCACACTGCTAAATACTTCATTCTTGACGACGCCTTTTGGTGCCTCCACAATATTCAGGCCTTAAACGGTGTCGTTTAAGACCTAAAGATGTTGGAGAAACCAAAAGGCCGCGTCAAGAACAAAGTATCTAGCAGTCTGGCAATACGTAGTGACAAAGTTGTTATTTACTTATTGGTTACACGAATATGAATCATTGATAACGTTGTAAGAGAAAATGTAAAGTTACAGCTAAAATTTATAATTAGGCTGAGATGTTGAATTTATTGCTTTAGATTTTGAATTTCCATATCTTTTAATTACTTATTTAAAAACTATTTAAATTATGCAAGTTTTCAGCTCAAATTTTGAAACGCGAAGTCCTGATTTCCTATAAATTGTGGTAAAGTTCTCTTCTGAAGTCATTTATTTTATGTCACCTTTATAAAACACTGTAGATGTTTAATTAAAATTAAGTATTGAAACTTTTGTGTTTTAATAAAGCAAAGATTAAAGCAATTGGATGTAGCAATTTTTAAATATGTTTGTGTGAAAACGAGTTTTCAGTTTTAACACTACCGTTTGTCATTTGTCTGCTATATGTCGGCCTGGTTATCTGTTTGGAATACTGTTTGTGTCACAATAACTTTTAAATGCGTCAACCGATTTTTACCCAAAACACGGCATACGTGTACCTTTAATATAAAGAACTCCTTTATTTTTAAGATTACATTTTATAAAAATTTCAGTTTTAGTAATTACGAGAGTAAAATCCAAAAGAGAACAAAACGTTTGAATAAAAAATCCATGTTGGCGATCAAGTTAAAGAACTTTTCGATATAAATCTAAAAATATCGGTATGGAGAACCATACATGACTTCCATATTCTAAGATTTATATTTAAAATCATTTTCAGCCAAACAGCCAGGCTGTGTCTTACCTGCCTTTTTATTGCTGTATTAAATGAAAAATATTATATTACATTAAAATGAAAAAATTATAATTTTATTGCCTGGCAACAAAATTATTTTATTTTTAACAATTACCATTGTTTCAAAAAGTTTAAATAAATTTTCAAGTACTTTACTCTTGTTAAAACGTAAAAGGTTGCAGGTAAACTACCCCTTCCCCTTAACCGATCTTCACCAACATCGAAAGTCATTGAGACCTCTACAAATCAGGGACGTATGCAAAACATTATTTGATTCTGTTTGAATTTGCGGCTGTTATCGTTTGCCATAGAAAATACGCTTGATAAAAAAACGTTGCAGGTAAACTACCCCTTTCCCTCAACCGATCTTCACCAAAAACAATAGGTCTTGAGAACTCTACAATTTAGGGCTGTATGCAAAACATTATTTGATTCTGTTTGAATTTGCGGCTGTTATCGTTTGCCATAGGAAATACCCTTGTTAAAACATAAAACGTTACAGGTAAACTACCCCTTTCCCTTAACCGATCTTCACCAAAAACAATACGTCTTGAGAACTCTACAATTCAGGGCTGTATGCAAAAAATTATTTGATTCTGTTTGAATTTGCGGCAGTTATCGTTTGCCATAGAAAAAAAATCTACAGATAGACAGACAGATAGACAGACAGACACACAGACACTTTTCGGAAAACGACTTTTTTTCATGTTTTGAGTGTAGTAGAATCAGAATCTGCAATAATCTCGAACACGATTTTTTTGCCATCACCATACTTCCATTCCTTAAGGAATATGGAAGTAATTAGTATTCACTTTAAGAATTTATAAATTTTAGGAAACCCGGGCGTAAAAAATTAATCAAGTTTTGAAATCCGTAGTCCTGTTTAAATATCCATTACTGGTTTCAGACTAAATGGAGTTTTAACACAATTCTTTAAAAGACCGTAACTTAATAATAAAGGGTTTCTAGACTTTTGTTTGCATGAACTTATGAAATTATTCTGTAGACTTTTACGGACTGAGTCAACCATGTGATTTATGAAATCATATTTTAGTGCTAGGGTTACAACCGAGGTCGGTTGTTAAAAACCGTCTCTTCGTTACTACTAACTTTTCTAAGGGTCGAGCGGTGGTCGTCATCAGTGTAGTGACAGATACACAAATTGTATAGATGTCCTAAAGACTGGCAACAAAGATTGTATAATACAGAGACGAACATCCCTACACAATTTTCATAAAAGCTGACTATTTCATAAGAAATCGGTCAACAAGTCCTACATTTGTATATAAAAACAAAATTATCCTTTATTCTTATTTCTAGAACAAGTCCTCAAAATAATAACTTTCAGGACTTTTAATAATTACTTAATGAGACATTTTACATGTACATGAAAAGAAACCAGACGAAAAGAAAGACACGAAGGTAAAATCATGTAACATACAAAGACAACAAAAAAATTTTGACTAATATTTAAAATAAGAATTGTTGACTGCCCTCGGAATACTTTTTTTTTTGCTAATTCAGTTAGACTTTAGAGAAAACATTACACAATATTGAAAGGCCTTGTGAACAGTCTTTCCAAGACGGTGGTAGATTATTCTCTATTATTCTCTTCATAGTAGAGGCATTCACAAACGAGCCATCACACTGTTCACTTTAATTTTAATATTAATAAACATAAGTAATGACTATCAAAGGTAAACATCCAATAAGATAAAAAATTAGGGTCACTGATAATGTGCTGAAGCAAATATCGCACTGTCAATACCTAGGATGTGATATTACATGTCAATTTGACGAGGACATCTAGAAAAAGATAAACAGATTTCAGGGGATTTATGACAATATTAAAAGAACTTTAGGGAGAAAAACAAGAAAGGAAAATTAAATGAAGTTCTATAAGTTATGGCAGACCCCACTCTTTTATAAGGTTCCGAAACATGGGTTTTATCTAAAAAAGATACAAGTCATATCCAAGCTGCAGAGATGAATTTCTTGAGATACGTAAAGTGATGTACACGAAACGATAGAATTAGAAACGGTTGATAAGACATGAATTGGGTAAATTCTCTGTAAATACAAGAATCGAGGAATATGAGGTGAGATGGAGTGAACATATAAGTAGAATGGAAGCGGAAAGGCTACCTCAGCAAGTTTTACAATATGGGCCTAAAGGAAAAAGAGATGTGGGAAGAACAACCAAAAAATTGGTTGAAAATAGAGACCGGAACAGGTGACTAATGTGCCGGGCTATCAGGCCGTGGTCCGATGTCATTTGACGCAAACGTTTCAGCCACTCAATCGGTGGCCATCTTCAATGTTTGAGGACTGAACACTGACACAGGTCTAACAGTCAGTGAGCCACAGTACAGCGGCTAAAGCTTTAGACAGCAGTCGGAACAGGTGTGATGTCGCCTAATAATTGTGGTCGCTGTCCACCAAATCAACAATTGCCCACAAAATGCATCGACCAAACTTGAGTAGGTGCATACAGTACCCACTAACGTGTACAGTGCAATTCCAATGTACGTACTTTAACTAGTGACGGAATCATTCGAGGTATATTTCAAATATCTCAAGATAAAACATATTCTTTGGCAGGCGTCATAATTGATTGTAAATCATGAAGTCACAAGTCGGATTGAAAAGATTCTATTATCTTTTTTATTAATACTTATATCTAATTAACACACCCCTTATGGTATTTTAACCTTCAATATTTATTTTTACATACAATTAGAAGCAATTTACGATTTTTTTACAATGAATTATAGTAATGCCTTGTGTAAATCTTACTTTATTGTTTTAGTTTAAATGGTAACCTATTATAAATTATTTCACTCTACTTACATACTAGCAAACTGCTTAGAAAATAATATTAAAATTTTCATTATTGTAATTGTTAGTAACAATATATTTTCCGTTTCCAGGCAATTGACCACAATTAATATAAATTATTAATTTAATTTAAACCGGCAACGTTTATAATTGATATCTCTGCAAATAAATCCTCTCGTGGTCCGTTTACCCATTATGAAACGCTTCAGGTAATGGCATTTTTATTATTATTATTGTCACGGTTAGGACACGAGCATCACACTCACACACATCCGTTTGGGGGACACACGCTGGCGCGCGGTTTGCGTGTCGTGGCCTAATGCAAGCGCGCGCCTTGCATTGACTCCAGCACATATTCTCGTACGCACAGCGTGTGACGCCTGCGCGTACAGACTCACACCGCACCGCTTGAGCCGACACATGTCCTGCGATGCAGTCTGGGTGTTGGGGGCAGTGCGAGCGCGCGCGGCTTGCATTGACTCCAGCACACACTCTGGTACGTCGCACGCATGTGACACGCTCGCGGTGCACACACATGCTTTGTCGTTCTAATCGTGGTAATCATAGTAGTAAAATTGTCCAACTGGTGTATTTTCACAATGGGTAAATAGAGCCAGGGAGTATTTATTTCAGAGACGTTCAAGTAATTTGAAAAAAAGCACAATGTATCTGCAGTAACATACGACCTAAATAAATATCAGCTATGAAGTCAGGAAAGAATGCAGTCAGTACATGAGACTATTAATAAATATTATGACAAACGCTCAAATTTGCTTTTCTTTGTTACTTTCATTTGGGGGTCAAGGGGCCTTCCAACTTAGAACACCATACACATATCTTTAAACATTTAAACACTTGTATCTGTAAACATTAATTGTTGTCGTGCGAGTATAGAACGTAGGTGCCGCCTTGTTTCTAACTCGGCTCGGCTTACGAAACTAGACTATACGCTTGTACTGTTGTGTTTAATGCCTGTAGACTGGTATTAGGTGAACAATCTACATGTTAGTCTTATTATTTTCTGCAGAACTAGGCGCTGTCTCCATCTACAACCCATACCTTGCGAGAATCTGTGTCTTTTCCCTTCAAGCTTATAATTTAAATTTGCGTAATGAGTCTTTTCCCCCTCTCCATTCCGCTTGTTTGGCCCATCCACTCTGACTTCTACTCAGTTCTGTTGTTGAAAAAGGACGTACACAATTCTGTTCTTATGGCATGGCTTCTAAGACTGTCTAATATTGTAAAACTCTTAATACGTCTAAGAATTCTAATCTCTGTTGCTTACACATCACTATCATTATCAGTGACCCTAATTTTTTATCTTATTGGATGTTTACCTTTGATAGTCATTACTTATGTTTATTAATATTAAAATTAAAGTGAACAGTGTGATGGCTCGTTTGTGAATGCCTCTACTATGAAGAGAATAATAGAGAATAATCTACCACCGTCTTGGAAAGACTGTTCACAAGGCCTTTCAATATTGTGTAATGTTTTCTCTAAAGTCTAACTGAATTAGCAAAAAAAAAAGTATTCCGAGGGCAGTCAACAATTCTTATTTTAAATATTAGTCAAAATTTTTTTGTTGTCTTTGTATGTTACATGATTTTACCTTCGTGTCTTTCTTTTCGTCTGGTTTCTTTTCATGTACATGTAAAATGTCTCATTAAGTAATTATTAAAAGTCCTGAAAGTTATTATTTTGAGGACTTGTTCTAGAAATAAGAATAAAGGATAATTTTGTTTTTATATACAAATGTAGGACTTGTTGACCGATTTCTTATGAAATAGTCAGCTTTTATGAAAATTGTGTAGGGATGTTCGTCTCTGTATTATACAATCTTTGTTGCCAGTCTTTAGGACATCTATACAATTTGTGTATCTGTCACTACACTGATGACGACCACCGCTCGACCCTTAGAAAAGTTAGTAGTAACGAAGAGACGGTTTTTAACAACCGACCTCGGTTGTAACCCTAGCACTAAAATATGATTTCATAAATCACATGGTTGACTCAGTCCGTAAAAGTCTACAGAATAATTTCATAAGTTCATGCAAACAAAAGTCTAGAAACCCTTTATTATTAAGTTACGGTCTTTTAAAGAATTGTGTTAAAACTCCATTTAGTCTGAAACCAGTAATGGATATTTAAACAGGACTACGGATTTCAAAACTTGATTAATTTTTTACGCCCGGGTTTCCTAAAATTTATAAATTCTTAAAGTGAATACTAATTACTTCCATATTCCTTAAGGAATGGAAGTATGGTGATGGCAAAAAAATCGTGTTCGAGATTATTGCAGATTCTGATTCTACTACACTCAAAACATGAAAAAAAGTCGTTTTCCGAAAAGTGTCTGTGTGTCTGTCTGTCTATCTGTCTGTCTATCTGTAGATTTTTTTTCTATGGCAAACGATAACTGCCGCAAATTCAAACAGAATCAAATAATTTTTTGCATACAGCCCTGAATTGTAGAGTTCTCAAGACCTATTGTTTTTGGTGAAGATCGGTTAAGGGAAAGGGGTAGTTTACCTGTAACGTTTTATGTTTTAACAAGGGTATTTCCTATGGCAAACGATAACAGCCGCAAATTCAAACAGAATCAAATAATGTTTTGCATACAGCCCTAAATTGTAGAGTTCTCAAGACCTATTGTTTTTGGTGAAGATCGGTTGAGGGAAAGGGGTAGTTTACCTGCAACGTTTTTTTATCAAGCGTATTTTCTATGGCAAACGATAACAGCCGCAAATTCAAACAGAATCAAATAATGTTTTGCATACGTCCCTGATTTGTAGAGGTCTCAATGACTTTCGATGTTGGTGAAGATCGGTTAAGGGGAAGGGGTAGTTTACCTGCAACCTTTTACGTTTTAACAAGAGTAAAGTACTTGAAAATTTATTTAAACTTTTTGAAACAATGGTAATTGTTAAAAATAAAATAATTTTGTTGCCAGGCAATAAAATTATAATTTTTTCATTTTAATGTAATATAATATTTTTCATTTAATACAGCAATAAAAAGGCAGGTAAGACACAGCCTGGCTGTTTGGCTGAAAATGATTTTAAATATAAATCTTAGAATATGGAAGTCATGTATGGTTCTCCATACCGATATTTTTAGATTTATATCGAAAAGTTCTTTAACTTGATCGCCAACATGGATTTTTTATTCAAACGTTTTGTTCTCTTTTGGATTTTACTCTCGTAATTACTAAAACTGAAATTTTTATAAAATGTAATCTTAAAAATAAAGGAGTTCTTTATATTAAAGGTACACGTATGCCGTGTTTTGGGTAAAAATCGGTTGACGCATTTAAAAGTTATTGTGACACAAACAGTATTCCAAACAGATAACCAGGCCGACATATAGCAGACAAATGACAAACGGTAGTGTTAAAACTGAAAACTCGTTTTCACACAAACATATTTAAAAATTGCTACATCCAATTGCTTTAATCTTTGCTTTATTAAAACACAAAAGTTTCAATACTTAATTTTAATTAAACATCTACAGTGTTTTATAAAGGTGACATAAAATAAATGACTTCAGAAGAGAACTTTACCACAATTTATAGGAAATCAGGACTTCGCGTTTCAAAATTTGAGCTGAAAACTTGCATAATTTAAATAGTTTTTAAATAAGTAATTAAAAGATATGGAAATTCAAAATCTAAAGCAATAAATTCAACATCTCAGCCTAATTATAAATTTTAGCTGTAACTTTACATTTTCTCTTACAACGTTATCAATGATTCATATTCGTGTAACCAATAAGTAAATAACAACTTTGTCACTACGTATTGCCAGACTGCTAGATACTTTGTTCTTGACGCGGCCTTTTGGTTTCTCCAACATCTTTAGGTCTTAAACGACACCGTTTAAGGCCTGAATATTGTGGAGGCACCAAAAGGCGTCGTCAAGAATGAAGTATTTAGCAGTGTGGCAATAAGTAGTGACAAAGTTGGTGTTAAGATGGATGCTAATAAAACTAACAAAACTAAAAATAGATAAATAACCAACAAAAATAATTTTTTTTTTACTCAATTAATGCTACTAGTGTTTACTATAAGGAATAGTATACAATTTATTTTTTGTAGTTTTGTATTACATATGTTTCTATGAAATTAACAAAGTACTTGTTCATTACCTCATGCAGTTATGTATAAAAATATCCACAAGTACAATACAGGTGTCGCCGTCTGGGCGTTAACGAAGACTGATGTGACCTGTTGGAAGAAGTTGTTTTCAGTTCTCAACCACAAGCACTTTACAATTGAGAAAAAGCAAATACGATGAATGTAAGTTACTGAGTACAGTCTCAAATTATTACTGCCAGTGAACACTTTAATGCGTCAGTTCATTTTCACTGACCTCATTTACAAACAAAGGCGCTCTACTTTCTCCTCCAGTAGTCTCAAGTATAATTACCATCTTTTATTAAATTTATGCAGTCTTATTAATGTTTCGTAAGTACTGCAGATTAAAGCGGATGATCGCTAAGGAATACGGTAATACGTTCCTGAAAACCGTTTTTCAAACAATGTAAAATTTTTATTTAAGTATTGTTTGTATCTGTCCATCTAGATAATGAAGCAATCTATTATATAAAACAGTGATTGTATAACACGCTCTCCAAACCATTCCGTGGTTCATTTAATTCTATCTTACCCTCTTCGGAAATAAATCATTTTCAAAGTTTCAACATTAAATAAGACATTAAAGTAGGACGAGAAATTTAATTCAAAAAATTTATGGAACTATGACACTCTATAATATGCCATTCTAGTTCGGCGATACATTTTTCACGTGGTTATCTTCTCCTAGTTTTACATTAATAATAAATTTTGAAAATTTGTCCGTATTTAGTATCTACTTATAGAGCGATTTCTATTCAGTTTCCATTTTTGTTATGCTTAAAAATGTATCATATCCTACTCCTTTTTGAAAGCTTGATTAAAGTTATACCAGCAGGGGTCTGGAAAGAGAAATGTATTAAAAAGAACAACAGTGTATCCTTATTGTTTAAAAATTAAATTTTGAAGATCCTGCCAATTTATGTAAATTGTTAATAAGCAACAAGTTTTCAAAATGTAGTACAAAATTGAGTATGTTTTACTCAAATAAATCTGATAAAAATGAAAGAAGAAATTTTTGTAAATTTCCTTATTGTAAAATTTTATGGAAATGTTAGTTGACTTTTCGTTACTCGGTTTCCTCATATAAAAGTCAATAAACAAATTGCAATAAATTGTTCTTGCATTAAAACAATACAATATTACACTTAAGTAAAATAATTAATTATTACGACGGTGTCACGGATCGTCGTGTTGTATAGTGGAAACAGAGTAACCGACACCAATGAAGTCCCTTATTACAAACTTTAATTATACACAAACAACAGTTAGGAATACAATAATTCAAGTTACATTTGTCCGACACACAACAATAAATGCCACCTTTTTAGAATTATGGACTGACAAACAGAGTACTCACTTTTTTAACTAATCTTCAACAATCAGTTCCACCCTCATTTGTAATGTCGCCAGGCGTAACTGAACTGATCTCGACCACTCCAAATTCAGTATTTGTACGTCGACCGCTTTGCGTAGTAGTGACAAAGCGGGCCTTGATATCGGTATAATAGTCGACAAACGTGTAAAAAGGGGATACTTCAATTTATCTAGAATGTTATGTAATTATGCTGCGTCTATAAAAACTTCTGCCCTACCACGTGCCATGAGTCAGGTATACGTTTTTGTTATTTTTCAGCTCAACGTATTATGTGTTGATATTTTTTTTTAAGTCACTTGGCCGTTAATACTCCTTACTTCAAATTTAGTACTATAATTTCTAACATTTGTCGGAGAAACTAAATCCGGTTTTTTCTGTATAATAATGGCGACATGCCTCTTGGAAAACACGCTTTATTACTGTTTACTTCATACAGTTATTTATCATACATTTAAAAAGAATAATATAATGAGAGAATTTTATATTTTATTGCCTATTTTTAAGTAACTGAATATAGTATGATAAGTTCACAGAATCATAATAATAATTTCTTACGTTGTGTATTCCACATACAAAGAGGTTTAATATGACATCTGACTTACGTTCATACAGCTTGCAGCTAACGTTAAAAGTATTTAACAGCAACGGTGTCAAGTACTAAACTTTTGTGATGATAACCACTTACAAACTAAGCAGTGACGATCATAGAACAGAAAACTTTTGTTACTGTATCAAAGTTCATTGTGTTTTTCACTACAGTGCTAAACTTTTAAAACATAAACTTTTACTTGTTTAAACGACAGCCATCAAGTAGGATTATATTCAACGACAGAACTTGAAACTTTGCTTGCTGACCTGAAAAGTCTCTCTTTTATCATTCTTCTATCACTTCTCTTTTATCGCTTACAAAGATCGATGTGTGAGACGGTGCATTATCGTGGTGCAATACCACGAATTGTTTTCTCCATAAATCTGGCCGATTCCGACAAATATTTTTACGCAAACACTTCATGTCACTCAACCAATATTCTTTATTACCGTTTGTCCATCCGGAAGGAATTCTGAATAAACAACACCAAGGTAACTGAAGAAAACTGTGAGCAAAACCTTGATTTTTGAGCGCCTTTGACACGGGTATTAGGTTTCGGTCAGTTTCTAAAGCAATATTCCAAAGCTTGTTGACTTTTTTGCATGTCGTACTGATATACCCATGTTTTATCGCCCGTTATGAAACGTTTCATAAATTAAGAGTAGCTATAAGTTCTCAAAATCATGTCTTCAACAACACTTTTCCAATGTTCTGTTTACAAAAACTGCAGCTCCTTTGCAACAAGTCATGCAACAAGTCCCATGCCCAAAACGGCCGTCAAAATATTATAAACGGACATGTGAGGTACTTTCAGTTTATGAACCACCTCTCTAACACTGAAGCGACGATTTTCGATGACCATTTTCTTCATTTTTTTTTATGTTTTTGTTAGTGGAAGACGTTGAACGTCGGCCGGAACGCGGCAAATCCTGAACTTCTTCTCGGCTTTCTTTGAGCCCTTATACCAATTCATACGCTTGTGTTTTCGAGAGGCACGACTCACCATAGCCTTTTTGTACCATTTTTAACGCTTCGACACAAGAAAGTTTGTTAAAAACACAAACTTTAACAAACTTTAAAACAAATTCTTTTTTTGACAGCTTTTCCATTGTAAAAATCGGAGAACACACTTGAGGTCAACTGGCATAAACAGCTGCTGTAAACACACTATTTGTCGCATTGCTCTAAAACTCACCGTAACAACACACCACAGTGGTTGTACAAAAATTGTTTTTAATACATGCATCGCAGGAGATTCAAATAGGAAATACCGGGTACATTTCTTACAGAAGGTACAAACGACAACGTGGATCTAGCCATGGCTAATTGACATATGAATTTGGTGTATGATATTAGCGTCTTAAATGCATTTACATTAGTTTATGCATACTGCATTAATAACCATTGTCAGTATTTTAGCTGTATAGATGGAAGTGAGAGGTGTTTATTTTTTATTTGTCGTATGAAAAAACGTAATTATTTTCGTTCCAGAATAAGTGCACGTTGTGGCACCAACTTCTGTGCTGTGTATAGGTATCATATAGAATAAGTAGTCGAAATATATGTTATTGGAATGAAGTGGACTTATTAATGATCCTAGTATTTTTGACAACCTACTACGCTTCTAATACAATTTAAAAAAATAGTTAATCTGTCTTTGTTGACCTTTTTCACACAAACTAAAATTTACATTCTGTACAATGAAATAAATTATAATTTTAAAGTTCTTTTTGTCTCAGTGATGTTGTAGAGTCTCTCTTTTACATATTTTTTGTTTTCATTTTACACAAATAATACAAGTCTACTTCCCTTTTACGTCGACTAGAGATTCTTCAGACGACGGGTTGATCCTGGATCAATGGGTACATGCATGGGTATTGTCTGTCCGGTCTCCTCATGGTCGCTTTCAAGCGTGTAAATACGTATTTTTACGGGCTCGGTTCCGTACACTTTTACCGCGAACCAATACTGTTACTGCTAAAATAGCGTATTATGCTTACACCCCTTTTTCAGTCAGCTTAAAGTGTCTACTTACCTAATCGGACATCTTTCACTTTCTCAAACAGCACAATTATAATATTTCTCGCAGTAACTTTGGAGATTTTCTAACTTGTGTTTGTCGCCATTAGCAGACCAACCGTCTAAGCGGCGTTTACACGTTATCGATGACGAAGAGAAATTGAGGTATCCATTAAAAGTAATTTTCATCGACTTAATTATCGTAACCTGATTGCTTCTTTGGTAACCCTTACTCACGATTTTATAAATGATAATTTTCTTATCAAAGGAGGCTTCCAAACAAAACAGTTATTGTTTAAAAAAACCCTGGATATTTCGACAATTAATTTACGCCTATGAAACGTTTTTGTTTAAGTAATGCGTACGTTCAGTTTCTGATTTTTAAAATAACTATTGTTATAAGATAGGTCTTTTATTAGAAGTATTCTGATATAAATTGCATTTAAAAAATTCCCACATCTCAAAAGTTATTCAAATTAACGTTTCTTTATTAATATCTAGTAACATACTTTCGTAGCTTTGCACACGCGCACTACGCACGCGGCTAATCATCTTATGCACTATCTCACTGCACTTGAAGTTGTTTTACTTATCTAAAAATACGTAAAACTAACACTTTTAACAGTGCTTTCATCAAACAATTTAAAGTGTTCAAGCCTGCAGTCTCTACTTATTCATACATGATCTTTATGAGCTATCATATGCTTTACACTCTGATACTTTGCATATGCAATTAAATTGTCCATTGTAACATATGGCATACACACACGCGCGTATAAAAAATTGAAATTTTATAAGAATCTTATATTTAAAAGAATTTATATGCGTCCGCGTTTGCGACAGTGCGTATGTGTGTTATGTACTTTCCTTATTATTTTTTCCTTAAATCAACAAAGCAGATATCCAGAACCTCATGCACTTGGGTAAGAGTAAAAACACCTCCAGACACAATACAGATGTCGTCGTCTAGACTTAAATCAAGACAGATGTGACTTGTTGGAAGAAGTTGTTTTCAGTTTTCAACCACAAACACTTTACAATAGGGAACAAGCAATTACGTCAAATGTAGGCTACCGTACTGAGTTCAGTCTCAAACTAGCCCTGATAGTTAACATTTTAATGTAGCAATTGATTCCACTGACCTCATTTAGAAAAGGAGACATTCAGCTTTGTCCTTCTGTACACAAGTATAATTACGGTGCTTTATTAAATTTATACAGTTTTATTGAGTTTTCTTACTATTGTACTGTGACTCACTTGTAATGACTAAGCTAATATATCTCTGAAGTATCTGTCCGTCTGCAAAATGAAACAGTGTAGTATTATAGAAGAGGGTTCGGAAAATACACTCCACAGGCAAGCTAAATTCGGCCTCTCAATTGATTGTACTCTATTTTGCTCTCAATTCACTCATTTCTATAATTTTAAAAATTTATATGATAAAATTTTAAACACAACGGATTTAATCAGTGATTTCACAATAAGTTGTAATAGTTTTACACGCTACTTTGTTGAGATTTTATTGTACCATATCTACCTTGTTTACATCAATAATAAAACATTTGGTTAAGTACTGACAGACAAAAGATGATCGTTTTAGTGCAGAACAATACGGATCTAGACTGGAAGGCCGATAAACATTCCTGGTAGAGGGCAGCAGTAACCACCAAGTTAGGGCGTAAGGGAAATGATCCTGTACCGGCTTATATTTGGAATATTAGGCGTAGTGCATCTTGTTGGATCTAGTCTGTTGTAATACTGAGTCTTAGTGTTTATTTTGCTGCTACTTTTTAGTTGGATGTTAGCGCATCAAAGGCTAGGGGAAGACAACCCTGAATAAAAATTACCGGAAGTCATGGCCAGTAAGGAGGCAGCCTCTCCACATGAGTTACCTATCTATAGGCTGATACCCTGTAATAGGGAAATTAATGTACTCAGAATCTTCAAAGAAAACAGCTGAACGGAGTTAATAGTAAACGACTGCACCTCAAAAAGGATAAGCGATTTGGAATAAATGACGATGGATATCTGAAGGATCTTTGGCGGCGTAACAGGCAGAACCTTGCCTGTGCAGTGATATAAAGATGATGATGATAATGAGTTACAGACTGTGTTCTATTTTGCTTCCTGTCTAACTAAACCTATCAGTGTGTAATGTCCGCCTGCTCTACAATAACCTGAAGGAAATTGGAATAATTTTATCACTACAAAGATAAAGTATTGCAAAGAATAACAATGTAAATTTTACGTATGATGTAGAAAATACAACACATGATGCTGACTACACTTTTATTAGTTATTAAAAATATACAATACAAAAAATATAAACTAACTTTTTTAATGACTAAATATTAAGTGACTCTAAAAATTAAGTTCTTAGAAAGATGAAGATAAGAACGCTTCAGTATCTGAGACATCTCATACAAAATGAACAGAGATTTTACTTATTGCAGTCCATACTACAAGAAAAAGTACTTGGAAAGAGAGAAGTTGGACGACCGAGAATATCATGGCTGGGAAGAAACCTGGTTTGGCATGAATACAACTGACTTATTCCGTGCAGCAGTGCAGAAAGTCAACATAGTCTGTATGATATCCAACATCCGAAACGGATAGGAACTCTCAGAGGAAGATAAAAATTAAAATTCCAAGGTATTTTATACGGAACTATGTTTTATCAGCTTCTGGACCTGAACATGTTTAGTCCATTATTTAATTACTGAAAGCTTACAAGACCCGTATCCTCTAGTCAAAAGATTGTTAATACTGATCTGTTTTTCAGTCATGTAGGTTATGTAAAGGTACTTGCATACTTTGATATTCTGTAATATCACCTTTACAGAATTCTGTATCCACGACTCACTGACGAAGGAGGACACCACTCCGAAACAGCTGTCTGAGTGAAAAACAAAGTAAGTTTAGTTTACAAGTGAAAGTTGTATTAAAACTAATAAAATTATAAGTGCTGTAAACAAAGTAGTGATGAACATACAAAAAAAAAATTATCGGTATGGAGAACCATACATGACTTCCATGTTCTAAGATATATATTTAAAATCATTTACGAAATTAAATGTTTCCATAGAAACTAATTCTTTCCACTTATTGCTTCAGCCTTAACCACAGTACTGTGGTCACTAACGTATACCACCACACGTTATCGCACTCAATTTTCACTGATGATAGCAGTCGACGGCACTGCCGAAACGTCTGGTTTTTGCAGAAAACATTGGACTACGGCCAAACAGCCCGGGAAGGAATTTTAACAACAAACTACTACTTTGTTACAAATAACGTAGTACACATAAAAATTATCACCTCCCCCTTCAACTAAAATTTTCATTTATAGAAAATTACCCCCACCCCGTTCAACTAGCCTCTTCATTTATAGATATTTCATCTACGTTTCTACAGTGGATTTCAAGATCTTCTTATCCCGAAAAAATTTCTCTTGTTACAACATAAAATGTACCCGGTAAACTACCCCTTTCCCTTAACTGATCTTCACCAAAATCAAAAGGCCTTCAGTCTTTTACAATTGAGGAACTTATGCAACAAAATATTTGATTCTGTTTGAATGTGCGGCAGTTATCGTTCGTCATAAAAAAAATTACCGTTGTTAAAACATAAAATGTTGCAGGTAAACTACCCCTTACCCTTAACCGATTTTCACCAAAATCAAGACATTGAGATCTCTATAGATCAGGAAGGTATGCAAAACATTATTTGAGTCTAATTACATTTACGGCAGTTATCATTCATCATAGAAACAATTACCCATGTCAAAACATAAAACGTTGCAGGTAAACTACCCCTTTCATAAGTCGATCTTCAACAAAAACAATAGGTCTTGAGAACTCTACAATTCAGGGCTGTATGCAAAATATTATTTGTTTCTGTTTGAATTTGCGGCTGTTATCGTTTGTCATAGAAAATACCCTTGTTAAAACAAAAAACGTTGCTGTTAAATTACCCCTTTCCCTTAACCGATCTTCACCAAAAACAGTAGATCTTGAGATCTCTACAATTCAGGGCTGTATGGAAAACATTATTTGATTCTGTTTAAATTTGTGGCTGTTATCGTTTGCCATAGAAAAAAATCTACAGACACACACAGACACTTTTCGAAAAATGACTTTTTTTCATGTTTTGAGTGTAGTACAATCAGAATCTGCAATAATCTCGAACACGATTTTTTTTGCCATCACCATACTTCCATTTCCAATGGAACATGGATGTAAAATTACTCTTGATAAAAA
The DNA here is from genome assembly GCA_034769895.1 of Magicicada septendecula. Taxonomy (NCBI): domain Eukaryota; kingdom Metazoa; phylum Arthropoda; class Insecta; order Hemiptera; family Cicadidae; genus Magicicada; species Magicicada septendecula. The sequence continues at coordinate 107,352,634 of CM068372.1, read as the reverse complement.
AGCGTTATCGTTTGCCATAGAAAATACCCTTGTTAAAACATAAAAATTAGCAGGTAAACTACTCCTTTCTCTTAACCGATCTTCACCAAAAAGAGTAGATCTTTAAAACTCTACAATTAAGGGCTGTATGCAAAACATTATATGATTCTGGTTGATTTGCGACTGTTATCGTTTTCCATAGAAACAAATTACCCTTGATTAAAAAAAACCGTTGCCGGTAAACTACCCCTTTCCCTTAACCGATCTTCACCAAAACCAATACGTCTTGAGTCCTCTACAAATAAGGGCTGTATGGAAAAAATTATTTCATCTGTTTGAATTTGCGGCTGTTATCGTTTGCCAAAAATTACCCTTGTTAAGACATAAAACGTTGCTGGTAAACTACCCATTTCCCTTAACCGATCTTAAAAAAAAAACAATAGGTCTTGAGAACTCTACAATTTAGGGCTGTATGCAAATAATCATTTGATTCTGTTTGAATTTGCGACTGTTATCGTTTGCCATACAAAAATCTATAGACACACAGACACTTTTCGAAAAATGACTTTTTTCATGTTTTGAGTGTAGTTCAATCAGAATCTGCAATAATCTTGAACACGATTTTTTTGCCATCACCATACTTCCATTTCCTTAAGGAACATGGAAGAAAAAAACAGTATAATAATAATTTCTCGTGTTGTGTGTTCCACATGCAAAGAGGTTTAACATAACAACTGACTTCAACATTACGTTCACACAGCTTGCAGCTGACGCTAAAAGTATTTAACAGCAACGGTGTCAAGTATTAAACTTTGGTGATGATAACCACTTACAAACTAAGCAGTGACGATCATAGAACACAGTAAACTTTTGTTACTCTATCAAAGTTTATTGTGTTTTTACTACAGTGTTATACTTTTAAAACATAAACTTTTACTTGTCCAAACGACAACCATCAAGTAGGATTATATTTAACGACAGAACTTTGCTTACAGACTTGCAAAGTTTCTCTTTTATCACTTTTTTATATACATCCGTTTTTTACGTTTCCTTGTCATTGGTATAGTTGTCAAACAAAGTTCATATCGTTGTGCTGATTTATTTAGCGTTCTAGACAATTTATACAACTAGAATATACATTAACTTCTATTTTAAAAACTTATTGGTTCTTAACAAAAAATTGTATTTTAATTAAGAAAGTAGCGTTAGTGGTTATAATCACAAACAGAATTATCACTGTTGCACACCACTATAGAATAATTATTCCGATTAGCGCTTTCAAGCTTCTCAGCTCATCGTCATATCGGAAAATTTTCCAATCTGAAAAGCTTGAAAGCGCTAATCGGAATAATTTTTCTATAGTAGTTTGCAACAGTGATAATTCTGTTTAAAAAAAATTGTATTGTATGTTCATGAATATACTAGTCCTCGTATACTGTCCACGTATGTCGTAGTACTGTTTAAGGAATTTTCATTTTCATTTTAATTTAAATCATATATGAGTGAAAATATATCGTTCCTGGCAGGGAAGCATATCTCAATTATGTAATGTTTACGTTTCCAAAGTTTTATTTTTGTGATTACCGCAAAAAAATCCAGGCAGGACACACACACACACACACACAATTCTCGTTATTTCTTACCTCACTCGATTTTATTTTTTTACGTTTGCACGCTTTTTAAATGGAAAGTGCCGAAACCCACGCCAACTTGACGCGTGCAAGCCGAAAAAGTGCCCAGCGTGTACAGCGATTTGCTTCCTGTTGGCCAGTGTAACGTGTTTACAGAGGAACGGTTCATAGACAGACTTTTCATCTTTAGGGAATGAACCCTCTGCAAGATGCTCAGGGTCCATGAGAGACTTCGGAGCGCTCATTCTTTTCCTCGTGTTTGTTATGTGCAACGTAGACTGTAGATTCGCAGCTTTGCTCTGCAAAATTTTTGCCCACGGTGTACCCTCATACGCCCTAAAGCCTGCTATGATGTTTTGATTACGGATATTATAATATTAAAACTTTACTCTGACACTTTGGAAACTTGAACACTACTTAATGGAGATCAAACATTAACTTTTACAAGCCATTAATTTTATGCATGTTTTGAAGCAATAAATGTTTTAATAAATTAATACAACCTGTGTACTTATTTCTATTATGATATGAGAATTACAAACTAATATGTGCATGTGTGTATGTATGAAAAATATATAAATATTTTCTCCTCTGGAAAATTGATTGCCCATCCTGGAAAACATTTTGACCTCCCTGATGGCTAGTTATTTACTAGCCTGTGTGGAATATAGTTTTATGACATGGATCAGAATGGTGGGCGTTAAACAGAAGACACAAACGTATTTATGAAGAAATGTTTTGCTGAGAAATTTGTAATTATATAGGTGAACAGAGTCGTCGTTTAGGAAATCAGAAGACGAATGGAAATAAATAAAGAAAGACTCGATTTTAAAAAAGAAAAATGACTAGTATATTTTTGACAGGAAAGACTTTGATAACACTATAGACATCATTCACCCTCGGCCGATACCTCGCAACGAGAGTCCAAGTTCATTACAGGAATCAGATCGCAGCTACCTTTGGCCAGGTTCTGACCTACATCTATCAAAAAGTACAGTCCTTCCTCACGAAGGTTGAGGATAGTCTTAACCCACCTGACATAGGGGTACCATTTTAGCTGATACGTCGTTTCTTCTGAACTCAAGCATCTACTTATTAATATTTAAATGATTTTAAAATATAAATTTTAGGACATGGAAGTCACGTATGTTTCTCCATACCGATTTTTATGAATTTGTGACGGTTACGGTATTAACACGACGGTCATGGATCTCTTTACTCTAAAATGTAAACAGAGTTGAAAGGCTCAAGTTAGCAGATATCATAGTTTTATTGACAACACCTCTGTTACTATTTATTCTATACAATTGTAGAATTAAGTTCTTAAATATTAATAATAAGATGGCGTGTTAATAGATTTGAGTTTTATAAAAGAATTATATTTATCAATACACAGAAGTTTAATATTCTAAAGAATACATTTTAGTAAAGATTAAATTTAAATTAAAAATAAAATTTCAAATAGTACTCAAAAAGAAACACGGTTAATAAATATTAAATACTTATTTTTATCAATAACAGCAAATATATTAACAAAAACTGTAAAAGCTAAGGGATACATTAAAATGTTTTTGTTTAATAAACAGTTAGTTATAATGGCTTTACAGTAAGCATATTTATTTATTGAACACAATATGTGAAAATAATGTCTACAGCATGTCTTTGCTTGTGAAATGCAAGACAACGGACAATAACGCCCCGTGCTCCAGACTTGGACCAAGTAAAACTTCTTACCTTTAAAAGAGTTTGATTCCTACCATACATTTCCCGTTTCCTCTTTCTTAGTCGTTTCCTACTAATAGATTCTGACGTTTTCCTCAATAATCGTACTCCCAAACATCCTACTCAGTCAATACGTTGCCTAACTGTTGCCCGTCTTTTGCTCTCGTTAAGTAATACCACATTAAAAGAAACTGTTTCAATGATTTTCTTTATTCAGTGTGAACATACCTACATTATAGTAAATTATGTTAATTAATGAGGCTTTCACTCACGTGATCGATAAGTTACTTTACTAAGCCTAATGCAGTAATCTGGAATAAACTGATATATTTCAGTAAGCCTAATGCCCATTTTTGAAATCTGCTTACTTTTCTCATTCATTCTAACCAATAATACAGCTACTGCTGGCGTATATGTCGAGTTATTCTTCTTAAATGGTCTCCGACGTCTTTATCTTTATTTTGTATTATTTTGTATTTTTAATTTTCCTAATGCATAATGTATTTCTTTTCTTTCACTTGAGTTTCTTTCTGTGTAAGAGTAAATATAAAAGAGTATGTTCAAGAACTTGAGCACTGCGTTACTTTGTAATTCTGCTTGTGATTGCCGCGCGTTTAGAAAATTTCGAGTGCGTTCCCATCTTTTCTTGTTTTTAAGCTTATTGTGTATTGCTCTACAAGATTCCTGTTTTTCTTTAGTTCATTATATATGCAATTTAAAAGTTTTTATTAGTTGCAATTATGTGTAAATAAAATTGAAGTTCTTGTTATTTACGTTAAAAGTTTAACTACTACTTTTGTTCATTTAAAATAAGGACTCTAAAAATGTAAGTGCACATATGGTAAGATAAATAAAACAAACTTAAAAAAACTTCAGCATAATTATAACGTATAAATCAGATTATAAAAAACGTTTTTGACAAAATCTCTTTGTATTTCAAACTAACAAGTGACGTATAAATGTTACCAACATTAAGTTTTACTTAACGTGTCAGACGTGTATACTTATAAGTGAGAGAACTTTGGCCATAAAATGTAATCTGCTAAGTCAGACCGTACCATTTGAACTCATCGAACAACGATTATGTCCGTGTAAGCCGTTGCTAACATCCGCTCTAGTTCAGCAGACGGAAACCAATAACGTCACAGTGGCTAATGCTGCAGTAATCCGCTCGCTGTCCATTGGTAGTGACTTTCCGAACAGACTGGGATTCCAGTGTTGCAAAGTAGATAAATTGTCTCTGATTGACTTTTTTTATTATATGTGCTAATTTAATTTAATTTAATTAATGCCTACAATAGTTATTTTTCCGGTTGCTTATATATAAATTAAATAATAAAAAAAATCATTAATATTTGGACATCCAATACTTGTTGATCACACCTGTTACGGATCCCTTGCCACTAAAGTGATCGATGCCCTACACTGTAAGGGGAAAAGTAAAATATTGTTTGTATTTAACTGATATTTGTTCACCCTTACCATAGTTAAAAATAAGTTTACTACAGTTGCAAGGGACGTAATCTTTAAACGCTGTAATGAATAATTAAGCGCCAGAACAAATGTTTCTTACAATCAATTTTACCTTCAATAAGCAATGTTACTACTACACAACAGTTGTCAAAGTTATAGAATGCACGCTACGTTACCGCAGTCTGTAACACAATAAGAAATCAACATTTTCCCATTCACAAATACACTTTAAAAGAACACTCGCACGTCGTACTGTGGATCCAAATCCCAAACACCTGGCGAAAAGTCAAAAAATTAAGTTTCAACCTTAGGGATTTAGACTTGGATCATATAGTAGCAAGTCTGAATTGTCGTGAACCGAACCAAAGTGGGAAGATTTGTTATACCTGCTTGTATACAGCCAGTACAAAAGTGACCTTCTAAGGAGTAACATCTGGTGGGTGTGCAAGGAGAAAAGAAATATGTGTTTAGAAAAACATTAAAACACGTACGTTTTACCGATTTTTATAAATACTGCAGTTGAAAACGTTAAAACGTTTACAGCATATACTATTACTGTTATGGGGAGTCAGTAGGGCCTATGGTAACTAGCATTGTTAAAATGCCTACATTTTGGTTCATATTTCTCTGAAATCTAACAAGATAAAGTCTTGAACTTTCTGTGGTTGTTTTATGTGTACTTTTACGTCTACTGAAGCAGAAGTATTTAATTTTTGTTTCCAGAAAAAGATTTACATTAATTTTAAATTTATAAATTTCTTCACGAAACATATGTGAAAATTTACTTTACTAGCACCCGAACTATACACTTGAGTTCTACAATTCTGTTTCAGTAGGTACACAATGGTAACTTAAATTAGGCCTGAAAATTTTTAATATCCTACGGAGCATAGTTTCTGTGATATGTGTACCTAAGTCACAAAATATAGCTTTTCAAAAAAAAACGTTTAAATTGTATAAGTAAGAACTAACGAAAAAAAAGTTCATGACCAAACACTATTTTCACGCACATAAGCAAAACATATATGCATCCATTTTCTTGACTTCAGAGTTGCCAGTATGAAGTATAAAATATTTCCTTTTACATAATGGAAACCATATCAGGTCAAGTTCAACCGTTTATAAAATATATATTATTAAAGGAATTGTGTACGAAACAATTCAATAATTTTATTGTGTGCAAGGCATATTTTACATTATTTGTAAAATGTATTTCTGAGTTTATTTGTATCATAACTTATATACCATTCTATTCATAAAAATCAAAATCACAATAAAACAAACATTAAAAAAAAAATTTTTATTTTTTGCCTTCAAACTCTTTAATAATTTATTAAAAGTATTTAAATATTACATTTTCAAACGTTAAACGTTAAATAATATTTAATGTATCTATTAGTGAATATTATTGTACTTACTATATCAGATCTTACTGATACCTAAACATAATAATATCTAAGTCATAAGTATCACATATTTAGCAATGTAACATATCTTATTTAACGTAGTAATCCGGAAGCAGAATTTTCGTCAATGTGTGTAAAAGTCCAGGATGTCAGACACGATAGAGGGCTTTCTCCATAACAAAAATAGAACGGCAACAGTCTGTTCCCATAAGCAGCCATCTCCATGAAATTCACCGGCTGACGCGTCGAGGGTGCTCAGCAAAAAATTCCAACTTAGTGCCGCTGTACCAAACGTTCGAAAACTTTCGACGTGTCTGACAGGAAACAGGCCAGAGCTTGCCTCTTTACCCGGCTCTTGGCATCATCGTGACCGTCGCCTGGCACTGTTTCAGAGGAAAGTAGGCAAGCCAAACCTGTCATTGAAGAGGTCGACCAGCAAGCAATCTTTCCTGTCCGGAAGTCTCAGTAAAGCAATGTTCGTAATACAGTCCTAGGGCTCTTCCGGGATCAAAATGCTAAAAGCCGTTCCAAAAACTCTGTCTTTGAAGTGAGTTCGTGTTCGGCGGTGATCGTACAGCCAAGGTAATTCCTAACATCGTCGTCTACCACCGAGTCGAAGTCCGAGCCGACGGACGAGTTCGGAGCGAAATGTCCCACCAAACACTGAGCCAGAAACTCACACTTCTCCTCCGGTTTGGCAAGTAGTTGTCCCCCAACTCCAGTCATGATCAGGGAGCGGAGGTCGGAACATTTTTTAAGTCAGCACAGAAGGTATCCTGTAGACGAAAATTTCCTCCGTTTGAGTGATAAACATTTGGGCGACCGCAAACTCTTAGCAGCACGACGTGACTTGCCTGCCGCCCGATTAAAACTGTCTTTCTTTAAAAATATAAATGCTTCTATGGCTAATCAGGTTTGTGGTCTCTATGGTGGAGATCTGTTTCCGTTCCACTAAGAAAAGCTGTCGTAGACGGGGAGAGCTTGCATTCTTTTCAAACTTACAAATATAGTTTAATTGCAATATATTCATAAATTTTGGTTTGATTTTGGATCAGTATCGTATATAAGAATGATGGGTGTACTAAATATAATATTAATTAATTTAATTATACATATTCTCTAATGAAAATAATATTTAACATTAAAGGACATAGTGGAGCACAGCTGCACATTGTTAAGGTTATGGCTGTTCGTGTATAAATCTCTGACATGTAAGAGGAAAGCCTTATAACCTTATTGCCGGTTGTACGATAACATATACGTTATTTTGGGTTATTCGTTTCAAAGTTTTTTTACACAAAATACACATTATCATTAAGTAATTTATTTCGAACAGAGTAAACACTGTTACACACTACTGTAGAAAAATTACTCCGATTAGCGCTTTCAAGCTTCACAGCTCATCATCAGATCGGAAATAATTTTTCTACAGTGGTGTGCAACAGTATTTATTCTGTTTGTGATTATAACCACTAACGCACTTTCTAATTAATGTATTTCGTGTGACGGTTACATTTGTATTCACGCTAAGCGCTTAAGGTACGTATGTATATAGGTTATATGTTATAAGGTATTAGACCGTGTTTGTGTAAATTTTAATCACCCTTAGTGAGTCCTTTCGGCAGTTAAACTAGAGTAATTAGTAAACACTGTTAAACAATATTATAACTACTAATTACTAAAAACATTGATAGTCATATGATTAAAATTTAACAACAATTTCTGCTAAACTCTTACTTAATCTGCAAATACTTATTCACAATCTGACATACGATTATACATAAACACGTTAATATTTTTCAGAGACTGGTACGGAGTAAATTAGGCCAGTGAAAATGAATTGACTCGACACACTGTCAGGGCTTGTTTGTGTCTTTGCACAACGTCAGGGGTAGCTCAGACCAACGTAATTGCTTTTCCTCTGTGTGCTTTTGGGAGGTTGAAAACAACTTTTCCTTAAAGTGCGAAATCTTTCTTGATTAAAGTCTAAACAGCGGCGCCTGGTTTGTGCCGTTGTACAGTGTTTGCCAAACAAAAGGATAAGGTAAGCTCTATATTCATTAAAGGAAGAGTTATTGAAAAAGATTATTTTAAAAAATATTTTAATAATTTTACATTTTAGAAATGTGAACGATTTGTAATAAAATTCAGTGTTTGAATGCAAATAGACTAAAACACACACACACACACACACACACACTCACTCACTCACACACTCGCATCGGATGCATCGTCATGTTCAAACAGTAAATAATATATTTTTTGAATATCAAGTGATTCGTTAATCATAATTTTAATTACAGTTCAAGTGACACTCCTATATAACAATTCTTCAAGTTTACGATTGTCCAAGACACATCAATGCAACAAATAATAAATACTGTATTTATTATATATATTTATTATATATTTTATTTATTATATTATTTATATAGTTCACCTAACTATATTTGCCGCAATTATTATAAAAATCATAAATGACAGAATTTCGCACACAGTAATTGACAATTATCATTATACATTAAACCCCTGGAAATACATGCAGTGAATCGCAATCCAGGACAGCCCAACTAACGATTCTCGGTGATTCGCTTCGCATTACGCAACTCAGTAGCCGATCGCCTCAAAAACACAAATTGTATACTAAGTCTGTTTAGTGTAGCACGTAACAAGTTTGATCTGGATCCTAGAACTTATTTTTAAATAGTATTATATATATTTGTTTAATCAAATATAGCATGGAAATTTAATTTAAAAATTAATTTGGTAGTAAATCATGTGGCAAATAACTTGCGCACTAGATAATTTCAAAAAACTGTATGTACTATATCTTACGATGCTGTGTAAGAAATGTGAGAAGCAACTCGACTGAGGTGTGATAAAAGAAAAACTTTCTAAACTCTGTACAAAAGCTTCAAGTTTTGTCACGAAGAACCTAATCCCATCTGATGGTTGGCGTTTTATAAAGTCTATGTTTTTATGTTTTTGTCGTGTGATGGAGACAATGAACTCTGAAATGTTTTTTTGTGCTCTGATCATCATTACTCACTCTGCAAGCGATCGTCACCATAAAAGTTCAAAGCGCAGTACATAAGTGTCATATTATTACATTCAACCATGAACTTTTGTAAAAATTAATAACGTCCCCGGATCAAGCGTATTAACAACTTCTAACATTATAAGAAACAATTTCATTAGTAAAAGTATTTCATGTCATTGTATAATTTAATAAACTTACAAAAACGTAATGAATAAATGGCTGATCGCAACACTTTTTAACATTATGGCCCTGATTACATTATTGTCAAAGGCTACAGTACATTTAATAGGGTATTGAGGTGAGTTATGTAAAGCAAATATAAATAAGCCAACCAACGTTAGACGTCTCAAGGAAGGACAAAATGTATAACGATGTAATAGAAACAGATTAATGGATAAAAATTAAATCTGTAGATTTTCGACTTATTTAAAAATTTCTTATATTCAAGATCTCAATGTAAGTAATGAGATAAGTGTTATTAAGAAACACAATAATGCAATAGTGTGAAATACTCTTACGTGCTCTGTATATATTCAGAGAATTTTTGAAATTTTACAGAATGTAATTGTACATGACTATACTACAAATCCGAGCAGAAAATTGTGTTGCCAGGCAAACAGGATGTGAGGCTAGTAGGAGGCAAGGGAAAAACTTCACTGAGAGGTTTCTCTTGGTAACCTCATGGTTTTGGTAACCCATTATCAGTGCTGCACCGCATGTAGGGCCTGCGCTTCTTAAACTATACGCTACCACTCCCCTCTATCTTCCGCCACTTGTCTTCAGCTATGGACGCCAAGTCTTCTGAGACCCTCCTAAAACCTGTCCAGCCACTTTTGTTTGGTTTCCTTTCGCTATTCTTCCACTTGGTTTACCTTGGAATATTGTTTAGGCATTTTCTCTTCTGTCATCCTATTATTTTGTTTTATCTAATATTTTAAATTTTACGTAGAGCTGCTGCATCTCATTATTTGTCCTACTTTATAATTTTGTAACGTTTTACTTATTACAAAATAATTATAGTAATATAAATTTATAATAAAAAATTCAAATAAAAATTTTGTTTTTTCTGAAAAATATTTGTTTTCGTGTTTTTTGTTGTATGTATTTAATAAATAATTTTCGTAACTGTATTGCGTAAAAATTTTAATTATTTTATGGTTGTTTATGTTGTTGTGTCACTTTCTCTGAATAACACCTGCGTTAATACCTATAGTTAACTCCGGTACTAGTCGATAGACGGTTCTTCTTCTTCTTCAATATGCTCCTTATTCCTTTGTAAATACCGCCTTTTGGATAGTCCGTAATCTTGAATTAACTTATTTTTAATTATATTTAAATTAAATTTCAACCAATTTGCAGAATGTAATAAATTAGAAAGATTCTGATCATTCTGTTGAGATTCTGATGTGATCAAACCCCACTGTTTGGGCTAGCCAATTTGTAATAATAGAAAAATAGATTGAGATTGTGTTTAATTGGTGTGGCTTTCGATGTCTTACTGGCCTGAAACACTTCCTTAAGTTTCCCAGCTGGTCGAGTCCCAATGGTAGCAAGACCGGTCGAGTAGCGTAATGTTGATGAAGAAATATATGTTCAGCTCCACCAAAAGTTTCAAAACAAAAATTGTTGTTTTGAAGAAAATTTAAAAAAAAGTTATGTTTTTTTTTAAATAATTTAAAAAAAATTTCTTTTTATTAATTAATTATAATCAATTAATTAATATAGGGCTGTAAAGTTTTAAAAAGTGTAATGCTCTTCTGAAAAATTTTATTGAAGTTTTGGTATATTTTAAATAAACTATCACCACTCATAAGATTGTCTTCAAACCAATCGATACTTGTTTACCTTTTTATTTTTTAGGTTTTCTTCACTTATAGGTGGTAAAGTCCTGGTAGATTATTAATTAGAATTATATTAGTGATAACTAGTAATATTTATGAAATAAAGAACTATTTAGTGTTGAAAAGTATTAATGTTTTATTAGTTAATAGCAATATTGACTCTTATCGATTATAATATCGATTCTCAGGATATCGAAAAAGTTACAAAGTATATTATATAAAATTCATACAGGGTTCTTTAAACAGCCAATTATTATCAAAGTCAGAGAAATCGGGCTAATATTTAAAAAGTATAACGTTACAACAAATTAATAATTATTACTAAATACAGACATTGAATAGAAAATAATATAATTGTTTTCACCAACAGCTGATGTGAACACTGAAGGCATTGAAATTGTCAAAGAAAGATGGCTGCCGTCAAGCTGATCCAAACGTTGCTCGATTCTGCTACGTTCCGAATAATGTATTTTCTGGCAGTATTCCTGTTCTGGTGTCTGCAAATCTCTTGTTAAATGTTGTGTAGTGCCTGGTGTAATGTTTCTGGGTTGTATTTTGTGTATCCGTGTTAATATAAGTTCAAACACTTTTCCCTATTCCGACACTAATACGGTTATTGTATTATAAAGTTTTCTGGTGTTTTTTGGTGTTTTTCGGAGTAGATATGTATTGTTCAGTGTTATTTAGTGTTTCTTGATTGTTTCTGTCATAATGTGAGAGTTCTAGAAGTATTTTATAAGTCACTCGCGATTTCACTAAAACGTACTATTCACTCCTCGACTTTACCGTTGTAAGTTAGGTTAGATCCGATACAAAACGCTCGTCATGTTAACCGTTCAAATACCAATAATCAATTATCCTATTTCCTTCAGTTTCAATTAAACTCTTAGCCAATATAATATTATTCTTAACATTGTTCAAATATATTTTCATATCCTGTGCATATAGAATAATTCACTATATGATTGCCTAAACTTTGGTTATTTATCAATTTTATTTACTAGATGTTATTTAAATTAATCTTTCAGTTCATTCGGCTTATTTTCAGATTAAATAATGCCGTTTTATAGTGTTTTCTGTCCAAAATTAGTAATTTCACTTTCATTTTTGTATTCTCTGAAAAGTCAAAACATACTTCCTGTCATTATATAAAATTCATCCATTTTATCCGTTATATTTAATATTAATAATCTTATATTGTATTAAAAAGGTTTATATTCCCTTATTTTCTTGTAATTAATTGAATTAGTTGTATTTTGAAACATTATTCTGGAATATATGACTCCCATGTCTAAATTTCTGAGTTTAGTCATTTTCATTTTTTATTTATAATTCTGAATATAATTTATTAAAATCTTTATAAATGGCATGTGCAATTATATGGCTTGATCTCAAGTTTATTTTGTCTAAATCCCTTTTGCTTATTTGCATTTAAATGAGTAATTTCTCTGTTTTAATGAAATTTGGTTTTCCTTCTCTGGCCTATGATTTTTTAACAATTTTTTCTTACAAAATATTTTACAAACAATATATGATGTGTGATACCCTCTCTGACTTTTAAATATAGTCTTATAAACTAAACATTTTTCCAAATTACACAATAACAATGAGTATTGGTTACAATACCAATAACAGTTAAACAAATAAAGAATATTTTTTAAATAAATGGTTGTCTTCAAGTCAGACATTTTACAACAAAATCCTTATTTCTAAACATGGAAATATGGTTTACAGAAAAAGGTTTTCTACTAACTAACATCTTAATTACTCCCTACTATTTATAAGTAGTAATTATTTTTATAGTTCTGATGTTAGTTGTATCAGACCCAAACAAATGGCCTTATATCTAACACATTTTTAAACATTCTTATACTATATACATAAAAACCTTATATCTATATTCTTGTTGCTAACTATTATTATAAGTGGGATTCTACAGTTTTGATACCGTCTTTTACACATTGTCTTTGGGGAATTGTACCCTGTCATAAATAAATAAATAGCATAAATTGTTCAAAAAGTATTATGAAATCTGTTTTTCTTTTTGCATATAAAACAAAATGTTATTTTAAACAGATTTATGTCTTATAAGTAACATATTCTCACAGTACACATTTCAAGTCATTGGAAATTGCATATTTCATTGCATTCAATGTTTGTGATTGCCAAGAATGAAACACAAGGTTCATTTTCTATAATACCCAAAACTATCACTGGTTCACTTTGCACTTTTATATTATGTTATTGCTAAATGGTCGTATAGTCTTATTAACATAATAAATTGGTTGGTGTTTTACAATAGAGATTTGTTCCATGGGTACTATATTATTGTTTCATCTTAGTTCACAGGCAACTTTTACTTTATACACTTCTCTCTCTTAAATTTATATACATGTGGTTTTCATTTCGTTATACTTTTATTGGTTAATGATTTATTTTGGGGGTATGGGGATTTGGGTGTCTTTTATAAGAGCATGACATCTTCTTCAGGATGCTGCCTTCTTCTTCTATCTTCTGTCTTCTTTTCTCCTGCCTTCTGGGACTGGTATCTTCTCCATCTTCTTCTTGATGCCATCAGGTTTCTTGGGATCTTCTCCATCTTCTTCTTTATTTTAGAAATACACCACCTGTATTGTTCGACTTGGCTTATTTCAGGGTTTCTATTCTATTTATTCTTACTCGTTGTGGGTTTGGTCATATTCTGTACTGCTTGGTTATTCACTTTCTTACCTTCCTGGGTTATACCTTGAAAACCTTTGGTTATGAGACTGGTTTTGGATGACTCATCACTAGTAACTCATTTTATTTGAACTTGTATTTTCTTTAAATAATAATGATTTCTTTCCACAATTGCTATGAATTAATCTTTTTATATTAAACTTAATGCTTTCTTCCAAATTTAAATATTATAACTTTATTATTCTAATGATCAATTGCCATTCAATATTATGCTTATATCTGTCACGCTACAAGAATTATATGATTTATTAACAATTATTAGACAGATCGATTATTGACAACAGTATTGACTCGTTACTCAGGGCCGGTCGATAAAAAAATTACATGAATAGTGTATATAAAATATTTGGTTCTTTTAACGGTTATTTTATAAATAGCCAGATAAGGGTAGGGCCATGAAAGTATAACACTTACAATTAAAAGTCTTAAAACTAAACTTTACAAGGTTATTAATCAATATTGAAAGTTTATATATTATAATATTCGAACCAGTGAAGACTCAATGTTCATTCGTTCCAATTCGCATAGGATGCTGGGAAGACAAAATGGCCGCCTGACGACTGCGTAGGTTAACGTCAGTCACCTCGACAAATATTTCTTGCAATAAATGATGCCTTTTCACCGATTCCTCGTCTCCTCAATCGTGGATATTCGTTCTGGAGTTAATGGAGTGTTCCTGGTGCAGTGTTTCTTAGTTCACTTTGTTTAAATGTGTGTGATAATGTCTACTTCACTTCGGTTAAATAGGTCGTACTTAACACATTTTGTTTCGTCCGTAATTATTATTTGTGATGGTGTTAATTTAATAATTTAGGCGTATTTGGTTCTGTTTTATTATAGTTTAATTGTTTCATTGTTTGTGCTCAGTGCTTCTAAAGTTAAAAGTCAAAATTAGAAAAGTTACAAATTTTCACTGAACTCGATTTATATCTCGCACGCCATTTATGCTTCTTATATAGGTTAAACGGAGCAAAACCTCGTTCAAGTGTTCGCTTCAACGGATAAAAATTAACTGTTCTCATTTCCTTCGTCTTCTGAAATTCTTAGCCAATTTAATATACATCATACATCGTTTCAAATTGCCTTGGCTTCCGATACATCTTTATTAAATACATTATATCACTGAAAATATTTTCGTTATTATTTAATTTTATAAAATACTAAATACATAATCGGTTTCTTTAATCTATTTTGCTTATTTTGATACTAATTAATATAGTCTTACAAAGTTTTTATTTAAAAAAGGTATATTTCTTTCATTTTCGAAAAGTAGGCTTAAATTTCTGTTTCCTGTTCTCGTCCAAATTTTAGCCATTTTATCTGATATAAGTATTATTATACTGAATCTCAGATTAATATAATTGTTTATCTTTCCTTAATTTCTTGCAATTTTGTCCATTAATTATTGTTTTTAAATATAATTCATTTATCTATGACTCCTCCTCTGAAATTTTAGTTAATACTTTTGCATTTTTATTCATAATTTTACCTATCTTCTGAGAATATCTTTTTAAAGTATAAATTACATTATATTACTATGTGACGGGTATATCTTGCATAAATGTCATCAGTTTAGTTGGTTTATAGGACTAGATTTGTCAATTATAATGTAGTTTAGATTTACTATTTGGCCTAGATTTTATCTGTTGTTACCTACAAAGTTTTTAATAATACAGTTAGTTTATACCCTTTTCTGACCTTCTATTCTAATATAATATTCATTAATAATTCCTTCTTTTACTACAATAACATTTAGTATTGACTTTAAACAATTAAAACATAACAATTATTTGACATTAAATATGGTATTTAAATTCATACCCTTTTTGTATTGATTACTTACAGTAACTCCTAAAAACATTTTATTATATAAGAATGGTATCCACATTCAGACATTGCATTCCTAATTCAAACTATTAACCATAATAACATTTTATAAATATAAGAATTAATCTCTATTTCCAAATGTTATGCATAGAGTTCATTTATAGTAATTGGAACCTAACATCTTTGTTCCATTAATTTTTAACACTTACTTAAAACTATTTGGGTACAGTCTTATCTGTTTTTCCTTAACTTTAGGGATGTATCCCTTGTCACTTTCTGGATTAACTCCCAGCTCTCTATTTATATTATTCACTCCATTGAATGTTATTACATAAATAGTGGCATTTCATTAGAAAGAGTAGTCATTGCTCTTTCACCATACTATTTTATTAAATAGCACTCATGATACTATATTAAAACTCTTAAAGTTATTTAAAGGTACAGTATTTAATGTACTTTCTCAAAGTTTATTTATTATAATATAATAACTTGCACTTGTCCCCTGTTATTTCTTGATACTATCACTAGTCATTTTCATAGTTTTATAACATCAAATTTTTTAATCATGGGGGAGCTGTTAAGATTTGTCTGATTAATAACTTTCTTGGGTGCACTTCTACGTAGCACTTTAAACGCTTTTGTTTTTATTTATTTTACATGAGTTTCTGGTTTTTTGGGGTGTTATACTTTCAATAGTGACATTTACTTTCTTTTGGGGTTTTTGTTTTCTCCCTATTGGGTTTCTTTTGGGTATTGGTCGTATTCTACTTCCTCTTTTACATGTTATCTTCAAACTTGTCCCTGTTCATTAGGTATATTGGTTTGTTCTGGATATCTTCCTTCTTCATTCTTGGTTTCTTCAGTACCATTTTGTTATTATTATTTTTCTTTGTTCTGGGTCTCTTCCTTTTTCGTTCTTGTTTTCTTCATTATTATTTATTCTTGTTTATTCTGATTCCTTTATTTGGTCTGGGTATCTTCTTTACCTACTCCTATCCTACCTGGGTATTATTCTTATTTTAATTTTAGTTTTTTGGGGTTTTATTTTGTTGTATATTTATTTTTGTTGCAGAGTTTTTTCTTTATATTTACTTTTTCTTGTTATGGTGGTAATTTATTGTGATTTTTATTTGGTTCTCATTTGGATTTTTCTGGATATTCCATTAATTGATTTTTACTAATGATCATATGGTAATCTATTTAAGTGGATTATCTGTCATGCTACAATATTTGCACCATTTTTTCCTCTTTGGTTGTCTGTGTTTACGTTTGGTGACGACTGGTTTAATACTGATTTATAAATTCTTATTGTTGAGGCTCTAATAACACTCTTGTATTCGAATATGTGTTGTAGTACAAACCTGTCTCTATTTCCCGAACATGTCCTGTGACCGAAGAAAGGAGATACAGTTAAATCGTCTTGTCTTCTCAAAGTGTTTATACTCAAGTGGTAGTATCTCGGCAACTTCATAAACATAGATTTCAAAGATTTATTTCAAGAGAAATGGTTTGTGCAGCTTTTTCTAATCTTGTGTAAGATTTTATGAATGTTTGGTGCACCTTGCTTTTGCCACATCATCATCGTAAACCAAATATTCGTAGTTTCTACTATAAATTCTACCACCTTTACTATATATTACACCTTAGTCCGCTGCCTTCTTCAGTTTTCTCCATCAAAACGCTCTTAACTTTCCTCCTTTATTATTTATGCAGAGAAATTATTTGGGATATTTAATGAGTTCCAATAATGATATGTGTTTCCATCAGCCCTTTTGAAGCATCCTATATGTATGACATATGCTGAGTGAACTGCATCAATTTTTGCACGATCAATCTTTTTTTTGGTCACCCCGTCTGGTGTTCACAAATTATTCTTCTTCATCACACCACGTTTTTCTTTGCATTATCATGGTGTTACTTATAGAAAAATTTAGTTTGGAACAATTGTTTTTGGTACTACTGTGTACACTCACTTTTCCTATTGTACTTTTGTATTGCTCCCCTTATCCCCTTGCTCCCAATTTGCGTTCAGATCTCCTAGTATAATCTTCATATCTTCACATCATATCTTTGGGATTCTACTGTATTTTTTCTTTACTTTTAGGTGAATCATAATTTTTTTCTTCCTATGCTTCTTCGGTAATACAATACACACTTACCAACGATATGTTAAAGGACTTGTCTCTCAATCTTAATATGAACATCCGCTTATCTACTGCCTTCACGTCTGTCACTGACGGCATTTATCAATCCACTATAAATGAGCCCTTGCGTTCCATCTATACATATATATTGGCGGGGTTCCTACAGCTACTGCCGCATCCACATCTCAGTTTCCATATCAACTTATTCTGTGTATCTTCATTCTTCAGATTCTTTTGTTCCATACTCCTTTCGATCCCTTCTATCCATTTTAATCTAGGTCTGCCTCTTTTTCTTCTGTTGCTAGGTCTGTATTTGAACACACTCACAGTTCCATCCATATAAAACGAAAAAACTATTCCCATTCGCTTTAGAAATTAGAATACTTGCAGGAGTTACAAAAGCAAAAACTATCGCCACGTACAAACATTTTATTGTAGGACAAGTCATTCTGAAAAGCGAAGTAAAACGACCTCTAAAAATATTGCCAGAAACAAAGCTAGCGGAGGCAATGAGATCTCAACTGAACTATTAAAGAACATAAAAAACCTTACATCTTGTGTGTCAACAAATATGTAAACCTCAGCAATGGGCAGTATATTGGAAAATGTTCGTATTCATTCCAATTTCTAATAAGGATCAAAGACCGTCAAAGAATCTTCTAACCACAGGAAATTCTCTATCATCTCACATACTAGCAAAGTGTCTTTACACAAGATACCAAACTTATCTTTTATAAGTATCTTTGGTTAAGATCTTTGCATAGTAAACTCTACCAATGTTTGAGCTGATAGTTACCAGTTGCCAAATAGGTAAGAATTATGATCACCACTCGAAGGAAAACCGAAAAACCTGAACAGTTTTAAATAAAACCACTAACCCTGGAAATAGTTAATCGGTTTAAATATTTGGGATGTTGGATGGCAGAAAATAATGAAGAGATAAATGAAATAAGGAAAAGGATACAGGCCGCAAATAGAGCATATGCTTCGTTGACAACTATATTCAAGACAAGGAATATCCACCGTCAGTCCAAAGTCACATTATATAAAGTTATGATTAGACCTGTGAAAAGATATGGCAGCGAGACATGGACTCTGAACAACCAAGCCGCTAACATAGTCAGTACGTTTGAAAGAAGAATTTTGAGGAGAATATAATATGGATGAATCCAAGTCAGTGGGATATGGAGAATGCGTTACAATGAGGAACTATACAAGCTATATAAAGACAATGATCTGGCCACCACCATACGACTGCATAGATTGCAATGGGCAGGACACATCACTCGGATGGAAGGCAACCGAATACCTAGCCAATACGCAGGAAGGTACTGTTTAGTCAAATCGAGGGTAAAAAGCCTGTCGAACGACCCAAGCATTGCTAGATTGACGCAGTGGGGACGGATACTAATACTTTGCTTTAAATAAAACGATGGACATCAATCACCAAGAAGAGGAAAAAATGGAGGCGGATGATTCTGAAGGCTAAGGTTCGACTCCGAACTGTGACGTCATAGAAGAAGGAAAAATAGGTAGGGATACGAGAGATCATATTGCTAATATCCGTTGAATCATAAAGAAAAGAAAGGAAAATATTTAAAATAACGTGGAGTGTTAGAAAGATATTTACCTTTGTTTCATCTATTATGCTAAATCCTTTGACTGTCTTAATCATAACAAACTTTTGGAAGTTAGAAAGAACACGGGAATCCTAGAATATTCTGTTTGCCGTTTAAGGAACCTGTATATTAACCCAGAGGACACAGTTATACTGTAACTGGTTACGATACAACTGATTGGTTCAAAATAGAACACAACGGAACGGTAAAAAGAATAGGGCTCAAAAAGAGTGCATATTGTCAGCCTTACGTATTCAATTTTTATGCCGAGCATATCATAAAAAATATCCTGTTAAGTGAATCAAAAGCTGGGATTAGTGTTGCTGAAAGAATCATCAATAATCTCAGATATTCCGACTGTTAACGGAAAGAAAAAAACAAGTAAAAGGCGCCTCTTGATGATAGTAGAAGAGGTAAGTGGATAAGACGGTTTGAAACCAAATATCAAGAAATCTAAATTGTTGGCCACTGGAACTATTACGCCATAATCGAGAGGAAATAGAAGTAATACCCCATTATGTGTATTTACGCTATAAGCAGCCCAGACAGTGTCCTCAAAAGTATAAACATTATTATTAGAAGTAAGATTCGTATTGTGAAGTCTAAGGTTTTTCTAGTTGCAATGTATGGTGGGAATACCTAGTCATCTATGAAGGCTGAACGATAAATTGATACCTTTCAACTATGGAGTTGGAGAAGAAATATGAGAGTCCCATTGACTGCAATGAGGACTAACCAGTTAATTATGGATGAACTGAATCCCCACTATTATTTGAAGCGTCAAATAAAACAGCTGAAACACTGGTACTTTTATCATGTAATGGGGAGTTAGGACTTGACAGAAAATAATCTGGTGCTAGGAAAATTGGAAGGAAAAGGGAGATGATGATGGCAGAAAATTAGGTAGCTCGACGGCGTCATTGAAGCAACAAGTTAAAATATAAATAGTCTCCGGAAAATAATGTAAGAGAAAAGGGCTTGGCGAGAGATGGTGCATGCGGTCACGAAGAGTCGACCACTACTGGACGACTGAAGAAGAAAAAGAAGAAGAAGATAATGATGAAGTAAACACGTAAAACTCTGCCGCTCTTAAACAAACAAGAGCTTAGGTCTCCTAAACGGTGCGACTTTCTTCGACATTTGTAATGAATTTAAATAGCCACTCAACATTGTTACCATGTAATAAGGAGTAAGGAATAAATATAAAATGACCTGATGTTGGGAAAATTGGAAGGAAAACGAAAGTAGATAGCAGAAAACTAAGTACCTCGACGGCGTCATTGAAGCAAGGAATTAGTATATACGTGGTCTCCGGAATATAATGTAATATAAAAAGGCTTGGCGAGACATGGTGCATGCGGTCATGAAGAGTCGACCACTAGTAGACGACTGAAGAAGAAAAAAAGGAAGAATTAGATATAAACACGCAAAACTCTACGTAATACCACCCTTAAGTACACAAGAACTTAACCCTTAAGTCTCCTGTACGATACTACTTTCTTAGACGTTTGTAATGAAAGTAATATTGTACCAGATAGATCAGTATTTGTTTCTACAATAACTACTACATTTACAGGTCAAATTTACCGTACAGGTTCTATACTTATCTAGGAACGAATATGTGTTTTTAACGATATATTTTCTTTTATGGTTGTAACTGACTTACAGCTCATAAATGAATGCCGTTTCTTATAAATGAATACGGCAAATGGGAATTTTTAAATGTATTTTCTCTGAACAAAGCAATCTGTCGTTTTCAATACATGTTACCCATATGGTAAGATTAGTATGCAGGCTCAGACGCAATTAACATGCTAGCTGTGGTAACATTGTTATAGCTACTATGCACCAAGATTTATGATTATTGGAAGCTACGTGTATTGTGTCTTGTGTTATGTACTGCGAATTATAATTAAATACAGATGCATGTATAGATATGCACATGTAATGTATAATATAATCGTTATATTTAGCACTTCCTTGCACACAGATAAGTGCACGCTGACGTATATCCTGGTCAGTTTACTGTATTACTAAAATTAGTCAAGTTTTATTGAAACGGTCGAACATCAGGCTATTAGTCCATGATCTCGAGTTTGAGGAACGAAACATTTTGGCCTAATATACCTCGAAACACGAGACCACGGCCTAATAGCAAGGAATTCAACAGTTTCAATAATATGCTACGACGGTGTCACTGATCGTCGTATGCTACAGTGGAAACCAAAACTCGGACACCAATGAGGTCAGTAATTACCAGCTTTAATTAATCGCAAATAACAATTCGTAATCACCTCGTACAGTAATTCAACTTACATTTGTCCACACGCAATAACAATGTCAACTAAAAAGAATCCGCACTAATTATGAAACACTTGACATCACTTGACAAAATCGCCCAACATAAACTGATTTCTAAGCGGCAGCTGATGCACCATGTATAGCTTGCAGTGTTGCAGACTAATGTTCCTTAACAAGCACTCAAAAATTCTAGAGGACACTTTAGCGCGGCCTTAGCAGGAACACACCCCTGCTCGGGTAGTCTAGAAGCATGTAGAACGACACAGTTAATTGTTCGAAAACGTTGCGTAATTGGGTAACAACATTGACGCCGCCGGCCGCGAAAGTTTAAGAACTCAGTTAATCAAGTTTCTTCTTCTTCTTTCAAAGGAGTCTGTTCTTCTTCTATTTTGGTGTGTTAAATCTTGTGGTATTTAATCCTGCGTATGCAAATTTTCATTTCATCTTGATGTTTCCACTTCCTTTATATGTTTCTATAATTAAGTACTGTAAATAATACAGATTTCTTGTAAAATAGGTAACGTGTCTATTTATTTGATTTGGCCTCTCTGAGTTCCATTTAATATACTCTTTCATAACTTCTTGTTACGTTTGTTATTTTTATGTTTCTGAAATAATAATAGAGTAACTGTAAGAAGATGTCAATTCACAACTATTTTGAAATAGAGAAATAGTCTGTTATCCTTTGTATATGTAATTATCTGTTTTTACAATTAACAGTTTCTGATGGGATTTCATCATAATTTCTCTAGTTTCATCTCAATGTTTTCTTATTTCAATCGATCATTATACTTTATTACAGAATGTAGACATACACATAAACACACTTACTGTACTTATAAAACTTACAGTAAATAGTGAAGTAGACACTACTTATTAAATATGTTGACTTCTTACCTCATTGTTTGAATAGAATGAAGAATAGATACTAACGAATGGCGCCATACAGTAAAACGTATAAACAAAACTGTGCATATTGTAGTTTAATAACACACTTTGAGTACAGTTTGAGAGTACTACAGAGTAAAAGAGAGCAGGTGCACTTGAAAGTGAGGTCAGTGAAAATGAATTGGCACATTAAAATGTTAACAGTCAGAGATTGTTTCAGATTGTACTCGATAACTTACAGCCAACGTAATTGCCTTCCTCTATTGTGATGTGTTTGCGGTTGGAAACAACGTCTTGGAACAGGTCAAATCAGTCTTGATTAAACTCCAGACAGCAGCGTCTGTATGGCGTACTTACTTGCGTAAGTACAGAACGTGATGGGTATCTACTAAATTACATTGTCGTTTCACTACAAGTAGTGAAGTAAGAATTGTTACATACAGTAAAAACTATCTGAATACGTAAGTACAAACTAAAAACTCAAAAACAAGAACCAAGAAAACTCGTTAGTTTTAACTTCTAAGTTTTATTTTAAAGTATTTGGAGGAAAATTTCAATTTACCCGACCAAAATATGGATACCGTTCATTATCCCAGCGGAAGCAGGGAGATTATGCTTATATTAACTTTTTTTGTGATTTTTGCTACAATAATGTTTTATTATTATTAATCCTTACGAACAATGTTTACACGTTTTTCGAAACCAAAGATTACAGAAGCGATTGAATTCTCATCCTCCACTGCTGCTTGTCCATCCAAAGACCTTCTTCAATTTCTCGTTATCTCAATATAACCTGAATTCCTTCTATCCAGGTGATAGGTGGTTTTCCCCTTTTCCTTCTTCCCTGTGGGGTTCATTCTACAACTCTCTTTGGCAACCTATCCTGTATCATTCTTTTCGTGTGTCCATACCATTCTAATTTTTTCGTTTGGATAAAATCGACAATTAAATTTGTCACATTCATTCTGTCTTTAATGGCTTCATTTCTAATTTTCTCCGTCTGGATACTCTTGCCGAACGTCTCCAAAACTGTCATGAATTTTGTTCTTGGGTGTTTATTAGTAGTCCAAACTTCTGAGCCGTAAATCGTGATACTTCTAACAACGGTTTTAAATATTTTGGTTTCAGTTCCTGCTGTAATTTCTGCTGTATTTTTGCTACAATATTTGTTCTAAATTTATTTAATCTGTACTTTGAGTAAAAAGATGTGTATAATAAATAAAATATTTATTTCAGTTAAACAAGATTTTTCTGACTTTTTAGTACTATATACATATGTTTAATACGCCATAATTTGTTTAACACATACTAGGTCAGGTTGAACAGGGTAAAATGATAGATAATGAATTGTCCATAAACACGAAAATACATGACAGGATATAAATAGAACATAGGTCATATTATGCCAATAACAGACTATTGAGAATCAAACTCATTAGTTGCAAAACAAAAATAAAAATATATAAAACTCTTATAAGACCAGTTGTTACTTATGGAGGTGAGACATGGACAGTGACAAAAAAGGAACAAGTAACACTAAGAAATATTGAAAGAAAGATCGTATGACATGTTTATGGCCCGGTTAAAGAAGATGGCGGATAGAGAATAATTAATAATCAGGAGACAGATGAGCTATTGAATCATGAGCGCACTGTAAGATTCATAAAGAATCAACGAATACAATGGTTTGGTCACCTAAAGCGGATGGTTGATCAACGCGTGCCAAAGAAAATCTTGTAACTGCTTTTCGCCGCGTTACAAATCCAGGGAACCCCTCGTAATTAAACTCCGTTAATTAGATGGGCTGCCTACGTTGTAACAGAATTGATCACAAATAAATAATGTAACAAATTACTTACTAACTTTGCAAGGAAACAATGGCAAGGTATACAATTGATTTAAGCACTCCTCATATGTGTGTAACAAGAAGACTTCTCTTTATTCAACATTTAAGAAAAAAACATATACTGACAGATGCCATGACATTACTAATTCAATAATCAAATTATCGAAAGGTTTCTTTAAACTTTGGGATCAAACTAGATTCTATATAGTTATACCTCGGATCCGGGTCAACTTTCTGTATTTCTGTAATTAAGACTTTTAATTATACTCATTTCATGATATTAGCTTGCAAGACTTTCTTTTATTCAACCATTGGAAGAATGGTATTATTGCTTGAGTTATATTACTCTACATTAACATATAAACTGTTACAACGTATGAAGTTAGGATAGTTACATGAAATTCTTAGATTTAATTTATAAGTCTTTACAAAGTTATTAGTTTCTGAAAAGTCTCTTTCAAGATGTGTTGTGTGACAAATATTAGTAACCCTCGATAGACAGGCTATCGAGTCACCTTTTAATTGGTATGCAGAAGACTCGTCCTGGGGTATCAGTCTTGGGAAACAGGAACAGCTACGTCGTCATCTCGGTCTGGCTTTCCTCTGTAAAGGGCTCCAAAAGTTCACAGGTAGAACAATATGTCATGTAGTTATCTACGATGATCTTGTAGATTCTCGGATGTCCTGATCTGCATATTCTGTCACGTGCAGTAGAGTTTGTGGCTTCTGCTAGTTCACATCTCCGGGTATGACTTTGGAATAGTTGTTATGTGTTGAAGTACGTAGTCATCTTGTGTTACACTGTTTGTTACGTTTCGATACTTTTTGTTTTACATTACTTTAAACTTATTGTCTATTCACATGACTACATTAATTTATACATCCAGATGCTTTAAACAAACTACATCTGGTACACTATCTGAAGGTGAAACAAAATATGATACACATATTTTAAGAGCATCGCTCTTACGTCTACACTGTACGGAGTCACCATTGCAAGAGAGAGAATTTACGCTCCCTTCGCCTGGTACTGAGGCAAAAGTTAGTGCGACAATTTACGCGCGAGAATATAGTTCCTAACTATATTTAAGTTAACATTTTTATTTATGCAAACTATCCCTAAACAAATATACATGATTTAAATCAGTTGTTTCAGCGACTATTTATGTCTTCAGATTTTTTTATTATTAACATTAGTTTTTTTTATCTTATTCTTACTTACACAAGACTCTGAAAGCATGTCGAGTCTGGAATCAACAGGAAAGCGCCTGCTTACAATCAAAGGGTTAAATACGATATTAATAACGCTTTACAATTTATCTTTTTATTTGAGTATCTTATAACTAATTAATTACTGCTTACTCTCATACTGAGTATATACAGGTATTTTATATTAATACAGTGAGATTTAAATGGCTTAAAAGCTCGCAAACTTAATTTTTTTTAAATTTTTATTTTCTTGCTTATTTCTTTTATTTAAATCGTCACAATCTTCATTGCGCAAGTCTGTAAAAGCTGAAAGAGAGAACAACGTAGGACAAGGTGGTCGTATAATGTGCTAGAATGCCTCAGAAGAATGGATGTAAGGGGTTACAATGAGATGGCAATGGCCAGGAAACGTTAGAGAAGATTGGTGTTGAAAGCCAGGATTTACGTTAGGCTGTAGTGCTGAAGAAAAAGAAGAGGTCAGGTTTAAAAATAAAGAATTATACAAGACGAATTACAATTTTAAAAATTATAAGTACACATGAAGGCTTGCACATGTGCATATTAAATAACAACAGTGTTAGTATGTAAATTGGATAGTCAAGGCACGATCACGTTTTTCTACGAATATGTAAAAGGCATTAAGTCGTGTAAACTTCAAGTGGGTTTTGTTTAAAATAGAAGTCGAAGTAACCTGAAGGCTGGATAGACAGACAAAACGTGTTACACCAGAGACCGGTGAGCTGCGTGTAATTTTTTGTAAACTAAGATGGATAGCGTTCAATTACTGCGTCGATTGAGACACTTCACCTACTGTCGCCTCATGAGAGAATGTGTAACTATTCCACCGTTTGTTGGTGACAACGTAAACTACGTATATTATAACTACGTATATTATCTGTATTATGTTTAAAGAGTGTATTATGTATAAAGCTTTTACAATAATTTACTTAAAATACTTTAAATAACATTTAAAAAAATCATTAAAACCAATAAGCTCCTTGAGCTGCACAAGTTACTCATTGAACCAAATACATTTGTTATTAAATACATTTCAGCATTAGATTCAAGTTTCTAATTATAATTAAAGCAATGTAATTAGAGTAAATGAACATGATTTTATTAATGTATTGGATATATACAGAAACTATTACGTCCAGTGTGAGATAAAACGATTAATATTCAAATTTTTCCTATTTACATTTCTTAATCTGTGTATATTTTTCACTGTAAATCTAAGATTTTTCTTATTTGATTTGTGAAAAATCCTGATGTGATGGAGAAATATGGAATTAATTTTTGAAAACGTCAATGCTGTATTATAATATGTAATCATATATCAGAACTGAAACCGCTCTTACAAAGTTTCATTCTGTACACTTGTCTTATCACAAAAACACAAAAACCCTGTTTAGTTAAATTTTAATTAGTAAAATAATAATTTAAAAGCAAACAATCATAAAATAAACACTATAAAATTCAAATTACTAGACTAGTTTTTTAGTTAAATTTACAACTACAAATGAAGAATAAGTTATTGTTGAAATTTAAGTTCACGTATATTTCAATAGTTGTCTATACATCTATATCTAATAGTTTCAACAAATGTACAAAATTGTAATTTTATATAAAGATTATTGTAGACACAGCTTATAAAATATTGGAATAATATCCACAATTAACAAACGGTGCTATAATGCACAGTCATAACGTTGTCAAATTATTAAGAAACCAAGTTTTCTAAAAATTTCTTCATAACTTAATGTCCCATGTACACTCTACCATTTCTCTTAAAATTATGAGTTGCAATTTACACTATGTATAGATTTTAAATAAAATTATTTTAAATTTGGTACACCACATGTTTTATAATTTTACCCAAATTTGATCCACTTTTCTTTTGGTGTCCCAAAATGTATAAATTTTTAAAACGAAACAACATATTTATATTTTAGGTAAACTTCCCTTTTATTTGATACCTCACATTTATTTCTGCAATTTTACAAAATTGTCAACTACTTTTGGTTGTCTTCGCGTTCCCAAATTTTGAAATTTTTAACAAGAATACTGTGTTAAGATTTTCATTAAAATTCATTTTTATTTGATACACAACACGGATAAGTTAGTTACACAACACATACACAAAACTTAGTTACAACTTCGGCCTACTTAAATTTTTAATTCTCCCCCCCTATTCTTAAGGGATCGATCTTAAAATCAATTGGGGTCTTTCTTTATTTGTTAACAAACATTCTTTTTACGTCGGTAGGAGTAATGGTTACCATAAAGCATAATGATTAAAATTAATTAAAATTTTAATAACATATGCATTTCTATAGAAAATCTAACAAATAACAAATAATTAGAAAACAAAATTCCAAATACAAATCACTTGTACAATTTTTAACTATTCTTTTTACAAATTACGTTTTTCTCTTGCGCGTCATTTCTTGTCAGTAGGGAGTAGGGATGTACGTAGATTGCTTTTTTTTTAAAAACCTCAGCTTCAATTTTGTATTTCTCAACTGTATTTTTTTGTACTCACTATACGCGTTTTCAGCTAGAAGATATTATTTATACTCAGAGAGCGTAAGAAGATTATAACAATAGATAGAACGAAGTAACTTTTTTAGTAGTAATCTATCTCTCTTATTTATATCTTACAGTGAGTAACTGTATTTTTATAGACATTTACTATACATTGAAAGTTAGTTCAATTTGTATACAGCTTCAAATATGTGAGATAGAATTTCAATAGCCATTCAGGCGAAGCAGTGATATAAAGTTTCAAAAACACAACTAAGAATCACATGTTAAATACCCGTTACATTCATTGTTACAAAACTTAATAAACTCCATGTTTTCAAATATAAAGCACTTATTCAGATTTTGAGAGTGGAAGACGATTATCACAGTATCTATAACTAAAAGAGATTAATGTTGTTTTTGTGTTACATAAAGTTACATAAAGACAGAACATTAATATACGCAGAATTTCAGAAGTAGTCATTTTTATTAGCGTTACGTTTAAACATTCCTCTTAAACAAATTTTTAATATATCCACTTAGTGTCAAAAATTAAATTTAATTAATGTTATAGAGAACTGATAGGTAACAAAATTATTTTCCGCAGGCTGGTGTGAACTACGTACTCTTTCCAAACCAAAGGTATTGTTAGTTTTGTTAGTTTTATTAGCAGCCATCTTAACACCAACTTTGTCACTTCTTATTGCAACACTACTAAATACTTTGTTCTTGACGAGGCCTTTCGGTGTCTCCACCATGTTCAGGTCTAGCAACATCTTCGGTGTCTGCACCATGTTCAGGTCTAGCAGCATCTTCGTTGTCTCCACCACCAAAAGGTATTTGTCTAGTAGCGAACACGCAGCGTTCCCATGGTAACACAACGTTAAGGTAAACTAATATTTGCAGGTTTCCAAGTACTTAGTGAAAGAGAGCAGTATTCAGCTAGGCTCACCGTTATGTGCATGCGACTCTTTGCGAATAACGTACTGTCCTAATATACTGAAATTTCCAGTTTATCTGCACAATGGTGGTGACAGTTCCCGCGATGGTTTATTGCTCGAAAAAGTGAATGCTTTTTTTTGCCATTCGACTAGAATAACTGCATATGAAATTCGTTTCCTTCGATATATAATGCGGTGTATCAACGTGAACAGAGTGTACGTATTATTATAAGATAATAATTGCAAACCTGCTGGCGCCGGAGATATTAGAGGAGCCTAAGAATCAGTTAGAAAGAATTTATTTGGAAAGGTTGTCAAAGGAATTTTTTCTTTGTAAAACCCAACGTAGGAGACTTGTTACAATGCTCCAAATACGGTGAAATTGATAGGAATCCTACAGGAATCCTATAGGGATCCTATAGGAATCCTATGAAAGCGGAACAGGATTACAGCATCAACATCAAAAACAAAAGAAGAAGAAGAAGACGCGTACCATTATAGAAGTAGTTTGCAGCAGACAATATACTTTAAAAATGATATTTTCAAATTTTGAAAATAATTTTTAAAATGTTTGTAGAAATAAAAAAAAATTAAATAATATTACGACAAAAATTAAGGAACATTATTGTTAGCCTTGCACTCTGAATCAATACCTACTAAACTAGTATAAGAAATATTTTTGTAAAGTAAATATGCAGGCGTCCTTCATACTCGCCAGATTTAAATATTGTATAATTGCAAAAAATAGTCTTAAGTATAAAGATAGTTTTCAATTGGTGAAGGCATTTGAAAAGAATGGGTAATGAAAGATTAGCTTACGCTGCAGGAGATTATATACCCACTGAATATATATATGTTGGTCACCCATGAATTACAGAACAGGCAGGTTTGTCTAAAGCATAAAATGTAAAAAAAAAAACAAGAAAATAATTGTTTTTGTAGAGACTTGCTTAAAAGAAAGTGGCGTTTTGCGAATGTTGTGAGATTTTGGTCATGCCGTATCGATTTCCCTAATTGCACATGTTGTCAATAATTGTTATCACAGCAATGTATAAGCTCTAATCATAGAAACTGTATGTTACTGCAGGTTAAAGCGCAAAACTTTATGTAACCGCGTTGGTCATTTTAAACGAAAACAAAAATTGTGTTTTAGTAGGAGCTTTAGTACTGCGCTCATATGTGTGTGCACTAAAAATGTGAATACGGAAATGTATGGGGAAACTTTGACAAATAAAAATTCTGTACCCATGTAAATGAGGTAACCAAAACTGTAACTTATAAAATAAGTACATAAAATGTATTCAATTAACTCTGTTTTTGCCTAAGTATATTAAGTCATAAACTTGTACAGTATTAATCTGTCGCAAGAGGGTCAGACGACTTCAGTAAGGACAATAGAACTTTAGCCATAAAATGTAATCTGGTAACTTTGGGTACACCATTCAAAGTTATTGAACAGCGATTACGTTCAAGTAAGCCGTTGCTAAAATCCTATCTAGTTTAACAGACGGAAACTAATAACGTCACAGTGTCTAATAATGTAGTAATCCGTTAAGGCTTTGTTAGCGACTGTGTCCCGACAGACAGAGATTTCACTCGTCGGAACTTCGTAATTTGTCCTGAGTAACGCTTAAAATTTTAACACAGTATATTTTGATTTAATTTAAACTAACTTATTAATGATTTCTACTTTTATATCCTTAATTTTGATTTGATTGTTTTGTGTGTACATTGCCTGATTTACGAATATCCATGTATAAGCCCATTTATATACATTACCAGATATAAGTTTATATCATTTTATACCCGTCTACTTTTTGTCCATCACTTGATCTACTAATTTGTTAAAGCACAGAAAAGCGTTTACGCTGTAGCTCTGAGAAAGTGATTCATTCCAATTTCAACGTATTAAATATCATCTCAAATAGACAAGTTATATGTATTTGTTTGATAATTTATTAGTAGTATCCTATCTTTTAGTTTATTAAAACGACTTAGCTTCGGCTGACACCATATTATTAACAATACAAATATATTTTAATTAAATCTAATTTAATTTGTCTCATTAGGATTGTATATATTTTCTAATATACTTGGAGAAAAAAAGTAAATAATAATTATAAGACTTTCCGGTTAGATAGTAATTACAATATTATACATTTGCTGGTTAGTTTTTATGAGCATATATATTACAGAAACGTTATGCTTAAATTGATAGCACCATAGTAGTTTAATATGCTTAATCCAAACAATATAGTAGTTTCTATAATGAATGCCTACAATACATCTCATTTGATGGTATTCTGATAAAAAAATTAAAATTATTTAAAATTTGGTAACTTTGTAATTAGGTCTTTTATCGGTTTCTAAATTAAATTTTACCTGTAGTAAATAAAGATGAATACATTTTATAACATTGTATTTTAACATTGGCCTATAATTGCTGTAAATTTAATCCTTTTACAGCCATGTTCAAGCCATTTTCTTGCCTTAGCGCAACGTATACATCTGTTTTTGCTGTCTTGAATAATAGCTTATTAAACGTATAGTCTGATAGTCTACAAAACATAGCAACTGAAACCTGTTATATTTTACAACTTTTATTCTTTCTGTTGCTCGACTCGGAAATAAAATTATAATGTACACAACCACCATACGTGGAAACCTTATTTTACTAGAATAAAATTGGTATTATAATAGTACTCCGTAAAACGGAAAATGCAAATGAATATATTGCTGTTTTTGTTGAGGTCAAGAAGGCTTTACAGATAAAGTCTCTTCAAAACAGTAGAAGATGGACAAACACGTACTCCAAATCAAATTATTAGGAGAGCTCTTAGAGCCGTTTGAGATAAGGACCGGTGTTACACCAAGAGATGGTATGTGTAGTTAGTCTTTAACTGTGCTTTGGAAAAATTAAGGAACTTAAAAAACTTAAAAAAAATAAATTGTATGGGACTACATATACATGATAAAATAGTAATTACCTGTTTAGTATTTGCAGATAATTTCTTTATTTTAGCACAAATTCAAGAAGCAAAAATTAAAATAAGAACTTTCATTATTGGAAAAATATAATTTTTAAAAAAGACCTTAAAGTTTCTTTTAAAAACAGAATGTACATAAGATATTAAAACTTGGAAAGAACAAATTAATTTAAAAACAGTAAACTAAACAAATTTTAAAATTTAAATAAATCGGGAAAATTATAACACAAAGAGCAACAGAAAAAAAGATATAAAAAGAATAGTAGGCTCATAAACGATAAAGTTTATCGTAAAGTTTATCGATCTAAACGTAAAGTTTAGAAGCTTTCAACAACTAGGAATCCCTCATGGCTTGACTGTGCCTCTTGTAGTTTCACTCGACCACCTCCACGTTTTGTCTTAGCAAAGATAAAACGTCTCTTAAGCTTAAAAAGTGCGGCAAAAGTAAACAAGGTTTTATAAAAAGTTTGCAAAGTGTAGTTATTTAATTTTCAAAAATATTTCAGCGAAGTTGTTCAGTATTTATGCATGTGTGTTTTATGAACACGAGTAGTTGGGAGGAAACGAGAGAATATGACACACAAATAAAGAGAGGTGAAAAAGAGGAAGAGCTGCCAAGAAAAGATGTGAGAGAAAGAAAAACAAAAAGTAAAACCAAAAAATTTTTATTAAGATAGGGGCTAGTACAAATTAATAATATCTTCTTCATTTCACGAGGGCGTTAGCCTCCTCCACAGTCAAAGTAAACCTTTTCTTATTTACAGCAACTCTTTACAAAGTTTTTATCATAAAATGTCTTGGATCGTTATAAAAGCTGTTATCACCTCTTTTGCGGGCTTTCTTATAGATATTCTTTCTCAGAGTTTCTCTTTGGAAACCTTCTCAAAAATCGTATCTACAAAGCGGTCCGTAGTACTTTTTTGCCCATTTTAAACTTTTGACTCTCATATACACTGACATTAGTGTCAATGGCTTCTTTAAAATTAAATTTATACCCTTTATTTGCCTTTATGTTTCTATGAGATAGAAATTTGCAACCAAGGTTGTAGCTGTTTATGTATGTGTGTATCTATGACGTTAGAAACAACAAAGGATAAAAAAACCGAGATTACAAGAAAATAAAACAGGAAAGAAAAAGGAATTATATAGGTAGAGGGAAAGAGAGGGAGAAGAGAGGGAGAGAGAGAGAGATCGCGGCAGTGATATAGAGATAAGAAGAGTAGAGAAATAAATGAGGAAAATAAAGAGACAGAAAGAATTTAAAGTTATACTCTACGATAAACATCAACGCAAAAACAGTATAACCGAATGTTGTATCCTGTAAACATACATAAACTCCTCCTTATAGTGGTTACCATAATTACATCAGTACTTTAATGTATTAAATATAAAACGTATAAACATAATAAACCGTAGTATTAATACGTTTGCCAAGTATCTGGAAGATAATTCAATATCTCTTGCTTAAACTGTATGGCATATTATGTCTTACTTAAAAAATACTCCTTCAGTTTCCGATATATCGTTGAATTCTCATATTAATGCTTGAAAGTAGAAAAACGCCTTTATTCGTTAATACTAAATTTTAAAAGATCTACATTCTTTTATGCTGTCATATTTGTACATAACGGTACTTCTAAAACCTCTAGATATAAAGGGAAATGGAGTGGAGCCACCAATAACAGGATGTTTTTGGAACTTGCGTTTTGATAATATAGTTTGTGGGACTCGGTTATAAATGGCAGTTTTATTTACGATAAATAAATAAACATTGTTACAAAAGTATGTGTACGATCAGAAATAGGATTATATTAAATCAGATCACGTTTTATTTCCCACTACCGCTTTGCCGGCAACAGAGCTGTCAGCAATTGAATCTCTTTTCGTAATACCTAGAGCGCAATCTGGCGTAATTACAACCAACTACCGACTTCTCTAAGATCTGATTTAAGAAGGTATTCTACAGAAGTATACCTCTAAAGTATTCTACAGAGTAGATTGAAAGTCAATCGCAGCTTAGGAAGTTAATATCATTTCAACTTAAAGCTTTGTCCTTAATCTGTAGCTGGTTGCAGGGTCACAACGTCCTGGAGTCTTCTGTAATCCTCACTTGAAAGTAATTTGCTTCTGGATCCTCGTTACCGTACTCTTGATGAACCTCTGTAAAATTACTTTCTTATCTCTCTCCTACGATATCCTTATCCGGATGTCTTTCAAATAAGATTATCAGTTACATATTTTGTTTCAATAATTGTATCATTTTTCTATTAGAATTTTTAGCAATATGTACTCTCTGACAAGCTGTGTAATCTTATTTATTTTTAGAACAACATCAAGTTTTTGTCACCAGAATTGTTTCCTGCCGGTATAGGTTTCTGTAAAAAAAAACAAAAATTGTTTAATGTATTCTGTTATTTCTCCTTGTCTTTAAGTTTCAAACTTACTAATTTAATATTTGTTTTATTCTATATGTGGTAACTGTACACACACACACTTTGTCCCTGATGTAACAAATTCTTTCTACCTTTCTTCCGACAACACGTCACCGTGCTATAACACACTTACTGTCTCGATTCATCCGAATTGTATAACATTATTTTAAAAAAATCATCATCATCATCATCTGCAAGGTTTAAACCAATGATGGTTTATTCAGGTCTCAAACAGGCAAAGAGTCACTCCAGCGCCTCCTCGGAATCCTACTCCTCACCGTTTTCGGTTTGTAGTTGCATAGTTGTCTAAGAAGGCGGCTGTCATCCATTCAGCAAAGGTGTTCCCACCAATTTAGCCTGTAGTCTACTGGGCAACCTTGTCAATAATACTCATAATATTTAGTTCCTGCTGTATGTCCGTCCGGCTAGTTCTTATTTGAGACAATTTAGTAATGAATATGTTCCCTGGATATGTTACTAGCATATCGCAGGGTAAGTCGTATGGTGGGGCTGCCCCCTTCAGGCCTAAGGTCCTGCCCGATTTTCTGTCTGAGTGTTCTCTCAAAAACTGGGTGCCTTACCAGATTTTTCCTGTTGTGATATCCATAGGGTCAATGTGGTGGTATCCATAAGGTCCATAATGTTAATGTGGTGGTTTCTCCTTGTCTCCCAGATCCTACGTCGTTGACCAATGAAAGGTCATCCGTCTTTAGGAGGAATTTCTCACACCAAGGGCAAGAGAGTGCCCTAACCTCTACTTGACAATGGCAAGTGGAAGAAGTTTAGCTTATACCGACTGTCGCCCGATCTCCACAGCCGCGTTAGCCACCTCTATGTGTTGCCCGTCACCCACCACTTGGAGGTGGGACTGGATATTTCCCTTCATCAAGGAATGAGTACTATTACTCTCCAGTAATTTGGGGCACATTTCTTTTATAATCTTGACAAATTTAAGTTCTTACAGAAAACTTTAGTTAAATTAATAGGAGACATAAAAAGTGGTTCGAAGAATATAAAGTATCGATGTGTGTACAAGGGAGGTCATCATTTCTGGTCATATTACTATTAAATCCTATAATTATCAGCTTTGTAATCAATTTAATGTTAAAATATGTAGTCATTATTTTTAAATACTACATTAATAATACAGCTACTACCCATCGGACTTACTATAATAGGTACACTATACACGTGTAGGTACGACCTATTTATTTATTAGCTTCCACACGTGACTGTACACAACGAAATAATTATTGTCATATTATAATAATATGAACCATTACTAACACGAAGACAATTTTTTTTTAATGGTTCATGTTAGATGTTAGGAAAAAATTGATGCTATACAACTATTCGAATGAAAGTCAAGTAATGGTAAAAATTTAATTTTGTTAACACAACTGTGTCATAAAAGTTTCACGGGCCGTGTCAAGACTGTTGAAACTCGCCTTCGTGATGGCCGTGGTCCAAGATATCTGTAATTAGTTGGGTGACGTTTTGACCCGCATCAGAACAAAGACTTCAAACGCCCATGCAAGACTACGACCAAAAACTGTCCTACCCGTTGAGGCATTTCGATTTATAAATTTCCAAACAAACGTTGTCGCGCCACTGAAGATGTCTGTCATGGAAACGGTCGAAACGTCTGGCACTAAATATATTTCGTCTCAGTTTAACAGCTGGGAGAGTTTTAACAATATAATTGTATGATATTAAGAATTAAAAGAAAAACTGACAGTCATACAAATATTATTTGCCGCAAGAAAGAACAGTTTCAACGGTTTTATTCAAAACACTTTTGCCAGATAACCGTGAACAGATATAACTATTGTAACAACACGCAAATTCAATGTATTTTAATTTGTGTAGCCCGACGCTTTTAAAGCGCCAAATTATATAACAACACAAATTGAAATGTAATATAATTTGAGTTCATGGGTTTAATCGTAATAAGATGATGCGTTATACATTAAAATGTACTTTGCGATGTGTAAGAGTTAAAATTTTTCCATTATTTATTTTTTTGTATTAAAAAAAATTCTTTCATTTCGCATGTTGTAATATACTCATTATTAAATCCTATGTACGAATCTTTCGCACACGACATATAGCTAACAAATTACATACAGCAGGTTATACATAAATCTTACTATCTACTCTTAACTAATTAATTATTTTTGCTCTCGGCTTACTCATTGTGTGTTCATCTTTTGCAATTGCTGATATATTTACTTCAATAATGAATTTACTTTTGTTTCAATTTCTCTAATATTAATTGGCTTTGAAACTTTCTACTGCATATGCATTCTCCTATATAAACAAAGACTTTATTAATTACTTTAATTTAAAATCAAATATTTCTCTTATATCATTTACGTTACTCAATTACTAAATCTTATACAAGAGATATTATTCTAAATTACACTCTGCCTTTATACTTATGTACAATTTAGTTATTTTAATTAATTGTTTGAATCTCTTTCATTCTATCTTTAATTAATGTCTTTCAAATGTCTGTATTTTACTATGGTTTTTCATCACCTCGTTTGACGTGGTTAATCATCCGTATGTCCTCCTTTAATCATAATATTAATTTAATATTAATCCTATAATCATCCACGAGGACGTGGTCTTCTGTCCTCGGTGTCCTCCGTCCTCGAGTCCTCTTCCCGGATTCCACTGCATGTGCTGTTTAATAGTGGTCTCGCCTCACATCATATGCTGCAGGTGTGTCCATAGACCTCCTCGAATGTGCTCTGCTGCTCTGGTTGGACTTCCAGTTCGTCCTGTGACTCTCACTGTATATTTAAAATAGCGTCTCTGACTGACATAGCCTCCTGTGGCAACGGTTGAATAGAGAAGAAGAAACTTTATTAGCGCGACCTGGTATTTAAAGCCAGGTCCTGCAAAAGCTCAGGTCTGAACAATTTTCAACTTGTCAGATTTTGTCGAAGCGTCTTTTCCCCCACTCTGGTTCAATTCACTATTTTCGCCTGTCTTCGCGAATTACAAAGTCTGTTTCACACCACTCGATGCTCAATCGATCGCCAATTTTTATATGTTCACTATACGTAAATTACACTTCTCTATTGTAATTACAAAAAGAGCTATTCACATTTTACTTACAGTAATTGCACCTTCTGTCACTTTGTCACGGTCTTTTAACCTTTTGTTCACCTTTATTTCCTATATTAAATAAAACATAAAATCTATCAATACTTAAAAAGGGTTGGTTACAGTACAGGCTTCACTCACACAAACAAAATACACGTGTACATAACGCTAGCGACAGGTGGGCCAGGTATGCGTGTTCATGCATGAATTGTGCGTTCCCTATTTTTTTTTTAACAATCCAGCTTGCAATCTGAATCATGTCTATTCCATATTTATTTATTTTAATTTTTATTAAAATTATTTTGGCAATGCACAGTACTGTACATGGTTGTACTGTTGCACTATCTTATATTTTTCAAACATGTCAAGTAAAAATACATTAACCGTTAATGATGACAAATAAGTCAAGTTAAGAAGTTATGATTGATATTGCCTTAGTCATTAATTCATTACTTGCCATGAAAAATTACATTTTAATAACGTAATTTTCAAAAATAATAAATTTTTTATTTAGTTATTACCGTTGTGTTAGTGGTTATAAAATTTTTAATTTTAATTGGATTATGACAAGTGGAAATTTTATCTGTTGTGTTTATTCGCCGGTTCAATTATTACTTGGAAGCTTAACGCCTTATAACTCTTTCAAATACCGATGAAAATCGGTAATATTGATATTAAATACAAATTACTGTCGCTACAATGGAAATTCTATATTCACAGTGAGAAAGTTCATAATGTTTCGAATAATTTACAACGTTGTATAATACAGAGTTGTTTGGGTAAAAACTTTTAACATTTTTTGATGATAGCTACTTGTGAAATTAACAACGACGATATTCGGGCATGAAAACGTATCCCTTCCTCATTGTTATAAAGTTTACTGAATCTGTCTCTCTGCGATCACACTTTGGAAACATTAAACTCTTCAATTTTTGAAACAGGAAACATCAGGTAGCATTACACAAGTTATCAAACTTTAAGCTTTTGTTTATTTTGTTATCAACAACTTTGTTTCTTTCCCCTCGTTTTTAGCGATACCTGTTTCTTACGTCACGTTTATCATATTAACGGCTTGGCGTGTGGATGTTATTCGTATTATATTTGTTGTATTGTGTTTTATAGATATAATAAAGCACATTTACGAACACACTCACGCACAGAGCAGAACATAAAGACCAAATCTTTTTATTACATTTTATTTTTACGATTTTCAGTCCCTAAATATATAAAAATTTTATATTTGGAGTAAACAAACGTCTATCTGGAGAGCTCTATTGAAGGTTTGTGTGCATACCTCTACAAACGAATACCACAGAACCTTTGATTCGCGTAGTATAATACTCGAGTAGCAACTTTTACCATAATGGATGCTACGATTCACTGTTTCTGTTCAATGTTGGCTCTCCATGCGGCTGTATAAGTTTTGGAATGGAATTACTGACGACTCTTAAGTCGCCAAGAAGTATTACACTATAGATCTTATTATACTTGTCAATTATTTTTTGTAGCGTTTGATAGAATAAAGTTTCCTCCTCTTTCCCTTCTTCCGGAGCATAAACACCTATTATGGTAATTTATATTCTTTCATACTTAAGCTCACAAAATCATAGTCTTTAATATACGAGTATTTAGACCAATGTTTTTCGTGTACAAATAATACATTTTGTAAACTTTGAACTTTACGTAACGGGATAGGCGTTTATGTAAATCTGAAAACTTTAGCCATGAAATGGAATCTGCTAAGATTAACTGTATCATTTGAACTTATCGAACAACGATTATGTCCGTGTAATCCGTTGCTGACATCCGATCTAGTTCAGCAGACGGAAAATAATAACGCCACAGTTGCTAATACTGCAGTAATCCTCTGGCCTTTGGTAAAGTTTTATCTTCACAGACATAAATAAAAATAGCTTCAAGTATCTTGGTATACTTGAATCTGTTCTTAGTATAGAAATAAATATTTTGGTACGTTTGGTTTTTCTGTTTTTTTAATTTAACATTGTTAACTTATTAACGTTTAAGAATAGGTAATTATATTACTTAGTGCAGGGCATTATTATTAATTACTCTAAACGTTTAATTTATTACCTAATTTAAGCATACAAAACACAAATTAAATTGTCAGACTTTAATTTTAGGCTACAGTGTGTCTTATAATGCAACCAACGACGTCGTAAATAAGTTCAACCTTATGTGCGGGACCATTAGGCAAACCCTTAAGTCAGCAGGTAAAGAAACACGCCTAAAATTCTACAAGGTGATAGACCTTCCCACACTTCTTTATAGGTCTGAAAATTTAACTTTAACGAAAGGCCAGGCCAGTTGCATCCAAACGGCTGAAATGAGATTTCTCAGGCACGTGGCAGGGTGTACTCTCCATGATCGTAGAAGAAACACAGATATACGGAAGTAAATGAATATTATGAGTATACTCGACAGAATCACCTAGTGTAGGCTGAATTGGTGGGAACGTCTTTGCCGAATGGATGACTGCCGCATCCCCAAACAATTATGGAACTATAAGCCGAGGTGACGGCGAGGTGTGGAACGCCCGAGGAAGCGCTGGAGTGGCCAGCTCTAATCTTTGCCTATTTGAGACCGGAACAAACCATTCTTTGTTTAATTCTTGAAGATGATGATGGTAAACTTTCATTTTAGTGCAAGGCGCGTAATAACAAACTGTTTTACACTGTAAGCGTGTACTCACTCGCTTCCTGAAAGACCGACGTGAGAGATAACTTACATGCAGCTAATGACCAATATTCAACTGGATTCCTGCATTAATAGCGTAATTCATTATGGATGACACAGTGTCTGATAATTTGAGAAATTCAGAAGGCTTTTGGCTTTGATCTTTATATACTACAAAACAAACATATAAGTTTCACTAATTACGTTAACTGAAGCTGTAATTTTTAAATTGAGGTAATTATGTTCTGGAAAGACTGGCCTGTCTTTTCTTTGTTTAGTAAATCACTTTCTATCTACCCATCTTAGCCTACTTCTTGTTTATTATGTGCAGATCGTTATATAGATAACTTGATTTGGTTATTTCGTCTACTTTATCGTATTTTTATACCATGTCTAACCTGACATTAAATAGACGTAATTGGAACTGATTACTCGTCTATTTGTAATCGCCAGTCATTTTACTTCTTGTTTTGACCATACCAGTTCCTAGGATCTTGATAATCTTGATGTTTACTTTCAAGTTATTGTCATGTAAAGTTATAACGTGAAGTGTCTAAGTGACAGTAATTTTAATTAAATCTATAAATGGCATAATTTACACTCATATTCTTTTTGTTAATCTCCGCCGTCCATACACGGAAATTAAAACGTGCATTGAATGTACAACTAAGACACATATTTTTAACAATATTTCAAGTGACACAGAACTCACTCTATCATTTATGTTTCTGATCATAAATAATAACACTCATATATTGAGCATAGTTTTTAGGAATGTTACAATACAAACAAAATTACGTGTAATATTGTAATAAAAATATATTCTGTGTGTTTAATTGGTGTGGCTCTCGAAGTCTTACTGGCCTGAAACACTTCCTTAAGTTTCCCAATTGATCGAGTCCCAAATGTAGCAAGACCTGTCAAATAGCGTTATGCTGTTGAAGAAATATGTGTGTAGTTTCACCAAAAGTTTTAAAACACAAATTGTTGTTTGTTGAAGAAAAATTAAAAAAAATTGTGTTTAAAAAAAATTATAATTAAAAAAAAATTTCTTTTTATTAATTAATTAATTAAAATCAATTAATTAATAGTGTGCTGTGAAGTTTTAAAATGTGCATCACTCCTCTAAGAAATTTTATTGATGTTCTTGTATTTTTCAAATAAACTACAACCACTCATAAAATTGTCTCCAGGACAATCGATACTTGTTTACCTTTTCGTTTTGTAGGTTATCTTCCCTTATATGTGGTAAAGTCCTGGTAGTTTATTATTTAAAATTATATTAATGGTAATTTGTAATATTAGTGAAAGAAAGAACTAGTTTGCGGTGAAAAGTATTAATGTTTTATTATATAATTGCAATATTGACTCTTTTCGATTATAATATCGACTCTCAGGGTATCGAAACAGTTACAAGGTATGGTATATAAAATTCAACAGGGTTCTTTAAACAGCTAATTATTATCAAAGTCAGAGAAATCGGGCCAATATTTAAAAAGTATAAAGTTACAACAAGTTAATTACTAATACTAGATACACACATTGAATAATAAATTTGAAATAACATAATTTGTCGTCACCCAAACAGCTGACTGGAACGAGGAGGCGTTGAAGACTATGAAGGAAAATGGCTGCCGTCAAATCGGTCAAAATGTCATCCGTATTTGCGATGTTCCAAATAAGATATTTTCTGGCAGGAATTACGTCCTGGTGTCTGCAAATCTCCTTTTTGATGTTGTATAGTGCCTTGTGTGAAGTTTCCGGGTTGTATTTTGTGTATCTGTGTATTTATAAGTTCAGTCACTTTTTACGATTCCGACACTAATATATGGTTATTTGTTATACTGTTTTCTTGAGTTTTGTAGTGTTTTTCGGTGTAGTTATGTACTGTCCAGTGTTATTTAGTCTTTTTCGATTGATTTTGTCACTATGTGGACGTTTCAGAATGATTTTATACGCCACTCGCGATTTCACAAAAACGTATCGTTCACTCACTAGACATTACCGTTTTAAGTTAGGTTAGTTTGGTTATAAACCGCTTGTCAAGTTCACCGTACAATTACCAATAATCAACTATCTTATTTCCTCCAGTTTCGACTAAACTCTTAGCCAATATAATATTATTCTTAACATTGTTCAAATATAATTTTGCATCCTGTACCTATTTCCAAATACACTATATAACTGCCTAAACTTTGGTTATTTATCAGTTTTATTTACTAGATGTTATTTAAATTAATCCTTCAGTTCATTCGGCGTATTTTAAGGTTGAATAATGCCGTGTTTTATAATGTTTTCTGTCCAAAATTAGTAATTTTACTTTCATTTTGTATTTATAAAAAATTTTCAAAATTAACTTCCTGTCATTATGTAAATTCAGCCATTTTTCAGTTATATTTAATATTAATAATCTTATATTGTATTAAAAGGTTTATATTCCCTTATTTTCTTGTAATTAATTGAATTGGTTAAATTCTAAAATATTATTTTGGAATATATGACTCCCCTCTTCAAGTTTCTGAGTATAGTCATTTTCATTTTTATTTATAATTCTGAATATAATTTTATAAAATCTTTCTAAATGGTATGTGCAATTATATGGCTTCATGTCAGGTTTATTTTGTCTAAATCCCTTTTGTTTAATTGCATTTAAATGAGTAATTTCTCTGTTTTGATGAAGTTTGGTTTTCATTCTTTGGCATAGGTTTTTTAACAATTTTTCCTTACAAAATATTTTTACAAACAATATATGATGTGTGATACCCTCTCTGACTTTTAAATATGGTATTATAAACTAAATATTTTTTTAAATTACACAACAATAATTAGTATTGGTTACAATACAAAGAACAGTTAAACAAATAAGGAATATTTTCAAATAAATGTTTGTCTTCAACATTCAGACATTTTACAATTAAATACTTATTTCTAACATTGAAATATTGTTCACACAAAAAAAAAGGTTTTTTACCAACTAACATCTTAATTACTTCTTATTATTCACAAGTAATAATTATGTTTACAGTTCTGATGTTAGTTGTTGTAGATTTAAATAAATGACCTTATATCTAATACATTTTTAACATCCTTATCCTATATTTACAAAAACTTTATATCTATATTCTTGTTTGCTAACTACTATACTAAGTTGGATTATACAGTTTTTACACTGTCTTTTAAATATTGTCTTTGGGGAATTGTACCCTGTCATTAGTATAATTAAATCTGTTTTTTTTCTCATTATATAAAACAAAATGTTACTTTAAACAGATTTATATCTTGTAAGTAACATATTCACATAGTACACATTTTAAGTCACTGAAAGTTGCATATTTCATTGTATTCAATGTTTGTGATTGCCAAGAATGAAACACAAGGTTTATTTTCTATAATACCCAAAACTATCACTGGTTCACTTTACACTTTTATTTTATGTTATTTCTAAATGGTCGTGTAGTCTTATTAACATAATAAATTGGTTAGTGTTTTACAATGGAGATTTGTTCCTTGGGTACTATATTATTGTTTCATCTTGGTTCACTGGCAACTCTTAATTTACACACTTCTCTCTTAATTTTATGTACATGCTGTTACTATTTCGTTATACTTTTATTGGTATTTAATCATTTATTTTGGGGGTATGGGGATTTGGGTGTCTTTTATAAGAGCATGACATCTTCCTCAGGATGCTGCCTTCTTCTTCTTTCTTCAGTCTTCTTTTCTTCTGTCTTCTGGGACTGGTATCTTCTCCATCTTCTTCTTGATGCCATCGGGTTTCTTGGGATTTCTTCATCTTCTTCGGGTTTCTTGGGATTTCTTCATCTTCTTCGTAATCTTAGAAATACATCACCTGTATTGGTTGATCTTGGCTTATTCAGGGTTTCTTTTCCACTTATATTTCCTCGTTGTGTGTTTGGTTATATTCTGTGTTGCTTTGTTATTTACTTTTTACCTTCCTGGGTTATAATATGAAAACCTTTGGTTATTAGACTGGTTTTGGATGACTCATCGCTAGTAACTCATTTTATTTAACCTTGTATTTTTTAAATATTAATTATTGCTTTCCACAGTTGCTTTGAATTGATTTTTTTATATTAAACTTAATGCTTTCTTCCAGATTTAAATGTTTTAATTTTATTATTCTAATGATCAAATGCCATTCAATATTATGCATATATCTGTCACGTTACAGATTGCTCTCCTCCAGAAGTAATTATTTCAGACATGTTTATGCATGAAATAATTTCCTATGATAATTTCATAATTTCTTATATTTCATTTTCTTCCCCATTTTATATCGACTTTTTATATTAGAGTTTAATTAATTTTAT
The DNA here is from genome assembly GCA_034769895.1 of Magicicada septendecula. Lineage (NCBI taxonomy): Eukaryota > Metazoa > Arthropoda > Insecta > Hemiptera > Cicadidae > Magicicada > Magicicada septendecula. The sequence continues at coordinate 107,307,947 of CM068372.1, read as the reverse complement.
ATATATAGTTACTTATTTTACTACTGATCCTTTTCGGATAGTTAGTGTCTTCTGAGATATTATTATTATTGTAATACATTTTCTTTCTTTATAAACTTCGTGTTGCATCCTTGGGATATTAAATCCCTAACATTCCCTATCACGTGGGCTGGGGCAGATCAGAGGGGCACTGTACGCTACACAATCTCTGATGGCCATACACCACTTCTACAAATTGAGTACAGAGGCATATTCATCTCTGCTCAAAAAACATAATGCTGCTGGAATTATCTTCAGTCAGTCATCGAATAAATAAATAAAAAGTAGTCTCATTTTCGACTAATAAAAATATCTTTGGATTCTTCACTTCGTAGTTTCTCAGATTATCTCAACTTTTCTATCTTAATAAATCTTCATAATTATTATTATACTCATTATATATTTATTTTTCTAAACTCTTAACTTGTCTGATATATTTATTTTAATTATGGTTGAAAACCTTTCTTTTAATAATTCTTGTTACTGGTCACAGTGTAACTCTCTTTCTTCTCCATCTGAATTCTCTTTATACTTCCTTCTGGTTACTAATAGTGTTAGCATGGTCTTTATATATAGTCTTTCTTATTCATTATTTGAATGGTCTTAATATATTATATTTAATTTTTAAATTTGTGTCTTTATATTAGATATACAGGTTGTTATATTGATCATTTTGTTTAAACACTTTGGTTCTTTCCTTTCTCTTAGGAAGTTATTAATCCGCCTTCGCATTCATTAACATTAATTCATTTATATTATATTTCATGTGGTACTTCTTCTCTTTGCATTTCATATAGGTCTTATTATGATCATTTGTTCAAAATCATCTTCTCCATATGTTTGGTATGAGTTGTTCTTCTTTGCTCTTAATTAACTGTTTTCATTATCGTTTCATAAGTAATTAGTCTCTTTGCTTCCAAATTTTTTCCTTCTCTTGCATACTACACTCTTTTTTGTTATTCTTCTCTACTCCTTTAAATGCTAATGTGAATATCTAGCATTTATTCTGGATTAAAGTTAATTCTCTTTTCTGAATTAATCACTTTATTTTCTTCTAAATTCAATTATAAATGGCACATATTTATTTTTTGGAACTTTGTTAGTTTTAATGCAAAATTCAAACTCTTCTTGTTATTTAATGGCACAATATTTCTCATAACTCATAGTAATAAGTTGATCTTATCTTGTTTCAAAGTTCTGACGTTCTATCAACATTCAAATTCTGTTTAATTCATTTATTCCCAGAATTGTTTCATTCAAAATTGTTTATAGTAAAGTGATCTTACAATTATTTCTGAATGTTTTGGTATTTCTCTAAATTCAAATTCTTCTTAATTATTTACCATACAGTTTTCTCACAAAATTAGTTATAGTAAGTTGGTTTTACTTCATTTTTTAAATTTTTTGTATATTAACTTCAACATTCCTTTCTTCTATTTTTCCATAAAGTTTCTTCTTAAATATTTGGTAGTAAGTTGTGCTTACATATGTTTTTAAATTTTGTTGGTTATACACAAAATTCCTTTTTTCTATTTTCTTCCATAAAGTTTTTTCTTAAATATTTGGTAGTAAGTTGTGCTTACATAATTTTAAATTTTATAGTTATAAATTTAAAAATTCTCTCTCTTTAATTCTTCCAAAAAGTTTTTCTTAAAAATATTTGTTGTAAGATGTTCTCACAAAATTTTAAATTTTCTTAGTTATTCAAATTCTAAATTCCCAACTCATTCTTCATAATACTTTTTCATAGAAGCTTGATTGTACACACCTTTGATTTATCCTGAAACGATTTCCTTCCACTCATAGGTATTGTTATGCTTTACCACAATATATGGTCCGATATACAGTAATAATAATTTTTGGTTATGCCTTCTAAGGTGCTGGGCAGCTCTCGATTTTTTAGGAGGACTTTCTCACCCTCTTTATATGTTATAATACGCCCTATTGCCTTTTGGTATTTGGCTTGCCGTTTTTCTTGATCTTCTGCTACCTTGTTGTAAAACCTCAACTGGTTGAATTTCCGATTATTGTTTGTTGGAAATTCAATGATTTGTTCAATTTCTCGGGGAGTCGGCTTCTCATACATGGCTGAGTATGGTGTAATTCCGATAGCTGGATGGTGGGCGAAATTTAGGAATGTCTCTGTCGCTGCTAGGTACTCTTGCCACTTTTTCTGTTGGTTGTGACAGTACGTGCGCAAGATCCTACCCACTTCTCTCAGTACTCTCTCAGCCGGATTGCTACTTGGGTGGTAGACTGACGTCTTATAAGTTTTGATCCCAAGTGCTAATAAAGTGTCTCGCCACCTCCTCCCCTTAAATTGTGTACCGTGGTCGGTAATAATGGAAGATGGTCTACCGATCTCTGGCACATACAAATCGATAATCACCGCCAGAACCTTTGCTGTTGTTGCCCGATTAACCGGATATAGCTTTATATACTTGGTGTAGTGGTCCATTATGATTACCAGGTATTTATACCTGTGTCGACCACCGCTACGGGGAAATGGCCCGCAGATATCCAAAAACACTTTTTCCAGCTTTGCGTTTGAGGTAATCGGTATCATTATACCCTCTGTCTTCTCATTGTTTATTTTAACGCATTGGCAGATGTTACAGGACTTGATGTACGTTCTTACCTTGCGGTTGATATTCTTTATCTTACAGTTTTCCTCTAGAGCCTGTATCACTTTTAATGCTCCCATGTGACCATACCTGACATGGTAATCGATGATGACCTCCTTTTCGATTTGGTGTGGGATTATCACCTTCCATGTCTCATCGTCCAAGGCCGTTTTTATGAATAAGATCCCTTTATTAAGATGGTAATATTTGGAAATGGTATCATCATTGGCTTCCAAGCGACTCACGATGTTTTTCAGCTTAGGATCAGACTGCTGATGGATTCGAATATTTATTAATAGAGCTTGTAGATCGGCTCTGGTCTTGAAGATGTTATAAATTTTGACCAAGCTCTCCTTCTCCCCCTCGAAAGTCTGATCTTCCAGATTTATACGTGACAACACATCCGCTACCACGTTCTTTTTTCCTGGAATGTATTCCCATTTCAGGTCATATTCTTGTAGGGCGAGTACCCACCTAGCCAATCGGCCGTGACTCAACTTGCACCTACGAAGGAACGAGATGGATTTATGATCAGTTCGTACCGTGACTTGATATCCGAGAATGTACGTCCGGAACTTGCTGCATGCGAACACCACGCTCAGCAATTCCTTTTCTGTCACACTGTAGTTCTTTTCGCACTGGTTCAGTGTGCGACTAGCGAAGCTTATTACCAGATGTTGTCCCTCCTCATCTTCCTGGTATAAAGTCGTTCCTAAGCTCAGATCGCTAGCGTCACAGTTTAAAAAGAATGGCTTTTTAAAATCTGGGTGACGAAGTATAACACTCTCCAGAGACTTCTCTTTTATCAAGCGGAAAGTAAGATCTTGATCTTCACCCCAAGTCCATTTGTTCTTAGCAGATAACTGTGGTTGAAACTTGGCGGTTAACTCGGAATATCGGCTCTGAAACTTCCTGTAATAGTTACAGAGTCCGAGGAAAGATTGTAATTGTTTCCTGTTTCTTGGTTGCGGGAACCTCTGAATTGCCTCCACTTTCTCTGCTGATGGGGTAATACCTCTGTCGTCTAGGTTGAAACCCAAGAATTGTACCTCGCGCGCTATGAACTTGGATTTCTCCAACTTCAGAGTTATGTTGTTCTGCGCTAGCTTGCTTAATACATAATCTACTCTGTAGCAGTGCTCCTCCCAGGTTTCGGATGTGATGAGTAAGTCGTCAACATAGACGGTGGTAAATTGGAGCGCTTCTTGTCCAAGAATCTGGTCCATGCATGCCACAAAGATGGCGACAGAATTGACAAGTCCGAAGGGCAGTCTCTTGAACTGGTAATTGCGCCCTTCGAAAATGAACGCCACGTAATGGCGGCTTTGCGGATGCAGCTCTACTTGCCAATAACCACAGACAGTATCCCAGGTGCTAATAAACGTAGTGCCATGAAAACGTTTTAAGATCTCCTCTATTTCACCGGGAGAGGTTCTGTCATTCACAATCGTCTTGTTCAACTCGCGCGCATCTAAACAGAGCCGGACTTGTCCGTCTTTCTTTGGAACAACAATAATTGGACTAGTGTAAGGTGATTGACTAATCTCAATTATGTCATTTTCTTTCATCTTATTTATCTCTGTTCTCACGGCTTCTTTGAGCGACTGCGCGATTGGATATGACCTCCGGTTAAACTCTACGTTTTCTTTGAATCGAAGTTGGCACTGGTGGTTTTTTACCTTCCCTGGTTCATCTGAAAACACTGCCTTGTACTTCTCATATATTGTGATTAGACGATCAGCTAAATGTATAGGTATTTTCTTGTTATCGCTTCCGCACTGGAAGTCCCGTATTTCTTGGATTTTAACTGACCATAAATCCTCTCATCTATGGTTGTATATTATGGGTTTAGAAAGAGGGCTGTTTCTAATAATATTAATTTTACGAAGTTGTTGATGTATAGGGCTGGGAAGTATAGTTGTGCCTCCTACCAGATCTGCGGTCCATGTTACTCCGTCTGGGAAAAGTGATACTTCATCTAAATTAAGATCGATTACTGCAGAATATCTTCTAAGAATATCGCAACCGACTAATATGTCAAATGGTAATCCTGTGGCGATTAAAAATTCCATGTCTAAAGCTATATCACGGCTAACGACACTTAAGGAAACTTGCTTCCTGATGGTTTTATTCTGGCGGCCAGTTGCACCTATTAACACAATGTTGTTGACTGGTAACATTGGTAAAGTTTTTCCACATGCACTTTGTATTCTCTCCAATTCATTTGCGTTTATTATTGAAATATTGGCACCTGTGTCTATCATTATTTTAGCGGGAACTCCTTCCACCTCCGCTGTTATATAAAGTATTTCATTATTATTGTTGCTGAGACTCTTTTCGTTCTCTTCCAAAAGTTCCGTTCTAATATCTTTTAGATAGTGGTTACTTATTATAGTGATGTTTTGATGTTTGTTTGCTTGTTGCAATTCATCCTTTTCTAACCCAGGAAGTATAAGCAGTAACGGGTCATTGTTGTTGATTACTGCCTCCTCCCGTTTAAAGCATTTTGGTCATTGTTCGTGTTAGTATTGACCGAGGCATCGTTCGGGAAACTCTGGTTCGTTTCCTGACGCTCTGTACCCTGGTCGAGGTTTAGCGCCCTGCTCTGTTGTCGGCCAAGATCCTCCAGGCTTGTACTTCTTCTTCCCTGTTCGTGTCTTGGGCCGTCCCGTTCCGCACTCCTCCATCTTCGGTCGGCGCCGTGGAAACTGTTCCTCCGTGGTTGATAATATCTCCTGGGTCCGCGATCTTCCGCTCTTATAAAATTTACCCTAGGGCGCGACACTCGGTTATTATTATTATTACCATTATTATTACTATAATTATTATTATAGCAATTTCGGTTAGGTGGGTAAGGTCTGTCACCATTATTGTTGGGGTATGGATTTCTCTGACTGTATGGGACACTATTAGGCTGATAAAGATTATTTCTATTATTCGGATAGGGGTTGTTATTCCTAACACCGTTAAAATTGCCGTTAAAATGGTTATTACGCGGCGGGTTGTTAGGGCCGTCGTAATTACTGGGCTGGTTCCGGTTACTGGGATGGTTATTGCCGTTATTGGGGTATGTATTCAGCCTTGCCTCTGGTCTCTCATTTCTCTTCCTGCTCTGCCGATAATACTCCTCGTTTTCATATCCCTCTAACAACTCGGTCATCGCCTGGATCGTCTTGATCTGGCTACCTCTCCGGGCCCTGATAATGTCTTCATCATAGTGATATGATATTTTATTCACTAGACACTCTTCTGGTATTGCCGGCTCGAGGTGTTTTGCCATGCACACCTTCCCCAAGAAATATGCTGTCATACTGCTGCCTAGTTGTGCCCTGTATCGTCCGTTACATATATTGTCACGGATCAAGTTCTGGGTAGTCTCAGACCAGCACTTCGTCTTAAACATTTTCCGGAACTGCTGGTAGTCGGGAATTTCACTCCGGTTGGCCATCCACCAATTATCCGTTATTTCTCGGAAGGACTCATCTAGGATTTCCCTCCTATGGCTACATTGCGTGATTTTGTGCTTAGCGAAGTATTCTTCTACCCTAGCCAGGAACTCCATCGGCTTACGTTTGTATTGCCGGAAGTTGAGCCACTCTCGGCTTTCGTTGACGGGCAATCCGGTGAAATGAGTCGGTCTGTTTCTTATCGCTTCCATCTCTTCTCGGCTTTGTCGCACCTGACCGGTGATATTGGTCATCGTCTCTTGCATATCATTACACCGTTCCGCGACTTGGTTGCGTACTCTCCCGAATTCTTCTTGAGTTTCCTTCCTCTGTTCTTCTACTTTCCTGCGGCTATGTTCTTCGATATTTGTGAACTTGATGTTCACCACTTCTTTAAACCCTTGCACCTCCTTTTCGGTCTGGTTGCACTTCCCATCAATCTCTCGAATCTGTCGATTGACCATTATGTTTTCTTCTTCCATCTTCTTATTCATCGCTTTCTTGTTAACATTGATTTCCTTATTCAGTTCTTCTCGCAACAATTCCATTCTTTCGTCCAGTTTGTCCAGATTCTCCTGATTTACCTCCCTTAATTCTTCTCTTAAAATTTGATTGTCCTCTCTCAATTCTTCCAACTTCTTCCCCATCTTCTCTTCCAACTTCTTGTTATCTTCCTTCAACTCTTCCTTCAATTGTCAGTTGTTCTTCTCTATCTTCTTCCGGGTTTCATCGATTTTCTGATTGGTGTTCTCAATTTTATTAATCAATTCTTCTTTAGTCGACTTGAATTCTTCCTTGAAAGATTGGTTGTCTTCCTTCAATTCTTCTAACTTCTTCCCCATCTCTTCTTCCATCTTCTCGGATTGATTATCCTTCTTCAATTCTTCCAACTTCTCGTTTGTTTTTTTCGTTTTTATTTCCCAAATCTTCTTTCATGGATTGGTTATCACTTCCCATTTTCTTGCTATTCTCGTCCATTTTCTTGTCCATTCCTTCCATCTTTTTATTTATTCCTTCCATCATTCTCATCAATGCTTCCTGGAACTTCACATCTCCGGTTGTCGCAGTGTTCTCGGTTTGTGAAGGTTCCCCTGGTTGTTCTAACCGTTCCTTCCGGACATTGACTTCCCCTGTCTGAGTAGGCATTTCGGGTTGTTCCTCTGGTTGTTCAGTTTGTTTGGACAACACCGGCGGTAATAACTCTTCCACCTCTACTGGCGTCGCCTCCTTATTGTCCATGTCAATCTCTACTGTTTTTTCGGCCTCCGCCGCCCGTTTCTTGGAAGTTGCACGTCGTTGCATTTTCCCTTCAATTTCTCTGGCTTTGTAGCTGTTGCCTAGCTCCAACTAGTGATTGGGCAGATTGTATTGGCCTTACAATCGCTAAATTTCGAGCCCCACGTTGGGCGCCAATTTGTAATAAAAATATATTCTGTGTGTTTAATTGGTGTGGCTCTCGAAGTCTTACTGGCCTGAAACACTTCCTTAAGTTTCCCAATTGATCGAGTCCCAAATGTAGCAAGACCTAATAAGAAATTTTATTGATGTTCTTGTATTTTTCAAATAAACTACAACCACTCATAAAATTGTCTCCAGGACAATCTATACTTGTTTACCTTTTCGTTTTGTAGGTTATCTTCCCTTATATGTGGTAAAGTCCTGGTAGTTTATTACTAAAAATTATATTAATGGTAATTTGTAATATTAGTGAAAGAAAGAACTAGTTTGCGGTGAAAAGTATTAATGTTTTATTATATAATTGCAATATTGACTCTTTTCGATTATAATATCGACTCTCAGGGTATCGAAACAGTTACAAGGTATGGTATATAAAATTCAACAGGGTTCTTTAAACAGCTAATTATTATCAAAGTCAGAGAAATCGGGCCAATATTTAAAAAGTATAAAGTTACAACAAGTTAATTACTAATACTAGATACACACATTGAATAATAAATTTGAAATAACATAATTTGTCGTCACCCAAACAGCTGACTGGAACGAGGAGGCGTTGAAGACTATGAAGGAAAATGGCTGCCGTCAAATCGGTCAAAATGTCATCCGTATTTGCGATGTTCCAAATAAGATATTTTCTGGCAGGAATTACGTCCTGGTGTCTGCAAATCTCCTTTTTGATGTTGTATAGTGCCTTGTGTGAAGTTTCCGGGTTGTATTTTGTGTATCTGTGTATTTATAAGTTCAGTCACTTTTTACGATTCCGACACTAATATATGGTTATTTGTTATACTGTTTTCTTGAGTTTTGTAGTGTTTTTCGGTGTAGTTATGTACTGTCCAGTGTTATTTAGTCTTTTTCGATTGATTTTGTCACTATGTGGACGTTTCAGAATGATTTTATACGCCACTCGCGATTTCACAAAAACGTATCGTTCACTCACTAGACATTACCGTTTTAAGTTAGGTTAGTTTGGTTATAAACCGCTTGTCAAGTTCACCGTACAATTACCAATAATCAACTATCTTATTTCCTCCAGTTTCGACTAAACTCTTAGCCAATATAATATTATTCTTAACATTGTTCAAATATAATTTTGCATCCTGTACCTATTTCCAAATACACTATATAACTGCCTAAACTTTGGTTATTTATCAGTTTTATTTACTAGATGTTATTTAAATTAATCCTTCAGTTCATTCGGCGTATTTTAAGGTTGAATAATGCCGTGTTTTATAATGTTTTCTGTCCAAAATTAGTAATTTTACTTTCATTTTGTATTTATAAAAAATTTCCAAAATTAACTTCCTGTCATTATGTAAATTCAGCCATTTTTCAGTTATATTTAATATTAATAATCTTATATTGTATTAAAAGGTTTATATTCCCTTATTTTCTTGTAATTAATTGAATTGGTTAAATTCTAAAATATTATTTTGGAATATATGACTCCCCTCTTCAAGTTTCTGAGTTTAGTCATTTTCATTTTTATTTATAATTCTGAATATAATCATATAAAATCTTTCTAAATGGTATGTGCAATTATATGGCTTCATGTCAGGTTTATTTTGTCTAAATCCCTTTTGTTTAATTGCATTTAAATGAGTAATTTCTCTGTTTTGATGAAGTTTGGTTTTCATTCTTTGGCCTAGGTTTTTTAACAATTTTTCCTTACAAAATATTTTGCAAACAATATATGATGTGTGATACCCTCTCTGCCTTTTAAATATGGTATTATAAACTAAACATTTTTTCAAATTACACAACAATAATTAGTATTGGTTACAATACAAAGAACAGTTAAACAAATAAGGAATATTTTCAAATAAATGTTTGTCTTCAACATTCAGACATTTTACAATTAAATACTTATTTCTAACTTTGAAATATTGTTCACACACAAAAAAAAGTTTTTTACCAACTAACATCTTAATTACTTCTTACTATTCACAAGTAATAATTATGTTTACAGTTCTGATGTTAGTTGTTGTAGATTTAAATAAATGACCTTATATCTAATACATTTTTAACATCCTTATCCTATGTTTACAAAAACCTTATATCTATATTCTTATTTGCTAACTACTATACTAAGTAGGATTATACAGTTTTTACACTGTCTTTTAAATATTGTCTTTGGGGAATTGTACCCTGTCATTAGTATAATTAAATCTGTTTTTTTTCTCATTATATAAAACAAAATGTTACTTTAAACAGATTTATATCTTGTAAGTAACATATTCACATAGTACACATTTTAAGTCACTGAAAGTTGCATATTTCATTGTATTCAATGTTTGTGATTGCCAAGAATGAAACACAAGGTTTATTTTCTATAATACCCAAAACTATCACTGGTTCACTTTACACTTTTATTTTATGTTATTTCTAAATGGTCGTGTAGTCTTATTAACATAATAAATTGGTTAGTGTTTTACAATGGAGATTTGTTCCTTGGGTACTATATTATTGTTTCATCTTGGTTCACTGGCAACTCTTACTTTACACACTTCTCTCTCTTAATTTTATGTACATGCTGTTACTATTTCGTTATACTTTTATTGGTATTTAATCATTTATTTTGGGGGTATGGGGATTTGGGTGTCTTTTATAAGAGCATGACATCTTCCTCAGGATGCTGCCTTCTTCTTCTTTCTTCAGTCTTCTTTTCTTCTGTCTTCTGGGACTGGTATCTTCTCCATCTTCTTCTTGATGCCATCGGGTTTCTTGGGATTTCTTCATCTTCTTCGGGTTTCTTGGGATTTCTTCATCTTCTTCGTAATCTTAGAAATACATCACCTGTATTGGTTGATCTTGGCTTATTCAGGGTTGCTTTTCCACTTATATTTCCTCGTTGTGGGTTTGGTTATATTCTGTGTTGCTTTGTTATTTACTTTTTACCTTCCTGGGTTATAATTTGAAAACCTTTGGTTATTAGACTGGTTTTGGATGACTCATCACTAGTAACTCATTTTATTTGAACTTGTATTTTTTAAATATTAATGATTGCTTTTCACAGTTACTATGAATTGATTTTTTTATATTAAACTTAAAGCTTTCTTCCAGATTTAAATGTTATAATTTTATTATTCTAATGATCAAATGCCATTCAATATTATGCATATATCTGTCACGTTACAATATTCACTACAGATGGAAGCCAAACAATCGCATAATCAAAGTATCGAAAATGACTACAGGAACGGATAAATGTACAGTACCACTTTTTTTGTAAAAATCGTTTAATTTTTGTCAAAGTAATTTAAAGTAGGTGAAAAAATTAAACAAAGAATTAGAGACATTTTAATTTTGTATTGTGCAAAACAGTTAGTTGGCGATTGCAGTTGGAGGTCATAGTCATTATTTGTAATGAACAATGATTGTAGCAGTAGTATATCACAGGTGCGTACCTTTGACACCAAAGTTTATGTTGTTAAGTTAACATGAGAACTGAAATTACACATGAAAAGCGATACGTGTGTAATGTGAAACTCGTTTTTTGGCGGAAACTACGAATAAACACCAATTTGAAATTAAGGCACCTATTAATACACATGTCTCTTTTTTGTGGCAGAACTCGTTGTTTTGTTTTCCAATTAGTTCTCGTTTTGTGGCTAACTAAAAAGTAACGTCCATTATGTACAATATGTAGAGCGTACGTTGTCATTCCTAAATACATTATTATTTTTTTTCTATTGACCATAAATATTTGAATTTTTCAGTTTTCATTTGCTTGAAGGTTTGGTAATTCGTCAACTCAAAATTGTTATGTTCTTTATTTAAAATATTACTGTGCTATAAGCATTGTGTATACACATTAAACTTTATGTTTTCTTCAGCTATAGCATTTATTTATTTTAGCAGTGAACTAAAAACTAAAAACCGTTGTCACCTAACCTCAAAATGAAAACAACACGTATTTTCGGTTTGAATTAAGAAATAGAACAATTTACAGTTAGTACACTTCTTCTTTTTTACATCGTAATATATCGATAAAATCGCATATTAAAAATATCGAAAATGTACTTCAGGAACGGATAAAGGCATAATTCCAAAAAAGTTTGTAAAACAAAGTACACTGTCGTTCACAACATTCTCACAATTTAACCACTAATTGTGAGATTGTTACAACCAAAGGATTTTAATTTTGCATTAAGATTTTGTGAGAAAGTAAGCTTTGAATTAACAGAGGCAAGGAGAATATTGTGGCCAAGGCGTTTGTGTTTTACACATAAAGGTCGCGCTGTGTTAATAAGTTTAAACTAACAGATTGCTTACCCCCTGGTAGCAGAGGATCTACTTTACTTTGTACCTGCAACAACCAAAGTATCTGAACACTCTGTTTGTTAGACTCACAATAACATAACCATCAGACGACCTTGCCACATACAAATAATTTAATATTTTCATTTCTCTATACTGTAAAAAATGTAATTTATCTAGATAAACTCTCGATAGAAAGTGTAAACAAGAAAAATGTTAAATTTGTCGGAATAAGTAACTAGTAATCCGTTTTTAAGCTCAAAATCTATAATCAGTGCAAACAAAATAATGTTTTAATTTATAACTTGTAATTTACATGTAAAACTACAAGGAACTAGCGTGTAAGAAAGTCAACATATGAATCTGGTAAACATTAGATACTGCACAAACACAAGTGTTTTATTTTTAATAAACTGGATTTGCATATTTCAAGCTCTAAAGCGTACCTGTTTGTTAATGTACAGATAAATTAAATAATCTGCTGCTGTTATGGAAACCTGACTGAAGTACATTGACCTTGATGAATACTATAAAGGAAATGTTTCAGTATGACAATGAATAAGTAAACTCGAATCACATTACACACTCCAGTTTTGTTTAATTTAAAGGTAAATAAATTTATTCCTATAAACTGATATCTATTAGTTCGATTTGCATATAATCGCAAAGAATTAATATTGGAATTAATTAATGTGGGGTTCATAAAAATAAACCTCATCTCGGAGTGACTGGTTAGAACGGAAAACAAGTGGTTTATATTGAAAAGTCTTCACATAAAAAGGTTATAGAAAAAATTAATGAACACAATTCACATTTGTTTTGATCATAGAGATAATAAAAATGATAATAGACAATTTTATGCTAAAAGGTAAACGGAATTAAATACCCTTGAGTGAAACTTATTAGTCACTGAGGAAGCACTTATTAAGGACATTGACAGTTCATTACATCAAGCAACACATTTAATTGAGGAGATTAATTTTTTGAATGAGCTTATACACATCAAGCATAAAAATTTTTGTCCACCAAACTTTCCAAAATTTACAGTGCTAAGTGATGTAAAGAGAAATATCTACGATATTATAAAATAATACGATTAAGTTACTCATAGCTCGTACTGAACTTTGATTACAACCAAACTATTAAAATGGTAAAATGTATGAAGTAAAGTACAAGTGTGGAAATAGTTATGTTTCTTGTCAACTTTGATTACAAACAAGGTTGTTGTCAGTGTGGTGTTTATTTCTTTCACAATCTTGTAGTTCTTGCTAATTCGTTTGAATAATTCTTGCTTTCTTTCAAACACAACGTTATCTCATATCAGTTTCTTAGATCATATTTTATTCATATTTCAATTTATAGATTATCATCTAAAGGATTCAGAAATACCTTCTGTTGTGTATAGACACACATGAAGCCTTACAAATTTTACAAAATTCAAATCACAAAAAGAAATTTAAGGTACAATGATTAATACTTCTTAAATGATTTACTGAACTTTAAGGAGCACCGACAGTGTGAAATATTATCCGCATCAACATACAACGACAAGCCGTTACAATCCGTTAAATTTGGAAAGAGTCAAAACTGTTAGCATTAATTTTGATGATGAATGTCTGTGCACAGAGCTAAGCCTGTGAAACTTTAATTGTAATGAACGACATAATTAAAAACAACAAAGATGAAAAACAGAAGGGTTTACATCAAAGTAAAAACTAGACGTTATATCAAATTATTGGTACCACGTGTTGAAGAAAGTTTTATAAAGATTCTTGTACAAGGTATGCTGTGGAATATTTGTAACAGCAAGTTAGTGTTTACGCTCTGTGAGCTTTATATGTCCTCATACCTTAGTTATAAAGCAAAATATGAAGCTAAAAATATTTATATATTTTAACGTACCAAATTTGGCAGTTACATAGAGTAACCAAATATTACGTCAAGTGACGGGAGATCATGAAAATATTTCAGAGTACATAAAATAATGTAAACAAAAAGTGTGTATCTACAGAGATATATTATCGAAAAATTCCAACAAAGAAGAAGGAAGAGTAATATTGCATCATCGAGTACAAAAGAGAGAAAGAAAATGACAACGAGCCAATTTAAAATGTTAGAGACCAGGCCCAATAGGTTCCAACCAGTGAGGGGAAACGACAAAAATCATAACCATTAAAATGAAGAGAAGACAATAGGTTCCAAACAGTGAGGGGAAACAACAAAAATCATAACCATTAAAATGAAGGAGAGACAACTCAAGAACAACCACCATGATGGTAAAACAACCAATTTATTTATTAATATAAATACTATGGAACAATGACTACCACAAATGGAAATATGGAAGAAGATGACGAGAATAAGTGAACATTGATTATCACAAGTACAGTACAACCCAGGAGAACACCGATAGTGAACGACAATTAAATAGAAGAAGAAAGGAAGATGAAGAGCAAAGGAAACATAACATGAAGAATGAAGATAATATATGGACAATACAAGAAATCACCATTCACCAAGTATACAAGGAACTATAATAATGACCGGAAGAAGTATAACGATTATCAACTATGAGGAAACCAGTGTTTAGTATAATTAAGCAATCACAAACAGTAATAGTGAAAACTTAATGTAAGTGTGAGAACCTGTAACAAGTTAACCATTTTTAACCCTAATAAACCCCACAGACAATACAAGTGAGAAGGTTTATAACAGAGAAAAATGCGTTACCATTATAGTGGAAGAATCAAAGATTAAATAGTTAAAATGCACAGACAATTAGTGTGACCAGTTTAATCAAGATTGTAACCCAAAATAGGTAATCATAAGACCACCAAGAGAAATGTGAGATAGAACAGTAAAATCATTGTTCATAGGAACTGATAATAAAAGCTTTGTAAATTTTAAAATGAAATATAACTGAATGCCACAGCAGGACAGAACAAGATATAAATAAAGTCCAGAACAAATAATAACAAATAAGCTAGTTTGTTAGGTATCAAATAACCAATGTACCAAAAATTAGGTACAACACAACAAGAAATGTAATACTATTAGATTAAGAATACTTGTGTTATTGTTTAGAAAAATAGTGTAAACATGTGTATTACTTAACAATTAAACCATTGTAATAGAATACCATAATGATATCATAATAGTGGAATCAAATACTGCATAAGAATATGTTGCACATTTGTTACCAGATAACTGATACATAACCTCATAGAAAGTGCACCTATAACATAAAGTCATATATATATATAATTAAACCAAGCAACTATCAACAATTGTTTCAATCGAAGACTAATTATGAATAGTAATGCAAACTGATAAATAATATTTGTACTGAAATACACAGCAAATAAAGCAGATTAAATATGATGGCATAAAGCCAGAAGAACAGAAACACTATGTGACAAGATAGTTAAGCAAAATGCACTATCAAAACTTGTTCAAAGATGACTAAAAATGTTACCAGTAGTTAGAAAAATATCTAATACTACTATGAAAACATATCACAATCATAATAATAGTAGTTTTATAATCAAATTATTAGAAACTAACTGACTATAATTGTATAACCAGATGTAAACAAACACTATGTGACAAGATAGTTAAGCAAAATGCACTATCAAAACTTGTTGAAGGATTACTAAAAATGTTACCAGTAGTTAGAGAGATATCTGATACTACTATGAGAACACATATCAAATGTAATAGTAGTAATTTAGTAGTTGATTTATTAGAAACCAACTGACTGTCATTGCAAAACCTGATGTAAACAAACCCAATACTAAGAATTGGAAAGCTTTCAGATAACGAAAGACTGATAAACACATTAAATAAACAAGGTATTATAATTGTACACTATTTTAATTTCTAACATTATATACCTTATGTGGTAAAATAATTGAAAAAGTGCCAAATTCAAGAAATGAGAACAGAAGGTTTTTTTGATAAGACTATTAATATATGAAAAACAACATTTTTCATAAAACAAAATGTGAACAGATGTAAATAAATGTATATGTTATTGTTAGAATGCCAAACAAATGTAATTAGGTAAGAAATAATAGCGTTATAAGCGATTATAAACAATCGAATATGGTCGTTTGAGGACGCCATTACCAAATATTGTTTGAATGGTAATTACAACTATTTTCTGTATGAAAACGGAAGATAAATGGACTCGAGACGTTTAATAAGGAGTGTTATAGTGTAATTGGAGCAAGATATGGTGAAATAAACTTATTTATATTAAGAATCACCATATGAGTTTGTGACCTGGCTTAGTGAGTTAATAATGGACGGATTTCATCCTTGTTTAGACTTAAATTAAAGCCGCAAGTGTCCGCAATCTATTGCCACTAACCATTCGACGATACGATAATTAATAAAAAAGTTATAGCAATTATAAACTTTTCAGTCATTTTGTGTATCAACGCTTACGTCATATATAGCCTCTAACCCAGACAAAAATTTGTAAAAAATTAAAAGTTTTATTTAACTAAAATGTTTTGGGGTAGAGAGTTTGACAATTTAAACCAATCAAAAGGCTTAAAATAACCAGACAAGCAGGAGACGCTTTGATGAAACATGCAGTCGTTCCGCATCATTCAACGAGCAAAGTTCATGAAGAAAAGTATCAAGATTTTATTTAAACGGTGCGCGTCACATACTTAAGTTACGCTACACACACTAACCTGTACACAACAGAATAATAACGAGTGTCCAGTGCTAAGTGAATTAAAATAATAAACCGGCCAGTGTATAATAAAGGTCGTGTTTTCGTGTTTTGTGTTTTATAAAAAACAGGGAGTACTCTATTTTTATTATTTAACGAATTGAATTGAAATAATAATTTTCGTTAGTGAACGAAGAATTATTGTTTTGGGACTGCACTAGTCATAAGTACCGAAGTGCATAACCAATGATGAAAATTATCAGAATTGAAAAAATGAATTATATCGCAATCATTAAATTAAAGAATAAATATATTACGATTTTATCGTGATTAAAGAAATCGGTATTAATTTAAATATCGAAAATTCGAGTGTAATGAATAGTCGCTCATTTGACTCATTTCGTTTGAATTGACGAATAACTAGTTTATTGCGAAAAATATTCTAACCAACTGATAATTATACATCAGGTCCAATATGAATAAAATATATGTGTTTATATTATTAAGAATTTAGTGAATAATTTACTTATTCAAAATAACTACTTACTTTTGTTAACTAACCTAGAAATAACAACGACAACTTTGTCACCAAGCAATGATTCTGTTCTCAAATAATTTCAATCCAATGAAAGCTATCACAAGAGTTTTTTTATTATAGACTTTTTGTCTTGCCAATAAATGATTTTTATAACTAACGAATAAATAATAATAGTAATTTTTAACAGGGCAGCACAAAGCACGTGTTATCAAAACAACTGCTGTATCCATTCTACTCATCGTACGATAGTACGATATATATCGGTTTATGGTACCGACTTTTATAATTTTCAATATTTGTTTGTTTTTTGTCGTAGTTCATTATTAAATATTGTTAACTAAGATAACATCTTGTATCTGGTATCATGCAACTTCCAAGAACACACGAATTTGGTAATGTAACTGAGTAAAGAGGACTTAACCTCGTTAACTAAAACTATTGTACCAGACCCCAGTGTTACCAGCCTTGAGATATACAGAGCTCAAGAATTGTTTATAGTAATTATTAATTTGTGAAGACATTATTAATTGATTGTTTTTTAAAAGAGTTCATGGCATTTTAGAATTGTTAATAAATCCCAATTTATTTACCAGTGGAAAGTTTTTGATTTTTTTTTTAAATAGTTTAATTTTTACAATCAGTTCTATCAGAAGGTGGCGGTAGGATTTGAATGTTCGATGCAATTCAAATTACAGTTAAACCATTATTCTACTTTATTGTGCATGTGCATTGTTTAGGATATTCAAATAGAATATCCGTATATGTGTATAAAGTGTATGTTGCAGCAGAAGAAGTCACCAAACAGAACATTGATAACATCCACATATGGTAAGTGGGGAGGTTGGCAGTGAAGTGCTAAATACTCTTTTAAACTAAAAGAATTAAACGTGAACACCCACAACAACGCTACTAATAATCACAATCATATTAATAATAATTCAATTTAACTCATACTCGACTAGAGTATATCTACACAAATATCTACACATCACATCTACTTTCTTAAAATCTGTTTTGTAACAATATATATATATATATATATATATATATATATATATATATATATATAGGCAAATATAATATTAAAGCATTAATTAGAAATACACAAGTACACAAGTTTCACAACAAAGAAAAACCATTAGTGTATTTCTCACTAATGGGTGCAATGTTAATGTCATCTTGCATCTTTTGGTATTCTTAAGATTTCTATTCTTAAGATTTCTGTCCGTTGACTTTAATGGACCTAGGACTTCAGATGAAGAAGGAAAGTGAAAAAAGAAAAGAAAAACGAGAGTCCCATTGCTAGCTGAGAGCATTACAATTACTGCGTGTTTACGTAGAACCCGACTGTGATGAAATATTCTCTTTGCTACGCATTTTTTTCTTCTTTCCTATTCTCTTTGTCCGTGTAAACCCCCTGTCAGTCCCATCTGTCCGTTTGCTTTTGAGTTTTTTTTCTTTCCGCCTCTTTGTTGAGTTTGAATTACTGATACTAGTAAACACAACTACCTGTTTTACTACTAGAAACAGGTTACGTGTTCGGATGGTTAAATATCTAGTTAGTTACTTGGACACAACTGGATGTTAAACTACCAGTAGACGTATTGATCCGTGTTAGAGAAATTTGATTTACATTATTGAACGTTATAGTACTGCTACTATTCAACTGCAATGTGGATGTTACAAAATAAGAATAGTTATTGCTACACCGAGACGATAAACAAAATGTGCGCTTGCGTGATGCATTTCAGGTGTTATGTGAGCAGTATTACGCAATGCTTGCTCATCTCTTGATTATGGTCGATTGCTCTACCGGCGCGGCGTCTAGGTCATTTTTGTCATATACTACGCCACAAAGCCGTGGTATAAATACACGATTCAGAAGCAGAGTTAGTCAGTTAAGGACTGCTATTTACGAGTTAGTGTTAAGTGATTAATGTGTGAGACACTGTTAATGAGGTGGCATTTATTGATTATTACATGTGCTGGAGAAAAGTAAACTTGAAACAGCAATGTATACGACAGTTATTGTTGTCTTAGTTTCTTTAAACTGTAAAGTTATAATTAGCAATTTCACCGGGTGTTAGTTATTCAGTTTCCACAGTTCAACACAACGATCCATACGACCGTAGTAATAACATGTTACAAAAGTGGAACGATATACATCTATTATTGGCTGCAATATTAGCCTAGTTGAAATTTGTATTTTTCTGTTTATATACAAGTTTGTGTTTGTACAAGAGAAAGAAAAGAACACAAACTCAGTCAGACAATAGTACTAAATTGTAAAATACCCTGTTAGTACCACAAAACTATGTATAAAAAGCGTAATTATGTGAGTAAAAATGTGTAAGCTTATAGCTATATAATCCTATAATATATAATATAGATATACCTTTTCCTCAACACAGACTTCGTAATAAACCTATATAAATTTGAATCGTTTCTCACAAACTGCATAAATTCCCGACTTGATTGTCTGCAA
Source organism: Magicicada septendecula (assembly GCA_034769895.1). Classification (NCBI taxonomy): domain Eukaryota; kingdom Metazoa; phylum Arthropoda; class Insecta; order Hemiptera; family Cicadidae; genus Magicicada; species Magicicada septendecula. Next base: position 107,288,434 of record CM068372.1, on the reverse strand, counting down.
TTTTATTCCTTTAGTTTTCCTTTTAATAACGGCACTATAAGCTTTATTTCATAAGCTTGAACAGTACATGCATGTAGCGTTATATTTTCCGATAGCTATCTGTAAAAAACATAAGTGCCTTGAGTATCATTGTTTTGTCTCTTCTGTCCATACTTTAGAAAATTTTGGTAATGCTAATTTTTCCGTTACAATCCTTTACCTCATTTTCTCCACACTATTTTCTTCATTTGTAACAAAATTATTTTGTCTTATTTTTATACGGTATCAATACAAATCTCTGTGGAACAATGTCGGCTTTTTCAACGACCATCAGGTGGCATTTACTTGTATTGAGTTTAAGACCTTTCTGTACGCTGTAACATTCTTGTCGCCAAAGAAGTAACGCTACATTTCTACTATAGTTGCTAGCAGACTTTTATCACCGTTATAGAAGAATTTGAATATTTTTCTGAACCTTATTAATACTTCACCTTTCTAGTCCTGCGCTGATTTCCTGTTGATACATTTGTCGGAGATATAAAGTTAGGGAAAGAGCACCTTTGCTTCATATATTCATCGGTATAAACATAACCTATAGTTTGCTGCTTACGTGTTTGTAGGCTGTGTTATAAACATATAGATTTCTAATTTAAGAAATCAAGTGTTGCGGGATACAACTTTGTTGCAGTATTTACTACAGGAGATAGAAAATAAGTGTATCAAGTTTTTCGATGACAAGCACCTCCGTGTAATAAGCCTAGACGATATTGAGTCGTGAAAAACTTTCCCTATTATTTCAGTGTTTATTATTTTTTTCATCAACATAACATTTTTGAAATAAAAACTGTAATTAGGTTATTGTATTTTGTAGCCTAAATTTTGCGTTTATACGTGTACCATAACGTCGAATGTTGGAACAACCTGTTTTACCGAGACTCGTTTTTTCCTTCTTGTGTTATTAGTGGAGCTTCTCTTAATTCATTTGTATTTTTCGATAATAGTGTCTCACTTAATTTTTGAAGTGTGCTGCTCATTTTATAACTAAACGTAATGACTTGTTCTGTAATAGTGAAATGAGTAGTGAATTATTCTTCAGAACGTCATGTGATTACTAAGTGCGTTCTACAGCCATTCAGGTTATTACCTCGTGTAACAGAGGTCTCGGAAAGAAAAATACATAATGCATCTTGTTATTTGAATTAGCAGTCTTTGTGATTCCCACTTCATCGTGCTTACATGATAAACTGATACATGTCATGCTCCGGAAGAGACTTTTCATCGTCTCCATCATGAAACCTTTGTTCTGGCTTACTTGATAACAGTGGAGACACTGAAAGACCTCGTCCGGAGCATGACAGGTATTAGTTTAGGAAGTAAGTACGAGAAACATGGAATAATACACAAGGTTTGACGAACCGAAGTCCCAGTCAATTGGCAGTTGTTTTTTTTACTTAATAAGGAAAACATTGTTTATTTGTTTTCAAAACCAATTGGTAATCTCAGTGACTTTGTTTACCATTATCTATGATGGGTAACTAATACACATTTGTTAACATTAGACAGGCTAATCTAAAAATATGTAATTTGAACAAGTGCGTTTTGTTTTACTCTGTCCGGTATTACGTTAATATTAGTAACTAAAAATAACTGTGCACCTAAAAATACATTTAAATAGCACACTAACATTTACAATGATATACAGGCGGGAAGAATTATATCTATCATGATAAAATTATCCCTTTAGGATTCTCTCAACGTGTTCTAATTAAGGACGTTAGATATTCTTCTAGATTTGTGTTTTGACTGTAGGTCTGTGTTGAGAGAAAAATTAAAATTCCAAGAAATAAAAGCAGCTAGTAATAAAAACTAATAATACTCTTAAGTAATAATAAATACTTTTATCTTAAGTACTTTAATAATAAGGAGAGTATTGAATTTTAATGGGAATAAGTAATGTGCTTTATTATTTAATTTTATATTTAGAGTATATAAACGTACTAATGAAAATACGTTTATACTGAACTTAGAAATTTGGCATAACATTGAATAAAAAGCTATTCTTATTAACTGAATATTCTTACTTAAGAGGGCAATCGTTTGCTATGTTTCGCCAGATTGTTCTCTCTATTCAAACCGGTAGCCTATGGTAACCATAAACGCTAACAAAATATGTAGTTACAATAGCGCGGTAACAGTAGCCTACAATAAATTTTTAATTTTATTGTCCCTGTTATACACGTGTTAAATGTGACTAGGCAACTCGTGAACGATAACATCAAGTAGGATTTCGTTTATTGTTAAGACAATTTAAACTTAGCTTACAAAGTTTAAAAAGTTTGTCTTATCTTTCACCTTGTCTTTTGTACACTACATTGTGTACATTGTGTATTTTGTACATTTTTAAATCTGTCTGGTCTTGTACGTACTACAATATGTTTACATGGTTGTTGTTAATTCAAAATATCTTGAGGGATTATTCACATCGTTTCCATTTTTACAACGTAGCGTTGTCGTCGGAGTGTAGAATATACATCTCCTAATATAGATACTCTTAAAAAATTATAGCACATAGTTTTCTTCTGAAATTTCGCAACTACAGAACGGTATCACAGTGTAGACAATTTTATCTTGAAGTTAATGAAGAATGATTTCCTCGTTTTAGAAACGTCGTTTTCGACTCCCGGCTCTGCAGTAGAACACACGGAGGGAGAATAATTACGTTGTCCGTGAGCTTCCCCTAATGTTGTGCACAGTCTCAAACCACCCTTGACAGAGCCGATTTATCTACACTGACCTACTAAAAGATACATTAACCCTATAGCAGGCCCGAACGATTATTTATTGAGATTTGTTGTAGTTATAAGGCCAGGATTATTTACAATTAAGAATAAATTGAAGGAGAATTTGTTTGTGTGACAGTTATTTACCCTTGACAATCTGTTTAGCGGAATTACAAATTGCCAAACATTACACTTGACTAAAATATTTGCAATAAAAAGTGAATCGTCAAGTAATAAATTAAATATCAAACAAAAATTTTAAAAGACAAAAGTTAAAGTAAAACAAAATAATAAAATTGACGTCCTAATATCTTTAAAAACACTTTAATAATCCGCCGAGTAGATAGCATCTAGTCTATACAAAAAACAAAACAAAAATACCACTGCTGGCAATTCTATAATTAACCAATTTAAGGAAACGTTATTGAATTTTAATTTAATTACAATCTATCAACCAATGGTAACTATTAACATTAACGACTGATTAAAAATGACCTGCAAGATGTGCTTCCAGTAAAGCACCTCTATTACAAACAAGTTCTACAAGGGAATGTTCATATACATTTTGTAAATCTATAAGACAAGTTATGTGTGTCTACGTAAGTGGGAAAAAACAGGTACAAAGGGAAAGAGAGGGAGACAGACAAACAGACAGAGTTAGAGAGTTATATAAATTTAATTTATGACAATCTTCAAAATATATAAGCTTATTTATTAAATATAAAAATTTAATTGTTTACCAAAATTTCACCTGCATTATGTCTACTTTAAACTCCAAATAATGAGGCAATCAGAAGTTAAATTTGCAGATATCACTGAAGTTTGCTAAGTTGACAGTTTTACTATGTCAAACGTACAAAAGATTTTGTAACTCAATAAGCTGAAGGTACATTTTATTTTTGATGTAATTCTTTGAAAGATCTCACGCAATCTGAGGTTTTCATATATCTTCCGTTTCCACTTGTTAATCATATTTGTGTTAAAATTCTTTCTGACGGTAAGTTGAATAGTTTCTTAAAGGTTTGCTTGATAGCGTGAAATAATATATTAAATTATTATCTCTTTTGAGATAGTGACGGAGATCGAAACTTATCCACAGACTGGGCTGAGCGGACAAAGACCTGAGCTAAAGTCAGCTCGTCTTCAGGTACAGGTTTTAACGTTTGGTGAATTCGTACCTTAGGTATTAAATTTCATTTTCTGAAAAAGGTTTTTGAACTATGGTAATAATAAGGGAGGGAGGAGCCGTTAAAACCGACAGGCGAACATTGAGGCAATGGTAAGTTTGTCGCACAAGATTGTCTCTCAAAAATTCAAATAATAAACATTATAGATTCGAAAATTCAAGTAAGGTTTAAAAAAGCTGTTATAGAAGAAAGGATTCATAAGATGGAAAGGGAATATGGTATAACTAAAGAAATTTACAATAAAAAGTGCATATCAAAATATGCGAAAATAAGGCATTACAGTATAGCAGTGAAGCCTGAATGCCTATATGCAAGTGAATGTCATTAAAGTATAATTTACACAAACTAGAAATATTGGAATGACGAATTATTAGGAAAATATTAGGCCCACGAAAACTTCAGAGGATTGGAAATTAAGAAGTAATGATGAAATACATGAAACTATAGAAAATATAACAGACACAACGAGAAAAAGAAGAATATTATTTTTTGGACATTTATATAGAATAGACGACAATAGGTTAATAAAGCAGATTTTCAAATATCTGTGGGGAAAGAAGTCAACATCAAGTTTGGATTAAAGGAGTCCGAAATGATTTAGAAAAAAATAATATACACGCAGAAGAAGCATTTAACAGAGACGTTTTCAGGCAAAATTGTTCAAAATGGAGGGAGTCCAGGGTAGGAGAGGTAATAATCCAAGTTCGAAGTGGACTGAAGACAGGAAGAAGAGACACAGTGATAAGATGAAAAAAAATTAAAAAAAAGAAAAGAACAAAGAGTAAAGAATTGAAATTGGCATGTGGTGGTCCCTAGATGGCCGATACAAAAAAAAAAGATTATAGAGGACGGAATGTCGGAAGAGATCTCAATGATTCAATGATCCAACAGCATGACGTGCCGAAGAGTCTTCGAGGAGCAGACTTCTTCAAAAACCTGGATGATAGCATCCAGGAAGGCCCCTCCCTAGGGTTACCGGCGAAACCCCGTCAACGGTCTCAGAGGAGGATGAGCCATTTAAGTTCCCGACGGCAGAGAGAGCGGAAGAACCTAGTGGAGTAATCCACGAAAAACAATCATTTCGGACTAACAATCCGATCGTATCTCGGAATTTAATTCCTACTTTTGCACTCTATAAAATTTCAATTGGAGTATAAAAAGGTGTAAGAATATTGGAGAAAAAGAAAAGAACAAAGAATAAAGAATTAAAATTGGCATGTGGTTCTTAGAGGGCCGATAACAAAAAATTAAAGAGGAAAGCGACAAAACAACAATGCGTCGTATAAGCCTCTTACTAATGAAATAAAAAAACTGAGAATGGTCCGGACATTTTGAACTGGGAATCTCGTCTTGTCTGCTCCAACGTCCAAATCCTCAGATTCGCTGTCCAACTAGGATAAAAGAAAACTTGTGATACCAAGCGCAGGTACTCTGTAACCGTCGTACAAACACAAACACGTACACACACACACACACACACACACACACACACACACACACACACACACACACACACACACACACACACACACACACACACAAAACAAACGCATAGTAAATAGTATTATTGAATCTTTCAGGCCTTTACGATGTATGCAAGTCAACATTGGCATCAACTGTTACATGGCTGAATAAATAGAGGACAAATTCGTATCTTATCGTGTTTGCATAATTACGTCGGGATCATTACTATAAGCTTGTTTGCGTTCGTAAGTTTATACAGCTTGTGTTACGCTGAGTACTGTACATAACATTATCACTTAACTTGGACGCTGCAAGATAATTCAGTGCCGCTGTAGACTACCTGTTTCCGTATGTGGTTTCCTGTTTACACAATTTAAGTTTCAGCAGTCTATGTTTGTGAGTTTGTGAGCTCAGCGCTACTTACAACACACACACACACACACACACACACACACACACACACAAACACACACACACACACACCAACACACACACACATTCCATATAATTTGCTAACGTACAGTATGTATGGATTATGGATACTTAGTGGATACTTACGACTGCGAAACGTACTTTATTTTAACGTAACTGTATCAAAATATCGGTATGGGGAATACTTCCATGTTCTAATATTTATATTTAATAAAATCATTTTCGAAATGAAATATTTCACACAGAAAATGCTTCTTTCTTCAGCTTTAATCACAGTACTGTGGTCACTAACGGATACCACCTCACTCGATTTTCACTGATGATGGTGGTCGACGGCACAGCCTAAACGTCTGGTTTTGCAGAAAACATTGGACCACGGCCAAACAGCCCGGGAAGGAATTTTAACAACAAACTGCTTCTTTCTTGCCGATAACGTAGTACACATAAAAAATTATCGTTTCCCCCTTCAACTATCATTTCCATTTATAGAAAATTACCCCCACCCCCTTCAATTACCCTTTCCTTTTATAAATGTTTCATCTACCTTTCCACAGTGACCTTCTTTTCAGGATAATTTACTTATCAAAATTAAGTACTTTACACTTGTTAAAATATAAAACGTTGCAGGTAAACTGCCCCTTCACCTTAACCGATCTTCACCAAAATCAACAGGCCTTGAGTCCTCTACAACACTCAGGCACATATGCAAAAAATTATTTGATTCTGTGTGAATTTCCGGCAGTTATCGTTTGCTATAGAAAGAATTCTACAAACAGACACACACCACACACACACATACACACACACTCTTGGGAAAATGACTTTTTTCATGTTTTGAGGGTAGTACAATCAGAATCAGCCCTTATCTCAAACACGATATTTTTCGCCATCACCATACTTCCATTACCTTATGCAACATGGAAGTAAAATCACTACACTGTACGTAATTTTATTGTTTACTGTACAGTCTCTTTGTACCCCAGAAACTCTAGGTAATATTTAGTCAACTGATAGTGAAGACTGAAGGTGGGCCTTTCGGATGTAGATGGCAGTGGTGATAAAAACCGCCACAACCTGAAATACATGTTTTCAACAAAATGTTTACATTTTTAACCTAAGACTTTAGAACCTGTTTGACTAGTGCTGTTTTGTAGGAATTTATAAAACTACTAAGACAAAACTTTCTTGCTTATCTGGGTTTTATTACAATATCATTCACCTGCTAAATTAATTAGTGTCTAAATGTTAATGTTCCACCTCTGGAATTCTCGCTAAGCACTGTTCCTTTCCCTCTAAGCATTTCCTCTCATACCTCAGTAACTGGACTGATTCTAATGACTGGAAGCAGTGGGTAGGAGAAAGTCCCCTGCACTGCCCGTTGCGCATGCGAATTTGAAATACCACTCACTCTCGCTAGGCTTGGATATACCTCTGCGTTTCACTATACCATTCCCTTATAAATATCGTCTACATTTTCTGCCTCTTGCCCTTTGCCCCTCTCTCTTCACGTCCTCAGCCTTTCTTGTTCCTTTTTGTAATTATTCAAATCATATAAACGAGGGAGGTAAGAAGAAAAAGGAGAAGGGAGATAAAAAATAGAAGAAAGAGAAGACATGCGGAAACAAGTAAGATTTAAGAATTCCAGCGTAATAAGAAACTAAGTAATTTGAATGCAGAATGAAGGGAAAATAGCAACTAAAGTTTTAATTTAATATATTGAAGTTAGTGGTATTTCATCGTTTGATAGTCTTATTGAATGCAGTTTCTCATAAACATTCTACATCATTCTTATTATTTAAACAGAGTAAAGTATTAGTAATTCCAGAGGTGGAACATTAACATTTCAACACTAATTAAAGTAGCATATACATGATATAGTAATAAAACACAGATAAGCGAGAACTCTTTTTCTTTGTGAATTCATAAATGTCTACAAAACAACGCTAGTTAAACGTGTCCTAATGTCTTTAAGAAAAAATATCTTAAATTAAAAATGTAAACATTTTATTGAAAACATGCTTAGACACTTTCGAAGAAATAATTTATAGTTTTCTTGTGAATCACGAACTATTTTTGTTTTTTTTATAAAATAATTTTTTTTAATAGACTGCATTCTGCCATCTGACTTTGGCTACTGTTTCTGATATCACTATTAGATTAGAGTTTGACTTTTTTTCTTCAAGTCATAGATAGATTAAAAAATGTAGCACCTCTTGTCAACCATTTCACTGTATGTTATATATTTTTGTATGTCTGTAATAACTAAATCCAAAAATAAAGCAGTTAAATAAAAGCTAAAAGTATGTATAATTGTTCTACTGATATGATCATCATTTTTTATGCCTGAGGGCTTGGCAACTAAGACGCTTATCCAAACCACTTCGACCATTAGTGTTGCTCGACCGTCTGGTTGGTTCTTACTTACATTCTAGCTCAGTGCTTGGACCGGATCTCCTATCCTATGGCAGCCTGCTGATAATGGAAATGTCGGTAGAGTGGAGATTCCGGTTTAGTGGGGTACGCTGACGATGTGGCGCCGCTCGTCACCGCTCGTATCTTCGATCAAGCTCAACATGATGATTCGATTTGTCAACAACTGGATATCGCACGGGTTAGCCCTCAGCAAGACAGATGTTATGGTTTTGACTAAGAAGAAGACCCTACTGTAATACCCGGACGAGTTGGAGACGAAGTGGTTGAGTCAAAGCCAGCGGTTTAAGTACATTGCAGTGACTCTAATTCGAGCTTTTTGAGCAGATTAGACGATTGGTGACTAAGACGGCAGAGAGACTGATATCGCATAGTGGGGTAATGACCAACATCGGTGGCCTGAATCAAACAGAAGACTTTTGCTGGCAGCTGTCCTCTGTCTTGTAGCATTCCTACTGTATGAAGCAGTAGTGTGGGCAGACTCTTTGAATCACAGTATCTACAAGAAGAAACAATCATCAGTTCAGCCTTACGTGCAGGACCATCAGACAAACTCTTAAGTCACCCAGTAAAGAAACATGCCTAAAATTCTAGAAGGTGATGGCCCTTACCACATTTCTTTATGGGTCTGAGAATTGGACTTTCACAAAATGCCAATCCAGTCGCATCCAAGCGGCTGAAATGAGATTTCTCAGGCACATATTCTCATGTAATTTTCAGGGTCATAGAATAAACACGGATATACGGCAAGAACTGAGTATTATAATTATACGCGACAGAATTTCCCAGTATCAGGTGAATTTGTGGGAGCATCTTTGCCAAATGGATGACTGCCGCATCCCCAAACAACAATGGAACTATAAGCGGGACGGCGGAGTGGCGGAGTGATCAGCTCTAATCTTTGCCTGTTTGGGACCGGAACAAATCATTCTTGGTTTAATCCTTGCAGATGATGATGGTGATAATCATGAAGAAACTAGCCCACGTCCAAATGTAGTGCTCGTCGAGTAGCATCGGCGCACCGTACGATTTCCGAGCCGGCTGTCTTGGTCTTTTCGGAAAAATGGAGGTGCTTAGCCAGTTAATGGAGAGCTGGCAGAGCGTGGAAGCAAAGACAGCAAGGTCGTTGGCCTTTATCAATCGGATTACAACGTCTCTCGATGTTTACCAACGTTTAGCTGCCATTTACATCCTCTCTCTCTCTCTCACTCTCTCTCTCTCTCTCTCTTACTCTCTCTTCCAAATGTTCTTATAGAGGCCACTTTCACTTGTTGACCTTAAATTGTCCTTTGGTGCTCTTTTTATTTTTTAAAGAGCATTTTCTAGTAGTCCAGTGTCACAACTGTAAACCGGCAGGAACGCTAGTCTTGGTTTTAGCCGAATGTTTGCTCGGTTCAGGAATTCTGACACACAACCGACATCTATATAAATGTCAGGTCATGTAATCGGACTCATCCACTAGTTCAACAGAGTGTGACCCCTCTACAGTATATACTACCCGCAATACAGCCTGATATTGTTGCTATACAGATCAGCACAAAGCCGACAGCGTCGAGACTTCTGTATTAAACTCAACCTTAAATACGGACTCCTAAATACAGGAATTTTAAAGAGTGGTTGGTTACTGAGTTGTCTTCTGGTGATAAATTATAGTTATGCTTTCTTTACGTAAACAAATTTTAAGTGATTATTGTTTTTTACCTATAGTACATTACAAGTGACTGTATTAAAATATAAATTTTTGACGAGATAAAACATATTATTTTAATTGTGTAAAAAGGTGGTTCATTTGATGTAATTTGAATAAAAATGTTTATTTTGAAGAGTGTATTTTAGTATTTCCGGTATTTAATAAAATGTTTACCTTTATCGCCGTTATAGTAGGCCTACTGTTAATGGCAATTTTCTTAAGTAAACATCAAAAAAGTAAAAACTTCTTAAATTGTTTGAAAATTAAGTAACATGGATTACACAAAATTTAATTTTTGTAAGCTATGAATGATTATATCAGTGTTGTAATAAAATACACAGGAATAAGGTGAAACGATTATAAGAGGGTAGACACCTTAAGTTTATTACAAAGAGAAATCCCTTTTGTTTAAGTATCGAGTTTGTCATGCCATAAACGACCGTCACAAAAGCAATTTCGTTGTCGCGTCACTTCAGTATGTAATCGAACCCGTGACAGCCGATAGGCAATAATGTATTACGTCTACACTGAATTTGTGATTCCAACTAAAGGTATAAATACACATCTGGTCAGAGTAAAACACAAAGCACTGCAACGTACTTGTCTATGGTTATTCAAAATAGAACAAAACATGGTTTACGGTTTGCAGGTCACGGGTAAAATTCCTGAGCCCATAAGGTCACTGTGCGATTTTGATCCATCATTAGTCTGCTTGTATAAATGAGAATCTGTTTAACATCTGCAGTAATAGTGAAGTACATCTACATCATTTACTGGTGAAGTACATGTCTGGCCACGCTGTCTTCCTTGTATGCTGTACGGCTCAATTTAGATAATCTACCTTCCTGAACCTGAACCATCTGGATGTTACTACAAGAAATCTACTACTGCTACCACTACTACCACTACTACTACTACTACTACTACTACTACTACTACTACTACTGATGCTGCTGCTAATGCTGCTGCTGCTACTCCTATTTTTTTAATTCTAAGGAGAAGGGTAAATGCGTTCAAAAACAAAGTGTGATACTTCCGTCTCAAGTAAACCCATTTAAACCACTCCTCCGTCAAACAAGCAATACCTCGATCACACTACTTCAGACTAAGCCATTCTGATGCGCCCAATGTGGTCACATCTACGTTGATCTACGTTATGGTCGGTCTAAAACTCCATTCTTTACCCAAAACACGCCCTCTGCGTAGTGTGTCACGTGGTTACAGACGTCGACCCGTCTTAGCTTATCTCCAACGATGTTATCCGGAGCTATCATTTCTACGTCCACAACCAGAGACCCTCTTCTCATGGCCCAGCTAGCACAGTTGAAGAACGTGTGCTTCGCGTAAGGGAATAGACGTTTGGTGGATTTGGCGCACAGCTTTTATCCTATAATGTAGTTGTCGAAAGACAAATAACATCAATTTCTATTGAAGGTACAATTTCTGATTTCTGAGAGTGAGACACTATTGTAACACTGATAGAATGTTAAGAGAGTACTTCACCCATTGTTTGCGTAGTGATATCTGCTCCATTCCAGAGGTGAAAACGAAAATTGTACTATTTATTTATAAAACAGTATATTTAATTAAACTATTTATACTACTTATATATTATTAATAATGATAAACAATATTTGTTACTTTTATTCAAGTATGTATTTTTATCAATTACAATATTTCGACAGTACTAACAGTTATCTTCAGAAAGTATTATATGTATATATTGCAACGTTACAACAATTATACAAATATACTACCATGTACTCAACGCAACTATAAAGTGTATTACTCCGGCCAGGTCGTAGGATTTTTTTTCTAGTTGCGTCAAGTATATGTAGTTGCACAATAATTAAATAATTTTTAAAGAGGAGTGAGATGTCTTTGACATGAAATAATTAATTAAAACCGTTTCAAAATAATCATTCTATGATTTATTAATTAATAGGAAAATATTCAAATAATAAATTTCAAACATTAAACAAATAAATATTTACCATTATAAGCTTTACAAATATACTGTAACCTGGTATGCTATTCATAACAAACAACAAAATTAAACACCCATATAATCTTAACAGCTAAACAAACATGTTAAACAAGTTATTTAAATCCTTATTATTTTGGTGTGTCTGAAATTAACTCAAATTGTAAATAATACTAGCAACTCATTTACAAACAAAATAATATCAAAATTCAAGAATAAACTTTAATTGTTGCTATAAACAAAATAAAAATAATCTACCATTTACTTCCAATCTATTATTGATTTCTACTGACACACCCAGAAATACAACATAAGATTTGTATTTCTTTTCTAAATTTTGTTTTTAAATTAAATTCTCTTATTTCTAATATTTAATTTACAAACTTTAATTATTTAATGTTTATAGTTCAGTTTTTTTTAAGAGCTCTTTTCACAATAAAAATAATATAATTGTTTTGTTATCACCTGCGTATATCTGCCGTTACCGTTGCGTGCGTGTGTGTGTGTGTGTGTGTGTGTGTCCAGAATCCTGAGAGTATGATTATGATGATGATTATTCTGATGCTGTGTTCGTTGTCTCTAAGGGTTGTTGTTGGTGATCCTCCAGAATTCCTCCTTACGTCTTGGTGTGAGTGTGGTACAGTGTGTGTCCAGGTCGATCTGCAAACGGGCAGCGTGACGTCGTGTGTAGATTTCTTGAGTCTGAGTGTCTGATCGCCCAAAGTTGCCAGTGGTATTTATACTGGAGGCGATTTGACAGGTTCAGGACTGTTTTCGACATGTCAGATGTTGTCCGTTCATGCAAAGCGTCCATTTTATTACACTCACTTTTTGGTTAATTATCGCGAACTCATGAACATACTCGTCGCATGAGCGATATCATTGTTTGCGTAATTTGTTTCTGGTCACTTACATATACCACACATATTAATTACTATTCAATTACACTAGTAATTAATATTAATTAATTAGCATCTTTAATATTGCACATTTGGCAATAATTTTGTATCACCATATTCATTAAAAATTCCTTTATGTAATGGTGTCTTTATAATTGGGTTAAGTCTTTGTTTACAGGTTCAAAACGTATAATTAGTTTATTTTAATCTTGTTAAAACTTGATTAATTGACAAGCACCAATTCTTACGCGTCTCCCCTTTTTGTCGTTCACTGGAGGTCGGAACTGGCTTACTCACACAAACACACACGCTGTATCTTAGGCTGGCACAGCAGGTGTCACTTTTGACAGGCTCCAGCCTGTCCGTTCCCGCACAAAACTGTCTAAAACTGTTCGTCTTATTCTTTTTACACTAATTACAATACAAAACATACCGCCCTGGGCAAATATGCAAATATATGTATTGTTGCAATATATTGTGTTATTTTATATTAATATAATATTACTCTAATATGTAGACTACGTGTGTATACTTATCTAAAGAGTGAGGGGCCGACCTTATACTTGATCTTGAGGGGCAAACTTTGGTCGTGTTCTTCTTCTTCAGCTGCGCGACAACCCACCTTCAAAACACCATTTTATCTACAATGCGTCTTTTTATCATTATTTCATGTTTTGCGCATTTATTACAATCAATAATTAATTAAAAATAAATAATTGATTGCTTGCCAATTGATCAGGTCAATTTATAATAGCAAGTCATTAACAAAGAAATTGTCTTATTTTAACAAACTAGTGTTTTTACTTAAGTTTCAGAAAGACTATATTTTTCTTACTAAGTCGCGTTGAAATGGTGACATTTAGGGAGAGCAAAAAGTAATAATGTCACCGCTCTCAATAATATCCCCACAGCGACGGGGCCGAGACGCCTGGCACATTAACGCTCTCTCGATTCCCACCAATGTTTTATTGTATCCCACAGAGATTCCTATTCTTTCTGCCAACTCGACGAGCATTGTAATTCACTCATTCTACTCTCACTTAAGAGTTTACTTATTTTGCTTTGCACTGCAATTATTTAGATAAATTACCTTTACTATTGATTTTACGGTTGTCGTGAGAAAACAGTTTTATTTTGTTGTGTACGCGTATATTAAACTAAATTAGTCGTTGTGAACGTGACTGAAATTTTGTCTGTTTGCATATAAAGTTGAGCAGCTACCGGTTAAACCTAGATATTGCTGTAGAGATAACTAATTTATTTGTGTTTCAATGCATTAATCACTATGCTTATTGCAGTATAGCTAATAGCTAATTAAAATTTTGCAGTATCCTCGTGTAATCGACGTCGCCAAGTGTAAAGAAAACTAATCAAAATAATGGAAACTAAAGTTTTGAAAAATTAAAAATTTAAGGTTTTTAAATCCGATGTTTGTAAAAATAACTTGATTAATTAAAAAGACAGCAAATTATGAAGTGGCGTAACAAGCGTTAATTTAAATGAGAATAGACACTAAAATTTAATAACACCCTTACAATATTTGAAGCCCAAAGGAACGAAAACGGGAAGGCATGTAACATTGTGAGTATGCATGTGCACCCCTGTTAATATATAATACGTTCTATGGTATTAGCACAATTTCTTTATATCGACATAACAATGCCGCATAAATGTGGTGCCGTTTGTAAATAATGTTATTGAGAGGTATCTAAGATTAATTGCATTGCCTAAACACGGATTATTCCTTTTCTGTCTGTTCAACGTAACTGTGAATAAGAATTGAAAATTAATTTTGAGAATAGACGGAAACTATCAGCGTTCCGAAAAGAAACATAGCGGCCTTTGCATTCATGTCTTATTTATGACATTTAATCTAGTACAATATACCAAAAAGCAGTTAAAATTAGTTTAAAATGCATAACAAACTGCATAGAATACGGGTATGAATGTAATTTAATTAAAATTGAAGGAGATGCATTAAATTTTATTAAGTAAGTCTTTATTACACGACCACATTTTAATTTTTCCAGCATTTTAAAACTCAACGTGCTGTAAACATAATGAGACTCTTTACAAGCAGTGTTCCTATAACCTCAGAATTTTGCAAAAGCATCTGTGTAACATTTGAAAGAAACATTTATTCAAAAACATAATTACTGGCTATTCTTTATTTGCTACTGTAACTTAACCTAACCTTTCTGATTAAACATAATATTGAACACTGTGTTTTTTATTCTAAATGAATGTTAAGTTAGATTTTATTAGACTCCAATGAAAGAAACATTGATCTCATAGTGACTAGGGCAGTATTGGTCATTATACAGTTACATGAATTAAGTGATATTTAAAAATTTGATTTAATGGAGGTTTTAAGTGTTAAGTCTATGTAATTATTTCATAATATACAGGGTAATTCTCATTTTTTAAGTAAATGTGTCACTTATGGGGCTTGTGGCTTCCAAGATTTAAAATTTGTTTAATAGAATGTGTCATTTCCTTTGGCTTTAATTTAAATACCCTTTACAGGTTCCGAGTGTTTGAAAGAGTTGTTAAGAATGATCAACACAATTCTGTAAAAAATGTTATTATATTAGTTGTAATATGTAAGTTATTCAAGAATATTTAAATATATTAAATTTTAAGTACACAAATGTGTACTGTATATAAAAATTACACTTTGCACTTATATTTTAAATTTATATGTTTAATTTTTATTTACCCTTGATTTTTTACACAACCTACACATTTTCAGTTTTTTTCCAGCATTTCCAAAACTCAGCGTGCTCTAAGTAAAATAAAACTGTTTACAGGTATTGTTTCTTGTAACTTTTTTATCTTTCTTGATAAGAAATTTTCCTATACACCATTATTCTAACGAATTGTATTTATATTTCTGTTACAGGTGAGTATCATTCTATATCACGTTGTTGCTTATGGCAAACGTAACGTAAGTAAACACTTTGCTTCCTGTAATCACTGTCACAAGAATTGTTTTAGGACTTTTGATAAAATTATAAATACAATCTTCCCTCTTAATAGTGTTTCATTCATAACCCTTGTAGCAATTCAATCGCGTAAACCTCTTTCATTCAAATTTCGGTTATCCCGTGTGTTTTTTTTTTTAATTCAAACTGTAATAATAATTTTGTATGTTGTTGATGATGAACACTTAAAGTACATATCAAAATAGACACAATGTTCAAATTATGCTCGATATTCGTGAGCTTTAAGGATGTTTGGATTTGTTTCTTGCTTTAAATAATTTAACAATTAATCTATACTAATAAATCTCTAGGGTGGTCTACGTTTGTTCGCGGAAATCTCAGCATCTACTGAATCGATTTAAATGAAACTTTTCACGCTCATAGCAGGTACCAAACGAAAGGTTTTCCACTGTATTTGATAACGATAGGTTAAAAGGAACCGACGTTATTGGAAAAAACTAATTTTTTTAAACCCGCGGCTTCGATCGCGAATATTTGTATATGATTGTTGTAGTAACTGACGAGTTGGTAAATTGCTAATGGTACATCTATATTAATAATATTCTTATATTGTAAGTTATGAATATCCAAAAAGTGGGAAGCAATTTAGTGGATATTTACAAACATGCAGTAACACATGCAGATAAAATGTTTATTCGTATAGAATAATAAAAATAGTGTATACATAAGTATATTGATACCAGTTAGTCCATTTGAATATTTATATTTTAGTAGGGATATGGAATTCTTATAAGTATATGGAATTCATATAAACAATACAATAATTCATTGTTTGAATACATTGTAACATTGATTATATAGTACACGTTGATTCTGACAAACCATACTCTTCGACAATTGAATATTCAGTATGCCTATGTGCAGTAGGAATAATTAATTCTCGAGAATTATACTTATTATTAGTATAGATCAAATAAATACATTTCCACTTTTTTTTCTTTGCAATGCCAAAAGACGATCATGTTTAGGAAGATCTACTGCTGCTGCGAAAAGAATGAGGTGCCTTATACCATCTGAAAATAGCGTCAAAGGAGTCGAAATCCAATCAGCTCCTCGAAAATCTTCAGAAAGATCAGGATTAGAAGAAGTCTTACAGGTTGAAAGTCCTACGAATCGTGAAAATATATTAGCGGCACAAAGACGCAGGCAAGCGACTCTCAGATCACGATGGAATGCAAAATTAAATAGTGGTTTCAATTATAATCCTGTTATTAACTACGCAAACGAAACAGATATCGGGTTACCGAGTATGGTTTGCCCACATTGCAAAGCTTTAAAGTGGAAAAATGAATCACGTGGATTATGTTTCTCTGCAGGAAAAGTGCGATTAGATCCCATACTTCCTCCTCCAGAACCGTTAAAATCATTATTAAATGGAGAACATCTTTTATCGAAAAAATTTTTGAATGCATTAAGATCGTACAATTCAGCTTTTCAATGTACATCATTCGGAGCCAATAAAATAGTTGAAGGGAGCTTCATGCCTAATTTCAAAATTCAAGGGCTATCACCTCATGGGACCATTACTCCCCACACAAAACGAAGTACCAAAATTTCTACACGCGTATTTCATAGCTGATTATTTACAGCAAGCTGAAACAAGAATGGATCATATTCGTAACTTGGATAAGACATTAGTAACAGAACTTCAAAATTTACTTCACGCAATCAATCCATATGTTAGTGAACTGAAAAGCGCGTTTGAATTTGTAACATCTGCGAATAATAATCAGTACAATATTGTGATTCATGCTGATCGAAAAGAAAATAATGAAGAGCACAGGAGTCGCTACAATGCACCGACAACTAATGAGGTGGCAGTAGTTTTAGTTAACCAGGAATGCGATAAACGCGATATAATAATCCGTGCGAGGGATCATACGCTACATCGAATTGCAGAAACACATCGAGCTTATGATGCTTTACAGTACCCTTTAATGTTTTGCAGAGGAGAAGATGGTTATCATTTTACATTAAAATTAGTCGATCCTCAGACTGGGTTACAAACTACTCCGAAAGTTTCAGCTCTACAATTTTATTCGTACAGACTCATGATGATAAAAGATGAGTACAGTCATTTAATTTATTACAAACAGTTTCTGAATCAATATATTGTTGATATGTATGCTAAGATAGAGACGGAAAGGCTTATATATATCCGTACTCATCAAACTCAGTTAAGAGCTGAGAATTACATACATTATTGCAAGATGCATTATGAAATAATTAAAAAGTTTGGATAATTTACGCCGCTTGGTCATTCTACCCTCAAGTTTCACAGGAGGTCCACGATATATGCATGAGCGAACGTAAGACGCTTTTTGCGACGTACGCAAATACTCGCGGCCTGATTTATTTATTACGTCCACTACAAATCCTAAGTGGAGAGAGATCGTCCAGGAGTTGCATCAAGGCTTTTCAGCTCAAGCTCGCACGAAGACGCGTGGTAGCACGCGTATTTCATCTGAAATTGAAGAAATGAATGGATTTCTTAGTAAAAGGTAAAATTTTTGGCTCAGTTGCCTGCTACATCTACAGTGGGAAAAACGAGGTTTGCCGGATGCGCATATTTTGCTCTGGTTAAAAGAAAAAATACGACCAGATCAGATAGATTCTGTGATTAGTGCAAAGCTGCCGGACCCTGATAAAGAACCAGAGCTTTATGATATAGTTTTAATTAATGCACAGTCATCATGTATGAAGGAGGGTCAGTGTTCTAAACGCTATCCTAAATCGTTTACAAAAGAAATGACGATAAATGATGACAGCTACCCTAATTATCGCCGACTAAGTCCTGGAGCTGGGAGTTTTCAGTGCGAAATCCTTTAGAGAGTTGAGATTTTGATAGTTGACTATAGATGGGTAGTTTCATACTCACCGGTGCTTTCACGAGCTTTTGGTGCTCACATCCATGCTGAATTGTGTAGTAGTGTATAATCCATTAAATATATATGTAAATGCGTCAATAAAGGCTCCGATCTACCTACGATTAATATACAAAATTGTTACGACGAGATATTACAGTTTCAAAATGGTCGATACATAAGCACATATGAAGCTATATGGAGAATTTTCTCTTGCCCCTATACATGAGCGTTTTCCACCTATTATTCATCTAGATGTACATCTCGAAAATGGGCAGAGAGTTTATTTTCGTGAAGATAATTTGCACGGAAGAATCACCACGGAAGAATGCAAGAAACTCTCATGGGATTTTTTTATCTATGTCGGGAAGATGACTTTGCCAAAACTTTGTTGCACGAAGAAGTGCCAGCATATTACACTTTCAATAGGCAGACAGGACAATTTCAACGTAGACGTCGAGGAGTCTTATTAGAAGGGAGCGAAAACCCATATCGTGAACACATATTGGGTCGAGTGTATGCAGTTCATCCAAACAATCATGAATGTTATTTTCTTCGTTTACTTCTGCACAAAGTACGTGGCCCAAATTAATTTGAAAATATCAAGACTGTCGACAACGTAATTCATCCAACGTTTCAAGCTGCATGCCAAGCTCTTGATCTCCTAGAGAATTACTATCATTGCAACGACACATTGTCAGAGGCAAGTTTATTTGCTAGCCCTGACAAAATGAGAGAATTTTTTGCAATAATGTTGGTTTTCTGCAGTATTTCAAACCCGATTGCATTGTGGATTGAATACAAAGACTACTTCTCTGAAGACTTGATTCGAGATATTATGCGTCGAATTCCTGATGCTGATTTGAGTTTATACAAGAAAACCATTGAAAATAGTTGTTACTACTTTTACAAGATTTTGTTACTTCTGTCGGTGGTAATCCGATACCTCAATACGGATTACCAAATCCACAGTCTACCGTGCAAAACATTTCAAAGGAATATCTTTCTGAAACCACTTATGACAGACAACGGCTACTTTCTACAGTTGAAGAGTATGAAAGATTACTGGCAAACGAACAAAGAAATATATATCAACTCATTCTTCAAAGTGTTTACAGTAAATCTGAAAATGCATTTTTCCTTGATGCACCAGGAGGCACAGGTAAAACATTTTTAATCGAATTGACTCTTTCGAAGTTAAGAAGCGAAGGCAAGATCGCATTAGCAGCAGCTTCCTCGGGAATCGTTGCTACATTATTACCTGGCGCAAAAACGGCTTATTCCTTATTTAAAATACCAATAGATTTGAATTGCAGCGAATTTCCAGAGTGCAATATTTCCAAAAATTGTGCTAAAGCAGAATTGATTAGAAATGCAGACTTGATTGTTTCGGATGAGTGCACTATGGCCCCTAAAAAATCAGTAGAAGCTCTCGATAAAACTCTACGAGATTTGCGCAATACAACAGATTTGCGATATGCGATACAGACGATGCGATATGTTTACCGCTATCATTATGTCGTACAGTTTCTTCACTGGCAGAGTTGATCGGAAAGGTTTATGGACATATTGAGTCTATAAATTTGCATGATGATATGTGCTTATGTGAGCGTGTGATACTAGCACCAAGAAACGAACAAGTAAATGCCATAAATAGCTGCATATTGCAAAAATTTCCCTGACACAAAAAAAATATCACCCCATTAATACAGTTTTGAACGAAGAGGATGCAGTACATTACCCAAGTGAGTTTTTGAATACTTTATCTGCATCAGGATTACCAGCTCAGACATTGAAATTAAAACTACTAATTATACTCATGAGAAATCTGAAGCCACCACAGTTATGCAATGGAACACGATTGAAAGTTAGGTCGCTAAAAAAACATATCGTCGAAACGACTATCTTAACAGGCTACGGCAAAGGAGAAACACTATTTATCCCAAGAATTCCAATCATACCCAATAACTTTCCATTTCAAATTAAAGACTTCAGTTTCCTGTTAATTTATGTTTTGCAATGACTATCAATAAGTCACAAGAGCAAAATTTACTTACAGCTGGTGTGGATTTAAAAGCTGCTTGCTTTTCTCACGGACAACTGTATGTGGCATGTTCTCGAGTAAGCAGAAGCAGCGAGTTCTTTATTTGCTCTGATAACGGCAGAACGAAAAATGTAGTTTATAACGTGGCACTGGTGTAAAAATGTATATAAAAACTGAGTATACTGGATTGTGATACATTTACGTATATAAGGATTCTACCAAAAAGTTTAAGACTGACTTAGCACGTAAGATTTCGACTAACTGATGTCAATATACTTATGTATACACTATTTGTATTATTCTGTACGAATAAACATATCATCTAATTGTGTTACTGCATGTTTGTAAATATCCACTAAATTATCAAATTTTGATTTTACGTATCGAGGAAACATGAATAATGGATCTATTGCTTCGCACTTTTCGGATATTCACAACTTACAATATAAGATAATTATCAATATAGATGTACCATTAGCAATTTACCAACTCGACAGTTACCACAACAATCATATACAAATATTCGGGATCGAAGCCGCGGGTACCTGCTAGTTAAAAATAAAATTGAGGGAAGAGATAGTTTCCTCTTCAGTGAAACTTGTCAACCTCATTGTCAGCACCCCTGTTTCTACACAATTAAAAAATACTGTAAATGCATAACATTGTTCTTCTGCTTTTAGATACATATCGCGCCTTACTTCTGAAGAATAGCCGTCACTACTCTGTTTATAAGCAAATGTACATCTAATCGGTTTTTCACCTTTTTACTTTACCTAGGCATAAAACGCTATTATATTGTCATCAAAGGGATTAAATATTAAGTCACCATATGAAGTATGACATTTTAGCATATAAATTTAAAATAGAAACCTTTGTTATATAATTTTATAAATATTCAAAAATGTTTCTTTACGTGTTTACATGACTATGTAAGTAGAATTTTGTAATTTTAAAATGGCATGTTTGATTGTTTTTATCTTACTTTGTTACAATTAAACAAATTAATTAATTTTAACTAATTATATGTCAAAGCGGAATACGGAATAATACTTCGGAAGTGTCAGCGGAGATACAAAGTTTAAATGAGAACATTTTTCGACTTTCGTGTCACTACAATTATAACGAGCGCATATGAAAAGTTATTATAAACCGCTAAAGTAAATGAAACAAACTAAGGGAAATAAAAATAAAAATACTACTTGACTACGCAGAAAGAAGAAGCGTAACTAGGTTCGTTTGGTTTCTTTGTTCGTCATATATACCTCATCATATGCTTTTAATTAATTTTAAAAGCAATGAAAGGAGAATAATGATTTGTTCTGGAATAGACGTTTTTATGCTTTGTTTTATAGATACAAAAAGGAAAGATCACACACACTTGCAACAGGTTTGTTACATAAATTAATTGTGTTCTTTGTTTCCAATACATGTATTGAATCCCTCCTCTATTGCGCTTTCTGATAAACTGCTCTGAACTATAAGCATGACTGAAAGTAGGCGGGTATAATAAAATCATCTCGAACGAAGATTTAAGGAAGCTGTTCTTATTAATACAAATAATACTTGCGTTAGTCACGGTAGCAGTGAAATTCCGAACATCTGACTTCGTTCCATTTGTAAAGCACTTTAGTTGTTAGATGACCTTAGCCGTTAGTGTCTAGGCAATGTTTTCTGCCTACTTTCACTGTTATTGTGCCCGTTGCGTCCTTGTCGTAGTGTTTTGTTGACCTTGTAGATGTGCAAGTGTTTGTGTGCATTGTGCTTGTGTTTTGTGAGTGATGATGGGATTTTCATGGAAAGTATTCATTTTGTTTATCTTTTGATTATATTTTACATGAACTTTTTATTATTATTACTTAACTTTTTATCATTTGTTGATAGAGTATTATTTATTTCTTTACATGTATTAGTTTATAATTAGCCTGAAGATGGCCGCCGATCGTTTGGGAAGCCGAAACGTCGCATTCACATTGTTTTTGTTATGGTAAATGTCCTTCAGTAATATTCAAATTCAAATACCGACTAAACGTTTCTAATGACACCGCTTACAAAATTTTTTTACAGGTAAGCCTCACATTTCGTTTCATCTACAGCCAGTCACTTGTAATTTATAACATTTTTAAAAATTCGTATAATAAATATCCTGTTTCCTAGTTTCTAGTTAATAAGTCTAATTAATTTCAACCTGTAAGGCCCATATAAAAAGTTATATTGCCAAAGCTCCTTGTTACTCCCGTACATCCATTGGACGTGATTATTACTGTTTGTGCAACAGAAAAATTACACGCACCAGTGAGGATTATAATTGGTACATACACCTAACTGAAACGATTCAGTTCGTCAACAATGAAAATTTTAAAAGGTTCAAAATTATCAAAGGTTTTAATAGTTTAAGTAATAAATTAACTTAGTTTAAGTAAAATGGCAAAAGTAGGACAATTTTTCTTTTTAGTTTACAACATATTAGCAGTAATCACAGGACATCAATACAAAGACTTTAACTGACGTGGGCAAAATATTCAAAACCTGTAAACCTGTGTTTGTGTAAATTTAAAGTTTTGCCTAAAATCACATTTAATAGAAAAAATCATATGTGGCAGAGAAACGTTCGTTAAATTGTCACATATTTTTAAAAAAATGTTAATTTCAAATGTGTTATTAAACATGTTTTTCTTTTCATTGTAAAATTTTATGCTAACTTGTAAATTTAAACGCAATAAATTGAGCTAAAATTTACTGCCACCAAACATTGGATTTTATGTATCGTTTATACTCATATAGTTAGTAATTTGAAAGTTGATATATCATTTTATTCCGATTCATTCAAGTATTATTAATTGATTGAGACTGACACATTGATAAGACAAAATTTACTTACCCATTAGTAGAGTATTTGGGTAATATCCTAACAACCTAATGTTTCCAGTTAATATATTAGTCCAGGAAAGTATTAAAGGAAAATTGTGTAATTTTAATCCGATTTAATAAAGTATTATTATTTGGTCGATAGGCGATTTGGAGTCTACTGCCAGGTAAACACAGATTTCTACAAACATTTTTTCCCTTGGTTATTTACTTACGCTATTATTTTGTCTGTTTATGGGACTGATAATATAATTTGTTAATTTAATTTAGACAGATGTTTTTAACTGGAAAGTGTAAGAGAAGGGCAGAATAGATTTATTTTGCCCAAATGGTCTAACTGTAACATAACGTTATTTTTGAAGCGTCAAATTAATATCTACAAAATTAGTGTCGAATACATAACTAATAATAATTTGTTATTTCTTTTGGCGCTGCTGACAATTGATTAAATATTTTAAACACCTAGAATGAACTTACGGTCATGTCGAATCCAAACATGTTAACGATGAGTACATGAACATAATTCGTATTCTAGGACAATAAGATCCTTTACGAAATGTTTAATTTAATAAAATAACTACAAATCTTTAAAGAAGAATAAAAGAAGGAATTTATGGTGCTATGAAGCAGACATAATGTAAATAATAATAGGAGAAAAAATACGTCAGGAATATTAATCAGTTTAAAAAGCTATTACGGCAAAACTTTATGTTCCTCTCCCAGTGTCAGATAAGACACGCCTCCATTCATA
Organism: Magicicada septendecula; assembly: GCA_034769895.1. NCBI lineage: Eukaryota > Metazoa > Arthropoda > Insecta > Hemiptera > Cicadidae > Magicicada > Magicicada septendecula. The sequence continues at coordinate 107,264,060 of CM068372.1, read as the reverse complement.
ACAATTGTTTCTTCTGTCGCTGGAGTCTACGCTTAATAAAAAGCGTTTTATCGGTCTTATAATTTACAAACACCTGTAGCCATTACCCGTTTTAAAACATTTTTTACTGCTATCTTGGTATAAACGAGTCGTACAAACACAGTGAGAATAGTAAATAAGGATACATATTGTATTTTTCCTGCTAAAATTTGAACTAGAGCCAAATTATTTAATAAATAAATAAACTATTTGAATTTACCTTTATTAATTCAAATAACTGTAATGAAAAATAATTTGAACAATAATATTATGTTTGTAGTGTTATAGTGTGTACGTATATACTAAAACGACAAACATATGGATATCACCCTTTCAGAAATAAAATTTTGACCACAGGAAATCGATACTCACAATTTTAGTAACTTTTAAAAAAGAAAACACCTTCAACAACAGTTGCTAAGTTATACAAATGCCCCATACACACTACGTCATAGTACTGCCAATAATAAACGTTAACCAATTACAAACATTCTAACCCATTAATGAAGAATATACAGATTGCACTCAATACCGCTGTTCAATAACACACACTGAAACGCAAACTCGAACGGTCTATTAGACTCAAGCAACTGCGTTATGACCTGCTGGCAGGAACAGCTACGATGTAATTATCTCAAAATCGCAGAAACACAGATAACTTGTGAGAGCGTTGCGTTTTCCTCCTGCTTGCATAATACGTGCCAAATCGACTATATTCGAGCGTTTCATGTACCACAATTCACCTTGAAGGCGGGCCATACCACTAAAGAGTAAGTTGACAACTTGAGACAGAACATTGTTAAGTTGTATAAAGTGAGGTTTAAGCAAGTTGATAGCAATTTTTTCAAAATTACATTAAACGTTTTTAAGTGCTCTTCCATATTCTTCTCAACTTTCATAATTTTTATCAGTTTTTGTGAATGGCACATAATGGATTACCCATTAGCGTGGGAGAATAAAAATTAAATGTGATTTATAGATAATTGAGTGACAAAGTTTTGTTACTTTGGTGTCTCTAGTATTTTTATCTCAATGACCGCTATCTGGGCTGGAATAATAAAAGTAGTTTTACCTTACTTTTGGGTCATAACATTATTTTGTCTTACAATGTTAATCATTATTTGGCCAACGAATTCCTAAACATTGGCTGCTATATTTCTACATATTAAATGTTTTTTAATTTTTCCTTCAGACTGTATAAACTTTACCTTGCAGCAAAATACAGATCCCATTGCAATATATATACATTTGTTTGTTTGTTCCTATTTATTTATAAATTAACATCTGCTTAATTCTCTAGTGTATTTTAATACCATACAGCGAGTTTGTTATCCCTTTTTTAGAACACGTAAACGTTGAGCTTGTTGTGAAGATCGTCGTCATATATTATTAAAAATATACATAGTGATTAACATTATCTACTCCAAAGGGTGACCTTCAAGTCTCCACTCTTCAACTCTTGACACGGTTCACTTACCCTGTTCGATCCACCTTGTTTTTGGGCGCCCCAAACTACACTATCATCTTACCCCGTCATGCAGTACCCGCCTCACTGTGTTAGTTGATGCCTATCGCTGTAAGTGGGCTGTCCATGTCTGTCCATATTCTTTTATTTTATTACATAGATTATATATCTTGCAGCTTAACAAATAATTATTGCATAGATAGGTATGATGAAGATATAAACACAGAGTCTATATCTGGAGGTAGGAACATTTTTAACTAACACAATTATTCTCATAAGTTTTTAAAAATACAATTATTTATTTGATTATTTGTCTTTCACTAAAGAGTTTATTGGGTTCTTACTTTTACAATAGATTGTTACTTGTATGTCAAATTCCCATAACCGCCGTCGATGGCCGGCGATCAGCTCTTGTTGATGCTTCGTTGCCCGTTGACCTCAGCGTCGTTCACTCCTACGTTACACACACATGCCGCGTTTATCAAACTGTTATTGTTTATTAAATTATCTTAGGGGTTTTTGAAATACGTGATTAAACAAATTTTGTGTATTTGGCTTACACACTCCCGACTCTTGAAGTGTCCTCGCGTCAATCAGTAACACTGCGGTTGGTATTGCTGCCCCTAGGCGGAAAATCTTGCACTAGCGCAAAAAGCACTAATACTGATCTATTACAAATTTGTAACTTCGACTAGATAACGTATACGAAAAACTCGAAACTTGTACCTGAGTTCTACGTCATCTATAGAATAGAACTGTTCTGACACAAAAAACTCGCGACAGTTAGTACGACCTTCTATGACGAGACCTCGAAGCGAACTATACGAAGTGATCTCCGCAAAGCACTGACTCGAATAAAATTCCAGATTTGGTGTAGTGAGCAAAACTACATTACCAGTTGATTAAACACTTATACAGAGCTTATACTTAAGTCGTATAACGTATACAACGTATTAACGTTCCCATTACAAGGTATTTCACTATTTCGTGAGTAAACTATCAGCTTTGTCTCATTCACATGTCTTGTTTATGCGTTAATAACTCCACATGAACATTAAAAACTCCACCTACTTTTAGTTTAACCTCAATGCCACCTCTTATAAGCTAAACCTTGAAAACTGCCGAGAAGACAAATGTATTAATACTGAAAATTAACATATTTAAGTACTGTACATCAAAATTGATACGTACTACTCACATCAACCATTTTATTGGCAACAAACCTGCGTGCCAATCGTTATCGGTAACTGAATGCGTCTCAGTAGAAGTATAGCAGAATATGGCGTAAATACTACAAACTACTGTCTCCTCTAAGTTTTTATTTCATATGGGTAAGTTACTGTGCACTCTACCGGAAATCAAACGAGGTTGTGAGAATTAACATATCCTTTATGAAATTTAAGTTTTGTCGTCCTTGATAACCCATACAGAATGTGTGGCATTTGCTTATTGATATTCCAAGAAGTTAATATTCTTCTTCTTCTACACTTCACGGAATAGGCACTTAGCCTGTTATGTCTTCACAGAATATCTCTCCATCTCACTCTCGGTCTTCCTAGATCTTTTGTACCAATGAGTCTATATCGAAACGCAACCTTAGGTAGTCGTCCGTCCTACTTAAAACAGCCTTAGGCGTTCTGTCCAGATGCTGAAACCGTTTCCTGCAATATGTCTGGATTTTATGATTTATGGAGAATACTTGTAGATCTCCTCTAATATCCTCATTGCGCAAACAATCCTGTATCGTGCAAACCTACGTTCTTCTCAAAAACTTTATTTCCAAAGTTTGAATCTGGTTTTTAATCTTCTTTGTAGGAACCCTTTCTTTGTTTCTCATCTTTATAGACAAATAAGCAATGCCACTGTTTAATAAAATTTAAGCCTTGTCTCTTTCCTTGCCTTTTTCGTCAACGTCTTTGTATGACGCCACACATTATCTGAAACTTGATATTTCTGTAGTTATATCTCGCTCTGTGCTATTTTCAATATTGATAGTGCAACCCAGATAATTGAAATTAGAGACTTGTTTCAAAACTGTTTCCTCAAAAACAATTTTTGATCTGACTGAAAACTTTCCCCAAAAAACCCAGATTTGTGTTTTCTGCTTAGACATTTTAAAATCATAATGTTTACAAATATGATTTGTAATTAAGAAAGCTGTGTTAGTGATTATAATCACAAACAGAATAATCGCTGTTGCACACCACTATAGAAAAATTATTCCGATTAGCGATTTCAAGCTTCACAGCTCATCATCAGATTGGAAATAACCCGATATGGCGATGAGCTGTGAAGCTTGAATGCGCTAATCGGAATAATTTTGCTATAGTAGTGTGCAACAGTGATTATTCTGTTTGGAAATATGATTTATACGATGTATAGAATACTGCAACTTGTCCTCTGTTTTTGTATTAGGACTGCGGCGTCGTCAGCATACAATAAAATATCCAAACTCGTGTTCTAGTTAAACTTCTATTTGACATTGTTACATTTTATAAAACACTATTCTAAGATACATATTTTATACTGTACTTATTACATTATATTTATGACGATATTGTTAAATTACAATATCTTGAACGATTATTTAAATCGTTTGCAGTATTTTCTAACGTAGAGTCCTTGTCGTCATAATTAAATAAAATTACAAAGTATCTAGTAAATACACTGCTAGCAAAAATAACGCGTACTTCTTCATCTGAACTTCTATAAGTACAAGAATGATTGGACAATACGGCCACTGTTGTTTGGAATCTAATAAAGATTGATTTTGCCCGTTCAAGAAACGCCGTTTTCAACTCAAGGCTCTACAGTGGAACACAGAGAGAGGGAAAACAAATACGTTGGCCGTGACTACCCATAATGTTGTGTGCAGTCCCAAACCACCCCTGAAGGAGTCGATTTATATCCATTGACCTAATTTAAGGACGCATTAATCCAGTCGCAGGCCTAAACGACTTATCTACTCTTTTTTGTTAAATAATAAAGCTAGAATTGTTTTAAATTAGGACAAATGTTAATAGAATTTGTTTGTATAAGTATACATTTAAAAATAATATGTAAAAGAGAAAACAGGAGATTATAAAATACGTAAAGTTTCTAGATCAATTATTAGTTTATCCATGTATATGTTTTTCGTATAGAGTGATTTTATATTGCACGGCTGTATTCAATTGAAAAGAAAAGCAAGAAAAGAAAACTGTTTTAATATTCATGTCAAAGTATTGTATTACTAAGATAATTACAGTTTCAAAAAGTGTATGGTAATGAAATAGGCATTAATTGTTTGATACTTTTAATAAACTAAACGTTTTTGTTTTCTGTAAATATTCGATTCCTTTCGGTCTTATGTAAATTAACTGAATATCGAATGTTGAAATACGTAGGTGTTGCTAAATACACAAGATAACAGTCAATTTAAAAAAGGAAATAAAATATGAAGATTAAATGAACTAAAAAAATAAATTTCACAAAACTAAACACTGCCATTTAAAAATGGCAATTGTCAAACATTACACGTAACAAAATAAGCATGTACAAAAATATCCGCACTTGTAATAGCTGATCGTCAGCAAAAATTTGAACACTAAACAAAAAAAAACACTAAAATAAGAATTAATACAAAAATGTACAAAAATATAAAGTGTTAAAAAGTTAAAATCATTCCGTTTAGTTACACACAACCTTTTAAAATTGTCACGCTTGCTTCCACGGACGGCCGGTGTCAATTCTGTATTTGAAATCTTTTTCCGGTATGAACCGCATTAGAAATGTCTTCTAAGACAACAATTCTCTCATATTACAAAGGGTATCTTCATGTATATCTGATAATGACACTAGCAAGCAAATTTACAAAAGGAGGCCATGGTGGACACAATTCACCAAAGAGCGAACATTTTTTTTGTTAAGGATTACTTCCTAGAGGAAGAGGACAACCTAACGGACGCTCTTTTGAGTGGCAGCTATAACAGTAATGCTTTAAATAACATAAAGTATTTAAAAATTACAGAAAATCAGACACCTGCAGCAGAAGATAATAACCATAAAGCATTTGTACCGTACGTAAAAGCTAATACATACAAAATTAGCAATTTTTTGAGAAAATATGGTATTGAAACAGTGTTTTAACAACATAAAAGCGCTTACAATTCTTAAAACCAATTAAAAATAAAATTCTATTTAATACTTAAGATATTCACAAAATTATGTGTAGCTATGGCCGCTTGAGTACTCTAAGGTTTCAAAAATATGCAAAGAAATTAAAAGTTGAAGGGCTGACAGCTACTGAGTACTCAACCACAAGTAATCACGTAATAAACTTCAAAGATAAATCTGTTCTAAGGTTGACTAATAGGTATTATAACAGAATGAAGAAGCTGTAGAAGTTAACAAACACAAAGGGAACATCAACAGAGAAGCAATAACGCTCAGCACGACTGGGTACCCTTTACTTTCTGGCTTGACTGTACGGAAGTTGACTGACCGCACTAATAATGCAAGCGGCGTAACACGTACAGGGCAGGGCCTCCTTAGAGTAACACCCAGCGGCAGCTCTACACTATATAACTGAGTTTGCTTGCCAGCCTCAAACTTTATCTTTCAAGGCATTTTCGACGCGGTCCGTACCGGGAGAAGGCTTCAAGTACAGAACCCTTCACTAGATTGCCGAGAAAAGCAAACAGACACCTACACAAAACCAAATCTCAGAGCAACACTAAAATAAAAAAATTAAAGAGAAATGTTAAATTTTTTACAGTTACAGTACTTTCCTACAGTACTGTCGTGCAGCTTATGTCTGTACTTGATGTCTCAGTTTTATATACTCAATGCCTACGTTTAACGTTTCTCCAATGTTTTTTTTTAAATATATTTTAACCATCAGTTAAAACATTTAAAAAATTTTAAACAGTGTGTTTGTGAGTGTGTGTGAGTGTGGAAGAGAGAGAGAGAGAGAGAGAGAGAGAGAGAGAGAGAGAGAGAGAGAGAGAGAGAGAGAGAGAGAGAGAGAGAGACAGACAGACAGACAGACAGACAGACAGACAGACAAATAGACTGACAGATAGTACAAAGTGTAAAATAAATAATTTAAGTCGTGTAAACGTACAGAAAACTCATAACTTATCATGACCATCATAATTACCTAACAATAATTTATTCAAACTTATACTATTGTAAGCCGTGTATTCTTACAAAGCCATACGTATCCTACTTTTACTTGGCTCTGGATTTGATAGGTAGTACAATGTCCCTTGTGACTCTAGCAAATGATTACCTTGTTTACAAGAGAAGTCTCGACAAGAGAGTGTATACAAAAAAGAGACGGATTTAACAGTTGTTTATTTTCCAGGGTGGAGTAGTAAGGTGTATGATAAACATGAAATTTTGCATACAATTTAAGGAAGATATACGGCTTTGTGAAGTAACCTGATGATTTCAACGAGTAATGCGTATTTTCCCGCGTTTCAGACTTCTTAAAAATGTATATGAGTATATTAATGTGTAGGGGGAAGGGGATTGTGTACGTCTGTCTGCATACAAATAGAGATAAATAAAAAAGTAACTGAACAATTAAGACTTAAGAACGCACACCCTGTTAATCGGTATAACCATGTAATATGTTTTAAATACACAGCAAAAGTGATGACTCCCCGTGACTAATATAACAATGTCTTTATTGATTCCCTTATTTTTATTAAAATGCAAATGTTTAAACACCATATGCGTCGTACGACATCTGTAGCGTAAAAGATTGACTGCGTTTGAACAAGGTAATTTAGTGTCTTTTGTGTAAGTTGTCTTTCTCGATATCATCTACAGAAACTTAAGTTTATTTACACACATACTTGCGCAAGAAGAGGGTTAGTATTGGGGAAGACCAAGTACCACGGCTGTATATCGAACACGAGGTGGCCCATACCAGTTGCGATGACTCTTGCTACCCTAAATTGCGTCCACTACATCCGCCTCAATTCATATGCTTGCCAGCGAAAGGGCAAAAAAAGTCTCAGCTCTCCGTCCATTACGTCAACGACTGAGCTGCAACCCTCAACATGGAAAGGAAACCCTGCAACCCTGATCACTTGGCGTTAGTAATCAGCTGTGTACATAGCAACACGGTCTACCTGTGCGGTTTAGCCAGCGTCGCAGCGAATTACCTCTAACGCCCTACCTACCAATGAGTACGTTGCTTATAGCCTACTACTTGTATGCTACTAGGTTTTACTGCGCTTTTAATGACCGAAAGCCCCCTGGTCCAGAATTGTATACCTGGCAGCTATAGCCAAGGACGGGGTAACTACGGTTGTCGTTTGCCGGACACATGCCATAACCAATTCTACCCGAAACACTAGTTCATCACCGCGCCACGAAGAACTGTGTATAAGCTAGAGATGGTATAACTCGTGAGCGATATAAGCCATGATTTTGCCACCAGAGATTAACCACAGGTGAGCACGACACACACACATGCAAACATATATAAATTTGCAGAAATTTCTTCTCTAAAATGAACTAGCAATGGTTTCAGTAGAATCGAGCATTTAAAATTCGAATAAAACATTACTTTTAATTTTCCGCTACTGACGTACCTATAACGGAGGAAGTTGCCAAGCCGTGTTACTTAATCGAATCTGTTTCAGCAGTAAGTGGAGCGCAATCTGGTGTAATTACACCAAACTACTGACTTTGCTAATCTTTGATCTAATATCACCGCCGCGACGGTTCCTGTGAACTTGACTGAAAGTCAATCTAAGTTGAAGTACCGGTAACTACTACTTACTGTCTTGCGATTCTGGTTGTAGCTTTGCGTTCATAACGGATTGGTTATTAGTTACATAATGGGGTCATATTGAACCTTTCTTGTTGATTACGAGGAAGTGCATTTTCTATACTTCCTCTGTTAGTTACTGACGAAGTGCAAGCAGTTTCTTCAAACACATCGTAACTTTCGTTATTTCTCACATCCAATTTTCTTTCTAGAAAGCCACCAAAAACATTAAATTCTGTCTACAGCAAGGCTATAAAATATATTATAGTGTTACGACGGTCTAACTGATCGTCATATGGTAGAGTCGAAAAACAAAGTACAAGACACCAATTAAGTCACTAAACACCAGCTTTAATTATTACAATTAAACAGTTTGTAATCAACACGATAGTCTCTTACAACAAATCAAATAAAAATTGTTCACACGCAATAAAATGTCAACTAATATAAAACACAATTCTATTGCAATTGTTCCGTACGATTAAAAACACATAACACTTCGTAACAATAATTACTTTTCACTAATAACCACATGAACGCACAGAGGAATCGCCCAACAATAACTCAAACTGAACTGAACGTCGCTGACTACTTGTATACATACCCCGCCGTAAATCCAGAAACATCCATACTACGCACTAACAATAAAGGAAAACATTAGAGCGTAATTCATTGTGGTCTTGACACAGTGCGCGCGGCCGCGCGAATTCTGAAACAGTCTAGCTATTGCGTTGAGAATTACGTATGCACACAACATTACAACCGTTTCGACTGGAACATTCGAGAAACACGTAGATTGTTCTGTAATATAATAAAACTAGCTTAAATGTTGAAAATAAAACCTATCCCAAACTAGCGTTATGTGCATAAGTAACTAAATTCGTTATGTGTATATGTAACATCTAAACAAAATTTTAAAATTTAATTTATTAAAACAAGAAAATAACGTGTTTATATTTTGTACTCCTGCGTCTTTATACATGTGGATGTGTGTGTGTGTGTGTTTGTGTGTGTTTGTGTGTGTTTGTGTGTCTTTATACATACGCTGTTTAATACTAATTTGATCAGTAGTTATTATTTAAAAAAAATTGAAATAGGACCTGATAAGGAAGAAACAAAAATGAAACCCTGAACAATAAATTCAGTGCCTATTATTACATTTTTATAACAAAATACGTATAAAATTGAAGAAAGAAAGCATAGGATTCAGTCGTAAATAATAAAGTTCCTTGGAGAATTTACAGTTTGTAATAGACTCGATATGTTATATAAATGGAAATGTAGAAGTGTATAGGCGTAGATGATTAGGCAATGTGCACAGAATAACCAATGTGCAACTCACCAACAACCATAGAATTGATTCCAGTGAAATTAAATTAATGGTATACAATCATAAATTTAATGTCTTAAGAGAAAGAAAATTCAGTATTTTGAACTCTCACTACAATATTGTTTTTTATAAGCTGGGAATTCTTGATTTACAACATAAATTTTGCAGAGTTAGTAACAAAATATACTGAATACAAAAAGCTGTTCGATACAAAGTTTTAAACTGGTTGAATAACCTTGGTAAAATATGTGATGACAGTAATGTAAGAAAAATCTCTCTTATAAGTTTAAAATTGCATTGCCTCTACATTTACCAGTACGAGCAATTTGTAACAGTCACACTCAGCAGGTTCCTTAACCCTTTGTTAGGCTTTCAGGCAGCTGTTTATAAAGATAAACAAAGTTTAATTCTATTATAGTTTATAACTATCATTTGTTATATTCTTTTCTGTTAAAGACACAATTTGTTAGTTGAGGATTTTTAGTATGTTGACTTGTATCAACATAAACTTTATTGCTTCATTTTATTTTTGTGAAAACTCTATACAGTTATTTCGTGTTGTAAATGACGTCGCTTTTACTCTTAGTGTGCTTTTGGACGAATGTGTCCAAAATACAGATATGATTTAGTAGAGCGCCGTTAGACTTTAAAAAAAAGCAAAACCTTGGAGGTCAGCATCTCTCAATAATTGATATGAAATGTCTTGCATTGTGTTAAGGACTCTAAATATAGAGTAAAGATTTAATACAGATTAAATCTCTTAAAAGTATGTCACGTGTATAAAAGTAAGAAAAATGCCCTTACAGGAGTAATTTATTTGTTCATAATATAAAATACAACATTAAAGAAAAACAAAGTAAACGACTTTAGCAACTTCAAAAATATAATTTGTATTGCCATGAAAAATTTCACTATAAGGTATTCTAAACTGCTGATTAGACATACACTGTGTATGTCGTCGAAAATTATATATTCGAAATGACGAAACTAAATCGTAAAAGTTATATATAGCGTGAAATCTTTAGAAATACAATGTGTGCATTTGTTTACATATTTATTATCAAAGCATAACAAATCAACAACGAAATAATTTACAATTGCGGCAATTTTAGGGGTCCATTAAATTATAACTTCTGCAGTAAGTTTACACATGCTAGAAAACAACTTACTGATTAACAAACATTTCATAACAATCTTTAAATATAGAGAACGGTGGTAATGTGCTTCTCGTTTTCTTAGTTTAGGATTTGAAAGATTTCGTCAATACATCTAATAAACAAATAAAAACATAAATTTTAAACTCACGCAAATATGAAAATTAATTAGTTGGTTTAATACCGACGTAATAACCATTTTTCAGTGCAAAATCGTGATATACAGATATTAAAAAAATACAAAGGACTTAGGAAACACTTCTGAAACTTTTACCACTCATAAAGTAATATGTTGGTGATTACAATACGCTGTTCAGTGCTTTGAAAATTGTGTAAGGGCCGTATGAGAAGTAGTGTTCTACCATTTCACTTGGCGCTACACCTTAAAACGCATGGAATAGCTGCAACATTATGTTCATTTGAGGAAATCCTGGTTCTTATTAGACTGGGCAGTTTTCATACGTTAATGCCATATATACTGTGAGTAGATTATATAGGGTGGGGGGGGGCGAAATCCATTTTACACTCTGTGCTGAAAAAAAAATTCCATCATATTTGTATAATACATTAGAGCGCTGCGTGGCTACAGGCGAATGCCATTAGCTTTGTAGATGTTAATTTTTTTCAGTCTTATAAAAAAATGTTAAAGACTTTTCTGTATTGATAAATGACACGAAAATGTCTAATAATTTTACATTAGCAATCTTATAGAAGATAAAATATATTGTGTTTAAAAAAATAATATTTATTTTGAATACGAGTTGTTAAAAACTACAGAAAAAAAATAAGCAAAATCGCACATATTGGGTCACGCATTTTCTACTAGTAAATGAATCATGTACATTAAGATTTGATTGCTGCTAAACGTTGAAAGACATTGATGATCGATAAAAACCTTGGGTTGATTGACTGTATATCAGACAAAGACAATGGACGAGAAAAATTTCATGTAATTACAGAACATGAATAAATATGTCTACAGAATATAGGTATATGTAACCACAATAAATATAAAATCTAATAATGGCGCACTTCAACTCTAATAATTTAAACTGTAACAAGAACAACTCCATGCAACAAAAAGTTTATTCTGTAAAACCAACAATTAGAAAAAGCCTGCGAATACATTTCCATCTAAAATCCTATAAAAGAAACGTAAAGAACAACTTCTACTGGATCCAACACTACTTCCTCGTTTTTACTAAAAAGTAAAAACACATTTTGTGAAAGCTTTAAAAAAGACGAAACTAACATTTTTGAAAAAACCTCAAGATAGGTAAAACTCTAGAAACGGGATTAAAATGCCTTCTAGGACGGAAAATTAAGTCTTATTAAAAACGACATTTGACTTAATTAGGTCTTACTTGATTTTTATAATTAAAGATTGTAAGTTAAGAACTAACCACCACAATGACAAAAGCCTCTTACTATTTAAACATCTGAAACGAGAAGACTGAGTTTCAGCTTACACGGCTAAAACGCACCAACTCCGCTGTATCTATCTGGATTGACCAAGATGAGCTAGACATCTAGGCTGGACCAAAGCTTATCTAGCCGACTCCACTTTGGTTGACCAAAATGAGCTAGGTCCTTACCAGTCACACATGTACAAACACACACATAAACAGATATACATTAAAAATGTGGATGTGAGCCCAAAGTAAATTGTATATAGAATCCCTCAAGACTTAATAATATACAGTATATGTAGTAAATCAACATCGACATTAAACTATTATTGAATAAATACAGAGCACAACTCGTGTCTCATCAAGTTTACATAATTACTTCGGCATCATTATTATAAGCGTGTTTGAGTATATAAATTTATACGGCACACGTTCGACTAAGTACTGTACATACCGTTTTCACTGCACTGGGACACTACCAGATAATTCAATGTCTCTTGTTTAAACTATCTGCTTCCGTATGTGGTTTGTTTACACAGGTAAAACTTCAGCAGTCTATGTTTGTGATCTCAGAGCTATTTGAACACACACACGCACACAAATATTGTTTTTTAGATTGTTAGGGATGTAAAATATACGTTTATACAATATGCATACATTGCAGAACTATTATACTGTATTGTCTATTGCATACAATATACTGTCTATTGCAGAACATATCATTATAACATATTTACACAATAAATTGGCACCCAATTTATTTATATTCCTTTCGAAGTTGTCTTTTTTTACGCCAGAGGTTTGCGGTAAATTCCGGTCAGACGAGTGACGTCTTAAGGCGGAATCGTTTTGAGATTGGGGTAGGAATTGCCACATCCAAACGGACGCTACGTTTTCCCTCTTCTCACATTTCCATTATTCTGGACTTTTACCATTATTCTGGAATGTTTCCAAGTACCAGACGCTTTGGCAAGACAAGATTGGTCCTCTGCACAGCCGATTGTGCATGCATATACGAACCTTTACATTCTTCGGTCTTGTACGTATTCTATCGCTGCTTTCCAGTTCCCTAGCCGTCCTTGAAAATAATGTGTGTTCTAATGTTTCATATTTTGTTTTCTCTGCTGCTTCGATCCTTTCTATTACCTTTTATACGCAATACATGGACTTTCAAGTTACATGGAATTTATTTAAAATTTCCACTTTTATTTTAATTTTTTTTCTACTCATGTGCCTGTCTATCAATCTGCCTGCTGTCTGATCCTTTTCTCACCATCCCTCACACTCTATCTTTCCGTCTTTTACTTTTCTTTCCGTCAAGTTTAAATTATGAGGAGAAAATAAAAAGGAATTAAGAAGAAGGAGATAAAAAGCGATAAAGAAGAGGAAAAGAGGAATAAAAATGAGACCACATTAAAGAATTGCAGCGCAATCATGAAGTAAGCTAGGGTATTTAAATGCAGCATGAAGGCAAAGTAGCAATGAAAGTTTCAATTTAATACAGTCACTTGGATTTTCTGTTTTAGCTGTCTCATTACATTTCTTTTCTCATAAACATTATGTTCCATTCTTGCTATTTCGAACATAGGAAAATATTAATATCTCCACTGTTTGAACATTTCTTCTTAATTATTTCTGACATATCAACGCTTATCATCCATGTTTCATTTTTTATGGGAAAACTTTGTACATTCTAAATGAAGACAGTTTATTGAAAATATGTTTGGGCACTTGTACAGACATACAAAGTAAGTAAGTTATCTCCCGAAATATAGTTTTTGTGTTTCATAAAATATTTAATTTTAAAATAAGTGTAGTTTTTGCAGATCGACTGAATTCCGAAATCTTGACTTTAACTTATTCTTCCTGATATCCTTATTAAGGCGGAGGTATAGGCAGTTCCAATAATTCTGCAGTCCCTTCATTTTGTTTATTGTACGATACTTTTTGTGAGTTTATAATAGCAAGAACAATAATCAAGTGGTAATATAAAAAATTATTAATAAGTATAATTACAGCACTACTACTGCTGTTGCTACTACTACTACTACTACTACTACTACTACTACTACTACTACTACTACTACTACTACTACTACTACTACTACTACTACTACTACTACTACTACTACTACTACTACTACTACTACTACTACTACTACTACTACTACTACTACTACCAACACAGCTACTATTATTTAATTTGTCAATATTTAATAACTGCAGACACGGGTTCTTATCTTCTTGGAGAGCTTCTGCCATATAGGGAAGACCATGATGTATGCCGGCTACCTAAATGTGGCCTACTATCAACCACAGACACGGGTAAGAAGTGGTTAATTAATGGCAAGAAGTATTAGTTAAGCTTTCTGGCCGTAAAAAGACAGTTAAGTAGTTATTAGATTTTCTGCAATTTATTATTGTAAAGACTTTAATAATGATTACCATACTCTACATAGAATGAAACCGATTATTTTAATTATGATGAAGGGTTATTGAATTCAGTGTGAATTTATAAATGTTTCCAATAATAAGAGCACGTGTTATAAACTTTCTGGGATTCACTAAAATTTCAGCCTAAATATCTTCATGATACAACTGTTAATATTATTACTATGTAAAACTTATAAAGCTGTAATTATTCTAACCACAATGTTTAATAACGTATTTTCCAAAAATATAACTTTGCTACAAGTTATAAATAACTATTACAGCATTGTAATCAAACGTATGTAAATTTAGTGAAACAATTCTCAAACGAAAGAAGTCTTAGGTTTATTAAAATGAGAGAGGTCTCGCTCCGTTAAGTAGTCAACCCTATCATGCCACCAACAGCCATCACAAAAGCAATTTCGTTGTCGCATCACTTCAGTAAGTAACCGAACCCGTGACAGCCGACATGCACTCAATAACGTGTTACGTCGACGCTGGACTTGTGATTCAAAGTAAACGTGAAAACGCACGTCGCCAATGACTGAAACCCAAAACATAGAAATGCATCTTTCTACAGTAATTAATTATAGAAGAGAAAATTCATTACAAGTTACACGTTTTAGAAAGCATTATTATAATGTCACAGACTTAATTCTCGTGCAGCACCATAAAATGAAGCCGCGATTGTTAGTCCCCACGCAAGGTACAATGCCTGGAAATGAGATTCTGTTGAAACATAAGGTAATAATAAGTGACTAAGCGTAATCCTAGCCGTACTGCCTTCCTTCTTTTATTAGTTGTCTTTTACGTTTCATTCGAGCTAAAACGTGATATTAATGTATTTACTTGTTTATATTTTAAGATTAATAGAATTGCTGGATACCCGGCTGAGCATAATTTCACTACTTGTTGAACACCTTGCGTACGTGGCCTTCTCAGTTCTGACCATGTTTTTGAAAAAAAAAAAAATAATTTTTGACTTTAACCCTTGGCACTAAACGAGGACTCGTATGCACGTGGGACAAATGAACTCGCAAAAGCGTAAACAACAACGGCCTGTTAAATTTCGTGTTCAACCACAGCCTCTTGGACAAAGAACATAAAAGTTTCGTTCTGTATAAAGGAATAATGTGTTTTTGCAATGGTATAGAAGGGAACGCTATCTGTTAACAAATGACTGAGCTGGAAGACATAGATTATTCGTGGGCCGATTCAATCGGCTTTGGCACTTTTGGCAAAGACGACTGGGCCGATGCGATCGGCCCGTGGAACTGAAAGGGATAATATCATGCGTGTTACTGATTGTAGAAAGAAACGTTAGTGATGAAATACCAATTTTATGCGTCACGTAGTAGTTGATAGAAACAGATTCTGTCTATAGACCAGTCAATCTTCTCCATACTTTTCTGTCGTCGACATGTACCTTAACGTCGCCCGTTTACAAAAACATATCAGCGTTTTAACTCGAGTGATAAATTAAACCTCCAATAGTTTTTCCTTCCTGTCACCATCTACTTGCCTTGCACGACCAGCGCTTCAATTCCGCCCAAACGTCAGATGTGGCCGAAGGACTTTGGTGAATGTCATTGTTAGGTTGGCACCCCCAGTCGATCCCCACCGTTGATTGTAGTGCACACGCAGTTAAAGAATTAAGTCTAGGAGGAGAACTCAGTGTAACTCATGACAATATGATAACGTGAACATATGAGTGAACGGTACGTACATTAATACTGTATGTGACGCATAGGGGAAGGTTGCCATCATTGGACCACATAACAGTTTTTAATTTTTTTTCATCACATTTTCAACTTAAATTTACCATTCAATATACAGATAGTCTCTCTATTACTTTCTGATTAACCGTGAGTATTTACTTTGTTTTTAGAGTTTTCAAATACTGTAGTAGGAACAAAAAAAAATTTTAACAAACGGTCCATTGATGGCAACTGGTTGCTATGAATGGACCATCGAGTTTCCATCGATGGACCGATCACGAAAGTAAAGAAAAACTGTCTTTACATAGGTCTATTAGGTTTTATTATACGAATCTACTAGTCATGGTAAAACAAAACTAAAACATATAAAGTATGAAAAATTATCTCAAGAAGCCTGAGACTTAATTCGGGCCGCATAAAATTGTAGTATCATTTTTTCCCAGCCGATCTCTTCTCTTTGCTGAATCTGTGTTCGATCTTATTTTGTTCAGTGACTTGAAACGCAAGTTCGTAAGTCTTTGGCTGTAATTCCAAAAACCATCTCCTCTAATTTTAAAAGGTGGTCTACTAAATCCTTCTCTACCTCAGGAGGCAGATCTCCTAAACTACCAATAATTTTCTTTCCCTCCACAGCAAAATTGTTTTTGCCTCCTAAATGTCTATTTAAAATTGCTTTGGGCACTCAATACTCTCGGCAGACTTCATTCAAACCCATGTCTCCGTTACGAAAGGCTGCGATAGCACGTTCCATTGTCTCGGTACTCCATTGTCCATATTTCACTCATTTTGGCATTTTTCTGAAAAACGAAAATTAGTATGTTAATTTATAGACAAGCTACTACAATATTTTGTGTATTTAGGCTTTTTTGCAGTGATTACTATTTAAAATTAATAAATTTCATTTCAGCTTTTAAATGCAATCAAATGTCTATCTATTCTTCAACTTGAGTGGCATACAACGACCATGTTAACAGTAGGAACCTAACGCGCTTGTGACTAAAAGTGTAAGGCTATAATTTTATTAGTGTTATCATAGTACAGGGAGACTCAATATGTTTGTATTGAAATGTTTTTATTTCCAATTTGCTACTAATTGTTGCTATAAACTTATTTTCAAATGACTACAATATTCGGGCTAAAATATAATGAAGTAAATTTTTCAAGGTAGTCTCCAGAGTTTAAATGTTTATATAATGTAGTTGTAGGTTATACTTTAGGCTAATAGTTATGTTATTTGTAAAACAAAAAGCACTTACATTGAACACAGTGTATATTTGAGTATTATAACACGTTTTTCTAGACACTAACGCAGCTACCAACTCACACACAATAATACGCTATTTCCTCGCATCTCCTACATTCTTAGCTTTATAAAAATTAATATTTGCAATTTAACAGGTTGTTAATTGTACTGTAAACCGTAGATTATAGGTTAATAAAATTTACTAACAGGCCTATCACAAAATATCAGTAAATGGAAAAGTACCAAGCAAACAAGATTTCTGTGTCCCATGTAAGACGTAAAACCTAAAATGATATAATTTAGTCTTACTTGTAGTCAAAATATAAAAGAAAAGATACTTAACGTAAAGCGTTTCAAGGAAAATAATAAAAAGTCAAAAATTTGTTCACGTTTCCATGAATGGACCACCTGTTAAACTGGTCCATTCATGGAAACGCCAAGTGGTCCAATGATGGCAACTCGCCATATTGGATTCCTTAGATAAACACAGCTGAAATGACGATTCAAATTGGAACAACCAATATAAAATTTAGAACTTTAAAAACTGCTTTTAATGTCAACAAATTGTGAAATTGTTCAGTAATATATAATTCGTGATAACTGATATTAAAAGACTGATAGTTATAGCACAGAGTACAGAAATCTTACCTGAATATTTATCTCGCAGCGACGCAACTCCAACTCGTTGACAGCACTACACACAGCTGGCGTGAAGGAAAGAAAGATTCTACAACTACTACCGCGCATGTGCACGCTTTGGTAGAGGAAATACGTAAGAGGTCCATCCATGGAACCGGTTCATTGATGGCAACCATCCCCTAATATGCTACAAATAATAATTCAAGAACAATGCCAAATTTTTAGTTGATAGTGCTGAGATCTTTAGGAGTGGGATATTTATTACGTGAGCTGCGACCTAGACGGAGTACAAGAAAACCAGTTCAGTCAGCGTGTTATTTTATTAATAAATCTTAAACTTTGCAGTTATTGAGGTCGGCACTAATAGAGACGCAGTGACCTTCTCAATCATGCTAAACCTAACTTTCTTCGGTTCGATTTAGTTATAAGTTACCAGAGGTAGGTACTTAAAATTTTATTGAATAATAAAATTAATTAAGTCCTTAAATTTTAAATGACCGTCAATCAATGAATGTTTTAGTGGATGGTTAGTGAGGATCGGTCAATAATACAAATTTTAGCTATTTTGCGTCGATGTTTCGACAATATTTATCGTCATCTTCAGGACCTGTGTATGAAATACAACAGAAATATACAACATAACGAAACAATTAATACACACACACACGCGCGCGCGCACACGCATTTTACCCAAATATTTAATTGTTTCGTTATGTTTGATATTTCTACTGTATTTCATACACAGCTCCTGAAGATGACAATAAATATTGTCGAAACGTCGACGCAAAATAGCTAAAATTTGTATTATTGACCGAGCCTCACTAACCATCAAATAAAATTAATCTTTTACTAAAGCCTAAAATAATTTAAATCCTGTTCTAAATATTGAAGATATAACTTTTTGCTTAATTAGTGAAAAAGTGTGCAATAATTGATATAAAAGATTTTTTTTTAATTTTATGTAACTATAAAGATAATGCATATAAGTCATAGTAAGCATAACGAGTTGTATAATGGTGAGCGACTATTGAAATTTTCTGACGGTTCCAGAACGGTTACACCTAAATTTTCAAAACGCTAGAGGAGAACAAAAAAACTTAAAACACTTTTTATATTTTTACAAAACAAATTAACGTTTCTCACTATTAAGCGTTATCGCCTGTTATATACTACATTTAGATTTAATTTCTTTACCTCACTTTTCTCTTATCATTCATACTTATCTACGTGACATTTTAGAAGAATTCTGTGGAAGGACAAATTTCCTCACACGACATTCATCGAGACAATTGAAACCACTTACTTGAAACCCCATTTAGTGTTTTCAAGATCTTAACTCTTCATACACTTTCAGAATAAACGTAAAAACACCTGCTACAGAACTAGTTTGTCTATCTTTACAAGTAAAATGGCTTATAGTTTTGGAAGGCGTGACCAATTATTCTATACACTGATTAACTGGGGGTTTTGTATACTCTCATGAACACATTTTTCTAAAGTAGACCTATTACACTAGAAAGATTTCTAATCAGTGGTCTCAGTTTTAGATTTATACTATATAGTAATAAACGAATAGAAAAAAAATGATTAACTTGATTCTCATACAACTACCAACCTAGCTCGCCTTCAGGATTTATCCCACAGTGTGAGCCAAAATTGGTTGACAGTTTATAGAAACACACTGTCTATACTGCTCTTTCGAACAGTATCCTTATCACCAGCATTTTGACTTGTCTACATTACTTCAGAAGTAAGATGACATTACAGTCAGGCAAATTCCTTTTGCCTGTTAGTAGCTTTCTACCATCAAATTTTATCGCATTTGTTTTAGTTTGCAATGTACGTAACGTTCATTTTATTTATTTTTAAAATGCAAATACATAAGAGATAATTAAAGATAAAAATTTTAAATGTTGTGGATGTATTAGAGTTACATTTCATTAAAAAAATAATAAATTAAAATTTTAATCAAACTTAATTTGGGAATAAAATAATTGTGAATTACTGTCAAAACGTCACCTACAATTTCTAAAATACACATTATCTTTAATCACACATTTATAAATTATATAGCTGATTGTTCCAAACATAATAGGTTTTAGAAAACTTAATAATCTTAGTAAATCGTGATGTTTATTGTCGATGATGGAGAATAGATTGATGTATTATGGAAGAAGTTTTATCTTAACTATGGCAAAAATAGTGATTGTTAAACTGTTTCTGTGGTGTCGATATAATTTTCAACGAATGAGATATCGTTATCCACTTAACACTACTCGTATTTACATACACTTACAAGAATAAATGTGCGGGTAGCTACTAACCAAGTCTCGGATTTGAATAACATCGCTATCAGTTCAAGGAGAAATTTCAACACAAAGCCGATTTAATTTCTGAAAGTAAGACATTATGGCAACATTTAACTTAAAGCCAAAGCGTAGTTGTGATACAAATTTATGACTTGTATAAGTGGGAATGATGTTTACAGCCCTACCAATCGTACTCTGTTTTGACAGTATAAAAATAAATCTTACTACTTAACATTACAACAACACATTTATTATAGCTACTAACATTATTTCTAGTTATAAAGCTAATTATTGATAATGTGTTACTAGAATAAATATTTATTAATATTGAAGCAAAATTATCTTTAAATGTATTTGAACTTGTGAACATAAGCTTTAATTCTCTTAAAAGCAGCATTGAAATCTGTAAAGCTTACAAGGATATTTTTATAGATATTTAAATTTTTGCCTCTTTATTAGTATAAGTTATTAATTACGACTAAACAATTAATTATTTAGCAACAAGGTAGTAAGTTATTTACTTACTCTATGATTAAAAGCCAGTAATATATAAAAACAGAGACGTTCATTAATATTTCATTTCTTACTACTTATCTTACTAAATATCTTACTACTTAATATTATAACAACTTATTTAATACATTAACATTACATCTAAGTACATAGCTAATTATTGCTAACGTGGGATTTAAACTAATAGTAAATTCTCATGAAAGAATAAATTCTTTTAGAAGTAACTGACCTTGATTGGGCAACCTTTAATTCTGTTAAAAGCACCTTTACAATCTGTAACGGTTACAAGCATCTCTTTATTAATGTGTAATTTCTTACCGCTTTATTGGTGTAAGTTACAAATTATAACCAACAATTTATTATTTATCCAATTTATTTAATAACTTATTCCCAACTTAATCTAGTCTATGATTACTAGCCAGTAATAAGTGAGAACAGAGACTCCACTCATTTTAACAAACCAGTATTTTCACCTAAGCGTTGCTTCAGAAAGACTATATTTTTGTCACTAAGTCGCGTTTAAACGGTGACATTTAGCGAGAGTAAACAGTAATAATGTCCCTGCTCTCTATAATATCTAAACAGCGACGGGGCCGAGACGCCTGTCACATTAATGCGGCCCCTCTCCCGATGCCCACCATTGTTTTATTGTCTCCCACAGAGATTACAATTCTTTCTGCCAGTCGACGAGCATTCACTCATTCTCCTCTCACTTCAACAATTATTTATTTCGCTACAAACTACGATCATTTAGACAAATTACCTTGAATTTTATTATCTCAGTTTTGTGGAAACATTCTACTTTTATTTGTCTGTTACAACTAAATTAGTCCGTGTAGACGTGATTAAAATTTCTTCTGTTTGTATCAAAGGACGAGCAACTTAACGTTAAATCTACAAGTTCTTAAATACAACACGAGTGTACTTATGGTCCAATATTTTACTTGCGAATATCATTAAGTCTAGAATCTACAATGCTAGTTGGTAATCGACGTCGTCACAAGTAAAAACGAAACAGGATTTGTAGTAAAAATCCAAGACATCGGTCATTAAACCAATGTAAATTATTAAGTCTGTAGCAAATTATGAAATTGTACATTAATAGTTATGCTGACTTAGAATGGACACTAAAACTTAATAACATTTTCACATTGTTAAAAGGTTAGTGGAAAGCAGCATCCATTACCCACACCATTATCTTTACCACTTCCCAGAATTTAGAATAGTTGTTAGATAATGATTAACAATATCCCGTATACATTATTAGCATTACTTCCGCTAGTTTCAATATATTTTTATTCGACATTATAAATATAAGGTGTAAGTACACCATTCGTAAAATAAAAATTATAATAATATTTACTGGACTAATAATATTATTTTGTATTTTATTTAATCCTATTTTCATCATCTAATTTGACACGAAATTTTTCTACAAAAAACTGTTAATGATAAAAGTACGTAAGCATGTATTTGTGTGTGTGTGTGTGTGTGTGTGTGTGTGTTGCGTTTTTTAATGTTATTTCTAATTTTAGTTTCATAAAACAACTTTATTTATAAAATTTACCTACGTAACAAAACCTGATAAATGAAAATGATTAGAAAGTTACATTTGATGAATATTACGTATAAGAATGTATTGAATTCTAAATTTTAAAGATAAATTTAATTAAGTATTGGAAATTAAATATGGCAATAAGAGTCCAGTAATAAACACGGCTGTCTGTTCTTTAACCTTATCTTCGTTATGTGACATTTTGTGTAATAAAATTAACACCGATTGGAATGGGTTGTAACCAACACAGGAAAAGACGCATCTAGCATTCACCGATGTGTAGAAAGTTTTTGATAATGTGATATACATGAGATATGCATGTGACTGGAAGTATAAAATGTAGTATAGGCCTAAATGATTATCATTAGTTCTACTACCTTGAATGTATTTGTATTCAATATTATATATATAAGGAAAATTTTAAGTGTACCAATACATAAATAAATGTTATATTATATTCTTGGATACCGCCACATTAGCCTCCTTTGACATTAAAAACCTGTACACAAACATCCCCATCTCTGAAACAATCACCATCCTACAAAACAAACTCAAACAGAACAACACACCAGACGAACTTATCAATGAAATAACAGAAACTCTGAACATTATCACAAAACAAAACTACTTTACTTATAACAATAAATACTACACACAGAACGACGGCCTACCCATGGGCTCCCCCATATCCAGCATTCTAGCAGAAGTCTTCCTCCAACACTTAGAAAAAACAAAAATACTCACAAACAATGACAGACACTCACATAAAATACTATATTGGCATAGATACGTTGATGACATTCTAATACTATACAGGGGAAACAAAAGACAATGTGAACAGTTACTAACGCACATAAACAAAATACATAAAAACATAACCTTCACTGCCGAATACGAACACAACAATACCATAAACTTCTTAGACCTCTCCATCACAAAACTAGAACACAGGCACAAATTCAGTATATACAGAAAACCAACTACAACTGACACACTAATACACAACACCTCCAATCACCCAATACAACACAAACTAGCTGCTTTTAGAACCATGATACATAGACTTAACAACATCCCCTTAGATGAAATAGACTACAAAGACGAACTAAACACGATAAAATATCTAGCAGAATCTAACGGTTATGACAGAACAATAGTCAGTAAACTCCTACACAAAACACAAAACAAACAACAGACAAAGACAGAAAACAACAAATTCATAACACTAACATACATCAACAAACAAACAGAAAAAATTGCCCACAAATTCAAAAAAGCAGGATACAGAATCGCTTACAAAACTACTAACAAAACAGAACACACACTATCAAAACGCATGCCCAAAGCACAAAACAAATTCGATCTACCCGGTGTATATAAACTAAATTTTTCAAATTGCAGTAAATTCTACATAGGCCAGACAGGACGTAGCTTCAAACAGAGATACATTGAACACACTAAAGCACTCCACACCACTACAGAATCTACCTTCGCAAACCACCTCATTGAAGCAAACCACACATATAAAAACATCGACAATAACATGAACATACTACACGTACACACAAAAGGCCGAAAACTAGACACTCTAGAACAATTAGAAATATACAAACACACAAAAACAAATAAAAACGACATCCTAAACGAACAGACACAATTCAAATCGCACGCATTATTCGAACACATCTCACCACACACACACAGCTTCAATCTTTCGAAACACTTTCTCGTCGCCAACAACAAGACGAGCAGCGCTACTAACGACAACCTCTGATGAAGCCTTCTATAGGTGAAAGCCGGTTTAGGCTGTAAGGTAAAACTTTACGTTTTTACTTATAAAAAACTTTGTGTTCCGAGTCGTCAATATTATAGTGATATTTAGTTATATTATACTTTACTTACATTTGTATTTTATACCTGTTCTAATTATATGTAATCATCCAATTTGCCATGAAATTTTTCTACATAACAGCATTTGAGCATTGTAATTTTCTTTTTTTTTCTTTTACAGGTGAGTATCATTGTATGAAAATTGTTGCGTTTTCCAACCTTGTCGTAAGTAAATAATTTGCTTGCTGTGAATTGTTGATTCCTTATATTTATTATAACTTAATTTAATACGTACACAAATTTCTGTTATAAATAGTTATGATCAATATGATTAAAATCAGTTATAGTCAGTGTTTAATTGGGAAACTTTGTAGATCCACGAGAATATAATAGGTTATAACTGACAATATTGCAAGAGAACAATTTGATCATAGAATATTAGTTCCTTCCTAATTCCAGAACTCTACGCTTCTATTATAGACTGCAATACTAGCTTAATATGCCACTGGCGATAATCAATGCAAATAGAAAAAAAATAAAATATAAAATTGTTGTTTTTGAAATTACAGGCGATATATCTGAGCTTTAATCGTATATTCTATGAAGTAGGTTCTTTAGCTTAATTGTTATGGGAAAATTGTCCAAATTCTAATCAACTTGTACAAGTTTCCTTTTAAGTGAAAGCGTGTATTTGCTATTGAAATATTTTTGCTTTTACCTTTACTCAATCCAAAAACAAAATATCGGTATGGAGAACCATACATGACTTCCATATTCTAAGATTTATATTTAAAATCATTTCCAGCCAAACAGCCAGGGAAGGAATTTTAACAAAAAAATACTTCTTTGTTGCCAATAACGTAGTACACATATAAAAAAAAATTATCCCCTCCCCCTTCAACTATAATTTTGATTTATAGAAAATTACCCCCAGCCCGTTCAACTAGCCTCTTCATTTATAGATATTTCATCTACGTTTCTACAGTGGATTATTAAGATCTTATCAGGATACTTTATCAAAATTAAGTACTTTACTCATGTTACAACAAAAAATGTTTCAGGTAAACTGCCCTTTCCCCGTAACCGATCTTCACCAAAATCAACAGACATTGAGTTCTCTATAGCTCAGGCACATATGTAAAAAATTATTTGATTCTGTTTGAATTTACGGCAGTTATGGTTCGTCATATAAAAAATTACCCATGTTAAAACATAAAACATGAGATTTATAAAACATATCTAAGATTTATATTTAAAATCATTTTTGAAATAAAATATTTTCATAGAACATACTAACGCTGGGGAAATCTGAGGAGCCAATCAGAGTTGGGCCTACCTGTCACTCTGCTGAATTTGGTGGAAAGCCCTGTCACTGTCGTCAAAGTATCAGCCTTGACAGGGTCCTCTTTTTCTGCAAAATGGGAGAGGCTTGAGATGGAGTGAATGACATGGTCCCCACCTCAATGAAGAACCCATTGTTTTATAAAAATATATTTAAATTTTGAAAACTGAAAATTCTTTTCTTGTAAATATTTATATTTTATAATCAAAATGACTTTATTTTTGTTACCTGGCAACAAAATTATTTTATTTTCAACAATTACCATTGTTTCAAAAAATTTAAATAAATTTTCAAGTACTTTACTCTTGTTAAAACGTAAAAGGTTGCAGGTAAACTACCCCTTCCCCTTAACCGATCTTCACCAAAATCTAAAGACCTTGAGTCCTCTACAATTCACTAACGTATGCAAAAAATTATTTGATTTTGTTTGAATTTGCGGCTGTTATCGTTCGCCATATAAAATACGCTTGATAAAAAACGTTGCAGGTAAACTACCCCTTTTCCTCAACCGATCTTCACCAAAAACAACAAGTCTTGAGTACTCTATAAATTAGGGCTGTATGCAGAAAATTATTTGATTCTGTTTGAATTTGCGGCTGTTATCGTTTGCCATAGAAAATACCCTTGTTAAAAAAACGTTGTAGGTAAACTACCCCTTTCCCTTAACCGATCTTCACCAAAAACAACAGGTCTTGAGAACTCTACAATTTAGGGCGGTATGCAAATAATCTTTTGATTCTGTTTGAATTTGCGGCTGTTATCGTTTGCCATAGGAAATACCCTTGTTAAAACATAAAACGTTACTGGTAAACACTACCCTTTTCCCTTAACCGATCTTCACCAAAAACAACAGGTCTTGAGAACTCTACAATTCAGGGCTGTATGCGAAACATTATTTGATTCTGTTTGAATTTGCGGCTGTTATCGTTTGCCAAAAAAAAAAAATTTCCCTTGATAAAAAAAACCGTTGCAGGTAAACTACCCCTTTCCCTCAACCGATCTTCACCAAAAACTATAGGTCGTGAGTACTCTACAAAGCAGGGTTGTATGCAAAAAATTATTTGATTCTGTTTGAATTTGCGGCAGTTATCGTTTGCCATAGAAAAAAAATCTACAGACACACGCACAGACACACAGATAGACAGACAGACACACACACAGACACTTTTCGGAAAACGACTTTTTTTCATGTTTTGTAGTAGAATCAGAATCTGCAATAATCTCGAACACGATTTTTTTTGCCATCACCATACTTCCATTCCTTAAGAAATATGGAAGTAAAACATAATCAAAACACTGGTTTATTTTTAAGTTATTTTAGATGTACCACTGTCTTATTATTAATGAGAGTCCGTAAACGCCCTCTAGGCATATTTATAATCGGTTTTCTAGTTTTAATTGCGTTATCGTATAGAACATTATTCTTTAATGTTACTGTATAATACATGTCAACCGTCATAAATCGTTTAGATGGAGAAACTTGTTTTGCAATCATACAAAGTGTATGCTTTAATAACCTCAGCGATTGCCACGTGTTCCTGAGAAAGGACCCAAATTTTATATATCTCTAACGGAAATATTTCACAAACTTTTTAAAATAATTTTTACAAATGTAGCTGACTACGTAACAAGTAAGGTATTGTGTTTATGTGGTACTCCGACCATATGTTGTCAACTAGAAACTAGAAACCGAATCTGGAGGTGCCAATGAGCTATATTAGTTTTTTTTAATGATAGGGGATGTCACACGCCGTATTGTCTAAAGAACATTTTTAATTGGTAAAAGCGATTGACTTTGAATCATATTCATTATAAAAGCTGCTTTAAAAATGACTTCAAACTGTTTAAGTAAAATAAGTTTCATTAAAATAAAATTACTAGTCAACTAAACAAGGATGAGAATAAATAACTATCCTGTGTGACATGTCCCTTCTTCAGTTATATCCGAGTGCAGTATTCGTCCTTATAAATAGAAGAATAATACAGTTATTTAGACATACATTTTTTTTGTAAGAGAATTGATGTAAGACAACCTCCAAGGATTCATTAATCTTACTAAACGTTTTGTCTTTCACAATTTACAAGAGCACAGAAAATCAACAAAGTTTTAATTTAAAGATTTTTTACGACGTTTTTTTGGTTGAACTATAATTTTGGAAAGTAGAAAGTGATAATAGTTACTAGAAAGTTCAATGTGTTTACGTAACACAAAGTGTATGCGTTAATAACCTAAGCGATTGCCAAGTTTTTCTTGAAATAGAACCCAAATTGTAATATACCTGTAACGGAAATAAGACTTTAGTGTACTTATTTGAAAGAAATAAAATTCGAATGGTAAACTAGTACTGGGATAGCAATTTTACTTCCATATTCCTTAAGGAATGGAAGTATGGTGACGGCAAAAAAAATCGTGTTCGAGATTATTGCAGAATCTGATTCTACTACAAAACATGAAAAAAGTCGTTATCCGAAAAGTGTCTGTGTGTGTGTCTGTCTGTCTGTGTGTCTGTCTGTGTGTGTGTCTGTGTGTCTGTAGATTTTTTTTTTGGCAAACGATAACTGCCGCAAATTCAAACAGAATCAAATAATTTTTTGCATACAGCCCTGATTTGTAGAGTACTCACGACTTATTGTTTTTGGTGAAGATCGGTTGAGGGAAAGGGGTAGTTTACCGGCAACGGTTTTTTTTTATCAAGGGAAATTTTTTTTTTTGGCAAACGATAACAGCCGCAAATTCAAACAGAATCAAATAATGTTTCGCATACAGCCCTGAATTGTAGAGTTCTCAAGACCTATTGTTTTTGGTGAAGATCGGTTAAGGGAAACGGGTAGTTTACCAGTAACGTTTTATGTTTTAACAAGGGTATTTCCTATGGCAAACGATAACAGCCGCAAATTCAAACAGAATCAAAAGATTATTTGCATACAGCCCTAAATTGCAGAGTTCTCAAGATCTATTGTTTTTGGTGAAGATCGGTTAAGGGAAAGGGGTAGTTTACCTACAACGTTTTTTTAACAAGGGTATTTTTTATGGCAAACGATAACAGCCGCACATTCAAACAGAATCAAATAATTTTCTGCATACAGTCCTGATTTTTAGAGTACTCAAGACCTATTGTCTTTGGTGAAGATCGGTTGAGGGGAAGGGGTAGTTTACCTACAACGTTTTTTATCAAGCGTATTTTCTATGGCAAACGATAACAGCCGCAAATTCAAACAGAATCAAATAATTTTTTGCATACATCCGTGAATTGTAGAGGACTCAAGGCTTTTAGATTTTGGTGAAGATCGGTTAAGGGGAAGGGGTAGTTTACCTGCAACCTTTTACGTTTTAACAAGAGTAAAGTACTTGAAAATTTATTTAAACTTTTTGAAACAATGGTAATTGTTGAAAATAAAATAATTTTGTTGCCAGGTAACAAAAATAAAGTAATTCTGAATATAAAGTATAAATATTTACAACAAGAAAAGAATTTTCAGTTTTCAAAATTTAAATATATTTTTATAAAACAATGGGTTCTTCATTGAGGTGGGGACCATGTCACTCACTCCATCTCAAGCCTCTCCCATTTTGCAGAAAAAGAGGACCCTGTCAAGGCTGATACTTTGACGACAGTGACAGGGCTTTCCACCAAATTCAGCAGAGTGACAGGTAGGCCCAACTCTGATTGGCTCCTCAGATTTCCCCAGCGTTAGTATGTTCTATGAAAATATTTTATTTCAAAAATGATTTTAAATATAAATCTTAGATATGTTTTATAAATCTCATGTTTTATGTTTTAACATGGGTAATTTTTTATATGACGAACCATAACTGCCGTAAATTCAAACAGAATCAAATAATTTTTTACATATGTGCCTGAGCTATAGAGAACTCAATGTCTGTTGATTGTGGTGAAGATCGGTTACGGGGAAAGGGCAGTTTACCTGAAACATTTTTTGTTGTAACATGAGTAAAGTACTTAATTTTGATAAAGTATCCTGATAAGATCTTAATAATCCACTGTAGAAACGTAGATGAAATATCTATAAATGAAGAGGCTAGTTGAACGGGCTGGGGGTAATTTTCTATAAATCAAAATTATAGTTGAAGGGGGAGGGGATAATTTTTTTTTATATGTGTACTACGTTATTGGCAACAAAGAAGTATTTTTTTGTTAAAATTCCTTCCCTGGCTGTTTGGCTGAAAATGATTTTAAATATAAATCTTAGAATATGGAAGTCATGTATGGTTTTCCATACCGATATTTTACTTCCATATTCCTTAAGGAATGGAAGTATGGTGATGGAAAAAAAAATCGTGTTCGAGATTATTGCAGATTCTGATTCTACTACACTCAAAACATGAAAAAAAAGTCTTTTTCCGAAAAGTGTCTGTGTGTGTGTGTCTGTCTGTCTATGTGTCTGTCTGGGTGTCTGTAGATTTTTTTTCTATGGCAAACGATAACTGCCGCAAATTCAAACAGAATCAAATAATGTTTTGCATACAACCCTGATTTGTAGAGTACTCACGACATATTGTTTTTGGTGAAGATCGGTTGAGGGAAAGGGGTAGTTTACTGGCAACGGTTTGTTTTTATCAAGGGAAATTTTTTTTTTTGGCTAACGATAACAGCCGCAAATTCTAACAGAATCAAATAATGTTTCGCATACAGCCCTGAATTGTAGAGTTCTCAAGACCTGTTGTTTTTGGTGAAGATCGGTTAAGGGAAAGGGGTAGTTTACCAGTAACGTTTTATGTTTTAACAAGGGTATTTCCTATGGCAAACGATAACAGCCGCAAATTCAAACAGAATCAAAAGATTGTTTGCATACCGCCCTGAATTGTAGAGTTCTCAAGACCTGTTGTTTTTGGTGAAGATCGGTTAAGGGAAATGGGTAGTTTACCTACAACGATTTTTTAACAAGGGTATTTTCTATGGCAAACGATAACAGCCGCAAATTCAAACAGAATCAAATACATTTCTGCATACAGCCCTAATTTGTAGAGTAATCGAGACCTATTGTTTTTGGTGAAGATCGGTTGAGGGGAAGGGGTAGTTTACCAGCAACGTTTTTTTGTCAAGCGTATTTTATATGGCAAACGATAACAGCCGCAAATTTAAACAGAATCAAATAATTTTTTGCATGCTTCCCTGAATTGTAGAGGTCTCAAGGACTTTCGATTTTGGTGAAGATCGGTTAAGGGGAAGGGGTAGTTTACCTGCAACATTTTACGTTTTAACAAGAGTAAAGTACTTGAAAATTTATTTAAACTTTTTGAAACAATGGTAATTGTTGAATATCGGTATGGAGAACCATACATGACTTCCATATTCTAAGATTTATATTTAAAATCATTTTCAGCCAAACAGCCTGGGAAGGAATTTTAACAAAAAAATACTTCTTTGTTGCCAATAACGTAGTACACATATAAAAAAAAATTATCCCCTCCCCCTTCAACTATAATTTTGATTTATAGAAAATTACCCCCAGCCCGTTCAACTAGCCTCTTCATTTATAGATATTTCATCTACGTTTCTACAGTGGATTATTAGGATCTTATCAGGATACTTTATCAAAATTAAGTACTTTACTCACGTTACAACAAAAAATGTTTCAGGTAAACTGCACTTTCCCCGTAACCGATCTTCACCACAATCAACAGACATTGAGTTCTCTATAGCTCAGGCACATATGTAAAAAATTATTTGATTCTGTTTGAATTTACGGCAGTTATGGTTCGTCATATAAAAAATTACCCATGTTAAAACATAAAACATGAGATTTATAAAACATATCTAAGATTTATATTTAAAATCATTTTTGAAATAAAATATTTTCATAGAACCTACTAACGCTGGGGAAATCTGAGGAGCCAATCAGAGTTGGGCCTACCTGTCACTCTGCTGAATTTGGTGGAAAGCCCTGTCACTGTCGTCAAAGTATCAGCCTTGACAGGGTCCTCTTTTTCTGCAAAATGGGAGAGGCTTGAGATGGAGTGAGTGACATGGTCCCCACCTCAATGAAGACCCATTGTTTTATAAAAATATATTTAAATTTTGAAAACAGAAAATTCTTTTCTTGTTGTAAATATTTATACTTTATAATCAGAATGACTTTATTTTTGTTACCTGGCAACAAAATTATTTTATTTTCAACAATTACCATTGTTTCAAAAAGTTTAAATAAATTTTCAAGTACTTTACTCTTGTTAAAACGTAAAAGGTTGCAGGTAAACTACCCCTTCCCCTTAACCGATCTTCACCAAAATCTAAAAGCCTTGAGTCCTCTACAATTCACTAACGTATGCAAAAAGTTATTTGATTCTGTTTGAATTTGCGGCTGTTATCGTTTGCCAAAAAAATACCCTTGTTAAAAAAACGTTGCAGGTAAACTACCCCTTTCCCTTAACCGATCTTCACCAAAAACAATACGTCTTGAGAACTCTGAGAACTCTACAATTTAGGGCTGTATGCAAATAATCTTTTGATTCTGTTTGAATTTGCGGCTGTTATCGTTTGCCATAGGAAATACCCTTGTTAAAACATAAAACGTTACTGGTAAACTACCCCTTTCCCTTAACCGATCTTCACCAAAAACAATAGGTCTTGAGAACTCTACAATTCAGTGCTGTATGCGAAACATTATTTGATTCTGTTTGAATTTGCGGCTGTTATCGTTTGCCAAAAAAAAATTTCCCTTGATAAAAAAAAACCGTTGCTGGTAAACTACCCCTTTGCCTCAACCGATCTTCACCAAAAACAACAGGTCGTGAATAGTCTACAAATCAGGGGTGTATGCGAAACGTTATTTGATTCTGTTTGAATTTGCGGCAGTTATCGTTTGCCATAGAAAAAAAATCTATAGACACACAGACAGACAGACAGACACACAGACACTTTTCGGAAACCGACTTTTTTTCATGTTTTGAGCGTAGTAGAATCAGAATGTGCAATAATCTCGAACACGATTTTTTTTGCCATCACCATACTTCCATTCCTTAAGGAATGTGGAAGTAAAAATAAAATAATTTTGTTGCCAGGCAATAAAATTATAATTTTTTCATTTTAATGTAAATTATGTTTGAGTTAATATCGTTATATATACAGTGGAACTTGGTTATTACGGCCTCGGCTGTTACGTCCAAGTCTGGTGTAGCGTTATTTTGTCATAAGTCCGGTCAAACTGATATCTTTAACATTATAAAATTCCCGGTTTTAACGTCACTAAATATTGTACTACTCTGTTATAGCGTCAAATATTTCTCAGATATTTTACTCTAAATTTCATATAAACGTATATATGTGCGCGCGCGCTAGCCCATGGCTACAGACATACATTGTATGCAAGCAATAAGCACTGTAACAGGACTGCCGGCGCCAGCCATTTTGCGTGCTCCAACGGATGGCTAGATCGATTTAAGGCCCGACACTCGATTTCCTTTGAAAAAATTTGTGGTGAGGCAAAATGCGTAGATCTGAACGTTACAGGCGATTGGGTGCATAACACTTGGCCAGAAATTAGACGATCATATAAAGATGAAGACATCTTTAATGGACATGAAGCCGGAATTTTTTATAAATTAACTCCAGATAAGACTTTCAAATTTACAAATGAAAAGTGCGTTGGTGGGAAGCTCTCTAAACAAAGAGTTACAGTTTTTGTTTGTGCGAACATGACGGGAACCGAAAAAAGGAAACTTTTAGTTATCGGGAAAAGTTTGCATCCTAGATGTTTTAAAAACATCAAAAAACTTCCTGTAAGTTACACTGCGAACATAAAAGCGTGGACGACTTCTAGCATTTTTGAAGATGACTTCTGTACGTGTGTATGTCACTGAACTCCTCCATGTATAAAATAATATATCGTTCGTGGCAGGTAAGCATATCTCAGTTATGTAATATTGAAACCCCCCACCTTTTATTTTCTAAGTTTTGTAAATTTTTTTTTTTTTTGAATTTTATTTAATTTTATTTTTATTAAGTTTTTTTTTGTAAAAGGGGAGAGACATCATATTTAGAACTAGGTAAAGAGAAACCTAGAGGAAGCAAAAGTGTGCAAGGCCCAAATACAATTACAGACATGTCCCCCCCAGGTGAATGACAGGACTTGCAAATGAAAAACTCTTTTAACCAACAAGCGTGTGCTTTATTCGACCTGTAAGATTTTACATAAATAACAAGTCCGTAATTGTGTGAGCACACCATTTAAGGCAGAATTATATATATCTATGTATTTCCATTAATCCATAATGTCACCAAGTAAATGAATTGATATTACTAATTGCAAAATTTTTGCCTGATCATGTATGAGTCAAAGTTGGTAACAATCTCATTCATTAAGCAATACTAATCTATCAGTGTTGTATAATATCAATTAGGCTAGCCTGTTGTCTCAGCGAGCACATGTATGGTTACTCTCTTGTTTTAAATCAGTTACATATTCCCCAAAAATATATCTATATATATATATAGTAAAATTACACACACAAACACATATACGACATGAATAACAAAACATCCCTCATTTCAACACTAACCTCCACATAAACCGATTCCCACTACGGTAAATAAATGAAGCCTAATATGTACAGCTAGGTACAAATATAAATAACAACGTAAAATGGAATATCACAGCTCCTAGGCATAGATTTGCTAGTATATTCACAAGCATAGTTCACACCAGAGAATGTAAGTTACCGCCCCGAAACTCAAACAGCCAAACGAACCCTTAGCTTAATCATTAAGCATTAAGTATGTGTGTGAAAGAAAATCGTTTCTCATCAACAGCATCAGACAACCCCCAGCTACGTTATTAAACTCTGCCATGACCAGATGACTTGATAGCACGAGATAATTAACTCCCTAATGGTCTTAATTAGATGAAAGTTAGATCTTACAGTAAACTGCGGATGTGTGTGTATGTGTGTAACTTCTTACACATTATACAGTTATAAGATACTTCATTAGGTGTACTGTGGTAATGTTCACACATGCAATAACATGATGATCACACATAATTGAACATGAGAGTTTGTGCTAGAGTCTAATTTTCAGAACTTCACGAGTGAGCTTCTGGCGGCTTCTGTGCATTCACAAGTTGTAGAGAGAGAGAAATAGATAAACAGAATTTTCCCACCTGGATAGTCCGGTGTACTTAGTTCGTATAGGCGAGGATCAGTGATGTCACAGTCATATCACCCGTCCCTGGTGCAGCTTAGCGTTGGAAAAGTTCTTGGTTCAGCTTAGCATCGAAAAGTCCTCGACTGACGGCATTGTGGCTAAAGATCGTCTCTGCTATTAGGGGGAACAGATGTTCGTTCGCCCCTGACACCCATCTCGTCCTTGGTCGAGCACCTGGACATACAATACTTGTAGGAGGTGTCATAAAGAAAATCACGCCACTTCGGCCGTCCACATTAAATACCAACACTAACTTTAAGTAGCTACAGCGCATACACACATCGCCACTAATTCAGATTAAACAGTACTAAGCTCGTCTAGCCATTACTTTCTTAAATGTTTCATTGAGATATTCAAATTGATTTGCTGTGTCTATCGTTGTTATTAATTACATCAAAACAGCTGAGTGCAAGATACATTAACATATTCTCTATTGACATCAACTTGACCCACGACTCTCACATTCATAATTTAATTTGATTTTGTAACAGCGTTAATGCCCAGATTAAAAAACTGCTCTATACGCACACACACACACAGGCATAACTCATAATGAAAGCTGAAACGCAAAATATATTTGGGGTTAGAATATTTTCAGAACCCACAGACTTGCACGTACCTGGAGCACGCTTTATCTAGCCTATCATAGTGATAGGTACGGAAGTCCTGGTTAGAAGTTCGCCGCCAGCCGAGACCAGATGAACAGCTTGGAGGATGAAACAGAAATGAGAGCGAATCAACGTTTCGCTCCAGCCAAGTAACCTCCAAACAGGAATGTACAGACACACAGCTGGCTGGCAGTGCCAGCCGTATTGCGTAGCAACACAACCTTTTGTGTGTATAACTGACCGGCAACAAACAATCTTAACAGAGTGGCAGTGCGTGACGTCAGCGGCGCTCGTTTTTAAAATACTAATAATCTAATACGTTGCCGAAGCTAGTTCGGCACACCCTCATCCCAAAAGGGCAACATGGTTGACCCAAAACAAACAAGTCCTTAAGCACGACGGCTGCGGGAAACCTGGAAAATCTCAGATTCTAAAACCGCTCTTGGTGGATTCAGTAACACAGGAAAACGAAAAGGCAGAAGGAAGAGGTGTGAGTCAGTGAATGTGTGTCTGAAAGAGAAGGTGTAAGTGTGAGTCCTGCATGCTCGCCGGGCCCTGGTCCGCATGCAGATAAAAGAGACAGAAAAGAACAGGAGAAAGAGAAGAATCGCAGGCGCCTGCTCTGAGTACCGACCACCAAGGCCTCCCAAATCTAATAACTGAGATCCAGGAACCCAAATAGTATTCCCCCCTTCTATGGGACAAACTGTCACCACGAACTCATGCCCTATGGCAAAACTTTAGCTTGGAAATATGAGTGGTTACTCTTTCAACATCCCCACCGGGATCACCCAATTTCACTGTGACGGGCGACACAAACCGAAGAATGCGGTATGGTCCCGACCAACGATAACATAGTTTAGCGGCCCTCCTATTTATGGCTGAGCTGATCGGATGGCTCTGACAGTAGACCAAGTCGCCAATCTTAAATGGGTTCGGAATTCGCCCCTGATTGTAGCGACTACGGACGCGTTCGTGCGCACGAAGCAAATTCCTCCGGACCTCCCGCCATCTGTCCACAGTCGTGATCTCAGGATCGTTCGGCAGAAGATCATCAATGTGCCACAAATTGTCCAACGGCAAACTCGGCGAGAACCCAAACATGACTTCAAAGGGTACGGCCTTGTGACTCTCGTGTAGGGCCGTGTTAAATGCTAATTGCAACCACTTTAAATTTTGGTCCCAACAATCCTGTTGTTCAGCATGATAGGCGATAAGCGCTGAACGGAGATTCCGGTTAAATCTCTCCGCGTGGGACGGTTGAGGGTAGTACGGGGAAGTGGTCACATGTTTGATGCCGTTAGCGAAACACATTCGCCGGAAATCTTTTGAAATGAACTGTGGTCCATTGTCAGAGACAATGGTGGACGGAAAACCGAAATGCTGAAAGACATGGGTCTGTAGCATAAGGATAGTAGAGCGAGTGTTTGCCTGTCGTAAGGGCAGTAGCCAGACAAACTTGGAAAAAGCATCCACGCAAACAAGTAGGTAAGCATTACCTGACTTGCTACGAGGGAAAGGTCCCACGTAGTCTATGAATAACTTCTCCATGGGTTTGCTCGCCACATCAGATGACAATAGACCCAATTTAGTGTTTTGAGCAGGCTTACTCAAGCCACAGAGATGACATGCTTTCACACGAGCCGCGATGTCCCTGTCCATGCCCTTCCAGATGAAATGCCTCCTAATACTGGAAATGGTCTTCGAAATTCCCTTATGGCCACCTATTGGGGAATCATGATAGTAGCTGAAGACCATTGGCACGAGCTTGGTAGGCAGCACAACCTTCGGGGCACGTCCTTTTCGTTCTCGGCAGCACAGGACGCCCTTGGACAGAAAATATGGTACCTGCACGTTACCCTCTTTTAGGTGTTGGATGATAGGACCCAACTCTTCATCATTTAACTGATGGGGTAACACATCAGTAAAAGCCAAAGGAAAATCCAGCAGAACGGAACAGGGTTGCTCAGAATTGGCCTCGCTGGGTTGGGTGAACATACGTGACAAGGCGTCTGCAACAACATTTTGTGTTCCCCTGATGTGTTGCACTTTGAATTTAAAGGATGAGATCTTGACCACCCAACGCCCTATTTTACCCAGCTGCCGGGGATGAGCGAGAAGCCAGGAGAGAGCCTGATTATCGGTCTCCAACAGGAACTCAGCGTGTTCCAAGAAACGCCTGAACTTATCTAGAGCGTACACAACAGCAAGACACTCTAGTTCATACACTGAAGACTTCCTCTCTTGTTGGGTCAAGGTCCGGGATATAAATGCCACCGGCTGCCTAGCACCATCGACTTCCTGGGACAGAACCGCCCCGAGCGCAACAGAACTCGCGTCCGTTTGCAAAATGAATTTTTTTGAAAAATCAGGCATCCTCAACACAGGGGGAGAGACGATCGCCTCCTTGAGGGTATCAAAGGCCCGCTGTTGCCTCTCTCCCCATACAAATTTGGTACCCTTTTTCCTGAGTTCATTTAAAGGTACCGCAATCTCCGCGGCATTAGGGATAAATCTACGGTAGAAATTGACCATGCCAACAAATCTGGCAACCCCTTTCGCATCCCTAGGGGGAGGAAAATCCCGGATGCCTTGTGTCCTCTCCGGGTCGACCGTCACACCCCCATATGAGACGAGATGCCCTAAAAACGAAATACTCCTTTGTGCAAACTTTACCTTTTCTGGATTGATAGTGAGGCCAGCACTCCTCAATCGGCACATCACCTCTCTCAGGTGACCCAGATGCTCCTCGAACGTTTTACTGTAGACCAAGAGGTCATCAAGATAATTAAAGACGAATTTAAATTTTACGTCATGGAAGACAGTGTCAAGTAGTCGCGTGAGGGTTTGAGCCCCCACTGCCAGACCCATGGGTACCCTAGTATATTGATAAAGATTCCATGGCACACAGAATGCCGTATAAGGGCGGCTTTCCTTAGACAGAGGAATCTGATGATAAGCGGCATTGAGGTCAAATATGGTGAAGTACCTGGCCCCACTAAACCAATCGAACGCGGAATGTAAATCGGGAAGAGGAACTGAATCCACTTCAATATTAGCATTGAGTTTGCGATAGTCAATTACCAAACGCTGTTTACCTCCAGGCTTGGGCACCAGAAATGCTGGACTAGCATAACTAGAGTTGGAAGGTTCAATGACCCCTTGGTTAAGCAACTCTTGAACCTTCTCTCTTAGAACATCCATCTTTGGAGGGGCGAATTTATATGGGTGTGAGCGGACTACGGCGGAGTCCGTTAAACGGATCTTATATTCCAAAAGATGTGTGAGCCCCAGGTTGGGAGTTAATACAGTGGGGAACTGCTCACACAAATGATCTAAAGCATGCCTCTGGGACGGGGTGAGATGGTCTCTTTCTGAATCGGGACACACAACCTCTTGGACACCTCCCTTAGCTCCCTGGTATCCAAGGAAAGGAATGACAACCTCCCGATTGAATTTAAAATAACAGTGGTGCGCTTGAAGATCTAAAACGAGACCACTCTTGGAGATGAAATCTGCACCCACAATGCAGTCGACTCCCAGAGCAGGAGAAACCAAAAATCGCCACACCCATGAAAAACACTCGATTTTAATACTCAGGGAAACCACCCGGGAGATGGGCAGAATATCCCGCGATGCAGTCCAGCATACCACGGAAGACCGATCCGACCCTAATAGTAAGCCCTGTTGTTCAAGGTCCTCACATACTCTAGATGAAATTATGGATCGGGCTGATCCAGAGTCAACCAAGGCTCTGAGCTGACCCTTTTTCAACTCGACCAACAGGAAGGGGCATACTGAACTGTAGTTGGGGACAGTTCGCAGGACCTTGGAGCCGGATGACCCGGGATTAGCTATCCGCCTGGGGTTAAGTGAAATCGGAAGAGAACAGCCTAACGGGGAAAACCACTCCCGACTTATCTTCCCCGAGAATTTACGTTTTTTGAAAGGTGACCTTTTCGGGAAGTCCCTTGACGCAGTCTAGCATCGTTACAATTGCGCGCGACGTGACCGGATCTATGACACCTAGAACAAAATAAGTCTTGTACTTCACAGCTCTGAACCGGCGCAGGCCTAGGACCCCAAGACCCGGGCTGCCCGACTCGTCGCTCGAAATTAGGGCGTTCTGAACGCCTCCTAGCCTCGCGGGCTCTAATATCGTCATTACCCTGTATAGTGGTCGACTCGGCGCACAACCGGTCTAAGTCAATAAAACTTTGGGGGCGGGCAGCGAATGTCAAACGTGACCGTTCCTCCGGCGTCACGCCC
Organism: Magicicada septendecula; assembly: GCA_034769895.1. Classification (NCBI taxonomy): domain Eukaryota; kingdom Metazoa; phylum Arthropoda; class Insecta; order Hemiptera; family Cicadidae; genus Magicicada; species Magicicada septendecula. Next base: position 107,224,298 of record CM068372.1, on the reverse strand, counting down.
TGCAAAATAGTATGAATGACATCAGACTCTGACAACCCCAGCCTCAGGATCCGGGCCGCGTCTTTAACACTGGAAATGAAATGAGCAAGGGACTCTCCGCTTGCTTGAACTCTATAGAAATGTTTGTGTCGTAACCGGTCGTGTAACCTTCCCGGTACGAAAGCGTCCAGGACTTCCCGATGGAAATGGTCTATGCCGCCACCATCCTTAAGGGTACTTGTCACGCGCTCAGCCATAGATCCCCGACAATACGGGTAAATGAGCTCAAGCAAAGTCCGCTCCGACAGCCCAGGGAAATCGGCCAACTGAAAAAACACGCGCAAGAATCTCAAAAGCGCCTCAGGATCCAGACCATCGACAACTGGGAGACGCTGAATGACATCCGACAGTGGGTTAGGAAGCTTGTGATAGCTTGCGGTGGCCATATCGGAAAAGGCAGGAACATGCACAGGGGGTTCCACCCTGGCTGCCGTCTCGACAGAAGAAGAAGAAGAACCGGAATTCGGATCTACATGGCGAGGCTGGCCGAGAGAAAACTCCCGCAATGCCATCGCCACTTGCTCCCTAAGAGTGACAACATTTTTCTCTAATTCCGAGGTGGTAGCCTGTGATTCAGCATTCTGTAAACGGCATAGAACGTGTTGTAAACGTTGGCGCACCCTCTGTCTAGCCGTAGAGGTGGGTGCCGCCGACTGCAGGCCTTCGGCCAAATCGCGCAGTTCTACAAATTTTTCCGAGCACAGCTCCACCTCGGCGGTGACATCCGTAAGTAATACTCTCCCACTCGGTGCCTCACCGGAGGCAAGAGCCTCACGGAGTTGCTTCCTTAATGAAACAACAGTTTCCTGCGGCTTCCGTCCCCGGAACCGGACCTCCCACTCGAGCTCATCTTTTACAAACAAATCCACATTTACCGAAATGGACATGACCGCGCAATCCACACACACACCAAGTAAAAGCAAGAATTAAAGAGAACGACAGGAAGAACTTGATCATACAAGTGGCTCCAGAATACTCTAGCGATACGACGAGATGGGTGTCATAAAAGCAGAGAAACAGCCATGCAGAATGCCCAGAAGAGAACACAACACAAAACAATCAAACTAACTCACTAAATACAACACACAAGTACACATAAAATTCGATATAATCGAAAATATAAAGTATCACATCCATGCCCTTGGTCGGACCATAACCGCATTCAAAATACGATACCGCAACTCAACGCCCTCAATAAACAATTACCATATAACTGTGATGCTACCAAACACGTTGTCTAATCCAAAAGACAAGTCATAATCAAACTCAACCAGTACCGACGGCCCTCATCATGTCCAGACTCCGTATGAGCTCCAGGGTATGTGCAAGTGCAACCAATCAGCACACATTCATTAAAACAAATTAATCACATTCTCATAACCCCTTTTCAAAATTCATCTCGCACTCAACATCACAAAATAATCACTTAAACACTAACACATATTAAATTATTTTAAACTTCATTAACCCCCTATTCATTTTATAAAATGTGCTCTTTTTCGTTGGTGGGAAGCTCTCTAAACAAAGAGTTACAGTTTTTGTTTGTGCGAACATGACGGGAACCGAAAAAAGGAAACTTTTAGTTATCGGGAAAAGTTTGCATCCTAGATGTTTTAAAAACATCAAAAAACTTCCTGTAAGTTACACTGCGAACATAAAAGCGTGGACGACTTCTAGCATTTTTGAAGATGACTTCTGTACGTGTGTATGTCACTGAACTCCTCCATGTATAAAATAATATATCGTTCGTGGCAGGTAAGCATATCTCAGTTATGTAATATTGAAACCCCCCACCTTTTATTTTCTAAGTTTTGTAAATTTTTTTTTTTTTGAATTTTATTTAATTTTATTTTTATTAAGTTTTTTTTTGTAAAAGGGGAGAGACATCATATTTAGAACTAGGTAAAGAGAAACCTAGAGGAAGCAAAAGTGTGCAAGGCCCAAATACAATTACAGACATGTCCCCCCCAGGTGAATGACAGGACTTGCAAATGAAAAACTCTTTTAACCAACAAGCGTGTGCTTTATTCGACCTGTAAGATTTTACATAAATAACAAGTCCGTAATTGTGTGAGCACACCATTTAAGGCAGAATTATATATATCTATGTATTTCCATTAATCCATAATGTCACCAAGTAAATGAATTGATATTACTAATTGCAAAATTTTTGCCTGATCATGTATGAGTCAAAGTTGGTAATAATCTCATTCATTAAGCAATACTAATCTATCAGTGTTGTATAATATCAATTAGGCTAGCCTGTTGTCTCAGCGAGCACATGTATGGTTATTCTCTTGTTTTAAATCAGTTACATATTCCCCAAAAATATATCTATATATATATATATAGTAAAATTACACACACAAACACATATACGACATGAATAACAAAACATCCCTCATTTCAACACTAACCTCCACATAAACCGATTCCCACTACGGTAAATAAATGAAGCCTAATATGTACAGCTAGGTACAAATATAAATAACAACGTAAAATGGAATATCACAGCTCCTAGGCATAGATTTGCTAGTATATTCACAAGCATAGTTCACACCAGAGAATGTAAGTTACCGCCCCGAAACTCAAACAGCCAAACGAACCCTTAGCTTAATCATTAAGCATTAAGTATGTGTGTGAAAGAAAATCGTTTCTCATCAACAGCATCAGACAACCCCCAGCTACGTTATTAAACTCTGCCATGACCAGATGACTTGATAGCACGAGATAATTAACTCCCTAATGGTCTTAATTAGATGAAAGTTAGATCTTACAGTAAACTGCGGATGTGTGTGTATGTGTGTAACTTCTTACACATTATACAGTTATAAGATACTTCATTAGGTGTACTGTGGTAATGTTCACACATGCAATAACATGATGATCACACATAATTGAACATGAGAGTTTGTGCTAGAGTCTAATTTTCAGAACTTCACGAGTGAGCTTCTGGCGGCTTCTGTGCATTCACAAGTTGTAGAGAGAGAGAAATAGATAAACAGAATTTTCCCACCTGGATAGTCCGGTGTACTTAGTTCGTATAGGCGAGGATCAGTGATGTCACAGTCATATCACCCGTCCCTGGTGCAGCTTAGCGTTGGAAAAGTTCTTGGTTCAGCTTAGCATCGAAAAGTCCTCGACTGACGGCATTGTGGCTAAAGATCGTCTCTGCTATTAGGGGGAACAGATGTTCGTTCGCCCCTGACACCCATCTCGTCCTTGGTCGAGCACCTGGACATACAATACTTGTAGGAGGTGTCATAAAGAAAATCACGCCACTTCGGCCGTCCACATTAAATACCAACACTAACTTTAAGTAGCTACAGCGCATACACACATCGCCACTAATTCAGATTAAACAGTACTAAGCTCGTCTAGCCATTACTTTCTTAAATGTTTCATTGAGATATTCAAATTGATTTGCTGTGTCTATCGTTGTTATTAATTACATCAAAACAGCTGAGTGCAAGATACATTAACATATTCTCTATTGACATCAACTTGACCCACGACTCTCACATTCATAATTTAATTTGATTTTGTAACAGCGTTAATGCCCAGATTAAAAAACTGCTCTATACGCACACACACACACAGGCATAACTCATAATGAAAGCTGAAACGCAAAATATATTTGGGGTTAGAATATTTTCAGAACCCACAGACTTGCACGTACCTGGAGCACGCTTTATCTAGCCTATCATAGTGATAGGTACGGAAGTCCTGGTTAGAAGTTCGCCGCCAGCCGAGACCAGATGAACAGCTTGGAGGATGAAACAGAAATGAGAGCGAATCAACGTTTCGCTCCAGCCAAGTAACCTCCAAACAGGAATGTACAGACACACAGCTGGCTGGCAGTGCCAGCCGTATTGCGTAGCAACACAACCTTTTGTGTGTATAACTGACCGGCAACAAACAATCTTAACAGAGTGGCAGTGCGTGACGTCAGCGGCGCTCGTTTTTAAAATACTAATAATCTAATACGTTGCCGAAGCCAGTTCGGCACAATATTTACGTTTCCATTTTATTATTATGCCTACAGCAATAAAAAGGCAGGTAAGACACACACACACACACACACACACACACACACACACACAATTCACGTTATTTCTGGCCTCACTCATGTTTATTTTCTTACATTTGCACGCTTTTTAAATGGAAAGTGCCGAAACCCATACCAACATAACGCGTGCAAGCCGAAAAAATGGACATCAATTTGCTTCCTGTGGATCGCTGGGCAATGTAACTGCACGTGTTTACAGAGGAACGATTCATAGACAGACTTTTCGTCTTTAGGGAATGAACCCTCTGCAAGATGCTGAGGGTCCATGAGTGACTTCGGAGCGCTCCTTCTTTTTCGCGTGTTTGTTCTGTGAAACATACACTGTAGATTCGCAGCTTTACTCTAAGCAACGCTCAATAGGAAATGTTGAAATTTTTGTCCACAGTGTACCTTCATTCACACTAAACCTGCTCTGATGTTTTAATTACGGACATCATAATATTAAAACTTTGGAAACTTGAGCACTACTTAATGGAGATCAATCATTAACTTATACGAGCCATTAATTTTATGCATATATTTTATATATATGTGTACAACGTTATCGGCAACAAAGAAGTAGTTTTTGTTAAAATTCCTTCCCGGGATATTTGGCCGTAGTCCAATGTTTTCTACAAAACCAGACGTTTCGGCAATGCCATTGACTTCCATCATCAGTGAAAATCGAGTGCGATAACGTGAGGTGGTATATGTTAGTGACCACAGTACTGTGGTTAAGGCTGAAGCAGTAAGTAGAAAGAAGTAGTTTATATGGTAATATTACATTTCGAAAATGATTTTAAATATAAATCTTAGAATATGGAAGTCATGTATGGTTCTCCATACCGATATTTAGGTTTTGTTTTTAGACATAATAGACATAATATCACACAAACAAATAGGTTTCAATAAGTAAATTATGTTCTTACTTCTAGTACACGTATGATGTTTTGTCTTGTTGCCCTGTTTCGTCATCTTCTATTAACAGTTTAAGACCTTCTTCTCTTAATCTACAAAAAGACCTCACGTCACAGTTTGCTACATTCAGTGTTTATTTACACTTTAATGCAAATTTAAATAAAAGAAAATTTTCAAAATAATACATAAAATGTTTATTACACACAAATGTAAGTATAATATTTTACATAGTGTTGAATGAAAATAATTTTAACAGAATTTTACAAAATGGCGTTGTTCCACCTTCCACCGCCTTTTCTAAGAAAATGTACTGCGGCTCTCAAAGTCGGTTGTTGGTAGTAGACTTTTCCAGCAGGGGTAATTCGATCACTCGTGCTCTTACTCATTCGTCAGGATCAGCGGGCATTGACAAAATATTTGTTTATCCGTTAACTACAACTACATTTGGTACGCTTTATTAACATCAAGTTTTCACCCCCATACAAAATACAAATACAAAAATTTCGTAAATACAGACACATTATATACGTACGTATGTATGTATATATGTATGTATGTATGTATGTATGTATGTATGTATGTATGTATGCACGTACGTATCTATGTACGTATGTATGTATGTATGTATGTACGTATGTATGTATGTACGTATGTATGTATGTATGTATGCACGTATGCACGTATGTACGTACGTATGTATGTATGTATGTATGTATGTATGTATGTATGTATGTACGTATGTATGTATGTACGTATGTATGTATGTATGTATGCACGTATGCACGTATGTACGTATGTATGTATGTATGTATGTATGAATGTACGTATGTATGTATGTACGTATGTATGTATGTACGTACGTATGTATGTACGTATGTACGTATGTATGTATGTATGTATGAATGTATGTATGTGTGCATTACTGTAACTGACTTATTCCTTTATTTTCAAATACACATACATAAATATGACTATTTACATAGAAGTTAATATGTACAAACTAAATATAAATTAAAACGTGCATAAACAATCATACAAACAAACACTCTCACACATAACGACACACTTTCTCATAGCGTCAACTGTGTACATTTGCGCAGTAGTAACTTCAACCGAGCATCGGCATCAGCGACAGCAGCAGGCTCATCATCTAGAACTCCAATAGAGGAAGAAAGATCAGAATCTGCAAAAACAGGACCAATGCCATTGCTATCATTAATAAAAGCTCTAGAATCAAGAAATACTATCCTTACTATCAATATCCAGAAATATTTTAAGCTCTAGAATTAATAGAATTTTATGTCTAATTACAGGCATAAATCACATACCTATAGTGGCACAAAGAGAAAGTTATCCTTGTGGACGACCAGTTCGAAACATTGAGAAATTCTTGATTTCGTATTGTGAAATGATGCGAGTCTCTTCTGAACTAATAGTTGTTACGGTACTGTTATTTCAATTGCGTGCTATCATACAAGATCTTATCTACCAATTCCTAGAGTACACACATTTCTGCAATTTCTCATCTCGCACGTTATACTTTATATTCGTTAAATAATTCAGGAGTATGTTTCAAATTAAGAACGCATAAGTAAATATCTGTCCCTCACGAATGTTTAAAACAAAATGACACGAAACTAAAATTATTTCCTCGGTTACGTTTATATTGTTGCTGACCATTTTTAATGTTTCTTTATTTAAGAAAACGTAACAGTGGCATACAACATGATAAAACAAAAATCCAGTATAATGGGCGCGTGCGAATACAGAAACATATACATGCACGAAAGAACGGAAGAATATTGTAAACTAAACGTTTTCCTGAACTTGTTACTTAAAAAAAAAGCGCAATCTGTCTGAAAGGTCATCTGTGGCCATTCTGTTTTCTGCGTAAGCGATCGCTTTTAACAATTCGACTGTTGGTGACTGCTATATCGGTTTTGTAAGGACTTGATATTCTATCGAAAAAAGTTTATAAAAATTTAAATTTTGGTTGCTGATAGTACCTACGTATAGATGTACCTACAAGCTACAGGTGTAAATTTTTCTTTGGATTGCTGACCTATAGGAAAAAAGAGATATGACGTAGCATATAGCGTGATAGCTAATATTGTTTACTGAACAATAAAGAAAAGTAGATTAAACTAAGAAAATTAATATAAGGAAGGAATAAGGAACATAAGGAAGTGATAAAAATGTCAAGCCTCAAATACAGTGAAGAAAGTGCAGTACGTCTGAAAACGTGATTAACAATTTGATAGTACGAGGTTTAATTATTTGTAAATAATTTATAAATTATATTTAAATAATTTAAATCTCCTAACAATTGGTAAAAAACAGGTTTCTTTGTGATAGTTACTGCAAGGATTTGTGAGTTAATTAGTTATATTATAGTATATTATAGTAATAGTTATATTATAGTAAACACAATATAAGAGTTATATGTATAATAAAATAAGAGATTAATTTAACGGTGTCATCATAAACTCCGTTATTTGTGTTCAAATACCAATGCTTATACAGCATACGTCGTACGTCATCTGTAGCGTAGGCGTGAACACTTGACTGAGTTTCAACAAGGTAATACAGTGTCCCTTGTGTAAACTGCTTTTCTTCGGTACTTACCTTGTAACTACACCATATTATCTCCGGCAGTATTAGTTTATTTACACACATAGTCGCGCGCGCGCAGAAAGTTAGCGTTGGAGGAGAACTGTTAGCACAACGGTTGAACTTCGGGCACGAGTCAGCCCATACCAACACCGTTCAACACTGCTATCTGAATACCATCCAATACGGCCGCCACAATCTTACGCTTACCAGGAGAGGGCAGGAAGGGTCTCCATACACTCCACATTGGCTTCATCCGCTCTCCATAAAAAAACTTTACGCTAGTAATCAGTGTTCTAGCCGCAGAACCAGGCTTCTAAAGCCATATACACAGGTCTATCTGACCAGGCTTTTCATCCACCAGCAGAAGATTTCGCTGCTTAGACACGCTACGCAACTAGGCGTCCTCTGGCTTTGACGACAGTAAGACTACTGGGTCTAAATTGGTTGACGTTTGCAGGACATAATATGCCGAATTATCGGTTCATCTCCGCTCCACGAAGGAACACTGTGTGTCAGGTGTAAATGGTATAACTCGAGATACAGTGGATAGCGGTATAGGACCCCTTTATTTTGTCACCAGGGATTATCCACAGAGGTTCCCACCTACGACACACACACACACACACACACACACACACACACACACACACACACACACATATGGATTTGCAGACATTTTCTCTAAAATTAACTAGCAATGGTCTCAATAGAATTAAACCTTTAAAATTTCAATAAGAGATTACTTTTAATTTTCCGCTACTGACGTGCTTGTAACGGAGGTATTTGCCAAGTCGAGTTACAAATAGAATCTGTTTCATCAGTAAGTGGAGCACAACCTGGTGTAGGCCTAATTACACCAAACTACTAACTTTATTAATCTTTGATCTAATATCACCACCGCGACGGTGAACTAGACTGCAAGGCAATAATTAAAATAAATTAAATACGTAAAGTATATATATAGAGATAAAGGTAAGAAATACATACACTTGTAGAGGTGATTTTATATTTGATAACATAATATAGAACATTAAAAATTGTAGGCAAACAAGTAAAACAATTTTAATAACTTTTGAAATATAATCTGCAGTGCCATGAAAAAATTACCAACAAAACTGCCGAGTACGCAAATGACGTCAGAAATTATACATTAAAGATGACGGAACCAGTTCGCAAAAAATAGGTTTAGTAAAAACCTTGGAAATACAATGATTTCATTTGTTAACATTTTTAGCAGCAATAAATAACAAATTAACAATGGTAAACTGTTAACTGCAGTACTATTAAGGATCTATTTAAATTATAACTTCTGCAATAAGTTTATATAATGCCGAGAACAAATTTTTTTCTAAAAAAGGGCAATATTTTTCTCGTTTTAGTAGTTAAGAGTCTGAAACTTTGTTGTCAGTATATCAAATGGAAGATAAATTAAACCCACGCAAAAATAAAAATGAATTAATTTTATTATTTTTGAAATATGAAAGTAATAACCATATTTCAGAACAAAATTATTACATGGAAAAGTTAAAACATACAAAGGAATTATGAATTACGTTTTATTAAATTTTTACCACTCATAAATTAATATCATATAATTATAAAGCACTCTTCAGTGCTTTCAAAATTGTGTAAGGGACGTATTATAATGTTTCAGACATACAATAAGGTACCATATCGAGTTATCTGGGGCTATACCTTAAAGCCCATAGCATAGTTGCAACATTATATTCATTTTAAGTAACGTAGATTATTATTAAATTCGATAGTTTTTATACACTAGTGTCATAGAAACAGTGTTTAAGTTACCTATGGAGGGATAAGCGGGGTCTCAGAGAAAGCCATTTCAGAGTCAATGCTGAAAAAAAGTGCCAGCCCATTTGCATGCAACGTTATATGGCTGCTTGTGTACACGTGAGTGTCGATACCTTTATCACGGCTTATTTGTGTTTGTATTATAAAAAATAATGACGAATTTGTCTCACTGATAAAAAACGAGACAATATCTAACATGAGCGATTTTGTAGAAATAAATGAATATCATGTGTTTGAAAAATTAGTGTATATTTAAAATGTGAGATTTTACAAATAAAAGATAAGCAATATTACACACATTGAGTAGAACATTTTCTATTGGTAAACAAATCATCTAAATCAAGATTCGATTGCTGCTAAGAGTTCAAAGGCATTGATGATTGATTAAAAACCTTGATCGATTGATTGTTAACAAAACAAATAAGATGAATGAATATGTCTACAGAAAATTTTTGGAACCAAAACAAATATGAGATCTAATAACGGCGTCGTGGTTTCTGATGACATCGGTTTGTTGGTTATACTAACAGTTTTAACACCACACGACAAAAAGTTTATGCTATAAAATTATCAGGTATAAAAAGCTTGCGTGTGTACTTTCATTTCAACTCGTTGAAAAGGTTATGTCAGATGTAAGTAATATTTCTACATTACATACTTTATTGAATACAACCATACTTCCACATTTTTACTAACTTCTAAGAACACATTTATGAAAGTTTTAAAAAAGTTTAACACTTTAGCAAAAAATCTCAAGATATAAAAGAAACTGTAGAAGCCGGAGTCAAATGCATTTTAGAATTACACAGTACGAAAAATTTAATAATTTTCACTAATTCATTATTATAAGAGAACAGCACAAGAACGACACAAGTGTCTCACGAAATCACTCACACACACACACGCACGCGCGCGCGCGTGTGGATATGAACATAGTAAATTGTAGTATTTGACTGAAGGATGTATAATAAGTTAACATCGACATTAAACTATTACAATTTTGAGTACATAGAGATTACAAGCCGTGTCTTATCGAGTTTGCGTAATTACTTCGGCATTATTATTGTAAGCGTGTTTGACTATATAAATTTATACAGCACACGTTGCACTGAGTACTGAACATACCGTTATCACTTGACTAGGACTACCAGGTAATTCAGTGTCTCTCGTGTAACCTACCTGCTTCCGTATGTAGTTTGTTTACAGAGGTGAAACTTCAGCAATTTGTAAGCTCAGGTCGACTTAACACACACATACACACACACAGAGTTAGTTAGTTTGTTAAGGATGTAAAATATACATGTATGGAATTATATATACTGTATATATATCCTACAATAAATATATTATTATAACATATTATAACTATTTACGTTGACAATAATCCACCTAGCGTATTGCTACGTAATGCGGAAAAAGTGTTACACCATTAAATAAATATTCTACGTGCTTCTCGAATGTTCCAATGGAATCCGGCTGTAAGGTTGTGTACGTACGTGATCTCAACATGCTTAAGCGAGACTTTTCTAGACGTCGCCAGCTGGGCGCACTGTGTCAAGGCCCCAATCAATTACGTTCTAGTGTAGCGCTGATGCGTAATATGGACGTTTCTGGATTTCCGGCGGGGTATAAATACGAGTACTCAGCGACGCTTAGTTCAGTCATTGTCGGGCGAAGTATTGTGGCGAAGTGTTATGTGTCTTATAATTGTGCGGGACAATTGCAATACAATTTTGTTTTACATTAGTTGACATTTTTATTTCGTGTGAACAATTTTTATTTGATTTGTTGTAAGAGATTATTAAATCTAGTGATTAGTGACTTACTTGGTGTCTTGTATTTTGCTTTCCACTGTAGCAGCATATGACGATCAGTAGACCGTTGTAACAGTATGTATGTTCCTCCTGTAGTGCAGTCCTTTTCTGTGCCACAGGTTTGACATTTGAGTTACGGCGGTCAAAGAAGTTATGTCTGAAAGCGGAGACTTTTAGACGTTGTGGTAGAGATTGCTACAGCCAAGTTGACGCTCCCTCTTCTTTTTTCTGCAATCCCGGTCTTCATTAAATATTCTGGAATATATTTAATTACCAGACGTTCTGGTAAAACAAGGTTCCCTGCATTGTGCATTGTGGATGCATATATGAAACTTCTAAGTTCTTCGGCCCATTGTCTATTCTACCGCAAAGTATTCTATCCCACTGTTTCGTCTAATATTTTCTCTTCCTCTTCTATCATTCCTTGTTTTTACGTAGGCCTACACAATAAATTGGGTCGTAGAATATCTTTACCTACCTATCAACTGCCACACGCACCAGCTATACAAGCCAGAGTAGTTTTTTTTATCGGCCATCTAAGGATCACATGCCAATTTCAATTCTTTATACTTTGTTCTTTTCTTTTTCTATAATATTCTTTCATCTTTTCACTGTGTCTCTTCTTCCTGTTTTTAGTCCACTTTGAGCCTGCGTTTTTCCCTCTTCTACCCTGGATTCCTTTCATTTTTAACAATTTTGTCCGAAAAATTTCTCTTTCAATTACTTCTTCTGCGTGTACATTATTTTTTTCTAAATCCTTTTAGACTTCTTTAATCTAACTTGATGTTGACTTCTTCCCCTACAAATATTTGAAGATCTGCTTTGTTAACCTATTGTCGTCCATTCTGTATAAATCTCCAAAAGTAATAGTCTTCTTTTTCTCATTGTTTCTGTTATATTTTGTATAGTTTGATATATTTCATCATTACCTCTTAATTTCCAACCTTATGTAGGTTCTCGTGGGCTTATATTTTTCTAATATAATTTGTCTTTTCAATATTTCTAGATTGTCTAAATTATAATTCAATGCTACACATTCACTTGCATAAAAGCATTCTGGCTTCACTACTGTACTGTAATGCCTTATTTTCGCATTTTAGATATGCAGTTTTTATTATAAATATCTTTAGTTATACCATATGCCCTTTCTTATGAATACTTCCTTTCTGCTATAGCAGATTTTTCTAAACCATTCTCTTAAAATTATTTTTCCTAGATACTTAAATGTTCGAACTCTGTATATTCGACCAGTATCTGATACCAGGAATTTTGGCTCATTTTCAATGTTCTTCAGAAATTTGGTTTTTTCTGCAGAAATCCAAGTAGCCTGTCCTACTGGCTATGCCCTCTAAAAAATTAACTTGTGTTACTGCATATGTCAGATGTTCAGAAAGTATAGTAAAGTCATCTGCGAATGGCAAACAGTTTATTTCAACCAATACAGAGCAGTTTTTATATTTTTTATTTTCTTCTGCTGAGTAACTATTGTTTTCCACGTGTCCTTGCTTTCTATCTAAGGAATAGCTTCTAATATATGCTGTCTCAAGTAACTTAGAATCTATTTAATGTTTCCATTCTCATTTTAGATTTTTTCTGTTCGTATGTCTATCAGTCTACATGCGTGTCTCTCTCCTTCTCTATTTTTCCTCCCCCCCTCTCTCTCGCTCTCTCTCTCTCTCTCTCTCTCTCTCTCTCTGTCTCTGTCTCTGTCTTCCGTCTCCTTCTTCGCTTTCTGTTAAGTTTGAGTCATAAACGAGAAAGAGAAGAAATGAAGAAGATGAAAATAAAAACAAGAGCAAAGAAGGGAACTAAGAAAATAAGATCACGACAAGGGATTGCAGCGCAATAAAAGAGCTAGCTAGGGTATTTAAATGCAGCATGAAGGCAAAGTGTAGCAACGAAAGTTTCAATTTAATATAGTCTCTAGTATTGTATCTTTTTGTAGTCTCATTAAATTCCGTATCTCATACATATTTTATTCCATTTTTGTTATTTAAACAAAAACAAAATGTTAATAACTGCAGTGTTGGAACATTAGTACTTGAACATTAATTAAAGTAGCAAGATTTATGAAATTATAATAAAAAAACACAAAAAGTAAGAACTTTTTTTCTTTATGATTTTCTACAACACAGCGTTTGGCAACCACGTTTAATTTTTTATGGGAAAACTTTGTAATGTCTGTACCTTATACAAGCAGACGGTTTATTGAAAACATGTTTAAACACGTTTTAAACTTAAGAAAGTAAGTTAACTGACGAAATATTTTTCCAATTTTATAAAATATTTAATTTTATAACAAGTGAACTTTTTTAATTTGATTGGATTCCGCAATCCCGCAATCTAGACTTTTACTTACAGTTTCTGATATCATATACTACTACTACTACTGCTACTACTGCTACTACTGCTACTGCTACTACTACTACTACTACTACTACTACCACTACTACTACTACTACTAATAATACTACTACTGCTGCTGCTGCTGCTGCTACCACTACTACTACTACTACTACTACTACTACTACTACTACTACTGCTACTGCTACTACTACTACTACTACTACTACTACTGCTACTGCTACTACTACTGAAACGCGCCCCTCTAAATTTTTGTTACAATTTTTGTATTCCATTTTTTTTTTTTTTTGAGGGGGCGTTACTTAATTTTTAAAACTAGACGCGTGGCCTAGATGGAAATAAAAAGAACTATTATTACTAGATGCCCATCGTGACAGGTCTTGCAATGAAACACTTGTTTAACAGCAACAACATTTTTATTAGTGCATTAGTTAATTTCAGACGTATTTCTTTTACAAAACTTACAAAACTGCAATTCCTTTTGTCTTAGTTTTAAGGCTAATTTCAAAAATCTCATTTTATAAACACTAGTGTTGTTGACTTGCACTAATAACATCCAATAATATATCTCACAAATAAATTACTACAAATGTATAACAGCCAGACACAAATTATTTTCATGTTTCAATCGGCATAAATTTTCTATTTACGTTAACAATAGTTGAGAATTTACTCAGCAATGAAATTACTAGAACTATATAACAAAGAGCGCAAGTTGTTCATTGTATAACGGTTAAAAATTTTGAATATAATTTTCTAAATGTTTTTCAATTTACTTCCATCTATCTATCCCCAACCCTTGCAATTAATAATAAGAATAACATGTAACGATAAGATCAATGTAAGTTCAATTCAACACACTGTAATTACAGCTATGCAGACGTTAAATTTTTCAAGTTATAATTTAAAAGAAGTTCCAAATTATTTTCAATTCATAAATACAAGAAAGTTTCGATTTATACTAATTCCATCTGGTAATATGGTTAACCCATGAAATCACAAGTCATATGACAGGTAGATGCAAGTTGTTCATTGTCTGGATACTGTAATTTTTAAAGTTTAGTTTTTTAAGTTAATTTCAAATTGGCTTCATTTTTGGCAGAAATTAAAAAAAAATTTAAATTGTAATAATCGTAACCTTTAACATCACGAATAATTAAAATACTAAATACATTATAAGCATATTCGTAATAACAGTCATCACAATAAGCACAGTTTACAGCATGTCTACACAGAACATGTTCCAGGCAATCTTAACTTTTAGATATGAGTCTGTTTTGTTTAACCGAATTTTTTTTTTGTTGGTTACGTTATAACTGGTGGAGTACTGTGTGTGTGGTGAATAAAAGAAACTTCCCACCTGATCTCTGAGGACACATACAATAGAGATTACTGCTATGTAAGCCTGGGTGTGGATGATGGTGATAGTTACCAGGACGAGCCTCTTCGAATAGTAAAATGCCTTGTCTGCAGCGGTTCAGCTGAAGATTGATGGTCTAGCGTTGTGTGACGGCGTTGGTGATCCTTTCGCTCAGCTCTGCGGATGGGGAAGGATGTAATGTCCTCATCTCGACGACCCTTTTACCTCCCGACTATGCGGGGAACCCTGTAAAAATTTCATTTGTACATTGAAGCCAGACAAAAGAGAACACCCCGCCCCCACATCTTTTCGCCCCGTAACCCAGATCACACACATTACTATAATTTCAATTCAACAACTGCCTGTCATTAACAATAGTAAAGGTCACATTTCAAGTTATTATTTTAAATATTAAATTTTGGTTCCATTACCATTAAATTATCACAACTCCTTCAATTCATCCAGCTTTATAATATTCATGCGTTAAATTTTAGTTTTAAATTCACATTACCTATAACTTACGGACACGTGGTCTCGGGCATACCCGAAGTAACTGCACATTTACAAACTATTCAAGTTAACAATTAAATTTCAGTGCAATCATAATTATTATTTGTAACACTTTCAATCCATCTGCTTTAAATTTCATTGCTTTTAAATTTACATTAAATCATATGACCACGTGCCTCAGCCGTACCGAAACGAACATGGCCAGTCAGGGTGAACACACACCATCAATATTTTACACACACAAGCCCCAATTAAATTAACATTAAATATTGATACATGAATACTGGCTCACCTGAAGCTCTTTATGAAATTAAAGACTCATTATAAGATGTTAACTATATCACGCCGCCACGATCCGCACTGTACCAGTGTTGGAAGAGAATGAGAAGAGAATTCACGCAGCAACGGACCGAGTAATATCACGAACAGCTGATGCTCGGCTGACCAGATTTCGTTGTCATAGATGCTAGCAGCGCGGCCTACTGAATAACATCGCTGATCAAGGTCACCCCGACTGACTGGATCTCGCTATCACTAGCGGGCAGCCTAACTTGTAACGATAACGCACCAAACGGACATAATTACGTTTAAAAACTTGCCGTGGTATTTACATTTAATACTACCACGGCACAATACTACTACTACTACTGCTGCTACTACTACTGCTACTACCACTACTACTACTATACTATTACAACTACTACTACTACTACTACTACTACTACTGCTGCTGCTGCTACTACTACTCCTATTATTATTTATATATTATCAAAATACCCTTATACCACTTTTTCGAGTGTCAACGGTGGGTGCTGGAGAGGCGAGGACTGGAATCGGAGATTGGGCCCATGACGCCTGATAACATCATAGGCGTCATGCTCAACAGCAAAGAGAACTGGGACATGGTTGTGACCTTCGTGAGGATGGTCCTGCGGCAGAAGAAACCTGAACTGGACCGTCTCACAGGTCGATGATATAGATAAAGCTGTAGAAGCCTAGTAGGCGCAATACGAGGTGCCACCCTGAAGCCATACGAATAGTTGTTCAGGGGGGGGGTTTCCCTGCCTGTAAAGTGGAGATTTTTTTGTGGGTGCGAGTCCCACACACCGGGAGACCAGTCGGGTGTCTCCTGATGGTGCATAATGCATTTTTCCTCCCCGCAAAAAAAAACTATACTACTACTACTACTACTACTACTACTACTACTACTACTGCTACTACTACAACTACTACTACTACTACTACTCCTATTATTATTTATATATTATCAAAATACCCTTATACCATATTGGTGTCGGGTTACATCAATATATGATAAGTACATCAACTACACTCTATATACAAATGTTTTCCATCTTACTCTATCCATTGACAATGTCTTCGTTTCCCTCCAGCCCAAGCCTCTTTCTCTCAAAATGTTTCCCATCATTCCATCCCAAGTCAGTCGCGGTCTTCCTCTCTTCTTTCTCCCCCCTGATGTTGCCTCCCAAACCTGTTTTACAATTCTATCACTATCCATTCTCTGCATGTGTCTCCACCATCATAGTTGTATCTGTTCAATAAAATCCAGAATCGATATCACTTCCAGATCCTCTCTTATTTGTGTATTCCTAACTCTGTTCTTCCTTGTTACTCCTACTACTCTCCTAAGATATTTCATTTCTGCCGCATGGATTTTACTTTTTTGGCTTTTGGATAGCACCCACGTCTCACAGCCTATGTTAAAACCAGTCTATATACTGTTTTATACACACTCATTTTCGTTTTTCTTGATATCTCCTTCCTATTTATAAATCTATTGTTTAATGCATAGTATACTATTATTGCCTTTTCAATTCTTTCATTTAAAGCGGCTTCTTGTTTCTTATTACTGTCTATTATAACCCCTAGATATTTGAATTGTTTGACTTGTTCTATCTTCACTCCTCCAATCGCTAAATTTATTATTTTCTCCCCCATTACCATCACCTTTGTTTTGGTCTTATTTATTTTCATCCCTTTTTCCTGGAGAACTTCATTCCATATATTCAAATTACCCTGTAACGCCCTTTCACTTGTAGCCATTAGCACTACAGCATTCGCAAAAGCCCCTTCTGTTACTTCTATACTTCGCAAGTTCCTGTATCCAACATGCATTTTCTTAACCTTCAGTGAACACTTCTTAATAATGTCGTACATATGCAAGTTGAATAATGTCGGACTCAGTCCACCTCCTTGTCTTAATCCATAGTTTGTTGTAAATCCTAACGACCTCATATTTTTACCTATTACATAATTAACATTATTTTTGTATAACCTTTGTACTACCTTAATTATTTTACTCCTTACTCCTCTATTTTTTAAACTTTCCCATATTTTTGCTGTAGGCACACTATCGAAAGCCTTCTCAAGATCAATAAAAGCCAAACATACCAATTTATCTTGTTGTATCGACTTCTCAGCTATCTGTTGCAGAGTAAAAATGTGATCCTGCACACTTTTCCCTGATCTAAAGCCACTCTGCGATTCCTCCAAACTATTTTCTAAAATTGGGACCAATTTATTATTAATTATCTGCTCATAAACCTTAACAATTGTATTTAACAGATTGATATCTCTATAATTATTACAATCTCTTGCGTTACTTTTCTTAAAAATAGGAACTATGAATGCTTCCTCCCATTCTCTTGGTATGTCTACACTTGTCCACGCTTTACTGATAATTTCTAAAAGTATTTCTTTCCCCTTTTTCCCCATATTCTTTATCATTTCTGCTGTAATTTTATCTGTTCCAGGTGATCTCCCACTTTTAAGTCCTTTAATCACTACTTCTAATTCATGCATCGTTATTTTTTCTTCTGCAACTTCACCATCCTCTCTATCTTCTTCTTCATTAATATTGACTTTACGATCATCTTTGTTGATTTCCTTACCACCTAGTAATCCTTGAAACTATTCTTTCCATCTATTCATTATATCGTTCTTTCTATCAGTATTTTCCCATTAGCATTATATATACATATATCATTCTCAGTTTCTTCTTTTCTAAAAGATTTCAATACTCTGAAGAAAAGCTTTTGATTTTCCCACCTATCTCTTTCCAATTTTTCTCCAAAATCTTTCCATGCACTCTCTTTCGCTTTTCCAACTAATTCTTTAACAATTTTTCTTTGTTGCTTATATGCTTCATAGTTATCGACAGTTCTATTAGCTGTATACTTGTTCCATTCCCTTTTATTCCTTTTAATCTGCTCCTTTATTTCATTAGTATCCTATTATTATTATTATTATTAGTAGTAGTAGTAGTAGTAGTAGTAGTAGTAGTAGTAGTAGTAGTAGTAGTAGTAGTAGTAGTAGTAGTAGTAGAAGTAGTAGTATATGATATCACAAACTGTAAGCAAAAGTTAGGATTAAGTAGTCAATCTTGAATACGACCTCCCAACTGCAGACACGGGTAAGAAGTGGTTAGTTAATTGCCTTAAGTTTTAGATATGCTTTCTGACCCTAACAAGACGTGTTCTTATTACGTAACTTCAATTTATTTAATATAAATCATTCTGTAATCATTACGATTTATTAGGATAGAATAAAACCGATTATTGCAATTGTGATTTATAGAATTCAGTGTTTTTACATACCTTTTTTATTACATTGAGCATGGGTTATAAAGTTTCTGGTATTCGACTACGTTTTAGTCTAAATATCCTTATGATATGTTAATGAAAAAGTTACTATGTAAAACTGATAAAACTGTAATTGGTCACCCATAATGGTCAATAACGTAGGTTACAGAAAAATATAAATTTATTGAATCTTATTTATAACTGTTACAGCACTGTAATCGAATTTATACATTTTCAGTGAATCAACTTTAAAACAGAAGAAGTCGTAGGTTTATTAAAAAGTAACAGCTCTCTTCTTTAAGTAGTTGAGCCTATCATGCCGTCACTAAAGCAATTTCGTTGTCGCATCACTTCAGTAAGTAACCAAACCCGTGACAGCCAACACGCACGCAATAATGTGTCACGTTGACGTTGGATTTGTTGATTCAAACAAAACGTTTAAACAGACGTCGAATATAAATGAAACCCAAATGTCTCTTTCTACAGTAATTGAATACACAACAAAAGTTTTATTATGTAATTATATTTAGCTTCAAATTACATTTTTTAACAGCGTTGTACATAATGTCACAGTTTAAATTCTCCGGCAGTACTCAATCTGCGATTGCTATTCCAAAAGAAAGTTAATGCAATGTTGAATTGGGAACCTATTGTAACGCATAGGGTGATAATAATTGATTAAGAGTAATGATAGCCACACTGTCTGTCTTCTTTATCGAAGTAAAAAAATATTTCTTTTGTGTCCGAGAACGTGATCAAAAACGAGATGGTCACGGAATGTGTTTAACAAATAGTAAAATAATAGACAATAATTGCTCAGCAGGGTATACAGTATGTCTAATAATCCGAAAATATAAACAAATAATTACATTTATGAAGGGCTTGATTTCAGGGGGAACGCGCCGGAACGGCGTTCCGGAACCTCTTGGAGCCAAAAATAAATTACCGAAAAAATACTGTATATGAAAAGAAAAAAGAAAAACCTAATTATTACAAACATTTACTACTCCTTTTTAAATTGTGCCTTTCATCAGCCCCACTATGACTTGTACGACTTTTGCCAAAATCAAACACCAGCACTAATCTTTATCTTAAATACTATCGCTCAAAAAAGTCCCAATAACCTATGGAGAAAATAAAATAAAGAAACTTTCTTTAAAATTAAAACTACATGAAAGGCAACTGATTCGGAGCTTTCGAGAATATGTACATTCCAGAATTTTCCGGATAGTCTTTCTACCTTTAAATACAATATTACAGTATTAAAGGTATATACAGTATTAAAGCAATAGGGCTACCTTCAATTGAATGTGAGAGGGCTGATTTCTGGCCAACATGCAGCACTGGACACAAAGAGTAACGAAAGTTCAAGAACAAATAATATGATGACACAATGTGAAACTATGGAAACTTTTTTAAAATGTCCGAACCACCGAAACCATCACTTAGAGTTTCATTGATGCTCGGTGATGACACCATCACGAGTGACATGTTTTCAATTGTCATGCGGCTAACCTGACGATGAAGCTCTTTAGAAATATCAGTAAATTTTATTATCTTCTTAGATACAAGTTTATACATATGTTACATATTTTCCAAGACTTCAAAAATGTAGACCTTCTTTGTAATATCCTCATGTAAACTTATACGCTAACATAAAATATAAGTTTATTTGTGTCTGTACAACTTTCGAATTGATGCGTTCCGGTACCTATAATTTTAGAAAACAACCACTGTATTTATGTTTTGTCAAGTCTCCAAAGAGACATAAAGGGCAATTTGTAATATTATGGTTATTATTGACTGCAAAATAAAATGTTTATGACTGATATAACCATTTGATGCATTGCATCGTACATGTTAGTGGGAAATTTTATTCTGTAGAGCAGTTAACCTTTTCCATAGATTTCTGTCGTCGACACGTCTCTTAACATCATCTATTTGCAAAAATATCAGCGTTCCAACTTGATCTATAAATCAAACCGTCGACTGTTCTTTATTCCTGTCTCGAACATACACGTGCCTTGAATGACCAGCGTGTCAATTCCGCCCAATCGTAAGATGTGGCCGACGGACTTTGACGTTTGCCTTTTTTAGTTGGTAGCAGTCGGCATCCACCGTATGATTGTAGTGCGCACAGAGGTGAAGAATTATTTCTACGAACAGAACTCAAAGTTCTTAACTTGTGATAATATGATAACGTGAATATGTGAAATCCGTACATTAAAATGTGACGCGTAATAAGCTAAATTAATGTCTGCAACATTATTATATTTGATGATGATATTTTTATATTCTAACGCTGATATCTTTAGGACGTGATATCTTTATGGCATGCGCTGCAACCTAGATTGGGACGCATGCAATCCAGTGATATTTTATTGCAGCGACCGGAATGCCGGCGTGATATTTTATTGAACTTCGAAATTAGTGTTATTAGGAAAGGCTGCAGTGCCCTTCTCAAGCATGCTAAACTTAACCAAGCAAGCGACTTTTTGTAGGTTCCGTTTACTTAGAAAATGACAAGTACTTAAAATTTAGAGAGCTGTTAAAAGTAACCTTCTACTAGAATCAGGGTCTAAAATAATTCAAGTTTTGTTCTGGTTGTTGAAGATACAACTTTTTACTTAATTAGTTAAACAAATATGCTAAAATTATTAATTAAGATTTTTTAACTTTTATGTAACTGTCATCATAATTAATAGTAACGTATAGTAAGTAAAACTGTTGTATAATAGTGAACGTTTTATAGAAATAGTTCTGACAGTTCAAAAACATTCACAATTAAATTTTAAAAACGCTCTTTTAGAGTAGAACAACAACACTTTATTAACACTAAACAAATTAATGTTTCCTACTAAAAAAAATAATTTCCTAATCCATACTACATTTCTGTTGTACTTTTTACCATACCTTCTCTTGTAATCCATATTTTTATGTTGCAAAAACTCCTTGAGTGTACAGATTTCTTCACATAACATTCATCAAAACAAAACCAATTACTGAAAACCTCATTTAGTGTTTGCAATGTCTTAACTCTTTATGCGGTTGCAGAATAAGTGCTGCAACATCTGAAGAGTTTTTGTAGTTTTGCCAACGAACTGGGTTACAGTTTTCGGAAGACATGAACAATCAATCTATTCGCTGATTCTCTAAAATTTTGTATCCTCTCGTGAATATATTTTTGTAAAATATGACGCTAGAAATGTATCTAAAATCGTTAGAGTTATAGTATGTAGTAATAAATCTATATGGAACAAATTTTTAACATTAATTGGATCTTATGCCTTAGGCTAATCTGCCATCAGGATTTAGGCCACAGTGTGGGCCAAAATTGGTTGAGAGTTTATGGAAATATACTGTCTATACTGTCCTTTCGGACAGTATCCTTATAATCCATATCACCAGCATTTTGATGGATGTCTCGCCCACAGTACTTCTAAAGTTCTGAAGTAAGATAACTTTGCAGTCAGACAAACTCCCTTTCCCGGTTAGTAGCTTTCTGCCTTCCAATTTTATCATATTTGTTTTACTTTGCAATGTACTCAGTTGTCATTCCATACAATTTTGAAGCTCAGAAACGCTTTACCTGCCTACATACCTATCTCCCTAACTACCGTTCTAGCTAACAAAGAGGGAAATTTAGATACACATTTGTAATTAGTAAATTTGTTATAGTCAAATTAGAAAAAAGTTAAACTATATGAAAACCTTAATCTAATTTAAAAAATAAGCATAGAATGTATATGTGTTATTGCCTAAGCGTTACCCACAATTCCTGAAATACACATTTTCCTTAATAGTATATTTACAAATTATATAAAAGGACCTGTGCTCAACAGTCCGTAAAGGATCAAGGCATACCTCACACCTTGCTATCTACAAGGCATAATGAGACATTGCTGTCTGCTTAACAATATACGTATATACTTATACTTACAAAAAGTAAGGAGTAACAACTTTGTGAATTTATGAATTTATGTATTAACTACGTCTCGGATTAGAACAACATTGCTATAAATTCAAGAAGCAATTTCAGCACCCAGACGGTTTAATTTTCAAAAATTACACTTTATGGCAACATCTGATTTAAACGGAACACGTAGATCAGTAGAAATTTATCACTTTTATGCGTGACAATCATGTTTGCAGCCCTACCAATCGTAATGTAGCCAATAGACAGTCTAAAAAAATATCTTGCTACTTAATATTAGAACAACTTATATATTACATTAACATTACATCTACGTACATAGCTAATTATTGCTAACGTGTGACACAAACTAATCGTTATTCTCATTAAAGAATAATTTCCTTTAGATCTTGATTTAATTTACTGATCTTGACTGGGCAACCTTAAATTCTGTTAAAAGTACCATTACAATCTGTAAGGATTACAAGCATCTTATTATTAATATTTCATTTCTTACCACTTTATTGGTGTAAGTTACTAATTATAACAAACAATTTTTTATTTATCCACAGGTTAATAACTTATTCCTAATTTAATCTAGTCTATGATTACTAGCCAGTAATACGTGAGAACAGAGACTCCACTCATTTTAACAAACCAGTATTTTCCCTTAAGCCTTGTTTCAGAAAGATTAGGAATATATTTCTCTCACTAAGTCACGTTGAAACGGTGACATTTAGCGAAAGTAAAAAGTAATAATGCCACCGCTCTCAATAATATCCCCACAGCGACGGGCCGAGACGCCTGGCACATTAATGCAGCCCCTCTCTCTTGATTCCCACCAAGGTTTTATTGTTTCCCACAGAGATTCCAATTCTTTCTATCGAGTCGACGAGGATTGTAATTCACTCATTCTACTCTCACTAAAGAGTTTATTTATTTCGCTTCGAACTACGATTATTTAGATAAATTGTCTCGAATTTTATTACCTCAGTTTTTGTATAAAAATGAATCCTTGTGAACGTTATTGAAATTACTTCTATTTGCGTCAAAAGACGAACAGCTGAATGTTAACTCTAGAGTTCTTAAAGACAAAACGAGTTTGTTTATGAATACATTTTACTTATGAATATTATTAGATCTAAAATCTGCAATGGTGGTGTATACACGACATCGTCACAGGTAAAAGGAAACAGGAATTGTAGTAGAGATCCAATACTAAGGTTATTAAAAGCAACTTTTATAACAATAATTAAACTATTAAAAAATGAAGCAGATTGGGGAATACCGCATTAATAATTAGTTTATTTTAGAATAGAAACTGAAATCTGAATACAATTTTTAAGATATTAAAGCACTGAAGAAAGAACAATTGGAAGAAGCATATTCCACAAAAAATATTACAAATCTATTAATGGTGAATGTACGTGAGAGTAGACTTATGTGCGTGCGCGCACGCGCGTGCGTGTGCTGCGTTTCTTACATGTTATTTCTAATGCTCATTTTCCTGATACAACAACTTTGTTTTAAAAATTTATCTACGCCACAGAACATAATAAATGTGGATTATTAGAAAATTGTATTTAACGAATATTACTTTTATTGCATAAAAATGTACTTGTTACTTACATTTTAAATGTACATTTAATTAAGCATTAAAAATTAAATATGCCAATAGGCATCATACAATATTATTTACTTTTTTGTTTTATGATATTTTGTTTAATGAAATTGATACTGACTAAAGAAATCCACTCCCTAACAATTGTTCCTTGTTAGTGAATTACTGCAGTTTTCTATATGTTTAAGGACCGATAATATAGTTCGTGAATCTATATTACATTAATATGTACATATTAATATTACATATTAATATATACATTACTGTATGTTTCAAACTGAACGGTAGAGGGGTGACAGGAGAGCAAAGTCTATTTACGGTAACAAAATCGTCTGGACCGACAGTAACCTTGAGTCTGGCAGTTTATATTATGTAATTAAAACTTTTTTATTGAATTCTGAAACTAAAAGAAAACAGTGTTTGACACATTTATCCCCGATCAATTATATTTTATACAATATTGGCAAAGCGCATCTTTAACGAATTCCTAAAATAAAGAACCAACCATTGATCATGGCAATATTAATATTTATTATTAGACCTATATTGATGTATGCTCAAATTTTTCTTCCGCTTAAATTAGTATTACTAAAAAACAAACAAACCAGAGAAAAATCAAACTATTAAATATATTAATTTTACATACATAAACAATATTAATCACAAAATTACAAAATTATTTGGAAACCAAAATATAAAACTTTCCTATAACAGTAATAAAAGAGATTTTGATAGAATCAAACCTAAAACAGATAAATTAATTTATAATTTAAATAAGTGTATAAAATTGAATGCCCTCACTGCAACTAATTTTATGTAACAAAAAAAAAAGTTTAAAAAAGTATATACAACACCGTAAATCATATTTAAAACCAGATATATATATATAAATCAAATTTAGCTACACACTCAATGAAAAACAATCACACATTTCCAAATTTAAATAATATCCGTTTATTAAAAACAAAAAGGTCCAAAAATGACCTTCTGGGAAAATTTAGAAATTATTAAACATAAAACAAGTAATAATTTAATACCAGAACAAATTGAGATTAATACAACAAATTATAATAATTTCAAAATTACTAATTTAATAAAGTAATAAATATTTATATTAAATTTTACAAATAATTATATAACATATATTATATACACATTTAAAAACATTAAATTTAGTCTACATATAAAACAGCTGTTTAGAACAATTGGTTTAAAATTTTTGAATTTAATAATTAATTCTAATGATGATAGTTGGATTACTATCAAAACATTTGTAATTTACAAAATAAAAAATATATTCTTGTTAACTTTTTTTATTAATATTAATAATAACCAAATTTATTAACAATAAAAGAATGTATTGAGAAGTATTTTTCTTTTTCCAACTCTAGCATTATTATGTTTAAGAAGTATTCCAATTATCATATTAAGTTTCTACATAAAGAAACAATAATAAAGTAAATTTATGTCGCCCTGAGGCAGATACAGTTAAAATGGCGCGCAAAATGAATACATTACAAATATATTAATCAGTTTAAAGATGGTACCCAGGTAAATTATGTTCCTACCCAGTTGCAGATAAGAGACGCTTCCATTCAAACAATTATTGCTGACGTTTCTGTCCGTGTTGGCACGCTTAATGAAAACCGTTGTGTCGTTTTTATCTTTTACAAACACCTCTAGCCATTACCCGCTTTAAAACTATTTCTTTTCAACTTTATTTTAATATAATCTCATATTGCAAGCAGAGTCAGAATAGGAAATAATTAAATAAATTGTATTTAATTATCACAAAACCTAGTTGATAAGTAAACATTTTAGGTTTACCTTAACTAATTAAATTAATAAAAATATATGTTGAAAGTGTACAATCAGAAACAATTTTAGCATTAATGTTACGTTTGTAAAATCATTCTATATACACATATATAATTCTACGAACTTGCTATGCAGTGTGACAGTGTTGCGTGACCGTATTGATTACATAACATGTACCACTTGTCATGAGCAGCTGAATATTCCTCATACTTCGATATCTAACAAGACGTGTCTAGTCGGTGCGATATTTGTGCGTTTAGCTGCAGTCTTTGCAATTCATAACGTTATGGCGGTCTTGGCTGCTACTGTGAACTTTCCGATTTACAGTCAATTATTCTTCACGCATCTTCAACTTATTCGCAAACAACATTACGCAAAAAGTGACCTTGCCTGATTATACAAAGACATAGCATGACAATTAAGTCAGAGCTATGTTGAAAGTTTGAAACATTAGTAACCGTTCTAAGAATTAAATTCATTTCGTGTTATAAAACAGTGTGATAACGCAAGTGTCAAGTAATGGTTTGTGTTGCAGTTTATTGTAATTTTATATGTAATCCGAACATCCTTAATTTTTTTTGTAATTCTGCGTATTGAACAATCTTTTAGCAATCACATTTACACGTAGTACGATCGTTCTTGTTCATAGGCGTACACTGTAGACAGTGCGTAGAGAATAAAAGTTGTAAGTATCGATTTATCTAACGTTCACTAATTTATTCTATTGTTTCAACACGCGATCCGTGCAATCTTCATAATAAAACTATGTCAAGATAATTCCAAAACAATTTAGGCATAAACAATAATTACATACTTTGTTTAATTATAATTTTAAATAATCTGTACAATTATTTCATGAATATTGCAGAAAACACTTCTGCATAAACGATTGTTTCATTTACTGTTGACAGTGATAATAAAGTGAATAGGCATAACGGTTTCCGTTCAAAGGTTTATATATTATTGTTAATAAAAACCTTTTTACAAGATTATATATTATTTTTTAAATTACGTATGTTTCGATAGTAATGCAACTACTATCATCAGATAAAAATTAATAAATTGAATTTATTAATTTATTAAATGATCAATTTATTAATTTATATCTGATTATAATAGTTGCATTACTATCGAAATATATGTAATTTACAAAATAAAACATACTTTTGTAAAAAGTTTTACCATTAATTTTTATAGTATATTTATTTTATACTGGTATGTTTAGTTATAGTATGTCGTATTCACGTATATCAACTACCTTCCACCCAAAGAGACGACAAAATTATAAATGGTATTCTCAACAAATGATAACTCTACAAAATATTTTGAGTCAGTCTATAATGTATAGTACGGCTGTGATTGATACTACATACTGCTACGGTGAGGTAATAAATAGTACCGTATCGTTGAATGCCTACTTGACTCTTAGCATGACGGGGCTTGCGTGGCTATTCCAGTCGTTTGGAGGTTATTGGAGGAACGTTCTGCATTCTTCGATATTTTAGTTAATTACCCTTTCAAATGTTTATTCAATTACTTTACCCGCGTCCAGGCTTGCCATGTCACTACAATTCTAGGCGGCGGACGTATAAATACTGGCTTTCGAAGCGACCCATTTAAGTTCACCTGGCAATTTTACAAGTTCGAATCCAAGTGATTGTTGCAGTTTAGGGAGCAGTAATTTTGTGTTAATTAGTGCAAGACTGTAATGAGGAGGCATTTAAGGTTGTGTATTTTACAGACTTAACTTGAAATATGGTATGAGTGTGCTTTGTTGATTTATAACTGCTATTTGCGTGTAACTAAAGTTTGTAATTAGCGACTTCGTTGGTGTCAGTTATACTGTTTCCGCTGAGAGAGACGACGATCTGTGTTACCGTCGTAACAGTATACAAGCTATGTGTGTAAATTAATCTTTGGGTTGCTAACCTGCAAAGGGGAAAAGAGTAATGACGTTGCATATTGTTACCGTAATAGTTAGTATTATTTACCGAACAATAAGGAAGAGTACGTTAAAATTAAGAAAGGGAAAATAAGCAAATAGAGGAGGAAGAAGAAATATAAGGAAAACATAAAAATTGTTAAAACTCAAATACATTGAACAAAATACTGTACGATTAAAAAATATGGCTGTCAATTGTATGGTTCCAATAAAGGATGAAGAAATTAAATCCTGTAACCGAACGACAAGCTTGTTTGTGAGTTAATGAGTTATACACTAATCAAAAGTAATGGAAGAGTTATGTGGACACGATAATAAGAACGGAGAGTCCTCAAAGGAATACTTCCTACAATACATGTATTTTGCAATTGTAATATGTGCTTACTGTCCAACTAAGTCAATAGATTGTATAATGAAATAAACAAGTAAAGACAAATTATTAGAAAATTATTAAGCCCTCGAAAAACTTCTGAAGGTTGGAAATTGAGAAGTAACGATGAAATATATTAAAGTATAGAAAGTATAACAGAAACAGTGAGAAAAGAAGACTAGTATTTTTGGACATTTATATAAAATGGACAACGATAGATTAACAAAACAGATCTTTAAATATCTGTGGGGAAAGAAGTCAACATCAAGTTAGATTAAAGAAATCAAAAGGGATTTAGAAAAAAAATAATATGCACCCAGAAGAACCAATTGAAAGACACATTTTTCTGGAAAATGTGTTAAAAATGGAAGGAGTCCTAGGGTAGAAAAGAGAAAAACGCAGGTTCAAAATAGACTGAAGAACAGACAAAGTGAAAAGGTGAAAGAATATTGGAGGAAAAGGAAAGAACAAGAATTGGCGTGTGGTTCTCAGGTGGCCAATAAAAATATAATGAAATAAACAAGAAAGCATGTGTTACTGGAATTGTGAAGAAAATTTATTTAATTAAAGTGTTATGGCTTTAAGGTTAAAATTTCTGGTTCTTTAACGGACTTGTAAAATAAAGAACGTAACATCAGTCGTAAGAACTGACGGGTCTCTGGTACTGAAGATCTAGCAAAGAAGAAGAAAGATATTTCACAATCTATTTCATACGTATTATTTGTTTCCTGTAGCTTGAAGTTACTCACAGATAAAACACCCCTCACTTACAAACGTTAGACTTACAAATAATTTAGACTTACTAAATAAAGTGTTTGGCCAGAACAAAGTTGAAGCCGTAATAAATGATAGTAAGTTATTATTTAATCACTATTTGTCGTGTGCGATTACTAGTGCAGAAATAATTTCAATGCGTCAACCGCAGGAAATAATGAGATTCGTCTATTTATAAGTGTATCAATAAGAATATATTATCATTAGTTACGATTGCTGGAAACGCTAACATCAAAGTGTTGCGACTTTTATTCTAATAAAATTGTTTTATTATACGTTCGCCAGTCAAGGAAAAATCTCAAGAAACTGAAGTAAATAAAAACATGTTTAACAATCCTGTGTATAATTTTTATTGTTTTGTGCGATAAAGTACAATTAATTCCAAATAACTGTAGGATATTATAAATGTGTTTCTAATAAACACGCAACGCACCCATATACATAATTATGTTGAACAGCTGCTACAATAGATTGTTTTTTAGCATACAAAATGATAGGCAATTATAAATGCTGGCCTTGACTTAGTTTAGGAGCAATTAATTACATCGCACATTACATTACATTATTATTATTATTTATGTGTCTGTGTTTACTACATAAGCTTAAGAGACGTTACATCGCATATTTAGTAACGTCTACACAAGATATAAAACTAAAATATTAGTTAAAGTAAAGTTGAATTTAATTAAGATTAAAACTGAATTTTGTATATTTCTTTAGCTACTACACTAACCACTAACCTAAACATATTTGCTTTCAGTGTTTCATATTACTGTTTATTCCCTACTTTTCTTCCTTATATAGAAGTATCATTTTTACCTTTTGTGTCAGTAGCTTGGATAAATTTGATATCATCATGCTTTGATGCTTGGATCATCATGATAAGAAAACATCCCCGTTTGTTTCTTCTTCAATCTCCAGTGATCGTCTTTTTCAATCACTTTTCCGGTATTCACAAAAAAAACGTTATTCTGCCCCGTATACTATTAGATTATTTTCAATGTAATTTAGAAATATGTTTTCCTCTGTTATTCAACTAACTTTTTTTTTCAAAACAATTTGTGTTCAGATTTATTAAATACAGTTTAACGTCATCATATTTCTCATTCTGTTACGTTTTAACAAGAGATACATTTTTATTTCAAGAGCATCCACATAATACACGGTATAAATTAACACCTTTACGAGTTCACTTTACATTAATTTATAATGCTAATATGAATATTCATATATTCTTAATGTCCAAGTTTTCCTGTTGATTGGAATTTACTGTTGATTAGTAAATAGCCTAAAATGTAAAGAGCAAATAAGAGAAGCAGAAGCCTTGCTGAGGTTTCTTGGTTATCTTCAATATTATTTCAATACTTTTCAATGAATATAAAGAAAATATTAATCATCAGCTTCCTCTAAAGCAATACGTATTGGTAAAGCACATGGTAAACAACTTAGAGAATGATAAACAATTGCAGATTTCACACAAAATCATCTAACGACTACGGGAAGAATAGCACACAAGCAGAGATACAAGGAATCTAAAATAAATTACATCACCTACAAAATTAAAGGCATTTTTTGAAAAATGACTTTTCTTCATCTTTTGAGGGTAGTATAATCAGAACCAGCCCTTCTCACGAACACGATTTTTTTCGCCATCACCGTACTTCCATTTCCTTATAGAACATAGAAGTAAAAATGAACAGTGCAGTGTATATAATGAAACATTACTAATTATTTCCATTAGTAAAATATTTTATAAAAATTTTTCACACTGACTCTCTCTCTCTCTCTCTCTCTCTCTCTCTCTCTCTCTCTCTCTCTCTCTCTCTCTCTCTCTCTCTCTCTCTCTCTCTCTCTCTCTCTCTCTCTGTCCCTCTCTCTCGCTCTTTCTCTCTACTTCTCATCTCATCATTCTCCATCTTTCTCTCGCTAACTATCTACGTACGCTTTTCTAGTTACTCCGTGATCTAATTTTGCCTAGTCATCAACGATTTGTATAAAATATACAAGGATATTTTAGTATGCTACACTGTCTTATAGAATAAAGATTTAGAAACCATTATAGAAACTGATTTAGAAACGTTAAAGGAGAGAAGCAGGGAAAGAAGATGAGACAGCAAAGGTAGAAAAAGAATAAGAAGGAAAGAGATGACTTTCATGTTTGTTGTACAAAAAAAAGCAGACAATATTGAGCACAATTAGCTTTCTTGAACAACAACAGTTTGCTTGTACTGAATATACAGTGTTTTCTATTTACTTACGTGTAATTTATCGAAGTGATTAAAATTTACATTTCCATGTACTTTAATCGTTTTAAATAGCAGCATTTAACCATAAGTTACATTCATTCCTCACTGTTGGATAGACAGACAAAGGGAGCCAGATAAAGGAGTGAATGAAAAAGAGAGGGTAGAAAAAGACAGGCAAACACACAGATAGAGAGAGAAAGAGAGGCTAATATATCGGTATTCCAGTATACAGTTTTAATAATTCCCAGTTTTGATATAAGCCTAAATTAGTGTGTATTAAGTAAATGTGAATGGAAAGGTAAATACCAATGTACATGGGTCATAACAAAACATCTATAGAATGTATATAACGGTTAAAAGGTAGTCTATAGTGTTGAATATTGTTTTCATGTTGTAAATAAAATCAGAAAAACATCTTCAACGTAAACATCCGGGTATGAAATTTCAAAACTTTTATTATTTAAAATTAACAGCTACGAATAGAATAAAAACAAAACCAAAGTAAAATAGAATGTATACGAAGCAATATGTTTTCATATTTAGGTAATTTGGCTAGACGAGCATTTTGACTACATTGGAATAACAAAAATAAAACAACAGCATTTATTAATGGAGTGCCGTCAACTAATCACTGGATGTTGTATTGAAATACGGAATATAAAGGGAAACACCGTATCTGATACAGGTTTAGAACGGCTCTGTACGTTTTATTGAATTGTGTAGAGATTTCTATGAACATCGCAATATTCAGTTTATTAGGAATAAAAACTGATTGATTCTGTGCTTTCTATTGTCAATGTAAAATAAAGTTTAAATAACTGCACCGCTTTAAAATAAATGAGTCATTTATACAATGGAAATAATAAGAGATTGAGGTTTACTGAACAATTAAAATGTATTGCCCAATTATACCGTGCAGTCACTGTTTAAAGTATTATTGATGATCCAATAATACTTTTGTTACACATATTCAGTTTTTTTCTCTCCAACACGCTCGTGTTCATGCTTATTAGTAGCCTATATTAAATCGGAGAAAAACAGTCCTGTTTCAAAAGACTGTAATGTTACACGATTATTTTAAACTACTATGTTGATAGACTAATATACCTTAAATTATGTTAAAAAAAGGTGAAGTGGAAGTTTACCAAAAATATTCCATTACAAAACAGATTAATTTTTTGGAGTATATTGATAGATTGATTTTCTTCTTCTGCTTCTTCTTCTTCTTCTTCTTCTTCTTCTTCTTCTTCTTCTTCTTCTTCTTCTTCTTCTTCTTCTTCTTCTTCTTCTTCTTCTTCTTCTTCTTCTTCTTCTTCTTCTACTTTTATGTGAATCCAGTGTCTGACTCCACCAAAATGTCACGCCATGTCCTTTTAAGATGTCCTCTGCTTGTCTTTCTGGAGAGTGTACGAGTATTCTTCATAACTATTTTGATAAGTCAGTTCTCGGCCATTCTCCACATGTGCGTGCGATTCTTCTATTCTTCTCTGAACGCAGTCATGTATATTTTGTACGCCTCATTTTTCTCTTGTATCACTACTCCTCTTTCTGTAAACTAGTGTCAGCTTCATTAAGGTTTCAATTTTGGTCGCTTCCAATATTCCTATTGTTTTCAAAGTTTTAACTTTCTTTTTGATAGCATGGTAAAATATTAAGCGCACCATTGGCTTTATAGTCACACGTTGGTTTCAGTTGAGAATGGGTTCAATACCATTGCGTTGTTAAAGTAACCTAATATTCTTGAAGCTTTACTTTTTCGATGATTTACTTTAGCCACTATACACTGGTGAAGAGGTATTTCTATGGCAAAACACATGAAGATATTTTTAAACGATACAGGTCCAAACGTTTGTTTTATAGCTGGGGTTTATAACGTAATTGTTTCTTAGAAACAGTAAGTGTTTTCGCTTTCTTAGCTGGTAATTTAAGACACGCTTAGATAATAAACAGTAAAAATCTATCCAATTTTTGATTGCAGTCTTTGGGTGCAGTCTTTGGGTAATTTGATAGAGAAGGCGTTGACGAGAGGAATCCTCGGCTACCAGTGGCGCGTCGCCCGGTAATTTTAAACTTCTTAGGTCTTTAAGATCTCTGATTATATTGTTCTTTAATATATTGAACAGTGAGTGACAATAAATATGATAAATTTAATAAAAGTTTGGAAACTAATTTTAAACGCACACATTGTTATACGAAAATGGTCCTAACGAAATATTGTTTGAATTCAACCGGGTTTTATGAAAAATGTGACTTAAGTACGTTCTGTCCAATACGGAATATCCACTACAAAAACGAAGGTACTGGCACTTCGAGTCAAGAAAACGATAACAACAAAAATAATAATTAATTATAAAATTGTGAAAAAAGTTGGCCATTTTAACTGTTTAGAAAATGATATTAGCTATGTTAATAATTATCATACTGATGTTAAGTTAGGTAAGTTTCAGGTGGTTTGTAAGTCAATCCATCGTATTTTTAAAACCAAGATACGTTGAGATATGAAACTAAAGTTTTGCAAAATTATAACGGTCACTCTTCTACTATAAATATGTAATATGATGACAACCAAGAAACAATAAATTCAAATACAGGCCTCGGAAATGGCGTTCTTAAGAAGAGTTAAATGTTGTTCTGAACTTTGTCGTATAAATAATTATGCCATAAGGGAAGTATTACAAGTATATAACTTGAATGAAAGACTAAACCATTATAAACACGGTGTGAAGAAGACTTAGAAAGAATGTCAGAATCAAGACTGGCCAAACAAGTATGGAAATTTAACGTACACGACACAGGTGTGTGGATATACCCAGGAAGAGATGACTGAAAGATCTCTAAAGGCGGAACAGGCAGCACTTTACGGACAATGAGTATGGAAACAATGGTTAACTTGATTCTTATACAACTACCAACCTAAATCGCCGTCAGGTTTAGGCCACAGTGTGAGCCAGAATTGGTTGACAGTTTACAGAAATACAGTGTCTATACTGCTCTTTCGGACAGTATCCTTATCACCAGGATTTTGATGGATACCGCTTGTCTACATTACTTCAGATGTAAGATGACATTACAGTCAGTCAAACTCCTTTTGTCTGTTAGTAGTTTTCTACATACGATTTTAATCCCATTTGTTTTAGTTTGCAATGTACTTGACATTCATTTTATTTATTTTTAAAATTGAAATACATAGGAGACAATTAAAGATAAAACTTTTAATGCTGTTAACGTATTATAGTTACATTGCCTAAAAAAGCAAAATAAATTGAAATTCTAATCAAACTTAAAAGTGGGCATAGAATACTTGTGAATTGCTGTCAAAACGTCACCTACAATTTTTAAAATACACATTTTATTAAATAAAATATTTACATATCATATAGCTGATTGCTACGAACATAACAGGTTTAGTAAACTTAATAATTTTAGTAATTCGTGATGTTTGTTGTGGACAATGGAGAATAGATTGATGTATTACGGAAGAATATTTATCTTAACTATGGCCAAAAATAGTGATTGTTAAACTATTTAACTTTCAGCAAATGAGATATCCATATCCACTTAACACTACTCGTATTTACATATACTTACATGTAAATGTGCAAGAATAAATCTGCGGGTATCTACTAACCAAGTCTCGGATTTGAATAACATCGCTATCAGTTCAAAGCGAAATTTCATCATAGAGCCTATTTAATTTCTAAAAGTAAGATAATATGGCAACATTTAACTTAAAGTCGAATAGCAATTTTGATACGCGTACAAATTGATCACTTGTATGGGTGGGAATCCTGTTTGCAGTCCTACCGGTCGTACTCTATTTTGCCAGTATAAAAATAAATCTTACTACTAAACATTACATTTTAAACAATCTTAAACTAAAAATATTTTTATTATACTAATATTACTTCTAGTTATAAAGCTAATAACATTAATTGGTAATGTGTCACTGGAATCAATCTTTATTTAATTTAAAGTAAAATTATCTTTAAATCTACTTGAACTTGTGAAGATAAGCTTTAATTCTGTATAAGCAACATTAAAAACTGTAAAGCTTACAAGATTATTTTTATTGATATTTCAATTTTTGCCTCTTTATCAGTATAAGTTATAAATACGCATATAACTAAACAATCGATTATTTAGCAACAAGATAGTAACTTACTAAGTTACTCTACTATTACAATTCAGTAATATATAAAAACAAAGACGTCCAATAATTTAAACAAAACAGTATTTTCACTTAAGCCTTGTATCAGAAAGACTACATTTTTCTCACTAAGTCGTGTCGAAACGGTGAGATTTAGCGAGAAGTAAAAAGTAATAATGTCACTGCTCTCAATAAAATCCCCACAGCGACGGGGCCGAGACGCCCGGCACATTAATGCGCCCCTCTCGCGATTCCTACCAGTGTTTTATTGTCTCCCACTCTTCCACAGAGATTCCAATTCTTTCTGCCAGTCGACGAGCATTGTAACTCACTCACCCATTCTCCTCTCACTTGTGCATTTATTTATTTCGCTACAAATTACAATTATTTAGGAAAATTGCCTTGAATTTTATTGTCTCGGTTTTCGTGGAAACATTCGGTTTTTATTTATGTATTCAACTAAATTAGCCCTTGTAGTCGTGATTAAAATTTCTTTTGTTTGTATCAAGGGACAAACAGCTGAACGTTAAATGTAGAAGTTCCTGAAGACAAAACTAGTGTATTTATGGTCCGATATTTTACTTTCGAATAGCATTAAATCTAGAGTCTGCAATGCTGTTTGGTAATCGACGTCATCACAAATAAAAAAATATAACAGGAATTATAGTAGATTTAGGTCATCAAAACCGATGCTTATAATAGTAATTTAATTAATGAAGTCTGTAGCAAATTATGAAGTGGTACATTAGTAGTTACTCTTCTTAGAACGGACACTAAAATTTGGTAAAATTTTCACAATGTTAAAAGATTAGAGGAAAGCAATTATCCACACCATTATCTTTACCACTTTCTAGATTTTAGAACAGTTGTTAGATAATTATTGACAAGTTGACTTGTAAATTATTAACATTAGTTCTGCTAGTTTTAATATATTGTTATGGCGGACTACTGATCGTCGTATGGTACAGTAGAAAACAAAATACAAGACACTAATTACTCTCACTAATCACCAGCTTTATCACATTTAAACAGTTTGTAATTAACAAGACAGTCTCTTACAACAAATCAAATAAAAATTGTTTACACGCAATAAAAATCTTAACTGATATAAAACAAAATTTTATTACAATTGTCTCGCACAATTATTATAAAACGCGTAATACTTCGCCACAATACTTCAAACCGCACTGTGTACGTCGCCACTTAAACGCACTGTGTAATCACTGTAATCGCCGACAATAAATAACTAACCGAACGTCGCTGAGTACTTGTATTTATACAACGCTGAGGTTCCATAATATTCGGTAATAGGCGTCTACTAGAAAATACTAGAACGTAATTAATTGCGGCCTTGAACACAGCACGCGCAGACCGGTATGGTCTGGTATAAACCCGATAGTTGATGTGTACTTGTCTTTCACCTCAAAGTAGCAGCATTATGTTCGCACACACACATTACAGCTGGAATATACGAGAAACTTGTAGAACGTTGCATATTACGTAACAATATTTTTATTCGACATTATAAGTATAAGGTAAATTGTAAGCACACCATTCCTAAGATGAGAATTATAATATATGTTACTGTACTTATGCTTTTGTTTTATACTTTATTCTAATTCTATTTCCACCATCCAATTTGACACGCAATTTTTCTACAAAAAATTATTAATAAAGAATGTATGTAAGAATGTATTTGTGAGTGGAGGGGGTGTTGCGTTTTTAAATTTTATTTCTATATTTTAGTTTCTTAACACAACTTTATTTATAAAATTTATTTAAGCAACAAAATCTGATAAATGTGAAATGATTAGTACATTACATTTGATGAATATTACGTACATTGTATACGAACGTATTGATTTCTACATTTTAAAGGTAAATCTAATTCAGCATTGGAATTATATATGGTAATAGGTGTCCAGTAATAAACACGGCTGTCTGTTCTTTAACCTTCTCTTCGTTAAGTGACGTTTTGTGTAATAAAATTGACACAGATTGGAAGTCGTCGTAACCAACACAGAAGAAGAGTATGTTAAATGTACTTTAAAATCAACTAAAATTCTTCATATATTTAGTAATTTCGGCTCCTTCGCCGCATTACATAATTAATTCTTTCGGCATTTCCAAAACGCAACCTGTTGTAAGTGAAATTCAACTGTTCACAAGCACCATTACTGTGTCCTTAGAAATTACAAAGGCAAATGTGCAATATTTAAAATAAATATATTTGAAAACGGCATAACTATCAATTTAACCGTTTTTTGTAAAGTTTAATACATTATCATTGAATGGACACAAGTTTTGAATACTGTTTTATTCTGAATGCGATTTTTATTCGTATCTTACAAAATGCCATTCAAAAGACCCATGGTGGTTGGAGAAAAACTGGTCACGCTGAAATGAATACAATACTTTATTCAAGATGCCTTATAAAGTAGGCTTATTATGTTTTTAATATTATTGGAAGAGAAGGTTATAATTTTTAATTTGTAAATAAAATAATCACTTTTTCGTACTTTTTTACATTTCAAGCCTTGATAGATTTTCAATAAAATGTGTCATTTGATTAAATTTTAATTTTAATTTCTTTACCACTTCCTAGTGTTTACAACAGTTGTTACATAATGAAAAATAAAATACCGTATGAATATTATTAACATTAGTTCTACTATCTTGAATGTATTTTTATTAAATATTATAACTATAATAAAAGCTGTAAGTATATATAGTGTATTTGTATGTATATTGTAACTTTTCTACATAACAGCATTTCAACATTGTAATTTTGATTCCTATGTCTGTTACAGGTGAGTATCATTGTATGCAACGTTGTTGCGTTTTTCAACCTTCTCGTAAGTAAACATTTTGATTGCTATGAGTTGTTGATTCATTATACTTATTATAACTTAATTCAACATGTACACAAATTTCTGTTCAGAATAGTTATGATCAATATGATTAAAATCAGTTTTGGTCAGTGTTTAATTGGGAATCTTTGTAGATCTACGAGAATATAATATAACCGACAGTATTGCGAGAGAACAATTTGATCGTAGAATATTCGTTCCTCCTTACTTCCGAGACTCTACGCTTCTATTATGTACTGAAATACTAGCTTAATATGTCACTGACTATAAGCAATACAAATAGGAATAAAATAAAATATAAAACAGTTATGTTTGAAATTATGGGGGATATATCTGTGCTTTAATCGTAATTCTATGAAGTAGGTTCCCTGGTTTAATTATGAAAATATAGTTGAAAATGTAATCGAATTGTAAAAGTTTCCTCTTCAGTAAAAGCGTGTATTTGCTATAGAAAGATTTTTACCCCTACTTTTCTCAATCCAAAAACGAAAAAAACATAATTACAACACTGGATTATTTTAAGTTTTTTTTAGATTTACTACTGTCTTATTGCTAAAGAGAGTCGGTAAACACCCTCTAGGCATATTTATAATCGGTTTATTAGTTTTAATTTGATGGCGTTAACGTATACAACATTCTTTAACGTTACTATGTAACACATATCATAAAAAGTCTAGATGGAGAAACCTGTTTTCGAATCATACAATGTTTATGCTTTAATAACCGCAGCGATTACCACCTTTTCCCGAAAAAGAACTCAAATTGTAACATATTTGTAACGGAAATATTTCATAAACATTTAAAAATATTTTTCACAAACGCAGCTGACTACGTAAGTAGTAACGTACTGTGTTTAAGTGGTACATCCAACCGTTTGTTGTTAACTATGAACTAGAAACCGAAACTGGAGGTCCAATGGGCTATAATTGTTTTTTTTTTTAATAATAGAGGATGTCACAAGCCGTATTGTCTCAGAACATTTTTAAGTGGTAAAAGCGATAGATTTTGAATCATATTCGTTATAAAAGCTGCGTTAAAAGTGACTTTAAACTGTTTAAGTAAAATAAGTTTTATTAAAATAAAATTACTAATCAACTAAGCAGGGATGAGAATAAATAACTATCCTCAGTGACATGTCCCTTCTGCAGTTACATCGGAGTACAGTATTCGTCCACATAAGTATCAGAATAATACAGTTATTTAGATAGATTTTGTCCGTTTGTAGGAGACTTGACGTAAGATAACCTCTAAGGATTCAGTAATCGTACTACAGGTTTTGCCTTTCACAATATATAAAAGCGCAGAAAAATAACAAAATCCTAATTTAACGACCCTTTATTAAATTTTTTAGTTGAACTATCCTTTTGAAAAGTAGAAAGTGATAGTAGTTACCAGAAATTTCAATGTGTTTATGTAACACAAAGTGTATGCTTTAATAACCGCAGCGGTGACAAGTTTTCATGAAAAAGAACCCAAATTGTGGGGGTTGGTAGGTTTTTACATGGGATAGTTATTCTCAGGCGTTGTGTTTAGAGATGAGACAAAATGTCACACAATCAATAAACGGTTTCATTAAGTAAATTATATTCTTACTTCTAGTACAAGTATGGATATTTGTCTTGTTGCTCTGTTTCGTCACCTCCTCTTAACGGATTAATTACATAACTGATCTATGAAAAGGCTTTACTTTATAGTTTGCTACATTCAAACTTTATTTACACTTCTAAGCATATTTAAATAATAGAACAATTTTAAAATAATACATAAAAATTTTATTACACAAAAATGTACAGATATAGTACAGATATAAAATAATATATTTTAAAATAGTGTTGAATAAAAATAATTTTAATGCAAAAATATTTTGCAAAATGGCATTGTTCTACCTTCCATCAGCTTTTCTAAGAGAATGGCTCATCAACTTGGCTCTCAAAGTTGGTTTGGTCGTTGGTAGTACGCTTTTCCAGCAGCAGTAACTCGATCACTTGTGATCTTACTCGTTCGTCAGAATCAGCGGACGTTAACAAAACATTTGTTTATTCGTTCTTGAGGCAACTACATTTGGTACGTTAGCCTCGAGTTTCCGCCCCCATACAAAATATAAAAATTTCGTAATACAGATACATTATACCACGTATGTATTATTTCACGTATGTATGTGTGTGAGTATGTAAGTGTTCATTACTATAATTGACATTCCTTTATTTCAAATACACATACATACATACATGTGCCTAATTACATAGAAGCTAGTATGTACAAACTAAATATAAATTAAAACATACACAAACAATCATACAAACAAACACTCTCACACATAAGGAAAGACCCTTAACGTCAACCTTGTACATTTCCGCAGTAGTAACTACAGCAGCAGCATCGGCATCAGCGACAGCAGCAGACTCAGCATCTGAAACTCCAATAGAAGAATGAGGATCAGAATCTGTAACAACAGGACAATACCATTACTATCGTTAATAAAAGCTCCAGAAATATTAAAATCTCTGAATTAATAGAATTTTATCTGCGAATCACAGGCGTAAATCACATACCTACAGTGGCAAAAAGAAAATGTTATCCTTGTGGATGACCAGTTCGAAAGATAGAGATCTTCTTGACTTTTGTATTGTAAAATTATGTAGTTATAATTCTAAACTAATAGTTTTTACGGCATCTTCAATTGCGTGTAATCATATAAGAGCTGTTCCTCTTGTCTACCAATTCTTAGAAGACACTCATTACTACAGATTTCATCTTGCACGTTATACATAAAAATTCATTAAACCATTCAGGATTGTAGTTGAAAATAAAAATGCGTAAGTAAATATCTGTCCCTTTTGAATTTTTGAAACAAAGTGACACAAAATTAAAATCGTTTCCTCGGTTACGTTTGTGTTGTTGTTGATAATTTTTCATGTTTCTTTAAGAAAACGTAAGAAAATTGTTCACTTAATATGTTGTTTGTTTACAATTACATTATAAATCACATACACTATTCGATACACTGATCCAAACACACAATTTGAACCTCAGTGCCAATTCTCTCCCACCATCAACCCCCACCACACACACCTAAATCCATAACCGTTATTCTGTTAACTGACAATCAGTATTTACTCCCACTGAGGAAGAGGAACATCACCTCGAAACGTTTGGGAAAGTGTAAAGAAAGTAAGTTCATATTGTGAAAGTTTATATATATATAATAATATTTATAAAGTGAACGAAGAGGATGGATCAACAAGATAATTATGTATAAGATAAGTTACCATATCGTGTTATCTGACGCTATACCTTAAAGTGCATAGCATATTTACAATATTATAATAATATTAATGCCGATTGTTATTAAATTCGATAGTTTTCTTACGTTAGCGCCATATAAACGCATAAGTTATCTATGAAGGTGTAAGCGGTCCAAGAGGAAGCCATTTCACAGTCAATGCTGAAAAAAGTGCCAGACCATTTGCATGCAACGTTAGAGGGCTGCATGGCTACACGAGAGTGTCGACAGCTTTATCACGGCTTATTTGTGTGTGTATTATAAAAAATATGACGAATTTGTCTAACTGATAAACAACGCGACAATAGCTAACATGAACGATTTTGTAGAAATAAATGATTTTGATGTGTTAGGTAAATTAGTATATCTTTAAAATATGAGTTGTTAAAACTAAAAAACATTAGCAAAATTTTACGCATTGAGTAAAATATTTTCTACTTGCAAACAAATCATTTACATCAAGATTCGATTGCTGCTAAATCTTGAAAGAAATCGGCTATTTATTAAAAACCTTGATCGATTTATTTTAAATCTGAGAATGACAATAGACATGAATAACGCATATAACAAAACAAAGAAGATGAATAAATATGTCTACAGAAAATGTTTGCAACCGAAACAAATATAGGATCTAATAATGGCGTCGTGGTTTCTGAGGATATCGGTTGTTGGTTATACCAACAGTTTCAACACCATGCGACAAAAAGTTTATTCTATAAAATTATCAGGTAGAAAAAGCTTACGTGTGTATTTTCTTTTCAACTGCTTGAAAAGGTTACTTCAGTTGTAAATAACAGTTTCTACAGTACATGCTTTTATGGGATGAAACAATACTTCCGCATTTTTACTAAGCTGTAAGAACATATTTATGAAAGTTTTAAAAAACGTTGAACACTTTTGCAAAAACCTCAACATATAAAAGAAACTGTAGAAGCCGGAGTTAAATGCAGTTTAGGACGTTATTATACGGTAGGCAAAAAGTAAATAATTTTTACTATATCATTATTATAAGAGGACAGCACAAGAACGACATAAGCCTCTCACTAAATATGAAATGTGGGAAAGGTCCAGATATTTCAACTGAGGAGCTGGAGTTTCAGCCTATACGGCCGGCCAAGACCAGT
The DNA here is from genome assembly GCA_034769895.1 of Magicicada septendecula. Taxonomy (NCBI): domain Eukaryota; kingdom Metazoa; phylum Arthropoda; class Insecta; order Hemiptera; family Cicadidae; genus Magicicada; species Magicicada septendecula. The sequence goes on along the minus strand of CM068372.1, from coordinate 107,181,110 downwards.
GTCTAACACCTCGACTCCACTATATATACCTGTGAATGTCGGAAACGAGTTAGATTCTTACCAGTCTCACACACACACATGTGGATGTGAACACATAATAAATTGTAGTATTTGACTTAAGAATGTATAATAAGTCAACACCGACATTAAACTGTTACAAGCTTGAGTACATACTGTAGAGAGTACAAGTCGTGTCTCATCGAGTTTGCATAATTACTTCGGCATCATTATTATAAGCGTGTTTGAACTGTATAAGTTTATACAGCACACGTTTCACTGAGTACTATACACACCGTTACACTTGACTGTGACTACAAGGTAATTCAGTGTCTCTTTTGCAAATACCTGCTCCTGTATGTGGTTTATTTACACAACTGAGCTTCCGCAGTCTACGTTTGTAAGCTCAGAGCTACTTAACACACACACACACACACACACACACAAATAGACTTTGTTAGTTTGTGAAGGATGTAAAATATACATGTATAGGATGTGTATACAATTATCCTAAAAAAATATATTATTATAACATATTTTTATTAAAAATAGTGCACCCAACGTATTTATATTATTCTCGTAGTGCAGTCCCTTTCTGCGCCATAGGTTTAAGGTTTGAGGTACGCCGGTCAAACAAGTGATGTCTGAAAGCGGAGACATTTAGAGGTTGTGGTAGAAATTGCCACACCCAAATGGACAATCCCTCTTCTTTTTTCTGCAATCCCGGTCGTCCTAAAGTATTCTGGAATATATTCAATTACCAGACGTTCTCTACAACAAGGTTCCCTGCATTGCTTGTTGTAGATAAGTATATGAAACTTGTAAATTATTCGACCCAGTTCCTGTTCTATCGCTGTGTCCCAGTTTTCTACCTATCGTCGAGAATAATCTGTATCCTGCTGTTTCATGTAATCTTTGAACTTCCTCTTCTATCCTTTCTTCTTTTTTTGTACACAATAGATTGGGTCGCAGAATATTTGTACCTGCCTATCGACTACCACACGCCCCAGGTATATAAACAAGAGTATTATTGTATTTTGGTCTTTTTTCTGTTGATTAACTACTTCTTTCCATGAATACTTGCTTGCTGTCTAAGGAATAGCTTCTAATATGTGCTGTCCCAAGTAACTTAGAATGTATTTTATGTTTCCACTCCCATTTTAGATTTTTTTCTGTTCGCCTGTCTCTATCAATCTGTCTCTCTGTCTCCTTCTTATATTTTCGTCTCTCTCTCTATCTTTCCCACTCTCTCTTCTTTCAGTTAAGTTTGATTCATAAAGGAGAAAGAGAATAAATGAAGAAGATGAAGGTAAAAAAGAACAACGAAGAAGAGAAATAAGAAAATACGATCACGACAACGGATTGCAGCGCAATAATGAAATAAGCTAAGGTGTTTCAATGCATCATGAAGGCAAAGGGTAGCAACGAATGTTTCAATTTAATACAGGCGCTGGGATTTTATCTTTCCGTAGTCTCACTAAATTCCGTATCTCATACACATTTTAGTTCATTCTTGTTATTTAAACAAAACAAAATGTTAATAACTTCTGTGTTGGAACATTAGTACTTGAACATTAATTAAAGTATCAAAGTTTATGAAATTGTTATAAAACACACGTAGTGTAAGAACTTATGTTCTTTATGACTTTCTACGAAACAACGCTTGTCAAACACGTTTAATTCTTTATGGGAAAACTTTGTACCTTATAAATGCAGGCAGTTTATTAAAAACATTTTTAGACACTTAAGAAAGTAAGCTAACTGACGAAATATTTTTTCTGTTTCATAAAATATTTAATCTTATAACAAGTGCATTTTTTGAAACCGACTGGATTCCCCAATTTTGGCTTTGGCTTATAGTCTCTCATATCATATACTACTACTACTACTACTACTACTACTACTACTACTACTACTACTACTACTACTACTACTACTACTACTACTACTACTAGATCTACTAGTATTACTACTACCACTACTATTATTACTATACTACTACTGCTACTAGTTACTACTACTGCTATTACTATTATTATTATTAGTAGTAGTAGTGTAACGGCCACTTAAGCCGTTACGTAAAATTTAAAAACTAGAATACTTGGCCTAGAGGAAGTGAAAAGTGTGCTGGAGCCCAGAGTGACAGGATTTACAATCAACATTCGTGTAACCAGTAACAAATTTTTATTAGTGGTAATATGCGACACATTGTTACGATCATTAATTTAAGTTAATTTACGAACTCATGGAAAGATTTACTTAACCCTGAGCCGTCAGACCGTTGAAATACTCTCCCTGAAGGTTGGCGAAGGAATGAGAGTGAAGCTTGGATTCATCCCACTATGCTGCATAAAAGCAACCTGTTCCGATTTCCCGATCATTACCTTTGGTAACTTCCTTAACAAGGAACAGCTGATACAGTTAACTAGATTGTTTCGCCGTAGCGCAGCTACGACGGCCTTGGCAATCACTACTTAATAATGTAGTTAGCTGTGGGGAGCACAGCTGCCTCGCGCGTTTGCGGCACTGAACGTTCAAACCGGGAAAACTCAAACCCCGGCACAGTAGTAGTAGTAGTAGTAGTAGTAGTAGTAGTAGTAGTAGTAGTAGTAGTAGTAGTAGTAGTAGTAGTAGTAGTAGTAGTAGTAGTAGTAGTAGTAGTAGTAGTGTTTGTAATAGTAATGGTATTATTACTTCAGTAGTCAATCTTGAATACGACCTCCCAACTGCAGACACGGGTAAGAAGTGGTTAGTTAAATCGCCTTAAGTTGAATTGTGTTTCTGACACAAAAAAGTCGTGTTCTTATTAGATTTAACTTTAGTTTATTTAATATAAAATATTCTTAATCACTACGATTTATTAGGATAGAAATAAACCGATTATTGCAAATTATATGTAAGATTTATAGAATTCAGTGTGTTTACATAATATTCAGTGTGTTTTTATTACACTGCGCATGTGTTATAAAGTTTCTGGTATTGGATTACGTTTTAGTCTAAATATCCTTATGATAAGCTAATGATAAAGTTACTGTAAAACTCATAAAACTGTAATTGGTCACCCATAATGTTCAATAACGTAGCTTACAGAAAAATATAAATTTTTGAATCTTATTTATAACTGTTACAGCACTGTAATCGAATATGTACAACTTCAGTGAAATAATTCTGTAAGGAGCAAAGTCTAAGGTTTACTAAAAAGAGACAGCTCGCTCTTTTAATTAGTCGACCATATCACTCCACGAACAGCTGTCACAAAAGCAATTTCGTTGTCGCATCACTTTAGTAAGTAACCGAACCCGTGACACCCGACATACACGCAATAATGTGTCACGTTGACGCTGGATTTGTGATTCAAACTAAACGTGTAAACACATGTCGGCCATGACTGGAACCCAAAAGAGGGAAATGCCTCTTTCTACATTAATTAAATACATATGAAAAATTTTATTACAAATTATATTTAGCTACAAATTATATTTCTTAGACAGCGTTATATATAATTTCTCTCACCTTTGATTCTGGGCAGCCCAATAAAAGAAATGCCCCATTGCTATAAAACTAGACTCAACTCCTCCGCCCTGTTCACCAACATTATCAACTCCAAGCAGAAAATAATAAAATAAAATAACTCGCTCCCAAATAACATAATCACCCATTCTAAACCTTACAATCCTGTCCCCCGCCGATCCCTTGACGCCATCACGACGATTCCCACCACCATTAGCCTCACAAGCTGCTTGACCCTGGCAGCACATGTCTATAAGTTTGGCACTAAAACACTCCCCTCTCACCCTCTCCTATAGGCTGCTCACACTATTTGATACAGACACTCTCTCTACTCTGGTACCACCACCTTCTCCCGATCAGCGCTGGCTTGCGAACCCAACACAAACAATCCTACCCACACGGCCAAAGGGGGCTTGCCCCAGAACAGCCCGAGAGGTCCTGACAAGGGGCCTCTCAAATATCACGAAAAAAAAATTGTTCCACAAAAGAGAGGTGCTAATACTGAGGAAATGACTATGTATTGTAACATACAGATTAACAATATTTGACTAAGCGTAGTGCTAGCTACACCCCTCTACATCCTTCTCTGTTAAATTCAAAAATTGTCTTTGTGTGTCCGAGAATTTGGTCAGAAATGAAATTCTCAGGCAATGTGTTCAACAAATAGTAAAATAATAGACAACAATTGGTCAACCAGGTATCTAGTAATTTTGGTAATCCCAAAATATAAACAAATAAATACAGTTATGTTTCGTCACGGCGCCAAGCAAATATAAAAGTCAATTAGTCACATCGTGCTTAGTATTGTCTGCACAATTGGACGTTATGACTGAAATAAGAAGTTGATACATTGCATCGTCATGTTAGTGACAGATTTTGTCTAGAGCGCAGTTATCCCTTTCCATAGATTCTGTCATCGATACATCTCTTAACATCACCCATTTACACACACATCAGCGTTTTCACTTGATCGATAAACAAACCGTCGATCCTTCTTTATTCCTGTCTCCAACATACACGTGGCTTGAATGACCACGTATCAATTCCGCCCAATCGTAAGATGTGGGCGAAGGACTTTTACGTTTGTCTTTTATAGTTGGCAGCAGTCGGCATCCACCGTATGATTGAAGTGCGCATACAGGTGAAGAATTTGATACAAACAATACACTGTTCTTAACTTGTGATATTACGATAACGTGAATATGTGAAGTTCGTATATTAAAATGTGATGCGTAATAATCTAAATGTAATGTCTGAAACATTATTAAATTTCTAGTTGGTGCCGCCGGTATCTTTAGGACGTGATATCTTTATGACAATGCGCTGCGACCTAGATTGCGACACATGGAATCCAGTTCTGCCAACGTGATATCTTATTAAAAGATTTTGAACTTCGAAATTAGTGTTATTAGGAAAGGCTGCAGTGCCCTTCTCAAGCATGCTAAACTTAAACAAGAAAGCGCCTTTTTTGTAAGTTCCGTTTACTTAAAATTGACAAGTACTTAAAATTTAGAGAGCTGTTAAAGGCAACCTTTTAATAGAATCAGAATTTAAAATAATTCAAGTTCTGTTCTGGATGTTGAAGATACAACTTTTTGCTTAATTTGTAAAAAATGTGTTAAAATTAATAACTAAGATTTTTTAATTCCTTATGTAAATATAAAGATAACAAATAGTAACCTATAGTAAGCAAAACGGTTGTAAAAATATAAGCGTTTTATAGAAATATTTCTGACAGTTTCAGAACATTCACAATTAAATTTTAAAATCGCTCTTTTAGAGAAGAACAACAATATTAACACTTTATTCACACTAAAAAAATTAATGTTTCTTACTAAAAAGCATCATTTCCTAATCCATACAACATTTCTGTTGTACTTTTTATCATACTTTCTCTTGTAATCCATATTTTTCTGTGTGATTTTTGCCCGAACTCCATTAGTGCCACAGATTTATTTACATCACGTTTATCAAAACAACTGAAACCAATTACTTGAAACCTCATGTAGTGTTTGCAAGGTCTTGACTCTTCATGAGTTTGCAGACTAAGTGCTACAACATCTGATACACGAAGGCCTTTTTGTAGCTTTGCCAATGAACCGGCTTCGGGTTTTTGGAAGACATGAACAATCAATCTATTCACTGATCCACTAAAATTTCTATCCCCTCGTGAACATATTGACGCTAGAAAAATATGACGCCCTTTGTAAAATATGACGCTAGAAAGGTATCTAAAAATTCATCCGGTGATTAGAGTTATAGTATGTAGTAATGAATCTATATTGAAGAAATTCTTAACTTTAATTTAAATCTTATGACTCAAGCTAACCTGCCGTCCGGATTTAGACCATATTGTGGGCCAGGATTGGTTGACAGTTTATGGGAATACACTGTCTATACTGTCTTTTAGGAAAATATACTTATAATCCATATCACCAGCATTTTGATGGATACCTCGTCTACAGTACTTCTGAAGTTGCGAAGTAAGATGATATTGCAGTCAGACAAACTCCCTTTGCCGGTTAGTAGCTTTCTGCCTTCCAGTTTTATCATATTTGTTTTAGTTTGCAATGTACTCTGTTGTCATTCCATACAATTTTGAAGCTCAGAAACGTTTTCCCTGCCAACCTACCTATCTACCGTTGTAACTAACATAGAGGGAATTTAGATACCCATTTAAAATTAGTAAATTTTGTATAGTCAAGTTTTAGAAAAAGATTAAATATATGAAAATTCTAATTTAACTTAAAACATAACCACAGAATATTTGTGTGTTATTGCCTAAGCGTTACCCACAATTCCTGAAATACACAATTTCCTTAATATAGGCCCTACACGTTTAAAAATTATATAGAAAAATTATAAGTATAACACTACCCACTCAGAATACAAAGTTTGTAATGTATAACTTTGTGTTCCGAGTCGGTAGTGTTATACTTATAATTAGTTTATCAACGTCATGGCCAACAAAATCCAAGAATATATAAAAGGTCCTCTGCTCAACAGTCCGTAAAGGATCAAGGCATACCGCACACCTTGCTATCTGCAAGGCATAATGAGACATTGCTGTCTGCTTAACAATATATACGTATGTACTTATACTTACAAAAAGTAAGGAGTAACAACTTTGTGAATGTGCAATTATGTATTAACAATGTCTCGGATTAGAATTAAATTGCTATAAATTCAAGAACCAATTTCTGCACCCAGACGGCCTAATTTTCAAAAATAATACTTGTTTTGCCAACATCTGATTTCAAGTTGAGGCGTAGCTCTGTAGAAAGTTATCACATTTCTGCGTGGAAATCATGTTTGCAGCCCTACCAATCGTAATGTAGCCTATAGACAATCTAAAAGAAAGATATCTTACTACTTAAAGTAAGAAAAATTTATATATTACATTAACATTACATCTAAGTACATAGCTAATTATTGCTAACGTGGGATTTAAATTAAACGTTATTCTCATTAAAGAATAATTTTCCTTTAGAAGTAGCCGACCTTGACTGGGCGACGTTTAATTCCGTTAAAAGTACCTGTTAAACTTTGTACCTTTTAATATCTGCAATATAAGCGCCGTGCGCGTGAAGTGACGTCATCCCCCCCCCCCGCTAAACTGCTGCCAGCGTGTCCCACACGCTCGCAGCAGCCTAGTTAGTTTAGTTAACTGTTAAACTCTGAACGGACAACAAGCCTTCATTCCCCGTGGCTATGTAACGCTTTCAATTCGGAATATTCCAATTCAACATATCATTATGCCTTTCAGTGCTTAATTCATCACTACTTTGACAAATTCCGCATCAATTTATTATTATGCATTTCAATACTTAATTTAATTCTACTTTGAGAATGTATGCCGCGCTACACTGCACGTGCAATGCAATCATTTTCATATAAACTTCAATAAACAGTTAATTCAAAGAGAAATACAGTCCACTACTTTATTTCATATTTTACCAGCCAACTCATCACCTCCCGTTGTACGACCAACTCAAGAATATCTCGAGAGCGTCGAAGACGGAACATTTGGTCCTCCGGGCCGGATCGGGATTCGGATCTATATTTCATTTAATGGGCCCAAATAACATTTTGTTCAAGCCCGAATCTTCTCAAACGTAAAATTGCTGGCCGTGAGCATACACTTTCAAAAAAAACGTCATAATTTGCCGTACAAGCTTCTACAGGACATCACCTCTAAGACCGCAAGATATTACAATTCATCGTCACTTGTTATTCATCAGTGAAAATTAGAACTTCAAGGCTGCACAGAGAGCCACAACTTTAAACATCACCCGACAAGCGGAAACAAGACTTGCGCCACCAATCCAAGGCCAGCCGGACAGGATCGCCAAGGAAACGACAGGCAACGGAGCCATCTTATACCTGCCGAGGACTCTCATAATCCAAGTGACTATGGACTTGTATTTCTCATAGTTTTTCACTTATATAATTTTATCAATAACTTGATACAGTAATAATCAGTAATATTTGCAAAAGAATTTTTACATAATCAGAAATCAGTTTCAAGTGACTATAGACCTATATTTTCACATAAATTTTCACTTATACAATTTTACAAGAAATCAGTCAGAAAATTAAATAATGGAATGAAGCTATACGTATATTTTTATTTTTAAATGAGTCATATTTTCAAACAATTTTCATATAACTATTTAAAAAAAAATAATAAGTACATGTTATAATAAGGAATTAGATTAAGTTATATACCACTCACTGGCTGCCGCATTATATCAGAATTTGATAAAGTACTCAAATTACATTAATTGTTCACTTGTTCTGTATTCATTTATCGGTTTCGGATCACAGCTTTCAGTTCAATCATGACTGATGTGAAAGCTTTAATCAAAAAACGTGGCACAATTATATCCCGTATAAACACCTTCGCGGGCAATTTCGATCCTGAAATAAATGATCACCATGCTTTAAAAATAAAACTTCGTCACTTGATGGAGTTGTCCGCGGAGTATGATGAAATTCAGACCCAAATTGAGGCTGATGAATCTGATTTCACATCGGTAAGTAATAGGGTTCAGACAGAGGATGATCTCTGCACTATTGAGTGTAAGCTGCACAATTTATTAGAACGTGTAGAAGAGGTGAACAAAAAACCATTAAATCAAGCGGAAGTTGCGCCAATTAAAACATCCCCTATTCAGTTAGAGCCAATTAAACTGCCCTGCTTCTCAGGCAACATTATTGATTGGCAGCACTATTACAACATGTTCTTGGAGTTAGTACACGTCAGAACCGACCTGACGGATATCCACAAATTGCAGTATTTACATTCTTCACTAAGGGACGGGGCTTTAAGTGTAATAAAGCCTCTCCCAATCACCCATGAAAATTATGCGTTAGCCATTGAGATATTGAAGGCCAGGTATGATAGTAAATTAATTGTCTCAGCGTATCATGTAGGGAATGTCTGGGGCATGAAGTCCATTCAGCAAGAGTCCATGGTTGGCATTTCAAAATTTATTGACGAAGTCACCGCAAATATAAACGCTTTGAATTCATTGAGTTTACCTGTAAATACTTTTGAAATTATTTTTGTTCAATATTTAACGCAGAAACTCGATAACCAGATATGTCGACTATGGAAGGAAAGTCTATCCGACGAGCGATTCCCTAATTTCAACAATTTTATTAAATTTTTAAATGGAAGAAGGCAATTAATGCAAAACGTAGGCGCCTCGACCAGTTCAGCAAACAGAACACAAGTCAGCGATAAGTTCCCTATCGCAAGACTATTAAACCCGTTGAGCTCACTAGGTCAACACTTCATACTCATATCAACAATAACATTTGTCAGCTGTGTCGCGGTAAACATAGACTGTCTGAATGCCCACAATTCGTGGCTACATCTCCCTTTGAGCGAAAGAACTTTTTAATCGAATGCAAACTTTGTTTAAATTGCATGCGTCCAGACCATGAGCCCTCACACTCTCCTTCCAAATTTTCTTGTAGGACATGTTCTAAACGACATCATACAATGATTCACATATCAGGCAGTAACACTTCAAACAGGGGCAACAATCAATTTGTCCTCAAATTGCAAACAAACAAATCTATTCTGTTATCCACCGCTGTCTGTATGACAACGGACCAAGCCGGTAGGAAGCATCCAGTAAGGATTCTATTGGAGTCAGGATCTCAAGAAAACTTCTGTACCATGAGTTTCGCACGCCGCATGGGTCTAAAATTAACCAAGTCTCAACTACCCATCGCTGGTATAAACAATTCCTTATGTCAAGTTGACTTTAGTACAAGGGTGAGGCTGAATTCTCGTTACAAGGATTTCAATCTGTACGTGCATTGCGCTGTGCTTCCCAGTATTACGAATAACCTCCCTGCAGAATCGTTTAATATTTCATCCTTAAATATACCAAAAAACATATTCTTAGCTGACCCGCAACTAAACTTTTCTTCAAAAATCGACATATTTCTTGGTGCCCAGTACTATTTACAATTGATTGAACCGATCAAATTCATCCGCAGCCCACGCTTTCCCATAATACAGGAGACAAAATTGGGATTCATCCTCGCTGGTACCTTTTAATGTCGACATGACAAAACCTGTTTCATCATTTATAGCGTGCGAAGATAACAATGCAATTTCACGCAATTAAAAGACTTCTGGCAATTGGAGGACGTTCCTTTCCGTACTCCCTCAGTTGAGGACTCAGAATGCGAAAGTCATTTTATCGCTAACACTTTCCGCAATAATAGTGGTAGATTTGTGGTGTTCCTACCTCGCAGGGGTACAACTCTCATTTGGGCGATTCTCTTCCCGGAGCTTTTCGCAGATTTCAATCACTGGAACTTAAATTCAAGCAGAACACTGCTCTTCATAAAGACTACAGTAAATTCATGCAGGAATATTTAACTCTCGGTCACATGTCTTTATTTGATTCTTACGATTTGTCAGTCAATAAGTCAGACACCTTCTACTTACCGCACCATTCGGTTTTTAAGGGCTCTAGTATAACCACCAAATTGCGAGTTGTTTTCGACGGCTCTGCCAAAACAACAAATAATTTGTCCTTGAACGACACATTGATGGTTGGTCCCACGGTCCAGCAGGATCTTTTTTCGATTATATCTCGGTTTCGAACGCACCGATACGTCCTCATTTCGGACATTGAAAAAATGTACCGTCAAATTTTAGTTACTCCCAGGGATTCTAATTTGCAACGAATTGTTTGGCGGCGCCCCCCATAGGGAACTTCAATACTACGCCTTGAGGACAGTCACATATGGGATTGCAAGCGCTTCATTTCTGGCCACAAAATGTTTGGCACAAATAGCCCAGGAAAACAAAACTCAACACCCTATAGGCTGTCCTGCTATCGCAAACGATTTCTATGTGGACGATCTCATGACCGGCTCAGATAACCCACACATTTTATCACAAATGAAGTCCGACATTACAAAGTTATTAAGTCAATACTGGTTTACTTTGCACAAGTGGTTTTCCAATGATCAAACCATTATAACTTCACACGCCAACTCTTCCCTCGACTTTAACAAGAATCAAACTATACGTACTTTGGGTATTCAATGGGATATTAACGATGATAGTTTCATATATAGTTTTCAAAGAAATTTCGAAGAGGAGGTATTTAACAAGAGAATGGTATTATCCGTTATCGCCGGAATTTACGACCCATTAGGACTTATTGGCCCGGTTACATTTTGGTGCAAACATTTCATGCAGATACTGTGGTTAACGGGAACAAGTTGGGACGACCCCTGTCAGACTCGTTATCTAATCAATAGGTAGGAGCTTTATGATCAGCTGATATCAGACACTTATATTAAGATTCAAAGATCCGTAAAGAATTTAAGTGATTCCCAAATCATTTCATTTCAGCTCCATGGGTTTGCCGACGCGTCAGTAAAGGGTTACGCGTGCTGCATTTATGTGCGAACGGTGTATGCAAACCACAGCATTTCATCAAACTTGTTATGCTCTAAATCTAGAGTCGCCCCCTTAAAGCAGGTAACATTACCCCGACTTGAACTTTGCGCCTGTCTCTTATTGGCTCAGTTGGTTTCCAAGGTTGTAAGCGCTGTGAGTTATAAATTTGACGAATTGTATTTTTATTCCGACTCAATGATCGCCTTACACTGGATTCACCAGCAGTCTTCCAGATGGAAGGTATTTGTCTCCAGCCGCGTTGCGCAGATACAGCGACTCACTCCAAAGGGTAACTGGCATCATGTCTCTTCACATGACAACACCGCTGATATCCTATCGAGTGGTTGTCTACCCCGTTTTTTACACTGTCACCCACAATGGTGGCATGGTCCATCCTGGTTGTCCAATGAGTCATCATCATGGCCCACCAGTGCTTTCGATGCCCATTCACCCTGCACTCATCTCGATCTTGATCAAGAAAAACGTAAACAAGTCCAAACCACACTGGTTGCCACTCTATCTACGCCTAATTACTTTGAAAACTACTCTTCGCTTTCAAAACTTCTTCCTGTATTTTCTTACTGCCTTCGATTCATTCGGAACTCTAGGCTTCCCAACTTCTCTAGACTGATAGAAACACTTCTTTTTTATCTTCCCATGAGCTACATGGTACACTTTTGATTTTTATTCGTCAGTCCCAACGATCGCACTTTAATATCGAAATCAGGGAACTTGAGGCACAACGCTCTATCCCTAATAATAGCAAAATTCTTTCACTTAACCCCTTTCTGGAAAATACGGGGATATTACGCGTGGGCGGACGCCTTCAGCACTCCCAGCTCACCTATGATAGCAAACACCAAATCATACTACACCCGCATTCTCATCTCAGTAATCATAGAAGGCGAGCATCTTCGTCTACTCCATGCTGGGGTACAATTGACTCAGTACTCTCTACGTCAGAAATACTGGATAATTAATGATAAATCGTACATACGTTCAGTAATACACAAATGCATCACTTGCTTTCGATTCCGTGCTAGGGGCTCAAGCCAATTATTAGGACAATTGCCCTCTTCCCGAGTTACTCCTGCTAAGCCATTTTCTCAATGTGCAGTCGACTACGCCGGTCCTGTATTTGTACGTCAGGGCGGGCAGCGTTCCAAATCAATGTCAAAGGCTTATATTTCCCTATTTATAAGTTTCAGATCTCACCTCAGACGCTTTCATAGCAGCCTTAAGACGTTTTATAGCTCGAAGAAGCATCTCTTCACAGATATTTTCTGACAATGGTACAAATTTTCGTCGTGCTAGCAGTACACTTCACGACTTATAGAAACTTCTCCAATCAAACGAATTTGAACAGACTACCCAGGACTTTACCAGTGCCCAAGGAATCAAATGATCCTTCATTCCCCCGTCAGCACCTCATTTCGGTGGCCTGTGGGAGAGTGGAGTCAAGAGCGTCAAGTTTCATTTGCGGCGCGTTGTCGGCAGAACCATTCTCACGTTTGAAGAGTATTACACCATTTTAACTCAAATAGAGTCCTGCCTCAACTCACGCCCCTTGTTCGCCATCTCAAATAACTCTAGGGATCCCGAGCCTTTGACTCCAGCGCACTTCTTGGTTGGTTCTCCACTCACTTTACTCCCGGAACCTGACTATTCCGAAGTCAAAATTGGTCGTTTGGGTAGATGGCAGCTGCTGCAAAGATTCACTCACTCTATATGGAAGAGCTGGTCAAAGGATTATTTGCACCAGTTGCAACAGCGCACCAGGTGGCGTCTCCAGTCAAAAAATTTGGCTCCCGGACAACTCGTCCTTATTTTGAAAGATAATTCCCCCCCCCCTGCAGTGGAAACGCGGTGTAGTCACTCAGGTCCATTTGGGTCAGGATTCCCTAGTGCGCGTTGCGGATGTTCGCACCGTAAACGGCATCCTACGTAGGCCCATTCACAAATTATGCCCACTTCCAGTGGCCACAGATTAATTACACTAACGTTCAAACGACATGTACTTTTGACTTGAACTTTATTCGCATTCTCGTGCTTCATGCCTGGGACATGCCCCGGGCGATCGCATGCTTGCCATTTGTTATTCTTATTATATTATTAAGTATTATTGAATTTTGGGTGTCATTATTCTATTATTATGTAATGTCAATTAATATGTCTTTCGTATTATCATATTATTATGTATTATTGAATTTTTGGGGTTATTATTCTATTATTATGCAATATCAATTATTATGTCTTTCGTATTATCATATTATTATGTATAATTGAATTTTGAGTGTCATTATTCTATTATTATGCATGTCAAGTATAATGCCCTTTATTATTGTATTATTATTTGTTATCCTTATCATATTATTATGTATTATTGAATTTTTTGGGTCATTATTCTATTGTTATGTAAGTTCAATTATTATGCACAGTCAATTATTATGTCTTTCGTATTATCATATTATTATGTATTATTGAATTTTTGGGGTTATTATTCTATTATTATGTAATGTCAATTATTATGCACTGTCAATTATTATGTCTGTCTTATTCCCATATTATTATGTATTACTATGTCTTGACACTTATGATGCACTATTCATATAATAACTTAAACTGCAAAATCACCCGATTTTGTGCGGGCAGTATGTTAAACTTTGTACCTTTTAATATCTGCAATGTAAGCGGCGTGCGCGTGCAGTGACGTCATCCCCCCCGCTAAACTGCTGCCAGCGTGTCCCACACGCTGGCAGCAGCCTAGTTAGTTTAGTTAACTGTTAAACTCTGAACGGACAACAAGCCTTCATTCGCCGCGGCTATGTAACGCTTTCAATTCGGAATATTCCAATTCAACATATCATTATGCCTTTCAGTGCTTAATTCATCACTACTTTGACAATTTCCGCTTCAATTTATTATTATGCATTTCAATACTTAATTTAATTCTACTTTGGGAATGTATGCCGCGCAACACTGCACATGCCATGCAATCATTTTCATATAAACTTCAATCTTTCATATAAACTTCAATAAACAGTTAATTCAAGAAAAATACAGTGCATTACTTTATTTCATGTCATACCAGCCAACTCATCACCTCCCGTTGTAAGACCAACTCAAGAAAATCTCGAGAGCGTCGAAGACGGAACAGTACCATTACAATCTGTAATGGTTACAAGCATCTTATTATTAATATTTCATTTCATTTCTTATCGCTTTATTGGTGTAAGTTACTAATTATAACCAACAATTTATTATTTATCAACACGTTAATAACTCATTCCTAACTTAATCTAGTCTATGATTACTAGCCAGTAATAAGTGAGAACAGAGACTCCACTCATTTTAACAAACCAGTATTTTTCCTTAAGCCTTGTTTCAGAAAGACTAGGAATAAATTTTTCTCACTAAGTCGCGTTGAAACGGTGACATTTAGCGAGAAGTAAAAAGTAATAATGCCACCGCCCACAATAATATCCCCACAGTGACGGGGCCAAGACGCCTGGCGCCTGAATGCGGCCCCTCTCTCTGGATTCCCACCAAGGTTTTATTGTTTCCCACAGAGATTCCAATTCTTTCTACCAAGTCGACGAGCATTGTAATTCACTCATTCTATTCTCACTAAAGAGTTTATTTATTTCGCTACGAACTACGATTATTTAGATAAATTGTCTTGAATTTTATTACCTCGGTTTTTGTAGAAAAATTAATCCTTGTGATAGTTATTGAAATTTCTTCTATTTGCGTCAAACGACAAACAGCTGAATGTTAACTCTAGGAGTTCTTAAATACAAAACTAGTTTGTTTATGAATACATTTTACTTATGAATATTATTAGATCTAAAATCTGCAATGGTGGTATATACACGACATCGTCACAGGTAAAAGGAAACAGGAGTTGTAGTAGAGATCCAAGATCAAGATCATTAAAAGCAATTTTTATAATAATAATTATACTTTTAAAGAAAGAACCAAATTAGGAATGTCGCGTTAATAGTTAGTTTATTTTCGAATAAAAACTGAAATCTGAATACAATTTTTAAGATATTAAAGGGCCAGAGAAAAAACAATTGGAAAAAGCATCTTCCACGAAAAATATTACAAATCTATTAATGATCTATTAATGGAAAATGTACGTAAGAGTAGACTTGTATGCGTGCACGTACGCGGGCGCGCGCGGGTGTCCTGCGTTTCTTACATGTTATTTCTAAAATGTATTTTCCTAACACAACAAATTTCTTTTAAAAATTTATCTACGCTACAAATCAAATCATAAATGTGAATTATAAGAAAATTGTATTTAATGATTATTACTTTAATTGCATAAAAACGTATTGTTTCCTACATTTTAATTATAAAGTTAATTAAGCATTAAAAATTAAATATGGTAATAGGCGTCATACAATATTACTTATTTTTTCTTATATATAGTTATGAAATTGCTACCGACTGAAGAAAACCCACTCCTTAAGATCTGTTTCTTGTTAGCGAATTGCAATATTTTCTAACTTTAAAGACAGATAATATAGTTCATGAATGTGACATTACTGTATGTTTAAACTGAATGGTAGAGGGGTAACAGGAAAGCAAAATCTATTTAGCGTACCAAAATCGCCTAGAACTACCGTAACCTTGAGTCTGGCAGTTTATATTAAGTAATTAAAACTTTCGTATGGAATTCTGAAACTAAAAAGATACATGTTTTATTCTTCGTATTGTTTAAATTAGCAGCCATCCTTACTATTTCTTTTATGAATTTGCTAACTGCTATAATTTTTTATTGTTCGACTAAGCTTTTCGTCATTACTGACATCTTCAGGTCTTCAACAAGCCTTGTTTAAGACCTGAAGATGTCAGTAATGACGAAAAGCTTAGTCGAACAATAAAAAATTATAGCAGTTAGCAAATTCATAAAAGAAATAGTAACAAAATACAGCGTTTGGAAAATTTAACCCGTTCAATTATATTTTATAAAAGTGTATTATATATATTGGCAAAGTGTATCTCTAACGCCTTCCTAAAATAAAGAACCAACATACCAATATCCAAATTTATTATTATATTGATATATACTCAAATTTTCCCTCTGTTTAAATTTTTATTAATAAAAAAATAAAACATAGAAAAATCAAAATAATAAATATAATAATTTTGCATACACAGACAATATTAATCATAAAATTGCAAAATTATTTACAAACCAATATATAAAAATTACCTTTAACATTTAGCAGTAATGAAACAGATTTTGATAGAATCAAACCTAAAACAGATAAATTAATCCGTAATTTAAATGGAGTATATAAATTTGAATGCCCTCACTGCAACAAATATTATCTTGGCCAAACCAAAAAACATTTAAAAGAATGATATATATACAACACCGAAATTCATATTTAAAAACAGATAAATATCATAAATCAAATTTAGCTACACACTCTATAAAAAACAAACACACATTTCCAAATTTTATTAATATCAGTTTATTAAAACACAAATCGGTCCAAAAATGACCTTCCGGGAAAATTTGGAAATATTTACACTTAAACAAGTTATAAATGAATACCAGAACACATTCCGATTAATACAACGAATGATAATATTTTCAAATTGCTAATTTAAAAAATAATAAATATTTATATTATATTTTACAGTTAATTGTATAACATATTTTATATACACATATAAAATATTAAATTTAGTCTACATATAAAACAGCTGTTTTAAACAATTGATTTCACAATTTGAATTTATTAATTAGGCCTATATCTGCTGATGACAGTTATATTACTATCGAAACGTTTGTAAGTTACAAAATAAAAAATATATTCTTGGTAACTTTTTTATTATTATTAATAATAACCAAATTTATAAATAACAAAAGAATTAATCGAAGTATTTTTCTTTTTCCAACTTTCGCATTATCACAATTTTTAAGAAGTATTTAAAATATCAAAGTAAGTTTTTATATAAAGGAACAATAATAAAGTAAATTTATGTCGCCCTGAGGCAGATACAATTCAAATGGCGCGCAAAAATTATTACATTACAAATATTAATCAGTTTAAACCCGGTACGCAGGTAAGTTACGTTCCTCCCCAGTTGGAGATAAGAGACGCCTCCATTCATAACAATTGTTGCTGACGCCTCCGTCCATGTTTCTACCTTTAATGAAAAACGTTGTGTCGTTTTTATCTTCTACAAACTTGTAGCTATTACCCACTTTAAAACTATTTCTCTACAACATTATTTTAATATAAACGCATATTGCAAGCAGAGTCAGAATAGAAAATAATTAAATACGTTTTATTTATATCACTAAAACTACTTGATAAGTAAACCTTTTTGGTTTACCTTAACTAATTAAATTATTAAAAATTTATGTTGGAAGTGTATAATCAGAAACAATTTCAGAAATAATGTTACGTTTGTAAAATCATTCTGTGTACACATATATATTGTAAAGAATCGTTGTTACAGTGTACTTATGTGTGACTCCCGTGTATCAACGTTAACCCCCACGTTGAATGCGGCAATCTGTAAATCACTAAATTTAATCTGGTTTAGGGTTTAATCAAGCTCCACGTTGGTATGCGTCAATTTGATATCAATATACTATATTAGTTGTATTTCTTATTTAATTACAGTTACAGTTTGTAGTTAATTTCAAAAAATTTAAATTAACTAATTCGATCTGTTTAAAAGGAAAATGTTTATTATGTTGTTGTAGATGCGACCTCCTGCAACTCAATATTAATAAAAAAAAATTTTATTTATTATATCATTGCTGCAACTCGTATGTTGAACATAGCCCTGTGTTAATCAATTACTAAGTGTTTTACCAGAGAATAACTCTATATTACAGGTATCCTAGTTAATAATTCGGTAATTCTCTCCAACCCTATTCGGTCCGTATTATTTAAATTAATTCAAGTGTGGCGAAGAGAATACGTTAGTTCGGCACTCTCCCGTTTCCACCAGCTGTCTGCAGCAAGCGCGGCTATTCGTAATTGACCCGTTTTTATAGGTTAGTTAGTTTCACTTGATAGTTTAATCACCTTCTTTATCTGTAAATTACTCCCCCATCAAAATACAATACCTATTCTACAATAACACAGAACATCATTACATACAAGAAGGATTCTTTATTGATATTATTTTTTAATTTCCAACAGTCTTCCTCACAGTTTATCTGATCGTAATATCGATCGTACAATGCTGAATCGATTTGTTAATGGACTAGTACTGTATAATACAATTTCAATATAATTTTTGTTTATCTCTTATCCCAGGGTACGTGTGATTCTTTTAACGATTAGTAAGGCCAGGTAATGCAAAATTAAGATTACTAAGTATTACAA
This sequence comes from Magicicada septendecula, assembly GCA_034769895.1. Taxonomy (NCBI): domain Eukaryota; kingdom Metazoa; phylum Arthropoda; class Insecta; order Hemiptera; family Cicadidae; genus Magicicada; species Magicicada septendecula. The sequence goes on along the minus strand of CM068372.1, from coordinate 107,162,297 downwards.
ATTGTTATTAATTCTTAATGTATAAAATTAAATATAAGCTGGTGTTACCGTATAATGCGATACTCAAGATAGCCGTGTCTGTTTACAACCGCATGAAGACGTACTGATGAGGTTACTTTTGACCAGAAAATGTGTCCAGATTATCAATAAAGGTTGAAAGGTGATGTCCCGGAGTGTAACAGGAATTCTTCTGTTCTTCGTTCTTCTTCGCGATCCTCGTGGTTGCCGGTCCCAGTGGAATTGGTGTAGTATTATAATTTCTTCAATCTCTTGGAAGTGAGGTTTATGTCTCCAATACCAAAGGTTCTTGTGTATATTTGGTTTATATTTGCATTAATTTTGACTTCTTGTCCATTCAATAAGTATCTTGGTTTAATTGTAAATCGGGTTCATCATCATCTTTAATGGAATTAGTTTGAAGAAGAAATTAGTAATTCCGCTGCTTTTGGGAGGTGTATAATTATATTTCCCGAGATCTAGTTCAGTAATTATTCATCAGTTTTGTTTGAATGGATTGGCTTTAATACATTAGATTTATTAAGGTTGATTCATTTTATTTTATTTTTTGTTTAAATTTGTCTACTGAACTGTTCCCAATAGCATGTAACAATCGAATGTTAGGTTTTTTAAATTCTCTTCTGGATTCGTATTAATTTAACTTCACCCATTAGCATATAACAACCGAATGTTGAAATCAACAAAATTTATTGCATTTTAGTTACCCTAACAACCATTACTTTCTGTCATTGGATAATATTTGATATCCTAGAGCCAGAATTAGAAAATATTACTACTCTTTTTACTTCCATATTCCTTAAGGAATGGAAGTATGGTGATGGCAAAAAAATCGTGTTCGAGATTATTGCAGATTCTGATTCTACTACACTCAAAACATGAAAAAAAGTCGTTTTCCGAAAAGTGTCTGTGTGTGTGTGTGTGTCTGTGTCTGTAGATTTTTTTTCTATGGGAAACGATAACTGCCGCAAATTCACACAGAATCAAATAATTTTTTGCATGCAGCCCTGATTTGCAGAGTACTCACGACCTATTGTTTTTGGTGAAGATCGGTTGAGGGAAAGGGGTAGTTTACCAGCAACGGGTTTTTTTTATCAAGGGAAATTTTTTTTTTTTGGCAAACGATAACAGCCGCAAATTCAAACAGAATCAAATAATGTTTCGCATACAGCCCTGAATTGTAGAGTTCTCAGGACGTATTGTTTTTGGTGAAGATCGGTTAAGGGAAAGGGGTAGTTTACCTGTAACGTTTTATGTTTTAACAAGGGTATTTCTTATGGCAAACGATAACAGCCGCAAATTCAAACAGAATCAAAAGATTATTTGCATACAACCCTGAATTGCAGAGTTCTCAAGACCTGTTGTCTTTGGTGAAGATCAGTTAAGGGAAAGGGGTAGTTTACCTACAACGTTTTTTATCGAGGGTATTTTCTATGGCAAACGATAACAGCCGCAAATTCAAACAGAATCAAATAATATTTTGCATACCGCCGTGATTTGTAGAGTACTCAAGACCTATTGTTTTTGGTGAAGATCGGTTAAGGGGAAGGGGTAGTTTACCAGCAACGTTTTTTTATCAAGCGTATTTTCTATGACGAACGGTAACTGCCACATATTCAAACAAAATCAAATAATTTTTTGCATACGTCACTGAATTGTAGAGGACTCAAGGCCTTTTGATTTTGGTGAAGATCGGTTAAGGGGAAGGGGTAGTTTACCGGCAACCTTTTACGTTTTAACAAGAGTAAAGTACTTGAAAATTCATTTAAACTTTTTCAAACAATGGTAATTGTAAAAAATAAAATAATTTTGTTGCCAGGCAATAAAATTATAATTTTTTCATTTTAATGTAAATCTGTACATAGTATAAAGTAAAGTCGGTCCGTTTTCTCTCTGTGTTTGAAATCGCTAATCTCAGGAAGTACTGAACGGATTTTATTCAAGTTTTCGCCAATAGATAGAGTGTCTATCGAGGAACATTTATGTGTATAATTAATACATATATGTTGTACATTAGCTTAGCTATCACGGTTTATGTCAAGTAAGTGGTATAGTTTACATCTTATATATAAAAATGAATGTTTCTTTGTTTGTCCCGTATGCGTTCCTATACCATTCATCCGACTGCGATGAAACTTCGGTGAGTTGTTGTGCGCACGTCCGCGAAGGTTTCTTCCACATCTCCTCCTAAACCACTGTACCGATTTCAACCAAACTTGGCACAAATATTTTACGCAACGGGGGAACCAACATAGGATAGGTGTTTTTTCGATGGGGTCCTTTTGGGGGTTCTTTGGGGTCTTCCACATCGCCTCCTAAACCACTGGACCGATTTCAACCAAACTTGGCACAAATATTTTACGCAAAGGGAGAACCAACATAGGACAAGTGTTTTTTTCTATACGATCCTTTGGGGGGTCCTTTGGGGTCTTCCACGTCTCCACCTAAACCATTGGACCGATTTCAACCAAACTTGGCACAAATATTTTACGCAACGGGAGAACCAACATAGGACAGGTGTTTTTTTCGATACGATCCTCTGGGGGGTCCCTTGCGGTCTTAAAAAACTATTAAATCTGGTTACTATGGCAACCCAATAGAATAGATTCTGTTCTAAATATATTATCGCATTAAATTGAAGACCACGCGAACGAAGTTGTGGGGCAACAGCTAATTATTTTTAAGAAGCCTACTTTAATTAAACTTTATTAATTAAACTAACATTTTCATTACGTACAACGTAAAACTCCGTAGCGAAGCACGGGTATTCTGCTAGTCATGTATAAGAGAAAATATATCGTGCGTGGCAGGCAAGCATATCTCAGTTATGTACTGTTTACGTTTCCATTTTATTATTATCACTACCGCAATAAAAAGGCAGTAAAGACACACACACACACACACACACACACACACACACACACACACACACAATTCGCGTTATTGCTGGCCTCATTCATGTTTATTTTCTTACATTTGCACGGTTTTTAAATGGAAAGTGCCGAACCCATACCAACATAACCATTGCAAGCCGAAAAAGTGTCCAGCGTGGATAGCGATTTGCTTCCTGTGGATCGCTAGGCAGTGTAACTGCACGTGTTTACAGAGGAACGATTCATAGACAGACTTTTCGTCTTTAGGGAATGAACCCTCTGCAAGATGCTGAGGGTCCATGAGTGACTTCGGAGCGCTCCTTCTTTTCCGCGTGTTTGTTCTGTGAAACGTACACTGTAGATTCGCAGATTTATTCTAAGCAACGCTCAATAGGAAATGTTGAAAATTTTTGTCCACGGTGAACCCTCATACACACTAAACCTGCTCTGATGTTTTAATTACGGACATCATAATATTAAAACTTTGGAAACTTGAGCTTACTTAATGGAGATCAATCATTAACTTATACAAGCCATTAATTTTATGCATATTTTTTATATATATGTGTACAACGTTATCGGCAACAAAGAAGTAGTTTTTGTTAAAATTCCTTCCCGGGATATTTGGCCGTAGTCCAATGTTTTCTACAAAACCAGACGTTTCGGCAATGCCATTGACTTCCATCATCAGTGAAAATCGAGTGCGATAACGTGAGGTGGTATATGTTAGTGACCACAGTACTGTGGTTAAGGCTGAAGCAGTAAGTAGAAAGAAGTAGTTTCTATGGTAATATTTCATTTCGAAAATGTTTTTAAAAATAAATCTTAGAATGTGGAAGTCATGTATGGTTCTCCATACCGATTTTTTACTTCCATATTCCTTAAGGAATGGAAGTATGGTGATGGCAAAAAAAATCGTGTTCGAGATTATTGCAGATTCTGATTCTACTACACTCAAAACATGAAAAAAAGTCGTTTTCCGAAAAGTGTGTGTGTGTGTGTGTGTGTCTGTGTGTCTGTAGATTTTTTTTCTATGGGAAACGATAACTGCCGCAAATTCACACAGAATCAAATAATTTTTTGCATGCAGCCCTGATTTGCAGAGTACTCACGACCTATTGTTTTTGGTGAAGATCGGTTGAGGGAAAGGGGTAGTTTACCTGTAACGTTTTATGTTTTAACAAGGGTATTTCCTATGGCAAACGATAACAGCCGCAAATTCAAACAGAATCAAAAGATTATTTGCATACAGCCCTAAATTGTAGAGGTCTCAAGACCTTTTGTTTTTGGTGAAGATCGGTTAAGGGAAAGGGGTAGTTTACCTACAACGTTTTTTTAACAAGGGTATTTTCTATGGCAAACGATAACAGCCGCAAATTCAAACAGAATCAAATAATTTTCTGCATACAGCCCTGATTTGTAGAGTACTCAAGATCTGTTGTTTTTGGTAAATATCGGTTGAGGGGAAGGGGTTGTTTACCCGCAACGTTTTTTTATCAAGCGTATTTTCTATGCCAAACGATAACAGCCGCAAATTCAAACATAATCAAATAATTTTTTGCATACGTCAGTGAATTGTAGGGAACTCTAGGAATTTTAATTTTGGTGAAGATCGGTTAAGGGGAAGGCGTAGTTTACCTGCAACCTTTTACGTTTTAACAAGAGTAAAGTACTTGAAAATTCATTTAAACTTTTTCAAACAATGGTAATTGTAAAAAATAAAATAATTTTGTTGCCAGGCAATAAAATTATAGTTTTTTCATTTATGTATTTTTTTCTCAGTTATGTACTGTTTACGTTTCCATTTTATTATTATGACTACCGCAATGAAAAGGCAGGGAAGACACACACACACACACACACACACACACACACACACACACACACACACACACACACACACACACACACACAGTTCGCGTTATTTTTGGCCTCATTCATGTTTATTTTCTTACATTTGCACGGTTTTTAAATGGAAAGTGCCGAACCCATACCAACATAACGCATGCAAGCCGAAAAAGTGTCCAGCGTGGATAGCGATTTCCTTCCTGTGGATCGCTGGGCAGTGTAACTGCACGTGTTTACAGAGGAACGATTCATAGACAGACTTTTCGTCTTTAGGGAATATTTAGGCAATATTTCATTTCGAAAATGATTTTAAATATAAATCTTAGAATATGGAAGTCATGTATGGTTCTCCATACCGATATTTATTAAAATACTCCATGCTTGGAATTACACCAAATTACATTTACCAAATAAATTGGAATTACCAAACTCTCACTTAATCTGCCTTATTAAACCGTATACATTTTACTATAATTTCATCTGACTGGACTTATTAAAAAGGTATTAATTTCCTTTTACAAATATTAAATTTAGGTCTATTGGTTTTATTACACCGGTTATAATTTTGTTTTGTTTTTAACTTAATTTTTCTTTACCTGACCTACTGTACAACTAGTCACTGGCTTATGGCCACTTACATCAATTTTAATTTCCTGGTTTCAATTCATTATATTATTTAGTTCATCATTGAACCCTTCATTGTTTTTTAACATAACTATAAGAACTACTTGCCAACTTATCAACACTTATTGCCTTCCTGGCCAAGTTTACAAACATTATTTTAAACATCTTCATTAATCAATTAAAGTAAATACATTTAACATAATATCATACCTAATACATGTACTTATACTTAATTATTTAAATACAATTTTAACATAAATAAAAGAACTACCACTGACTAAGTACTTCTTTAAAGCAACAGCTCCACACTTACTATCCACAAAACATAAAATAAATATCCTGTAAACACTATATCATGCTACAGCACAACACCAAGTACATTTTATAACACATTAAATATTAATTGAACAGTATATTATACTCAACTCCTACACATTAAACTCCTCCCATTAGACACAATGTTTATGTTTTACATCTCATACTACTCATTACATATTTTAGATTTAGGTACACTTTTAATGTTTTATTACTTAGTAACCTTACTAGGTACCTCTAATGCATTCTTCAGGTGAGATGGGCCCTCTTGTATTTAATTATAACAGGCTTTGGGCATTGTTTTAAATCATGTTTACACAGTTTTTTATGTAACGTCGGGGACCTCAACTCTGTTACGTTACAATATTTCTACGAACTTGCTATGCAGTGTGACAGTGTTGCGTGATCGTATTGATTACATAACACGTACCACGTGTCATGAGCAGCTGAATATTCCTCATGCACCGATATCAAACAAGATATGTCTAGTCGGTGCGATATTTGTGTGTTTACCTGCAGTCTTTGCAATTCAAAACGTTATGACGGTTTTGGCCGCTATTGTGAACATTTCGAGTTGCAGGTCAATTATTCTTCAAGCATCTTCAACTTACTCTCAAGCATCATTACGCAAAAAAGTGACCTTGTCTGCTTATATGAAGACGTAGTAGCATGACAATTCAGCCAGAGCTAAGTTGAAAGTTTGAAGTAGCAGTAACAGTTCTGGGAATTAGATTCACCTCGTGTTATTAAACAGTGTGTTAGCGAAAGTCTCAAATATTTAATTTTTTGTGTTGCAGTTTATCAACATTTTATATGCAATCCTGATAACCATAACGGTCCCTGTAATTCTGCACATTGAACAATTTTTCGAGAACCACATTTACACGTAGTATAATCGTTTTTATTAATAGGCATACACTGTAGACTGTGCATAGAGAATACAAATTGAAAGTATCGATTTCTCTAGTGTTCACTAAATTATTTTATTGTTTCAACACGCGATCCATGCTAACTTGATAACAAAAATATGTTAAGATAATTCCAAAACAATCTAGACATAAACAATAATTACATTATTTGTGTCTACATAAACGATTGTTTGATTTATTGTTAACAGAGTTAATAAAATGAATAGACATAACAGTTTCCGTACAAAAGTTTGATATTATATTTGTTTTATATGATCAGTTAGAGTATGTCATACTTACGTGTATCAACTACTATCAGCAGTTCACCTTTGCTACCGAACAAGGAATGTGGTGACACATGCCATTCCACTGCACGCATCACTGTAATACTACACATTTAAAATACTGTTAACACAGTTTTGGTGTGATTTGACTGTCTCTCACAAGGTGTTTCTTGTAGCGAATAAAAAACACACTTTAGCAAAATATTAAATAAATTGTACTTACATATAATGTACCAACGTTCAACCTAATACTCACACAAAATTACAACTAAATAAGTCTTCTGAATGTCTGAACAATGTTTTCAGAACCAGTAATACACCACCAACACAAACACGCACTATCATTCAATAGACCCCCCGCTTCTCAGGCGTCTCGGCAGCAAAACTGGTGTGCATACAGTACCTTCCACTTACCAACGTTCAACCTAATTCTCACACAACTCACACAAAATTACAATTAATTAAGTCTTCTGAATGCCTGAACAATGTTTTCAGAACCAGTAATACACCACCAACACAAGCACGCACTATCATTCAATAGACCCCCCGCTTCTCAGGCGTCTCGGCAGCAAAACTGGTGTGCATACAGTACCTTCCACCCCAAGAGACGAAAAAATTAGAAATGGTATTCTCAACAAATGATAACTCTCTACAAAATATTTTGAATCTGTTTATAATGTATAGGACGCCTGTCATTTGTACTACGTATTGCTACGTTGGGGAAATAAATAGTACCGTGTCACTGAGTGCATACTTGGCTCTTGGCATGACGAGACATGCGTGGCTGTTCCAGTCGTTTGGAGATTATTGGAGTAATGTTCTGCAATATTTTACGGCCCCTTTCAGATGTTTACTCCATTACTTTACCAGCGTCCAGGCTTGCCAACTCACTACAATGCAAGGCGGCGGAGGTATAAATACTGGCTTTCGAAGCGACCCATTTTAGTTACAACTGGCGATTTTACAAGTTTGAATCCAAGTGATTGTTGCTTTTTAGTGGGAAGTAATTACTGTGTTAATTAGTGCAAGACTGTAATAAGGAAACATTTAAAGTTGTATGTTGGACAGACTTAATTTGAAATATTGTATAGGAGTGCTTTGTTGTTTTATAACTGCTGTTTGTGTCTAATTAAAGTTTGTAATTAGAGACTTCGTTGGTGTCAGTTATACTGTTTCCGCTGAGCGACTCGACTTGTATAATGTTATCCGTCGTAACAGTATAAAAGCCATGCGTGTAAATTAATCTTCAGAATGGTAACCTACAAATGAAAAAAGAGAAATGACGTTGTGTATTGTTACCGTAATAGTTAGTATTGTTTACCGAAGAATAAGGAAGAATGGGTTAAATGTAAGGAAGTGAATATAACTAAGTGGAGAAGGAAGAAGACATATAAGGAAAATAAAAAAAATTTAAACTCAAATACAGTCAACAGAATGACGTCCATCTAAACAAGCTGGCTAAAAATTGTACGATATCAATAGAGGATGAAAGAATAAATCCTCTAACTAAACGACAAGCTTTTATGTGAGTTAGTGAGTTATTTTGTAAACGAAAGTAAAGGAAGTGTTATGTGGACAAGCTGGTCCTTGAAGGAATACTTTCTACAAAACATTTATTTTGGAATGTAATGTGTGCTTATTGCCCAACTAAGTTAATAGATTCTGTAATGAAATAAACAAATAAAACAATTTATTAGAAAAATATTAAGCCCTCGAAAAACTTCAAAAGGTTGGAAATTAAGAAGTAACGGTGAAATATGTGAAAGTATAGAAAATATAACAGAAACAGTGAGAACAAGAAGACTAGTATATTTTACACATTTATATAGAATGGATGACGATAGGTTAACAAAACAGACCTTTACATATCTGTGGGGAAAGAAGTCAACATCAAGTTGGATTAAAAAAGTAAAAAAGAATTTAGACAAAAATAATATAAACGCAAAAGAAGCAACTGAAAGAGAAATTTTTTGGTCAAAAGTGTTAAAAATGTAAGTAGTCCCAGGGTAAGAGAGAGAAAAACGCAAGATAAAAGTGGACTGGAGACAGGAAGAAGAGACACAGTGAAAAGATGAAAGAATATCGGAGGAACAGAAAAGAACAAGAATAAATAATTTAAATTGACATGTGGTCCTCAGATGGCCAATACAAATATAATGAAATAAACAAGTAAGGATGTGTTACTGTAATTGTGAAGAAAATTTATTTAATTAAAGTGTTATGGTATTACAGTTAAAATATCTGATTCTTCAACTGGTTCGTAAAGTAGAGACGTAACACCAGTGGTAAGAACTAACAAGTCTGGTACTGAAGATGTAGGAACGAAGAAGAAAAACATTTCACAATCTATTTCATACGTATTCTTTGCTTCCTGTAGCTTAAAGTTACTCACAGGTAAAATAGCTCTCACTTATAAACGTTAAATTTACGAATAATTTAGACTTACTAAACACAGAGTTTGGCCAGAACAAAGTTAAAATCAAAATAAATGATAGTAAGTTATTATTTAATCACGATTTGTCGTGTGCGATTACTAGTGCAGAAATAATTTCAATGTGTCAACCGCAGGAAATAATGAGATCAGTCTATTGATAAGTGTATAAATAAGAATACATTATCATTAGTTACGATTGTTGGAAACGCTAACATCAAAGTGTTGCGACTTTTATTCTAATAAAATTGTTTAATTATACTTTTGCCCATCACGGAAAAATCTCAATGAAACTGAAGTAAATAAAAATATGTTAAACAATCCTTTATATACTTTTATTGTTTTATGCGATAAAGTACAATTAACTGCAAATAACTGTAGGGTCTTATAAAAAATGCGTTTTTCTAATAATCACGCAAGGGACCCATGTATATAATTAAGTTGAACTGCTGCTACAATAGATTGTTTCTTAACCTACCAAATAATAGCCAATTATAATTGTTGTTTTTGACTTAGCTTAAGTGCAATTAGAAATAACGTGTATACAAGAAATACAACCGAAATATTAGTTAAAGTTAAATTTATTTAAGATTAAAATTGAATTTTGTATCTTTCTTTAGCAACTGCACTACCCATTAACCTCAACATATTTGCTTTAAATGTTATATATTAATTTTTATTCACTACTGTTCTTCCTTATATAGAAGTATAATTTTGGCTTTGTACTTAATCATTTTTTATCAGGGGCTTGGATATCACCATCATGAATACCCCTCTGTTTCTTCTTGAATCTCCAGTTATCATCTTTTTTAATCAGTTTTCCCGGTATTCACGAGATACGCTTTTCTGCCCTGTATACTATTAAATTATTTTTAATGTACTTTGAAATATGTTTTTTTCCTGTTATTTAACTAACATTTGTTTTTCAAAACAATTTGTGCTCATACTTAATGATTACAGTTAAACTTCATCACATTTTTTTATTCTGTTATATGTTATCAAGAGATACATTTTTATTTCAAGAAAATCCACATAATGCACGTTATACATTAACACGTTACAAGTTTACTTCACATTAATTTATAATGCTGACGTGAATAATCATATATTTTTGACGCCAAAGTTTTCTTGTTGACATAAAACACTGATGATTAGTAAACAGCTGAAAATGTAAAGTGCAAACAAGAGAGACAGAAGCCCTGCTGAGGTTTCTTGATTAGCTTCAAAATTATGTTAATAATTATCAATCAATGTAAAGAAAATTTTAATCACTAGCTTCCTCTAAAGTCACATGGATTGGCTTAACAACTTAACGAATGATAAACAATTGCAGGTTTTACACAAAATCTTGGAACGGCTACGGTAGGAATAACTCACAAGCAGAGATATATGTAATCTAAAACAACTTTCATCATCTACAGAATTAAATACATATCTATAATACCTAATAGTGTTTTGGTGAAATGTTTGGATAGATCAGAAAGCAGCACGCAGATTGAAAACGAAAAGAAAGTAATCATTATGTCTTTTGCAACATGAAGCAAGATGGAAAAACTTACTCTCCTGCAGTCACTCTTTAAAAAAATGAATAGTGCAGTGTATATAATGAAATATTACTGAATTTTTCCTTTAATAAATTATTTTTTCAAAGCTTTTCGTCTCTGACTGTGACTCTCTTACTCTCTCTCTCTCTCTCTCTCTCTCTCTCTCTCTCTCTCTCTCTCTCTCTCTCTCTCTCTCTCTCTCTCTCTCTCTCTATCTATCTATCTATCTCTCTCTTTCTTTTATTTTATTTTTCTACCTCTCACCTCTTCATCATTCTGCATATATCTCTCCTTAGCTATCTCTGTCTCTCTCTATCTCTCTCTCTCTCTTTCTTTTATTTTATTTCTCTACCCCTTACCTCTTTATCATTCTCCATTTATCTCTACTTAGGTACCTACTTACTTTTTTTTAAGATACTCACTGATCTAATTTTACCCAGTCATCAAAAAAATTGTAGAAATTATACAAGTATATTATAGTATGCTACACTGTCTTATAGTACTAAGATTTAGAAACCATTATGGAAACTCACTTAGGAAAGGGAAAAGGAGTAACACAAGAAGAAGGGAAGACAGCAGAGTTATAAAAAGCATTAAGGGAAAAATAACATTCAGTGTTTGTTGTAAAAAAAGCAGACTATAGTGAGCACAAGTAGCTTGTCTGAACCACAACAGCTTGTTTGTACTGAATATATAGTGCTGTCTATTTACATACGTCTAACTTTCCGACGTGAGTTTTAAAATTACAATTTCGTGTACTTCAATCATTAAAATACACCACTTAAATAACATCATTTAATCATAAATCACATTCATTCTTCACTATAGGATAGGCAGACAAAAGGAGCCAGATAAAAGAGTGAATGAAAGACAGAGAAAGGGTGGAAAAGAGAGACAAACACACAGACAAAGAGCGAAAGAGAGGCCAGTATATCAGTATGCCAGTATCTTAAATAATTCCCCAGTTTCGGGATAGGCTTAAATTAATGCGTATTAAGTAAATATGAATGGAAAGGTAAATACGAATGTAAATGGGTCATAACAAAACGACTATAGAATTTATGCAAGGATTAAACCACACTAAAACATTGAAATTTACAATTTGAATTTTATCATTGGTACTCTATAGTGTTGAATATTGTTTTCATGTTATGAATAAAATCAGAAGAATATCTTTAACGTAAACATACGGCTATGAAATTATACAAAACTTTTTTTATTATTGAAAACAGACGGCTACGGATAAAGTAAAAATAAAACCAAACAAATATAGAATGTATATGAAGCAATATGTTTTCCTATTTAGGTATTTAGGCTAGACAAGCATTCTGACCACACTGAAATAACAAAAACAAAACAACATCATTTATTGATGGATTATCGTTAACTAATCACTAGATGCTGTATTGTAATACGGAATATAAAGGAAACAATACAAATGATGCAAGTTTAGAACGGGTCTGTACCTTTATAAAATTGAATAGAGATTTCTATGAACACTGCAATGTTCAGTTAATTAGGAATCTAAACTGATCCCTGATGGTGTGCTTACTATTGTCAGTATAAAATAAATTTTAAATAACTGCACCCCTTTGAAATAATTGCATTCATTTATACAATGCAAATAGTAGAGATTGTGGTTTACGGCAAAATTAAAATGTATTGTCCAATTAGACCCTATCGTTCCGTGCAGTCACTGTCTAAAGTATTATTACCCAATAATACTCCAATCCAACCAATACCACTTTTCCAATAATACTTTTGTTTCACACACTAAGTTTTTTTCTCTCAGTTTGTGTTCATGCTTCTTAGTATATGGAATTGGATATAAATAGTCCTGTTGCAAAAGATTTTAAAGTCACACAATTGTTTGAAACTTGTATGTTCATATACTAATATACCTTAAATTATCTAAAAAAGATGAGGAAATTTCACATGAACCTAGTGGAAGTTTACCAAAAATATCACATTAGAAAATAGATTAATTTCTTTGGAGTATATTGATAGAAACAATTTTCTTCTTCTTCTTCTTCTTCTTCTTCTTCTTCTTCTTCTTCTTCTTCTTCTTCTTCTTCTTCTTCTTCTTCTTCTTCTTCTTTCTTCCTCCTCTTCCTCCTCTTCCTCCTCTTCCTCCTCCTCCTCTTCTACTTCTAATTTTATAAGAATCCAGTGTGTGTCTGACTCCACCAAAATGTCGCGCCATGTCCTTTTAAGATGTCCTCTTCTTTTCTTTCCGGAGACTATATTCTTCATAACTATTTTTATAAGTCAATTCTGGGTCATTCTTCACATGTGCGTGCGACTCTTCTCTTTTCTCTAAACAAAATGATGTATATTTTGTACGCAGCACTTTCTCTTGTATCATCACTCCTCTTTCTGTAAAGTAACGTCAGGTCCATTAAGGGTTTAACTTTGGTAGCTTTCAATATTCTTATTGTTTTCAAAGTGATAGCTATCTTTTTAGTAGCACGGTACAATATCAAGGACACCACTTGAGCTTTATTGGTGCACCTTGGTTTCAGTTAAAAACTGGTTCAACCTCATTGCGTTATTAAAGGAAACTAATATTCTTGAAACATTACTTTCTTGATGATTTACTTTAGCCACTAGACACTGGTGAAAAAGTATTTCTATGCCAAAGCACTTGAAAATATTTCTACACATGCCTCGGGAATAGTGTTCTTAAGAGGAGTTAAATGGTGTCTTATACTTGATCGTATAAAGAATGAGGTCATAAGAGAATAATTTCAAGTACACATCTTAAACGAAAGACTAAAACATTTTAAACACGGTGTAAAGAAGACTCAGAAAGAATGTCAGATTCAAGACTGGCCAAATAATTACGGAAATTTAAACATACACGACAAAGGTGTGTGGGTATACCGAGGAAGAGATGACTGAAGAATCTTTGAAGGCGGAACAGACAGGACCTTGCCTATTATGCGAAGATGATGGTGCTGGTGATGAGTTCTGTTCTATCAGAGTATGACGGAGAGCAACAAAATTTTACATCAAATTCTAAATACACTGGGCCTTCAAGAAAGTTAACTAGTCTACAAAGGTACCTCTAATTGTATAGAATGACGACGATTCAAAGAACGATATCTTAGATTTTTTAGAATATATTTATGAATATAATTTTTTTTACTCTATAATACATTTATTTTGATAGCATTTGGAAAAGATTGTAGGCATGATTAATTTACAAGGTCAGTTTGCTACCTTAGTGGAAAATCACCAATCTAGAGGGCCAAGTATCCCTCTGTAGGGGTTGCGGTTTTAGGGCGCCAGAATGTCTCAGAGGGGATCGGGTACCCTTACATCCACTGTTCTTGATGATGGTCGCTTGTTAGTATTTACAGTTTAGAGTAACCACCTATCAGCCTTAATAGAGAGACTCTAACATCCCAGGCCATTTCGTTCCATTAAAGAAAGCAAACATAAAGGATTAAAAGTGGCAGACAAGTATATGTAGAGGAATTGGAGTGAATCAGAGATGAGGTCGTAGGACATAATTTGTCCGAGGCCTGTCCGGTAAGGGAGGTTCTATAACCAGATACGGTAACGGTACGCTAGAACCAGATACGGGTTCTAGTCATATCAGTTAAGTTCAAAAAATATATTAGGAATAAAAATATATAGAAGAGGTTAAGATGAAAACTGAACAGTAAGGAATAAGTTGAGTTCCACGATGTACCTACCGGACAGTCAAAGGTGTATCCACAGTGGGAAACCCGATAAGCGTTCGAAAATGCATTGTTCAGTCCGACTTGAAAATAACCTAACAAGTCTATTGCTGGAATAGTCGGTTGCTGGCTATAAAATTATAGTACTTCAAAAATGTTAATAATTGTCACTTATATTGTCAATTATTAATTATACTTTAATTACATATGTTCATAATTTAGATATCAATATTTTATGTGAATTTGTGAATAAAATCTTCTAATCGTACTTTGTTAACGTTTTTATTGTTTTGTGTATGTTGAATATTGGAAAATTAATTACTTTGTGTTAAAAGATTTTCTCGAATTATTTAGAAGAGTCTCCTGATTACAGGAAAATTTCTGATTACGTGTTTTGTAGTAATCTGCCTGGGACATTAAGTGTGCGGTTGGTAACACTGATAAGCAGCAAGTACAGGCGACGTGACACATTACTGGGTGTCGTCTGTCATTCGTGTCCGCCACTAGCTTGAGGGAAGGCTACGAAATTGTTTTTTGTTGTGTTGACGGTAGGGTGGGGCAGAACGCCACTTTCTTAGAGGAAAACTGCTCACCACAATAAATTTTGCTAGCAGTATTTGCTCCAGTAAGTCGATTACATACTCCGTTTGTAAATGTAAATTTATCATCTTGTATAAAACAAGTGCCTTATGAATCAAAACCATTTACTATAATTTTTTTTATCGTATAAAAAGATTATTACTGGTTATAGTTAGCAATTAATTATAAAAATTAAGAAATTTTCGTTCTCTTTTTTAAATGTAGGGTAACAATAATATTACTATCAAAGGAAGGAACTCGGCCATAAATGTTAACCATCTTTAAGGAAACTGAGATTCAAATAATTATAAATATTAACGATTGAATCTTAAAATTAAAAGAACACTTATTAAAGAGTTCATTGAGACAGAGAATTTTATTAAGTAGATACCAATTAAGAATATATAAAATGCCTTTTTTCCTTTATTTACTTTGTTTTTCCTTAATTTTTATTTACTTTTTCTTTTAATTTTCGCATATATTTTTTCAGAAACACGCCAATTGTTTATATCAAACATAGCTGCAAACCTATTAGGACTTTTCGTTTTAGAAAGGAGATATATTTTTATTAACTTAAAGACAAATATAAGTATGAATTTTATACAGAAACTTTCTTTTCTTAATTTAAAATGTTGTTAGCCGTAGGCACTTAATTACCAAATGTGTAACTTTGCTATACTTTCTGCGATTTACAAGCTTTAAATAATTTCCTTATCTTGTGATAATTTTTGCCGAGAAACGTATAAAAGTGTAGACATTGGAATTTGTTAAATTTACTAAAAAAAAAATGCAATCAGTCAGTAGGTCTGGTAGAGAGAGTATTTAGAAGAAAAGAGCGCTATGTATTGGCATTTTCAGTAGAGAAGGTCTTAGACAAATGGAAACGACTGACGATTTCTAAAAACCTGTTTTTCGGACGCGCATAACGCAAATCGTTTCATATGAACTGATCTTTGTTTCTATTTTTATTTGCAGTTTTTACACGTTATGTATTACATGTCTCACACAAAGACAAGGAAGTATTCTTTTGTGGTGGGTGGAAGAATTGTTTATGCCTAATAGATGTATAATAGGACTAGACATAATACGCATAATAATAATAAGTCGAACTAAGTCTCAAACGGTGATTAGCACACATATCTACTACACTACGTCAGCAGGTACGAGCAGACTAAACTGAGCAATTTTATTGGGTCAGTAATACCAGACGTCGACAGATGATGCAGCCAGACGAAGAACAACGGTGTTTACGGTTACAAATTTATACTAATGTTTTATATGTAAACATACACTATGGTTTTTAAGCACTAAGTACAACAGTTTTTATTCTCTACTTAATTACTGTTCTCTACTATTCTCTCTATTTATAATTTTTCTCTACTATTCTTATTAAAAAGCATATTTTGTTATTAAAAAGTTTTACAAATACGGTTAAAATAGATTTTTACACGATTATGTGTAAATCAAAGGTACGAAAATGGATTAAGAAATACAAACTGAAACTATGCAGAGCTAACAAATTACAGTGACATGAAATAACCTCATAAGTAAAAGAGACAACAACATGCAGCTTACATAAAACGATTGTGTCAACCAACTCTATAATATGGAGTCCTTAGCAGCAGCAGCAGCAGCCAAAGACAGATCACAAATAACACATTTAGAGACAAATTATCCAAGAAGACGTATTGGAAAAGTTAAACATACGGTATACGAAATCCAGTGTAATATAGAAACTCGAACTAGTAACGCAACCTAACTAGTAACTATTAACTAGTAACTCTAACTAGTAATGCAGTCTAAAGAAAGTAGCTGAATCGTATGCACATATATTGGGACCAAGTAAGATACAGTAAGTAGTCTTTACATTGGTAGTAGATTTAAGAAAATTAGAGGAGTACGCAAATTTCATTGATAAGATCACACCGGAGATATAATAATTACCAAAAGGAAGAACATTATAGAAATTTGACTAGGCGGCGAAATCTACAGAAGATGAAAAAAGTGTCTGATATTGCAAAGAAACCATTATCATCATCAACCTCAAGGATTGGGCACATTCTGAACCTGTTCCAGGACCCACTTTGCTCTCGGCCGTCCTACATCTCCACCTACAACCCCTACATCTTTCCCACTGGTCTATATTCCATTGCTAGCACTGATATCCTGCTCTCCCCATTCTTTCCAAATGTTTATACAACCTTCGTTTGTTGCTCCTTAGCTGTTCAAACAACGGGCCGACCCCCACTTATGTCCTTATGTCCACATTCTTCTTTCTATCGAGAATGGTACCCCATTGATATAAAATCTACAATAAAAAATTTGCATTCCATTTCAAAGTATAAATGGAAAAAAGAAAAAAAAGAAGAAGAAGAATAACAACATCACCATGTAACTAAAAACTATTGTATACAAAAGATTACTATAAATCGAATGGCAAATATCAATAATAAATTATGACATAATTTCTTCACTATACAAAGGATATTTAAAAGTAAATAAATGATCATTCTCTCTCTTTCTCTCTCTACACTCTTTCTCTCTATCTCTTTCACACATACAAACACACTTTGTCTCTCCTTCTCAATTTTTCTCTCTTTTATAAGTACATTTGTACTTTTATAAGTGCATGTACATGTCATATACTTAATTTCTTTAAGGCTTATCGCGCTTTACAAAATATACGTCTTATAGGAAAAAATCGTAGAGACTGGAAATTAAGGGTAAGAAAAACAATAGTCAGAGAGAAAACAGCGATGAAGAGAAATGGAAAGGAAAGGCGAAAGACAGATGTTTCTAAGAATCTGTGGGACTAAAGAGCTTCAACAGACAAACGCACAACAAACTGCCAGAACCGTACTCCACTGTTTTATGTGAATAAAACGAACATTTTGCTGACTTTCAGACGAACGTAGTGGTTGCCACTACAAATATCACCCAAAAGAAATAAAGTTTGACTAGTCTTTTCGTATATTTCTTACTGTTCTATTGCAGTCTGAATCACAAGATTTCTATTTATAGTTGTGTAAGCTGTAACTTGGGAACTATAGGCTTTAGCTCACGTCATTCTCTTAAGTTGTCTACTTGACTTTCCGGATACTATTTATATAAAAATATTAATAGAAAAAAAAGAACAGAAAACTTAAGGCTAATGATCTTATTAATTTCATTAAAAATAACACTGGATAGATTTGCTTAATTTTTAAAATAATTGTTATCTGAGAAACATAATTCCAAGACAATCATTTGCACCACACCATTAGTTGTATCTTCATTTATATACTATACTAAAAATATAACGCGCACGCGAATAACCTGATATTCTATTCATGTTTTAAGATTACAACCACACTTTAAAATTATTATTTTACTCTGGCGAGCAATAGAATTGAATGTGGATAAATAATGATAATACATTTTATTGATTTCTAGTAACTTTACTTTTCCCATTCTTGCTCAACAGGTAACTAATAAACTATTTTATTGCGAAAGAAATTGAAGAAAGGTCGACAGTTGCAAGCTTAGCAATCTTAGCGTCGCATAAGTTTCTCTTTTATACACTCGCTTATCGTTAGACTGAACCTGTTCATTACTGCTATTAATAGAGTATACGACCACCTTCTGTAATAGCGTCGTTTTACGATCCACTACACGCGAATTTCTTTAAAACAATATTCATTCACTCAGTATTTAAGTTTATTTTAACTAATGATACTGCATGTGCCATATATTTTTCTTAAAGCCTTTAGGTGAAGATCAAGCTGATCAAGAAGTTATTTTAGTATGTAGGCAGAGTAAATATGTAATAGAATATAAACGTTTTTACCGTCATTTTTTCTAAATCCCACACACCAACAGGACAACATAGCAATTAAGTATTGCTAATCAGTTGATTTGATTCTCACTAAGTGTGGTACATCAATCGTTTTCAATAATTAGCTACAAATATTACTTTTCCAGAATTTCCAAAATTTTCCAGTATATTTTTACTGGTTGCCAATTCCGTGTTGTACTCCGGTCTCTGAGTAGCCACTGTATTAGAATGAAAGTCGTAAAATGACGTGCCCACGCTCACCAATTTTTGTGTTTTGTAGACTGCATTTTGCGTCGCACTGTTGTCTACACTATAACAAACTATTTATAAGTACTGAATGGTATTCAGAGGGCTATTCAGAAATTAACAACCTATTGACAGGTGGAGAAAAATTAAAATAAAGAAAATATTTTGTTATATTACAATCAGACAAATAAACAAACAAAAAACTAGTAAATTTTGTTATGGTGCTGTATTTTGGTATCATACATATCTATGTTACATTTATACATAATCACTTATTATAACGTGCCACGCAACGTTTGCAGTGTCTTGTTTAAGAACAAGGTTTTCGGCCAAGAGTTGACGACATTAATGAATTAAGATTGATGTCAAAGTGCAAGGCACCCAGTTAGACCGTCATCCAGGTGACACAGCGGCATCCCTGCCTGATTTAATTCGCGGTGTAGCGGGCACGATTCCCTGATCGTGAACGCTCACGATTGTCCGCTAATCCAGTCTATGAACTTCCTTCTATGTCGAGCCTCAAGTACTCGGAGTATGTCCAGTAATCCGTACCTATGCCATATTATCCCTTCGAACAGAGTTACCGCCTGATAGTTATATGGACGTCTCGGTGTCTCCTTTTAATCCTTCGTCCGACGGTGATTGACCGAGGAGACGCCTTCCGCAAAGGTCCATTTGTGCCACGGTCCCGCACGATTCCGAGAGCGTTGGACGGTTTCGCTTTCTCCTTTCCGTCGACACAGAGTATTAACGTCCGACACCTTCCAGCAGTTTGGAGTACAGTCCCGAATGTACCCAATAGACAATAGTCGTTTAAACTAAATGTCAGCACATAAACTTATAGTTGGCAGGAGAGAACTGATAGGCTCTATGCTTCTTTGGACAAACCCCTACAATTACGCCGGATAGATGCGATTCTACTGTAAAACATAAGCACAATATATATTTACGGTATATGAAAAAATTTACTATTTACATAAATTAAGACATAACAAACGTGTGAGGCCGAAACAAGCCTAATCAATGATTAATCCCTGAAGTAGTGATGATGATTTACATAAACTACTCATATTTACATATTTATTATTTACATATTTTTTTAAAGTATTGTTATATCAACCTTCTACTTTATACCACGAAAATATATTGTAACGACGAAACTTTCTCGATCAATGGAGAGCGTCCTTCTAGACGTTTCCCGGCCAGCCGAGCAGGTGCGTGTTACTAAAGTAACCTCTAGAGTTTTCGAGTGCTTGTTGACACGTATTATGGAAAATTATTCTCAAACGATAGGCGACAGCTGCCTCTAAAAGTTAGTTTACGTTGGGCGATTTACTCAGTGCAAATCAAGTGGTTATTAGTGAAAAGTGATTATTCTGCGAAACTTATTAGTTGACATTATTATTGCGTGCGGTCAAATTTAACTTGAATTGTTATACGACACTACCTTGTTGATTACAAATTGTTATTAAAGCTGGTAGTTAGTGATTTTATTGCTCTCTGTATTTTCTTTTTCACTGTACCATACAACGATCAGTGAGACCGTCGTAACAATATGAATGGAAGTTTGAGATCATACTTTGCGATACATCAGCACTAGTGACTTACGTTTCTGCACACACCAACAAACAAATCTTTACACGTCTTAAGTTGTACAATAGAATTACAATAGACAGCACACAGACACTTTACAACAGGTCAATAAATACACTGTCTAAATAACACACACTGAATCACCGAAATCACATGTGGCTACTGCAGAGAACTGCTGATTACTTATATAACAGAAAGGAGCAATTGCGCGACGTAATAGCATCTGTAACAGCTTTCAAATTGTGAAAACAATCGCTCACTGCCTCAAAGGTTCTGCTTATATAATACGTACCTATTTTTCTTTAAGCAACTCATGGCACCTATCGCATGTCCGTAACACTATGTTACAACATATTTGGAAAAACAAGCCGCAAAACTAAGGCTCTAGTAAAACTTTTGTACAACCTATTGGCATTTTAATAGTCGTAATTCAAAATTTTCTGGTCACTGTTGGATAAAAAATATTAATTAGAAGCCAGATTTAAGTCTTGCCATTTACAATATGTTACCTATTTGGTTTACAGGACTTTAGCAACACCTTAATTACAAAATGTGAAGAACATAAGATGTGAGGCTTAGAAAAATATTACTTTGAATAATATAAAATTTGAAAGATATACCTGATATTTTAAACAGTAATTACTTCAGGAAACAGAGAAGTTTTCTGAAATATTTTATTTAAGCTTATACTACAATTAAAAGGGATCTTCTAAACGACTAACTAAATATTCATTTATAACATTCTAGTTCAACAGATTATGAATATGCCCCGTGTTTGTTAGGAACACACTGTGATTTGAAAAGCATTGTTATTCCCAAATTATTCAATGATCAAAGCTATAAACTTGAGTAAGGAGCAATATTTAAATTTTTCATATTGATTTCCGCTGCCTTGAGTACTTTCTTTCGTGCTCAACAAATCTGCAATAAAAGAATTTTACTACATTAAAAGTCATAAAACGGTGACTTGTGCACGCTCAGCAAACTCAGTGTAAGGTTATAAGGTTGTTTGTAGATCGGCTGAATTATTCGTAACGGTGTTGTAACACTTTATGCGAGTTCTTTCGTAGTAGTAGTCTCGTGCAACAATTCACAGCACGCAAATAGTAACGGGTGTATTATTACGTTTGCTCTGAACAATTTTAGTAATTACATATCGTGTAAACACATAAGCAACTATATAAATTGTAAACTCACATACATATGTAATGTATTCTAGTGTATTCTACATTCCCTGGTAGCAGCTTCAATTTAAAGGAAAAAGCAAAATTATGTAATATAATAGAAAATATCTCCTCCTTTTCTAAGTACTACAAACCTGTGCGGATGTTGGCTCCTTCAACTATTTGCACACCATCTTCTAATATCATCTACAGCGCTTTTCCAATGTCCATGGTTTTCGAAGTCTGTACTAACTTTTGGAACCTCTGTTACTTGCATTTCTCTTCTTCTAGTTTCAATAAAATTTCGAGTCTTTTACGTAATTGAACATCGGTCCTCTTCCATTCCATGTATCTTTACCAATTTTTTTCGTTTAGGCTTTATGAAATCTTATAAGACTTTATTACGTAATAATGCCTGTATTATTATTTAATGTTTTAGGATGGTTTAGAATCTGTACAAGCGCTGCTTCATAACATTTATTGACTTCTTAAAATATTTTAATTAATAAAGAAGGTATTATATTGATACAGATCGTGATAAGTATTATTTATAAAATGTTTTTGTTGTCTAATATTAATTTATTTAGCTTAATATTTTCCAGCATTCAGAAATGTCTCCTTCTACTTCTTCTTCTTGTTATTCTTCTTACATACCGCATTGCTTCCAGCGTTGGCCATACATACGCCTCCCTTATGCTTTAACAGTTTTCTCTATCATATGTGGTACCCATCATCTAAACCCAGCATCCAGCCACTTTGCACCGCTCTGAACACTCTACGCGTGGTCTTCATCTTATTGTTCTACTACTCTGTAGAACTCTTGAACTTTATAAGATCAGAATTTCAAAACTAGTTACTTCGTTTACAAGGTCGTTAATTCTTTACTGTTGTGTAATCCAATCATTCAATTTTCCATGGCTTAGGGAGACTATAACAATTTATCTTTCGTTTGTTTTGTCTTTGATTACGTAGTTTTCTGTTTCATGAGAACTATGTTTATCCTCATTACAGTGGGTAGTATGCATTGATCGTTTTCTTATTTTAAGACATTGTTGAACGTTTTGGTTTTCATTATGTTTGTTCGGATACTAAACCAAGTCTACGAAAATCGCCTTCTTATTGTGTTTCGGTACACAATGTAAATGGATTCTTGTACACTCTGCATTTGGCCCCAATAATTTATATTCTTGAATCTATTTGTATTTAATGCAACATTAGTTATTAATAGTTGTTAATAATTATTAACTTCAGTTGTTAATATTTTATTATTAACAACTTAGTTCTTACTTTACCTTTACTTCTTAATTATTTATCTATTTTTTCCTATTTTCAGGCTATACCTGTATCGTCTGCAATCATTAGATAAGGTAGTCTTCCATTATTGATTCATATTTACTTCTACATTTTTCAATGTAAACTGTTTTAGACACCTGTGGTGGCTACTGAAAACGATCGGGAGACACATGATCTTCTTTTCTTTAAATTTCGTAGTAAAATAAATACAATTAATGAATTGTTTTTTTTCGTTTTTAATATCCCGATTTATATGACATTCATAATGATGTCTACTGTATAAAAAAATATTAAATTGAAATTATGGCCGGACAGAACAATGACAATGATTCTTGATCATCTTAAACCAACAAAATTTTTTTCAATTCCAACAGCCAACATATGACTTTGTACTTACACACGTCTGTATAGGTGCGCACCGGATACAGAAGTTGCCTATGAATGTTTGTGCAAGTTCAAGGCTGTATCGTATAGCGGGTTTTATTTAAAGTTCAAATGATTATTCAATATGAAATATTAACTGTGTAAAATATCGAAATCCTCTAAAGCGGTTATGTTCATTGCAAATATGTAAGGGTTGTCAATTTGATATGAAGTTTGTGTAAGTATGATTGCTTGAAATTAAATATCGTGCATAGTTAGATTTTATGTTATTAAGTGAAGTCCGATGTTTAAAGTACAAAATCCGACATGTATAAGTCCACAGTGATGTAATTTTAACATTTAACGACCTCAACTGAGTGAATTATTCTGAAAATAGAACGTATGTTCCAAAACGCGTCATTTTAAATAAAAAACAATGTCACACGACGGAATTAAGGTAATTAATTAATTTATAAATAAAGAAGTGGCTTGGATACCAACAACAGTATGTATTTTAATTACTTTAGACTAGATCACTTGAAATCCCAATTGTTCCTTAAAATCTGATAATAATTTGTCCGTCTAATAATCATTCACTGTCCAGGTCACCGTCTGTAGTTACATACATGGTATCTCACAAACAAACACAAAACACTTTAGGACGTGTTTCAATAGTGAAACTAAAGTAGAATGTTACGTAAACATAAGGCAGAAACACTTTGTTCCAATCAACATGGTGATATAGGTAGTAAATCTTTAATACTTTCTTCCAAATTTGTTGTAAAGCTGAACAGTTTAGAGTCGAAAAAGTCAAAGTTAGTTTAGATTAGGTAAAATATATTAGGTTGAATTAGAATAGATTAGATTTGGACTAACACTTTAGTTTGTTAAACTGCAAAAGTAAATAGAAAGATATAAAACAATTTTGTAGAAAAATTTCATTATCAGAATATTTATATAATTGATGTTAATTTAAAACAAATAAAAGTTTAAGAAATTCTATCGTTCCGCACAACAGGCAAATCAAAATGTAGAAAAAATCTTTGTTTATAAACTACAATAAAATATAGACGCTTCAACGTTTACTTCTTGATTCAAGCAAACAGCTTTCCACTAACCTTGAGACTACAATAGTCGTAACCTTGAGTGCCGGAGGTATACGAATCTCGGAAAAGGGATCACATTCCACATTACTGTACGCAAATGACCGAATAATTATAGGGAAAAGTGAAAATGAGTTACAAAGATCTATGCATACAATCTGCCAGAAATACAACTTTAAGATTTCAAACGCTAAGACAAAAGTAATGACCTTCATAGGGGAGAACCCTGTAAGAAGAAAAATTGTAATTGATACTAGTGTTTTGGATCAGGTATCACATTTTAATTATCTGGGATGTGATATGCCGTATAGGAAGGATAACGATATCGAGAGAAACGTGAATACATTTAGTTATACCTATAACAATAACACGCAGAGGGTGACACATCTTACGTTTTATGAGGTCGTGGCTGTGCCGACTTTAATGTATGGATGTGAAACGTAGATTCTTTTGCTAGAAGATATTTTATAAATACAGGCCTCGGAAATGAAATTTTTAAGAGCAGTTAACGGATTACTTTCATGTCATCATCATGAGATCTACGAAACGACGACATAAGGAAATACGTGAAGTTACAGTCGGTTCTGGAGAGAATAAAGGAATACAGGCAGAATTGGAAGTTCCACGTGGAACTCATGGTAGACAAGCGCTACCTAAACCTAAACAATCATTTAAATATAGGCCAGTGGGAACGAGAGATCGTGGAAGTCCCTGGAACAAAATTTAGAGACTTTGTAAAGTCGGAATGGTCTATAGCTCAAGCCATGAAGAAGAAGAAGAAGAAGAAGAAGAAGAAGAAGAAGAAGAAGAAGAAGAAGAAGAAGAAGAAGAAGAAGAAGAAGAAGAAGAAGCTATTTACTCAGTCGTGAAAACCGATCATCATAATAGTCGTACGGCTGCTGTTACATACAGCAAAGCTTTACTGTAGCACTGCGGTGTAAACAACAATTTGGCTAAAAGAATTTCTTATTTATAACACGCCAGTTTAGATTTTAATTTACTGTCATATAAAGTATATAATTTTGTAATTTATGCAGATTTATGTTGTAACGAAACAAAATGTTACAAAAGAATAGTAAATAATAGCGGAATCCGATCCAGAGAGGAAACAAGAAATAATAATTGAAAGCAAATTAAAGGAAAACTATTTGGTTTGACTTATATAATATTATCCAGAAACCCAGAAATAACCCAGTAGAATAGGGCAGTAAACAGAAAAAAGTGAAATAAATAAACCTAGTAGGACTAATCAACTTACCCTGAATAATAATCCAAACCCAATAAAGAGTACCTAATCCATATAATAAAATTGTATTAATTATAATCATATAGGCCTATAATCAAGGAAAGAAAAAGGGACACAAACCTTTAAAGTAATGAGTGTGATCATAAGAAATAGCGACACAGACTACCGTTAAACAGTGTAATTATTTTTGATGGAAGTGTTTTGTTATTATTAGACAGAATTTTAGTTTATCATACAGACAATAGTTTAGCAGTATAAATAAACTAAAACTGTCAAAAACAATTATTATTATTAAAAGTTTTGTTATATGTTATAAGATTTTATGTCACCAGTTAATTTATGTAAATATATTTATCTCAGGTAGTCAAAGTAGAAATTACAATAAATCATAACAAATTGTTCCACCACATATCATAGAAATTCAAATTAATAAGGTTTTACAGTTATAAACTGAGGCATGTTTAGTATCAAATTGTTTATAATTATCTAATTAATAATTGTATAAACATTGCATATATAATTAGAGTATAATAATAATATTATCTATTAAAGGTAATTTATAAAATATAATGTAGGTAATGGGTGTTGATCCTATAACATTTAAACTGTACATAAATGACCAATCAAAATTTAAGAAATTTGTATGAGTTAGGTAACTAAAAGAAAGAAGAAATAACACTTAATTGTTAATTGTGATGGAAAGCAGTTGAATAGTGCGTGTCTAGAGGTAATTAAAAGTATGTAAAAATAGATAACCCGTTTGTGAAAGAAGATCTGAAGGACCATCATCGAAGATAATAATCCTTCCACTACAATTTTTATGAACTAATAATACACACAATCAAGAAAAATATTCAGAATAAACCAGGAACCCTTCAGCAATATCGTCTACATGTGTAAAGTATAATTTGACAATATTTTTTTTCAACAAGGAACAACCACTAGACAATATAACAATTTACACTAACACTAATCACTAGTCAACATTTTAAAGTGCAACCAAATTCAATATATAAGATAACAGTGATTACAAGGAAAACATTTATTGTACACATTAATAAACTACATTATTTTCTGAGACGGACAAATTGAATATCGTCAAAACTTGTATGTAACTTAATATATAATTTGTGTAAATTTTTAGATTATAAGTAATATATTGTTTGTAAAGGTACTCTCTATTATTAATCAACATGCAAAGGAACTTTTCGTAGCAGCCACAAGAATTCCCACGAAATATATTAAAATTATTTAATTATAAATCCTGAGATAAATATCGACCCTGTGACAACCTTATGTATCGAATGGAATTTTCCAATAATTGAACTTATGTTACACAGATTAAATCATTATGTTATTAAATCATATCCATGAGTTATTATTTCAGGAAGGTAATATATAGTAGTATTATAAATTGGCGCACCAACTAGTGAGGCTGAAATTAGGGAATATTAAGTGAAGAAATTGAATCATGCAAATTAATTTCCTAATTTTTAGCTGGCGACTGCTATAAGTTCCAAGAAATTGTAAAGATGCGTAAGAGGGCTACGTCATTGAAACGGACGAAGGAGGCAGAGAAGGAAGTCAGGATGGAAGAGAAAGAAGTAACATCGGTGGAGGATGTAGAAATGGTAGCAAGAAAGGAAGATAGGGGAGACCCGAATCTTATAAAATTAATGGAGTTAATGAATAGTATGAGTGAAAAAATGGACAGAAATAAGAAAGAAACGAATGACAATTTTAAGAAGCAGAAGGAAGAAATGAAGGAAGATTTGAAGAACATCAAGGAAGAATTCACTGAAAACTCAAAGAAACAAAATGAAATTTTGAGTCAAAACTTATTAAAACAAATGGAGGAAAAATTCGATAACATCAAGGAAGATAACAGACAAACGAAGGAAGATTTGAAGAGCATCAAGGAAGATCACAGACAAACAAATGAGAAAATTGATAGTATCAAGGAAGATAACAGACAAACAAATGAGAAAATGAGTGAAAATTTAATAAAACAGATGGAGGAGAGATTTGACCAAAACAGAGAAGACACTAACGAGAGTTTAAAACAGATAAATGAGAAAATTGATAGTATTAAGGAAAGTACTAATGAAACTTTAAGGCAAACTATAAGTGAAAATAATAACCAAATGAAGGAAGAGTTCAGACAAATCAATGAAGAGAATTTAAGAAGAATTAATGGTAGAATTGAACAAGTCAATGATACAATTAACCAGAAGATGGACAAAATCGATGAGGAAAGGAAGCAAGAAATAGCTGACACTAATGAGAGATTGAGAAAAGCTAACAAAACCATCATACAAAATAAAGCAGTGATAAATACTAGAATAGACCAGGTCCAAGAAAATAGTCGTATTCAAATAGAAGGAATACAAAAGGAACAAGAAAATTTAGTGAATTTACAGAAACAAACCGGAGAAAGGTGTGACAATATTAACACTACGGTGAATAATTTAACTGGTCAGGTACGCCAAAATCAAGAAGAAATTGAGTTAATTAGAACCAGACCAAATAATATTACTCATGTTTCCACAAATGAAACCAGAGAAGGAATTAATTTCAAAAATTATCGCAGAAACCCCATGGAATTCCTGGCCAGATTTGAGGAACATTTTAATAAACATCGAATAACTATCTGGAGCTCGATTAGAGAGATGTTGGATGAGCATTTTAGGGAGATTACGGACAACTGGTGGACAGCAACCAGGAATGAGATAGTGGACTACGCTCAATTTAAAAAACTGTTTAAAGAAAAATACTGGTCCGAAGCTATACAAAATATTATAAGGGACAACATTTGTCAGGGAAGATATGATGGAAATAGAGGTACATCTCCAACTACTTACTTCTGGGGAAAGGTATGTTTGGCGAGACACCTAGAGCCAAGAATACCAGAAGAATCCCTAGTAACTAAAATGGCATACCATTATGACACAGGAATTGCCAGAGCACGCCTGGGAAGCCAGATTAAAACGGTCCACGCAATGGCTGACTTATTAGAAAATTATGAACACGAGGGTTACTACAAAAGAAGCAGACAACGAACGGATCAGTGCAGTTCAAAAAATAATAACCATGGTATGAATCATAATCAATATAATAACATGAATAACCGGAATAGTTATGTCAACGATCGTAATTACAACCAAAATTTTACCCCAAATAATAACCAACCAGCAAACTTCAATCGAAACCCAATTAACAATAATGATAACAACAGGCCCAATCAAAATTACCATCCGGGTAATAGAAACAATAATAATTATAATAACTACCGAACAAACCAAAATTATAATAATTTTAGGAGTAACTCAGGAGTTAATAACAATAATAATCAGGGTAATTATAATAATAATCGTTCGTACCGACCCCGAATAAATTACATCAGTGCCGAAGAAGGGGATTACTGGAGATACCATCAACCTCGGAGGAACAGTTTTAATAACAGTTATGATCAAAGAGGAAATCCCAGAGGGATGAGTCACCATTATAACCGAGTCAGAAGTAGAAGCCAGGAGGACTTTCGAGAATCAAGGGGAAGTGAACAATTAGACAACCGAGAGGTTGAACAACCAGGAACCAGCACACCAGTCCAGGCAAATCAACAGTCATGCCCGGAAAATAATCATGATAGCCTTAATTTAAACGGAGTGAGGCAGTAATAAACCCTCGCGACCCCTTACTGCTACTAACTACTGGGTACAATAACCACCAAATTCAAAAACATAGTAATAACAAATTACTACCAACTAATTATGAAAAACTAATTATGGAAAATAAACGAATTTTGAGGTACAAAAACCACCAAATTCAAAAACATAGTAATAACAAATTACTACCAACTAATTATGAAAAATTAATTATGGAAAATAAACGAATTTTAAAGTACAAAAACCACCAAATTCAAAAATATAGTAATAACAAATTACTACCAAGTAACTATGAAAAGCTAATTATGGAAAATAAAAGAATTTTGAAGTATAACAACAACCAAAGTTTAAGGACGGATAGTCAAAATCTTACTATTATTTACAATTATTATTTGAAAAATCTTCGAGAAGAACTGTTGGAGGAACCGGTGACAAGTAGAATCAACCAGCATAATGAAATTTTATACATAACCGCTCAAATTGAAGGAATTCCTACACGAATAATGATAGATACTGGTGCAAATGTATCACTTATTAACGACGCTGAACTGGAGAGAATACAGAAACAAAGTAAAAATATAATACCTACCTTACCTGTCAATAATGTTATTTTAATAGGTGCCACTAGGCGTCAAAATAAAACAGTGAGAAAACAAGTGTCATTGGAAATAGAAAGCAAAGGTGTTACAATTAATATTATATGTTTGGTCGCAATCGGCCTACCATTCGAATTATTAATCGGATGCGATATGCTGAGGAAATATTCAGCCATTATTGATTTGAGCAAGGAGAAGGTGTCCTTGAACTCAGAAGGTGGTATGTGGACGGCAGAGTTAATAGGAAGCGATGGTGCCCCTCTGAACCGTACCCATCACCAAGTTAGGGAATTAAATTTTTTAAATAATGACACCCAATGCAGAAAAATAATCTATAATATGACAAATGAAGACTTGTGGAACAGTAAATTACAGGAGATAAGAGAGTTTAGACACCAAGGCACAAATAATTTGACAGCAAAACAAGTAGAAGATCTCATTATGATATATAAGAAGCATAAACATGTATTTTCAGAAAAACAAGGAAAAGTAAAAAACTATCAGTGTAGAATACAATTTAAAGAACCAGCAGAATTCCACAGAAAATCCTATCCTATACCATATTCATTGAAGGAGGCGGTTAGAGCTGAAATTAATAAAATGTTGTTAAATGATATAATTGAGCATAGCGAATCACCATATACTAGCCCAATAGTAGCATTCAGAAGATTATAATCAACAATCCATGAAAAAATATCATGAGGAAGAAAAGTTAAAATAACATAAGTAATTATGTCCTCACACCTAATGAAGTGTTCAGAAATAATTACTTCTGAAGGGAGGCAATTTGTAACGAAACAAAATGTTACAAAAGAATAGTAAATAATAGCGGAATCCGATCCAGAGAGGAAACAAGAAATAATAATTGAAAGCAAATTAAAGGAAAACTATTTGGTTTGACTTATATAATATTATCCAGAAACCCAGAAATAACCCAGTAGAATAGGGCAGTAAATAGAAAAAAGTGAAATAAATAAACCTAGTAGGACTAATCAACTTACCCTGAATAATAATCCAAACCCAATAAAGAGTACCTAATCCATATAATAAAATTGTATTAATTATAATCATATAGGCCTATAATCAAGGAAAGAAAAAGGGACACAAACCTTTAAAGTAATGAGTGTGATCATAAGAAATAGCGACACAGACTACCGTTAAACAGTGTAATTATTTTTGATGGAAGTGTTTTGTTATTATTAGACAGAATTTTAGTTTATCATACAGACAATAGTTTAGCAGTATAAATAAACTAAAACTGTCAAAAACAATTATTATTATTAAAAGTTTTGTTATATGTTATAAGATTTTATGTCACCAGTTAATTTATGTAAATATATTTATCTCAGGTAGTCAAAGTAGAAATTACAATAAATCATAACAAATTGTTCCACCACATATCATAGAAATTCAAATTAATAAGGTTTTACAGTTATAAACTGAGGCATGTTTAGTATCAAATTGTTTATAATTATCTAATTAATAATTGTATAAACATTGCATATATAATTAGAGTATAATAATAATATTATCTATTAAAGGTAATTTATAAAATATAATGTAGGTAATGGGTGTTGATCCTATAACATTTAAACTGTACATAAATGACCAATCAAAATTTAAGAAATTTGTATGAGTTAGGTAACTAAAAGAAAGAAGAAATAACACTTAATTGTTAATTGTGATGGAAAGCAGTTGAATAGTGCGTGTCTAGAGGTAATTAAAAGTATGTAAAAATAGATAACCCGTTTGTGAAAGAAGATCTGAAGGACCATCATCGAAGATAATAATCCTTCCACTACAATTTTTATGAACTAATAATACACACAATCAAGAAAAATATTCAGAATAAACCAGGAACCCTTCAGCAATATCGTCTACATGTGTAAAGTATAATTTGACAATATTTTTTTTCAACAAGGAACAACCACTAGACAATATAACAATTTACACTAACACTAATCACTAGTCAACATTTTAAAGTGCAACCAAATTCAATATATAAGATAACAGTGATTACAAGGAAAACATTTATTGTACACATTAATAAACTACATTATTTTCTGAGACGGACAAATTGAATATCGTCAAAACTTGTATGTAACTTAATATATAATTTGTGTAAATTTTTAGATTATAAGTAATATATTGTTTGTAAAGGTACTCTCTATTATTAATCAACATGCAAAGGAACTTTTCGTAGCAGCCACAAGAATTCCCACGAAATATATTAAAATTATTTAATTATAAATCCTGAGATAAATATCGACCCTGTGACAACCTTATGTATCGAATGGAATTTTCCAATAATTGAATTTATGTTACACAGATTAAATCATTATGTTATTAAATCATATCCATGAGTTATTATTTCAGGAAGGTAATATATAGTAGTATTATTATGTGAATACAAGAAAACATTTACGCCTATTATGTTTACCTCATTTCCAAACTTTTAAATTCAGGTTATGACAAAATAAGATAGAAAACAAATAGTTTTGGCGCAGTGATAACTACAGCTGTTTGTAAATGACAAAGCCGAGACAACGCTTCTCAACGGAGAACTGCGGTAGCAACAATTTGTAAATGGTAGTGCCTCTTATTTGACACTGGGTGTGAAATTTAAGTTACTAGGTACTGGCATTTTACACCCCTTAAGTTTGTAACTATATTACATTTTTACGCACAATTTCAATAGTAACCATTGTAAGTAGAAACACTTTCATTATTTTTATTTTGCCTATTTTGTAGCTACGTATGTAACTGGAACTAAACAGTTTTTGACGTCTTAAGTTTATAATACACAAACAACAACGACAACAATATTACGTGGCAACCGGCTCGCGTTTGGAATTGACAGAGCTGAAAATTTTTGAGTTACACTGGGATTATCAAAAGATGAGAGATGTCATTTAGATTAGAGACTAACAAATTCACCAACACCTGATGTTTTGCTAAAAAGAGGCAATCGTTCTTTTCATCTGTATCACACTACTAGTAACAAATATAAATATACGAATTAACTAACATTTTGATTTGCAAATACTGTAACTGTTTCTAAACAATTTCACCGTATTTTAAGAAATAAGAACAAGCAACGATACACTCTAACTGACACATACAAGATTAAGAAATTTACATATTGTCTTGTCAAAACTGATGACTACTTATACGAATACGCTGCAAGAAATATTTCAGCCAATGACAAAAATTGTAAACAATCATCTAAATTAGAAGACAAGGTCAAGTGATTAATGGTGTTTTGCAGAAAAACATGTAGTTATTATCATACGGTTATACGCATACGGTTATTATCATTCCTTTTAATACGCTTCCATTTTATGATGAAATATTTCATTCTCAATAACTAAAAATTTTTTAACAACTATTCTGTAATTTCAAATGTTTTATCTTATTTTTTTACCTTACGATTGTGAAATACTTAGTTTTTCTACCATTTTATTGTATTGTTGGCTTACCTAGTAGCGGTTGAAAAGACTTTTGATTTAATCTCCTATAAAGTATCTGAATACTATATTACTTCCATATTCCTTAAAGAATGGAAGTATGGTGATGGCAAAAAAAATCGTGTTCGAGATTATTGCAGATTCTGATTCTACTACACTCAAAACATGAAAAAAAGTCGTTTTCCGAAAAGTGTCTGTGTGTGTGTGTCTGTCTGTCTGTCTGTGTGTCTGTCTGTAGATTTTTTTTCTATGGCAAACGATAACTGCCACAAATTCAAACAGAATCAAATAATTTTTTGCATACAGCCCTGATTTGTAGAGTACTCGCGACCTATTTTTTTGGTGAAGATCGGTTGAGGGAAAGGGGTAGTTTACCTGCAACGGTTTTTTTTATCAAGGGAATTTTTTTTTTTTTTGGCAAACGATAACAGCCGCAAATTCAAACAGAATCAAATAATTTTTCGCATAAAACCCTGAATTGTAGAGTTCTCAAGACCAATTGTTTTTGGTGAAGATCGGTTAAGGGAAAGGGGTAGTTTACCTGTAACGTTTTATGTTTTAACAAGGGTATTTCCTATGGCAAACGATAACAGCCGCAAATTCAAACAGAATCAAAAGATTATTTGCATACAGCCCTAAATTGTAGAGTTCTCAAGACCTATTGTTTTTGGTGAAGATCGGTTAAGGGAAAGGGGTAGTTTACCTACAACGTTTTTTTAACAAGGGTATTTTCTATGGCAAACGATAACAGCCGCAAGTTCAAACAGAATCAAATAATTTTCTGCATGCAGCCCTGATTTGTAGAGTACTCAAGACCTATTGTTTTTGGTGAAGATCGGTTGAGGGGAAGGGGTAGTTTACCTGCAACGTTTTTTTTTCTATGGCAAACGATAACTGCCGCAAATTCAAACAGAATCAAATAATGTTTTGTATACGTCCTTGAATTGTAGAGGTCTCAAGGACTTTCGATTTTGGTGAAGATCGGTTGAGGGGAAGGGGTAGTTTACCTGCAACCTTTTACGTTTTAACAAGAGTAAAGTACTTGAAAATTTATTTAAACTTTTTGAAACAATGGTAATTGTTGAAAATAAAATAATTTTGTTGCCAGGTAACAAAAATAAAGTCATTTTGATTATAAAATATAAATATTTACAAGAAAAGAATTTTCAGTTTTCAAAATTTAAATATATTTTTATAAAACAATGGGTTCTTCATTGAGGTGGGGACTTGACGACAGTGACAGGGCTTTCCACCAAATTCAGCAGAGTGACAGGTAGGCCCAACTCTGATTGGCTCCTCAGATTTCCCCAGCGTTAGTAGGTTCTATGAAAATATTTTATTTCAAAAATGATTTTAAATATAAATCTTAGATATGTTTTATAAATCTCATGTTTTATGTTTTAACATGGGTAATTTTTTATATGACGAACCATAACTGCCGTAAATTCAAACAGAATCAAATAATTTTTTACATATGTGCCTGAGCTATAGAGAACTCAATGTCTGTTGATTTTGGTGAAGATCGGTTACGGGGAAAGGGCAGTTTACCAGAAACATTTTTGTTGTAACATGAGTAAAGTACTTAATTTTGATAAAGTATCCTGATAAGATCTTAATAATCCACTGTAGAAACGTAGATGAAATATCTATAAATGAAGAGGCTAGTTGAACGGGCTGGGGGTAATTTTCTATAAATCAAAATTATAGTTGAAGGGGGAGGGGATAATTTTTTTTTATATGTGTACTACGTTATTGCCAACAAAGAAGTATTTTTTTGTTAAAATTCCTTCCCTGGCTGTTTGGCTGAAAATGATTTTAAATATAAATCTTAGAATATGGAAGTCATGTATGGTTCTCCATACCGATATTTTTATAATGTATTAAAGATCAGATTTAAAAGTATTTCTCAATTATTTAGATTGAATTAAACGTAAATTGTAGTAAACTGGCAAATACAAACGTTATTTGGCTTCTGAGGGCTTGTTTTTTAGCAGCCACTAGAACTCGTCAAACCTTGAGTAATGTAACAGTATAATCCTGTTACACGCCATTTTCTGTTTACGTGTTATAACTCAATTTTAATGTCTTCATACGCTTTCGTATTGTTAGACTATTACAATAGTTTGCTTTTTATACTCGTAAATATATTACCTTATAACTTACCAACAATTATTCGAAAAATATTTGATTCGCTGACATTGCAAACCTAAATTTTATATCAAAAAATTTATTTAAATCTATAGGCGCACCATTGTTGATGTGTACCTTATTTATACTACAGTATGTCCACTGCATGCATGTTGCGTGTGTGTCCTTATACATGTTGTACTTCAACCAGCAGGTCTGTTTGTATTATACACATCTGTTTCGATATGCTAGTCACATCTGTTTGGATAAGTACATTTAATCACACTGGACCTGTGTAACTTTTGTTTTGAGTTAATTAAAATGACACATTTTGATATTTAAGGCATTCTGTCGAGGTCGTTAAATGTTGAAATAAAATTTTGCACATTCCATAACACATTTGTCCATATTCACGTCTACTATATAAAAGCCTATTAGACACTCTACAGCGTTCATGTAAAAACGTGGCATTATGTTGAAAAATACGTGGCATAAACTAGTTAAGCGGAGTCCTGGAAACAACAAAACTTTATATCGGATTTCACTGGGTAGCAATGGAATACATCGGGGTATTGTTTCCGTACTGGCTTGTTGCCATCAACTGATACACAATGTACTGACAAAACAAGTTGGAACTAAACAGTTTAATTGGCCTTATTCTATTTCCTGGTCCGTCTTTACGGGGAAATACATTTTCTACATTAAACACATAAAAATGTATTTTTCTTTTCGACGAAAAGTAGTATTTCCTAAATGCCGGATCTTTCATTTTATAAAGTACTATGTATTAAATTTCTGTTTGTTTTTATTTTAAGAGAAAGCATACACTGTATTGCTGCGTGCAATGTCATCAGTTTTTGTATCCGCGTTGTTCTGGTTGTGCATGAGGCTGACTCTTACGTTACTGTAAGAGTCCACGCTGACTTAAATATTCCTTATTAAACACAAAGAAATTTATTTAGTATAATGAAATAACCTTTCAGTCCCTTGCACTATTATATACTCCTACAAGAAAGATGATAATATTAAACAGGTTTCAGAGAATAAAGATAGTACCGCGTAGCTGCATTGTACCCTAACTGAAGTTTACAAAGGAAATTTTTTCGATTACTTACCGTCAACATTTTTGAAGCCAAAACTTTTCACGTTATTGTTTATGTTTAGAAAGTTGGTATCGTTTGTATTTGTGTGTTAATTTAATGTATGTACGGTGATTACGGTGTTGAGGGATTATTGAAACTTTCACTACGGCGCGCGTCAAAAAAAAACTGTTAGTATCACATTTCATAACATTCTCGCTTCGCCAGAAACCTCTCAGCAGTAACACAAACTACCTACCGTGTTCTCCACTGTAGTAGTATACTGTATACTACACTGCCTATCATCACTCAAAAATAAGTTAATTTCCCGGTTTAAATTTCTGATAATGTTTGGCATCTTCACGTTATTCATCCTCTGTCTTTTTCAACACATCCTCTAACGTCTTCTAGTTTACTCTGTTCACGCGTCGCTAAAGTTATATTTTTACCAATCTCCGTTGTGGACTATATTTTTTATTTAGTACTAAAATCTCAATACGTCCATCAACTAAATAAATAATTGGAAAGTGTTCACTTATATTGCACTACGAAAGATTTAAGTGTAGAAATCTAGTCTAAAAAATATAGAATTTATAATCAAAACAATCGTATCGTTTTCTTTGTAACGGCAATTAATGTTATACTAAACTAGAACGAGGCCCATGTCTTCACTTTTAAGCACAGTTGTATTCTAAAATGTATAAACTTCAGAAACGATTGTATAATAGATACTACCTGTGGCTAAGGGTTCTCTCTAAGGTATTAACCGATCATGGATCTATATTTACGTAGAATATAATTAATTACTAAGAATTGTTTAATTTCAGAACGAGCAAGTCAATAAAATGTGTGTTTTTACGTATGTTCGTATACACTAAAGTTAAAATATTCTTGGTTACAACAATTATTTGGCCGCATAACGCTACACATATGCATAACACGTACAAACTACACTCCCCACGAGTAAAATACAAAGATTTTGTTCCTTGCTTAACAATGCTATAATACGAAAATTTGTGTTATTGAGAAGAATCGTAATGTATTATTACTCAACAATGTTATGATGAGCATATATACTTACTTATATAAGCTAAGGAATGCATTGTTTCCATCCATTCTTGACGTGAAAAGGATATAATTTTATAATACTTTTTTCCTGTTTTTATTCACTACACGCAAACTGTATTGAAATAAGGAGGATAATTGTATTTCTTACATGTACTGTGACCGACGTCTGTAATTACTTACGCTACAGGACGGAAAAACAAATTTACATGTAATGAAATGTAAATCTAACGTTGTCACTGTTTACTTCATGATTTGTTAATAACTTTATACTAGGTAAAATGTGTTTTCATCGTTTTTTAATAAGCGATTATAGATTGACGTATGCTAAACTTGTGTTGGTGCCACTAATAGTAACCACTATCACTAATAGACGTA
The DNA here is from genome assembly GCA_034769895.1 of Magicicada septendecula. NCBI lineage: Eukaryota > Metazoa > Arthropoda > Insecta > Hemiptera > Cicadidae > Magicicada > Magicicada septendecula. The sequence goes on along the minus strand of CM068372.1, from coordinate 107,123,992 downwards.
ACCACAAAAATGTATTTGTCGTTTAAGTTTATAGATTGAGTTATCACCAGAGATATAAGGTGACATGCCCGACTAAAGCATACATAATAATTATCCCTTTGTAATACTGTGATTATGGAATTGATTCATTCAAAGATTAATTCTTTAAGAAAATAACACGTATTTATAATTTGTTTGTACTTTTGTTTTCCAAGACGTATGGTAACCCTACTAATTCGTGACACAAAGCATAATGAAACATTTACTTAACCAATTTTCCTAATGGGGTAAAAACTGATAAACCACAATCAAATATATTAACAAATAAAATGATCATGCAGCAAGACTTGTGTATAATTTGTAAGCTCAAAAATTTCAACCCATCAATACCTAGCGATTTCCTACTTTTACAGCATTGTGGAATAGATAAAAATGTATCCATTGCTATTGGATGAATATATTTCTAATTTATTCCACGTATGTTTAAATGACTAACATTAAATAATATGGAAGTATTATTCTAATTGCATTTTAAGGATTATAATTACATTCATTAAAGTCTGCAAATTGAAGCAACATTACTATCCATTAATAAAAATAACTCAGTTGAGCCCTTAAGTTTCTTTCGGTCTTGGAAATGCTGACAATATTTACGCTTATCACTTTAAGTTCTTATTCTCGTTAGAGATTACTTGAAGAGTAATCTCGTTACGCGCAAACGCTTTTCTATTTAAGAAACGCGTTGTCTTAAATTCTTCTGGAATTCCAAGTACCTTTTTCCTTTAATTCATAGCTGTGGTTGGCAACATTTGATCTGACTTTCACGTTATTGTAAGAGCCCACGCTGAATTAATTCTTAAATATACTCTTACAGAAACGATGATAATGTTAACAGGTTTAGGAGAATAAAGAAAGGATCGCGTAGCTGCGTCTACCATATGACTAAAGATTACAAAGGACTTTTCGATTACTTACTGTCAACATTTATGAAGCCGAAACTTTTGACGTCATCGTTAAAAAATATTTATAAACAAATGAAATTAATTTATTTAATAAAATATATACAGGAAGAATATATTTCTAAGTTATTCCACACATTTTTAAATGACTAACATTAAATAATATGGAAGTATTAAGTAATATTGCATTTTAAGGATTATAATTACAAATTTCATCGACTTCAAGAAGGGGTTTAACAGGGTGAATCGGTGCAAACTATGGGCAGTAATAGCAAGGAAAGGATCGCACAACATCTAATTAGAGCAATACAGAGCCTTTATGTAGAGAATAAAATCATAATAGAAGCAGGGAAATCGAGAACAGCTCCTATAGTTAGCCTGATGAATTGTGGAGTACGACAGTGATGTCCATTATCACCTTCGCTTTTTAATTTATATATTAAGGATGTCACACAAAACTCGCAGATGTGTCTTTCAGAACATTTTATGATTGGCCACTCTACAATTGACACTTTGTTGTTTGCGGACGATCAGGGTATTCTGTCGGACTCTGTAAACAGATTGCAGATGGGTATACATTTGTTACCTAGAATGTAGAGAATTGGTTAAGGGGATCATGTTCGCCTTCAGGGTGATATGAAGTTTACAGCTACGTTAGTTTTATGGGGCTAGGTATAGAGGGTGCGGGTAGGTTCGCATATGTCCTCGCGGTTGCTAAGGCCTAATCTGTCTATTCCTTTTCTCTTTTCTTGATTTTAAATATAGAAAAAACAGCAAACTGTGGACAAGTAATTACGTGAGAGAGCATACACTTCTAATGTTGCGTGGTTGTCGATGTGACTGACACACACGGTGATTTAAATTTCTCCTTATTAAACACAAAGGCATTTAATTTAATATAATAAAATAACCTTTAAGTCCTTTGTATTTGTATGTGCCTCTTTAAGGAAGATGATAATTTTAAACAGGCTTCATAGAATAAAAATTATTGCGTAGCCGCGCGTGTACTAAAATGACTGAAGTTTACAAAGAAACTTTTTCGATTACATACTGTCAACATTTATGAAGCCGAAAATTTTACGTTATTGTTAATGTTCAGAAAGTTGGTATCGCTTGTGTTTGTGTGTTAGTTTAATGTACGTTTAATGAAACTTTCACTACGGCGCGCGTCAAAACAAAAACTTTTAGTATCACATTTCATAGCTCTCTCGTTTCGCCAGAAATCTCTCAGCAGTAACACAAACTACCTACAGCAGAATTCTGCAGGGTAACACGATGGTGGGGTTACCAGCTTTGGCTTTAACTTCTGACTTAATTTTTTCTCATTAATAACAAAGGCATTTAAATTAATATAACAAAATAACCTTCTGACCGTTTGAAATTGAGACAGGAGTCAGACAAGGAGATGAACTATCACGGTTGCTTTTTAACTGCATTCTGGAAAATGTAATAAGGGAATGGAGAAAACCATTGAAGGAAAATTACAACAACCAGGGAATTAGACTAGGCTATAGCAGAGATAACCTGTCAATAGAGTGTCTAGCGTTTACAAACGATCTAGCAATCCTGTCAGATTCAGTAGAAACAAACATCTGGCATGTGGAATTGCTGATAGAACAAGCCAAAAGAGTGGGTTTACAAATTGCTTTTGAAAAAACCAAGTTCATGACAAACATCAAGAGAATATCCAAGAAAATGAAAACTTCATACGGGGAAACCTATGGAACTGATAAATTAAAGTATCTGGGAGTTATTGAACACACTGGATCAGAGAAAGAAACCATTAAAGCACGAGTTAATAAGATGAAAGTTCCTTACCATTTAAACAAGGACGCATAGAACAAGAAATCAATATCCATTAATGCCAAACTTAGGCATTATTTAACAGTAATTTGCCCAGAAGCACTTTATGTAGCTGAGTGTCTGACTCTGAACAAGAAGATGATGTTGGAAGAACTGGAAGTTACAGAACGCAAAATATTAAGAAAAATCTTGGGAACAATAAAAGTTGGAGAATAGTACAGAAGACGCCACAATAATGAGCTGTACTCACCTGTTGAGAAAATCACAGACGTAATTAATAAAAGAAAAATTACTTTCTACGGACATTTTCAAGGAATGAAACCTGAAAAACTAGCAGGGAAGCTTTTTAACTATTTCAAAAGCTTAAATGTCCAATACGTGGTAGTCAAATCAAAAAAAGACATAGAACAACTCCGGATTACTCAAGAAGACATTGAAGAATGCTTGCCACTAAAAGAAATTAAAAAATGCCCAAAGTTTTCAGGAAAAACCCAAGAAGAGGACAGGTGCTATCTGCACTGACGAAAGGAGGGAGAGACATCGATCAAGAATGAAGGAGACATGGGAGAGGAGGAAAAGAGAGGAGAAGAAGGGAGGAACCAGTTGAATCAAGCGTAGATCACAGTTGCTCATACCCCCCCTTAAGAAATAAAACAATAACCTTCAAATCCCTTGTATCTTTATGTGTCTCTATAAGGAAGATTATAACATTAAACAAGTTTCAGAGAATAAAAAAGTATCGCGTAGCTGTCTACCACAGTGGCTACAGTTTACAAAGGAAACTTTTTCGATTACTTACTGTCAACATTTATGAAGCCAAACTTTTCACGTTTTTCTTAACGTTCAGAAAGTTGGTACGTGTGTATGTGTGTTACATTTAACAACGGGGTGCATGTCTTTACATTTAAACACAGTTGTATTTTAAAATGCATAAACCTCAAAAACGAGGTTATAATAGATATTACATATGGCTAAGTGATCTGTCTAAGATAATGGCTGTTCTTTGATCAGTATTTGCCTAGTATATTATTAGTAAGAACTGTTCAAGCAAATTATAGGACGAGTAAGTCAATAAAATTTATGTGTTTGTACGTATGTTCGTATGCATTGAAGTTAAAATATTTTTACATCAACTGTTTTACAACAATTTTTCTGCCGCAAAAACTATACACATAACTAACACGTACGCCTATAAGCTCTACTCCCCACGATTACAATACAAGGATCTTATGTCGTGCTCAACAATACTTTAATACGACACGTTTATGTTATTGAAAGTATTATTATTCAGCAACTTTATTGTGAACATATATACTTACTTACATTAGCTAAGCAATCCATAATTTTCATTCGTTACTGACTTGAAAAGGATGTAATTTTAATGTACCTTTTTCTTGTTTTTTTCACAACACGCAAACTGTATTGAAATAACAAGTATAATTGTATTCCTTACATTAAATGTGACCGACTTCTGTATTTACTCACGCTACAGGACGGGGAACAAATTTATGTCCAATGAAATTGAAAATTAACGTTGTCACTATTTACTTCCGAATTCGTTAGTCACTTTATAGTAGACAAATGTATTTCCACAATTTTTCAACTCTTTGTGGAATCAGGTGAACTTTGAAATGATAGAGGCGTCGACAGTAATAAGCAATTAGCGATTGAGTTAATAACAGTGAGAGAAGGTTGACATACCTGGCTGAAGTATATATAATAATTATCGTTTTGTAATTTTGAGATTATAGAATTGACTTATTCAAAGATTAATTATTTATAGTGAATATTCCGTATTTATTAATTTTGTTGTTTTTATTTTTTTTGAAACCCTATAGTAATTGTAAGAATTTGTGACAAAATAATGCATTCAATTAACCAATTTACCCTAATAGGATAAAAATTAAAAAAATAATAGGTAAATGGATTAAAAAAATAGTCATGCAGCAAGGCTGGCGAATAATTTTAAACTCAAAATTCAGCCCACCAGCACTTGGCGAATTTTCTATTTTTACAGCACTGTAGGGCAGTTAAAAATTAATCCATTGATATGGGATCCACACATTCATCTATCTTTGCAAAGTTTGTTTCTTCCAGTTGCTCCTGACTCAGCATCCTCTGACAACATCTGAGACATTCCTTCTCTGTGATATTACTGATATTTAAATAATCACCTTTTTAATTGAAATGCTGTAATGTTTTAGCGTTGTCCTACCTATCCCGACGTAAGCCTCATGTGCTCACTTTATCACTTATATATTTGTCCTAACTAAATTGTTTGATTTTCTTTACTTTTCTTCTGACAATGCACAGTGGATCTTATATTCAGACCTTGTCTGGCCAGTGTTTGAAACCAGATGTTTTAAATATGCTTTTCCTTAACATCTACTTTTAATTTCTGCGCTTCCACTATTACTTCTATTAAAATTCTTACGGGAAAACTTCTAAGACATTTCTAATATTATATAAATTTTTGTGTTTATATAATTGACGACGTTTTATAGGATCCCATGAAATTCTTCTGTGTCTTCTTTGTGACCCACCTTCAAGCTCCCAATGTTTTGTATCCCTTACAGTGTTGTACTATACTGTTAATACGCATTCATTTATGAATTGGTAGCTACGTAGCCTGTTTTTAAATATATTATTTATTATTACTGCCCTGCCTGTAGCTGCGAGTATTCCAGAAATTAAACCACTGTCTATTAATATTGTTACGACGGTCTAAATGATCGTCGTATGGTACAGTGGAAAATAAAATACAAGACACCAATTAAGTCACTAATCACCAGCTTTAATTATCACAATTAAACAGTTTGTAATTAACAAAATAGTCTCTTACAAAAAATAAAATAAAAATTGTTCACACGCAATAATAATGTCTACAAATATAAAACACAATTGTATTACAATTGTCCCGCACAAATATAAAACACATAACACTTCCCCACAATACTACCGCACTCGAATATATCGCAACTCAAACGGAAATTGAGCGTCGCTGAGTACTTGTATTTATATCCACTCGAAAATCGAGAAACATTCATACTACGCATTAACAATGCTACTAGAAAACACCAGAACGTAATTGGCCTTGCACACAGTGGGCGCGGCCGCGCGACTTCTGGTACAGTCTAGCTAACGCATTGAGAATCACGTACGCACACACATTACAGCCGGATTCCACTGGAACATTCGTGAAACACGTAAATTGTTCTGTAATGTCGTAACAATATGGGGTCCTCTAACACTGTTGAGGTTTCAAGTTTCTTTTTGGTCTCAGGAATGACAGCAACATCCACGCTCATTAGATTAAGTTCTCTTTTGAAGAGTAATCTATTTACGTTTAAGCCCTCTTACATATAACAAGGAAAATTTAAATTGTTTGGAATATCCAAGTCCCTTTTCCCTTTTATTCATAGCTGTAGTTGGCAAAATTTTGGTCCGTCATGTGATTGATAACAGGTGGTTATTTCTTGCTTGAGAGAGTTGAAATTATTAATATATATCTTTGCTATGTTACTAGTATATTGGAGTGTAACACAGTGGTGGAATTGTAATCTGCTTTAACTTCCACCATGATTTTCTGTTGGGGTTGCAACACTCCGTTTGTATGTTCTTATATTATTTTTTAGACAATCAGCCATGAAAGTAAGGCTTTAATGAAAATTTTCGCAGAAACACTTCCATTATGATAATATTAATTCAAAGGTTTCTGTTCAACTTAATATGAAAATATTAACTAGAAAGAATACTCAACTATTATCATATAGCACATTTTGAAGAAACTTTAATATAATAATTTACAAACAGATACTATGAGGCCAAGGGAAAGATTGTTTCAAATGAAATAAAACTGAAAAATATACTTGATTTTAAAATATAAATTAATTTAGAAAACAAAGTTTCTTGAGTACAGTTCATCGTATTTAGGCTTATATTAAAATTAAAAGGGAACTTTTGAACGATTAACTAAATATTCATCTATAACAATTCAGATACACAGTCTATTATTGCTCTGCGTGTTTGTTATAAACACGCTGTGATTTCCAACACATTGTTATTTGAATATAATTCATTCACAGAGCAAAAACTTGAGTGCGGGGCAATATTAAAATTATTCCTTTTGACTTCCTCTACATTGAGGACTTTATTTCGTGACCTAGAAGCTGTAATAAAACAATTTTATTACAATAAAAGCCATAAAAGTGTGACATTTGCACGCTCAGGAAACCCAATGTAAGGTTGTAAAATTGTTTGTGGATCGACTGAACAATTCGTAACTACGTTTAACACTACTCCTATACAAAGTTATTCGAAGTAGTAGTCTCGTGCAACGATTCACAACACGCAAATTGTAACGGGTGTATTATTACGTCTGTTCTGAACAGTTATAGTAGTTACATATTGTGTAATTACTCATGAAATTGTATAAATCGTAAATTCATATACACATTTAATGTGTTCCAGTGAGGGTAACTTGCTTGGTGGCAGCTAGAGTTTAACGGAATTATTGAAATTATGTAATGAAATAGGAAATATATTCTTCTTACCTTAGCACTACAAATCTGTATGGATGTTTGCGTCTTTAACTAAGCGCACTCATATTTTAATATTACCCACAACTATTGTATAATGTCCGTGCATTTCAAAGTTTCTACATCTCCAGACTTGCTTTTCTCTAGTTCGAGTTTCAAAGAATCTTTCAATCCTTTGCCTAACTGAACATTTGTTTTGATCAATTTGATATGTCTACTTTAACTCTTATATAGTCGCAGGCTTTAAGAAGCCTTATAATAATATGTGTATTATAAAAATATGTATTAATTGATGATCCTTTGGGCACCTGGTGAATCATATTAATACAAAGGTTTTAAAAAATAAATACTTGGTACGTTTCAAAGTTTTTGTTTAACTCTGACATCTGTTTCAAATTCTTAAACCATTGTCAACGAGATCTGTGAAAACTAAACAGAGGATGTAAGGGTGGTAAAAATATGTTTAGGGCGTGCATCTGACCATGTGTGGGGTGTGAAGATGGAAGGATTGTGGCTGTAGGAGCTAAGGGAAGGTCAAGTGTCTGTAAAAATTAAATATAAACTAAATTCAAAATATAAAATTAACGAAACTAATAACAACCTATATCGATCTGCTCTGTCTATTCCTTTTCTGTTTTCTTTATTTTAAATATTTTAATTATGTGAGAGAACATACGTACATATTCGTTGTTGCGTCGTTATATGACTGACGCACACGTCATTTTAAGGGCAGAGGCTGATTTGAAAGTTTCCTTATTAAACACAAAGGCATTAATTTAATATAATAAAATAATCTTGAAACCCCTTGTACTTTTATGTGCCTCTGTAAGGAAGATGATAATATTGAACAGTCTTCAGAGAATAAAGAAAGTATCGCTTAGCTGTCTACCGCAATAGCTGAACGTTACAAAGGAAAGTTTTTCGATTACTTACTGTCAACATTTATGAAGCCAAAACTTTTCACGTTATTGTTAACGTTCAGAAAGTTGGTATTGGTTGTGTGTGTGCTTCTGTTAGTTCAATGTGCGTTCAGTGATTATGGTGTTGAGGCATGCTTCAAACTTACACTACGGCGCGCGTCAAAACAAAAACTTTTAGCATCACATTTCATAGCTCTCTCATTTCGCCAGAAATCTCTCAGCAGTAACACAAACTACATACATACGTGTTCTCTACCGTAATAGTACACATCTGCACTGCCTTTCATTACTCAAAAATAAGTTTAATTCCCAGTTTAACATTTCGATAATGTTTGTCATCTTCATGTTATTCATCCTGTCTTTTTCTACGGGTACACGGCGTTCTCTAACTTCTTATAGGGTTGTCTGTCCACACGTGCGTCGCATATGTTATATTTTCAATCAATCTCTGTCGTTGACTATTCTTTTATTACTAACTTCTCGATACGTCTATTTATCGACTAGATAGATAATTGAAAAGTGGTCACTTACGTCGTACTACGAAAGATTCAAGTATGGTACTCTAGTCTCAAAAATATATAAATTCAAAATCAAGACAATCGTACCGTTTTCTCTATAAAGGTAAGTAATGTTTTATATTAATATTTATACTAGATTAGAGGAGGGTGAATGTCTTTACATTTCAACACAGTTGTATTTTAAAATGCATAAACCTTAAAAACTAGTTTATAATAGATACTACATGTGGCTAAGTATTCTGTATAAGAAAAAACCGTTTTTTAATCTGTATTTGTGTAGTATACAATTACTAAGAACTGTTCAAGCAAATTACAGAACGAGTAAGCCAATACAATTTATATGTTTCTATGTTGGTTTGTATGCATTGAATTTAAAATATTTTTAAACCAAATCTATGTTTACAACACTTTATCTGCAGCATAATGCTATACACATGTATATCATGTATAAGCTATACTCCCCATTATTGCAAAATACAAGGATTTTATTTTGTGCGTAACAATGGCACAATACGACACGTTTATATTATTGAAAGTAACCCTAATATAATACTATTCAGCACTTTTGTTGTGAACGTATTGTTAGGACATTACAAAACAATCCACGTGTTTCTCGAATGTTCCAGAGGAGTCCGGTTGTAATGTTGTGTAGGTACGTGATTTCAAAATGCACCCGCGAGACTTTTCTAGACGCCGCCAGCCACGCAATAAGCGCAAGGCCGTCTTAGTGTAGCGCTAATGCGTAGTAGGTGGAATGTTCTGGTATGTGAGCGGGGAATAAATACAAGGTGTTAGCGGCCTTAGTTCAGTTATTGTTCGGGCTATTACTCTGTGTGTTCAAGTGGTTATTAGTGGCGAAGTCTTATATGTTTTATAATCGTGCGGGACAATTGTAATGAAATTGTGTTTTATATTAGTTGACATTTTATTGCCAGTGAACAATTTTTATTTGATTTGTTGTAAGAGACTATCTTGTTGATTACAAACTGTTTAATTGTGATAATTAAAGCTGGTATTAGTGACGTAATTGGTGTCTTGTACTTGGTTTTCCACTGTAATGTACGACGATCAGTTAGGCCGTCGTAACAGTATGTACTTACTTACATAATCTAAGCAATCCATTATTTCCATTCGTTCTTGACGTGAAAAGGATATAATTCTACTGTACTTGGTTTTCTGTTTTTATTCACTACACGCAAACCATATTAAAATAACGAGGATAATTGTAGCTCTTACATTGACTGTGACCGACTTACAATTGCCTTTAACATAACAGTTTCTAAACAGATGATATAACGCTTAGGAAAAGATTACTTCGAAATAAATTGTATTGAAAAAATTTTGTAAACATTAAATACTTTACGAAACAAAAGTTTCCTGCGTACAGTTCATCTTATGTAGACTTATACTGAGGTCAAAAGGATCTTCTGAATGATTAACTAACTGTTCATTTACAACAACTCAGATAAACAGCCCATGCGTCCTCTCCTGGTTGTTACAATTTTCAACACACTGTCGTTTTCAATATATTTCACTGCACAAAGCAATAAACCTGAATACGGAGCAATATTAAAATTGTTCCTATTGATTGCCTTGAACAGATCTTTGCGTTTCACTGCTTTCTGTATTGTCTTTCTGCATATAACTACAACTACAACACTAGATATACGTATTATTGGACACTCTCCATTTGACTCACATTTATTTTTATTTGTGCATGTTTGAACTCCTAATATTTATCAATGCAACTTAATTTTAGCTATTTGGTTTTATTGACTCTATCAGTGTTTACCTAACGTTCTAGTGTTTGCAAACTAAAACTATGTAGTTTGGAACCAATAGGTGGGATAGACTTTCATCATTCCTATTCGCTCCCACATTTGGTCAGCTTAACTCTTCCTTAGATACCAGAAATGATTAGAAGATATTTTGTTCCCTTGCCTGTGAATTCCTTAGTAAAATGAATACAACGAATTAGGTTATTTTTTTTTCTGTTTTTAACGAACAGTATTTCTGAACCATTATTTATGTATGGTGATGGTGTTTGGTATAAAACATAAACTGAAATTACGGCCGAATGGACCAATGATGAACATTCTTACTCATATTAACTATAACACAGTTATAAAATTTAGTGGCATTTATTATATTCCTTTTATTTTTAACTTTTACATTAGAGTTATGTAATGCTCAGACGAAACTTAAGGAGGAGAGCGTAACTTATCTAGTACTGGCATTTTACACCCTTTAAATTTTATAACTAATACGGTTTTTACGCATTATTTGAATAGTAACCATTTTAAGTGGAAAACATAAATTTAACCTTACTTAACTTTATTTAACCTTACCTTGTTGTATCTTACTTACATTTTAGTTACATATCTAACAAAAATATTTTTGAAGTCTAAACTTTGAGGCACCAAACGTGACGACGATAAAATTACATGATACAGATTTGCGGCGTGTAAATGACAGGTCTGTGGTTATGTGGATATAAATGTCATTTTGCAAAGATGTATCATCAAATATCTGTAAATGTAAATATTTTTACACTAACTCTTAGTTATAGACTATTACAATAATTTTGATGCTGTGCAAGTTAATATAAATTCCGTAAAACTTATCAGTACAGTCGTGTAATATTAGATTCGCTGACATTGAAAACGTAATTTTTAAATTAACAAAACTTTTGGAATATCTAGGAGGACTACCATTGATTGTAGCCTACATTAATTCTACATGTCACTCTATGTACGTGTGCCATCGTCTGTACGTTGTATTTCAAGCCACGATCCTGTTTTTATTATACACATCTGTTGTGGAAACAAAGTCATATAGGAACGGTAACTACACGTATATTTAATCACAATGGGTCTGTGTGACTTTGATTTTGAGTACATTAAAATGACGTGTTTTGGATGCTTCTGCTCTTTCATTATTCAGTCATTCTGTGTACATCGTAAATGTTAAAATAAAGTTTTACGCATACAAAGCCCCACGTGTCCGCATAGGGGGCACTACAGTGAAGTCGATCAGATATACCAATTCATATAACAACACCTGATGTATAAGGTATTCAAAATCTTAAATTATACATGAAATTTTGATTACTGGTCTCAGAAGTCTCAAATTAAACGTTATTGCTGTCAACATGAAACGCATTACTTTAACTTACGCAAAACAAACTCACGCGACGGATGTGTAATCCAGTTACCGCATTTATTAATTTTTACATATATTATAAAATCAATACGTTATGCATATATCCCTTACCGTAATCCTAAACACTACTACTACAAGCCAGCTTATGTTCTGAAATACGTAATAGTAACTTATTACCCAGAGTCTCATGAAAACAACAAAACTTTATATCGGATTTCAATGGAACACGTAGGAGTAGCCTATTGTTTCCGTGTCTGGCTCGTTGCCACCAGCTGCAACACAATATATCAACAACAGCAACTCAAGCTACAATTTATAATTGGCTTTATTCTGTTCGATGTCTGTCTATACGTGGTTTTGTAAAGCCAAACTATATTATACTGAAAACATCAGATTTCTATAACACATTTTTATACTTTTACAGTGCACACAATGGTGTATTCAAACTCGTACTAACTCATGTGTATTTAAAATAATGAATGTCAACAAGTCATAAAATTACGGCAGATGCAAACATTTTCATCTCGCACTTTCCTGGAAGTGATAATTAGCTTCCGTTCGGCCTTCTTGTTGACTTCAGAATGTTTTAACGTGTATACTAACCAGCAACCAATAGCATAGCATTTAATTAAAGGAATTTGTATTTCGAGCTCTCCTAGCATTAATCCTGTCAATATACTGATACGACATTACAGAACAATCTACGTGTTTCTCGAATGTTAAAGTGGAATCCGGCTGTAATGTGTGTGCGTACGTGATTCTCAACGCGTTAGCTAGACTTTGCCAGAATTCGCGCAGAGTATGGAATATTCTGGATTTTCGGCGGGGTATAAATACAAGAACTCAGTGACGCTTAGTTCAGTTTGAGTCGGATTTATTGGAATGCGCTTCGAGGTATTGTGGCGAAGTGTTATGTTTTATAATCATGCGGGACAATTGTAATACAATTGTGTTTTATATTAATTAACATTTTATTGCATGTGAACAATTTTTATTTGATTTGTTGTAAGAGACTATCTTGTTCATTACAAACTGTTTAATTGTAATAATTAAAGCTGGTGATTAGTGACTAGATCGGTGTCTTGTATTTTGTTTCCCACTGTACCATACGACGATCAGTAGCCCGCCGTAACAATATGTCACTCACCACTCTCTTCTCACAAAGTGTAGGAGTATACCGGGTATTTTCTCCAGCACCAGATGCCAAATGCTTCTAAAATTGTTTTTTGTCTTGATTCTCAGTGGTCGGTAACTTAGAGCCACACACTTTCTGTACATAGACGATTTTGTAACAGACGATTTTAAAACAACCATTTAATATAACCGAAAATCAGAGTTTTAAAATTTTAAGGTCACGTTTTTAACATTATAAGCACTCAGGCACTCTCTCAAAGTAATTATAAATTGCAATTTGATGAGCTGAACTATTCTGTAACTACTAATGCTAAGGCAGTGATCAGATAGTTTAAATGTTTACTCGCCAAGAATACGCTGTATTATATTCTTCATTGTTATAATAATGTTACGACGGTCTACTGGTCGTCGTATGGTACAGTGGAAAACAAAATACAAGACACCAATTAAGTCACTAATCACCACCTTTAATTATCACAATTAAACAGTTTGTAACCAACAAGATAATCTCTTACAACAAATCAAATAAAAATTTTTCACACCCAATAATGATGTCAACGAGTATAAATCACAATTTTATTACAATTGTCCCGCAAAAATTATAAAACGCATAACTCTTCGCCACGATACTTCGAACCCCGCTGGAATATATCGCCGCTCAAACTGAATTGAGCGTCAATGCATACTTGTATTTATACCCCGCCGAAAATCCAGAATATTCCACTGCGCGTCAAGAACGCTACTAGAAAACACCTGAATGTAATTGACTGTGGCCTTACACACAGCGCGCGGCCTTCGAATTTTTTTTCGAAGTCTAGCTAACGTGTTGAGAACCACGTACGCACACACATTACAGCTGGTTTCTACTGGAACATTCGAGAAACACATAGATTGTTCTCTAATGTCGTAACAATAACTTATTTATTATTATTTTTTGAAAGCTGTATTTTACATGTACACATAAACCCTCTGACCTGTAAGTTTACGGGTGTTCTATCAGCTATTGGCCTACGTGAACACGTTTTACTTTGTAACGAAACTTGTAAGATTCTCGTACAAAAGTTAGAATACATGTTATTAATCTCTGTTGTATCGCCTTAACGGATATTAAAGTTTAACATTAGGTTTAAATTAAGATTTTCATTATATTAAACGTTAAAATAAACTTTACATATTTCTCTTAAAAATCCTCCAAACACAATGTGCACGCGCGCACACACGCAAACATACACACATATACAAGTCCGCACGCGTATATATTGTTGTGGGAGCGGTATTTGGGTTACGGCATTCTTTGACGAAGAATATTTAATCAACAGCGACTACAGTATCGTTTAAAAGTTCTTTATATTATACACTTATTCAGCGTTCCTATTCACAATTTTTAATTACATCTGTTATAACAAGAGCAGACGACGAAGTCGTAGTCACTAATGAAGACCACGTCGTACGGACACTGACTTGATGCGGCCGCACAGTGCAAACTTGCTGTAACACACACGAGCAATCTTAAATATTCAGATCACTATTACGATAATCAAAATTTTCAGATCAGTGAGACATATAAAGGAGAAATATAGTTATTAGTAATACGTGTTTAACTTTGTTTTTGATTTTACTGACTCCTGTCGACATTTCGTGCGTCGTTCCCGTCAGATTCAAGGATTAATAACTTTTGCATGGTTATTAGAGGGTAGAACATTAATCCCTTCTTTTCGGCATAGTTTTTGTAGTGTACATAACTTTATTTTCAAATTTCCTCCTTGTATTCTTATTTTTCACGTCGTTTCGAATTCTACACTAAGATAGGATTAAGCAAAAAAGAATCGCAATATAGACTGTCATCACAGCAAATTCATTTGCCTTGTATAGTGCTACGAATTTCTTTGAAAGAATTTACTAATACAGTTTGTATACTACCTGCAGCTACTAGATACGTCAAGTGCAATGCCTATAATTATAATAAACAATAATATTTTGCCTCCGCCGCGTGTCCAAATTGACGTTTAGTTCAAAATCTTAACATTATTTACTCATTTAGTATCATTATGTCTGTGCTTATTTTTCTAAATTAATGTTTATAAATTTTACATTGTCCCTATTGACAGTATATAACCTATTAGTGTGTATTGTCAATATCTAAAGACAAAACGAGTTTTGTAATTCCAGCTAGATTTCAAAATAAAAGGTAAATAATTAAATAAAAAATAATAATCTGAGAATTTGGTGTTAAACCTAAATTGGCAAATCTAATCCGTGCAACCCTTATGGACACAGGCTCAAAAATAATATTCATGGAAATATCTCAACCGTTCAAAATAAATACAGGTGGAAGACAGAGTGATGGTTTATCCCCAATTTTTTCAACTGTGTCCTGGAGAAAGTAGTGAGAATTTGAAATAAAAAATAAAGGAATGCAAAATATCCATAATCATGTTGGGAAGAAGGAACAAACATATTGAAATAAACTGTTTGGCATTCGCAGATGACTGCTATACTTTCTGAACATCTGGCATCTGTAGTAACACAAGTTTAGAGGACATATCAATAGAACAAATTTAAGAATTTCTGCAGAAAAAATAAAATTTCTCACGAACATTAAAAATACACCAAATTTCTTGCTAACTGATATTGGTCAAACAAAGAGGATTAGACAATTTAAGTATCTAAGGAAAATAATTCAAGAGAATGGTTTCGAAAAATCTGTTTTAGAAGAAAGAATTCATAAAATAGAAAGAGCAAATAGTATAACTAAAGATATTTACAACAAAAGCGCACATCTTAAAATACAAAAATAAGGAACTACAGTACAGTAAGTGAGTCCAGAATCCCTATAGTAAATGTCTAGCATTGAATTATAATTTATGCAGACTAGAAATATTGAAAAGACAAATTATTAGGAAAATTTTAGGCCATGAAAATCTTCAGAAAGTTGTAAATTAGGAAGTAATGATGAAATATATCAAAGTATAGAAAATATAACACAAACAGTGAGAAAAAGAAAACTAGTATTTTTTGGATATTTATATAGAATGGACGGCAATAGGTTAAAAACAGATCTTCAAATATCTGTGGGGAAAGAACTCAATATCATGTTGGATTAAAAAGTCCAAAAGGATTCAGAAAAAAATAATATGAACGCAGAAGAAGCAATTGAAAGAGGAGTTTTTGGGCAAAAGTGTTAAAAATGGAAGGAGTCGTAGGAGAGAGAAAAACGCAGGTTTGAAGTGGACTGAAGAAAGGAAGAAGAGACATAGTGAAAAGATGAAAGAATATTGATTAAAAAAAAAAACAAGGAATAAAAAATTGAAATTGGCATGTAGCCCTCAGATAGCAGATACAAAAAAATAAAATAAATAAACAGCGATAAAATGTTGATGAGTTTTTTGATAAGTTGTTTTATGACTAACATGAAATAATAAAGAAATTAATCTCATCCAATTTAAGGATTGAGCTCGAAGACTCAAAGACAATTATGTGAGTTTAATGCTGCGTGTAAATTCGGCAGTTTGAGTATCACTCTCATTTTGGTTATCCATGTGATTGTAAATTTTACGTCATTGTAGGATGTAGATTTAAATCTTTCCTTATTAAACACAAAGGCATTTACTTTAGTATAACAAAATAATCATTGCGTTCTTTGTGCGGTTACGTATTTTCATAAGGAAGACGATAATATTAAACAGGTTTTCGAGAATACAAAAAATTTAGTAGCTGCGTGTTCAACAATGACTGAAGTTTACAAAGGAAACTTTTTCGATTACTTACTGTCAACATTTATGAAGCTGAAACTTTTCACGTTATTTTTATTGTTAACGTTCAGAAAGTTGGTATCGTGTGTATGTGTGTTTGTGTTAGTTTAATGTACGTACGGTGATTATGGTGTTGAGGGATGCTGCAAACTTTTACTACGGTGCGCGTTAAAACAGAAACTTTCAGTTTCACGTTTCATATCTTTCTCGTTTTGCCGTAACTCTCTCAACAATAGCAAAAACTACCTACGACGCGGAGTTCCCTACTGACAGTATACAACTGCATCCCCTTTCATTTTCCAATCAAAAAAGTAATATTCTTTTTAAATTTCTGGGCATCTTCTTGCTACTCCTCTCACAGTCTTTTTCAACTACGTTGTAGGCCATATGTCGGCCTCCTCTAGCCTCTTCTACAGTACTCTGTCCACCATCAGTTCATGACACTAATTGCTGTTGTTTGTTTTATATCGTCTACCCGCCTTTGCTGTGGACTGCCTTTTTCTTTTCGTATAGAAAACTTGATCCGTCCTTCAACGTAAAGGAAGAATTTTTAGCACTGGCCCACGAAAATCACGTACCTGGAAGTCCTAAACATCTTCGGGACACCTTGATCCGAATGATTCCTCAGGGAGATTCAACTCATATAGGTGAACTGTTTTCGATAATATTCGTCTAGCCTGGCTAGATAAATTAATCGTTTGCATATACTTGCAAGTGGTCACCACCTACGATGCCCCGTGTATGGATAAAAGAATAGTCTACGATTTCTCATCATAAGTCGTGGATAGAGACAAAATTACTCTGCCGATCCTCTTATTGTTTGTTGAGAAGCTGACTCCGTGTATTACCTGAGTTGATTGTAAATTTTAAGTACAAATAGCAATTCAATCCTATCGTAGACGGACTTGACAGGTAAAGTACAAATTTAATTCACCTACACCTTAAAAATAAGACAAAGACGGAAACAATGACACTCTAGAGGCACAGTACTAGTTTTGATGTATTGAGATGAAACCAGAATTATGACGGAAAGAGATAGAGCAAAGATTTAGGCAGCGGAGATAAAGTTTATGAGGAATACTCTCGGCCGTACCATTCTAGATGGAAAGGATAATGTGAATACAAGAACGGAATTGGGGGTCAACCCATTGTTGAAACAGCTAGGAGCAACAAAAAAGGTGGTGTGAATATTTGGAAATAATGGGGGGTGACAGGATGCCAGTGCTAGCAATGGAATGTAGACGGTGGGAAGAGAGATGTAGGTCGGCCGAGAGGAAAGTGGGTCCCACAACAGGATGAGTCTAATCCTTAAGGTTGATGATGATAATGATAACGGTCTGATTATTTTGTTTAGGATTGTTTTTCATTAAAAGATCTTTTTAATTTTCAGTACCCGTTGTTTGTTTTCCTATTTTTTTGTATTCTGATCCAAAAGAATATAAATTTAAAATCAAAACAATGTACCCGTTTTGTTTAGTTGTTTAAAATATATTGTTTTGTAGAAGAGCTAGAACGGTCGGTGTGTCATGTTTTTGTGTCTATACACAGTGGACTTTAAAATATATCAACAGGAAGAAAAATGTTTATGACAGATACCTACATATATCAAAACGTTTTCTTCTCAATTACTATTCTTCGTTCTGTATTTGCTAGTGTATTATTACTATTTACTTTTCTTCTTTTTCTTCTCTTCAAGGATTAGGTTATATACACCTGTTCCGGCATCCATCTCATCCTCGGACGGCCCACGTCTCTTCTACCAATGGCTTTAGAGTTCAATACCTCTTTCGGCAACAGGTCCTCTCTTATTCTTTGCAAATGATCCCAACATTGTCTTCTGTAAATTGAAATAATTTCATTTGCGTCCTTTACATCGAGTTCTGCTCTGATAGCCTCATTCCTTCCTCTATCTTAGAATGTATAATTTAAACTATTTCAAAGAAACTGCATTTCAGCACTGTGAATCTTGCCGCATTCCTTTTTTGTCACGACCCGCGCCTCACTCGCATATGTTAATGTAGGTATTACAATTGTCTTATAAAATTTAATCCTTGTGCTCTGTCTTGTTTTATGTCTAAGATTTACTCTTTAAGTAAATTATAAAACAATTAGGTCATTAAAGTTTATATGCTTGTATGTATGTAAGTATGCATCTTGTACAATCAAATCGGTGTTTACAACAATTTTGTAGCTCATAAAGCTATAAATATGTATACTGTAAGCTGTACATTCAAAGATTACAGTACAAAAATGTTTATTTGTGCTAAACGAAGCTGTAATAACACACATTCATATTATTGGTAATCATAAAGTCATAAGGTATTATACGTAGATCAGCAATTGTAATATGAGCACGTACACGCATAAGCGAAGCAGTGCATTATTTCCACTCGTTTCCGAAGTGAAAAGAGTACATGACTTTATTACACAATTTTCCTATTGTTATTCAGCACATGCAAAGTGTATTGAAATTACCAACATAATTGTATTCCTGACATTTGCTTTGACCGCCTTCTATAATTACGCAGGCTACCTGCTATATTACAGGACTAAAATTACGTGAAATAAAATTACGTGCAACCTAATGTAAAATGAACTTTATCAGTCTTTACTTCCCCACTCGTTAGTCGCATTAGGTTCCTACCAGTTTTATATTCCTCAATGCAATCACACGAACCATAAAATGATAGAAAGGTTGAAACGTTTTGTCCAGTACTAACCAATATTAGCGGTTGAGTTATAACAGAGAGAAGACTGATTATCTGACTGAGAAATATAAAACACTTATCTCCTGTTTAGTTTTGAGATTTGGGGTTTGTCTTACTCAAGGTAATCTTTTAGAACAAAAAATGGATTAATTTTGTCCACATTATATTTTAACAACGTCTATTTTTGAGTAGAACTAAAACCCGACATAAAAAATTAAACGCTTTTTGGAATCCACTGCTTTAGTGCTTTCCAGATATATGTAATGAAAGTAAGACGAGTGTTTCATTATCTTGATTATACCATGATCGGTGAACAGACGTTTCTATTGTAAAATTTAAATTTAATTTTCACAAGATTATTACACAAAAATGTCTTAGTACTTTCAAAACGTTCTTATTACAATGCCTTTATTACACACACAAAATTCTAATCCACTTTCCCAGATAGTTAGTGCTGAGCTGGATTAAAATAAATTCTGACCATCTCATGTTATTATGGCAAGAGTTTAACAGATCATCATGGAACAAACATGTTGCCGTCAGTCGATACTGTCATGAATATTTTAAATTGCACATTCTTAGCTTCAAACGTGTGTGTGTGTGTGTGTGTGTGTGTGTGTGTGTGTGTGTGTGTGTGTGTGTGTTCCTAGTAGAGTTTCGACTAGCGAATTAAATAGTAGCTATGCAACTTTTCGTAGCACTGTATTGTATATAATAAGGATCACTGTAAGGAGGTAGGCAACGTGTGGGACACGTGTGTGAGTCGTAGGTCTCGAGCGATGTTTAGACACACTCGACTACGTGGTTACTCGTCACGCCATCATCGAGGAATTCAGTTGAATAGCTTGCCTCGTAACCATAGCGACGTATAAACCATAGTGGCGATTTGAGAGCTAGCAGCCAGTTGTGAGTTGCGATTCGGAGCGTGCTAGTTGAAAACGGTTTATTGTAAAGCGTTGATTGTTCATTATTACGTGCAGACATTTGTAGTTACTAGATTTTATTATTTGTCGTTACATTCGATTGTTGAAAAAATTTTGACTTAGAAAATAGTTATCTATCTGTGGATTCGTTTATTGTTATAAGTATTGTGTGAACGAATTTCTTCGTGAACAATTGTTTCTTGCACTGTTTAAAGACGACAAACCGGGGGTGACTGTCGTAAGAATATGATAGACAAACGTATCAGTAACAAATCGACTATTTGACTGAAGTCTACTACTACAAACGTTGTATTCGCCTGGCAATAAGCTATAAACAATCACGAAACGTATATGAATATCAACTATAAAGATGGAATAAAATCTTTACACTCTGGAAACGACGAAGTCACACGTTGGAAGGCATAGCTGTTGTTTATAACCATCTTAGTCCTCACTGGATATTTACCTTTAAAAGCCAAGGTTTTGGTCTTTCTTTCTGAAATTGTCAGTTAATACTTTCTTGCCACTTCTTGCAATTGAAACCTAGCTTTTTTGTAAATCATCCTCATTTTCTTAAATAAGAACTATGTCATCCGCATATAGCAGGTAACCTGTTCATGTAAAACTTTACAAGACTTGTAGTATCCAAAGCAGCTTCGGAGTAAGGGTAAGGTTTGTTTTATTTAAATCTCGTAATTTTTGGTAAGCCTTGTCCTGCCGACCTTGCACATCGTGCCCTATATCACTTATATATTTGTCCCAAATATTTCATATAATCTTCCTTACTCCTTTTCTGGTAGTGGCAGCGCAGACCTTATTTTCAGACCTTGTCCGATCAGTCTTGAACGCTAGATATTTCAAATATGCCTCTTTCTTGGCATATTTTATTTGTGCAATACCGTCATCTCATATATACAGGCCTCGGTATCTGTGCCTTTCATGTCTCGTTTCCAGCACTTCTAGTGCTACGTGAGCTATAGTAGCTCTGATGTCACCGCATTCCTGATTTACGTTATTACTGATGGGTGTTTGTTGCGCAAACTGAATGAGCGGAGTCTGGTACAGGTGTCGTATACTATCATGTTGGTGTAGGTGTATCCTAAAAACGTGTGTGGGACACTAGCGATCTATGAGTCTCTCCCCACGTACCAGGAATACTAATCTTTGATATGAGGAGAAAATGATCAGGCTCAACTTGACAGCCTATAAAAACTCTTGTATCCTGTACTGCATTATATACTGTAGTTTTCCATTTAATAAAACGTAATAAATTATTTACTAAAAGCCTGTAGCACATGAAGTGTTTTCTTTTACCTTTCCATGTGGATAGAAGGTGTTGGTTAACGTAAAATTTTTATGTGGCAAAATCAATGAGCCGTCGTGATTTTCTGTTCGTTCGCCATCACTTTACTTTTTAGAAGAGTTTCAAGCACATCTGTTGAAAACCGTACTAATATTATACACTTTTATCTGTTATATTGTTAAGAACGTTCTGTAGGATCTTATAAAATCTTTCTGAGGCTTTGTTATGACTATACTTTGGGCTATATAGATCTACAAATGTTGCATACTTCCTTACTGTCTTGTAACCTACTGATAATGTTAGTTCACATACCACCTGGTAGCTATGCATCCTGTTTTCAGTATCTTATTTATTTTCACTTCTATTCCTGCGTCTTCTAGACGCTACACTACTGTAAACTAAATATAATTTTCTAAGTCTGTTGCGCCTTTTAGGTTTCAGGAATATCCACGCTTGTTAGTTCAGGTTCTCGTTCAAATCCCATCTCTTTATGTACAAACCCTCTTACATTCCACACGCAAATTTGAAATTTTTACGTATGTCCAGCTTTTATTCATAGCTGTGGTCTGTAAAATTTGATCCGTTGGGTAATTATTTGCTGCATAGAGTTAATAATTAATATACCCTCTTGGTATGTTACTGACATATTGTAGAGCAAGACAACGGTGGGAATGCCACCACCTGGCTTAACTTCCGGCTTTATTTTTGGTTGGATTGTGTCCCGTAAACTGGTTGACTTACTGAACTAAAGAGATTAGTTTTCCCTGTTTTTATAAGGAATGTTTTTATTTTGAGACATTTATAAGGATCTTTAATGTACTTAGTTTTCCTTAACTTGATTAACACATCCTACTCCGTTGACCAACAAAGAGTCGTCTGGCTTTAGTGTCAATTTCTTAATAAAACGGGATGAGGCTGTCTAGCCTCTACTTGTTGACAGATAGAATAAGGGCAACTCACACCTCACCGATCTTTACAGCCTCATTACACACCTGTATGTGTTTTCTGTCCCACACCACTTGCAGGTGCAACAGAACATTTCCCTCCATGGAGGAATAAAACCATAAGTTATTACCCATCCTCTCTATTACTTTAGGGGATAGGGTCCTAAAAGTGAAATGCAAATGTTACACACGGATGTATTATACTATACTATGAAATAAACGGTTTTGTAACAACCCGTCCACAAAAAAATAGACGGTTTCCTTCTAACAAATGTTTTGGAATTAATGTTCTCTAGTACAGACTTTTATATAATAACATTTTGAAAACAAAAATAGTTTTTGGCACAGAGCCCAGAGAATTCTGTTGATTGGTAACGTTATGCTGAAAGTAACAATACAATCGTCTGGTAAGTTCAAAAATAAATTCTAAAACCAATGAACAGTAGTGACTTTTGTTTATTACGAAACAATACACTCATATAATTCGTTGATAACTTTTGTTTATTACAAAACAATACACTCATATAATTCTTTGATGATAGTAATATTTTTAATAAAAAATTACACAACTCAGCGTAAAATCAAACAGTAACGAAAACATAACAAAAGTACATAAAATTATTTAACTGCTCTTGGTTCAGTGCCAACAAGCAGGCATGTTTTCAGCATTCATTAGGATACCTAACTAGACTGCAGTCAAAAATAATTTTCACAAAACATATCAACAAAACCATTATTCAGATCGCAGATATGATAACAAAAGTTAAAAGAAATGGTTGGAAAACCTGAAGTAAAACCGTTTTAAAAATAATGAGAGGTAAATATACATTAACTCTTTGACGATAAGAATGATAGTAAATAAGAAACAAAAACAGATAATTAAAGTACTTTTTGTAAATAACCACTGTAGTAAATAATCAACAACAAAGGTTATGGTAGAATGTAGGCTACGTTACTCCGTAATAGTGACACTTTCCAAAAAAGGAATATTCGTAGGCCTACACAGGCACGACAAAGCTCCGTTATCATTTCAAAACGAGTTATGGTGTGATTTTTGTTATCAGTCATTAACAGAGACGTCAAATTAAAAATATTTATTTTCTATGTTTGTTTACGCGTAACTGGGATATAAGGAAAAACATGTTTAATAGCATAGTACATAAAAAAAATGCTAGGGAGCTAATTCTTGTCCTTACCTTTGTGTGGGAATGGTTATTTTGCCCTTACCATATAGAAATCATTGTAAAACAAATATATTTTTAAAATACTTAAAATTTAATGCATCATGCACGCAATTTACATTATAATAAAATAGTCAAAACCAAGGAGTTAATTTTTATGTGTTTTATTATGTTTCCCAATTTGGAGTACATTAAACGTACCCTAAAATCTATTCTGTTTACCGACGGTGACGTAATAAGTATAGCACCAATCACACAGTTATTATTTCGGGAGCAATACGGATAAAGCAAACAAGAAGAGACTTAGAACTGAATATTTTATGTTACCTGAATCGTCACCACTATACATTCAGACAGGGGAATAGGTGGGAAAATGAAAGCACACGATACGGCCTCCACATGGGACCGCTGGTGAGACGTTAGACTAGCCTGAGTGGTCGCGTCTGATTGCAAACGAAGGAATGCATAAATCATTACCAATATCTGGCTGGCTGCTTTTTATAACTTGCTTATACTTTGAAACCTTAGCGCGTTCCAGGTTTATGGTATGAACTATCTTCATTCCTAAATTTCATTGTTGATTTTACTCTCTCTCTCTCTCTCTCTCTCTCTCTCTCTCTCTCTCTCTCTCTCTCTCTCTCTCTCTCTCTCTCTCTCTCTCTCTCTCTCTCATTCTACATTGTCTAAAAGTTTATTTTATTTCGTTTTATCTTTTGCCAGTGTTTTGTCTCTGTCTATATTTCCTTTTCTACTTGTCAGTATGATGTAACCATTTTGTTCGACCAAAATTTTGATTCGTGTTTCTTGTATGAATATAGACTCTAATTTTTATTCTCTCCTCACCAGGTGGAAGTATGTCGATATGGGCGTGAGCAAGTACGTTTATAACCAGAATGGGGTGTCTTGTAAAGAAAGAACACTATTTGAAGTCATGATTATCAGAAAAAAATCACATAATAATAGTCCAGAAACGCTATATTTTTCAGTTACTCTCATGTAACTAATTTCGCAAATATATTGTGCCGAAAATTAAAAAAATCGTAATCGGGAAACGTAGATTCTAGGAAAAATTATTGACTTTATGTGTTGCTTAACTTCAAACATTAAGAAAACCCATCATATGTTCCTACTTATAGTAATTGAGAGAATTTAAAAAAAGTGTAAAACATTTGAGTACAAACACATAATCTTACATGTCTGGTATTCATAAATTGCTAATAAATAATTCAAATTTTCAACAAGATTTGAAGAAAATTTAATTATAAAAGATTGTTATAAATAACGTTAGCTAAAACTAACTCAGACTTTACTCAAACAAGGGTATGGAAGAAAGTGTTAAATAAAAAAGTGAAAAAACGATTTCATAATCAATACTTATTTTATTCATTAACATTTTTACATATGTCATGGTTTTGTAGAGAACTGTTTTAAAATTGAAAATGTTTATAAGGACGTGTCGCACATGTGCGGCCGATCGCCGGTGCGTGATCGAAAATGGGAACCGGTGAGTTTCCATAGAAACTACTTCTTTGTTGTCAATAACGTAGTGCACATATAAAACTTGGCTTATGAATGCGACTACATTTAACTTATAATCTGTACATTTGTAAATGAAGAATGAATTCATTGATTGGTGAATGAACATAAATATATATATTTTTTAGATTTATTGAAGCATTTGCAATGCCTTTCTCTGTGCATTACATTTGTTGAATACCTGTAAATTTTTATATAGAAATATTTCTTCATTAAAGTAATATGTAACTGTAACACAAGTATTATATTTGCTAATTTTTATTGTCTACGTTTGTAAACCGACTACAAATTTGAGAGACGTATTTCCAAGATTTTTCATGTAAGTTCACAGAGATACGCGCACACGTAAAGAGAAGACGATAATGGCAACAGGAGGAAGACGATCATTACAAATCAAATGTAAAAGAAAAATGTTTTTTGACAAAATGTAAACGACATAATAGAAAATTAACTTTTAAGAATACTTAAAAAAATTAAAATTTAAACATTTTACACCATATAATTCAGCTTAAAGACCAAAATTCAACTCTAAAATTTATGAAAGAATATTGTTTGATAAAACAACGGGAGGCAGACAAAGAATGAAACACTGACGTGCTTTCAGAAATGTTTGATAATTTGAATGTAATCACACTGGACAAGGTTACAGCAAAGGCTGGTATCATCATGAATAAGAAGAATATGAGTTATCCATGAAATACAACAGGAATACTACTATAAAAAACAGCTAAGTTGTAAGTGTACGTAGGTTTACGCCATTAGTTCGGTAAGGTGATCTCTTCGTTTACTTCCATTCATTTCTAACATGGTTTACCTTGCGTATTCATCAGCATTGCACTCCAATTTACCTAATTTTGTTTAAAGTTCATTTTTTTATATGAAATTTGTTCTGTTTTATTATTTCATAGCGTGTTCGTCGATGCCAGTGTTTATATTAATCAACGGGTCCAACAATAATAATTTAGTTTTACCCTCATCGCCCAGTTACTGACCTACTCAGTACTTAGTTCTCGTCTCTCGTCTCGTCCTGACAAGTAAGCGTTTGTCTTAATTATTTATCACGTATTTCAAAATTTAACTCATATTTGGTTTTGCTAAATCTCTTTTTGATTACTCCCAGTAACAATATTTTATGTACGAAATGCCGTGGTGTGCACTTATCTTATCGTCATGACTGAAACGTTAGAAGCGGATCTTTTCAATTACTGAACGACAACATATAGAAAGCAGAAAGTTTCCATATGGCGGGTGTGTGTGTGGGGGGGAATGCACGTACAGTGATTATAGTGTTGAGGGAAGTTTGTAACTTTCGTCGCATTACAGCTGCGTATCTAACAACAAAAACTATGATTATCACATTTCATACCCGTACTCTTCACCACAATACAGGTGTGCTACAGGTGTGTTGTACAGCGCTCCCTAGAGTACTGTGTTTAATTTTGCCTGTGTTTACCTAATACTTTGTTACGAATACTGATAGTAAATTCGTAGGTTAAAACAGAGTATTGTAAGAACTTAATTCACGTAGAGAGAAATGAGAAAAGTTCTAAAATGACGTCAAACGTAAAATATTATTTAAATATAATAACACAGCTTGGTAATTGTATGGACTCAATTTATGGCGAGGCCGAGAAAGACTATCTACTGAGTCTGAAATACTGAAGGTGGTACATGTACAAGTCGGCTGCGTAATGGTGTAGAATTCGCCCCTTCTCTCTTTACAGTATCCAAAAATTATGGTTCATCATGGACAATGATGTGAAATATAAGTTTCACAAACCTGCATTTTGTGGTAGCTCCTAGTAACGAAAGTTTCTGTTAGACACATCCACTGACTACACGGAATTTTAAAAAGACTTGTGTTTACGTTTCGACAATTTTTATTTTAATGATCAAGATCTGTATGCCGGTAATTCACCTATAATTATTACACATGTAAGCCTGATGAGTATTAATATGAATTAATATTCAGTGTTATTAGTATGTTAACACTAAAATTAGTAATATGCTTATTATCAATTAATATAAACTTTATAATTAATACTGCTAAGCTGTAAATATATAGATGATGCGTGGCTACAGTTTGCACGTACAGTGTGATCGGTCGTATGATAATATACGCAACCTGAGTGATGTCGCGGCACACCATTTGCGGGATATGTTCAGGCATCTAGCAAGTTCCAGAGCGCCTGAGGCAGCCAAGGGATCGGTTCTAGAGCCTGACCGCTGCAATGTGGCCTACAACAATCCGACAGTCTAGCGCGAATGTAGATACTCAAAGAGATCTCTCTGTGTACGTTAGCGATGTAGATGCACTAATAGCGGCTCAGTCCGCTGTCCAGAGACAGCTGAAACTAAATAGAATAATGCGGAACGTCAGCAGTTGGATAGCGGCGCAAAGGTTGGCGTTGGCTTTGAATAACGCTGAGGGCGTGATCCTGACAAAGATAAGGATTCCAACCATCTTGCCTATGCGTATCGGGGTCATGATTGTTGAGACAAAACCTGTGGCCAAATACTCGGGGTGTTAATTGACATGAAAATGAGGTTCTTCTGCCAGATACTTATAAAGCTGGGGGAGAAAGCTGCTAAATCGTTCATGACACTCAGCAGATTCATGTCTAAAGTGGGTGGACTCAGATCCTGCTAGTGTCGCTTGCTGGTGACTGCGAAATAGTTAGTTCTCTTGCTACTGATGTGTGGCAACGGCACAGATGTGTGAGTGACGCCTTTTAGAAGAAGTTTTACTGTAAGAGGCTGGCCCAAGTTCAGAGGAGGGAAGCTTTGAGGGTGGCCTCTGGATCGAACCAGCTGTTATCCCTGTTGATCTCTTCCTAAGAGAGTTGTGCAACTCGCGAAAGCCGAGGTCATTAATGAGATGGCAAACCAACGAATAAGATAGAGAGGTCTTTGAGAGATGGCAAAGAGCTTGCGACGAGGAGGGGAAAAGACGCTTGGTCCGCTGCGCTAATGAAACACGTGAGGCCGTGGATCGAGAGAAGGCATGGGTAATTCGTTGGTTTCCTGACGCTGCTTCTGAGCGGTCATGGATATTTCCATTCTTACCGACATAAGATGAACAGGGCCTTGTCTGTAGATTTTAAGTATAGTCGGCGGCGGAGGCTGACGCGGACCACATGTTTTCTAACTGGCGATAGGGGAGAAAAGCGTCCTTGGCTGTCCATATCGCAAAAATAGCTTCAGATAACATCGTCGGAGCCATGCTAGGAGGATAGGAAGTATGGAAGTGTCAGCTAGGCCATTACTCAGAGAACATTCAACGGAGAAAGAAGGGAGTCTTAAACGGACTGACTGATTTGTTAGATAAATGAAGATGCGAACCCACTGGGCGCAGGAAAATGGCCTAATCTGTAGTATGATACAGACTAGTCGGTAACAGACTAGTCCTCGGCCCCCGATGGAGGAGTGTTAGTGGATAGTTCATTTAAGATGCAAGTCTAAATCTCGTGCCTAAATGCATTTACTCTCCTGTAAAATATTATTCTTATTATTTATTTATTAATGATGTTATTATTTTGTTTCAAAGTCGTTTACTTTTTTTTTATTTGTAACACGTGTTTTTAAAAATTGTAAACATAAAAGCAAATTCATGTAAAACTTTCAAACGCCTTTTATTATGACAATTTTTTAATGTATTAAAAGGGTTACGAGTAACAAAAATGTACATACTTTTATTTGAAAATAATTTTATGCCATAATAAATTTTATTTATTTGCGTTCGTAACTAGTAAATTTACCAAGCGTTACAAATCATTTGAGCAAAATCTGTAAATATTATAAAAAAAGTTTAATTAAATTTAAGTTTTTTAGAAAAACAAAAATAATAATTGATAAAATTAAATCTTAATTTCTTAATAAATATTTGCTTTATAATTTCACAATTATTTTGCCTTGGTAACTTGCTAACTTGTTATATTGAATTTTCAAAATTCACATAGATTTTCTATGTTATATTTGCTATTTAATTTTTTTATTAAAACAGTAAGTTAAATAATTCACATTTTGAAAGTAGCCAAGACCTAAAGAACTGGAAACAATTTTATATTGTTTTTTTGTATATATTTGATTTCTATATTTTTGTGGCAACAACGTAGAGATTCTGTCTTCCATAAACCGTAAAATTTTATGTAGCAAAACAAGTCTCATCTCTTAAGTTTAATTTAGGTTAAGAAATAAGAAAGCAAACAAATTGAATTTCATCCTGTTTAAAATTCCCAACTCAACAGAAAGTTAAGATGCCATAAATAAGAAGTGGATTATGTAGATTCCTTTTTCTATATTTGGGTCGTTGCCAGAGTGAAGTAGTATTTTGAGTACTTGATTCCACCTAATCGATTTCTCGAATTAATGTTAAAAAAAACTGTACATGAGTTAATAAAACCTTTTTTTTATTAATGATGAGAAAAGCTGAATTTTCCAACTCGACTGTTACGTCCTTACTGGTGTTGAATGTCTTATTGCATGACATAAGTGCTTATTCTAAGTAAAATTTATATATTAAGTGGTTATATTTAGAATTTTAATTGCAAGTCGTATTTACAAATTTTTTAAATCTTATTTAACTTAAAAAAATTTGACACAATTTTCCTTCAGTCAATAAATATTCTGTCTGTTTTTATCCAGTTTAATCTCGACTTTCGGGTATGTATCGTCTGTGTGCGTGTGTGTGTGTGTGTGTGGGGGGGGGATGTCACTGACGCTCAGCCGACATGACACATTACTGCGTGTTGGCTGTCAGGGTGTGCAGTCAGTCACCGAAGGGATACGACAACGAAATTGCTTTTGTGAAACAACGGTTGTAAGGGTGGAGTTGACTTCTTCAAGAAAAAGAGCTTTTTTTATCTAATAAACCTTCCAAGACGACGGATGGCAACATGCCATTGTTATGGTATACAGAGTATTTGATGCTTAGTTAGTTATAAAACTATTAACTTTAGAAACTTTTATTATCAGTATTATTTGACTAAACCGATCTACTTTTGTTAATAATACTACCTACCTAACTAAAAGTAGGTTACTGTTGTAATTGTAAATATCAAATTTAGTAATATTTGTTATTGTCTATTGTTTACATAACAATGCTTGCTATTGTTTATAATTTTATAAATTCCGAGTGTTACCTTTCATGTATTATTTCAGTGCGGTCAACCCTGATTATAATCTGTAGGTAGTGATATATATTGTATCTCATTTTAACTTTCATTTTACAACGTCTTATCCTCATATTTTGTTAACTAATTTACTCACAAATTTACTTTTTTTACAGTTTTGGAACTTACCAACTTACCATTAATATGTACATCTTTAAATGCGGCAACCGTGCAACATACTGCGTTTATCTCTTCATGTTCTCAAACTAATCATTGGGCTTTTGTTTGAGCTCATAGTAATAATATCCACCTTGACAATACTGTATAGTTTTATTAAAAAACACTACATTATCGCGCTAATCTTAATATAATTTGAAACATATATTTGTTTTATATAAGCCACTGTGGACTACGTTTGGTTTAACTGGTTACTTCCTTTTTCTCCTATCTCTTCTTTCTCTCCCACACCTCCTTTATTCTTGATAGATGACTCTTCCTCCTTTCGTCAGGCCAGATTGCACCTGTCCTTTTCTTGGGTTTTTCCTAAAAACCTTGGGCATTTTATAACTTTTTTTGAGTGGCAAGCATTCTTTAATCTTTTATTGAGTAATCTGGAGTTTTCTTACGTATTTTTCTGTTTCTTTGAACCACGCATTGGATATTTTAAGCTTTATGAAATAGTTAAAAAGCTTTCCTGTTAGTCTGTCAGGATTCATCCTTTAAATATGTCCGTAGAAAGTAATTTTTCTTTTTCTTATTACGTCTGTGATTTTCTCAACACATGTGTAGAGCTCATTTATTATGGTGTGTTCTGTACTGTTCTTCATCTTTTATTGATCCCAAGATTTTTCTTAATATTTCCCTTTCTGTGACCTCCAGTTCTTCCATCAGCATTTTCTTGTTCAGAGTCAGACACTCAGCCGCATAAAGTGCTTCTGGGCGAATTATTGTTAAGTAATCCTTAAGTTTGGCATTAATGGATATTGATTTCTTGTTATTGTGTCCTTGGTTAAATGGTAAGCAACTTTTATCGTATTAACTCGTGCATATATTTATTTTAGTTTAATTTTTCTAATTTATCTTTCAGAAATAACACTGTTGCACACCACTATAGAAAATAATATTCCCGATCAGCACTTTCAAGCTTCACACCTCATCATCAGATCGGGAAAAATGTTTTTATAGTAGTGTGCAACCGTGTTACTTTGTTTGTGATTATAACAACAAGTGTATTAATTAATTTCCTCTTGTCTACGTAGTGTCAGTTCCCACTATGATATTCAAAGTAATGTCAAATTAATTTGAAATTATTGATTACAATAAAGTGATAAACTAGTAACTAACAACAGACTCAGTAAAACTAACAAAGTGGCTGTACAAGGTAAGATAGGAAAACGACATAAAAGAATTCGTTCCTGTAGAGTGACTTCATTAATTACTGTGTTGTAGCAGAAGCAGAATTTAAGCGTGTCTGATTCACATAATAAATTCTTAAGTAGAAAAATTGAATGCCTGAAAGCTTTATCAAAATAAACAAAAGTTTAATATATAAAAAACTTAATTATCAAAAATCAAAATATTTTGGAATCCACGTTGGTCAGTCTTGAATATAGAATTGTACCCACATGCAAACTGCTGCCTCTAAATTATTTTTCTATCTTTAGATATATAATTTATCGTTTTATCTTATCTCTGATGTCATGAGGATACTGCTTCATAGTTTGTCTTGCTATATTAGCATGAAATTGAAAGTGTGACTGACCCAACAACATTTTGTTTTCTTTCTTTGTTGTTCAGTAGGATACTGGAAGATGATCAAATATCTGGTTGTTCCTTACATACAACGTTCGGCCCAATTATGTAACATCTTACACAAGCGTATTAACTACGTGTTAAATTTAAGCTTACGAGTGATGATGTTGATCCGCGTAACGCTACATCCATTAAATAGTATGAATTTAGCTTTGATAATAAAAGACTTAATTTTGTTTGGTTTACAATTGTAGAAGACTAACACATTTGTCACAGTTGGGTGAAAGCATGGATCCCTAGTGTTGCTCTAACATTTGGTCTTACTACGCTACTGACCTAGAGGAACTCTGTCGTTTTTAACCACCCTACAGAGATACTAAATTTGTAAAAATTTTATCAATATCGTGATTCCATTCTGTATTTACAATACTTTTTCCTTATCTTGAAATAAATAATGGTATATTAAGCCTGTAAATTAATCTAGAAGCACTTATGAGTTTCTATTGCTATTACTTTGCTTATATAAATGTGTTATATTTTTTTAAGTATGTATTTATTTTGGAATAGTTATTTCTTTGCATGTCCTAATCTGTTTACAGTTAATCGCTTCCCCGTATACTGGACACATCGGGTCTTATTTTTGACAGCCGCCTGCTTAAATGTCATATTTTTTAGACACATTTCTCTTGCTAGTCAAATAAAGCACTCCTTGGTTTTCAACTCCCACTATCCCTTTAACCTTTACCTGAAACACCATAATACAAGACAATAGATCCATTACACTACGATAGTTGCATAACAAATATCCCTTTTGAACATTCCTGAATCGGGGTTTCTTTAGGAATAGCGATTTCTGCTCACTTATTTTCTCATTATTCTCTAAACTTGTCAGTATATGGCAACAATATTGCGTTTCGTCCCATCATACCATTTTATGTAACTACAGCAATACGTCTCAAATCCTCTAACCGTTAGCCGACGGTTTATGATTGACTGTCTTCAGAGTTAATTAGACGCACCACAATTCTTGTTTATAAGTGTCATTCATATTTCTAAGAGTTCTTTTTTCGTACTTCTCCTATACATACATAATGTAATGCAATTGGTATATCTTTCATGCACGAATACTGTCCTATATACGTAGTATCCCTATAAACATTCCTGTGTCAGTTTTATACTCTTTGTGACCTTATAACCCCCTTTATTTCAAGTCCTCCTGACTTATAATAACAAGAAACATGAAGTGGCACTTTAAATTCACTTCTTTTTTCTTTAAACGTTCTTAAGGTTCTTCAGTCATCTTCCTTTACTTCTTTTTTGTGTGTGTGTCAACCTGTCATTGCAGCAAGCCGAACTCATGTCGTCTAACGTATAGTTCTGACGTTTCCTCCATACTTTTGGGCTTTTACTTACGTCGTCTGCATATTAATCCAAACATTTTTATTTGCACGTTGTTATGTGTTCATGGTTAATTATAAACATAGAGATATGACTTACATTTGTCAAAAATTTTAAGAATAAAGTAATTTTTTTCTTAAACGATTTAAAAAGCTCATATTTACCTCAACTGTTGATACCGTTTCGTGTTAAGTGAAAGTATTGCTAGCCTGATATGAAAACCACTGTATTGTTTTCTTGAGCAGCGGTTGATGCAGCCTCAGAAAACACAAATTTTCCCCATTTCTGGAGAGATTAGGTGACTGGGCACGCGGTTTAGGGTACATTAAAGTCCTACGAGTTTTATCAGAGTTTATGCCATTCATGCTCAATTGCGCTGGTGTTTGTTTCCGTAAAAAAAGTGTATGCTATACCTACTCGAATATGACTGCCACACTTTTTGAAATCGGAAGCACAAGTAACAAAAATAATTTTTTCCGGTTTGTATTTTCTATTAGGCTGTATATAACTTTTAAAAATATATTTTACGATATTATACGTCACGCTTTTTACGAAAAAGATGTATTTATATTTTTCATACAACATTTTAATACCGGGCTTTCTTGATTCATTATATCTATAATCCGCTGTTGTGTCGTCATCATATCTCCTCTGATGTTCCAAGTCGGTATTTTCATCTCTTTCGACATCCAATCTTGTGTCCGTTTTCGTTTGCAAATGTTTTTATCATTATATCTGTCGTCGTTTCCGAGGCTACTGTTGGAATTGTGAGTTGTTGATTGAGACCACCGTATAGGGCAACCAACCCTATGCCGGCTAGAATTTTTATCGACTTTCTCTGGTCTAGATCCTTCGTGTTCTGTTATAGGACCATCTCGAAAAGTGTGTGGCTCTTCACCACGCATGTCAATCTTGAGTAGGTAGAGGCTCCAGTCCAAACGGCTTTATATTCTACATATCCTACTCCTGGATGTTAAAACATCATAACGTAACTAACACAATGGAAAACATCTTAAAACAATGGCAATACCTACACTACTGTATGGTTGTAAACTTAAGTCGTAAAGTAAAAAGATGACCAGAATATATAAACACCAGAAATGAAATTTTTGAGTTCAGCTAAAGGTGTAATAGACAACATGGTATAAGAAATAAAGAGATAAGAAGTGATTTAGGTATTTTTGCAATTAATAAAAGGATTAAAGAGTACAGAAGATAATGGATTCAACACATCAATAGATTGGAAGAAAGTAGAATACAAAAGATTGGGAAAGATTACAACCCTAGAGGTAGAAGAAAACGTTCGTAGACCTAAGAAAAGGTGGACTGTAGAATAGGAAACCGTGTGGAATAGAAAACTAAAGCCTAAAACCGTCAAGAAGTAGATGATGAGGATTTCTTGATTCTGTAAAGACAGATACCTACATTTTCCATATTTATGTACACTTTCTATTGACTTCTTGCCCACTCTTCTTTCAGTTATATCACGTTTAATTTTAGTTTCTCCTCGTCACCATTTTATCCATGGATTCAGATATTTTTTATCGACAGCAGTAGCCTGTCGTTTAGCACTAACGATCTATAACTATAATTAACGGTCGGGACATTTACTGCTTTTTTTTTCTACTAGTAATTTTGTACAAACCACTATGTTGTCTTTGGTATTGACGAGCGCTTTCGGCAATCAAGCCATCTTCAGGTTATTTACTAACCATGGAAGGTTGTAAATGACCTGAAGATGGCTTGATTGCCGAAAGCGCTTGTTAATACCAAAGGCAACATAGTGGTTTGTACAAAATTATTAGTAGAAATATTTGAGACTACTAACACTCCAATACAACAATAAATTTACTGCTTTGATTATTATTATTTATTAATTTAACTCAATTTTAATTAAAACAAACTCGATATCTAAATACGACGATTTTGGTTTAGAGAAAATGGCCTACATTTTTCACAATAGCCTATATTAACGTTGAAAATTAAAATTATTGTACCAATTAACGATACTATGATTTAATAATAATTCGCTGTTATGGATTACAGTCATATAACAACTTTTTAAGTAATTTAAAAAAACGTTATAAACGTTTCTGTGATTATTATAGATTACAACGGGTTTTGTAGGGTAGTGACGTCATGGTTTGCACGGAATACAAAATACTATAAAGTAAGAAGATTCAGTTGAATCTAAAAATATGTTGGTTAATGTATGTTTTGTAACCAGTTAAAGACAATTTCCAGTAAAACATAGGCGTAACTTGGGGGCCAAGGGAGCACTCCCCCAATGTTTCGAGCATTATAAAATTTTATTTCCATTTGTTACAAATTAAATCTAATAACTAGTCAAACAGGAGACAGTTTCTATGCTTGCAAGCACAGTACGCGTTATTTATCAACATTAGTGATGAATTTGATCAAACACTAAATAGTTTTGTTGAGGAAAATTTGAGTGAACGTTTTTCCAACTTGAGCAACATGGTTAAAACATTTTTGACAGTGCCTGTAAGTTCAGCAAGCAGTGAGCACTTTTTTTCTTGTCTTCCGAGGCTGAAGACTTATACACTCAACACTACTGGACAAGAAAGACTTCATCACCTTTCTGTTCTGTTCATTGAAAGAACACATAAAAGTGACATTTCAAAAATAATAGATGAATTTGACTCCAAAGCAACTTTTAGAGGAACGAGACTCCTACTTAATTAGCAAAATAACCAGCAACTCAACCGTCATACTACTATGTAGTAACTATGGAACATAGCTATGTAAGTACATATGGTATGTAACTTACTCAGTTGAACAAAAGCTGAAATTGTTTATGTTTATAGGCCTATAGTATATTTGTTCTAGGTAAACATAAGTGGAAGTACAACTTATGAGGAAAGGTTTGTTGATCATTAACAAATGATCGCCCAAATATTCAAACCCACTTGGAGATAAAAACGGGTATATATAAACTAATATATGTGACAGGGAGACCTTTCATCAAAAGATTTTAAGAACACACACCACGCAAACATTTAAATAACATAAGTAGAGGGAAAATGAGGATTCAAACTCACTTTCACTTTCTATCAGCTGGACCACAGCATCCGCGACTTTTTCGCGTATATGCCGTCTTTCGCGAGCCTAGATCACTTTCACTTTCTACTGGACCACAGCATCCGCGACTTTTTCGCTGATCTGTGTGGTGGGTGGGGGGTTCCGACTTGATGCATTATAGTGTATATATTAAATATATGATCAGGGTTACCAACCTTGCATGAGTTCAAATTTGTTGTGTGTTATAATGTATATTAAATCTATATGATCAGGTTTACCAACCTATGTATGGGTTCAAACTTGATATGTGTGTGTATTATAGTGTATATTAAAATATATGATCAGGGTTACCAATCCTGCATTATTGTGTATAGAACAGATCTGCCAACATTTTTCTTCGGTGGGAAATTCAAACTATATTAGCAGACGCATTATAGTGTATAGTAAATTGTTGACGACTTCGATATCAACTCTCTCTCCCCTCTTCTCTCTTTGTCTCTAGACACTGCTACTTATGAATTATTGTAAGTAGCGATACTAAAATGTAATCACCAGGAAATATATTTATCACCTACCTCGTTGCGTCCTACTTCTAATTTTGACACATGACAGTCATTGACCACGATTTAGAAATTAATATACGGCCAAGTCTGTGTGTGGTAAAGTGTTACGCATAAAAAAAAATCTCCTTGAAATAAGGTATTTTCAAAAGTTTTGTGTACACATACGCATACACACATTGTGTATGTCTCTCTCTCGCTGCAAACGTTGACAAGAATTCCCTTATTCAAAGCGATTTGTATGTGTACACGAACTTAAATATGGTTTACAGACCATTGTAATTTTAAAAATTCATTTTTGCATTAATTAAATATATATATTGTAAACAATGAAATAATAATAATAATATTTCGTCATTAGAAAGTTATATTCAGTGTGGTAATTAGTGATAGAAAGATTAACTATGTATGCACACACACACACACACACACACAAACTTAAATATGGTTTACAGACCATTGTAATTTAGAAATTCATTTTTGCATTAATTAAATATATATCGTAAACAATGAAATAATAATATTTCGTCATTGTAAGATTTTAATAAAACAATTATCAGTTTAAATAATAATTTTCGTGATTGTAAGATGCAACTTGCAAATTATTAAAATGTCTCTCTCTCTCTCTCTCACACACACATTTCTGATTACTATACAAATAATTGCATGCATATTCGGAGGTTTATAACGAAATAAATTAAAATAAACCATAATTTGTTTTAAATAATTAAATACGGGGTTTTGACGAACAGACCAATCTGCTCGTACGCAAGGGGGTATACCCTTACGAGTACGTTGACAGCATTGATCGGTTCAACGAAACAAGTCTATGCACACACACACACACACACACACCAGTGGGTGGTGGTGGGTGGGGGTGGTTCCAACTCGATGCATTATAGTGTATATTAAAATATATGATCAGGTGTACCAACCTTTGCATGAGTTCAAATTTGTCGTGTGTTATAATGTATATTAAATCTATATGATCAGGTGTACCAACCTCTGTATTATTATTATAGTGTATAGATATTTTATATGAGCAGGGTTGTCAACATTTTCTGTGGCGGGGGGAGGGAAATTCAAATAAGTGTTATATAGTGTATATATTAAAATATATGATCAGGGTTACCAATCTTACATTATTGTGTGTGTATAGAGCAGATCTGCCAACATTTTTTCTCTTCTGTAGTGGGAAATTCAAACTATATGATCATAATTGTTACTCTCTCTCTCCCTCTCTCTCTCTCACATTTGAATGTAAATAAAACTATCTCTCTCTCTCACTCTCTCTTGTTGTCAAACGTTATGTTCAAGCCGTTTTCTCCTCTCCCTCTCTCTCTCTTTCTCTCTCTCTCTCACTGTGTACATTGAGTAAATAATTTTAGCTCTCTCTCTCTCTCTCACACTTGTTGTGTATGTCTCTCTCTCTCTGTGGTCAGTACCGCGCGCATGTATATGAAATTAGAAAGTTTATATTTATTCGACAAATATTAACGCCCTCTCTCTCTCTCTCTCTCTCTCTCTCTCGCTCGCAGACGTCGGAAGCAATTCCTAGTTTATAATGTAATTACCTGTGCGTGTATGTCTCTCTCTCGCTGCAAACGTTGACAAGAATTCCCTTATTCAAAGCGATTTGTATGTGTACACAAACTTAAATATGGTTTACAGACCATTGTAATTTTTAAAATTCATTTTTGCATTAATTAAATATATATATATCGTAAACAATGAAATAATAATATTTCGTCATTAGAAAGTTATATTCAGTGTGGTAATTAGTGATAGAAAGATTAACTATGCACGCACACACACACACACACACACACACACACACACACACACACACAAGTTGACAGCAGTTTATAATGTAATTACCTGTACGTGTACTGTTACAGATGTCTCCTCAAAATCTGTTGTACAACATCTCTCGCTCGTAGCGATACTAAAATGTAATCACCAGGAAATATATTTATCGCCTACCTCGTTGCGTCCTACTTCTAATTTTGACACATGACAGTCATTGACCACGATTTAGAAATTAATATACACAACATATGTGCTAGCACTCTCTCTCTCTCTGTATGTCTCTCTCGCTGCAAACGTTGACAAGAGTTCCCTTATTCAAAGCGATTTGTATGTGTACACAAACTTAAATATGGTTTACAAACCATTGTAATTTTTAAAATTCATTTTTGCATTAATTAAATATATATCGTAAACAATGAAATAATAATATTTCGTCATTAGAAAGTTATATTCAGTGTGGTAATTAGTGATAGAAAGATTAACTATGCACGCACACACACACACACACACACACACACACACACACACACAAGTTGACAGCAGTTTATAATGTAATTACCTGTACGTGTACTGTTACAGATGTCTCCTCAAAATCTGTTGTACAACATCTCTCGCTCGCAGACGTCGGAAGAAATTCCTAGTTTATAATGTAATTACCTATGTGTGTGCTGTTACAGATGACAAATCCATACGTTAACAGCTTCACAGTAAATGTTAGCCTATTGTGTGTGTGTGCTATGTAAATTGTTTGTACATCAATGAATAATATAATCGTGATAGTTTTAATGTAATGCGTATCGTGTATTGCTGCTGCTGCTGCAAACGTCGGTAGAAATTCCCCATCTCTCTCTCTCGCTCGCTCGCAGACGTCGGAAGAAATTCCTAGTTTATAATGTAATTACCCACATTGTGTATGTCTCTCTCTCGCTGCAAACGTTGACAAGAATTCCCTTATTCAAGGCGATTTGTATGTGTACACAAACTTAAATATGGTTTACAGACCATTGTAATTTTTAAAATTCTAACGACATATAAATTGTAGTAGCAATAATAATAAGTGATATTTACAATGAAACTATTTTCAAATAAAAATGATGTTGGTTCGACAACCTTTTGTTTTTAAGACTATAACAAGAATGAGACAGGGATCAATTCTCTCTCCCCCTCTCTCTCTCTCTCTCTCTCTCTCACACACACACACACACATTTAGTATGAACAGACGTGTCTTTGTTAGTAAAATGTAAAAATCACATGAATTTATGTGAACTTCAAAGGGTTCAAATGTTTCAAAATAAAAATATATAAAACAAAAAAATACAGAATATATGAAATGTATATTTACTAATAAAATATATATTACATATTATGAATTTTTTAATTTGTGAAGCAATCTTCAATACGCTCTTCTTCTTCTTCATTTGGTACTACATTAAGCCAGTCCTTGGACTTCACTTTATGGGGTTTTCATAAACATAAAGATCACTACCACCAATAATTTGTGGAACAATACTTCTGTTTAATGGTAAAACCTAAGACAAAGCATTAAAAAAAACATGCAATCAGTATTAATAGTTCAAAATATCACTGTTTTATTAATTTAAAATACTGTATAATTGCTTATGATTAACAAATAAGAGAAAAGACATACTTTACAATTCTTTTCATTCTTTTATTCAAATGTAACATTCAAATTTTTCAAATTTAAACGTTGCAATCTGTATAACGTCTGTTTCAGATAATAGTTTGAATATAAATGAAATGGAATGCAGTATTTTGTTATGAGAAATTACATTGTAAATTACAGAATTGTTCTCTAACTACTGCTACAATCGTTCAGTTTCGATTTGGTACTCAATATATTTTAGTCTCCTAGTATTTTCATTGATACATTTTGGAAACTGAGTACAGAATAAATCTACAATCATCTAGTCGGAATCATTAAGTTTTACAAAAGATCTTATTGATCAGTTTGTCAGAGTCCAATTTGTTGGCAGAAAACAATTATGTGATCAAATAAACATTACCAGAGAACAACGTCCTCCTAAAGATAAATTTACCAGAGCTCAAAACAGTACAAAGTCATACTTTTGGTGAAGAAAATCACGTCATCAACAACAAAAGTTGTTTGTGTTTAAACAGCTACAAACAATAATTAATTTTCTTACACTAGTAAACATTTTGTTGTAATTGTTTCAATTAAAGGAAACATATATATATTCGTTGAGAAAATCTGTTGTGGCTGGACGAAACATGTGTCTGAATAAATTTTCTCTCTACATAGCAGTTGTAAAAGTAGTCATATACATTATGTGCTATATATATATATATATATACAAAAGGCTTTCAACGTGTTTGTCATTTCAACCAATTTGTACCGCGCTCAAATTATGTAAAAAATTACTGTACCGCTCCATACAACTGAGAATAAATCCGTACAAACACACAAACACACACACACAAACACACAACACACACACACACACCACACACAACGATGTTTCTACTTATTTGAACAAGTCCTGTATTAAATGCACTTGTTAATGTTTTAATGTGAACAATTTTACGTTTAAATAAAATCTGTACATACAATAAAATTATGTTTCAGTATTAATGATATAAATATTACTGTTTTATTAATTTAAAATACCGTATAATTGCTTACGATTGACAAATAAGAGAAAAGACATACTTTACGGAATTTCTTGAAATTTTTGTAGTTAGTCTTCTGCTCATGTGTACTGGCAGCCTGTTTGGTTACAGTTAACCATTTAAATTCAATGTTCTTGTTGTTAACCTTCTGCTCGTCTCCCTCTCGTTTACTGGCGGTATGTTTGGCTACAGTTAACCATTTAAGTTCAATGTTCTGAGAAGTATTCATCTTCTTGTTCCTATAATAACAGTACCTGCTTCAGTACTGTATATATTATGTGCTATATATACATAAGGCTTTCAAATCTAATTGTGTAAGAATAACTGTACCGCCACATACAACTGAGAATAATCCGTACAAACATACACACACGCACACACATAGCGATGTTTTTACTTATTTGAACAGGTCATGTATTAAATTCAATAAATAATGCACTTGTTAATGTTTTAATGTGAATAATTTTCCGTTTAAATAAAATCTGTACATACAATAAAATTATGTTCACTTTAAGAAATAAAAACTGCACAGTATGTTTCTTTGATTGCGGACGAAACATCAGACATTCCCGTCTGTATTTCAGTTAGTTATAGTTTTCCACTATGTTTTAGCTAATGGTCAACCAGTTGAAAGTTTTTGAAAATTTGATAACCCTGAAGGCACGACGCGGAATCTATTGGTCTAAGCGTACATTTATTATGTAAATCATCTCTTTTTCAGTCATCTACGTATGTGCGTTTGAATTAATTGCGCATGCACATAACAGCTTTTTTAGTACAGTTGCACACACATCGACGCTCGCACTATATATATAACCGGTGAACTTCACAACAGCGTCTTACTTACAACTCGAATCTATATAACGTTCTGTTTCTGTTTCAGATAATAATAATAGATTGAATATAAAAAGACTGTGTATGAATACGAAGAAATATCAAACACAACAGATCAATTATTTGAGTGAACATGATTGTGTATGTGAGCTACCGAAATCTAATTGTGTAAGAATAACTGTACCGCCACATACAACTGAGAATAAATCCGTACAAACATACACACACGCACACACTTAGCGATGTTTTTACTTATTTGAACAAGCCATGTATTAAATTCAATAAATAATGTTTTAATGTGACTAATTTTACGTTTAAATATTTCCAACAACTATGTTGATTAGAAGTGCTGTAATTTCAATAACAATGTTCGCTTATTAACGTATTCAAATCTTTTTACTCACCTCTTAAATGTTGATGTACGCAATTATCGATTTCACAATGAGGTATGAAGGCTAATTGCATTCTTCACGTATATATATTGTTGTATCTTACAACGGTAGGGTAGGGTAGCTTAGCGTGTTCGTTTGAAGTCGATGTAAGTCATGTACCCAAGAGTCATTGTCCGCAGTGGAAACTTTCAGAAGTTAGCGATACTGAAAGTATTTTCGTACATTAGTCAAAATTAGGAAAACAATGGACTCGACAAACATTATGAATTGCGTTCGTGGGAAGAGTGTAATTTCATAATATTATTTGTATATATAGACATTTTACAAAATCATAAAGCATCAAACTGTATATCCCTTTGTTGGTTTGTAATTATACTAAACAGTAATACATGCTTAGGATGAAAATATTTGTTATGATTTTAGTAACTTACAACACCAGCTTAAACCAAGGGGTCATCGACCGTGATGAAAAAGCTTTCCCTCACTGCTTAAAGCTTTAAGAAGTTAGCGATACTGAAAGTATTTTCGTACATTAACCAAAATTAGGGAAACAATCGAACCGACAAACATTAATCCAAGAATTTACATTTTCAGCATACATAGATTTCAACCCGCAAAGATGTATGCAGATAAATGAAATACATATTTTACATTAAAATACATTTTTCTGATTACTATACAAAGAATTACATATTGTTATTCTTCTCTATTTATGTTTCCAATTGTAATGGAGTGTTATACTCAGCATAAAAGAAGGACAATAGTTTCAATACCACATAAGAAAGATCTTTTATAAAAAGGTGACAGCACGTGCTGAAACCCGTATGCTTTCGGTATTCACGAAGATGAAGATTGTACAGCAAGCAAACAAATTGTCAATAAAAGATATGGACTTTTTTCGCAGGTGACGAAGGCAGCACTGATCCGCTATTACCGA
Source organism: Magicicada septendecula (assembly GCA_034769895.1). Lineage (NCBI taxonomy): Eukaryota > Metazoa > Arthropoda > Insecta > Hemiptera > Cicadidae > Magicicada > Magicicada septendecula. The sequence continues at coordinate 107,080,147 of CM068372.1, read as the reverse complement.
ACAGTATTCGTTGTATACATTACACACACATACACACACACATATGTTAGGTTAAACGCAACCTCTATACAAAAACAGATATCGGATTTAAATAATAATTTCGTGCTTACAATATATACTACCTATGTACACAAATTTAAAATATAGTTTACTGACCATTGTAATACGAGAGGTCATTGACATGACCTTTACACTGGTTTAGCATAGTTACTCATGTTAGGTTGAACGCAACACACACACACACACACACACACACAATCAGGTCAAAGACTGCTACGTGCTGTCACCAGCCAGACGACAATACAAGAAGAGTACAAACAAATAGATTATCATATAGGAGAGTTAGTACTGGTTCGTAACAGACAACTATCCTCTTTTGACATTGTATGATTTTAATAAAAACAGATATCGGATTTAAATAATAATTTCGTGCTTGCAATATACAATCCATGTACTTATATATCCTTAACTTATATATCCTTTGTTGGGTTGTAATTATTACTAAACAGTAATACATGCTTAGAATGAAAATATTTGCTATGATTTTAGTAACGTACAACACCAGCTTAACCCAAGGTCATTGACCAGTGTTATACTCAGCATAAAATAATTAACGCGCACGCACCCGAAAGATTCAAATCTTACCTTATTGGTGCTGTCAACTTGTGTGTGTGTGTGTGTGTGTGGTGTGTGTGTGTGTGTGTGTGTGTGTGTGCGCGCCATACATTATCGTTTGCTAACGTTTGTATTTTGTCTAAGCTATGTTAACTCACACACACACACACCACACACACACACACTCACACACACACACACACACACACACACACAAGATATCAGATTTTTGTATACGTTCTAGGTTAAAAACTACTTTTTGGCAGGTGACGAAGGCAGCACTGATCCGCTATTACCGAACAGTATTCGTTGTATACATTACACACACATACACATACACATACACACATGTTAGGTTAAACGCAACCTCCATACAAAAACAGATATCGGATTTAAATAATAATTTCGTGCTTGCAATATATACTACCTATGTACACAAATTTAAAATATAGTTTACTGGCCATTGTAATACAAGAGGTCATTGACACGACTTTACACTGGTTTAGCATAGTTACTCATGTTAGGTTGTACGCAACACACACACACACACACACACACACACACACACAAGAATCAGATTTTTTGTATACGTTCTAGGTGAAAAACTACTGTGGTGTCTCTGACTTTAGTTGGAAATAAATAACATTACAGATATTGGTATGGTACTATGAGTAGTCTATACGTGAATACTATACATCAGACTGCATGTATCTGTCATTAGCAATCTAACGTTACGACGACATGTTAAATATCAAATTCAGTCTACTTACGTTTCACGTTAGGTTAAAATGCAAACACACACACACACACACACACACACACACACGTGTATGTTATTTAAACTATTATTTAAATAACATACACACGTGTAGTGTTTAGGTCATCAGTACATGACGCAACCGGAGTGATAGGTCCAATTAGGTTTGTTACACGTTGTATGTTAGGTTAAAATGCAGTCCATTCACGTTTCATGTTAGGTTTAAATGCAAACACACACACACACACACACGTGTTAGGCTGGTCCATCAGTACATGACGCAACGGGAGTGATAGATCCAATTAGGTTTGTTACACGTTGTGTGTTAGGTTAAAATGCAGTCCATTCACGTTTCATGTTAGGTTTAAATGCAAACAAACACACACACGTGTATGTTATTTAAATTATTATTTAAATAACATACACACGTGTTAGGCTGCAGCCTAACATGTGTGTGTGTGTGTGTGTGTGTTTGTTTGCATTTAAACCTAACATGAAACGTGAATGGACTGCATTTTAACCTAACACACAACGTGTAACAAACCTAATTGGACCTATCACTCCCGTTGCGTCATGTACTGATGACCAGCCTAACACGTGTGTGTGTGTGTGTGTGTGTGTGTGTGTGTGTGTGTGTGTGTGTGTGTGTGTGTGTGTGTGTGTGTGTTTGCATTTAAACCTAACATGAAACGTGAATGGACTGCATTTTAACCTAACATACAACGTGTAACAAACCTAATTGGACCTATCACTCCCGTTGCGTCATGTACTGATGACCTAAACCACTACACGTGTGTATGTTATTTAAATAATAATTTAAATAACATACACGTGTGTGTGTTTGCATTTTAACCCAACGTGAAACGTAAGTAGACTGAATTTGATATTTAACATGTCGTCGTAACGTTAGATTGCTAATGACAGATACATGCAGTCTGATGTATAGTATTCACGTATAGACTACTCATAGTACCATATCAATATCTGTAATGTTATTTATTTCCAACTAAAGTCAGAGACACTCCAGTAGTTTTTCACCTAGAACGTATACAAAAAATCTGATTCTTGTGTGTGTGTGTGTGTGTGTGTGTGTGTGTGTGTGTGTGTGTGTGTGTGTGTGTGTGTGTGTGTGTGTGTGTGTTGCGTACAACCTAACATGAGTAACTATGCTAAACCAGTGTAAAGTCGTGTCAATGACCTCTTGTATTACAATGGCCAGTAAAATATATTTTAAATTTGTGTACATGGGTCTTATATATTGCAAGCACGAAATTATTATTTAAATCCGATATCTGTTTTCGTATGGAGGTTGCGTTTAACCTAACATGTCTGTATGTGTATGTGTGTGTAATGTATACAACGAATACTGTTCGGTAATAGCGGATCAGTGCCTGCCTTCGTCACCTGCCAAAAAGTAGTTTTTCACCTAGAACGTATACAAAAATCTGATATCTTGTGTGTGTGTGTGTGTGTGTGTGGTGTGTGTGTGTGTGTGTGTGTGTGTGTTGTGTTGTGTGTGTGTGTGTGTGTGTGTGTTGTGTGTGTGTGTGTGTGTGTGTGTGTGTGTGTGTGTGTGTGTGTGTGTGTGTGTGTGTGTGTGTGTGTGTGTGTGTGTGTGTGTGTGTGTGAAGTAACATAGCTTAGACAAAATACAAACGTTAGCAAACGATAATGTATGGCACACACACACACACACACACACACAAGTTGACAGCACCAATAAGGTATGATTTGAATCTTTAGGGTGCGTGCGCGTTAATTATTTTATGCTGAGTATAACACTGGTCAATGACCTTGGGTTAAGCTGGTGTTGTACGTTACTGAAATCATAGCAAATATTTTCATTCTAAGTATGTATTACTGTTTAGTAATAATTACAACCCAGCAAAGGATATATAAGTTTGTGTACATGGATTGTATATTGCAAGCACGAAATTATTATTTAAATCCGATATCTGTTTTTATTAAAATCATACAATGTCAAAAGAGGATAGTTGTCTGTTACGAACCAGTACTAACTCTCCTATATGATAATCTATTTGTTTGTACTCTTCTTGTATTGTCGTCTGGCTGGTGACAGCACGTAGCAGTCTTTGACCTGATTGTGTGTGTGTGTGTGTGTGTGTTGCGTTCAACCTAACATGAGTAACTATGCTAAACCAGTGTAAAGTCATGTCAATGACCTCTTGTATTACAATGGTCAGTAAACTATATTTTAAATTTGTGTAAATATGTAGTATATATTGTAAGCACGAAATTATTATTTAAATCCGATATCTGTTTTTTGTATAGAGGTTGCGTTTAACCTAACATGTGTGTGTGTGTGTATGTGTGTGTAATGTATACAACGATACTGTTCGGTAATAGCGGATCAGTGCTGCCTTCGTCACCTGCGAAAAAAGTCCATATCTTTTATTGACAATTTGTTTGCTTGCTGTACAATCTTCATCTTCGTGAATACCGAAAGCATACGGTTTTCAGCACGTGCTGTCACCTTTTTATAAAAGATCTTTCTTATGTGGTATTGAAACTATTGTCCTTCTTTTATGCTGAGTATAACACTCCATTGGACAATTGGAAGAAACAATAAGTAATATGTAAGTAAGAAAATAACAAAATGTAAATTATTTGTATAGTAAGCAGAAAAATGTATTTTAACGTAAAATATGTATTACATTTATCTGCATACATCTGTGCGGGTTGAAATCTATGTATGCTGAAAATGTAAATTCTTGGATTAATGTTTGTCGGTTCGATTGTTTCCCTAATTTTGGTTAATGTACGAAAATACTTTCAGTATCGCTAACTTCTTAAAGCTTTAAGCAGTGAGGGAAAGCTTTTTCATCACGGTCGAGGACCCCTTGGGTTAAGCTGGAGTTGTAAGTTACTAAAATCATAACAAATATTTTCATCCTAAGCATGTATTACTGTTTAGTAATAATTACAAACCAACAAAGGGATATACAGTTTGATGCTTTATGATTTTGTAAAATGTCTATATATACAAATAATATTATGAAATTACACTCTTCCCACGAACGGAATTCATAATGTTTGTCGATTCGATTGTTTTCCCAATTTTGACTAATGTACGAAAATACTTTCAGTATCGCTAACTTCTGAAAGTTTCCACTGCGGACAATGACTCTTGGGTACATGACTTACATCGACTTCAAAACGAACACGCTAAGCTACCCCTACCCTACCGTTGTAAGATACAACAATATATATACGTGAAGAATGCAATTAGCCTTCATACCTCATTGTGAAATCGATAATTGCGTACATCAACATTTAAGAGGTGAGTAAAAAGATTTGAATACGTTAATAAGCGAACATTGTTATTGAAATTACAGCACTTCTAATCAACATAGTTGTTGGAAATATTTAAACGTAAAATTAGTCACATTAAAACATTATTTATTGAATTTAATACATGGCTTGTTCAAATAAGTAAAAACATCGCTAAGTGTGTGCGTGTGTGTATGTTTGTACGGATTTATTCTCAGTTGTATGTGGCGGTACAGTTATTCTTACACAATTAGATTTCGGTAGCTCACATACACAATCATGTTCACTCAAATAATTGATCTGTTGTGTTTGATATTTCTTCGTATTCATACACAGTCTTTTTATATTCAATCTATTATTATTATCTGAAAAAGAAACAGAACGTTATATAGATTCGAGTTGTAAGTAAGACGCTGTTGTGAAGTTCACCGATTATATATATAGTGCGAGCGTCGATGTGTGTGCAACTGTACTAAAAAAGCTGTTATGCGCATGCGCAAATAATTCAAATGCACATACGTAGATGACTGAAAAAGAGATGATTACATAATAAATGTACGCTTAGACCATAGATTCCGCGTCGTGCCTTCAGGGTTATCAAATTTTCAAAAACTTTCAACTGGTTGACCATTAGCTAAAACATAGTGGAAAACTATAACTAACTGAAATACAGACGGGACGTCTGATGTTTCGTTCGCAATCAAAGATACATACTGTGCAGTTTTTATTTCTTAAAGTGAACATAATTTTATTGTATGTACAGATTTTATTTAAACGGAAAATTATTCACATTAAAACATTAACAAGTGCATTATTTATTGAATTTAATACATGACCTGTTCAAATAAGTAAATACATCGCGAAGTGTGTGCGTGTGTGTATGTTTGTACGGATTATTCTCAGTTGTATGTGACGGTACAGTTATTCTTACACAATTAGATTTGAAAGCCTTATGTATATATAGCACATAATATATATAGTACTGAAGCAGTACTGTTATTATAGGATCAAGAAGATGAATACTTCTCAGAACATTGAACTTAAATGGTTAACTGTAGCCAAACATACCGCCAGTAAACGAGAGGGAGACGAGCAGAAGGTTAACAACAAGAACATTGAATTTAATGGTTAACTGTAACCAAACAGGCTGCCAGTACACATGAGCAGAAGACTAACTACAAAAATTTCAAGAAATTCCGTAAAGTATGTCTTTTCTCTTCTTTGTCAATCGTAAGCAATTATACGGTATTTTAAATTAATAATACAGTAATATTTATATCATTAATACTGAAACATAATTTTATTGTATGTACAAATTTTATTTAAACGTAAAATTGTTCACATTAAAACATTAACAAGTGCATTTAATACAGGACTTGTTCAAATAAGTAGAAACATCGTTGTGTGTGTGTGTGTGTGTGTGTGTGTGTGTGTACGGATTTATTCTCAGTTGTATGGAGCGGTACAGTTATTTTTACATAATTAGAGCGCGGTACAAATTGGTTGAAATAACAAACACGTTGAAAGCCTTTTGTGTATATATATATATATATATAGCACATAATGTATATGACTACTTTTACAACTGCTATGTAGAGAGAAAATTTATTCAGACACATGTTTCGTCCAGCCACAACAGATTTTCTCAACGAATATATATATGTTTCCTTTAATTGAAACAATTACAACAAAATGTTTACTAGTGTAAGAAAAATAATTATTGTTTGTAGCTGTTTAAACACAAACAACTTTTGTGTTGATGACGTGATTTTCTTCACCAAAAGTATGACTTTGTACTGTTTTGAGCTCTGGTAAATTTATCTTTAGGAGGACGTTGTTCTCTGGTAATGTTTATTTGATCACATAATTGTTTTCTGCCAACAAATTGGACTCTGACAAACTGATCAATAAGATCTTTTGTAAAACTTAATGATTCCGACTAGGTGATTGTAGATTTATTCTGTACTCAGTTTCCAAAATGTATCAATGAAAATACTAGGAGACTAAAATATATTGAGTACCAAATCGAAACTGAACGATTGTAGCAGTAGTTAGAGAACAATTCTGTAATTTACAAATGTAATTTCTCATAACAAAATACTGCATTCCGTTTCATTTTATATTCAAACTATTATCTGAAACAGAACGTTATACAGATTGCAACGTTTAAATTTGAATGTTACATTTGATTAAAAGAATGAAAAGAATTGTAAAGTATGTCTTTTCTCTTATTTGTTAATCGTAAGCAATTATACAGTATTTTAAATTAATAAAACAGTGATATTTTGTACAATTAATACTGATTGCATGTTTTATTTAATGCTTTGTCTTAGGTTTTACCATTAAACAGAAGTATTGTACCACAAATTATTGGTGGTAGTGATCTTTATGTTTATGAAAACCCCATAAAGTGAAGTCCAAGGACTGGCTTAATGTAGTACCAAATGAAGAAGAAGAAGAGCGTATTGAAGATTGCTTCACAAATTAAAAAATTCATAATATGTAATATATATTTTATTAGTAAATATACATTTCATATATTCTGT